>CM040119.1:291136960-292419635 GCA_022559845.1 Amorphophallus konjac
GCTGATTTTACTTTCGTTTTTGATTGATAATGTGCTGCTTGGTTGCCAATCACGACTTTCTTTGCATCTTCAGTTAGCCCTCATGCATAATACAGGTAGCCCCCTAAAATTGCCTATGAATCCTACCGTTCATTCTGAAACTACCGATCACTAGCCCCGAGAATCAAAGCTCTCTCCCTCGTTTGGTATAGCTCTAGGTCAACGTCATATGGTCACCCGATAGCTAGCAGCAAGTGGCCCATTCGGCTAAAGTCTAAGCGAAAACGCCAATGGTGCTCCCACCCTAAGAACTGAAGCAATCAAGTTCGGGTGATGGTCCTTAAGTTACGAATTGCAACAAACCAACTATTCCGAACCATGTATAAACAGAGCACATTGATGGAGAAGCGATGTGACGCCTGCAGACGGATGACCTGAGAACTCTAATGTAGATGACTCTGATTGCACTGACGATATTGCTGATCGCATAGCCCGAATTCTCTTTCCTGCAGAACGAGAGAGGGAAAAGGCGCTTGCGGAATTGATAGTCTTCAGGCTCAAGGCGATCGGCCAGCGAGGAATTGAAGGCAAAAATCCGGGTAAAATGCAAAAAGGTGTCGATTTCAATGGACGTCGTAGAGCTCAAATCTCTTTTCAACTAATTTTCCCGAGAAAACGAAACTGGCACGCAAGTGAATTAAGGAAAAGGGGGTTGAAGCCATAACGACGGGGTTGGCTGCGCGTGAATTTCATGTCTATCGCTCGTACCCAAGGTTGAATTTCCTCGGAGAGTGGAATTGAATGAAGAAGCTAAGGGTGCTATTGGTCAGTTAAATGTGAAAGGGCAAACTCGTGGATCCCCTACACGATCTGCTTCATGTGAACGCTTAGAGTCTGGCAACTCGATGAGATTGAGAGAACTCAATCCTTTTCATAAGTCATTTACTTCTTCATCAGGAATGAAAACCTCGCCTTTTTCCTTTAGATACTTTGGAGGACCCTTTCTTCTTTGAGAAGATTCGGCTTGAGCTTGACTTTTTTGAGGGCTTGGTAGAAGTTTCTCTTGGTCTCATGTTCTCATCTGAGGTAGCACCTGAAGTGAAGTTCTAGGTTCCACCACACAGGCTTTTTTGTCTTAGTCTTCTCAGGAGTTCTATCCTTCTTTTCTTTATCAGTCACTTTATCAACGAACTTAGATCGCCGGGCGATGTGACTAAGAAAGTTCTAAATATCTGTTTGGAAGCAAGCTCTTCAAAAGTGATGGGCCGTACACCTTGTAGATATACCGCCATGTCCGGTCGAAGGTTGTTCATGCACATGCAAACTGCTTCTGACTCAGTGATGGGTTGAGGACGATGTAAACTTATCTTCCTCCAGCGGTTGATGAAATCGGCTGCTTTTTCATGCATCTGCTGTTCAGTTTGAGTCAACTCCGACATTCCCAAACTTCTTTGGGTGCTGTAGAACCGTGTGAGAAAAGCATCCCTAATTTCCTCCTGATAGAGGACGGAGCTAACTTCCTGTAACATGTGAAGGAAAGTCCTGATAGAGTTTGAAGAAATTGCCTTAGGTTGAAGGGGCTACTCAAGGCAGTATCCTGGAAAGCAGCCAAGAAGTGGGCGATGTCTTCATGAAGGGAAAGCATTGCCATTGAAAATTCATCTTATCTGTCCCCGAAATTGAGAGAGTCAGATTCTTTCACAGCAAATGAAATACCTATAGCAGCAGATAGGCATTCAGTTAGCTTTCATCGGATACGAGAGCAGGGTCCGTAAGGAGTATTCCATCAACAGTTAAGTCATTAGTCCCAGAGCCTATTCTTTCAATTGTGCAATCAGTTCTCCCAGATTTATTAAAGCTCAATAGCCGGAGATGAAATAGCGAAGGTTACGTTCACATTTCTAAGAGCGGTTCTTCCTCCATCAGATCAGGCATAATCAACAGGAGAGAGCCAAGCAAGGGCGCTAAGCAGAGCAGTGGATGATTTCACAATTACCCAAACTCGAGCAAGGGTAGCACCGGTTACTGATTACCTGACTGAACCACCAGGAGTTTCTTCTATGCCATCAATGCCATTCTCTGTCCATCAATCCGATTCCATTAAGAAATCGACATCTTTCATTTTCCCGGGATTTTTCGTTGCTCTTCGCCTTACCGAGTTGATAACATCTACACCGGAAACAAGAACTCTACCAACGGTTATTGCCAACAGTTCCTACGTTCACAGCTCTTATTTTTCCAACAGCTAGGCCATCCAAGGGGAGGGATGACAGCCCTAGCCCTGCTAACTCTTATGATGATTCAATTGCTTACACCGGCTACTGGTTGAGCTGCTACGAAAGCAGTTACCTTTCTTACAGCAGGGCAGATGATTTCACAGTTAGTAAATCTTTCTTCTGAACTCTCACAAAAGAGCTTACTCTCTTCCGAAACACCGGATACGGTTAGAACTAATTCTAGCACAACCTCTTCTGTTTCTGTAAGAATCCATTCTTCTTAAACTACAAAAAGACTTGCAGCGGTTATTCCCACAGCTGATGATTTATTTCATCTGCACCTTCCACCAGGAGCGGATTAGGATGCAACTTATCTTTTCTATTCTTTGGCAGATTACTTGCCCCAGGAATGCTTGCTGTCAGCAGTTAAGGGACAAAGGGAAGGTGACGAAGGTCATCCTACTACAGCACTAAGACTAATTCAGTCTAATTGGCGACTATTCCTAGTGCTACTCCTACAGCTTCCCTTACGCCTTGTTCCGTAAGGCGGAACAAGCCTTCATCCCGCTTCATCTGCTTCCACGACAACGACTTCGATAGCATAGCGAAGAAAAAGCGTTAATAAAGGCAAAGGATGAGAGGAACTACGGATGCCCTCTGGTCTCTGCTTCTCCGCTTTTGATGACTCCGCCGGACTTCCCATCTTCTTCTCGTAATGGCTCTCTCTCTGTGCCTTCCAAAGAAGAGGGCCGGAGTCGATCAAAGAATTCCGAAGAGTACTCATGGGGAATGACGAATTCCACCTTTCGACTGAAGTTTATTTAGGGCTAGTTAGTGCACTTCTGAGGCGGTATCCATCATCGGGTGCGGGCGGGCTACCCGTTTAGGGATTAGTCGATTCAATACTCCTCGGTGGAAAAAATAAGGCAACCCTTCTTCTCTTCTGGGCATGATCCCAACCTTCAACACTGGCCATTCTATCTTTCTCCTTCCGCAGTCGGATAAAAAAGGCTAGGGCGTAGAGCTAGTCACGTATAAGAGAAGTAGGGATGAAGAGTGATCCACCAGTCGTCGTTCAGCGAAGATTCGGATAGGGGGGTCACTTGCATTGGTCGAAGACAAGCAACCATCGAATTTCACCCCTTTTCTCCTGCGTGTCATTCGCAGGGGATGGGATAAGCGGACTTTGAGCGCGAAAGGAAGACTCTCAAAAAGAGAGGCGCCGAAGGCGCTTGCGAGTATGGGCCGTTAGAAAGAGTGGTGAGCTTGCTCGAACAGAGGCAGGCAAAGAAAAAGCTAGATCTTGCTTTCTATGACTCCAATTCCATAGATCCCTCGGTTTGCTGCTGGGTATACCATTGTGAGGACTTTGTTGACAAGTAGATTATGAATTGGACATGAACGGCTTGACGAAGGCCTAGTGGAAAAGTCAGTGGTCTAGCCGCAAAAGCGAATGGTGCGCACCGACCAAAGGCACCTTAGACTCTGAATTAAGGCTTTCTCACATTGTCCACTAAGGATTCGTTGATTAGCCCCTCCCTCTCTTCTGAGATCAGATGAGTTTCGTATTGTTCAACCAACTTGCGGCAGCACCGACGGCAACGTACTGATCCCGCTACGACCATGAACGCGACTGTGCTTTGCTTAGGCGCTGATGCGGATCTTCTCCTGTCTTGCGCTAGCGCCCTGTGGATCGGCTCTCTTTTCGCGTCTGATTTCAATGGTGCAGTGGTGGCATATTGACTGGTGTCTTCGATCGACTTTCTTGGATTGCTTCGAGGAATTCATCCTTCTTGTGAAGCAGAGGTTCCTAGCCAATGCGAATCTCACCCTATGCCAGCCATCCATGAATGGGATCTTCCCGATGTCTCGTTCTCCTATGCAGATGGAATGAAATCCTCTTGTTCGAGTTTCTTCTTATTGTATTGAAGACAAAACATCCCCTAGGTCCTTCTTCAACCACCGATTGCCTTTCGGCTTGACTCTATCGAAAGAGAACCATTCCAAGTAGTCTATCTTGATGACAGAGCTCAAGCTCAACGTGAGGTCACTCTATCAGCCTCAGTGGATTGGCGAAGTGGGCAACCTAACCTCTCATCACAAGCCGAATCAACATCGAGATGCAAGACCAGCAAGGGTTTCCACCACCTGGAAAGAACGGGAAGAAGCAGACTGCCAAAAGGGAAGAGGATACAGCTCACGTGCCTGCCCAAGCTATATTACCCGATGTGCTCTTTCTTCTTGTGCTGATCGACCTTGAGAGCACTTCAGAATCACCTTCTTGTCTTTCGACACATGATGCGTTTTGCCCCTATTTTCTTTGTCATTCTCAGAGGAATGATTGATCGCTCACCTAACTCAGCAGACCCCCACCGTTTTTCCTAGTGAGTGGAATGGGGTCCAAACGGAAGGCTAGTCTTCACCCAACAACTCTCTTTAGCTAGGGTGAAAGAAGGGTAGCTGCAAGGAAGCGCGTTGTTGTCAACAGCTTGGATTGAGCCCTGATCTGAAAGGGATGCCAAAAGCTATGATCACGAGATTCCCATTCTGTGTACACGGCTTTTTGAGATCGTGGTTCTTCGGTCGCTGCAACCATATGGCAATCCACTCACTCTATCGGCATTCGCCCTCTTTTGAACCTGCTTGCCAGCATCTTCTCTCTTCTGTATAGGGAGGGGTATAGCGACCTTTTTGAACTGTGATCCCCATCTGTCTTGGACTGAGCTGTGTGAGTCCTCATCGTCGATGGAATGCCTTATGCTGGCTTGAGTCTTCGCTCTTTTTCAAGAGGGAGAGTGAGGCTCTGAAAGACCTCTGTAAGGTCGAGCTTATAGCCGCCTTAGTTTCCATCAACGAACTGGGTTACTTAATATCGAGTGTAACGAGGCTGACGCCCCGATCTTCGTTCCCTACGTCGAGGTTGTATCTTCGACCTGTCATGAGGAAGCAGTTTTCTTGTCGCAAGCGCCTGGGCCATTCCAATATTCCGAGAGTATCTGCGCCTATGAATATCTCTTCGCTACCGGGTGGTTACGGTAGCGGGATCGAAAGCACGAGGTTCGGGAAAAGGCATTGCCGATTTCGTAGCTGGCTATGCCGAACAGGAGCCTATTTTGGTTAGTGAGACCACCCCCGCTTCCCTATCCCCTAGTTTCACATCACCGCCTACCGGTTGGGTCAAGGCCCAACCCGTGTTATTTTCTTCCCGGGTTCGAATCTTGTCCACGACCATCCCAGACTCTTTCTCCCCTTCTCAAGAAGGCTATTCTAGTTCAGGCAAGCTATAGACTCCATTCCTTATAACCTAACCCCCTTTCTATCCGTCTCTTGATTCCTCATTAAATAAATCCGTTGTTACTGATTCATTCAAGGCATAGACGGACCACTTCTTTGTCTTATTAGCGCAGGTCAACGATGAAAGCCGCTGAACTTCAAACTCGAGTGGAGACCCAGGAGGGCTTGATGGGACTGGGGAAGACGGGTTGATTATAGATAGAGCTAGGGGCAGATCGAAGTAATGTCCATTGGGCATGGACGAACCTCGACTGGGCCAGCCGACATGATAAACTTCTCCCATCACATCATTAACCGGTGTAGGATTAAAGATCAGGTCCAGGATTCGAGTCAAACATCGACCTTCCCTCCGCCTCATCTACCTTCCCTGTTCCCCCTCTACTTTTCCAACCCCTCTCTTTTGCGTTCGGGGATGGCCCCTTTGAGTTGGCTCATGGCTGCTATCTCTTCTAACTTTAAGGATGCCAACTCGGCCTTTCGACTTAGTGCGTCGGCAACTTGATTTGATTGGTCCTACCAGGCTTGTACTCGAGGACCATGCCGAACCCCGCCAGAAAGTCTTGCCACCGTGCCCGCTTGGGGCTCTCTTCTGAGTAAGGAAATAGCTCGTAGCCACGTTATCGGTCTTGACCACGAACCTTGAGCCCAGCGAATAAAACTACACTGCGCTCCAGCAATTCAATGATCTCTGTGATTTATCTAAAAGCTGTCAAGATCATGGGTGAGATGGTTCGTGAAGGGCTTTTGTTGTTCGCCGGAATGATTGGCCTTACTAAAGCTTTGTGTCTGGCGCGGTAATGCCTTGCTTGCGCGCTGCGGTGCGCTCTTGCTTTCTGCTCCGCTGTTCGCGCGATTGCTTAGCTTTCTAGCTAGCTTTCGATATACTTCTATATATTACTCTACTACGACCGCTAACGCGCCTTTCTTTTGCTGGAAAGACGAGAGAACTGACCAGAAATGAAAGATGAAATAGCTGGTCCAGCGATCGATGACATTTAAGAAGTCTGGCACTACATTGCTTTATAGTCAAGAAAGATAGGAAGGCGTATGCCTAACTAACCATAGGAAGAAGGGCATTCAGGTTCAAATCCTGATCTATCAATAGGTGGTAGTATGTCCCGCCGTCGCCAGGAGAGGCTAGGCGAGACTTAAAGGCTGTAGCGAACAACCATCTGGTAAGAGGTTTTTCCAGAAAGAAAAAACCCGAAGATTAGCCTTGCATGATGGGAGTGAGGAGATATTGATTGCACGGTAGTTAGGAGCGAGGACTTTCTCTCGCGGTAGTGTGCTTACGGCGTGCTCGCACCGGTCGATTAGAAGGCCCTATGCCTTGGTATAGTACAGGTGATGGTCTCTCATTGGGGCGCTGTACAGCATAGGGGTCCTGACTATGTGTCTCTGCATCCTGACCGCTTCTTGCTATCGGACTAGCGGGAGTGCCCTTTCTTGCTGTGAACTATAATCTCCTATTGTCTTATACCTCAATCCTCTAATGTGTCGTCCTCCATGAATGTGGTACCTATATTGAGGAATGTGTCATCTGTATCAAGGAGTCTTGAAGTCCATGCCCCCCTACTGGGGATGGAGGAGGCCACGGGGATCGTACTTCATCCGCTGTTCTTCTCCATGAACAAACTCATGGGCCCAACTTGAGTTGAGATCTTTCTCTGAAAGGTCAATAGAATAGCTTCGAGAAGCTTTTTGGCCGCTTTCTTCTGTCGTGCCCACAGGTGTTTACATGGAAAAAGATCTGGTCATTCAACGTGGATTCACTCTGTATAATAGAAAAAACGCTCTAGTTGCGTTCAGCACTGGAGCTGCTCCATGTTTGTTTGTGAGAACACCCGTCTTGCAAACCTCTGCAGCTCAGAAATATGACCGCAGTAGAACTCCCACCATACCATACGTCTATACAAGACAATTACAAAAACATCATAAACCCCTTTCGCAGGTGAATCTCAATGAAAGTTAGAAACCGGGCGTGTACAAATTTCTGGCTTGCACGACCTCATCGAATGAAAATGCTCCCACCTCCCTTTTAGTTCTGGTCAACTGTAGCACAATCGTGTGGAAAATAGGCTGCGTGGGCCATACAAAGCATGAATAGAGGCCCTGACTCCGGATCATCCAACATTGAGTCTTTCTCACAAAAGTATAGGTTCAGATAAGCCCCTGCAGCATGTATAGGTCTATGGAGCATGCCGGTCCACCTCCTATCAATGATTTCCTATATTTTCTGGCATTTAGTTAGCTTCGGCCACACAAATCTCGGATGCGTTCATTAGGATTGGTTTGGCCATAGCCTCAAAATCAAAGTCTCCCATGGCGGTCGGTTACTGAGCATCAGTGAGACTAACAAGCTCCCTACACTCCGTCCATCCATCACCCATCCCCCCTACTCGTGTGTGTGGGGCCCGCATGCTGGCCTCATCTGCTTTTCTCTCAAAAGCTGAACTCATCCACTCCACTGATGAAAAAAAAACATGGGCAATGCTGCCCCATGTTCACATAGACAAGGCCAAAAACTAAGCCAAAAACTAAGAAGCAAATCAAGGCGCTTGAAGTAAAGTAAGGCGCTTGCGATGCGCTTGCGGGATGCACTCTTCTTTTTTGGCAACTAATTCATTGCGGGTATCTCTCTCAGTTGTTTAGCTAAGGAACTTCTTTCACTCGTTCTGTCGTACATAGGACACCCCGAAAATACTTTCTTGAGCGAATTGAGGGGGATCTTCGGCTGGAAACGGCTGGAAGCCGGAGATACCAATAGATAACAGTAGTAAGTAATTTAATATAGTTTGTAGCAAAGGGAGGATGAAAAGCAAGCAGTCAACAGTCAACCGAGTTCAAGCCTGCCCTATTCAATGCCGTAGATAGCTATTCAATGCCCTACTGCGCCTTTTATTTAAGCTTCGGGGGGAGAGACATGTAATAGCGTTTTTCCGCCTACTCTATATGTTGTTTTTAATTCATCTTCAGCGGCGAAAGCAGTTCAGCCAGAACAGCAAGTTACCTTCACCGCGGCGCACTCAATCAGCGAAGGAAGAACACGTAACTAAAGCGCTCCAACCAAAGGGGCGCTAAGCGCACACAGCGTCTTTGTTGATTTCGTTGGATTGGATAATATATAAACCAGCAGAAAGTATTGGCTTGCGGTCCCTAGTGCACTCAACTCAAGCAGCTCAGTTTGCTTTCCTAACTCTAACTAGCAAAGCACAGCGTGAAACCAGTTGATTTCATTCGATGTAGTGGTCCGATTGCCTAGTGGGAAGCCCTGAGGCACTTGATTCTAGCGTACGCTCGGCTCCTCTACCAATCACCACAGCGCGAGATGCGCAAGAGTGACCCATCTCTCCACACCAACTGGCGGAGCGGCTCCCTGTGCTCTTTCAACCTCGGTTAATGTCGTAGTTTCTTTCCCTTCTCCTAAGTATGAGTTGAGAATCTCAGAGGGAGTCTTCCTCTACTCTAGGCTCACTCACCCCCTGCGGGTATAGGAAATTCCCTTTAATCAGCCAAAAGAAAGGCGCGTAGCGGGAGCGTAAGGGTCGTTCATTAGTCAGTTTGAAAAAGAGGAGTGTAGAGAAGAATATAAAAAATATAGAGCTTTCCCCACCGCCCTTGAGTTGCAAGAAGGAGCTTTCGGCAGCAAGTCTACTCATAGCGGGTTATTTCACTCCTAAATTTAGGTTCGACCACGAGTTTCTTTCGCAGAATAGCTAGTTCTATTTACGCGCGGGTCGACGCGGATGGACGTGTACGAGACTGATGTGACACAACCTTGGACCTAATGCAAGCAAGCACAATCACATTCAAAATGGGCCAAGTTGGGCCACCGCTCTATTGTCACTCACCCAAGCCCGGGGTGACTTGGCAATGCCAAGGGGAGGATGTGGGGTTGGGCCCTTGCTGGTAGAGGCCCAGCAAGGCCAAGAATGATTCCCAATGGATATGGGTACCCAAATTAAGGGGCCGACAAAGTGCCAACGGCAACGATTACAATATTCCCACGGTGATCACTCAAGTTTATGGGGCTTGAGGATCGGGCTCTCACTCGCATAACCAGCGGAATTAAGAACTAATATTGAAAGACAAGCACTAATTGGAGTGAAGATTTGAGCACTTACTCGACCGGTTTGAAGAAATCGGTCCCGGTCGGAGACGAGGGCGAGCGGGGAGGCGAGTGGATCCCCACACGCCGCGGCGGTGTCGCTTGACCTGCCCAAACAAAGTACACCACTACACCTCTCGCAGGAGGGGGAACTTGGGGTGGGGGTTATTGATATTACATCAATACTACCTCCACGTAGGGAGGGGCCTTCAGCCGGCCAAGCGGGGTGGGGAAACCAAAGCAAAGAACGAGGAACAAGGGTGGACGCCGAATCTGCCTGCTGTCTGCGAACCAGGACAGAGGGTCGGTGTTGCTATTGTAGATCTTGCTCAGGAAGTTTGCTGATGGCGAGACCGGCGTCAAAATCTTCGTAACAGGAAGGGGAATGCCTCAGAATTTTTGTAATTTCTTCTGGAGTCTCTGTAGGTCGGGGCAGGAGCTTGAACAGGTCCTCTGTTTCTCGGACTAGCAGGGGTAGGTCACCAACAGTAGGATGCAGAGGCTGTCCTGGCCGCTCCGAACTTCAAATTTGATGCCGTCAGCGCCGTTAGAACCGTGGGTGAGTCCTCTGTGCAGTAAAAGAAACGGGGATGCTAGAAGAGAACGGAGATGATCGGTGGAGCCAGAAGAGTGAGGAGGTGTCGATGCAGACTGGGGGAGGCAGAGCCGCGCGACCGTGGAATAAAATTGGTAACTTCTGTTCCCGGATGCTGAATGGGCTTCTGCTTCTTGATTCTGAAATTAGACAGGCCGATGAAGAACTTTGAAGAAGGACTTGAGGACTGATTCCTTCGGGGCTGGTCGTGGAAGAGCTTCTAAGCCGGCTCAGGTCCTCAGCCGTGGCAGAACCGCGCAGCTGTGGGAGAATGGAGGTCCCAGACAGCACCGAGGTCTGATGAGGATGAAACCACTTTCGAGACGAAGAGGACTGGCAGACGCTTCCGTGGATGCCTCTTATGCCTTCAGAATCGCAGGTAGCAAACCGTGGTACCTTCTGCAAGCTTCGGGTACAACTGCATCTCTTGAACAGCAACCTGCAACTTTGACAAAGCCCCCAAGTGATCTAACAAGAAGAAGGAGAGAGTGGTGTATGGTGAAGGGGGATGAAGAGAGGTGGAGGGGAGGTATGGAAGAGGTGAAGGGTTGCTAATGGCAAGGGGGAGGTGGAGGAAGAAGAGGAGGGGCGAAGGTTTCAGCTGGTGGATGGAGGGTGTGAGGGCAAGTGGTGGTGGAGAATGGAAGGAGAGGGGGGCGAACTAGGCTAGAGAGGAGGAGAGGGGGGCGGCCAAAGGATATGAAGGGAAGGGATTTCAAATTCAAAATGGCTTTGGAATGTGGGGGATTGTGTGGGGAAGAGGGATGAGTGTGTTGGAATGGGGAAGATTGTGTTGGAATAGAGAAGATTGTGTTGGAATGGTGAGGGATCTCCTTGGGACTAAGGGGGTGGAGTAATGGAGGCCATGGGGAAGTGGAGGGCTTTAATGATGGTAGGTGGGGGTTGAGGTGGTTGGGAAGGGAGGAGAGAGAAGAAAATTCGAAATTGGGTGTTGAGGAGAGAGAAAGTGGAGTGAAAAAGAGGGATTAAGAGAGGGAAGGGTGGGGAATCTCTCCCCTAGGGTTTCTCACCCAAAAAATGTTGGAATCACTCCACTAAACTAAGCTTTGGACTCTCAAATGGCATTTTTTTCATTGATTGATTCATTACCTCCAAATGAAGGAAATGGGGCCCTATATATAGGAAACCTACATTTTACAATAAGACCCTGACAAAAGACTCCTTGACAAATAACCGAAGGGGTAGGGGAGCTCATTGGGCCAAGCCCGAAGAAATGGGCCCAATTAGCACATTACACATTCTAAAGACACTCAAACATAGGAAAATAAATGCAAGACCTAGGGACATGACTCAAATAAAATGCAAATTACATCAAATGACTCAAGTACATAGCATAAAAAGGATAAGTGGGCCTATATAGAGAGAGGCCCGAACTCAAACAGTGCCGAAGTGTGAAGAAGACCCTAGCCAAAGGGAATTGTGGATGATGCCTCCATCAAATCCCCTGGGCTGTGAAGAGCTCGACTCCGTCGAGTATGGGTCCATCCGGCTGTGGTACTGCTCGAGGAGGTCCGGATCCAACCGCTGGAGATCCTCCCGACTCACCCAAGAATCCTCCGAAGGAGGCCGATCCTTCCACCTGACGAGATAGCGCTCATATACCTTGCTCCGAGTGGTAGTGACTTGTTCATCCAATATTCGTTCAATTTGTTCACGCCGGACTCTCTTGGCTGGTGGTTTATCATCATGGGTGGGTGCTCTCTCAAGGGAAGAGGTAGGCTCAATCTCCTCACTAGGTAACACCGTGGGTCCCTTATATGGCACTAGGTCGGCAACATTGAATGTGGGACTTATTCCATACTCCTCAGGGAGATCTAACTCGTAGGCATTTGCACCTATGCGCCTCAAGACCTGGAAGGGACCAGCCCCACGTGGCCTCAGTTTAGAGTTGGCTCCCGGGGAGAGCCTCTCTATCCTTACCATCACAAAGTCACCCACTTGAAATTCTTGGTGACGCCGATGAGAGTCGGCCAGCCTTTTATAAGCCTCATTCTTTTTGCTGATGTGCTTGCGAATTTCTTCATGTAATTCTCTAATATGTTGTGCAAAAGACTCGGCTGAAATGGACATTCTAGCATGCTGGGGAAGGGGAATGAGATCGGAAGGTTTTCTTGGTTTGTACCCATGCACAGCTTCAAATGGACTCATCCCTATGGACTTATTGATGAAGTTGTTATATGCAAACTCAGCTTGGGGTAGGATGAGATCCCAATTTCCCGGTCGATCCTCAACAAGGCACCTAAGGAGGTTCCCTAGACTCCGATTGACAACTTTGGTTTGGCCATCTGTTTGGGGGTGGTAGGCAGTGAAAAATTTAAGGAGGGTACCCATCATGTGCCAAAGAGTTTTCCAGAAGTAGCTAGTGAACTTGACATCTCTATCGGAGACTATGGTTTTGGGTAGTCCATGGAGGCGGACAACCTCATCAAAGAACAATCGGGCCACATGGGAGGCATCGGAGGTTTTGGAGCATGGGATGAAATGGGCCATTTTTGAAAATCTATCAACCACCACATAGATGGAGTCATGCCTTCTTTGAGTCTTGGGTAATCCTATCACAAAGTCCATGCTTAGGTCTTGCCATGGCCGGTCAGGGATGGGGAGTGGGGTATATAGGCCGGTATTTTGTTTCACTTGTTTGGCCGAGGCACATGTTCGGCATTGACCCACAACCTTGCCTACATCTCTCTTGAGACTAGGCCAATAAAACTGTCCCTCTACTAGGGCAATAGTTTTGTGGACTCCAAAATGGCCAGCTAGCCCTCCCGCATGTATTTCCCAAATCAAGAAGTCACGGAGTGAGGTCCGTGGGATGCAAAGCTTGGGTCCCTTGAAGAGGAACCCATCCTCTAAGGTAAATCCCTCATGTTCCTTGCTAGAAGGGGTGGTCAAGGTGGTATAGATGTGCACAAAGTCGGGGCAGCTAGGGTACTCATCCTTGATTCTATCAAATCCGGTCACTTCCACTTGGATAGTGGATAACAAGGAAACTTTCCTACTAAGGGCATCCGCCGCTCGATTCTCACTCCTGGCCTTGTGTTTGATGACAAAAGTGTAGGATTGGATGAACTCAACCCATCGGGCATGTCGGGCATTTAGCTTTTGTTGGGAGTTGAGGTATTTGAGGGCCTCATGGTCGGAAAAGATGACAAACTCTTTGGGCAACAAGTAGTGCCTCCAATGTCGGAGGGACTGAACTACGGCATAGAACTCCTTGTCATAAGTGGAGTATCTTGTCCTAGCATCACAAAGCTTCTCACTAAAGAAGGCTATCGGGTGTCCCTCTTGACTAAGAATCCCTCCTATCCCTATCACGGATGCATCACATGTGACTTCAAAGACTTTAGAGAAATCGGGAAGGCATAGGACCGGGGCTTGGGTCAACTTCTCCTTAAGTTCTTGGAAGGCTTTGGAGGCTGATTTGGTCCATACAAAAGTCCCCTTCTTGAGACAATCGGTGATTGGGCCAGTGATAGTGCTAAACCCTCGAATGAACCTCCTATAGAATGTGGCCAATCCATGAAAACTTCGGACCTCGTGTAGGGTGTGGGGTTCCGGCCAATCAATGATAGCTTGGACCTTCTCGGGGTCCATGGAGACGCCTTTGGTTGACACCACAAATCCTAGGAAGGTGAGGGATGTGGTCATGAAGTGGCACTTTCCTAAGTTGGCAAATAGGCTCTCTCGACGAAGGATGATACAAACTTGCCTAAGGTGATCAAGGTGGGCTTCTTGGGTTTGACTATAGATGAGTATATCATCAAAATAGACCACTAGAAAGATCCCAATGAAGGGTCTAAGGACCTCTGTCATAAGACGCAGGAAAGTACTTGGAGCATTTGAAAGCCCAAAAGGCATGACTAGCCATTCAAAAAGGCCATCTTTGGTTTTGAAAGCCGTTTTTCACTCATCTCCGGGCCTTACTCTAACTTGGTGATAGCCACTCTTAGGGTCAATTTTGGAGAAGATGGTGGCTCCGGTTAACATAGCAAGCATGTCATCAAGCCTAGGGATGGGAAACCTATACTTGACGGTGATTTTGGTAATGACCCGACTATCCACACACATTCGCCATGACCCATCTTTTTTGGGAGTTAGAAGGGCCGGGACGGCACATGGGCTTTTGCTAATGCGAATGAAGCCCTTCCTAATGAGTTCCTCTATTTGCCTCCTAAGTTCGGCATGTTCCGTGGGATTGAAGCGATAATGAGGAAGGTTTGGGAGAGTGGCTCCCGGGACTAGATCGATGGCATGTTGCACATCCTGCATGGGAGGGAGTTGGTCCGGGAGCTCCGTTGGGAACACATCATGGAATTCTTCTAGGAGTTGTTGGATTTCTATGGGATGTGGATTGGTGGAAGTGGGTTCTCCTAGACAAATGACCACCGCACAAAATGGTATTCCTCGAACTATCTCCTCTTCAAGTTCTTTTCTAGTGATGAGATGAAGACCCTTGGCCAACCCCGAGGTCCCACTTTGTTTGGGAGTTTGGGTAGGGGATGGGGTTGGAGGGGTGGAGTTCCCCGAGACTTGTGTGGGGGTGGGGTGTTGTCCTTGAGGGGGAGTGTCCCTCTTGGTCATGGGACGAGGTGGGGAGGGGTTAAGACGGATAGTCTTACCCTCATGTTCAAAGGTGCACTTATTGCTTCTACCCAAGATAGTGGCATCTACATCATAAAGCCAAGGTCTTCCTAGTAGGATGCTACCTACTTCCATGGGTATGATGTCACACCATATTTGACCATGGGTATGAGGAGAAGGTGAGGGGCACAAGACATTGAGTGTTGACCGGGATGGAGTTGTTGTTGATCCATGAGACCCGGTATGGACTTGGGTGAGGGGTGATAGCTAGACCAAGAAGCTTGACGGTATCGGGTGACATGGCATTGACACAACTCCCACTATCCAAGATCACTTTCCTTACATGATTCCCTATTTTGACAAAGGTGTGAAAGATTGAAGTTCGACGCCAATCCTCTTCTTGAGGTTTGGTGAGGGTGTATCTAATCACTCCTAGATGAGAGTTGGTAGATGGAGTGGTGTGATCTAGACCTGATTCTAGGTATTGGGTTTGGTATTGGGTTTCATACTCTTCCTCCCAATCTAATGAGGCTTCATGGTCCTCCACGACATCTTCAAGCTCTTTTTGGGGTGGAGCTTCTTCCTCAATAAGCAAGTTAGATGATCCCTTGGATGGACATTGCCCCGCAAAGTGGCCAAACCCTTGACACCTAAAACATTTTTGGTGCCCACTACCCGAAGTAGTTCCTACATTTGGGCCTTTGGGAATGTCTTCCCTCCGTGGGAGGGGGTGACTAGGAGTGGGTTTGTTTGGAGTGATGGTGGGAGGGGGGTTGTAAGACCTTAATGGGGTGTTCCCACTTGGGTTATGGGCTTTCATGGGAGTGGCCGGAATGGGTCGTGGTCCCATGTTTTTGGGGTCGACCGGTCGGGGAGTAGCAAATCGAGGGATCCTAGAGAATCTTTCAACATCCCTAGCTATTTGATAAGCTATCTCAAGGTTATCAACATATCTCATGAAAAGCTCTCTTTTGATGTGACTTTGAAGCCCATTCCTAAAGCGGGACAAGGTAACTTCCGGGTCCTCATGAACTCCACACTTCAAAAGGTAGGAGTCAAACTTTTCAATATATTCTACTACGGTCTTCCCCTCTTGGGTGAGGCTTTGCCATTCATCTAAGAGCATTTGATGGTAGGATTGGGGAAGGTATTTGTTCCTAAGTAGGTTCTTCATTCCCGCCCAAGTTTCAATAGGCTCTCCCCGCCTAATCCTTCTTAGACCCTCTTGGTTTAACCAATATGTTTTGGCTAATTTGACAAGATGCATTTTGGCCAACCTTACCCTCCTTTGGTCGGACATAGTATACCATTCAAAGTATTGGTCCATGGCGGTCTCCCATTCTAAGTAGACACTTGGTTCATGGGAACCATCAAAGTTTGGGGCCTCTACTTTAATCATCCTTAAGAGGGGGTCATCCGGGTCGTCCCGTGGACACCTTTCATGAATTGGATGATGGCGGGGTCTCTCATGGTTATAGTAGGGGTCAAAGTCCAAGTCCTCCCTATAGATTTCAGCATGTGGATGATAGGCTCTTGGTCCATGATTCCTCGGATGGAACTCTTCCCTATGAGGCTCAACATGTGGAGGGTAGACTCTTGGGTCATTGTTCCTTGGGTGGAACTCATTCCTATACAAGTCACCATGTGGTGGATGAACTCTTGGCTCATAATTCCTTAGATGGGGATCTTCCCTATGAGGTTCAACATGTGGAGGGTGGACTCTAGGCTCATTGTTCCTTAGATAGGGATCATCCCTATGGGGCTCAACATGTGGAGGGTGGACTCTAGGCTCATTGTTCCTTGGGTGGAACTCATTTCTAGGCAACTCACCATGTGGTGGATGGCCTCTTAGTTCATTATTCCTTGGGTGAGGGTCTTCCCTATGAAGGTCAACATATGGAGGGTGGACTCTAGGCTCGTTATCCGTTGGGTGGACCTCATGTTCTTCTAACCGAGCAATTCGAGTGTTAAGGGAGGCAAGTTGGGCAAGGATGTTGGTAAGGGTAGCATCTACCCTATTCATTTGGCTTTGGGGTTCCTCCCTAGGAGCATCTTGATTGGGTTGAGGATTGGGATCCATGGGTGGATTGGAGGATGAAGGATCAAATCGGTAACTAGCACCACTACGGGTGGACATGCAAGACAAGGGGTAAATGATGAGGGACACACAATGCAATGGTCCTAGGACTTAGACTTGATATATACAAGTCAAAGACTTGCTCTGATACCACTTGATGTGACACAACCTTGGACCTAATGCAAGCAAGCACAATCGCATTCAAAACGGGCCAAGTTGGGCCACCACTCTATCGTCACTCACCCAAGCCCGGGGTGACTTGGCAATGCCAAGGGGAGGATGTGGGGTTGGGCCCTTGCTGGTAGAGGCCCAGCAAGGCCAAGAATGATTCCCAATGGGTATCGGTACCCAAATCAAGGGGGCCGACAAAGTGCCAACGGCAACGATTACAATATTCCCACGGTGATCACTCAAGTTTATGGGGCTTGAGGATCGGGCTCTCACTCACATAACCAGCGGAATTAATAACTAATATTGAAAGACAAGCACTAATTGGAGTGAAGGTTTGAGCACTTACTCGACCGGTTTGAAGAAACCGGTCCCGGTCGAAGACGAGGGCGAGCGGTGAGGCGAGTGGATCTCCACACGCCGCGGCGGTGTCGCTTGACCTGCCCAAACAAAGTACACCACTACACCTCTCGCAGGAGGGGGAACTTGGGGTGGGGGTTATTGATATTACATCAATACTACCTCCACGAAGGGAGGGGCCTTCAGCCGGCCAAGCGGGGTGGGGAAACCAAAGCAAAGAACGAGGAACAAGGGTGGACGCCGAATCTGCCTGCTGTCTGCGAACCAGGACAGAGGGTCGGTGTTGCTGTTGTAGATCTTGCTCAGGAAGTTTGCTGATGGCGAGACCAGCAGATAAATCTTTGTAATAGGAAGGGAAATGCCTCAGAACTTTTGTAATTTCTTCTGGAGTCGCTGTTGGTCGGGGCAGGAGCTTGAACAGGGCCTCTTTTTCTCGGACTAGCAGGGGTAGGTCACCAACAGTAAGATGCAGAGGCTGTCCTGGCCGCTCCCGAACTCCAAATGTGATTCCGTCAGTGCCGTTAGAACCGTGGGTGAGTCCTCTATGCAGCAAAAGAAACGGGGATGCAAGAAGAGAACGGATACGATCGGTGGAGCCAGAAGAGTGAGGAGGTGTCGATGCAGACTGGGGGAGGCAGAGCCGCACAACCGTGGAAGAAAATTGGTAAATTATGTTCCCGGATGCTGAATGGGCTTCCGCTTCTTGATTCTGAAAGTAGATAGGCCGATTAAGAACTTTGAAGAAGGACTTGAGGACTGATTCCTTCGGGGTTGGTCATGGAAGAGCTTCTAAGCCGGCTCAGGTCCTCAGCCGAGGCAGAACCACGCAGCTGTGGGAGAATGGAGGTCCCGGACAGCACCGAGCTCCGATGAGGACGAAACCACTTTCGAGAAGAAGAGGACTGGCAGACGCTTCCGTGGATGCCTCTTACGCCTTCAGAATCACAGGTAGCAAACCGTGGTACCTTCTGCAAGCTTCGGGTACAACTGCATCTCTTGAACAGCAACCTGCAACTTTGACAAAGCCCCCAAGTGATCTAACAAGAAGAAGGAGAGAGTGATGTATGGTGAAGGGGGATGAAGAGAGGTGGAGGGGAGGTATGGAAGAGGTGGAGGGTTGCTAATGGCAGGGGGGAGGTGGAGGAAGAAGAGGAGGGGCGAAGGTTTCAGCTGGTGGATGGAGGGTGTGAGGGCAAGTGGTGGTGGAGAATGGAAGGAGAGGGGGGCGAACTAGGCTAGAGAGGAGGAGAGGCGGGCGGCCAAAGGATATGGAGGGAAGGGATTTCAAATTCAAAATGGCTTTGGAATGTGGGGGATTGTGTGGGGAAGAGGGATGAGTGTGTTGGAATGGGGAAGATTGGGTTGGAATAGAGAAGATTGTGTTGGAATGGTGAGGGATCTCCTTGGGACTAAGGGGGTGGAGTAATGGAGGCCATGGGGAAGTGGAGGGCTTTAATGATGGTAGGTGGGGGTTTAGGTGGTTGGGAAGGGAGGAGAGAGAAGAAAATTCGAAATTGGGTGTTGAGGAGAGAGAAAGTGGAGTGAAAAAGAGGGATTAAGAGAGGGAAGAGTGGGTAATCTCTCCCCTAGGGTTTCTCACCCAAAAAATGTTGGAATCACTCCACTAAACTAAGCTTTAGACTCTCAAATGGTATTTTTTTCATTGATTGATTCATTACCTCCAAATGAAGGAAATGGGGCCCTATATATAGGAAACCCACATTTTACAATAAGACCCTGACAAAAGACTCCTTGACAAATAACCGAAGGGGTAGGGGAGCTCATTGGGCCAAGCCCGAAGAAATGGGCCCAATTAGCACATTACACATTCTAAAGACACTCAAACATAGGAAAATAAATGCAAGACCTAGGGACATGACTCAAATAAAATGCAAATTACATCAAATGACTCAAGTACATAGCATAAAAAGGATAAGTGGGCCTATATAGAGAGAGGCCCGAACTCAAACAGTGCCGAAGTGTGAAGAAGACCCTAGCCAAAGGGAATTGTGGATGATGCCTCCATCAAACCCCCTGGGCTGTGAAGAGCTCGACTCCGTCGAGTATGGGTCCATCCGGCTGTGGTACTGCTCGAGGAGGTCCGGATCCAACCGCTGGAGATCCTCCCGACTCACCCAAGAATCCTCCGAAGGAGGCCGATCCTTCCACCTGACGAGATAGCGCTCATATACCTTGCTCCGAGTGGTAGTGACTTGTTCATCCAATATTCGTTCAATTTGTTCACGCCGGACTCTCTTGGCTGGTGGTTTATCATCATGGGTGGGTGCTCTCTTAAGGGAAGAGGTAGGCTCAATCTCCTCACTAGGTACCACCGTGGGTCCCTTATATGGCACTAGGTCGGTAACATTGAATGTGGGACTTATTCCATACTCCTCAGGGAGATCTAACTCGTAGGCATTTGCACCTATGCGCCTCAAGACCTGGAAGGGACCAGCCCCACGTGGCCTCAGTTTAGAGTTGGCTCCCGGGGAGAGCCTCTCCATCCTTACCATCACAAAGTCACCCACTTGGAATTCTTGGTGACGCCGATGAGAGTCGGCCAGCCTTTTATAAGCCTCATTCTTTTTGCTGATGTGCTTGCGAATTTCTTCATGCAATTCTCTAATATGTTGTGCAAAAGACTCGGCTAAAATGGACATTCTAGCATGCTGGGGAAGGGGAATGATATCGGAAGGTTTTCTTGGTTTGTACCCATGCACAGCTTCAAATGGACTCATCCCTATAGACTTATTGATGGAGTTGTTATATGTAAACTCAGCTTGGGGTAGGATGAGATCCCAATTTCCCGGTCGATCCTCAACAAGGCACCTAAGGAGGTTCCCTAGACTCCAATTGACAACTTCGGTTTGGCCATCTGTTTGGGGGTGGTAGGCAGTGGAAAATTTAAGGAGGGTACCCATCATGTGCCAAAGAGTTTTCCAGAAGTAGCTAGTGAACTTGACATCTCTATCGGAGACTATGGTTTTGGGTAGTCCATGGAGGCGGACAACCTCATCAAAGAACAATCGGGCCACATGGGAGGCATCGGAGGTTTTGGAGCATGGGATGAAATGGGCCATTTTTGAAAATCTATCAACCACCACATAGATGGAGTCATGCCTTCTTTGAGTCTTGGGTAATCCTATCACAAAGTCCATGCTTAGGTCTTGCCATGGCCGGTCAGGGATGGGGAGTGGGGTATATAGGCCGGTATTTTGTTTCACTTGTTTGGCCGAGGCACATGTTCGGCATTGACCCACAACCTTGCCTACATCTCTCTTGAGACTAGGCCAATAAAACTGTCCCTCTACTAGGGCAATGGTTTTGTGGACTCCACAATGGCCAGCTAGCCCTCCCGCATGTATTTCCTAAATCAAGAAGTCACGGAGTGAGGTCCGTGGGATGCAAAGCTTGGGTCCCTTGAAGAGGAACCCATCCTCTAAGGTAAATCCCTCATGTTCCTTGCTAGAAGGGGTGGTCAAGGTGGTATAGATGTGCCCAAAGTCGGGGCAGCTAGGGTACTCATCCTTGATTCTATCAAATCCGGTCGCTTCCACTTGGATAGTGGATAACAAGGAAACTTTCCTACTAAGGGCATCCGCCGCTCGATTCTCACTCCCGGCCTTGTGTTTGATGACAAAAGTGTAGGATTGGATGAACTCAACCCATCGGGCATGTCAGGCATTTAGCTTTTGTTGGGAGTTGAGGTATTTGAGGGCCTCATGGTCGGAAAAGATGACAAACTCTTTGGGCAACAAGTAGTGCCTCCAATGTCGGAGGGACTGAACTACGGCATAGAACTCCTTGTCATAAGTGGAGTATCTTGTCCTAGCATCACAAAGCTTCTCACTAAAGAAGGCTACCGGGTGTCCCTCTTGACTAAGAATCCCTCCTATCCCTATCCCGGATGCATCACATGTGACTTCAAAGACTTTAGAGAAATCGGGAAGGCATAGGACCGGGGCTTGGGTCAACTTCTCCTTAAGTTCTTGGAAGGCTTTGGAGGCTGATTTGGTCCATACAAAAGTCCCCTTCTTGAGACAATCGGTGATTGGGCCAGTGATAGTGCTAAACCCTCGAATGAACCTCCTATAGAATGTGGCCAATCCATGAAAACTTCGGACCTCGTGTAGGGTGTGGGGTTCCGGCCAATCAATGATAGCTTGGACCTTCTCGGGGTCCATGGAGACGCCTTTGGTTGACACCACAAATCCTAGGAAGGTGAGGGATGTGGTCATGAAGTGGCACTTTCCTAAGTTGGCAAATAGGCTCTCTCGACGAAGGATGATACAAACTTGCCTAAGGTGATCAAGGTGGGCTTCTTGGGTTTGACTATAGATGAGTATATCATCAAAATAGACCACTAGAAAGATCCCAATGAAGGGTCTAAGGACCTCTGTCATAAGACGCAGGAAAGTACTTGGAGCATTTGAAAGCCCAAAAGGCATGACTAGCCATTCAAAAAGGCCATCTTTGGTTTTGAAAGCCGTTTTTCACTCATCTCCGGGCCTTACTCTAACTTGGTGATAGCCACTCTTAAGGTCAATTTTGGAGAAGATGGTGGCTCCGGTTAACATATCAAGCATGTCATCAAGCCTAGGGATGGGAAACCTATACTTGACGGTGATTTTGGTAATGACCCGACTATCCACACACATTCGCCATGACCCATCCTTTTTGGGAGTTAGAAGGGCCGGGACGGCACATGGGCTTTTGCTAATGCGAATGAAGCCCTTCCTAATGAGTTCCTCTATTTGCCTCCTAAGTTCGGCATGTTCCGTGAGATTGAGGCGATAATGAGGAAGGTTTGGGAGAGTGGCTCCCGGGACTAGATCGATGGCATGTTGCACATCCCGCATGGGAGGGAGTTGGTCCGGGAGCTCCGTTGGGAACACATCATGGAATTCTTCTAGGAGTTGTTGGATTTCTATGGGATGTGGATTGGTGGAAGTGGGTTCTCCTAGACAAATGACCACCGCACAAAATGGTATTCCTCGAACTATCTCCTCTTCAAGTTCTTTTCTAGTGATGAGATGAAGACCCTTGGCCAACCCCAAGGTCCCACTTTGTTTGGGAGTTTGGGTAGGGGATGGGGTTGGAGGGGTGGAGTTCCCCGAGACTTGTGTGGGGGTGGGGTGTTGTCCTTGAGGGGGAGTGTCCCTCTTGGTCATGGGACGAGGTGGGGAGGGGTTAAGACTGATAGTCTTACCCTCATGTTCAAAGGTTCACTTATTGATTCTACCCAAGATAGTGGCATCTACATCATAAAGCCAAGGTCTTCCTAGTAGGATGCTACCTACTTCCATGGGTATGATGTCACACCATATTTGACCATGGTATGAGGAGAAGGTGAGGGGCACAAGACATTGAGTGTTGACCGGGATGGAGTTGTTGTTGATCCATGAGACCCGGTATGGACTTGGGTGAGGGGTGATAGCTAGCCCAAGAAGCTTGACGGTATCGGGTGACACGGCATTGACACAACTCCCACTATCCAAGATCACTTTCCTTACATGATTCCCTATTTTGACAAAGGTGTGAAAGATTGAAGTTCGACGCCAATCCTCTTCTTGAGGTTTGGTGAGGGTGCATCTAATCACTCCTAGATGAGAGTTGGTAGATGGAGTGGTGTGATCTAGACCTGATTCTAGGTATTGGGTTTGGTATTGGGTTTCATACTCTTCCTCCCAATCTAATGAGGCTTCATGGTCCTCCACGACATCTTCAAGCTCTTTTTGGGGTGGAGCTTCTTCCTCAATAAGTAAGTTAGATGATCCCTTGGATGGACATTGCCCCGCAAAGTGGCCAAACCCTTGACACCTAAAACATTTTTGGTGCCCACTACCCGAAGTAGTTCCTACATTTGGGCCTTTGGGAATGTCTTCCCTCCGTGGGAGGGGGTGACTAGGAGTGGGTTTGTTTGGAGTGATGGTGGGAGGGGGGTTGTAAGACCTTAATGGGGTGTTCCCACTTGGGTTATGGGCTTTCATGGGAGTGGCCGGAATGGGTCGTGGTCCCATATTTTTGGGGTCGACCGGTCGGGGAGTAGCAAATCGAGGGATCCTAGAGAATCTTTCTACATCCCTAGCTATTTGATAAGCTATCTCAAGGTTATCAACATATCTCATGAAAAGCTCTCTTTTGATGTGACTTTGAAGCCCATTCCTAAAGCGGGACAAGGTAACTTCCGGGTCCTCATGAACTCCACACTTCAAAAGGTAGGAGTCAAACTTTTCAATATATTCTACTACGGTCTTCCCCTCTTGGGTGAGGCTTTGCCATTCATCTAAGAGCATTTGATGGTAGGATTGGGGAAGGTATTTGTTCCTAAGTAGGTTCTTCATTCCCGCCCAAGTTTCAATAGGCTCTCCCCGCCTAATCCTTCTTAGACCCTCTTGTTTTAACCAATATGTTTTGGCTAATTTGACAAGATGCATTTTGGCCAACCTTACCCTCCTTTGGTTGGACATAGGATACCATTCAAAGTATTGGTCCATGGCGGTCTCCCATTCTAAGTAGACACTTGGTTCATGGGAACCATCAAAGTTTGGGGCCTCTACTTTAATCATCCTTAAGAGGGGGTCATCCGGGTCGTCCCGTGGACGCCTTTCATGAATGGATGATGGAGGGGTCTCTCATGGTTATAGTAGGGGTCAAAGTCCAAGTCCTCCCTATAGATTTCAGCATGTGGATGATAGGCTCTTGGTCCATGATTCCTCGGATGGAACTCTTCCCTATGAGGCTCAACATGTGGAGGGTAGACTCTTGGGTCATTGTTCCTTGGGTGGAACTCATTCCTATACAAGTCACCATGTGGTGGATGAACTCTTGGCTCATAATTCCTTAGATGGGGATCTTCCCTATGAGGTTCAACATGTGGAGGGTGGACTCTAGGCTCATTGTTCCTTAGATAGGGATCATCCCTATGGGGCTCAACATGTGGAGGGTGGACTCTAGGCTCATTGTTCCTTGGGTGGAACTCATTTCTAGGCAACTCACCATGTGGTGGATGGCCTCTTAGTTCATTATTCCTTGGGTGAGGGTCTTCCCTATGAAGGTCAACATATGGAGGGTGGACTCTAGGCTCGTTATCCCTTGGGTGGACCTCATGTTCTTCTAACCGAGCAATTCGAGTGTTAAGGGAGGCAAGTTGGGCAAGGATGTTGGTAAGGGTAGCATCTACCCTATTCATTTAGCTTTGGGGTTCCTCCCTAGGAGCATCTTGATTGGGTTGAGGATTGGGATCCATGGGTGGATTGGAGGATGAAGGATCAAATCGGTAACTAGCACCACTACGGGTGGACATGCAAGACAAGGGGTAAATGATGAGGGACACACAATGCAATGGTCCTAGGACTTAGACTTGATAGAGACAAGTCAAAGACTTGCTCTGATACCACTTGATGTGACACAACCTTGGACCTAATGCAAGCAAGCACAATCGCATTCAAAATGGGCCAAGTTGGGCCACCGCTCTATCGTCACTCACCCAAGCCCGGGGTGACTTGGCAATGCCAAGGGGAGGATGTGGGGTTGGGCCCTTGCTGGTAGAGGGCCAGCAAGGCCAAGAATGATTCCCAATGGGTATGGGTACCCAAATCAAGGGGGCCGACAAAGTGCGAACGGCAACGATTACAATATTCTCACGGTGATCAATCAAGTTTATGGGGCTTGAGGATCGGGCTCTCACTCGCATAACCAGCGGAATTAAGAACTAATATTGAAAGAAAAGCACTAATTGGAGTGAAGGTTTGAGCACTTACTCGACCGGTTTGAAGAAACCGGTCCCGGTCGGAGACGAGGGCGAGCGGGGAGGCGAGTGGATCCCCACACGCCGCGGCGGTGTCGCTTGACCTGCCCAAACAAAGTACACCACTACACCTCTCGCAGGAGGGGGAACTTGGGGTGGGGGTTATTGATATTACATCAATACTACCTCCATGCAGGGAGGGGCCTTCAGCCGGCCAAGCAGGGTGGGGAAACCAAAGCAAAGAACGAGGAACAAGGGTGGACGCCGAATCTGCCTGCTGTCTGCGAACCAGGACAGAGGGTCGGTGTTGCTATTGTAGATCTTGCTCAGGAAGTTTGCTGATGGCGAGACCGGCGGAGAAATCTTCATAATAGGAAGGGGAATGCCTCAGCATTTTTGTAATTTCTTCTGGAGTCGCTGTAGGTCGGGGCAGGAGCTTGAACAGGGCCTCTGTTTCTCGGACTAGCAGGGGTAGGTCACCAACAGTAGGATGCAGGGGCTGTCCTGGCAGCTCCCGAACTCCAAATTTGATGCCGTCAGCGCCGTTAGAACCGTGGGTGAGTCCTCTTTGCAGAAAAAGAAACGGGGATGCCAGAAGAGAACGGAGACGATCGGTGGAGCCAGAAGAGTGAGGAGGTGTCGATGCAGACTGGGGGAGGCAGAACCGCGCGACCGTGGAAGAAAATTGGTAACTTCTGTTCCCAGATGCTGAATGGGCTTCCGCTTCTTGATTCTGAAAGTAGATAGGCCGATGAAGAACTTTGAAGAAGGACTTGAGGACTGATTCCTTTGGGGCTGGTTGTGGAAGAGCTTCTAAGCCGGCTCAGGTCCTCAGCCGAGGCAGAACCACGCAGCTGTGGGAGAATGGAGGTCTCGGACAGCACCGAGCTCCGATGAAGACGAAACCACTTTCGAGACGAAGAGGACTGGCAGACGCTTCCGTGGATGCCTCTTATGCCTTCAGAATCGCAGGTAGCAAACCGTGGTACCTTCTACAAACTTCGGGTACAACTGCATCTCTTGAACAGCAACCTGCAACTTTGACAAAGCCCCCAAGTGATCTAACAAGAAGAAGGAGAGAGTGGTGTATGGTGAAGGGGGATGAAGAGAGGTGGAGGGGAGGTATGGAAGAGGTGGAGGGTTGCTAATGGCAGGGGGGAGGTGGAGGAAGAAGAGGAGGGGCGAAGGTTTCAGCTGGTGGATGGAGGGTGTGAGGGCAAGTGGTGGTGGAGAATGGAAGGAGAGGGGGGCGAACTAGGCTAGAGAGGAGGAGAGGGGGGCGGCCAAAAGATATGGAGGGAAGGGATTTCAAATTTAAAATGGCTTTGGAATGTGGGGGATTGTGTGGGGAAGAGGGATGAGTGTGTTGGAATGGGGAAGATTATGTTGGAATAGAGAAGATTGTGTTGGAATGGTGAGGGATCTCCTTGGGACTAAGGGGGTGGAGTAATGGAGGCCATGGGGAAGTGGAGGGCTTTAATGATGGTAGGTGGGGGTTGAGGTGGTTGGGAAGGGAGGAGAGAGAAGAAAATTCGAAATTGGGTGTTGAGGAGAGAGAAAGTGGAGTGAAAAAGAGGGATTAAGAGAGGGAAGGGTGGGGAATCTCTCCCCTAGGGTTTCTCACCCAAAAAATGTTGGAATCACTCCACTAAACTAAGCTTTGGACTCTCAAATGGCATTTTTTTCATTGATTGATTCATTACCTCCAAATGAAGGAAATGGGGCCCTATATATAGGAAACCCACATTTTACAATAAGACCCTGACAAAAGACTCCTTGACAAATAACCGAAGGGGTAGGGGAGCTCATTGGGCCAAGCCCGAAGAAATGGGCCCAATTAGCACATTACACATTCTAATGACACTCAAACATAGGAAAATAAATGCAAGACCTAGGGACATGACTCAAATAAAATACAAATTACATCAAATGACTCAAGTACATAGCATAAAAAGGATAAGTGGGCCTATATAGAGAGAGGCCCGAACTCAAACAGTGCCGAAGTGTGAAGAAGACCCTAGCCAAAGGGAATTGTGGATGAAGCCTCCATCAGAGACCAATCTTTAACTACACTGTTGGGCAGTGAGTATATAAGCATCACAGGTGGTCGGAGTTAACTCGCGCCCAAAAGTTTCGTTGAATCGTCTGTGTAGTCTCGCCATCATCGATGCAATTAGTTCTTTCTCGATCCTTGCCGCCTTACCTAAAGAAAGATTCAAACCTACTACATAGAGTTGTTCTCCACCAATCAAGTAACCGCTAACACAACAACAAAGTACACTGAACACCAACCCAATCTCAATGAATCGAGGTTCTGAAAGACCTCGAATCAGAGCAGAACGTGCTGCTTTTATAATCCTACAAGGAGCAAGCGTAGAGGACGACCATCCCGCTATACCGCTCCTCCCTGTCTCAAGGAGCACGTGAAGGGGAGCTAGTAGGTCTCTTCAATATTGGGTACAAACGCACTCGCCGAGAGGCCTTCGTCGAAACGGCTATCGAGCCCCTTAATCTGGACATGGCTACCGTGGGGTTTTGTAAAGCTCTGCTCGAGCGGGTGGATGAGCTGCAGCGGTTCCATTATAACGGGGGCCAGCACATACATCGATTATATTCGATTCTTTGGGAAAAATGTGAGGGTCAACCCGCCTCCTACGTTTGGGGCAAATAGCAAAGGCGCTTTACTATATGTTATTGTAAGCATGCGAAATCCTTGAATTTCGTATTGAATATACATCCATGTCTTTCTTGTTCTACTAGCTAGGAAAAAATTTGCACATGTCCGTTTCGTTATTACAACCTTCTTTCTTTATGTCAAAGACCAGAAGCTACGCGCAAATTCTCATTTTTTCTCGGTTGTTCTTAACAGCGATGGCTATTCATTCAAGTCTTCGGGTAGCACCACCAGATTTTTAACAAGGTGGAAATTCTCGTATTCCGTATGTACATGTTCCTGCGGCTCGGATGAGTATAGTAGTTTATATAGCAACGGCTATAAACAGTTCCTTGTTCCCATTAACAAAACATCCCCTTTTTCTTCGCTCTTCCGGAACCGGTACAGAAATTGGTGCTTTTTCTACGTTGTTTACCTTAGTTACTGGGGGGTTTCGGGGAAGACCTATGTGGGGTACCTTTCGGGTGTGGGATGCTCGTTTAACTTATGTATTCATCTCGTTCCTTATTTACCTGGGTGCACTGCGTTTTCAAAAGCTTCCTGTCGAATCGGCTCTTATTTCAATCCGTGCGGGACCGATCGATATACCAATAATAAAGTCTCCAGTCAACTGGTGGAATACGCCGCATCAACCTGGGAGCATTAGCCGATCTGGTACATCAATACATGTTCCTATGCTCATTCCAATCTTGTCCAACTTTGCTAACTCCCCCTTCTCAACCCGTATCTTGTTCGTTCTGGAAACACGTCTTCCTATTCCATCTTTTCCCGAATCTCCCTTAACGGAAGAAAGAGAAGCTCGAGAAGGAATACAAAAAACCCTAGTTCACTCGCTGTTTGTTGCATCCATGGTGCTTAATGGTTACAACATTGGCTGGCAAATTGAGTAGGTTCGATTCCTGCTGGATGCACTTAGAACGTTCAATAATCGTCCTTCCTTATTATAAATAATAAGCATATAGATTCCTTGAAGGACGAGTCAAACACTGAAGTGAGGCGCTTGCGTTGAAGTCTCCTCCTACTAACGTTTAGTAAGCTGGGTGATGACAGAATATAACTGTCTCATGTGTGTCCATAAGTGTTGATGCTCCACAGCAGTGCATTCGGCGTATACAAATGAGTGGAATGTTTTTTTTTTGATCAATTTCATTGCCTCAATGAAGAAAGTAAACAATTTGCGGGTGGCTATCAAACAGAATCAGTTTGTAGGAAACAGAAGAGCCATATTTTTGCCACTCCTTCAGAGTTTGCATAGCAGAGGCGCATTGGCGCCTAACTTTCTGCAAGTTTTCTGCATGCTTAGCGCCCTTGTCTATCATCGGCTCCAGGATGACTACGAAGGCCAATTGATGCTCTAGGATGAAATTTTTTAGTCTCCGAAGAGTTGGCTTATTGCCGATTCCTCGTGCATTCCATACTAGGCCGCAAACCATTAAGATGAATGATAGTGGAGGGCTGAGTTTTTACCCAGCATTGCCCGTGTGCGAACACTTAATGGAATAGTGGTTTGCTTCCTCCTTGAGGCTTTTGCGTGCTTTGGAGAGGAGGTATCTTCGGATTCAAGGTTCTCCATTATTTAATTCTCTCGGAGTTCACCCAAGGAATGACTATGAAACCGGGGAATTTGTGTAGAAAGATAGAGAGGCGAGAGAGAGTATGAGGCCGGTACTCAAAGGAAGCGGCCCTTGGAAGAGAGTCCGGAGACGCGCTATATATAAGGGCGTAAGGATCAAACAGAAGGCAAAGCGCCAGAAGGTCTATGATGTGGATAGACCGAGCTCGGAGTCAGACATCCCGGAACCACCTAATCCCATAGGCACTGAGTCAGAAGGATAAGGGGACTTTATATGGTATGGCATCGCTCTATTGTAATTGAGTTCGGTGCGCTAGGCACACTGCTCATCCGCCATCCGGAGGTACCGAATCAGTGCTATCACCTACGGAGAAGTTGTCTTGCTTTATTAAGAGCAGGAAAACGAGACCAGCAGTTCCGAAGAAGTAAATAGCATAGAACTCAAGGCCGAAATTGCAGAGATGCTGCCTCTTTGATCTGGTAGTTCCGGCGGAGCTTACCACGGCCGTTATGGCTCTCGCGAAGCACGAGGATTTTAATTAACACGCTATTGGCTTCCGACAAAGAGTTGAGTGATCGCCTAGTATAGTACAACTGGTGGTGGATGTAGACACGCTATTCTTGACGTCTCCTAAGAAAGTCTCATATCACTATACAACGCCCCGCGATGACTTATGCGTTTTGAATCACTTGAGTGCTTCCTTTTCTTGAGTCTTCTTCCGCCCTTTTCGGCATCCGGAATCGTCTCGTCACGGCATTCGGACGGCATCAACACCAGTCAGACGCATCAGGAGGTTTCGGAACCAAGAAGGGTGTCTGCCGGGCAGCCGCCAACGCCTGAACTGAGGACCCGGGTGGGTCTTTATGGGGGCGTCCAGGCCCCTGGACGCCCCCATTCTTTTAATTTATTTTTCACAGCCCAAAATCAAATAAAAAATAATATATTAATGGAGGCGTCCAGGACCCTGGACGCCTCCATAAAAACAAATATAAAAAATTAAAATGCCAGCTTTGGCATAAAAACAAAACAAAATAATAAAAATAATATATTTATGGAGGCGTCCAGGCCCCTGGACGCCTCCATCAACTCCTTCACGGGCGCCGCCCACCGAACGACGGTTTGTCGTGTGTGAAAAAATCCAAATTATGGAGACGTCTAGCCAGTTGGACGCGCCCATTTCTGAATCACGAGGCGCCGCTCACAAAACCACGCGTTGTGCCAAACCGCGTGCGGTCGTCGGTGGTGTTCGGTGGACCTGTTGGGGGCGTCCGGGGCCCTGGACGCCTCCACAAAATTATTCCGAAAAAATAAATAAAAATAGAATAAAATATCTTTTTTGCCTTGATGGAGGTGTCCAGGGTCCTGGACGCCTCCACCCTCCGGAGCCCTATAAATAGAGGCCCCCCCCCTCAGTTCTGGGGGAGCTTCTAAGAGATCCGATAGGCTGCCGGAGCCCAGAGGCTACGGAGTCATTTCTAACCCGTGGGGTCTTTTGTAGGTGGAGGTTCTGCCGGCTTCTCGGGTGCCCACGCTCGCGAGAGGAAGGTCGTCTTCATCCACCGCGCTTCCACGTCATCCCCACGCTGCCGGGGCTCCGTCAGATTTCACCATCGGCACATCCAATAAGCCAATCCTTTCCTTTTCTTCGTAGTTCTTTTACATTCATCATACTGCATCTTCTATCTCCCTACATAAGGGCGCCGTCTCTTGCATACTTCTTGCATTCATCATCGCATTTTCCTCCTACTCAAGTCCGAGAGGGGTTTAAAACCACACCAATCAGGTGTGTGTCAGGTCACGATCTCGTTACTTTTATTGCAAGGAATTGTTACTACACTGCCATTTTCTAATTCCGTTCGTTTATTGTCTACTGTTTTGCAAGGGTAACCAAGGAAATCCCTCTCCGTCGGCCGGCCGAAGGGGGAGGAAGAAGCAACCCGCCATCTCCCGCTCTTGAGGTAGTCGCGATCACTTTCTTTATTTTAGGGTCTTTTGGCCCCTGGCGATCACATCTTGTTCTCGAGGCCGCGGCGAGTCACTTCCCTAATGGCCGTTTAAATTCCCGTTCTTATATGTTATATTCTTATCTATTCATGTTCTCAAGGCCGCGGCGAGTCACTTCCCCAATGGCCGTTTAAATTCCCGTTCTTATATGTTATATTCTTATCTATTCATGTTCTCGAGGCCGCGGCGAGTCACTTCCCCAATGGCCATTTAAATTCCCGCTCTTGTATTCTCTTTATATTCTGTTATATTCTTATCTATTCGTATTCTCGAGGCCGCGGCGAGTTACTTCCCCAATGGCCGTTTAAATTCTCGCTCTTTATATTCTCTTTATATTCTGTTATCTTTTTATCTGCTCATATTCTCGAGGCCGCGGCGAGTCACTTCCCCAATGGCCATTTCAATTCTTGCTATTTAATTTCTGCACCATTCCCGTCCCCCCGAGGTCGCGGCGAGTCACTTCCCGCTATGGCCGTTTAACCCCCATATCTTGCTATATTACATTTGTCCCGCTCGCCCCGCCGGAGCAATCTCCCGTGGTGGCCCCTTCTCTCTTCTCTTATTTCTGTGTTGCAGCAAACAAAAGAGGAGCCCGCGCGCTCCGCGGCTTCTCCACTCTCCGAACCGCGTGACGTCGCTCACAGATTGGCGATCACGGTGGGACTTCTACTGCTTCCTTTTGGCTACCCTTGCAAGTTCGGCACCGTCCATGCCTCTCCACCTTGGCGCCCTCGCACGCCCCCGTTGTGCTCACGGCAGCACTGTCAGTTGTGATTGGTTGGGTGTTCATTATATATTTGTTATTCTGTTGTTTTCTTACTCTATATCTCTGTCAGCATTCCATTGCATACATCCATCCCTCTTTTTATATCCTTTTTAATTTTTTCTAAGGATCACCCTTTCCCGGTGAAGGAAGGACTCTCCGTTTGAGAATTCCTCTCAACGGACTAGAATCTCCTCCACTGGGACCTCCGTAAGTCCCCGACATCGAAGAATCTCCTCTTCGTTCACTGGGCTGGTTGTACCATTGAAGTTCCCCGGAGTTAGTCATCCCATTCGTGGTGAGACGAGAGACCCTAGCTGACACGGCGGTGAAACAAAAATAAACTAGGGTCCCTATTTTGTGTGAACTTCGGATCTCGCTAAAAACACAAAAAAAAAATCATCAAAATCAAAACACAAAAAAAAGGCGTAAAGGCATCCACTTGTTTGATAATCTCTGCTACCTACTTGCTAGTGTATGTTTTTGCGTTCTGGGAAAATTGTGAGCATGGCTCACGAGTCTTTTGAGGAGAACCACCCTAGTCGTGGTTTGTCAGCCGACCCGCGAGTCTATGCTATGGACTCGGGTCCTTCTCATGAGCCCTCGCATGAGGTGCAGGTTATTACCGGGGACACTTCCCCACCACAGGATATCTCTTCCTTACTGGGCGTCCTCGCTAACACGGAGCTTACCTCTGAACAGCTCCAGGCCTTCCAGGCCATTCTGAAGGGGAAATCTGTTTCCCCCACGCCCCAGGAATCAACTCCGGCCATCGCACCTCTCCAAGAGTCCGTGCAGGCCATTCCATCTCCTTCATTGGCGCAAGCCATCCAGTCTCCCTCGCTTCAAGGACAAGCGAGCCAACAACCACCCTCATTCCAGTTCCCATCACAATCTCAAACTCCCGTTGTTCCCCACATACTGCTTCAGCCAGGGCCAACTGTCAGCGGTCCGACAGCTCCCTCTCATTCGGGATTCCCCCCTCAAGTCTCCGGGAGACAATTTCTCCCCCAGTGGCAAGTGCCACCTTCACCTCCAGAGGAGCTTGCTCAATCGCTCCTCAATAGGTTCAATCATATGGACGAGCAGTTTCAAAATCTGAGAAGAATGGTGGACGTGAAAGCCACCCCGGAGATTGCTTTGCCAATCCTTCCCGTCATTCATCTTCCTCCCTCCGAAATGCCCACGTACCGCAGATACAATGGTACCGGCAACCCCTTCATTCACCTCAAGGATTTAATGTATGAATCCTCCTATTGGCAAAACGATCAGAGGTCCCTGGCATACCTCTTTCGGAGATCATTGGATGGTCCTGCGCTAGAGTGGTTCTATTCTTTGGAGCCCCGCGAGGCCGAGAATTTTGAAATAGTCCAGAGAAGGTTCTTGCATAAATATAGGGATAGGGTCGGTCCCTCACTCTCCATTACCGACCTAGTGGCCGAAAAGATGAAACCCGATGAGGATTTTGTCCGCTATGCTGATAGATGGAGGTATCTGGCGGAAAGAATAAGGGACACCCTCTCCGAGCCCGAACAAGTGAAGATGATTGTGTCTAATGTAACCCCACAGTTCAGACACGTCCTGGCCATGAATAAACTTACTACAATGGAGGAACTCTATGAAAGGGCCCGGTACATCCAAACTCAGTTAAAAGACTCCCCCATTATGAACATGTTTGAGTCACCGAAGCCCAAAGTGGTCAGAAAGACAGGCGCTGGTGTCCCGGGCGGAGCCACAGAAGGGGTTGTGACAAATGAGCAAGTGGGTGCGGTCAACAATGCCAATTATGTAGTCAACCCAAGGCCCCCACAAATGCCCCGACTTCCCCTCCAACCAGGTCCTTTTCCTCTTCATCCTCCACCCCAAAATAATCCACCCCAGGATAATATGCCTCCATTACGTCAACCCCAGCAACAACAACCACAACCTCAGCAACAACAACCACCACTTCAGTACAACCAAGTTCCACCCCAGGGAACTATGGTCCCCAACAGCAACAAAGGAGGCCAGTCGGTCCCAAGAGAGCCTACTATCCACCATTGCCAGAAACTTTAGCAGACATTTTTAATGCCCTAATGGCATCAAACCAACTCGCCCTACCCAGAGAAAGGCCCGTGTGGCCCCCGAATGTTGATTCCTCCAAATACTGCATCTACCACAGGCAGCCTGGACACACAGTAGATTACTGCTTCCATTTCAAAGATTACATCCATGATATGAATGATGAACATCAAATAGATTGGGATGAAATGAGACGATACGTCGCGGCTCTCAAGGCTAGGAGACCTCCTCATAGACCACAGCAGCAGTTACAACAACAGCAGTTACAACAGCAGCAGCAACAGCAACCACAACAACAACAATAGGTTCAGCATGCCCCACAACAACAGCCCGACATGGGCATAATCTAGAATCCATTACCGGAGCACCAACAGCCCAATCATCAGGTTAACCCCATCTCCTCCTTCCCGGAAGTCGGGAGAGAGATGGTGTGGCACCAGGAAAGTACCTCCATTCTTTCTACCGCCAATCCTATCATCACGCAACACCCTTGCCTTGCCCGGGTAGCACCAGTCTCTCATCAACCCACGTCAGTATCACCTTCACCATTTCCACTACCATTACGCCCTCTCATCCGTACCCCGATCCCATATCAACCGACACTCTCCACTACGCCTTCACACCCTCTCATCTTCTCCCACTCCCCCACTTTATCATCCACCTCTACCACATTTACCCCTACGCCTTCTAAACCCCTTATCATCCGTCAACCATACATAACCCCGTCTTTCTCCATCGTAACACCACTAATGCCTTCAAAACCACTCATTAACCATCACCCACCTCAAAATCATTGCTCGCTTCAAGCCCTACCCACTTCTACTTCGTCTCCACCTCCACCTTCCAGACCCCTTATCCTTCACAATCCACGCGATATCCCCTCTACCTCCACCATGCCTCCACCTAACAAACCCCTCATCAGAATCCCTGCTCCCGTCATCACCCCTGCTTCATCGACCATTCCTCCACCACTACTGTCACGCCCCGAGCGCGGAAGATACCCGGAGATGCGCGACGAGTTTATATCAATCATGTCAATCAGAGTGGTCGTGTATTCGACACAAAGACAGAGATGCGCAAAATAGCAAGATAACTCAATCCTTTATTTCATAATGGATAGACTATTACAAATCTAATACTCTGTTTAATAAAAGAGGAAAAAGAATACATAGTTGACTCAAGAAAACTATAGAGAAGACTAGACGACACTTGTAGAAGCTCTATCACTTTCACTCTTGATCATTCCCATCCGATTGACTTCCATCGTCATCGGACTTACCTGAAAAGTACAAAGGGACAAACGGAATGAGCGAACGCTCAGTAGGAAATTATATCTCAAGTACTAGCAAGGGGTTTAAGTAATTACATCTTTCATGAATGTAATAAAGCTATGCATGCTCGCATGAAACGACAAGATAGAGAGAATGTAATATCAATGAAATAAGATGAACTTAATCACGAACTTTCATCAAGATAACAAGTGTATTTAAGATATTCAAGCAAGTACGTTTAACAAGTCATGTCAAGAACTTTGGCTATCATGTATCAAGCAAGTAAATTACCCTTTTTCGGGCCACACAATTCATGTAAAGTCAAGTACGATTCAAGTACAAGATGTGTGTGGAATGTCCAATCAAGCAAGTCAAGTACTCGGTATAATGCCAGATACCTTATCATTTTAACTCCCATGGGCACAAGTACTTTCGGGTGCTCCTCCCAGGACCAGATCGGGCCCTATATGCGCAGGCATTTATCATGTATTTTTGACATCCACTCTTGTTTATATAGCCAATATAGAATTTCAATAATCAAGCTTGTAGACATGTATGACAACTTTGATAGAATAGAGTCCAAAAATATGACAAAGGACATAGAATGGTGATAATAACGGTATAATCATGATATCGATAAAAACTAGGTAGAATATGGTTCCCTTAACTTGGGTACCATGACAAATCAATATGGACATTCTTTATATAGAATTGAGGTCCACATAAACATAAGATCAAGCAAGATACCCTCATTCTTATCATAGAATTGGGGTTTACAAGAACGACATGACATGGCATGATATCATCATCCCATTAAGAATTTCTTATGATATACTCTTTGTATAATCATAAGGGCCGGTATACCATGTTTCTTTAGATTGACATGGCAAAGATCGTGTAATGGGTTTTTAGGGTACAACCAGCTCAGTCGGCCTTGAGGGAATCCAAGGCTACGAGGAGTCTTACGGAGGTCTCTATGACTAACTCGCTAGTCCAAAGGAACGGAATGTCCAATGGAGAGCTTGTATGTCAATGAGAGTTGAGTGTGATCGATAAATCAACATGAAACGTGGGACTATACTCACGGAGTGGAGAATAGTGCCGATATATATATTATATAACATATGAAACCATCGGTTAACAAAAGCAGGGAAAAATCAGTTTTACAGTAAAATAACGACTTAGGTCAAGTCGTTTCTCAAGTAATTAACGCCTAACAGAAGGGCGTTTACAAAATTCTATTTTACAGAATTTTCAATAATTTCATTAATTCGTGTAAAACACGCCCTAGTCAGGGGCGTTCGTCAAGTAAGTAACGCCTAATATAAGGGCGTTTACATATGTTCCGTTTTGCAGAATTTCATTATTTCAATAATTTATATAAAAAGCGCCCTGGTCGGGGGCGTTTCTTCAAGAGTTGACGACTTCAACAGAAGGCGTCTTATTATTTACATATCTGTCAGAATATAATTAATTTTCAGGATTTATATAAAACACGCCCTGGGAAGGGGCGTTACTGTTTAATTCTATTTTACAGAATAAATATATTTCAGGATTTTAACAGAGAAACGCCCTAGGAAGGGGCATTAGCTTTCAGAATCACGCCCTGTTCTGGGGCGTTAACATATAAAAAAATGACTTTGTCCAAGTCGTGAATTCAAGAAATTTACCATATTTCAGGAAATAAAATTTCAAGTGACAGGAGACATGGTCATGACAAGAAAATTAGTATGAATTTACAGGTAGAGTCATGCATTAGATATCAGGATTTCATATATATCATTGTTATAACGTGGGTATTTAATATTTTCATAAAAGTAACACCTGTATATAGGGCGTTTATTATGAATTAACGACCATAGTAATGGTCGTTTCTTTTAAAGTAGCGCCCTATTCAAGGGCGTTTCTTTCAATAATATTCCAACGTCCGAGAAACTAAAATAAAACTAATACATGATATGCAAGATGCTTCTTGTATATATAAATTTAGTTTGGGCTACAAGACTTGAGAAGATCCTACCTTAATAATGGATTTGAAGATTGATATGAAGAAGGGAGAAAAACTATGTTGCTTCAGCCGTATCAGTAGGAAGAAGTATTTCTGTTCAACTTGATGAACCCCTTTTCGACTGAACTTCCTACAGAGAAATACGAAGAAACATTAATATTTTCTTCATAACACCTGACCGAAGGTAAAGGAAAGATCATTACCTTTGTTCTTCACAACCCCAATGCTTCTTCAACCTGGAAGAAGGAAGAAGTCGAATTAATGACCGTCCACCAAATCAAAAAGGGACAGAGGGAAGGAAGAGCTATTGCTCTGTAATTACCTTCAGAGAACTCGAACGCCAAATAGCGTTCACGGGTTCGATCAGTAGATTATCTATAGGGTTATGGAAGTCCTATTAGAGTTAGTGTTTGTGTGAGGGTAATATATCCCTAATAGAGTCCTTACCACCTTTTAACTCTTTCTAATACTTATCTATTACCCTGGATAAGTTCTGGGTTCGAACGGTTCATGAACTTAATTAACGCCTTTTGTCAGGGCGTCTATTCTTAAATTAACGACCTTGTTCAGGTCGTTTATTAATAAACGTCTTGGATAAGGGCGTTCCTTGTTTTTGAAACACGCCCAAGATATGGGCGTTTCTTTTACTTGCCTATTTGGTCGCGTGAGAGTTGACGACCGCACGTGTGGGCGTCTTTTCTTTAGTCACACCGTTTGTAGAGGCGTGTCTTTTTAAATTAACGCCTTACTCAGAGGCGTTATTTGTAATTTGTTTTATTTTGTCTAATTAACCCTATTCTTATTATCTGTATTACTTCTGTAATATATATGTTTTTAATTCATTTCAAATATTCATTTATCAGGGTTGCTACACCCTCCCCCACTTAAAAAGAATTTGGTCCCCAAATTCAATATATATATAAATATACATGTGGAGAGTGTATAACACATACCTCTTAGAATAACTCGGGAAATCGTTGCTTCATAGATTCCTCGGTCTCCCATGTCGCTTCGTGTTCAGGATTCTTATTCCATTGCACCTTGAGCATGGGAATAACCTTATTCCTTAGAGCTCGTATTTCTCGATCCAAGATCTTCATAGGCTTCTGTTCATATGTGAGATCTTTCTGGATCACCAGATCTCCATGTTCGATAATATGTGATGAATCGTGCACATACTTCTTCAACATAGATATGTGAAACACATTATGCACGTCGGACAATTGAGGAGGTAACGCGATGCGATAAGCAACCTCGCCAACTCTTTCAAGTACCTCAAATGGTCCGATGAATCTTGGCGTAAGCTTGCCCTTAACACCAAATCTTCGTATGCCACGTCCAGGCGATATCTTGAGAAATACATGATCTCCGATTTGGAATTCAAGATCTCTCCTCCTTGTATCAGCATAAGCCTTTTGTCTTGTCTGAGCAACTTGCAATCTTTCTCTGATTACTTGTATCTTCTCAGTTATATCCCTTACCATGTCTGGACCTAATAGTTGTTTTTCCCCAACTTCGTTCCAGCATAAGGGTGATCGGCAACTCCTTCCATATAAAGCTTCGAAAGGTGCCATTTGGATACTAGCCTGGTAGCTATTATTATATGCAAATTCCACTAGTGGCAAATGTTCATGCCAGCTTCCACCAAAGTCAATGATGCAAGCTCTTAGCATATCTTCCACAACTTGATTAGCTCTCTCGGTCTGACCATCCGTTTGTGGGTAGAAAGCTGTACTAAAGTTAAGCCTTGTTCCCAATGAATGTTGTAATCCCTTCCAAAAATGAGAAGTAAAACGGGGATCTCTATCAGACACGATTGAGACAGGAATTCCATGTAACCTGACTATTTCCTTGATGTATAGTGCAGCTAGCACATCAATTGACCATCGGCTTTTTATTGGCAAGAAATGCGCCGATTTAGTTAATCGGTCAATGATAACCCAGATTCCATCATGTCCTCCTTTAGATTTAGACAAACCCATGATGAAGTCCATACCAATATCCTCCCACTTCCACTTAGGAATATCTAGAGGATGTAGTTTTCCAGTAGGCTTTTGGTGTTCTGCCTTGACCTGTTGGCATGTGAGACAGCGTGATACATAGTCTGCTATTTCTCTTTTCATATTGGGCCACCAAAAGTTCCTCTTTACATCTTGGTACATTTTAGTTGATCTAGGATGAATAGTATACCTTGATCTGTGAGCTTCATCTAAGATCTTCTTCTTTAATTCCGGACAATCAGGTATACAAGTTCTACCTTTGAATAATAATCTTCCATCAGAAGTTAGTTGGAAATCAGATTGTCCTTCTAATCTGCCCTTGATTTCCACTAATATAGGATCATCATCCTGAAGTGTTTGTATCTCAGATAATAAGTCTGACTGTATGCTTACATGAGATAATGTAACAAATTTGGATTCCATGTCCAAGCTTATATTGAGCTCGGAGAATTGTTCAAGTAACCTCCATTCTTGTATCATACAATTGGCTATCATTGCTCTCGGCTTTCGACTAAGGGCATCAGCAACATGATTACCCTTTCCGGGATGGTATTGTATATTGAAGTCGAAGTCCTTGAGATATTCTAGCCAGCGTCTTTGCCTCATGTTTAGCTCCTTTTGTGAAAATAGATATTTGAGACTTTTGTGATCGGAGTATACAGTAAACTGCACTCCATATAAGTAGTGTCTCCATATCTTTAGGGCAAATACCACCGTGGCCAGTTCTAAGTCATGGACGGGGTAATTCTCCTCATGCTTCTTCAGTTGACGTGAAGAGTATGCTATGACCTTTTCTTGTTGCATTAGGACACATCCAAGGCCAATGCCAGAAGCATCTGTGTAGACCTCGAATTTCTCTCCTTCTATTGGTAGAGCTAACACCGGAGCTGTAGTGAGATGATCCTTGAGAGTTTGGAAACTTCTTTCACATTCCTCACTCCATTCATATCGGATCTCCTTGCGAGTTAACCTTGTAAGGGGCACGGCGATCTTAGAGAAATCTTTGATGAATCGCCGATAATATCCTGCAAGACCTAAGAAACTTCTGATCTCGCTTGCATTAGTGGGTCTTTCCCAGTTTCTTACAGCTTCAACCTTTGACGGATCTACTGATAATCCATCTTTTGATATGACATGTCCGAGAAAAATCACTTCTTCAAGCCAGAACTCGCATTTGCTGAGTTTAGCATATAATTGATTTGTCCTCAAGACTTGCAATGCAATCCTCAAATGTTCTTCATGTTCTTCCTTATTCTTGGAATATATCAATATATCATCAATGAAGACTACTATGAATTGATCCAAGTAAGGCCTGAATATGCTATTCATTAACTGCATAAAGGCAGCAGGGGCATTTGTTAGTCCAAAAGGCATAACAACAAATTCATAATGGCCATACCTGCTTCTGAATGCGGTCTTGTGAATGTCATCATCCTTGATCCTTAATTGATGATATCCCGACCTGAGATCAATCTTGGAAAAGTATTTGGATCCTGAAATCTGATCAAATAATTCATCGATTCTCGGCAGTGGATACTTGTTCTTGATAGTAAGATGATTCAACTGTCGATAGTCGATACACAATCTCATGGATCCATCCTTCTTCTTTACAAATAAGACTGGTGCTCCCCACGGGGAAGTACTTGGTCTAATAAACCCTTTTCGGATTAGTTCCATCAACTGCTCCTTCAACTCCTTGAGTTCAGCAGGGGACATTCTATATGGTGCCTTTGAAACAGGACCAGCACCAGGGACTAAGTCAATGGTGAAGGCCACTTCTCTTTGAGGGGGTAATCCCGACAAATCTTTCGGAAATACGTCTGGAAATTATTGCACTACCTGAATGTCTTCTATCTTGGTTTCCTTAGCTTCTTTAACAGTGACAAAAGCAAGGAAGGATACCCATCCCTTCCTGACGAGCTTGCTTGCTCGAAGAGCCGAAATAAGAGGGGATTTGCTTCGACTCTTAGGACTAGTATAAGTCAGTTCTGGAAATTCTTTGAAAACAATCTTGCTATTACGGCAATCAACCGTTGCCTGGTACTTAGATAACCAATCTGCTCCTAGTATAACATCATATTCTTTTAGATCTAAGCAGATAAGATCAATAGGAAAATTCTTTCCTCGAACCAACACCTCACAGTTTTGGTAATGATGCGTGATATCCGTCTCGTTTCCGTGAGGAGTAGACAATACTATTTTCATCCATTCCGATTCTAGAGGTAATGGGTCAGCAAACTTCTTAGAAACAATAGAATGCGATGCACCCGTATCAAATAAGACATGTGCATATTTGGAACAAATTTTTAATGTACCTTCCACTAATCCGCCTTCTTCTTCAGGTTCGGTCTCCTGTATTGCATGAAGATGAGCATTCTTTGTCACCGGGCGTTTACCATCGCCGGCTTGGTCGTTCATTAATGGACACTCGGGAATCCGATGCTCACGGCTTCCACAACGGAGACAAGCTCCTAATTTCCTCCAGCATTCTTCTGTCTTGTGACCAGCCTTGTCACAATGCTTGCATACTGTATTAGAAGGGGTAGTTGTGATAGAGAAAGGCTTGGTCTTTTTGAACTTATGGTCTTGAGAGGAAGAACCTCCATTATTGGGCCTCTTCTTGAAATTGGGTTTGAAAGAACCCGAACCCGTGACTTGTTCCTTCTTGTCTTTCCCACGGATCCTATCAGATAGTTCTGTGGCATCTTCAAGTAGTTGAGCTCGGCGCACTATCTCAGAATAAACTTGGATGTCCATAGGCGCCAGTTGAGTAATATAGTGGGGCCTAAGCCCATTAAGAAATCTACGGGCTTTCATCTTCTCCGTGCTAATAAGATGCTTAGCATATCTAGACAACCTGGAGAACTGAGCTTCATAATCTGCTAATGATAAGGATCGTTGCTTTAATGCAGCGAATTCGGCAGCCTTCTTTTCTTGGACTCGGTCCGAGAAATATTTAGCATTGAAGTATTCCACAAATTCTTCCCATGTTACTTGAGTAGGATCGATGGTTGCTTCAATAGACTCCCACCAGCATCTAGCATCTTTCTCTAACTGGAATGTAGCTAATAGAACTTTGTCCTGGTCCGTGCATTACATGACATGGAATATGAGTTCGGTTTCTCGAACCCAATGCTCGGCATCTTCCGGATCGGTCGATCCCATAAACTTCGGGGGATTCATGTTCTTAAAGGCTTGGTGTAAGCTTCCAGCCCGTGGAGCACCACATTGTGCTACCTGTTGTAGCACTTGGGTCATCCCTTGAAGGGTACGCTGCATGTTGCGCCATTGAGCACGTTCGGCAGCCATTATCCTACAATTACAATGACTATATTAGTACATGACCGTATTTAAAGACTCGTACACTATGTTAAATCTAACCCTTGGTTCTACCCAATCTCACTGGTTTAAAGGTTCAACTTATCCTTGGACTTGGGTTTTTCCTAGGAATTGAATACCTTAGGCTCTGATACCACAAAAACTGTCACGCCCCGAGCGCGGAAGATACCCGGAGATGCTTGACGAGTTTATATCAATCATGTCAATCAGAGTGGTCGTGTATTCGACACAAAGACAGAGATGCGCAAAATAGCAAGATAACCCAATCCTTTATTTCATAATGGATAGACTATTACAAATCCAATACTCTGTTTAATAAAAGAGGAAAAAGAATACATAGTTGACTCAAGAAAACTATAGAGAAGACTAGACGACACTTGTAGAAGCTCTATCACTTTCACTCTTGATCATTCCCATCCGATTGACTTCCATCGTCGTCGGACTTACCTGAAAAGTACAAAGGGACAAACGGAATGAGCGAACGCTCAGTAGGAAATTATATCTCAAGTACTAGCAAGGGGTTTAAGTAATTACATCTTTCATGAATGCAATAAAGCTATGCATGCTCGCATGAAACGACAAGATAGAGAGAATGTAATATCAATGAAATAATATGAACTTAATCACGAACTTTCATCAAGATAACAAGTGTATTCAAGATATTCAAGCAAGTACGTTTAACAAGTCATGTCAAGAACTTTGGCTATCATGTATCAAGCAAGTAAATTACCCTTTTTCGGGTCACGCAATTCATGTAAAGTCAAGTACGATTCAAGTACAAGATGTGTGTGGAATGTCCAATCAAGCAAGTCAAGTACTCGGTATAATGCCAGATACCTTATCATTTTAACTCCCATGGGCACAAGTACTTTCGGGTGCTCCTCCCAGGACCAGATCGGGCCCTATATGCGCATGCATTTATCATGTATTTTTGACATCCACTCTTGTTTATATAGCGAATATAGAATTTCAATAATCAAGCTTGTAGACATGTATGACAACTTTGATGATCCGTCTAGCTACGTGGAATATAGGAACTTTAACGGGTAAGGGTTTAGAATTAGTTAAGTTAATGAAGGACAGGAGGGTTAACATAGCTTGCCTATAAGAAACTAGGTGGAAAGGATATAAAGCTAAAGATATTGATGGATATAAAATTTGGTATACAGGTAATAATAACTCTAGAAATGGTGTTGCTATAATAATAGATAAAAACTTAAAAGACCGAGTTGTAGAAGTAAATAGATTGGGGGATAGACTAATGGTAATCAAACTTATCTTAGGTGATGATATTTTGAATATAATTAGTGCATATGCACCTCAAGTAGGATTAGAAGAGAGCATTAAAAAGCATTTTTGGGAGGCTATTGATAGTTTGATCCAAAATATCCCTAGTGAAGAGAGAATCTTTATTGGAGGGGATCTTAATGGTCATGTGGGTATAGATAATAGAGGCTATGAGAGGATTCATGGAGGGTTTGGTTTTGGTAATAGAAATGATATGGGTAACACTATTCTTGATTTTGCTATGGCCTACGATCTAGCAATTATTAATACCTTCTTTAAGAAGTGGGACGAACACTTAATAACATACAAGAGTGGAACACATATAAGTCAAATTGACTATTTTCTCATTAGGAAGGTCGATAGAGTTTTATGTAAAGATTGCAAAGTTATTCCTGGTGAGAGTCTAGCCCCTCAACATAGGTTGTTAGTAATGGATGTCACTATTCCTAAATTCAAAAGAAAGATCATTATAAATAATTATTCCAAGATTAAATGGTGGAATTTAAAAGGTAAAAGTTTAGAAACATTTAAAAATCATCTATTAAAGGAAAATATTTGGAATTTAGAACAAGAAACTAATGTAATGTGGAATAATGTTACAAATTGTATAACGAGGGTTGCAAAACAACTCTTAGGCGAAACTAAAGGTAAAAAGAACTTAGAAAAAGAGACTTGGTGGTGGAGTGAGAAAATCCAAAATACTATTAGAGTAAAAAAGGAATGCTTTAAAGTCTGGCAAACTAACAAAAATGCTCAAACCCTAGAAGCCTATAAAATCGCTAAAAAGAGAGCTAAGAAAATAGTTAGCGAAGCCAAGTCAAAGGCATTTGAAGATTTATATAATAAATTAGGAACCCGAGAGGGTGAAAAGGACATATTTAAAATTGCTAAATTAAGAGAAAGGAAAACTAGAGATTTAGATCATGTTCGGTGCATTAAAGGTGAAGATCAAAGGGTTTTAACTAAGGATCTTGAGATTAAAGGGAGGTGGCATAACTATTTTCAGAAGTTACTTAATGGAGATTCCGTCAAGGATTTATCTTTAGAAGGTACCCAAGAGTCCACAATATTTGATACATATCAATATTTCAGGCGTATTAAGATGTCAGAAGTGGATGATGCTTTAAGGAAAATGAAAGTGGGCAAGGCCTTAGGACTAGATGGTTTACCTATTGAAGTATGGAAAGGCCTAGGAGATATTGGTATTCAATGGCTAACTAAATTTTTAATAGAATTTTAAAGGAACGGAGAATGCCAGAAGTTTGGAGAAAAAGTGTTGTAGTTCCTTTCTATAAAAACAAAGGAGATATTCAAAGTTGTAATAATTATCGTGGAATTAAGCTTATGAGTCATACTATGAAACTTTGGGAAAGAGTAATTGAAAAATGCCTCCGTTGTATGACTACTGTATCGGAAAATCAGTTTGGTTTTATGCCAAATAGATCTACTACAGAAGCTATTTTCTTACTACGGCAGCTAATGGAGAAGTATAGAGAGATGAGAAAAGATTTGTATATAGTTTTTCTTGATTTAGAGAAGGCGTACGATCGAGTACCGAGAGAATTGATTTGGTGGACATTAAGAAAGAAAGGAATCTCTCAAGGATATGTCGATTTGATTAAGGATATGTACGGCGGTGCTATTACCAGTGTTCGAACTATTGCTGGGGAGACTGCTGAATTTCCCGTTTCTATAGGTTTGCATCAAGGTTCTGCACTAAGTCCGTATCTCTTTACCTTAGTTCTGGATGAAGTAACTAAACAATTGCATGAGGATATCCCTTGGTGTATGCTTTTTGCAGACGATATTGTTTTAATTGATGAGAGTATTGATGCTCTAAATGTGGAGTCTAAAGGTTTTAAAATTAGTAGGAGCAAGTCAGAATTTATGCACTGTAATTTTAGTAATGGGAGAGTGGTTCAGGAAGACATGGTTCTAATTGATGGACATAACATTCCGAAGAGTAGTAGCTTTCGATACTTAGGGTCTATCATACAAGAGAATGGGGAGATTTATGATGACGTTACACATAGAATTAAGACAGGTTGGTTAAGATGGAGAAGTGCATCAGATGTCCTTTGTGATCGTCGTATGCCTGTGAAACTCAAAGGGAGGTTTTATAGAACGGCTGTGAGACCTGCTCTGTTATATGGTACCGAGTGTTGGGCAGTACGAAAGGAACACATCCACAAAATGTGTGTAGCAGAGATGAGGATGTTGAGATGGATGTGTGGCAAGACTAAGAAAGATAAGATTAGGAATGAGCGCATCCGTAAGGACTTAGGGATAGCTCCAATTGATAGTAAAATGAGAGAAAATAGACTCAGGTGGTTTGGACATGTGTTTCGTCGCCCTAACTCAGCGCCGGTTAAAAGATGTGATCAAATCTTAGTGGATGTTAGTAGAAGAGCTCGAGGAAGGCCTAAAATGAGATGGTGCGATGTTATTAGGAAGGACATTAGTTCCTTGAGTTTAAATATGAATATTGCACTTGATAGAAATCTTTGGCGGAACAGGATTCATGTAGTCGACCCCAGTTAATTGGGACAAGACTCTGATGATGATGATGATGATGACATAGAATGGTGATAATAACGGTATAATCACGATATCGATAAAAACTAGGTAGAATATGGTTCCCTTAACTTGGGTACCATGACAAATCAATATGGAAATTCTTTATATAGAATTGAGGTCCACATAAACATAAGATCAAGCAAGATACCCTCATTCTTATCATAGAATTGGGATTTACAAGAACGACATGACATGACATGATATCATCATCCCATTAAGAATTTCTTATGATATACTCTTTGTATAATCATAAGGGCCGGTATACCATGTTTCTTTAGATTGACATGGCAAAGATCGTGTAATGGGTTTTTAGGGTACAACCAGCTCAGTCGGCCTTGAGGGAATCCAAGGCTACGAGGAGTCTTACGGAGGTCTCTATGACTAACTCGCTAGTCCAAAGGAACGGAATGTCCAATGGAGAGCTTGTATGTCAATGAGAGTTGAGTGTGATCGATAAATCAACATGAAACGTGGGACTATACTCACGGAGTGGAGAATAGTGCCGATATATATATTATATAACATATGAAACCATCGGTTAACAAAAGCAGGGAAAAATCAGTTTTACAGTAAAATAACGACTTAGGTCAAGTCGTTTCTCAAGTAATTAACGCCTAACAGAAGGGCGTTTACAAAATTCTATTTTACAGAATTTTCAATAATTTCATTAATTCGTGTAAAACACGCCCTAGTCAGGGGCGTTCGTCAAGTAAGTAACGCCTAATATAAGGGCGTTTACATATGTTCCGTTTTGCAGAATTTCATTATTTCAATAATTTATATAAAAAGCGCCCTGGTCGGGGGCGTTTCTTCAAGAGTTGACGACTTCAACAGAAGGCGTCTTATTATTTACATATCTGTCAGAATATAATTAATTTTCAGGATTTATATAAAACACGCCCTGGGAAGGGGCGTTACTGTTTAATTCTATTTTACATAATAAATATATTTCAGGATTTTAACAGAGAAACGCCCTAGGAAGGGGCGTTAGCTTTCAGAATCACGCCCTGTTCTGGGGCGTTAACATATAAAAAAATGACTTTGTCCGAGTCGTGAATTCAAGAAATTTACCATATTTCAGGAAATAAAATTTCAAGTGACAGGAGACATGGTCATGATAAGAAAATTAGTATGAATTTACGGGTAGAGTCATGCATTAGATATCAGGATTTCATATATATCATTGTTATAACGTGGGTATTTAATATTTTCATGAAAGTAACGCCTGTATATACGGTCTTTATTATGAATTAACGACCATAGTAATGGTCGTTTCTTTTAAAGTAGCGCCCTATTCAAGGGCGTTTCTTTCAATAATATTCCAACGTCCGAGAAACTAAAATAAAACTAATACATGATATGCAAGATGCTTCTTGTATATATAAATTTAGTTTGGGCTACAAGACTTGAGAAGATCCTACCTTAATAATGGATTTGAAGATTGATATGAAGAAGGGAGAAAAACTATGTTGCTTCAGCCGTATCAGTAGGAAGAAGTATTTCTGTTCAACTTGATGAACCCCTTTTCGACTGAACTTCCTACAGAGAAATACGAAGAAACATTAATATTTTCTTCATAACACCTGACCGAAGGTAAAGGAAAGATCATTACCTTTGTTCTTCACAACCCCAATGCTTCTTCAACCTGGAAGAAGGAAGAAGTCGAATTAATGACCGTCCACCAAATCAAAAAGGGACAGAGGGAAGGAAGAGCTATTGCTCTGTAATTACCTTCAGAGAACTCGAACGCCAAATAGCGTTCACGGGTTCGATCAGTAGATTATTTATAGGGTTATGGAAGTCCTATTAGAGTTAGTGTTTGTGTGAGGGTAATATATCCCTAATAGAGTCCTTACCACCTTTTAACTCTTTCTAATACTTATCTATTACCCTGGATAAGTTCTGGGTTCGAACGGTTCACGAACTTAATTAACGCCTTTTGTCAGGGCGTCTATTCTTAAATTAACGACCTTGTTCAGGTCGTTTATTAATAAACGTCTTGGATAAGGGCGTTCCTTGTTTTTGAAACACGCCCAAGATATGGGCGTTTCTTTTACTTGCCTATTTGGTCGCGTGAGAGTTGACGACCGCACGTGTGGGCGTCCTTTCTTTAGTCACGCCGTTTGTAGAGGCGTGTCTTTTTAAATTAACGCCTTACTCAGAGGCGTTATTTGTAATTTATTTTATTTTGTCTAATTAACCCTATTCTTATTATCTGTATTACTTCTGTAATATATATGTTTTTAATTCATTTCAAATATTCATTTATCAGGGTTGCTACAACTACCCCTCAAACCTCTGTTAAAACCCACTGCTACCCCCACAGAGGTACAAAAGCCGCAGGCAATGGTGCTCCGGGGTGGAAGGATTTTCCACAGGGTTTTCCCCCACAACAGTCAGAATCTTGAGCAATCTCAGCTAGAGAATGATGATGGAGAACAACCAGAAAGAGCAATCCCTGGAACACAGTATGATCTATTAAAACATTTGGACAAGACGCCTGCTCGGATCTCCATCCTGGAGCTTCTTCAAAGATCCACATCCCACCAAGCAGCCTTAATGGAGTACCTTCAAAGGGTCATGGTGAATGAGGACCTCCCTGTAGAAAAGATCTCTACCGTCCTGACCCCAACGGACACACAACCGGCCATCATGTTCCACAACTACGAGCTCGCTCCCAAGGAGGCTCGAAAATATGCACTGTGCATTTCAATAAAAATTAATGGGGTATCCATAAACCCGTGTCTTGTGGACATGGGTGCGTCCATAAATGTGATCTCCATGAACACCCTTAAGTTGTGTGGGGTCAACGAGGAACAAATAAGACCTTCCTCGATCACGGTCACGGCTTATGACAATAGCAAAAGGCAGCCGCAGGGGATGATTTTTCTGAAGGTAGAACTAGGCCCCATGTCAATTCCCACGGAATTCCATGTCCTCGACATGGACCCCACATTCAAGGCTATACTGGGTCGCCCTTACATCGAAGCCATGGACGCTGTGCCTTCCACCAACCATCAGTGCATGAAGTTTCCTTACAATGGGAGAATTATTAAAGTGGTCAGTACACCTGTCCTTCACATAGTGGATGCTATCAACACCTCTCTGCCCTCTGTTTGGCCGTCTCATCGACCCATATTATCACTACTGGACGTACGTGATTCATCTCACGTTCCACTAGCACCAAAGGAGCCGGTCAGGACAACCGCAACATCATATCTCCCTTTTCACTCCAAAGGGTGGGAGATTATGAGGAACATCGGCTACCAACAGGGTAAAGGTCTGGGCGCACAGTTACAGGGTAGGCTCAAACCGCCAAAGGAAATTAGGCCGAACCGCAGGTTTGGCCTAGGCTTCAAAGGACCGTTCAAGGCGGATTGGGAGCCCCTCACATGGACTCTATCAAATCACTTCAACAGAGGGCCCGTTGTTCAGATGGGAGATCACCCACGAGAAGCATATGGGGGATCACATGCTGTATAGTTGGCTGAAAAATGTCCGAAGATCACCAAAAGGGGCAAGATTAAAGATCCAGAATGCAAGTGGAACAAATGGTTCGACATACGGGACATTTCCGTTGCACTGGAAAGGATGTTCTCGTCTCCGCAGCTTGAAGGACCACCATTGATCTCCGAAATACCAGAGAATATTACCACTCTTGCCAAGGTTCCAAACTATCCTCGTCCTCGCCAGAAGGACCCTGTCATCGACGGATCTTCATCCGTCCTCAACATTGCCGTCGACGGCTCATTAGCCGCCATCTTCTCCATCCACTCGTCTCAGCCTTTGCTGATATTTTCTTCCTGGGCCAGACAGTTGTCTGATGATCTTCCCAGGTCCCCTTCTTTGCTTACATACCTACACGGACTTTTCAACCCGCGCCAGGTCTTCAACCATGATCTGCTCTATAAGCCTCACAATCCTCTAGCCATAACCACTTTCCTCTCTCCTCCAATCTCTTTTCACTGCTTTGTCATTAAAAATGAAAATGAAAAAAAAACGTCAATTTTTAAACTCCCCAACAACATATCTTCGTTGAGGAAACCTCCTACATCTCCCACGGGTGCGTACCGCCCTGCGGACCACCTGTCCAAGGTCCGATGAGCGACCTTTTCTACCCCTCCTCTGAGGGGTCTTCTCCTGTACATTCTACACCATCCTCTTCGTCTTCCTCTTCTTCTGTAAATATTGTCAGTCAATCTAGGAATGATAGGCCAAGGGTAGTACCTAGGAAGAAATCCAAGGGTAGGCAGATCCCTCGTCGATTCCTTCTGGATTTAGCCGCCAGGTGTCAGGCCCTTCTTGCCATCCCCCAGTTGTTAGAAAATCCCATCCAGCTATCGAAAATAGAATGTGAGGGCGACTGTGCATTTGATGAAGGGTATGGAGTCTACGAGATCAAGGATGAAGAATGCCCCACTGAAGATGAGGGTGAAGAATATGAGGATGCGGCGGACGCATACGCAAGTGGAATGAGGAGATTCGACGAGCCGTCAACCGCCGTAGAAGAATCCACCAAAGAAGTCAACTTGGGAACTGAGGAAGACCCTAGGATCATCCTCATAAGTGACAACCTACCACCCTCTGAAGAAGAGGCATTAATTGATGTTCTCAAGGAATATAAGGACACGTTTACATGGAGCTACGAGGATATGTCAGGTTTAGATTCAAACTTGGTCGAACACCGTTTAACCCTAAAACCAGGGACCGTCTCGGTAAAACAAAGGTTAAGGCGTTTCCACCCTCAGATGACTTTGAAAGAAGAGGTCGATAAGTTCCACAAAGCCAGGTTCTTTAGAGTCGTCCTTTATCCTCAATGGGTGGCGAACATTGTCCCGGTCATGAAGAAAGATGGGAAAGTCGGGATTTGCATCGACTTCCGGGACCTTAACCGCGCGTGTCCAAAGGACGATTTTCCCTTGCCTCGGCTTTCTAAATATCGCACCAGGTGCTCACTAAATATCACACCAGGTGTCCAAAGGTGATAGTCAACTCATCCTTCACCAGGTGCTCACTAAATATCGCACTCGCGATCCCAAACTCAAGCCATACCAAGAACTCACTGCTGCCTTTGCCAAACTGTTCACCAAACTGATCTTTGTTCATGTCCCTCATCATCAGAATATTCTCGTCGATGCCCTCGCCTCGTTGGCATCATCCATAAGGTTCCCTCTAGGAAGATGGTTTGAGTCCATTTCCATCTACAAACTTCACGCCCCTGCAATCGATGATGCTTCCTACGTAAATATCAAAGACAGGATAGCAAGAAAGATCCTGCAGGAAGATATCCTTGAGAAGAGGGAAATCATGTTAGCAGAGGCCGAAGAAGAACTGGCTGATGAAGAGAAACCATGGTTCTATGAAATCGTCAAATATTGTCAAGATCAGTCTTATCCTGAAGGGGCCACCACAGAGGACAAGAAAGCCATAAGAAGGGTGGCTCAGAAATATACATTGGTTGGAGGTCTACTCTATAGGAGAAGCCTTACTGGTATTCTGTTAAGATGTCTTGGTGACGATGAGGTTTGAAAATGTGTAGAGGAGACGCACTCGGGTGTGTGCGGTGGCCACGTGAATAGTCAGATGCTCGCCAAGAAGATCATTCGCCAAGGCTTTTATTGGCCCACTATGGAAGAAGATTGTGATGTCTATGTCCGTAGGTGTGTCAAGTGTCAACTTCACGCCGATAAAATCCATTCACCATCTTCCTCACTTCATCCAATATCCTCCCCGTGGCCTTTCTCCATGTGGGCATTCGACATTATTGGTCCCCTGGGTGATCCCAATTCCCTCACCAAGCAGAAATCTTTCATCCTTACTGCGACGGAATACTTCACCAAATGGGCCGAAGCCGAAGTTTACGCGGAAATCAAGGCGTCAACAGTTTGCAAGTTCATCATGAAGAACATCCTCGCCAGATTCGGCGTCCCAAGCACAATCGTCACCGATAATGGGCCACAGTTCATTTCTCAGGACCTACAGGACCTCTGCAAAAGGTACGCAATTGCATTGCATCATTCATCACCTTATTACCCACAAGGTAACGGCCAAGCGGAGGCCACCAATAAAACATTGCTCAAAATCATCAAAAAAACCTGCGAGTCTAGTAAGTTTTCAGACTGGCCAGAAAAACTTATCGAAGCCCTATGGGCCTATCGCACTTCAATCCGTACCCCCACCGGGCAGACTCCATTTACCCTTACTTATGGTATGGAAGTGGTAGTCCCGTACGAGACTCTGATCCCTTCTCTCAGGGTACAACTGGACGAGGAATTTCCCCTCGACGATCGTCGTAATTCACTCCTCGCCCAGTTGGAACTCTTGGATGAGAAGCGGCTGGCCGCTGCCGAACACGCGCGTGTGTATCAAAATAGACTCGCTCGCTTTTACCAAAAGAAAGTCGTTGAGAAAAAATTTAAAGTCGGTGAGATGGTCGTAAAAAGAATTTTTGTCAAACCTGGAGGGCCGCGTTCTAAGCTCCAACCCAATTGGGAAGGACCATTTATAATTCAAGCCGTGTACCCTGGCAACGCCTACAAGCTAGTCAACGCCGAAGGAACCGAGTTATCCCACCCTTGGAATGGGCTTTATCTTAAGAAATACTACCCTTAGCACAAAACAAACAAAAAAAAATGATGAAAAGATAAAAAACATCAAAAACAAAGAAATACCGAAAACCACTAAAAATATGGAAAATTTAAAATGCCGATGTCTGGCAGTCACCATGTAGTTAAGTCCCTGCATCTAACCTTCATGTTAGGATAGGGCCCATTAAGGCTTGGTAGGCACCGTCTTGGTTTGCCAGAACCGTGGAGATCCCTGTCCGGCCACGTCGGCCTATGCTCGCTCGAAGGAAGCTAACATGTGCTCACTTATGTATTTTATTCAAAAAAAAAGTCGGTAGCATCACCTACGGTGGGGCCCCACCCAGAAGATCTCCGAAAGCTGTAATCTTTATTCTTTTCACTTCGACCAAATGAGACAGTCGGCGCCCTTAGAACGCTGAGCATGAGAAACTGAAACTCAAACCCCAAAGGCAAGAGTAGGATCCATTTTCTCGAGCATCGATCAGAGCACGAGAAGAGGGCAGTGTCCCCGCAGGCATACGAAAAGGGAGCCGACAAACGTCAAACGACTATATCTCCCTCACAAAAAGAAATATAAAATCAAAATCAAGAGCCTGGTCGTGGCCGTGCCTGATGCGATAAATGGAACCCCTCAAAGCAAAAGTTTGAATCCACAAAAAGGGGGGGCTATGGAATGTAAATGCTCGAGATTTGGTCCGAAGTTATCCGAAAGGAAAGAGTTAATGGGCCCTTATTCGCTCGCCGGGTTAACGGCTTTGCCGGTCCTCTCAGGAGGTTTATCCCCTACACTCTTCCTTCTCCCTTTAAAGATGAAGGTTCGATGGAGTTTCTGAAAGGTGAAAACTGCCCAGGGTCTACGACCTTATTTTAATATACACATTTGGTTGCCTACTTTGAAAAGTAAAAGCTATCGCTGTGAAGGAGTCTCCGTGTTTCTGGCTGGTCAAGACCCCTGTTTACCACCTTGATGTCTTCTTGTTTAACCTCGGGCTTAGGCCAAAGCAAGCGCGTCACCTATGGGTGCGACGACGTCTGATTCCGGGTCAGCGTCGCGCGGTTGGTCATTGGGGTTCCAGGGTGTTCCATCATATACCATCTAGAGTTGTGAGGAAACAGACCCGGGTCGGGTAAATCTCTTACCTCAAATATCTTTTGGGTGAATCCCTGTGGTCGGTAGCGACTGGGAGCCTAAGCATGGCATGACGGTATTGTCATCAGGGTAAGTCTTAGCCGGCGGGATCATCATTCGAGGGGTCTAGAGGCCCAAATCAACCTAGATGTGCACTTAGGATACCTGGGAGGTTAGTAAGAAACCCCTGTCTCACGTAGGTTAGGTGCCATTTGGGTGCTTGCCAGGCGTTAGCAAAAAAAAATTGAAATGATAAAAACAACAAAAAAATGGAAAAGAGAAAATGTACATATTGGCAAACAAAAAAATCTTTTTTATGATAAAATAAAAAAATGCCAAATATAAAAAAGAAAACAAATCAATTTTGCATGATTGCATTTGCGTGCAGCATCTCACTTTTAATACCGCTTGCATTCGTGTGCTTGCCTGTCGCATTTATCATCACCGCATCTTTCCTTTGCCTTCGTTAAATAAAGGCTTGGCCCCTTGACTAGTTATCAAGGATAGTCACAGTGACCATTTGCTTATTGAGCAAGGGGCCAAGTCAGAACAGAAATTCTGATTTGTTTGTTTCAGTGATATGTGCAGGGATTCAGGCAACAGAAGCAAAAGTGAAAACCAAACAAACAGAACCTTGTATTTTATTCCAAAAACCAAAAAAATTACATCAAGTTCCGCCCTCTCTCTCTGCATTACTCGTCCCACTACTCTCCGGGCAAAACGCTCTCAAAGGTGCTACCCAACTACGAAAAGCGGTACTCCTACCGCTCTGTACTCCCCTTCCTATTCCCACACCCCGGCATTGATCCACGGAAGCAGCAGAGAAGCTACCAACACGAAAGCCACGCTCTCGTGCTCTTCGGTAGCGCTCCTCACCATCTCTCAGCCACTGTTCAGCAAGACCAAGGCCGATTCGGAGTTCGAATAGTTGGGCCTCCATGGCCCTTCGTTCCTCCCTTTCAGTCAATCTGTTGGCTCTTTCTCTCTCTGCGTCTCTTTCGTTCTCTGCATGTTCTCTCTCGCGGTCTTCCCTCTCCAACTGGAGAGTGATCCTCAGTTCCACGGCATCCCTAGAGGAGTTATCATCAGGATGACGCCGCAGTTCCCTCTCCAGTTCTGCTATCCTAGCCTCCTTCGGCGCAGCTTGGGCAAGCGCTTCTTCCGTCTCCTTTTCCTGCCGAGTGTACCATCTCAGATACGCGATAAGGCGTAAACAAAGAGAACTCAACACTGAAACTTTTACCTATATATAGAGCATCCCTTATGCCTCCGCAGCACGCTGCGTGGCGTGAGCAAGTTGCTCATGAAGCAAGTCAAGTTCTGAGGTGGGAATCCACAAGCTGGAAGAGGCACCACCTACTCCCATCGCTGGGGAAGCCACACCAATCTGAGCATGCTACGACCACGTGAATTAGCAGCCAACATCTGGAATCTGCGGTTCTAATTAGGAACGCATTGTACACCTACCAAGGCGCTCGTAGCTCCGTGGGCATCGCCCAACCGTTGCTCCATCTCTGCCAAGGGAGTTCGTAAAGTCGCTATCATCGTATCACGGATATCCTGCATCCATACGAGTCAGCATTTCCACCAGAAAACCAAAAAAAGGAGAAAGAAGAAAAGAGAAAAAGGGGAAACCTACCTCCACAAATCCCCAGGGTTGGAACCGCTCTGCGTACCTTGTCTTGTATAGACGCAGGTAATCCTCGCTATCCCGTGCCTGTGATTCTACAATTGTGCCACCCCGTTGCCAGTCTTCATACTATTCAGGGAACCGCACGCGCCAGTCAATGTAGGTCACCGGTCCTTGCGTCTTTCTCCCGACATGAGGTGGCGCAGCCGTATCCACCCATTCCTGAGCCAGTCCCAAAGTCCTCATAATCAATCGTAGCCGAGACGGCTCGATTTCATTCAGGCAGTGCATCCACAGTTCCCGTCCAAACCGGGCACGACTTGCTAGAACCCACGGCTGGTCGGCATCGACCATGTCTGAGTAGGGTCTCCAGTTTACCATCACTGCAGGGAACTCCTGTAGCTCCCGCCTTAGCACCATCAGTTGGTAGGTTAGGGGTGCCGCACTCATGATGGGTTCCCACCGCCTGGCTAGCGGCACTATCGCGGGTCGCCAATGTCGAGCTCTCCCCATGGGGAGGTAATAATAGCTCCACAGCTACTCGGCGCAGGTCATCAGTACCTTACAAAAACAAGAAAAAAAATGCAAAACAAGCAAAACCAAAAATACCTGGATGAATGGTGTGAAACCACTCACAGCCATCTCACGATCCGCTTCTTGGAACAGGCCTACAAATAAGTGTGCCAGCATGACAGCTCCCCAGGCATAGTACCATACTCTTTCAAGGTCTGATAGCAGCTCCAGGAAGCGACATTGGATACCGTCCCCTTTCGAGCTCAGTGCCAATCTCCCCAAAAGGAAGAGGAGAAATCTCCTCAAATCTATGTTGCATCTTTCCCAGTTACCGAAATCTGTGCAGTACACGGCACGACATCCTATTTCCATCCTTTCCATGAAATCTTCTGAGGATTCATCGTCCCGCCGATGAGTGTCGGTGAGCCCTAATGCATCCATGAGGGACGCCCTAGCTACCGACCTGTTTTTCCGACCATCTAGGTCCAAACCCAGTAGCTTCTGAGCACCTTCTCGGTAGTCCGCGTAAGTGACTCCGGTCACTGCCTCGCCCTCCACCTTCAGGCTTGTGATCCGGACCACATCCTCCAAGCTGGGCACCATGTGCCCCCAGGGCATCAGGAATGCCGGACTCACTGGGTCCCATCTCTCACACAAGGCTTGGATCAGGACCAGGTCGAGCTGGATCGGCTCGATCCGAAGAAAGGAGCCAAAACCCATCACGTCTAGCCTGGCCTTCTGAAAATCTGGGAGACCTCGGTATGCTGCCACTACCAACTCCCATGAGATCTGTGATTTCATCACACTCTATGCATGCAAGAAATGGAGAAGGGTGTTGTCAAGAGGAAGGAAGAAAGAATGAGAAAAGGGCAGGAAAGCTCAGCTTACGAGTTGTGATTGGGCCCTTTCGCTGAAGTGCCCTTCGAGGTCCGAAAGCCTCCTGGAACTACTACCACTGGACATGCTTCTCTTCGAGGAGTGGGAAGATTCGCCCTCCATCCAACTCTCAGAATTTTGAACTCCTCCTCTCCCGTGAGAACTTGTGCTCCTTGAGTTAGCTCTCGATATACCTGGGAGGATAAAAAGATAAGAATTTATAGAAATGGAAGGAGTGCAGGCCAAGATTGCCTCCATCACCTTTAATGATAGCCCTCGCAATGAGGCACCTGCCATGCGGTCCCGTGTGACACTTCACCGCTCGCACAGGGTGATTGATTGGACGAAGAATATGACGACTAGCCCCCCTATGTTGTCTAAGGATACCCTATCATGTTTTGGAGGACGTCCGCAAAACTTGACACAACATCTGGGAAAAGGGACTAGGGCCGTCATTATTGATTTCGATGGTAGATTCCCGTGGAAAATGGTCACAATAAGACGCGATTCTCCGCTTGGGGTGGAGTCTCGGCAGACCTATCACATGGGAACAGTGCAAAGGAGAAGAAGTGTAGGAAAGAAGGAACGCACAAGAGAACAAACAAGCAGCAGAAAATTAAATCACTCCATTCATAATTCTACATAAGCTGTCATAAACATCACAATCATAGAGAGGGGGCGGGTCCACTAGCTCACCAACTCTCGCCATTATCTTCATGCACGTCCCTCTAGGCGTCCCTCTCCTCTCCCCTGAGGTGAGGGTCCCTCAGAAGCCTCCGGGATCCCCGTGCAGTAGCACTCGCCTTGCCTCGTGGCGCCGGCTCCACAGTAATGACTCGCTGCTCCTCCCCTGGGGTGGCAAAGAAGCCACTAGCGGCAAAGCGACCAGACTGGCGCAGTCGCTCCCCGAACTCTCGCGCTCTCTCGTAGCGCGTCTCCATCCCTCCTAGCCTCTGCACGACGGCCTGAAGGCCCAGCTGGAGCTCCCTCACTTGGGCCTCCAAGGCCCTCCTCTCGGTCTGATCCCGCTGTCGCTCGGACCTTCTCTCGGCTTTCTCTCTCTCTGCCTCTCTCCTCATCATCTGCAGAAGAACCCTTAACTCTAGGATGTCTGGAGAAGGTCTCTCCTCACCGTGATGTCGCAGCTCTGCTACAGTCACCACCCAGGCATCACGCTCCTCTTCCGCCCGGGCAGCCCGAGCCACCGCACCAGCAAGTTGCTCCCGAAGGGAGGTAATCTCGAGAAAAGGGGCCGAGGAACTGGAAGATGCGCCGCCAGTCACTCCCACCATCGCTGTCTGCTGGGCACGCTGGAACGAACAAACAACAGCCGTCAGCTAAGCTCCACATTTAAAAATAGAAAATGCAGCACTTAGCCTACCAAGAGCGATAGTTCCTGTTGAGTGGCGGCCAGCTGCCACCTGACCTCGGCTAATTGGGCACGCGACTCGATGTAGCGCGTATCCCTAGCTTGGGGAAGCCCCGCATAACTCTCTCTCTGCCGCCGCAGGAAGTCGACACTATCCTACACCAGTACGCTCCCTTGCTGCCCAGGGAGACGTATGCGCCAATCTTCAAGCTTCGCCTTGCCGCGACTCTCCTTCCTGACGCGGCTCGGCTCGTCTGCACTCGCCCACTCATCGGCTAGGCCCAAGGTCCTCGCCATGTCCTGCACCAAGAAATAAGGGCCTCGCATCATAACAAAGAACGCGTCCCATGTTCAGGACGCGTCCATCATTTGAGTGCAACACTCGCCGAACCCTTTCCCCCCTCGCGCGGCCCGCTTCAAAACTCAAAATAGAACAAAGAAGGGGAAACCGAAGCACTCACCAAGCCGTGTTCACTTCCTTCCGCGCCATTGGGCCCCTCGGGTCCCTCGGGGGCCCGAAGCGGCCCTTCCTCCTCCATGGACGCCGTTCCGTGCTCTTGCGCGTCCCTCCTCGGACGAGGGGTCCCGTGTCCCTCTCCACCTTCGCCGTGGTCTAGACCACCGAACTCCATTGATCGAGAGAGGAAGAAGACGGAAAGGGGCGAGCAAATTTCGACAGGAGGCAGGCTCGTTTGCAGGTAAGGCACGGACGAAGAAAGGCCACCCGGCGCTTTAAATTTGAATTCGAAGGATAAGACGCGTCCTCGCGCCAGGACGCGCCCAAGAAGAAAAAAAAAAGAAAGAAGGATGATCTCTCCGTGCAAGGCGTAGCTCCCTACTTTTTAGAGCAAAGTCTCGTAAAGCATGCCTCGAAACAACTTGGTGCAAGAGAAGAAGTGTAGGAAAGGAGAGGCGCTACAATGGTTAGTCGTCAGAGTTTTGTCTAGACCCCCTTGTACTGTGGTGTGATTCTGTTATAAATCTGCTACTTTCTGATGTTACTAACCTATGCTGGCCTGTGCAGGTTTTACTAACTGACGTCTTTGTCCTATCTTCTGTCCCACCTTTCGATGGTTGGTCCCACCATGTCATTCATCATAGTATATGATACCTACGCTACTAGAACATGTCAAGGACCTTGCGGCCCGAACGAATTCGGGATTTGAGTTCCCCTTCAACAAAAACAGTGATGATCCTGAAGAATTTGGGTTGTACGGATACGCCGTTAACTTGTGGTAGCATGGGGATGACGGTTCCATTCAGTGAGTTGGTGCGTGAATAAACGGGCCCCAGCCCAGTCTCGGCTCACCGGATCGGTATCCTGACCCATTCTTAACAAGTTGACAATATTATCCTTGGCTATTTTCTATTTTAGTTTGTTTTAAATTTTTCTTTAAGCCCAGCATGCATTCATATAGGACTTTGTTTTTTTACGGAAGATCATTCAAGTGATTCGATTGCGAAAGCCGCTGTGCTTCAATTCTTACAAATATGAGATATTCCACTCCGAATGAAATACTGAGTTTCCTTGAAACGGCCCTACGTTGCTCTTCCAAAGGAGACCCTTGTTTGGACAGACTCTCAGATATTTCTTTACTTTTTTGACCCACCTTGGCTGCAGCACTTCCACATTGGCTAGTAACCGCTCCCCAAAGGTGAAACCTACAGGTTTATGACCCAGGTACTTCCACACCGATAAGTTGGTCTCCTTTATTTTTGTGCCTGAGTGCACATTTCACCCTCCCTTATTTGATCTCCGTCCAAGCAACCGTCAAGACTTGAAAGACCTCCTTCATGGTCGCCTCATTGAAACTTCAGGAAAGATTCCAGACAGTAACGTCAAAAGCGTGTCTCATCACACCTTGGCATCAACTTATCAGTCAGCTCCCACTTCATTTCACTCCACTTCGAAACCATTCCACTACGTGTCGCTCCCTTGCAAAACAGACGCCAAGACGGGACAGCTGTAGACACGCTATTCTTGACGTCTCCTGAGAAAGTCTCATATCACTATACAACGCCCCGCGACGGCTTACGCGTTTTGAATCACTTGAGTGCTTCCTTTTCTTGAGTCTTCTTCCGCCCTTTTCGGCATCCAGAATCGTCTCGTCACGGCATTCGGACGGCATCAACACCAGTCAGACGCATCAGGAGGTTCCGGAACCAAGAAGGGTGTCTGCCGGGCAGCCGCCAACGCCTGAACTGAGGACCCGGGTGGGTCTTTATGGGGGCGTCCAGGCCCCTGGACGCCCCCATTCTTTTAATTTATTTTTCACAGCCCAAAATCAAATAAAAAATAATATATTAATGGAGGCATCCAGGACCCTGGACGCCTCCATAAAAACAAATATAAAAAATTAAAATGCCAACTTTGGCATAAAAACAAAACAAAATAATAAAAATAATATATTTATGGAGGCGTCCAGGCCCCTGGACGCCTCCATCAACTCCTTCACGGGCGCCGCCCACCGAACGATGGTTTGTCGTGTGTGAAAAAATCTAAATTATGGAGACGTCTAGCCAGCTGGACGCGCCCATTTCTGAATCACGAGGCGCCGCTCACAAAACCACGCGTTGTGCCAAACCGCGTGCGGCCGTCGGTGGTGTTCGGTGGACCTGTTGGGGGCGTCCGGGGCCCTGGACGCCTCCACAAAATTATTCCAAAAAAATAAATAAAATAGAATAAAATATCTTTTTTACCCTGATGGAGGTGTCCAGGGTCCTGGACGCCTCCACCCTCCGGAGCCCTATAAATAGAGGTCCCCCCCCTCAGTTCTGGGGGAGCTTCTAAGAGATCCGATAGGCTGCCAGAGCCCAGAGGCTACGGAGTCATTTCTAACCCATGGGGTCTTTTGTAGGTGGAGGTTCTGCCAGCTTCTCGGCTGCCCACGCTAGCGAGAGGAAGGTCATCTTTATCCACCGCGCTTCCACGTCATCCCCACGCTGTCGGAGCTCCGCCGGATTTCACCATCGGCACATCCAATAAGCCAATCCTTTCCTTTTCTTCGTAGTTCTTTTACATTCATCATACTGCATCCTCTATCTCCCTACATAAGGGCGCCGTCTCTTGCATACTTCTTGCATTCATCATCGCATTTTCCTCCTACTCGAGTCCGAGAGGGGTTTAAAACCACACCAATCAGGTGTGTGTCAGGTCACGATCTCGTTACTTTTATTGCAAGGAATTGTTACTACACTGCCATTTTCTAATTCCGTTCGTTTATTGTCTACTATTTTGTAAGGGTAACCAAGGAAAGCCCTCTCCGTCGGCCGGCCGAAGGGGGAGGAAGAAGCAACCAGCCATCTCCCGCTCTTGAGGTAGGCGCGATCACTTTCTTTATTTTGGGGTCTTTTGGCCCCTGACGATCACATCTTGTTCTCGAGGCCGCGGCGAGTCACTTCCCCAATGGCCGTTTAAATTCCCGTTCTTATATGTTATATTCTTATTTATTCATGTTCTCGAGGCCGCGGCGAGTCACTTCCCCAATGGCCGTTTAAATTCCCGTTCTTATATGTTATATTCTTATCTATTCATGTTCTCGAGGCCGTGGCGAGTCACTTCCCCAATGGCCGTTTAAATTCCCGCTCTTGTATTCTCTTTATATTCTGTTATATTCTTATCTATTCGTATTCTCGAGGCCGCGGCGAGTCACTTCTCCAATGGCCGTTTAAATTCCCGCTCTTTATATTCTCTTTATATTCTGTTATCTTCTTATCTGCTCATATTCTCGAGGCCGCGGCGAGTCACTTCCCCAATGGCCATTTCAATTCTTGCTATTTAATTTCTGCACCATTTCCGTCCCCCCGAGGTCGCGGCGAGTCACTTCCCGCTATGACCATTTAACCCCCATATCTTGCTATATTACATTTGTCCCGCTCGCCCCGCCGGAGCAATCTCCCGTGGTGGCCCCTTCTCTCTTCTCTTATTTCTGTGTTGCAGCAAACAAAAGAGGAGCCCGCGCGCTCCGCGTCTTCTCCGCTCCCCGAACCGCGTGACGTCGCTCACAGTGGACTCTATAAAGGTGCTCCATGACAGGATGCTGGCTCCAGAGGCGGAGTCTCTGTTGGCTGGTGCGGGAAGGCTCTCTGCTGAGCAGGCGTCCCAGTGTAAGAATATATAAGAAGAGTTGAGGAATATATAAGAAGCGGCCAATCTTACTAAACTAAAGAGATGCGAGAGCTAGAGGGCCGGCTTCGGTACATCAATCAATCACTGGAGGAACTCCTGCAGCGCGCTTCTTCTCCTTTGCAGCGCTACTCTCGCCACCACAGCTCTTTTTTAGCCTCTTTGGTTCCTACCCTACCACCTTCCTTTCTCTCGGCCTATCCAAATCAATATCCTTATCAGACAAGGTTACTCCGGCACCTCACATCTCAAAGAGGTCATTTCTGATATTGACAGCAAGCTTTGTCTCATCTTCATGAGCAGCCACCAGCTTTGCCCCAAAGCAGTCACTGAGAGATTCTTCCCCCAAATCACCAATATACTCATCAACGGGAAGTTCAAGGTCTAAAGCTCGGGCCCTGTGTTGGGTTGGGCCCATCATACTCTTTGAACATATATATGTTTTCCATGCTTGTTAAGCGGTCAAACTACTTGTAACTACGGATGGGCACAGTATGAATTAAACTTGCTTTCTAAAGCCCCAACCAACCGAAGCCCCAATCGTAACCCGACTGGTTAAAACCCTAGAAATTGAGATCTAGGGAGAAGAGAAATAGAAATCATAACAAGTTGAAGGTAATGAAGGAAGGGAAGGTGGGGAAGGAAGCGAATGGAGTCTTCCTTCTATATCTAGACTAAGTCATTTTCACAACGGAGTCTTACTGAACCGCCGGGATTGATATGAGACTACGGTTCAAAGCTTCCGAACGAACTAGCTAGCTCTGGATCTGCTGAACCTGAGGCGCTTGCGGAAGTGAAAGTCTTTTGTGCGATAGTAGCATCTTTAGTACCGTACCCCGTATGGAGCCAGCGTCGCAGTTTAGCATGGCGTGCCTATCCGCTTGTGCTTTTAGTCGTTATTCGATTAACCACCCTAGAAATCAAAAAAGTCTCCTTCCGAGTCATATTGTTGTGCCTGCATTTTCAGTCTGCTCCGCTGAGCGCACTCCTTGCTTTTGGAGCGGCATACCGAAAAAAGAAAGAGATAACTAAAGAGTCGAACCTTAGTACTCACGTATGAAAGTAAGTAGACTGCCCCGTCTTATCTTTTTGGATTCCTTTATGTTATGACTGCGAAGTGATTTCTCACTTACGGCGACCTACAAGTACATGCGCCTGAATCGGAAATCAGAGATTTCGGTAAAGAAATCTTTACACCCAACTGGTCAATAATAGACCGATAGACTTCCACAACGGAAGGATCCCCAATGACGATATCATCACTGAGGAGAGCATAACGCTTGAAAACACGATTAGGATAGACCTTTTCCACACAGTACCACACAATGAAGTGATGGCAAAGCACGAAGAGCGGCCAAGAAGACAGGAATCCCAACGGTTGGCCAGTAGCAAAACGAATGAGACGGCAACTATGAGTTCCGAGTCGACGAGAATCACGAGAGGTCTGGCAAGAGAAAACACTCGTGCCAAGACCACAAGAAACCCACACAAACGCAGTGAGCCGATTAAACTTAGCTTCGATAATAAGACCTTGCACTGCAAGAGGAAATCTGTCAGTGGCCGACGAGAAATCGAAAGAAAAGAGAGAGCTGCGCCCTTTTAAGCCGGTCGTAACTGATCGACCGTCCATAGGAATTAATCTAAGAACGGACATACACCAGTCATGCGCAGGTTGAATTAGACCTTTCTTAAAGTTGGATCGCGAAGACCCGACGCCACCACCTTCCGGCCAAACGACCCGGTAAAAATGTAAGCATCAATGCGTCTAAAGACGCCCAGACACTCATCCGATCAAGGAGAGAACGACAATAACCGTAAACTCTCACAAGAAGGGCGCTAAGCAGGAAAAGAGCTTACTTTGGATAAACAGAGTCATAGTTTGATATAAAGACCATGGAAAACTCGAAGAATCGTCAGGCATCTCCCCCCTAGTAGGGAATATCTGTCGATCAGACGCAAAGAAGGCGTACACAGGTTCTATGTAACGCCATGCCCATTCACGGTTTTCATAGTTAAACGGCCACAGCCGACCCTCAGTGATCGATTTATGTTGATCCGAGGTCGGGGAGAGCAGATAGCTTTTATCCCATAAGGCGATGGAGAACAAATCCCACACCGCCCGACTGTACAGATCAGTCAAACCTTTAATAGGGCAGGACTGCGCGCGCACCACAGACGAGGAAGTCCATATAGCATGCCAGCGTAAGCCGAGATTCATAGGAATCTCAAACAAAGGCGGAACATACCTCTCCGCGAGCTCAACAACCATACTCCTTCATTCAACCAAGAATGAATCAGGAATAGGAGAACACGGCTTTACGATGGATGTATACTGATAATTCATCTTCTTCCCAATGAGAATAAGCTTATAAAGTGAGAAGATAGACAAATAAAACTTCACCAACTTATCAGCCGCTTCGTCCCTACGCGCAATCTTGCGCCTATGGAAAGTTGGCACGCACCGTGGAATCCCTGACCGTGTCAAGCTGATCGGGAATGGGAGTCCTTCGTCTTTGTCAAAATTCCCGCCATAGGAGAAACCGACGCACACTTCAGATAGAGGGCGGCATTAAATTAAGCCAACCCCCACTCCGTCTCAGACGAAGAAACCACCGGGTGAATAGATACACCGCAATACAGTGCTCCTTGGTGAGACAACCATAGGTGCATAACTGGACTTTGTTTAGAAGCCCAATTACGCGTCGAGCGACTTCCAAATCGCTCCGCCACATACGCACGCTGAGTCTTTTAAGAATATTCCAGATAGATTTCAGTCGTTGTCTTATCTTGTTCATTGACTTCTATACTATCCAGTTAATTAATATTTCGAAAGAAAGGAGCCGGACGACGAAGCCTCCTCCTCAGATAAAGATGTCTCCGACGCGACTTTCCCGGTTTTTAAAGAACAACTTTAACTATTTTGATTTTTTGTTTCGGTCAGGAGGGAAAAAATAGATATGCTGCTTTCTATCAGTCCAAAGCGGATACCCCCCTGCTTCCACGGTCCGCTTACCGAGGAAGAGATGCGGGAGGACCCGAGGCCGGAGCAAGTTGGGTTGGGGTATAGAGCCGTAAGCGCGGTGGGAGTGAAAGAGGACGTGCTCGTACGGTTCATAGTTGGGGTATGAGATTTTCGTGGATTGTTGGGAACTTTCACTCCTCTATATTCGAAATATGCCTTTCTAGGAGCATTACGATCTGCAGCTCAAATGGTCTCTTATGAAGTCTCTATTGGTCTTATTCTTATTGTGCGCCTTGTGAGCACGTTTGGATCCGCGAAGGCAATCGCTCGGATGTTCCCCTAACCCAACCCGGGAACGGACCGGAGGGAACCGCAGCATGAGGAATGTCCGCGTCTCGTCGCAAGGCTGATTTTATTTTCATAGGGCGGGCAGTGCAGTCCGGGGCACAAGGGTCCTGGTACTATCCAGGTGCGAAGAACCCCGGAGGTGACTGCAATGAGCAGAAATGTCACTCACCGGCCTAAACGACGAGCAAACACTCGAACGTGAGAGCAAGGGATCACCCAACGAATGGACGAGTGAACATGAGGGAGGAGAGAAGGAGGCAAGAACATGCTTTAAGAGAAGTGGCGGCCCGAATCCACTCTGAACTGCGAGAATAACTGACTAAGCCGTGCCTTAGGGGTTTCTACACGGGACGGGGCCAAGCCCTGAATGTATGGGTGACAGATCGGCCATAGGAGTACTCCGGGATATACACCAGGGCAACTAATGTCGAGCATACGACGATGCCGCCCGTTTTCATTTCGTGGAAGTCCCCGGCAGAGGAAAGGGCTGTAGGTGATGGCGCGTTCTGCTTCTTAGGGCGCAGAAATCGTTCCTATGGGGGCGTGCGTGGCTGCTGGTATAGATGAAGAAAGGCGGGCCGCTTGAATGGGACCTATTCTCTTAATAGGCGGCAAGCAAAGCTGAATAGGAAAGGGGGCCGACTGATGAGTGCCTTTTTAGTCATCAATAGAAAGAGGGTCTCATGTGGAGCGGCGATGGCTGGCGACAAATATAGCCAAAGAAAGATGAGACGGGACGGACTGTCAGAGGCCGCAGCGGGACTACCAGAGGAAAGCCCGCCCCCGCTAGCGGCGATAGATAGATATTCCCGGTGCGCATATTCTCTATTTAGAATCTCTTCCCGACCAGGCCAGGCCGAATCGGGCCACCACTTGGGATGGGAATGGCTCAGCCCACATGCATCATTTGATGAAAGCACTCCAGTCCAGCCTTTTCGACGAAAGCTTTGCTTGGTAGGCGCTGCCTACTCACCCCACTCCCTCAGACAATGCAATGCTCTGAACACGAAAGTTTTCAGTTCAGCCCCCTTCTCCCATGCGGAGTCACAGGCTGCGCCCCGGAAAAAAGCACGGACGAGCCACATGCAGGGAAACTTGCACGTGTGGTTCTGGCCGGGGACCCCGGTATACTGTACTAATATGTGTAGGTCCCTGTAATTCGAGTGAGATTGTCATGGCGCAAAAGCAGATATGGTTTGGTATTCCCTTGTTCCCCGTATTGGTTATGTTCCTTATTCCTCGTCTAGCAGAAACTAATCGAGCTCCGTCTGATCTCCCAGAAGCGGAAGCTGAATCAGTTGCAGGTTATAATGTAGAATATGCGCGGGATGCGATCCTTAATAGTTCACTGTTGGCGGAAGCCAATGTCCCGGGGTCCCGGGGACTCATTCTGACTGAAACAAGGGGTGGGTCTTTACCAAAAGTCAAATCCAAGATTTCAGGGAAGAAAAAAGAGGGGCAAGGCACTCTTCATTCTTCATTCGAAACTCATGAATGTCGGGTCGGGGGTTTCTGCCTTGTTATAAAAAAGGGGAGTTGGGTAAAGCAAACTCCCTCCTTGGACGAGCATGGGGCTTAGTCAAGTAGAACCGGGTTGCGCTGCTTGATGCTCCGATCGAAAACAAATCAGTGGGGCCTGATTAAAACCGGTACGACAGAATATGCGTTAGAAAGGTCAATCCCTCCCCCCCTTTATTATTAAGTAAATAAAACCGGGCCGAACTTCTAAAAAGCAGCCCGCCCGCTTCCATAGAACAATATCGTGGCAACGTAGACCTAAGTGAGTTTATTGGATCCTGGGAACCATCACAAGTACGGCCGGCCTATATTTGAACGAGAATGCCGTGTCGTCCAGCGGAGCTTAGAAGAAGGTGACTCGGAGCCTAGAAGAAGGTGACTCGCGCAGACAGCTGACTCCTTTTCAATAGAAAGGAATAGCCAAACCAACCCAGCTGGCTGGTCAATCTTAATGATCTTATCGGCCGGCAAACTGGAGACGGACGACTACGGTCCCGACCTTACCAGCACCGTAGGTTTACTAATCAATGAACCCCCGAAACCAACTGTCTTTTCTGAGAAAGTCAACAAAGCCGGAACAAACCGGACTAAAAAAGTCACGACATGTTGTTGATATTGATGGAGTTGGAGGGAGTCAGAGACTACCACTGAATCCATCCATAAACCATCACCTTCCTTCGTAACCAGCACTTTTCCAAAGGTTACCCGTCATCGAATCTCCAATAGGGGGGCAAGGAGGAGCACGTAGCAATGCCGACCACTACATAAGCCGCTGGCGGCTGAGGCGAGCAGTAAGCGGGGGAGAGTCAAGTAAAGTACAACAACGTTGGGGTGGGACGCTAGTACTTAAACTAGGGTTGCTTCTTAGCGCTAATCTTGCCTTTTTCAGCAGGCTGTTAGTTGTAGCGCGCTAGCGCGCCTTCCCTCCTTCTCTCACTTCGGAAAGATTTTTCAGTATTTTCTTATGATGACATGGTCGAGAGAGTATGAAACATCGGTGTAAAAGATTGAGTGGGATCAGTGAGGTTGCTTATAGTAAGGCCTGGCCTAAAGTGCGCGGCTTACGAAAAGTTCGGTTAGGTTGACTTTGCCCCCATTTTTGGCTTTTTCTGCATCGGAAGATAATCCCATTTTTATTCTCCACGGTATTTATCTTTCCCAGTTGGTTCCATTCGGTCCTCTTCCCCATGGTATGGTATATAAACGTGAGAGCAGAGCAGGAAGTTCTAGCATAAGAAATCCTTCTATTCCTAAAGTAGAATAGGCCGAGTGAACTGCATGTGTCCTGCCTCCGGGTTCCTATCGAATGACTGATTGAAGAAAGAAATTCACTTTGTTCAACGTTCGTTTTTGACACTGACGCTTGTAGTGGAGCATAAAAAATCAAAGCCCGCTATCTGCTGATTCTTTTTTGAGGGCGCGCGCGATAAAGCTCCTATTTCATACTAAAGATATGCCTTACCATAGAACCATTGAAAGTGCACGCCCACTTCCGTTTCCTTGCAATGTGCTTCCTCCAGGGGACATTCTCCACAAACTTAGTGTTTCCAGAGATTGATTTTTTCCCCTGTTCCAGGAACCATGATTGAATTAGATTCAATGTTTGAATCATTTCCATCCCCCCAAAGACTCATCTCCTATTTTTTTAGCCTATATAGTAAATGGTTTATAGTCATTCTTCGAAAGGTTTTTCTCCACCATTATCTTTTTTATTTCTGCCCCTTTAAGAGTGCAGGGTCGAAGAAGTTAGAGTTCTCCATAATAGTTAAGCTCTGAGCATACGGCTGACACTCCCACCGCCTACTCCCTCCTTTCCTTGCCCGCCTTCGATGAGAATCGGAAACTACCTCCACCCAACTTTGAGATCTGCACTTGCCTATTCTCTAAAGCTAACTAGGGATTGGATTATGATCGAATTCACCCACTAGCTATCACAATGGATAGTGAAAACGCCTCTGGGTCCTGTTCCTTTCCACCTAAACTGGAAGCAGCAGATCCTACTCTCGCACGCACCTCGCAGATCCTTTCTCGTCATATGTCCCGCTCCTGTGTTCCGTGACCTCCCTTCTTCTCGCATAATTTGGATAGATAAAAGAGTCTGGCAGTCCCTGATCTGAAGTCACATTTCTTGCATGGGCGACCTTCCCAACAAGTTCGGGTGATGCTACTACCAATACCAGGTACCGGGTGAATCATATCGAGCTCAGTCGCAAGCGCCTTGCTGTCGTATCGAAGCGATCGGGGAAAGGGGCTTCCCCGGACCGAGCAAGTGCTTTCACGGTCTGCTATTCCTGCTTCAAAGCATTTGCGCACCTTACCCTCAAAAAACCTGCAAAGCAGCCCTTTCGAAAGCCAGAACTTCTACCCTACCAGGAGAACCGAACTCAGTTCGGCGCAAGAGGGCCAAAATGCTAGGTCGGTGAGTGGAAAGGGAACTTTCAGCACGCTACCTTTCTCGCAATGCTTTTCCACATTTCCGCGTTAAGAGCCCAAAAGCGTTATCAATAGCGCACAAAAGCAAGGGTGGTGAGTGGGTCCAGAAAGACTCATCCTATAGGTAGGAATTGGAACGAAGATGCGTGCGAGATAAAGTTTCAAATAAAGAGGAAGAGGATCACAAAGAAAAGAGTACCAAAGGCTCTGTTATTTCGAATTAAAGTAGTGCGCAGGCCTTCATAAAGGCAGTTTATTTAACACGGGACACTTTACTTTCCTATTAACACATAGGCTTCGCCTTTTTAGAATGCTTTTAGTAGGTCACTACAAAAGAAGAAGAACGGGCCAGCCACAAAAAGATCCACTGATCCAGGGCTAGGGTGGGGTAGGGGCAGGGCGCAGCGTCGGTATTGCCTCTTCTCCCGTTGGCAGGGGTTCCTCCAGTCTCCAGTCCCTGCCTGCTGGTTGAGGGAGGAGAGAGACGGAATCCATACGGGCTACGTGAGTGAACTCACTGCATTTGGTCAGCAGGTGAGGAGCAAAAGAGAATTGAAAGAAGAAGAATTGTAAAGCCTTTCTCTAGCCCCGAACTACTGAACTTAGCCTTTCTCGGCCCGAGAAGTACTGAACTTAGCCCCCTTTCTCTAGTGGTTCTTGCCCTTAAAACTAGAACTAATCAGTACAGTAGAGACCAAGGAAAAGGAACCAATGCACTGATGGAAGTAAACCTTGCTTCATTCACCTTGTTACTCCTGCTCTGTCATCATCCACCGATCTCTGCTAACTGACACCCTTCCCCTTCCTTGGCTCCGAACCCCCAATAGCTAAGGGTTTGTGAGAATAAAGGGCCATTTTCAAAGAATAATCTTTTATCCCCATTGTAGTTGTTGGAACTGTTGCTTCAAAGATCCGCTGCATTCTACGCTGTTGATTGTATTGATCCGCTTTTTTTTCTTACCCGAATAATAATAATAATAATAGTTAGTTGCCCCGGCTCGGTGAGTCCTTCCTTCCGTGATGAACTGTTGGTACCAGTCCTATATTTTTTCTCTGTGGACCGAGGAGAAAGGGGGCTCCGCGGGAAGAGGGTTGTACCATGAAGAGAAGCAAGGCATTTTTATGTTTCAAATATACAACATGGATTCTAGCAATGCAATGTAGTTGGACCCGGTCCATATAGATCGATCCGAATGAATCAGTCTTTCCACGGAAGTCTATTCTTGCCTGCTAGGCAAGAGGATAACAAGTTACAAATTCTGTCTCGGTAAGACATGTATTTCTATTACTATTTAATACTATTTAATAAATGAAGTAGTTAATGGTGGGCATTATCCTTTTTGTAGTGACGAATCTTGTATGTGTTCCTAAGAAAAGGAATTTGTCCATTTCATTTTTCGAGGTTTCAAAAAAAGGGTGTGGAAACACATAGAACTCTTTAATGGAAATTTCAAAGAGATGTAGTCCTTCGAAACTGGTAAGATCTTTGGCGCAAGAAGAACGGGGTGATCCGTATCATCTTGACTTGGTTCTGCTTCCTATCCTTTTATTCAACAATACTGAGTCGGGTTCTTCTCCTACCAGTATCGAATAGAACATGCTGAACAAAATCTTCTTCATGTAAAACCTGTTCGATTTAGATCGGAAAAATCGTACGGATTTTATGAAACCATGTGCTATTGCTCTAATCTGTAGTCAATCCTATTTCCGATAGGAGCAGTTGACAATTGAATCCAATTTTTCCCATTATTTGACTATCCGTAATAGTGCGAAAAGAAGGCCCGGCTACAAGTTAAGTTGTTTAGGAATAGTGGCGTTGAGTTTCTCTACCCTTTGACTTAGGATTAGTCAGTTCTATTTCTCGATAGGGGCCGGGAAGGGATATAACTCAGCGGTAGAGTGTCACCTTGACGTGGTGGAAGTCATCAGTTCGAGCCTGATTATCCCTAAACCCAATGTGAGTTTTTCTATTTTGACTTGCTCCCCCGCCGTGATCCCACGAGCCTCTTATCCATTCTCGTTCCCATTCACGTCGGGACTCCCATTCCCGAACTTCCTTTTCCCCTTTTTTCGTTTCGTAAGATTATCCTCCCTCGATTCCTCCGAGGAGATTGCCTCGGGTCCTACAAACATAAAACAATACGCGCGCTTCCAACCAATACCCACCCTCAATCACACCACAGACAAGATACTCCACGCCTGTGCCGGATTCTTCTCCTTCGAATATCCAACCGGGATGATGATTCCAGTCTTCCACCCACCTCGATCCCCGCTCCCCAATCCGTGCCTGATCACGTCAGCCGATCCTTGAAGAAGGGATGAACGCAGTGGTAGGGACACTCTCTCCACAGCGAGCAGACTCGCTCCACTCGTCCTCACACTCTTGTGACTACTCATCCAAGGCCTCTTCTTCTCTCCGTTGTACTTCAACAATTGCAATATGAAAGATGAAATTTCTTCACATCAATGACTTCTCCACTTCCAGTTTATCACAATTATGAAGTTCAGTTTCTAAAGTCCACTCCTGAAGTTTACACGCGTTCAATGCATGCCCTTCCCACTGGTCATGTAAAGTGTCCCCTTTATCATGCTCTGATCTCATATCAATCCTGGAGAAAACCCTGGCTGACTGAAGCTGGTCAAACAGATCATCAATACGGGGCAATGGATACCTATTCTTCAAAGTTGCCAGATTCAACTGGCGATAATCAATACACAATCTCAGGCTGCCATCCTTCTTCTTCACAAACAATACAGGTGCACCCCAAGGAGAAAAGCTAGGGCGAATAAAGCCCTTATCAAGCAAATCCTGCAACTGTGCCTGCAACTCTCTCAACTCTGGGAACACGTCTGGGAACTCACACACCACACTGATAATATCTATCTCCTGATGTTGCTGGTGCTGTTGTGTGCACCACAACAGAGGCAAGAAAAGCCTGGCAACCATGATCTAACAATCTTCTTGCCTTAATAGCTGAAATAATAAGTCGAGAGGAAGAAGAACGAATACCTTGGAAGTAGAATGTAGGCACCCGAGGTGACTGAAAATACACCCTCTTCGACCTGCAATCAACCAGTGCACCGTACCTCTCAAGCCAATCCATCCCCAAAATAGCATCATAATCCCTCAGCTGCAAGGCATATAATCTGGCTGGAAGATCCTGCCCATCAACCAGAACTGGTACACTCTCCAGGTAACAAGGGGTGACCATGAAATCTCCAGAAGGCAACTCTACTAAGAAGTCACATGCCGACTCTGAAACTGATCCCTCAATCTTATCCAAGAAATCCTCAGAAATGAAAGAATGGGAAGAACCAGAATCAAATAAAACACGGGCTGCACAACCCAAAATCATCACTGTACTTCAACCAACTGCGCTGCCGCCGCCTCGGCGCGGGTCATGTGTGTAACACGGCCTCGACCCCGCCTGCCTGTACTGGATCCCTGCTGCTGAGTCTGCTGCGGTGGTGGGGCTCGCTGCTGTGGCTACTCAAACTGCTACTGCTGCTGACGTGGCCTAGTAGGGCAGTCACGAGCCAGATGGCCCACCTGGTCACACCGGAAACAAGTGAGTGCTGTAGTACACGGCCTGCCTGGGTGGTACCCCCCGCACCTCGGACACGGCCCCTGCTGTGCTGGAACTGACGTCTGGCGCTGAAGAGGCGGTGCTGGCTGCTGAACACTACCGGCTGACGACTGCTCCTGCTGCTGCCGTCCCCCGGAACCCCAACCATGTCACCGCCAGAAATGCCTCAGCCTCGAACCAAAAGAAGTAGACCCACTACCATAAACTGCTCCTAAAGTCTGCCCGGCCTACCGCTCTGTCTGCTGCCGAATACTGCCATGTCTGGTCAACCCTCCAGTCCTCCCTGGTGCCTGTGCCCTGGTCCTCGACAGGTCGGTCTCTACTGCTGACGCCGAGTGGTAAGCTGAGTCCAGGTCGGGAAGACGAAGTGCCACTAATGCCTGTCGGATCTCAGGCCTTAAACCCTGAACAAACTGGTGCATCCTCAACTCCTCATCAGTCATAACGTCTGGCGCATATCGGCCCAGCTCCACAAACCTCGCCGTGTACTGCATCACCGTCATGTCACCCTGTCTCAACTCTGTAAACTGTTGAACCCTCTCTGTCCTGAAGTGCGCGGGACTGTAACTCCTCTCAAAAGCTGTCACAAACTCCCGCCAAGTAATCTGCCGGTACGGGCGGCTCTGGAACGCCACCTCCCACTCTGAGGCCCACCAGTCCTGTGCCGTCCCCTGAAGCTGATAAGTCGCCAAGAGGACCTTCTCATCCTCCCTCCATAGCTCGAAACGTCCTCTTGATCACATCTATCCACTTCCTGACAGCATCTGGATCGGGCTGTCCCTCGAACTGGGGCGGGTGAAACTGTAAGAACTCCCTCAGCAATCACCCACGGGCTCCTTGTGCTGAGGAACCCTCACCCTGATCACGAGCCTGCTGCTGTTGAAAGAACTGATACATCGAGTCACGCTTGTTATGACACTTCTTACAGTGGTATTTCAGACATCACGTTCAAGGTTGCAATATGTAGAAAGCGCCTGCATCTAAATGTGCTGCTCTGATCGGCCAGCAAGCGCATCGCAACCGCCTGCGCTCTTTCTTGGCTCGGTAGACCGACCAGCGAGGCGCCCCTCCATATGTGGCTTAGCAGGCTCAGTACCTATGGCACCAATAACAGGGACAGGGGCCACATCAGCGTACTATAGATTTAAACAAACGTCACCGCCCAATAGGGCAACGCGCCGCTCGCGCCTTCCCTTCGCTCAAAGCTCCTGACTTCTCATCCTGAGTGATTAGCTCTGATTTGCATGTGTTAAGCATATAGCTAGCGGGCGAACCTTCCCATAGTGTATCGGCGGAGTCAAGCTCCTTCTCTATACCATGTTCTTGGATTGATGACTCAGGGCTTAGGGTTCACAAAAATGGATTGATGAATCGAAGCTCTACCCGACTCGCTGCGGGTGCCACGCTCACTTAATCACTAATCTTAGTAAGTAAGTAGATCATTGTGCTATCACTTCATTTCTTTAAGAAGAACCTCTGCCCTTGCCCTAGGCTAGGAGCGAACCCATTCATAGATCTTCTTTTCTACTTGCTTTTGAGTTTCCCCAGTTCGGTGGAGATCTTTACCTAATTCACTACTCTACTAGATTGGCTTCCGACAGCTCCGAAAGATCCTGCCTTGCTTGCCTGTGATACTAACCATAAGGGCCGAGCCCAGCCTCATGTGCCGATGTAGTTTTTGACTTTCTCGAATTGCCCTCATCAGCCCATAGTTCATTTAGTTAGGTGAAAAAACTGGAGCAAGTCGACCGGACAGGGAGAATCTTTCCTATCACTAATGATGGAGTCTCGACCGACATCGCGCTTCCTTGCTTCTTGCCCCGTTGCACCTGCCGCAACAATGAACAGTCTAAGGTAATCATCCTTCGTGGGGAAGACTCGGCTACTCAGTCGCCTCCAAAGGTGATTTCGAGCATACCATCGCCAAGCATTCCGTCAGAAGATATGGAGCCAGCAATGCTACCGGGCAGATAGAACCAAGAGCCAGGATCAGAAAAGCACACTTGAAATTCTCCAACACATCAGGAGACAGTTAAGAATACATATGAGCCAGCAATCACTACCCCTTCAGTCAGGGCAGGAGGCTGGGGATAATGAAGGAGCAGCCCCAGATACTCAGAGCCAAAATGCAGAAGATGAAGGTAACTCTCAGCCGCTTTCTCAAGCACAGGTCAAAGGGCTTTATCTTTATATTCAAGAAAGAGCCAATCTTGTTATCTGTCTTATATTAAGATATTTCTAGCTCAGATGAAGAGCTTAACTGACGAGCTATTTTTGTGATTAGCGCTTCTGCTCACTAGCTAGATCGGACTGTCTGTACCTTTGCTAACTCCGCCTGTAAGGAAGTTAGTCCATAGCGCTCACCGGTCCAAAGCATTTAGAAATCGTCCGTCGATTGAGAGATGGAATCAAACGCACAATGGGAAGTGGGAGATAGGCTTGGAGACAAATGGTACTTGGGAGCTGCGCTGCTTCAAGAGGAAACCCAGGAGTCGATCACATGAAAACTTTGCAGTAACCCTACTCAACACCAATAAGCGACCATTCCTTAACGAGGGAGTACTCAGCGGGAAATCTCTTTAGACTTTAGAGAAGAAAAGTCCTAAGCAGCAAGGTCAGTCAATTCTTTCTTTTAGGAGGGCTCCCACGTGCCATTGATTTAGCTGAATTAGCTCTTGCCGTTGGCGCTCTTATCTTTTCTGAAGCAACGGAGGAAGGAAGTTACTCTACTGTTAAGTGGAGGAAATGGAATTCATAAGTCACACAAGAATTGCTCAAGGTTGAAGGAAGGGCTACGGGCGGCTAGAAGGGATCATCCCACACAAGGAATAGAGAGGAATCCCCTAAAGAGAAATGGGAAAACCTATGCTATTTCAGCTTTTGGTGCCATTGATTAAGTTGAGTTTGGGAAGGCGGTCTCCTATATAGGAGAAAGACTGATTTTAGCAGACATTGCTTCTACGTAGTTTCGTACCCTTGCAGTGGAATAGGAAAAAAGTCTTTCAAAAACTAGAACTCCGAGTGAAGGCAACTCAATAAGTAGAGTCTCTATCGCCCTTGGGCTAGGAAGCAGAGAAGGGAGAAGATCTAAAAGAATTAGCTCGGGTTCCAAAGAAAAAAGAAAAGAAGAAATTCCAGTGAGAAAAGCATTCCTTTGACCTTCACTCTTGATGGTTGAATGTTCACAAGACATGTGATCATGACTTATATTATAGAAATGCGCAGATTTGGTAGGTCTCCCGTGAATGAAGTGAAAGAGAAGTCGCCTCTCCCGCAGTAGTTAGCTCTTTTCCCTGAGCGGAGGGTATGAAAGAACTTGGAGTTGCCGCTCTTGGTGCTTTGGCATTTGCAATAGGAAGTTGAGTAGGGGCATGCCTTAAGGAAAGGACTCAGTCTCTCGGGTATCTATCAACATATAGAGATCTTGCCTCTATCGCTGCATAGAGTTATCTTCCTATTCAATCTCCGAGTTCGATACAGGTTTGAGTCGACTGATAAGGAGAGGAGGACACTCAATGAGAAAAGGAAGGGATTCATGTGGACCGATGCCCATAGCCCGAGAACAATTAAAAGAAATCGATGAATGTGCCCGGACCAAGCAACAAATAAGCGCTAGCAGATGAGATTGGACCTATAGACTAGGCACCGAAGGAAGAAGCAGGCAAGACACTCTTATTGGACAATAATGGGTCTCAAAAGCCCATTTAGAGCATTTGAATTGGAACCTTCTCGTATAAATACCCAAGACTCGCTACCTTCGATTAACTCGTCGCTACTTCCGACTGCCCCCCTTCTCGTTGGGTGACCGGCCCATTCTTAGACTTGATGAACTCCTGTCGCGATGAATTAAACTCCGTTCCATGCCCCGCTGCTTGTCAATCACATCGGAAAGTCATTGGGTCGACGAAGACCTCTTTCCGCAAAGAATACTATTTTGGAAAGGAGTTGACATTTCCCCGATACGGTACTCTTTAGTGAGTAGTTAGAGATGTGAGGCTTCACCGATTGAGAACACTGAGCCCGAGTTTGAGTATTAATAGGGACAGCTGAGTTCTAGTATAACTAATTAATTCAGGCATCTCCGGGTCGTCTTCTATTCGTTTCGTACGGGGAGTAGTAGATGCGGTTAAGCGTATATGAATAGTATTCATTTCGGTCCGGGGAGTATTCATTGTCGTACGGGGGCGGGGAGTCGAGAAGAGAGTGTTGTGTTCGGGCGTATAGTAGTTGTTGTTAATGAGTGTTGTTACACCTCTGCAGCTAAGTTAATACAATAAGTCGAAGGCGCATAAGAAGCTATGAGTAGTGTTGTTAAACTTCTGTAGCTAAGTCTAATAAATAACTATGCGTAACGGCGTATTGTATCCGTATATGCGTATAGTAGAGTATTAGTAGTCTCGGGTGAGCGAAGCAGAGTGTCAGGTCAGCCTCCGGGCGTGGACACCTCGTTTCTCTCTCTGCCTCCGGCTAGTAAAGTTCTCAGGCGTGGGCGCAGGCATGGAGTGTAGCAAGGCTTCGCTGCGGATCGGAGTAATTACTATAACACCGGAGGTGTAACGATTGACAGCCGAATTCGTATTGGAGTTGGAGGCATGGCACCGGCAGAATACCTTGCTTGGCGGGGAGGTCGGAGAGTCGAAGACGAAGATGTTTGTCATGATGGTTGATCTCATCTTTAAAAGTGTGAAGCTTCGATTCCCCGTGGAAGTCGAAGACGTAGTGGCATCGTATATAAGATGAGATGAATCATCTATCTATCTACGATGTAAGATGAGATGATTCATCGTATATAGAAGAACATTAAGCTGATTATTGACTTCTCGGGAGTGTAAGATAACAGACTAGGTCCCCGCCCAAAGGTGCCTTCACATCAATGTGCTTTTAAAGCCGGTCTCCGGGGGTTGAAAAACTTTCCACTACTTTGCGGAGTTCAATAGTCAGTCAAGTATGGGATGAATATTTGAAATACTATATAATACCATCGGACTTCCACCTCTATGTGCCACGCCTTTGTTTATATCTATAGTTAAGGCAGGCAGGAAGTGAAAACATCTTCCTCCCTGACTTCGCCTCCGGTCTTATGTTGTTAGGTCATTATCTCACCTCCGTTTAGGCGTGTTGCATCTTGCTAATACACCTCCTCTTGTTTCACTCTCTCCCTTGTTGCTAGGCGCGCTGGCATGGAGTGTTGGACACACTGTAGTTGCAGGGGTCAAGTACTTGTTGTGTCGTTTCAGTCAAGTGATAGGAGTCGCAGGCATGAATTCAAGATAAAGAGCTCTTGTGTCCGGGAACTCTAACTCAACTATTAAAAAATACCCCCTGTGAAGCGTTTTTGAGTACTTTTAATTCCCTTTTCTCGCCAGTGATCGAGAGCTTTCAAGAGGGGCTTTCAAATGCGGAGGCAAGGCCACTTCTGTCCCCCGGATATAGGTATCACGCGAAATAGACTTTTCTTTTACCGATACCGATATGTCTTGGATTGGAACCATTATGAATGGGTAGTACTCCTATTACCAAGTACAATTTAGAAAGTGAGAAGATGACTTCTTTTCAGGTTTGATAGACCAGATAGAAAGTTGGTCAGATTCTATGTGCAGTGGTGGCAGCCTTAGCTTTTACTGCAGCAGCGGGGATTCAAGCGAGAGAAGCTTGTTGACACGAATCCTAACACATATGGGTTATTGTCAAATGCGATTTAGACTGGCTGATTGGATTAGGGGAAAAGTAGGCTTGCTCTATCAAAGAAAAGATAAGAAGGGATTTTTCCACGGAGAAGGAGTGTGCTAATCATTGGCTAAAGGCTCCCGTCCTCTTCTCAAGTTTATGATCTTGATTGACTTCTTTCTAGTAAGGAAGATGCCGGGCCTTAAATTAAAGAAGATAGAGCTCTCATGAGTTAATAACGCAGTCAAGATAGATTCTATGGTCTATGGAAACATCTTACCCCACAGAGTCTTAGTCTTATTTTACTCGCTACTATGGATTATAGGTTATAGGCCGACGGTTCTATTGCGATGATAGGATGACTTACTCTGGTTTGCCGATGGTATGATTTGTGCTTAGTGTCATTCTCCATCTAATAAGAGTGTCCTTTTACCTTCTCAATCAAAGGGAAAATAACACTAGTCGACGTCCTCCCACTCCTTTCAAAGGCCTTATTCTGTCCAAAAGACAGTGCTCACCTTTACCTCTTCACGTGAACAAGCTATTCTGTGCTCGGCGTCTACTATGAATCTTCCTCTCATGCACCGGATTCTCGCAATCTTCCTTCTCTGTGCTGCTCGTGGGATATCGTAACTATTGATCATGTCTGCTGTCTCTAGCTAAGAAGATCTTCCTTCTCATCGAAAGATGCGCATAATACCTAAGGGAATTAGGTAACAAAGGACAAGGACCCATGGAGCGCTAACTAGTAAAGGGACCGGAACAGCCTATTATTGCAAAAAGGGCATTCTGTAAGACCGTAGTGAATCAGTTCATGGGCTTACCCATGTGCAAACTGTTAGGAATCGATCTAGATGCTTTGACTAGTGGGAAAACTTGAATAGTAAGGCTATGCGCAATCAACAAAAATCGGATTCTCGAACACCGCCTTTCGCACCTAAGACCGTATTCTCGTTAACTCCTGGACAATCAGGTAAGGTTAATCTCGAAGAGCTTGCATTACATGCTTCTGATTCAAGTCCTGAAAACCTTCCTCCAGGAGTGTGAAGTTGTTTTCCTTGGGTCAGATGTGGCATTTCTTCTATTATACGATACCGTGGAAATGGGAAGGAAGGATTCATGGATGGACGGAATCTTCTTGAAATAGGGAAAGAAGAAGCTCTTTGGCTGTTGTGCTAGCATAAGCTGTTACAGACTCCGCTGCTATTGAATGCCCTGCTAGTCTGAGTGCTAGAGAAGTAGCTGTAACGGAGCGCTACGCTAAGAAGGTGATGAAAGGCAGCACTCTGTAGTCTGGCCCAGTTTACTCGAGTGTTTAAGCAGTGATTAGGTACGAGCATAAGTCTGATTTCTTATAGAAAAAGGAAAGATGATTATATCCAATCAAAACCTCGCCAAGTCTCTAATCAGGGGCTCCATCACGTTAGCCAATACGAGGAGTGGCTGTTCTGTTAATATAGTATATCATAGCTAATGCACTCCACGATTCCGAATACACCAACTGCGCTCAACTTGCATGCTGAACTCGCTTTCGCTAGGGTACTAATAACTTAGTATTGCACCCTCTCTCCTTATGGAGAGAGAGAAAAGTCATTACGCTTAGGAGTGAGAAAATACCCTCAAGTTCTCAAAGAGAAAGACAGTTGGAAGCAAAATCATCGAAGAAGAGTGTCCGGGCATCCAGCCAATTAACTACCGCCAGCCTATTAGTATGAAAAAAAGAGTGACGTGATAGCGTAGTTATGAAAGACCATTGTTTTCCTTCATAGTACCCATCTTGCCTATTGACACAGAATACCTTCTCGAGTTAGGAGTTCTAGTTCCTCCGCTCCGGTCTGTTGTCCTACCTTCCCTTGAAAAAGGTTTTTCCCCTAAAGAAAGAGAAGGATCCTCCCTTAAAGGCGCTTGCGGCTGATTCCCCATAGGGTTTCGGGTACCGGGGTAATGACGCTTTTTTAGGCTACTAAGATTTGATTTTGAAGTCCTTGTTTCATGTATTGATTGAGGACAGGTGGAAACGAGAAAGAAGCCTTCGCTAATGTGACTCCCTTAGGCACTGACTAGTTCCTCGGCTTGATTCTCGAACCTATCACAACCAATACATTCTGAAATCATTACTTGATGGCCCCATAATGAATGATATCGAGTGGATTGAATGTTCTCTAGTGTACACACGAAGCAAAAGCATTAGCCACCAGAGACCGACTTTAAAAGCACTATGGGGCGGTAGTTTCTATGCTTCATTGCTTTATTCGTAAACCATCGAAGAGGTCAATCCACTCGACAAAAAATTCATTAATGACGAGATTGCAGTAGAGATTCCCCGATTCCTTACTCAAACTAAGCTGACCGAGGCGCTTGCGAAGATGAACAAGAACGTCTCAAAGACAACAACCATGTTATTCTATTACGTACCCTCACTTGAAAGAAAACCTTTCCCAACCTCTGATCTCTCTCGAGAAAGTGGGTTACATCTCAATGGAAGATTGTTGAGCCGCCAACGGATCCACGAGATGATGAATGGGGTGCGAATCACTTGACTCCTGTCCCGGCTTCTTAACTCCATGGAGTCCGAGGGAAGGGAGAAATAGAGCACGTGGCAATTGATCGTCGATGAAGTTGGTACTCTTCGAGCACCTGGAAAATGATTCGGAACTTCTTTTTCGAGTGAAAGCACTTCGTTAAACAAAAAAATCTCACGGATGGAAGTGTACCATACCAACAACCACTAATTCCCCTCCTGCTGATCCCGGTACGGAAACATCTGCTCCGGGTCTCCTACAAAGTCGACGAAAAGGACTTCCTTTGAGTTCTCATAGAGTACCAAATGAGAGAAAGTTGAGAAAGAGCCTTCGAAAGGATCCCGTTGCCGAACAAAGTCAAATGAAATTGGTGGATTCCCGCAAGCGCCTCAGTTGCATCGCGTTTTGGTCGACCTTTTCACTCTCGAGTGCCATAAGGAACTTCACTACGGGAACAATACAGACTTATGGAGATATCCGTCGGCGGAGTAAAAGCTTAATATGGCTTAGGGACCGGGCCATCTTAGTTTCACTTCGTTATGGGAATAGAAGACTTCCTCCAGTGCCTCTTCCAAGCAAAAGATCGATAGGTCAACAACTTCGATTTGGTACCGCAACCCTTGCTTCTCTTGTTTCTGGAAGAATAAGTCAAATATCTGCTAGAGAAGAAGAATCCCAAGATCTAGGGCTAGTTTTTGTATGGACCCTAGCCTGTGAAAGCGAGAATGTCTGGAGGAGGATACTGATTGTCGTTCCAATAAGGGATGGAAAGGTGTGGCTAATAATAGGAAGTCAAGTCTCGAGAAAATCATTCCCAAGTTGAGACAGTTGTCTAGGTAAAGAAATGCGGGGAAGAGAGAGAGAGAGGGGAGCGTAGTGAGCGAGTTAAACTCTTTTTCTTGACAGAACTGGATAGGGACAGAAAGAGCTTTCATTCCCAAGTCCTCCTCCCATTGCTTTTGTCATCAATCACAAAGCAAGCAAGTGAATCAATCAGAATTAGCGTCGCACTGAAAAGACGGAGGTCGCTGGCCTTTGAATCTACTTTCACGATGACTAAAGTGAGTTTGACACGGCAGCCTATGAATTTGATCCTTCAAAGATAGATAGGCCAATCTACGCCACAGTTGAGAACTTGTCTATCTGCTCGCCGGTCACTGGCAGTTTCCCTCTATCTAGGAGTTGCATTCCTTCTACCGATCAAAGCAAAAGAGGTAGATGACCCATCAGATAAGGCCCTTTTGCAATCATAATTTAGTTCCCTAGAAAGATTAGATACGTTTACCCGAAGAAGTTTTCAAAGGAAAAAGATTCACTTCGTCATATTGATGCTTTGCCAAAGGATTGCCTTTAGAGATGTGATTTGAAGAAGGCCTGGCCTGGTGAAATTACTGCTGACAAAAGCTCTTCATCGAATGGAATGGAAGTGATGAAAGGAAATGCAATTAAGTAAAGCCCAGGGCATGGACTGGTTGTTCGAATTAACCAATAGAAGGGTAAGCAGGTTCCGCTAATGGGTATGAAGTCGGACTAGGATCTACGGGTGGACTAAGGAGTTATGATTACAGCTTTCCGTGACTCGAGGACGCCAACTTGGATAGAGCATCAACCTTTGAATTTTCTTCTCTCGGTACTCGGTACAGCTCGAAGCTGGAGAACTCCGAGCTAATAGACTTGACTCTCTTAGGGTACTTTGCCATCACTGGGTCTTTGGCTTCATACTCTCCCTTAACATGGTTAACAACCAGCTCCGAGTCACTATAGGCAGCTAGTCGTCTGGCTCCGACCTCCCTTGCAAGCTCCAGGCCTGTGATCAGAGCTTCATACTCTGCGATATTTTTGGTTGTTCCGAACGAGAACCTTCGAGCATACTCGATTATTTCTCCTCCTGGGCTGACTAGTATCAGCCCTGACCCACTGCCTGCTGCATTAGAGGATCCATCTACGTGCAGGGTCCACAAGGGTTCGAGCTGCTGAGCCCTTGCTTCCCCCGCCTTCGAGGTCTCCGGTTGGTCCTGAGCTGGTTGTGTATCTAAGTAAGAAGGTGCATTCAGCAATAAAGTCTGCCAATACCTGGGTTTTGATAGCTGCTCTTGGCCTGTAGTGGATATCAAACTCGCTCAATTCAACCGACCATTTGACAAGTTGTCCTAAGGTGTCGGGGTTCTGTAAAGTCTGTCTCAGGGGTTGATCGATTAGTACAACAACGGTGTGAGCCTGGAAGTAGGGCCTGAGTCTCCTGGCTGAGTTCATGCTTTTTAAAAGCAAATTTCTCGGCTTTAGGGTACCGCATCTCAGCTGGTTGCAATATTCGACTTGTATAATAGATCGGCTTATGTACTCCTTTGTCTTCTCAGACCAGGACTGAACTGATAGTATGCTCAGATACAGATAAATACAGAAACAACTCTTCCCAAGGGACTGGCTTAGTAAGCAGTGGAGGGGAACTCAAATACCTTTTAAGCTGATCAAAGGATAAAGGATCTCTGGCATTCTTCTCAGGGAGAAAAGACAAGCTGAACAGAGAGGAGGAAAATTTTGCAATACAAGAAAAAGCAAGGGGCGATGAAATTGCGTTCAAATTGCAAGCGTTGAAACGAAGACTGAATGAATCTGACTAGCAAAGCTGGGCCAAGCAAGAAAGGCACCTTTGAAACTGGAACTCTTTCTGCCTTCTCAGGCTCGGGCATGTACTTGCAAGAGGGCAAAGAGATCGGTATGGCTTGATCGAAGCGAGCGTGAATGTGAATGCTACATGTTCAGAAGCGAGAGTCGGGAGCTAGACTGATGTTTTTACGGGGCGGAGTAGCTCTTTAGATAGGGAAAAGGGCTACGGTTAAAAGACCAACGTCAGAGGGTAGGGAATGGCATGATAAAATCAAAGGCAAACGCAATGGATTGTCTAGCGTACGTAGGTTGAGCAGCTACGCCCCTCAACAGTTAGCTTATAACACTTCCTCTTTTTAGATTCAAGATAGGGCTTTCCGGAGTTCAATAGAGAGATAGTCGAATCAGGAAGGGAAAAAACTTCACTCAAAGCTTGGGAAGGAAAGTCCAGTCCCAGGCAAGCGTCTTTTCTAGCCAAAAAGAAAATTGGGTGTATTTATCATTCTGCTCAGATGGGGGACCTGCAGAGAGTGGTTTTCCCCTCTTTGAAGGAGGAGTTTACTTGATGGATTCTTTTATCTTATTATAAGATATTTCTATTCCACTGAATCTAAAGTTGAAAGCTCTCCAGTTCTATGAGTTGGGGATAAGCCAAGTTTCTTCTCTAAGAGAGTACGCCAGTCGCAAGCAAACAAGCCACGCAAGTGTCTGGTTAGATGCGCCAATCGTAAGCTTTTTCTAATTTTTTTACCTAGACTAGACCCGCTCCTCGGTTTGCAATCGCTTTTGAGTGGAAGCCTGTGACAAGAAGCCCTACTTAAAAGTCTTTCGAGTGAAAGAATACCGGTCATCAAGTCTCGGGAAGTGTGAAAAGTTTGTACGCCTATAAAGGCAGTTTTCTAGCCATGAAAGTGACAGTAGAAAGCTCGCAAGTCAACTCTTGAAACCCCTAACATAACATTAAGCCGCTTACGCCCTTATACTTATACGAATAGGAAAGCTATCTTACCTGGAAGCTTACGTAGTTCCCCTTCCCCCTATCCCTTAAAATCAAATCTATGCCCGCAAGAGTTCGAACAAGTTATCTTATCTTAGTTTTCACGCAAGCAAGCGTGTCAAAAAAAGTCTTTCTTTTAGCTCCAGTAGCAGTGGTGGGTCCTTTGCATATTTTACTTTTTTCTAACCTATCAACAGAAGAGAATGAAGCGAAGCGTGGCTGATTCATTCAAAATAGGGATCAAGATCTGACTTCCTATCTTTCAATGAAAGAAAATTAGGGGAAATCCTCTCTTTTTTCGAAGCAAAATGATTGGCTCGCACAAATCAAAATAGCGAGCATGGTCAACTTGATTTGCAGCTAAGGCCAGAGCACTTATCTTATCACATTTCCATTCCAGAGTCAATGGAGAATAGAAAGAAGGTTGTTCTAAACAAGAACAAGAGATCACAAACGAGATTTCCCCAGCTGTGGCAGCGCTAAAAAAAGCCCGATACTCACTTCCGTACTTGAGCAAGAGAGCGTAGGCTCCTTGTTGCTCTGCCAATCAATTGCATTTTTTAAAAAACTTTCAGGTGACGTAGGTCAATGAGTCAGGGAGGAAGAAAAACCAAACCAAACGTACCGAGGGCTTATTAGCCCGGAGTGAGATAGGTGCCGATCGGGTGTTGGACTGAATCCTCCAAAAAAAGAATCTATATGCTTCAATAGAAAAGCAAGGGTGGACGTAGTGAAGCTCGACCATTCTCCAAAAGGGAGAGGGGAAACTATCCAACTCAGAAGAATAAAGGAGTAAGAGCTGCGTCTACGAAGCTCAAAGCCACTAACTAGACTGGTTTGAGCTGGTACGGCAAGGCGAGTAGCTAGGGTACAGTACTAGGGGGAGTTTTACACCAGGAGATGACCAAGGGAAGGGGTACTTTTTACATTCTTTCCATTCCACGGTACTTAGGCACTTTACTTCAAGGTCAAGGAGAGCAGGTATCTTTTGAACTAGTGGCTCTTTAGCCATGGTTTCCGAAGCGCTAGCTGTCGAAGAGTTTTTACTCTTCAGTTATGGTAGGAAAATCTTCCATATGCTATCCTAACTGCCTTTATATTACAGGTATAAACTATATCTCACCTCATGAAAGTCTAAGTGATTCACTAAAGATATAGTGAGTAATTATTATTACAGAATAAGCCCCCAATAGGGTTCGAGGGGAGCGGGGAGATCAGATCAACTATCTAACCAGATGAACATCAAAGCAACACTTCGTTACTTCATTAGACCCTCTTCAATCCCGGCTTCGCGGGCCCCTGTCGGACCATTCCGGATAGGCAGATGAACTGCCCAACCCACATGCTAGGCTCCTGGTGCGGTGCCTTCTCGTCTACTAACATAACAGTGACTTTCAGAACAGAACGGCTTACGAGTTCCGCCTTTCGTCAATAGTCATATGAGGACGCTTAGACCCTAATCAGTCCCAGAACTGGGGTGAGGATGAACCTATTTTTTATTTGATTTTCTTTCTCGTTAATGAGTTTAGGGTCGAAGAAACTATAATGAAAAGAAAAGTAGAAGTCAGTCTAAGTAGGCATTCCTTGAATGAATGCCTTTATTGGAGTTGGAGTTCGCAGATTCTTTCTTTTCTTTCCTCCACATCCAAGTGTTTTTTATGCTCCCGCCAAAGAACGTCAACTTATGCATCCGGCCTTCCCCTCAAATATGTTAGCTAACCCAATCCCACCAGGTGCTCTTCTCTCCTTGTTCTTCTGCTGGCTAGCTTTCACCTTGAAGCCAGTATCCTTTGATTCAACCGGCAAGGCATCTCCAACCTTTATAGGGAAGAAAAACCAGGCAATCCAGTGCCATCGACCGAGAGAGGGGAAGTACTTGCTCACTGGGACCCTCATCTTTGAAACTTTTGATTTCGTATATAGGCAGCACCAACCAGAACTCCATATGCTGGATCCGATCGAGAGGCGATGGGGGGCCCACTAAAAGAAGCTTCACTTCTCCCCAAACCCCAATGAGTAGAGCTCTCGTTCCGCCGCACTTGAACCGTAACCTGCTAATGCATCGCCCTCTATCTGCATTTCTAAGACCAGTTTCTTATTCCGCTAACCAATTAGGTTGGTTCATCAGGTGCCAAGGCATCTCTTTCCCCCATGTCCCATCTCGAACATTCCCGGAGGGAGAGGCGACCACCTCTACCATATCAAAGCTCTTTCTTATTCTCCCAGCCTTGCGATCAACATTTCTTTTCATCCCGCGCGCGGCCTAATGAATGCAAGCTTGTAAGCTAAGAAGCCCCTAACGGTATGGAATTAGACTGAATCCAACCGAATTACCTCGTGAGCCAAGCTAGGGCACGAGAAATTGATCCCATCGTTTCTCATACCTATTCACGATGAGAGTGGGAGAGGTGAAGCGAAGGCGCCTAAGGCGAAGTCGCTTCTGCAATGCGTGAAAGTACGGACCCAGGCAAAGATTCTATTTTGTTTGGCCAATCTACACCCGGTACAGTCAGACAAGGGAGTAAAGGTGAGGGGACCAAAGACGCCAGATTGAAAGAGAGTTCTGAGACGGGGCCCGAAAATATGTCCAAGTCTGCGATGCCATAAGTCGGCAACAGAGAAGACAAAACCACATGATGGTCGAGAAGGGATGGCTGAAGGAGGAAGATGAAGATGCTCCAAGTGGTATAGCCCACCCACTTTACGACCAGTCCCAATCCTCTGGCCTGAATGCGGATCCTACACAAAGCAAGAAGAAGAAGTGAACAAAACATCGAATCCACAATCAGTAAGATGACCAACAGAAGCAAGGTTCATAGAAAGCTGAGAAATATGAAGCACATGTGAAAGATTAAACCGTCCAGAAGGATAAGACTGGGGGGTGATGGTACCACACTGAGAGACACGAAGAGGTGTGCCATCAGTAGTGTGAACCTGAAGACGAGTGGGAGCTGGAGAGCAATCTGTAAGTAAAGGGCCATCTGGTGTCATGTGGTGAGAAGCCTCGGAGTCTAAAATCCAAGCAAAAGTAGTCCCGGGTGAAGCAGCACAAGCAAGAGGCGCTTGCGAGGCTCTACTCTTGGAATATCGCGATGTGTTCGCATGGACGTACGAGGAAATGCCGGGATTGGATCCTGAAGTCGCGGTGCCTCGTTTATCTGTCAACCCGAGTACTCCGCCTGTTAAGCAGGGACAAAGGCATCCCCAATGGTTGAACCGGTCACAAATGAAGTTCGCCGGCTCATCAAGGCCGATTTCGTGGAAGAAGTCAAGTATCCCACCTGGCTCGCCAACATAGTACCGGTCATCAAGAAAAAGGGGCAAGTTCGAGTCTGTGTAGATTTTCGGAACGTCGAATGAAGCCTGCCCTAAAGATTCTTTCCCTCTGCCAATCAGAGAGATGATGATTGACGCAGCGGTCAGCGTTGAAGTATTTTCATTCATGGACGGGTTCCCTGGGTACAACCAGATCAAACTCGCCGAAGAAGATCAGACGCTGCGTGCCTCATTCATCACGCAATGGGGGACATCCGAGTTGGGCCGAGAAGTAATAGTTTGTAATTGAAGTCAGGGCAGAATGGAGAAATTCTCTTCCCACTTATAGTTGCGGTAATATTAGATGCAGTAAAGAAAGAGGGCGATAGCGAGCTATGTCTTTCGGTAAGCATTCCTTCGGGGAGGAGAAAGAGCTAGAACTCGGTAGCGAGCATACTAAAATGGCGCTAAGCAAGCACTTCTTCTTCACGAAGGGGAGTGGAAGCAGTCTCTCCTTCTTCTTGATAGCACAGGCAAGAGAATGTTCTTCGATTCCGGGCATTTGAGAATAGTGCTTACTTTCCTGAAAGCACGGTACATTTGCTATTTCAACAGTGATAACGGCACGGATTACTTTAATACAAGTTTCCGAAGTAGGCTAAGTTCCTCTATTCTTAATAGTTTGAAGGGGAAGCATGATTTCCTTTTTTACTAGGAAAGGTTGTGAAGAGGGAACTTTCTTATTAAAAGGATTCTAGATGAAGAATAGATCAACTGGATCCACCGAAGCGGAATATAGTTGATTGACTATGAAACCTCATGAGCAAGGGCGCTAAGCGGGGATGTTCTTTCAATGGAATGGAAAGAATGAATAGAGAAGTCCCTGTTTAGAGCCGGCTACCTATTCCGAAAAAGGGTTGGAAGGGACCAGGAGATGCCACTTTGACGGTACTAAGGGTGGGTTGATAATCCACAGCGGAAGCTCTCCTTTCTTCGAAGAAGAGGATGCCATTTTCCAAGAACTTAGTTGGTACTAGTTTTCCAAAGGGCCCCCTTCTTTTGTGGTTCCATCGTAGTCTTAGACCAGACTTTCTTATTCAAAGGAATTTCGCGTCCCCTTTCAAGGCAACCAGGCCATGGACCAAAGTTGCATAGAGGAAGAAGTAGGAAGGGGGCTTTTCGATGACTCGGGAAGCCTACTGACGAAAGGCTTCCTTTAAAGGAAAGGGACTATTCTGAAGAAGACTCAAAGTAATGGCACCCGTCAGATACTAACTACTAGGAAATGTATCGAATGAGGCTAGTCGATCTTTATCTACGGGCTATGTTAATATTAATAAATAGAAAATTAATAAATAGAAAAAGACATACTCCCTCCCATCCCATGGGTTAATTCAAAGAGGCCCACCTCGCCCCACGAAAGATATCTATTTTATCGCTCCCCATGCTTCTTCTTCTTCCCTCTAGCCTTAACTTCGGTTTAGTTACAGAAAGAGGACCCCTTTATTCAATCACGATTACGTTGACGACGAACTAATCAAATCAAGATCAATAGGAAGGCTAGAGACTGGCTCCGCTATAGTATAGAGCTACGTGTACACCGCCACATCGAGAGAGCGAATTAGAGAGCAGACCGATGATGATGATACTCATATCTTATCTAGTTGCAGGGAGTTCACTTTTTTAATCTGAATAAGGGGCGCTTGTGGCACCTCTATTTATGAGGGATACTCTATCCAGATCTCCCCAGCAGTCATCACAATCTGCCAGGAATTTATACGCTGGTTCGATAGGACCAGGCGAGGACTCCCACCACACTGAATGAATAAATTTCATCACATTTACGATGAAATTTATGAAGCAAAAAGCAAAAATCCAGATGAAGCATTTTCGACCGATTGGGACATAAATATATAAGAGCCAAAACTGCTAAGGGCATTCCACCCATCTTGATAATCTTTCATGCGGACGTCTTTTTCTTCGAATGGACACAAGAATCACCTTTGAGTGCGCTTTCCAGTTGCACTATGCTTTCCTTGTCGAGTATTCCCTTCCTTTCATCACATCACTTTGTGGTTCATTAGTCACGATTTTCACTTCTCCTTATTCTATCACAATTCTATCAAATAAGTGGTTTCACTCCTTAGGCGCATGCGCAAATGGTAGGCTAAAGATATTTCATCACCACGCCAGAAAGACATGCCCCCTAGCCGATAAAGGAGGGTTGGCGCCCCCTTAGGGATAGGGTTGAGGAGGGTGACAGCGCGACTCAGGCCCAGTGTGCCTTTTCTAAAATGAGTAGAGCAAAGGGCTTTCACAATGGGAAGAGCTTTAAAACCCCTTGCTTCTTTTTGCCCGAAGCCCTTGTTCGGTCTCCGCTTTTTGGGGCGGGACTTTATCTATCATCTTACGATAATACAGTATGCTCACCACCTCCCACCTATCCTACATATTAAATAAAAGAAGAAGGAAGTTCTTTTGGTCATAGATCAGACCTTTCAATCATCCCAAGCCCTGCGTCTAGGACTAATCTAGGGAGGTGATATTGGCAGTTCGATGGTCTTGCACAGGGGGTTCGGGCACATCCCTCCAATCCGATAGCTCTCATAGGTTTCATATCGAAGATCTTTTTATTTATTATTTATCACCGAGCGCTTCCTCTATGTAATATGTAATGCTGCAACTTCCTTGCCTTAAGGATTTCTTCTGCTGAAGAACGACAATCGAATGCTTTCTCCCGAGTGAGATCTGGATCATTGGTCCGATGTCACTAAGCCAATTCGATGGAAGCCAGTTTTCTCAAGCTAGACGGCTCACCTTTCTTCTTCCTAAAGAGTGACCACCACCGGTGAAGATAAAGGCATTTACAGGTCTTCCGAACCCGAACCCGGAGCGATGCCCATTCGAGTAATAGTAAGTAAGGGGTGCTCTCTCACTTACTCCCTTTCGAGAGTTCTAAAGACTAAGGCCCTTTCGGATTCGCTTTTCTGGTGATTTATCTGATGCGGACAGGGAATTTCGCTGGAAGGAATTACCACTAAAACATGTACTTTCTCTCATCTCCCCAGCAAGGCAAAAAGAGAAAAAGGCGCTTGCGGCTTTAAATAGTTGGGATTTCGTACTTGAACAAGGAGATCCACCAGCTAGCCTAGCTTTTCCTAGCACGACAAGCCTTTCCTGGATTCTTTGTCGATTCCTCTTCCCCACGTTCCTTTTTCGGGCATATCGAGAAGTTGAGTACTAGAGCCTCGAGAACACGGAAAACGCGCTTTCTTTCTATATGCGTAGGTTCCCAGCCGAGGTCAGATAATGGAGTCAACGGTAGCAGTGATTTCGAGCATCGACTATGATTAATCATCGGATCCATCACAATCATCCGAAGGGAGAGGCATTTGACTAGGGAAGCAGGCCGGGGAGAGAGAAAGCAGGAAGTCAGAAAGGCTAACAGCCGCCAGAGCAGAGAGAGAGCTTTCATAAGCCTATGATTGCAAAGCCCTTATTCAAGATAATAATATCTCATCAATGCACTAAGCTCCCATAGTAGCAAATCCTATGTTTCAATTCAGGATAGGATGGAAGGTCAATCAATTTCAAGCTTGTTAAGGCAAGTTTAAGAGTTTCCTTAAGCCTTCATCGTGCCCCCAGGGACTCATAAAAGACCAGGAGGAGGGACAAGGGCCTGCAATCGTAATCCGGAAACTTGCAGCATAAGTCTATATTTCCTGTCTAGTTTGCAAATCATTTTGTGCGAGCCAAAACTTGAATTGCTCTAGGTCTAGGATTTGAGCTTTGCTTTGAGTTCAGCTTGAGTTCACAGTTTCCTTCTCCACTTGCTGCTTCCTGGTTCATCACACCCGGGATTCCCAAACCATGTCTGATCGCATCTGAATAGAATGGGTCCCAGCTTTGGCCGTTCTAGGCAGTGGCAGCGGCTGATGTAGCGATTCTGTTTCGACTTCGAGTAAAGTAGCTAAGGTTTTGAAGAATTATATATTGCATAGCCCAAAGCGCAGGTAAGGCAATCTTTAGATTGTTGTTGAGTACCCACTTTCCTTAGAATAGGCAGAGGGGGACGAGACTACTGATTCAACCAATCAATCTCTGAATTGCAGGTGCAGGCTAGGGGTGAACAGACATGAGTGGCACTGTGAAAGAAAATATCTATCATCACCGGGTCAAGAAAACCAGTGACTGAAGTACGGAGTTGAAGCAGTAGCTTTTGGCTAAGTCTGAAAGAAGTTCGTAAGGCATCCAACGGTCCGGCTAATAAGTCGAGGTACAAGACCGATAGAGAGAGGTTGGTTCGGCATTCCGTGCTTCTGCTCTTTACAGAAGTTTTAATAAATGTGGAATTAGATCGGGAAGGGCAAAGGCTGGAGAGGATGAAACGAGACCTCACCGGCCACAGCTGTGTTCCCCTTATTATGATGAACCGTGGTGAGCGAAAGAGAGAGCTGCGCCCTTGGATTCATTTCCCATCTGTATCTGTAGAGTCCAGTCCTACTGTTCGGGCTGATTACTATCTTAGGTTTTCTCAGTTGGAGATGAATGGTTATGCCATTCTTACTCATAGTGTTTATGCTTGCTGGGATGTTGGACCAAAGAGCTATTGGAGGTATTCATTCTGTGAGTTGGATCTCGCTTCCAAAGAAAATAGGTTGTTTTGCGGTTAGACTGGAGCGCCACTGTTTCTCATTCAATGGTCGACAGCATCTTTTGAACAAGAACATCGGGGCCCCTCTCCTAAGCCAATCCACTTCCGGTCGAAGCAGCATCCATCTCCAGGACCGGTTGTCCGGTTCACCTTGGCGGGTTTCCGCTACTAACGTTATGGGGTAGAGGCCAATGCCAGTAGCACCAGTGCTTGCTTGCTATGAGGTAACTCGCTCATTAGTAGCAGCTCCTCTCACTTCGTTCTCTTTGGGTTTTTAAGGCAAAGTTGCAATGTGTCCTGTCGGAGAGTTGGAGCTAGCGTGAGGATTTGCCACCATCCATGACGATAGTCCCAGGGAAAGGAGTCAGTATTGGCTGTTGGCATGTCCGAGCTAAGATCGGTTGAGGCGGGTAAAGACGGTTGCCTAGCTTACTTAGTAAAGGACTCCTTTTGTTTAGCGGTCATGGATCGATTCGATTCTATTCTATTCTATTCTAGGTGGTTCACTTTCCCTATTCTCAGAGTTCACGTTCTGATCTAGAAAATCGACTTTTCAGATGAGTTCCATAGTTTTGGACAGGACAGGTGGAAACTGGGAGGTAAAGAAAATATTCAAGCCTTCGGTCCTTCGTCTTACACAGACTACGACTACTCAATCTTGGGTTGAGCTCCCACTACCTGACTGACCTTGCTCACACTCAAGGCTGTCCCACCAGACACTCAAAAAAGTCTCACAGATGCAACCTGGACAGAAAGACTTGAGAACGGCTACTCGGACACACTCAAACTACCTTCTAACTTAGGCTGATCTGCTTAAGACTGGACATGACTTGGTGCTCCAGACACACACAAGTTAGCCCAGTTGCGGCTGGGTTTGGGATCTTCCAGCTGGCATTTTGGGCTGTTGGCTTGCTGACTCACTCAGAACTGCTTATAACTCCACGTGCACACACGGAATTCCAGCTCTCGTCCCCGTGCACACACGGAATTCCAGCTCTCGACAGGCACTGCTTCCACTCTGAGGCGGACAGCACTCAGGGCTGAAACCATGCACTGCCGGCCTAGCTGAACGAGATGGAGCGGCACCGACACCACAGGCCACGGACACGTGAAGGAATGAACTCCTAACTGAACTACTCCATGTAGAGCGACTTAGGTTCTCGACCACTGCTTGGACTGGCATCTTGGAGGGGGGACAGACACTTTTGCTCCTCCCTTGGGAGCGGCCACGCGAACCACTCTCTTGGGTCTGTCTTCGCTATCACAGCTCTAGCGAGTATGCTCAACTACGATGAAACTGCGCCTCAGTTCGCCACGAGCCTGCAGATGTAATGCAACGGGGAACTGTTGGGTATGCTGTGCTGATTGCACATCTTTCTTCAAAACTCTATCTTTCGAAGACGCATATACCGACGGGACAAAAAAGCACTGAGCATTCCCACGACACAACAGACACACTGCTACTATGCATGCTGTGTCACATTTCTCAGTCTTGCTAAGATATCAAGAACTCAATGACAGTGACTTTTCTCAGCTTGGAAAACTTTGTGTTGGGCATGTTATAGCACCTTGGAAGAACTCGAAAAGATTTGGCCAGCTACAAAGACTACTTAAGAAAGAGAGAGTGGCTGCACACTTTTTAGACAGACTCTGAGCATGGATGCGATAGCTAAAATGCTAGGTCTGTCAGGGATAATAAAGCAATGCAGGGAGGCATTAGTAAGGCGATCTCTCCCCTGACCAGGATCAGAACAAACCCAGACCGGGAACCCATCATCTCTCCTCCGGGTAAACCATTGGAACTGGGGGAAGCTCAGCCCAAAGGATGGAATGCCAGTAGTAGGAGATTGAGCTAATTCGTCTATCGCTGTAGTGAGGCAAAGCGAAAGCGCTTGAAAGCAAGTATCCGTTCCAGCTGTCCAAGGGTTGGGCGGAGTGAACCAGTAGCAAAGTAGGGGTTTAGCAACACCATAATGAGGTGGAATCCAAAAGTGATCTATCGCTACGCGCCTCGATCGAGTATAGTACTAGTAGAGAAAGGGAGATTGGAAATAGGAATGAAGCGAAGCCACTTCTTATCTGTATCTGTTCACAATATTTGAAATATGATGATTTGCATTCTTTCTCGTTGCAGGATTTCTAGTTGCAAGTTGCATTCATGAGAATTTGAAATTGCGTAGATAAACAACGATAAAAAAAAGTACCCTAACCTTATTTGTCACCCTTATAGAGATATATATATCATATATAAATATATGTATATTTTTAGAGGAAACTCCCTGAGTAAATCCGTATTTGCCTATCTCTCTCTAGAATGAGTACTCATTTATATGGGTTTAATTTGACGCAAAGCGCCGACTCATCATCCTTAGAGGAGTAGATCAACTAGATCTAAGGTGTGGCAGTAGGGGAGCAACGCTGGTTATGGTATGGCAACGTACCGAACCAGCCTTCGGCGAAAAGTTCACCTTATACCTTGGGGAAACCCGAACTAAGGACAAATCAAAATACACAATAATCACACATTTAACAAGAAGGTTACCTTATACCTTGGGTATATCCGAAATAAGGATTAAAATAAACACTAAAATTCAGCTGACTGAGATGTATGCGAGTTATAGGTTCTATTGTACGGAAGAGACGTCAAATGCTAAACACACAATAATGAAACACGAAATAACATTATACTGTGATACCTTTTTGAAGAAACTAAATGATTTTCAGGAATTTTCACTTTGTATGGAATTTGATAAGCGATCACTAGATGAAAAAGATACCAATATAGTTGAGGAGGGACACGAAATTAGTAAAGTTTATGGGAATACCAACAAGCGCGTCATAGAGTGGATGCGGAATCGTTCAGCCGATTTATGGCTAAATACTTGCATTGAAAACATGAGGGCATCCTCATTGAATCTACCACAAGAATTAATTGATAGTGCCCAATTCCCCCAAATGAGAATGTGCTTCAGGTTTACACCTGGCATGAATAATCTATATCAGTTTCCTGGCATGAATCAATATCAGTTTCATGAATTGAGTATGCCAGCTTCCTTTGGGAGACTACGCCTTTTGCGCGATGCTCTTGGGGATAAATACTACCTGGCACCTTTGAGGCCTCATCACCAGCCTATTCGCGGTATAATAAAAGTCATAGGAGAACCACCAATGTAGAGAGTGCTTGTTGACATTTTTACTGAGTACGCACATACCTATGGAAGGATATTAGTATTGGTCGTACTAGGTGTGGGGACCACGGCGTGGTACTCCTTCGTACCAAGCGGTCTACAATTGATAGATCCGACCTTCAAGAGAATTAATGACTACATTCCCTTCCTCAAGGAGTCATACACTCCTGCTGGATTTAAACATATCAGTTTCACTGAAGTCAATAACGTTGCGGAAAATGTCGCTGATATTATCGATCATGAGAAACCATTTAACGATATCAATATACCGGCTCAAGGTGCCATACTGATGTCTGTAGGACTTGCTGTTATATTATCCATCCTTATAACCTTAAAGCTCATGCCTGGCAGCAGTTCTGATTTATAAATGTATATCATGATATATCGATTTATTAAGGACATAGAAGGCTTGTTTCGCATTTTAAGTGCCGAGAGAGCTGACTACCCTATTTCTGAAGCACGAGTAAGGGAGATTCAAAGCTCTATATTATGCGGCGCATTTCATTTTGCTCCAGCAAAGCTAGTTTGTATACAGAAGAATGACCCTTTAAAGAATAATTTTTCCACACTGGCAGAGTTACCGGGACTTCCCAGTCATCTATTCACTATATATTTGGAACCCGATGATTCACTTGTCATTTTAGCTCTAGGAGGTAATCTTTATGTGAGCCCAGGGGAATAAACGCCCGCCCGCCGGCTTAGAAAGGGTCATAAGGGGAAGCAGTGAGTCGTCAAAGTGAATTCACAAGCGCTTCGGCTGTTCCCCCTTCCGGTCGAGCGAACCCGAACTACCTCCGAATTCACACCACTGATTTCATCCCGTCTTCCGCCTCCCTTCCCGTCGATGTGAACTATTATTATAGGGGAAGATCAGCCACCCTATTATATCTGTCACTTTAATCCGTTGATAATTCCACGATGTATATAAACTCAAGCAGGCTATCTCTTTGATAACTCGTGTGGAGAAGTCCGTTGTTCCTCAGTAGCTCAGTGGTAGAGCGGTTGGCTGTTAACTGACTGCTAACTGAATGGGGTTCGATTGGGGAGAAAAAGTCCATCGAATCCTCTCTCTCTTCTCTCTCTCTCTCTATGGCACAAGCTGATCCCTAATCAAATCTCATTCTTTCTACGCTGTGCTCTTGTTAATAGGATTCCCACAGACTCGGAAGTGCAGAAGCTTGGGGTTCATTTGTCTTCTGCTTGTAATTGCTGTGAGGAACGTCTATTTTAGCAACGTCTTAGAGGTGGCTGCAGCTCATAGCGACACGGTTATCACAAGATTTTGACGATGGAGCACAGCAGGAAATAAAAAAAGCGACTTTGGCTTTGCTTGCTATTTGCTGCCTTTCTTCATTTGCTGGAATCTCTGGTTGTTCAGAAACTCACACAGGTTCGATGAATCGATCCAATCCACAGCCTCAATTATTTGGCGAGTTAGCGGTTGAAGGGTATAGACCCGGCAACCCTTTTACCAAAGAAACTTCTTGCCTACTATTATAGATTATAGAACTGGCAGAACTGAGGATTCCGCCTACTCAAAACGTTGAGGGGATGGCAGCCGCCTGTAGAAAAAATAAACACTTTGAAAAACCTTAAGAGACAGGTTTTCTCCCGTATGGCTGAACTCGACCCCCATCCTTTCTGGGTGGAGAATCGAAACCAGCTTCTTTCGTCTATGCTTTGGTTGTATACAACCTTCAACAGGCGAGAGGTTTGGGAACCCTAAGAAAGAAGGAAGTGCTTGCGCTTTTAGGAATAAGCGTTAAGGATTGAACTTGATGCACTCTAGTTTCCAGGAGTTTTCGTAGCTTCGCTTTTCAGCCCCCTAACTTCCCCATTCCCTATCGCTCCAAGTATTTCGATCGTTTATTCCACTCGTTCCCTATCGTTAGAGCACTAAAGCCCAGGTCCTATCGAACCAGCTCTTTCTCTCTAACCCTGTCATTCTTCTTTCTCCTGATATTGATAGATTGAAGCTAAAAGGAGTTTGTGACGAAACAAGAAAAAAACTCACTGCTTAGCCCCCACAGACCATGCCCACAAAGGTACCCTCGAAAGAAAACTAGATAGATAGGCCAGGAAAAGATTGATAACCGGAAGGAGCCAAATAACACCATGAGAAGTTCCACCTTTTGGTGAAAAGTCAAAGGAGTAATAGGAACTAATCAGCTTAGTTTAAGCTAGTTCTGACCAAACAAAAAAAGATGATTGAGATTAAGTCAGCTTCCGTATTCAGGCTTCCTAATCTAACTACCTCCTCGGCTTGGCGGGTTTGTCTGTCTTGGTTGACCTTACGGCTGAGCTTGCCCTGAAGACGACCTGTTCGAACCTGATATATAGCTTGGGACAATTAGGGGGAGTGTGTTAAGCAAAGACAAGAAGTGTCTTAGTACACAGCTTACCCTAGGATGCATGAGAGCTAGATATACTGACTATGCTCGAAAGAGGGAAGAGAAAAGATCTTTTTTTTTAGAAGTGATCGATACAAAACTCAAAGCAGGTGGGGTTAGGCCTGGGAACAGGGGGGATAACTCGGGCTTAGATTGCCCCAAACCCGCGCCTTAGGGAAGGCAGACAAGCTTTGCTCGCCAGCTTCGCTAACAAAGTCTCAGGGTGGTGCCTGGTCCAACAGAATGGGAAACTACTGGGGTCAGATTTCAACAGATCAAAGTAACGAACTCAGTAGTAAACCAGTTTAAGATCTTTCTTGGCGGAACGATCTTGAGTAGGAGAAGAATGTTATGGGTTTCTTTTCCTACCTCGACCGGGGCGTCGAGGAGTTGAGTGGGGGAGGCGTATCACACCCCCTTTCGGCTGACTTTTGGCTAGCTGGAGCTGAGACTTGGTTGCTAGCATGAACGTTGTTGGTGCGGGAGACTGAAGAAGTGCTAGTAAGGCTTTGGGTCGTCAGGCTGGGCTGACGAGGTAAGCGACAGTGCTAAGTTGGGTCATGTGAGGTTTCAGGTCAATATGCTGAGGCAAGAAGGCAAAGGCCTGCACGAAGCCAAGCGCCAGCCACTAACTGATCGACTGACTGGGGCTACCTTTCACCCCGGTATCCCCTCTCCTCCCGAGCTTCCTTGAGAGCTGGGATAAGTAAGGAATTTCACTCTGGTTGAATCGCTTCTATCCTATCCTTGGCTCCTTAGCCCGGTCCCGAGGGAGGGCTTTCCGAGACCAATGCTATCAAGAAGTCGCTAGACTGACACTGACTATTCTTGCATCGAGAAAGAGTTAACTCCCCTCTTCTGCTATTCTTCTTCTTTGCTCCTCAGATGAGGCTTAGTTCAGCTAGCCCTAGACAGATCACATCTCATTAGAAAGGCAGGCATTTCATTATCATTAGAAAAAGGCATCCCATTAGAAAGAATTGAATTAGCTAAGTCAGTAAGAATGACTCTTTTGGGGGTACTTTTTATTATATCTATTCCATAGGAAGTCCAGGATGTGTAAAGGGCGCCGGTAAGCACTTCAGTCGCGTACAGGGTCCGAAGGAGTTTCGATAAAAGGGTCTGAAAGAGCTAGCTCTTGGGTTCCCGACCCTCGCATATAGAGTTACCGAGGCGCGGACCAAAGGAATGCGAAATGCGCGTGGCATGTCTGAAGACATGCCCCTTGTGTCGGTGGCGAAGACGAAGTCTAGTAGTCGAAAGACCATGGCACTTTGCCTCAATGGATGAGGTGTGCGTCGGGGTAGCGGCGCAGTGGCGTTGGACAGTGAGGTGCTGTTAGCCACGTTGGGCATGGATATATGTCCGAGAGTGAAGCAGGTGGCATGAGTTGTTATGCTAGTATGGGACAGTGTTGCAGCTTATGGGCGACTAGCAGGTGCGTGAGACCTTTGGTCTTCCCGGTTAAAGCATGAAGTCTTCACTTCCATTTTGCACCCCCAAAAAGAAGTAGTTTCAAATGCATTTGCAGAAGTTAGGGCAGACGGTGTAGTTTACCCAGAATCAAGAGGAGCAGGTGAACGGACTTTCTTCCTATGTGGAAGGAAAGGATGAATTTGCATAGATATAGAGAAGAGAGGACCCACCTATGAGACTAGTTTATACTGTCTTAATAGAATAGACAAAGGTCCCCGGTGAGAACTTAGATGTTGTTTCAAGGAAGGGCGGCGGGTAGGCTTGGAGCGCAAGAAGGGCGGTAGGAGCCTATCAGATTAGAAATGAGTGGTTTAAATCGCAGCTCGAGTTTCCCCGACCCAAAAGTCTTAAGTAGAGGGAGGTATGCCTGGCAAGGGGTAAGAAAAAAAAGGCAATTTTCCTTTTTTCAATCAAGGGTGGGCTAGGCTTAGGAGAGAGACATAGGCTGGAGAGAGATAGGTCACGCGGGGGTATTCTCGTAGATAAAGATAGCTTGGTTCAACTAACATGCAGGCAAGGGTGAGCACAAATTCTGACGTTTGATCGGTCTCATAGCCGGAATTTCGTATGACCTCCAGATAGAAAATGGTTTTGGTCGGACGTCTAACGAAGTGGTGGAATAAGGTCACATTGAAAATCGTGAGATGGGAGAGCATCGAAGGGTTGGCTTGGCCAGCCCAGACTAGCGTACGTAGGAGCATCGGGTAATGCGTCCAAGCGAGCTGCACTTTAATTACGTATTAAATTTCCTTGACAATCCTCCCCACACACAGGCCCTGCACCCCAAACCTTTCCTGGATGAATAGTCCCCTGACCTTCCTTAGGCCGGCCTCTTTCCCTTCCTCTTTCTTTTCAAATTTCCCACCAGAACTAACCTCTTCTCATTTGTTGAATCTCTCTTGTATTGTATCAGAAGCCTCATTCTCAGCCTCAAGTGCTCCAACCCCCGCGGCCCGAAGTGACTTTCAAAAAGTCTTTAGTGCCGAATATAATATGAAGAAGCATTCAAAACAGAAGTGGCATCTTAATCCGCCAGGACGGAGGGTGGCTTTCGGGCGGGCTCGCTCAGTGCGGCTCGGCTCGGTAAAGGTGCGAAGCGAATGCAGAATAAAAGGCGCGTAGCGTTTGAACCTGTAGCCAAGCCAAGGCGCGTAGCGGTAGGTCTAGGCAGGCTTAGGAAGCATAAGAAAAAAAAGCCTAAATCTTCCGGGGAAAAAAAGCATACAACTAGGCTAGGCCTTCAGGGCGACTCGCTTAGCATGGTGAGTGAATCAGACCGCAGTGACACAGTCGTCCAAAGCTTTTGAACCCGTCAAAAAGATGGAATTTTCCTTGAAGGGAAGCCAATCCTCATAAAGACGCCGGCCAGCCTAGCTCATTCTTGGATGAAGAGCCCCTTTTAGTCTGACTGACATCATTCTTGAATGAAGAAAAGTGCAGATCCAATCTGAAAACAAAAAGCGAGATCCTGCCACCACACCCGAAGGTGCACGCAAAGCAAATCTTTCTCTTTGAAGTTGTTGCAGCGAGGCATCGCCAAATGAGACCCGATTCTCTTCTGTGAATTGAATGTCTTCCCCCTTCCCTTCGTTTACTAACTGTAACTGAATGCCACGCCCTAGCGAACCTCAGAGGAAGGGCAACAAATGCAAAAAACCACCGAAAGGGATACAAGAGCACGCATTCGACTAGCTTCCTGCAACCAAGTATAGGAAACCAGGAGGCTTTCCGCCTGCATGCTGCAATTGTAGATACCACGAAAGAACGAGCGAAGTCATGCAAACCAAGCAGCAGCGCATTCAGGCAGTGATTCTCCTGAAATAGATGGCGAGCGGATCGGTTAAGCAAGCAGTTACTCCCATTCGAAACCAGACTGAGTATGATTCAGTTCGAATCAAGCCCTCCTTTTTCAAAGAGCAAGCAAGACAGCTCAACCCGAGCCGCTATTATAGGCGTAGAGCTTTGTGGGGAGTTAATTTGGGTCAAGCAAGCGTCACCACTCCTGCACCTTGAAGTGAGCGAGCCCCCGGCGATTTTTTCTTTCTGTGAACAAAATCCTCATCAGTTTCACCAACGGTAACTGAATCATTCGTGTCAACGAGAGTGTGAGCGTCCTCAGTTGAAGGACGATCAATGGCAACTACTGATTCGGACACAATAGCACCGCCTTAGACAAGCGCTTCCAGCAACCTTAAGAGTACGACGGCTGCTTTCCGTATTAACTGCCACCTCTCGCTCAATCCAATAGAAGAATCAATCGTTCATTGTGATGAGCTTGAAACTAGCCTTGAAGCATAGGCTAGGCAAGGAAGCTCTCCAACAACTCTCAAATACTCGACGCCATAGAAGCGCTTTTCACGCTTAACATGGGCAATAGATAGGGAAGGAAGCATAAGCAAGAGCTGGCTTTTTTCAAGCTGAGGAAGGGCTACTAGTTAGGCCAAGAGCTAGGCTAGCTGCTTTTCAGTTTTTTTTTTGTTAATTCAGAAACAAAATCAAAATAATCCGATCTTTCAGAATTGACCATGGATTGAGTCAATCTTTGTTCAGCATCCCTTGTGACAAAAAGATGCTCGAAAAGCACATTTACACGCTTTTCTAACGTGCATTGAGCATGGTGAGCAAACGAAGAAGGTGAAGACCTATGCTTCTTTATAACGGCTTTTCCTTTCCCGTCTCGATTTGTTCCCGGTCCTAGTGATCTATGGACGTACCCCTTCGGGAGCGAGAACAAATATCAGATAGAAAACGATGATTCTCGTATAGAAAGAAAAGTGCTAGTTGAGTTTCATCTTTCGAGCGAAGAAAGCCAGAGCAACGTGAGGCTAGCGTTTTGAAGTTCCTGGGCGGAGGATCTTCAATCTCAATCTCCGGGTTGGGTCTTATAGGACTCCTTGAGAACGGGCGGATATATAGTGTCTTTCATGAGCTGTACCAGCTCTTCTACTGTCATGTTCGCAATCCGACCCTTTGGGGAGGTTGGACATTACGCTGGGCTGGAGGCTGAGCTCTAATCGGGTGGTTAATCTGGTCGGGCTGGTTTATCAATCGGGGTGCAGGGTTTGGATGATAAGGAAACATCTGAGGCTGAATGGGGGCTTGGTAGGGAAGAGCTAATGGACTAAGCGTTGACCGTTCGCCTCGCCCCTCTTGAAAGTGAGTCGCTTTGTCTGTCCGATTGATGTGGAAGCATTTGCTCACGTCTGCGTTTATGATCGTTCTCACGCCTCATTCGTCGAAGCGAGAAAGAAGCGAACCACTTCTCTAGCTCTGGCTGAAGAGTGCCCTGCCACCTATCTCAAAAGAGTGGGACCCCTTAGCACTAACAAACCGATAAGAAAGAAAAAGAAAGCACTGAAAAAAAGACCATTATGACAGGGGCAAGAGCAATGATCTTTTGGCACATAGATCTTCCGGTCGTCCCTATCGTCGGTCGTGCTGGTTGAGGAATGAATAAGAGTACTGCGTTCATCACGATCAACTTTGGCTAAGTATAGTGTTTCATTCATATATTCACGCTGCTCGCGAGGGTTAGGGTTTCGACCTCAACCTACTGTCGGCTAGGGTCTCACCAGCGGCTGCCGGCCTCATGGCCGGCGGCGAACGTGCTATGGTCGGTCCTTCGTCGAGCGGCGGTGCAGCTGATGCTGAAGCCGCTAGGAAACCAACATATGCGCAGTTGGTTGCATCCACGAGAAGCCTGCAGAGAATATCCATAGGAGGTGTCAAGCCTCCGGCCTTCACGGACAAGGGAGAACCTGCCGTGTTCTTCACCAAGGAGGAGTTCCAGCGATCTCTGAAGCCGTTTGAATATGCCATCATTGCCAAATGCTCATATGGTCGTCCGCCCATACCAGAGGTTAAGACATGTTTGATGCAGTGGCTATCGATTTCTCGTGACTTCATCCTTAGCAACATGAACCCCAAGCACCTGTTGATTCGTTTTGATGATGAGGAAGACTTTATCAAACTCTTCCTGCGGAAGAATCTGCCCTATAAAAAAAAGGCTTTATGTTTTGTTTCTTTCGCTGGACACCGGACTTCCACTTTAACGAGGACCCAACCGCTATGCGCCTGTCTGGATTAGTTTCCCGGGGCTCCCGGTAAATCTCTACAATGACGAGTTTCTGCGTTCTATAGCTGGAAACATTGGTCTGGTGATGCGAATTCATGAAGCAACGTTAGCATGCACAGAAGCACTGGTTTGTGTCAAACTTAATATTCTTCAACCGCGGAAGGAGCGTATATGACAACGAAGGCTTCTGGCATCAGATATCATCGTCTGATAGCCTTCTGCTTTACTTGACTAAACATGAATAATCAACTTATTAATCAATAGTATTTAGATTTATATAACGACCAAAGATAGAAACAGACTCTGTAAATGCTAGACATAGAATAATAGTTACAATCATAAATGACAGTGCTTTCCTCTTACTTGTATTATCTATATTTAATGGGTCAAACCTTTCCGGGAGAAGATCCCTAGCAACACTATTGAGGGGCTCCCCGCATTCGCATGGGCTAATCACTCAGGACGAGAAGTCAGGGCTCGCGCCTCTGGCTTTTCGCACGTACTCACCTTTATCAGCTCCCTTGCCTTTGCTCCACCTCTATTTACTACGGACTAGGTCAGGTTCCGTTCCTTAGCATCAAATGAAAAGCAAGCAGATGAACGAACCAAACGCAGTTTAAAAAGCATCCCCCCCATCATCCTCATTCGATCCTTCCTGCCGAAGAAAGATAAGAATAAGCTAGCTCTCGCCTTCTTCAGGATTCGCTCCTAAATTCCAGCTATGATTGACCTTTCGAATGAATGAAGTTAGAAGCTAAGGGCTTTGTTCGAGTGCTTTGCCAATCATTCTTCTATGTACGAAAGTGAGAATCCTCTCGTGCGCACGCCCACCTTGAAATTCATTCTTCATCCGCGCGTCTACTCTCACGAAAAGGAAGTCGTCATCAAGCTCACCGAGATTTCACCTTTTGGGATCTTATTAAGGTGGATGGAAGAAAGACCACAGGCTTTGGTCGAGCAGTGAGCTTGGAGAGTAGAGTCGAGGTAAGGTCAGGAAGGATAGCATACAAGTGAAGCCCACTAGAGAGAAGTTAGCAGGTAGGTTCTTGTTTTCCGATAGGAAGAGGCACCGAAGTACTCGGAGAAAAGTTTACGGTCTACTCGGACCACAAAAGCTTGAAGTACTTATTTTCTCAAAAATAGCTAAATATGAGGCAAAGGTGGTGGTTAGAATATCTCAAAGACTTTAATTTTGCTATTCAATATCATCCTGGCAAGGCTAATGCTGTAGCAGATACACTCAGCAGAAAACCAATGGATATGCTATCAAGTCTCATGATTAGTATGACTAATCTTATTCCTTAATTTGCTTAGTTGAACTTAGCTATTGACAGGAAGGAAGATTGCTTCCTAGCTAATATTCAACGTCAACCTACATTAATAGAAGATCTGGTCAAGCTGTAAAATGATGATCCTATATTATTGGAGATCAAGGCCAATGTTGAACAAAGACCGGATTTTTCTATTAAGGATGGAAGATTGCTATTTAAAGACAGAGTATGTGTACCGGATCATGAGGATACGAAGAAATTGATTCTAGAAGAAGCACATAAATCAAGGTATACCATTCACCTAGGTAGTACAAAAATGTGTCAGGATCTCAAAAGAAATTTCTGGTGGCCCAACATGAAGAGGGAAATAAAGGATTTCGTGTCTCGCTGTCTCACTTGTCAACAAGTAAAGGCAGAGCATTTTAGACCCACAGGTAAACTGCATCCCTTGAATATTCCCGAATGGAAGTGGGAGAGTATAGGGATGGATTTCATTATGGGGTTACCTAAGACAAGAGGTGGACACGATGGTATATGGGTAATCATAGACCGATTAACTAAATCTGCACATTTCATACCAATCAAAAGTCGATGGTCTATGGATATCATGGCAGGATTATACATAAGGGAAATTGTTAAATTACATGGTGTCCCAGTCACTATTATATCTGATAGAGATCATCGATTCACATCACAGTTTTGGAAGGGTCTACAACAGTCACTAGGGACAATATTGAATTTCAGCACAGCCTTTCATCCACAAACTGATGGTCAGACAGAAAGAACGAATCAAGTGGTAGAAGACATGCTCAGGGCTTGTGTTATCGATTTTGGAGGTAGTTGGCATGATCACTTGCCTCTAGTAGAATTTGCATATAACAATGGTTATCAGGCCATCATACAAATGGCACCTTTTGAAGCTCTATATGGAAAAAGTTGTCGATCACCAATATGTTGGAATGAAATAGGAGAAAGATAATTCCTAGGCCCCGATATTATCAGAGATTCTACAGAGAAGATCAAACTTATTCAAGAGAGAATAAAGATGGCGCAAGATAGGCAGAAATCTTATGCTGATAATCGAAGACGCGACTTGAAATTTCAAGTAGGAGACCATGTGTATCTCAAGGTTTCTCTAGGTCGTGGTATTCGAAGATTTGGCATTAAGGGCAAGCTAACTCCAAGGTTCATTGGCCCGTTTGAAATTCTTGAAAGGGTCGGTGAAGTGGCCTACAAACTGACTTTACCTCCACAATTAGTAGGAGTTCATGACGTATTTCACGTCTCTATGCTGAAGAAGTATGTATATGATCCTGACCATATTATCACTTATGACAATCTGGAGATTCAGAAGGATATGACGTACGAGCAAACGCCAATAAAGATTCTGGAACGGGTAGTGCGTCAACTAAGAAATAAAGTTATTCATATGGTCAAGATTCAATGGAAGAAAATATGGCCATATGAAGTAACATAGGAAACCAAAGCAGCCATGCGGAAAAGATTCTAAGAATTATTTTAACTGTAAGTACACTCTCCATAATCCATGTATTGAATTTGGAGACCAAATTCTCTTAAGTGGGGGAGGGTGTAAGGCCCAGAATTTTATAAATTATTATTGGTATATTTAATTATTTTCTGGGAATTTTAAAGACCCAAAATGGATTAATAAATGAATATTAGATTAAATAAATCATTATAAGGCCCAATTTATGATAAGTAATTAATCTAACTTTGATAATTAAAACCCAATATGTTAAAAGACCAAGCCCATTAAGTTTGGTCCATATTCTAGAAAGTTATTTAACCTATTTACGTATTTTAAGGATAAAATATCATTTTTATGGATAATAATATGGATAATTAACAAAAGAGTTTGCTTTATGTTAAATTCTGTGCACGTTGGATGTAGCGGTCTATCGTGCGACCGCCACAGTCACGTAACGCACCTAGACTGATGCGTTACACCCTGATAGTTCCGTGAATGGAAGAACGAGTAGAAAGATTGGATCTCTGGGATCCTATCTACAAGAGACCTAATTGGGAGAACTTGTAAGGTTACTAGAGACTCTTAGGGATCAGGTTCTGGCAAATTAAGGACTCTAGAATCGATCTAATCCTCAAACCCTAGTCAAAACCCTATAAATAGGACCTAGTTTTGACCTGAGAAACCCTTACTTTTGCTCGTGAAGAAACAAGGTAAGGAGTCACAATTTCGGGTAAGTTCTTTAGAAGATTTTGTTTATAATACTAAGGTCTAATAACTTTCCAAATTTCGTGCTAGGAGATCAAGTAACCAAGAAGATAGGGGCTTCTAAAGTCGCTGATTCAGTCATAGCAGCCCATAATTTAGAGCAAAAGATCACTGAAGATCAAGAGATTAGGACATCTAAACGAGGTCTTTAGAGTTCAATCCTTTAGAACTTTTTGTTCACCTTAGTTTCATCTTTTTACCCTCAAAATTTCACATCTTTAGGTCAAGAGGTCGTGGAGTTAGAGCAGCGGGAAATTGCTGGAAAATCACTGGAAAATGAGAACTAGAGCACGGTTTTCAGACTCAAATTAGAAGCTTAAAGCCTAGTTAAGAGGTAGGTCATCTCATGATTGGTAAAAATATCTTGATAGGGATAAAAGCTCTCTGGTTTTGATTGATTTCATACATCATAGATCATGAATTTCATGTGTTAGTAGGTCATGCATACATGTATCCTCTTAACCCTAACTAAGTTAAAAAGGAACTCTCTTGTCAAATTCACAGAAAACCCATGCATACTAGTAGGTTAGCCTTCATTATATCATGTGGAAGTTTATATATGATTTCCAGACATGATGTAAGTTGAAACCTTAGATTTTTACCAGCAGACGACCTGACGCATCAAGGTAAGACCGTCACAATGGTATAACAGCCTTACGACAAGCCGTCACACCTTCTGTTGTTTTTAAATTTCTCTGTTATCTCTAACATCCCAGACTCAGTGCGTTACAACACTGTAACGGTCCCACGATAAACCGTCACAATCACTGTGACGCCCCCATTCTCGACCGTCAGAGTACCTGTAGACGGAATTGAAGGACAGTCACATTAACTTATAAATATGCCTAGTTATCTAAGTTTTGACATGTTGATATGACTTTAAATTTATTAATTGGTTCATGATAAGTATCGCATGTTAAAGGCCTCTTGAATTATTTTAAGGATATGTTAATTTCATGCCAAAGCACTATAGTTTGTATTAACTCCATGATTTTAAATGTTGTATTGACGGAGTTTTATCATGATTTCATATTGTTACACATTCTTTCTCTATCTATAGAGTCATTTCTTTAAGTACATGGCACATATTCCACTATGTTGTCCATTAGTTCACACTTTGCACTATAGGAACATTATTCTTGGACATGAGGACCTCTCTATTGGATATTCCTTCCAATGGACTAGGAAATCTTATTTCAAGGCCTCCGTAATTCTCCGTGAGCCTGGGATTCTTATTAGGACGCCGAGTTGGTTGTACCATTAAAGCCCATTTAGTAGATTATACTATCGATGTTTCTGGTTCTAGAAATGTAACGGATCTATACTGGACCGTCAGGAGCATCTAACGGCCCAATATAAGACCGTCACATTTCACTAAGTCTATTTTACTATTTCTGGATTCAGACTAATGTAACGGCTGAATATTGGAGCGTCACATCATGTAACGGCCCAGTCCTTGACCGTCCGATTGTTTGAGTGCTTAACCCAAGGTTTGACCTAAGGGTTGATGTTCTAGAAATTATTGATGATCTAGAACTTGCCATATTATCCAAAGAGGCTTAATATAATGAAATAAAGGTTAAAGAAATGTACCGTTATGTTGCCGATTTATCTCCATAAGCATAACCTTGTTTAAGTCATTCTTGACTCTCGCATTATTAAATTGAAGCGTTCATTCATTGAATAGTGTTATCATGAACTTATTGAATTATACATTCTTGGCCATACTTTATTGTTACATGCGTGGAAGTAACTTGATTTATACTTGAAGATACGATCGAGCATTGATTATGTTCAAGGGCTCTATGTTAGTCCCCTTGGCTGATTGCCGAAAACATACTATTATAAACCATGGGGTATGATGCTACTGGCGTCGCATTGCGCTGGGAGTACTTTCTCTATAAATAAGTGAAGATCCACGGCACGACATGACTTTCTTGTACATGACTTGATATTTCACAGAAATTTATGAAGTATTTGCTCATAAGTAAAAGATACTGGAGTGATGATTATGTGACTTGCTAGTACATTCTCGTTACATTCTTGTTCTTGAAAGGTCATAACATGTTCTTGTTACACTCTTGCTAGTTCATACTTGCTCTCATTGTATCTTAAACGATCATCTTTGTTACTTTGGGTATTCGCATGATTGATCGCATTCGCATGATTTTACCTTATTTCTTTAGAGCTAAAATGTTAATTACTTTAATGATGCCTTCATGTCGATGCGAAGATACCTACTGGGCAAGTTTGCTCATTACCTATTTCCATTCTTTTCAGGAAATGAAAGTGATTCGAATTCGGATTCGGGTTATACAAGTAGCGGGTCCGAGAGCGAATGAAAGTATTGTCAAAGATGAGAGTGAAGACTTAGGAAAGTCTATATTGTTTAGATTGAGTCTATGTAATTTTCCTATTTCTTGAGTCCGATAGATTGGAAAGAAGTTGAAAGTTATTGTATTTGAATATTGATTATCAATGAAATAAGTTGGAGTTTAATTAAAATAGTGTGCAATTACATTTATGTGTGTGATTGTCTTGCGCTCTGATCATTCTTGCTTGCAAGAGGCTTACCATGCCGACTGTTCACGTTTCTCGAACGAGTCTTCCACTGTCATAAAGGCTCGGGGCGTGCCAACATATGTCATTGAATAACTTAATTTCATGAATGAAATCTTTGGTTGATGGATTATGCTTTGCTTTGGTTGAGCATGTTGCCTTGCTTTGGATGAGTGTGTTCATTGAAGATTTGCATGAAAACAGTGTGGTATTGGTTGATGAATTGATGTTCATGAGAACAGTCTATTTGGGGTATTTCTAAATGAGTGGTCTTGTCGAACATGGTTTTTGAAGAAATCTTATCAAGCAAGGAAGTTGATTTTAGTGGTGGTGTTTTAATGAAATAAAAATGCGTGTGTAATCTTGCATGTTATATACTACCTTGATTCCATTGTGTTTTTGTAGGATCAAAATTCATGGTGGACGCTTGGAAGTCAAAAGAATGCCTTAATGAGTATCTTGTTGTCCATGATCCAAAATAGGAGTTAAATTCCATTTTATTCTTCAAGAACCATTGGTAAGGCCTTGTATTTCTCAAATCTTTCAATTGGATGAACTTCTGGGTTCGACCCACATGTGTTTTAATGCACTTTCTTCATGGGTTTTTGAGGTTCATATAGTGTTTAAGTGTTTTATATAAATCTTGGTAGAAATTGGTTGGATGATGTTCTTTCATTGCATGGATGCATGGCGAGTTTAATTCAATTTTTGAGTAAACAAGCTTAATGTGTCATCCATGATAAAATACTTTAATTCTCATGCAAATCACTTTTTTTAACTTGTTTTAAGCAAGAAATTCATGGTTTATATTTTGATGTCAATGGGCTGCATGTTTACATCATTTGGATTCACTAAAATAGGCATTTCAATGTGCAGAGCAGGAATGGGTCGACCCCCTTACTGAAAGGGTTGACCCCTGTGCATGTTATGGGCTAAACAGAACCCAGAAACTAAAAGGGTCGACCCCCTCACTGGAAAGGGTCGACCCCTTCATATTTCCTAGCCCAAACAACAATGTTTTTGAAAGTGGGACGTTCCAGTTGGTAGATGGGACGTCCCATCACTGTTTCACCCTCTGCACGTGAATTCCACAAGTCCACGAAACCCACTCGCCTGACCTCCGATGGGGCTGATTTTTTACCACAATACCCTTGGGTTATAGATACACCTATTATGGTAATTTTGGAGGGTTCTAGAAGGGGCTTCCAAGTCTTTTGGACCCTTCCCTAGATATAAAATATCTTGTTGCAAATTTTGGAGTTTTTAACTCCTAGATCTAATTCTTTCTATCTTGTAGGATAAGGAGAACAAGGAGGAGGGGAAGAAAAAGAAAAAGAAAGAAAGCATCTATATCTGTTGATGTTTGAAGCTCGAGGAAGAAGAGAACAAGAAGCGTACTGAAGAGAGGAATCCGGTGATAGTAAAATCATGATCATTCGTCGACTTCGGTTTGGAGTGTCAGATCAATAAAAAAAGGGAAAAATCTCTACATCCTTTGTTAGATCATTTATGATGTTTTCCATAATCTGTCTTTCATTATGGGCGTCATTGTGTATCTTACTTTTATTTTGAACTCAGAATATTGTCTGTGTGTGGAGACTGCGTTCTCTGTGTGAGTTGTGTTGTGTCTCCTTGGATTTGATGACTAGTGAGGAATATGCTGTGTTTTGGTGTTGGCAACAGTTCTGTTGACTCTATTTTGACTTTGGCAACACTGTTACTTTGATATCCTTTCTTTAGTAAGAATGATATTTCAGTCAAGTAAAGGTCGGTGCATACTCACATCATTGCATATAAAGGTCGGTGCATTTGTCCTTTTCCATTCTTAAAGTCTATGCATGCACAGAGCTTTACTTAAAAAGGTCGATGCACATGTATACGTATTGCTTAGAAAGGTCGATGCACTAGTAGAAGTTATGCGTTGAAAGGTTGATGCGCATCCTTCGTTCTGTTTAACAGGTCGATGCATATTCTAAGACCACCTCAGAAGGTCGATGCACGTATCACTGTCTTGCATCATAAGGTCGACATTCACATAGAAGCATTGCACTGGAAGGTAATGTGTATATAGATATATATATATATATATATATATATATATATATATATATATATATATAAACTTGCATTAGAAGGTCTATGCACATCTGAAGTACTTCACTAATAGGTCGATGCTAGTAAGCTAGCATCTACTGCTCAGGTCGATGCATGTTTCAGAAAGTCGATGCTAGTAAACTAGCGATTGTAGTACAGGTCAATGCATATGTATTAGGACTGCATTATAGGTCGATGCATGTTTCAAGATGGTCGATGCACATAGGTTCAGAAGGTCGATGCACCTTATACATTGAATGAACAATCAGGTCGATGCACATTGAACATCTTACACTCCATTAGGTCAATGCACCTCATGCACCTTAAATGTTATAAGGTCAGTGCACCTTGTGTAAAGGTTGATGCTGGCAACCTAGCGGTTGGAGAAAGGTCGATGCTGGTCTGTTAGACTCTGCAACATTTAGTCAGTGTTTTTGAAGTCTTCTCTATCAAGGTCGATGCATCTTGTGTATGTCCCATAAAGACAGGTTGATGTACCTTCATTAAGGTCTACATGTGCCATACTTAAGGTCGATGTTGATATTCACACATATTGAATGGGTCAGTTAAACAGTCTGATGCATCTCATTTATGCATCAATATTTCTACAGAAATGAGCATATTCTTTGACTTGATTAAATTTGTGGAAATGATTAAGATTGAACTTGTGCTTATGTTTATCATTTGATTAATGACCAATGTCTCTTTATCTCTCATTTTGACAGGTCAGCTATATGATCAAACACCTAGACAGTGTGAAGGCAGTCTGCTACCCAATGGGACGTGGAATTTAAAGTACTAGGTTAAAGGCATGTGATCCAAGGCAGGGAGCAGAACTAACATTCTGCCACATGGATCATCACAACCTCCACATCTGACACGTGGCTTCTCGAAATGCTTTATGGATAAAATGGGTGGGTGGGAATGTGTTTTCCACGCGCCCAAGATTGAAAAGCTATTGGTCCCACAGATTCACGCCCTCTGCTATATAAAGGGATCGAGCACTCAAACTCTAGCAGAGCGATAGCGAGGAGATAAAGGAAGAACGCATTAGAGCAGAAGAGCTGAGAAGAGTCAGAGAGAAGATTGAAAGAGTGAGAGCCTGTTGCGAAGTTCAGAAAGAAGAACAGAGTGTCGTAAGATGAAAAGTTAGTCTGAGTGAGAAGAGAGCTTGAGAGAGTCTGTCGCTGTAAGTGACTCCTGGATCTGATCCAGAGTCAATTTGATCAGTGTGAGCTACATTGCTTCTTCGAGTGTTTTCTTTTCTTTTCTGTTTGATTTCTGATTACATTCATAAGCTGTGTATCAGTGGTAAGCAAGCTGTGTGCTCAATGGTGAGGAGTGTTCCTCGATTAGCAAGCTGTGAAGCTTAATGGTCTAGGACGTGTTCCCCAAAATTATGGATCAGCTGTTGTAGGGATTATATCCCCGAAGCTGTGGATCAGCGGGATTCAAGCTGTGTGGCAGCAGAATTCTTACTCGGTTGAGTAAGGGGTGGACGTAGATCTCAAGATTGAGATCAAACCACCTAAAAATTGATTTGATCATTGTGTGGTTGATTTTCTCTCATTATGGATAGATGAATGATTAGGATCGTCAACTGCTATCTTTTACCAAATTTAATTGATTCGTCTATTGCATTCAATCAATTCTGAATCTGTCTGCTCTAACATACTTTGGATCTTACTGCGTTGACTCTCTTTGAACTGATATTGTTTTGAATTTATCAGAGACTTATTATCCTCATCTATTTGTTATATACATCTCAGTGGAATATTAAATAGGTTCAGTCAGAAGGATAGATTTCATCTATCTGAAAACTGACCTGCATGAAGAGATTTTCTAATCAACCCTCCGCCTAGTACTATACTGAGTGGATTGATTGTTTGCTCTGGTGATTACCTTGATTAATCTGCAACCTCATTACAGATTCTCTTATTGATAATTCAAACTGCTATTAGTGTTTGTGTTCACAGTAGTTATTTTAATTCTGCACTGCTTTTAAATGCTGTAGATTTTATTTTGGGGTAGATCTATTTTTGTTTCCAAGAAGCCCTACCTAGGGACAGATGGGTGGGCCATCAGCCACTAGGGGGTGAATTTTATTGCTGAATAATAGGAAAAACAATTACATCTGTCGGATGCTGGGCATTCCCAGCTTATCCATTCGAGCCTCTCCCTTTATAGCAGGGGGTAAATCAATGTAGGAAAAAAAAGTATTACATTTTGAGGAGCAGGCTAAAGAGGCCAGCAGATCCGCAACTTTATTTCCTTCTCTGTAACTGTGAACAATCTTGTCAAAATGAGTGATTGATCTCCAAATCTCTCTAGCATAAGAAAGGATTGACCATGGACAATGGTATTCCTTGTTGATAACTCGAACAACAACTTGAGAATCACATTCAATATAAGCCGAGTGATCTAAAATTGTATGTAAATACTTAATACCATCAATTAGTGCTCTTGCCTCTGCAACTAGACTGTTGGCCTGACCATAGAAATGGGAGAAAGCTAGAAGAACATTTCCTTTATGGTCTCTGATGACACCACCTCCACCTGAGGTTCCATCCGACTTGCAAGCTCCATCAGTATTTAATTTTAAAGATGGCCAAGGGGGAGAAACCCATTTAATAGCTTTCAACTGAGCACCTATAGAAAAAGGGGGAGAAATCCCAAAGGAGTAAAGTACCCTCCGTTTGCTAATATCATGCTCCTTGTAGGAAGCACTTGTGCAAACCTGTTTAACTTTAGCAATAATTTGAAGGAGTACACGTCGGTTGGAAATATCACAGCCGTCATATCTCATAGAGTTTCTTGCTCTCCACATTTCCCAGAAACCAAAACCAATCACTGCTAGGAGTAGAAGACCATGGCCTGAATTCGGCTTTATGTGGCAGGCAGCATTGGGAATGAAAGATACAACAGAATTTCCTTCAAAAGGCAGCCCCTTCGATTGGAAATAAGACCATATATAATCTGCTAACTCACTGTGGATGAACAGGTGATTGAGGCTTTCCCCCTGATGAGCCTGACAACAGGAGCATTTAGAACACATTTGGACACCCAGTCGTTGGACATTTCTGTCAACAGGAAGGCTGTTGTGTAGAATTTTCCATAGATGGACTGAAATTTTGGTTGGTAGCCACGGAGACCAAAGACTAGACCATTGAATGGCTTGCTGACTGAATGAGGTGTCTGAAAGAATTTTGTAAGTGGAAGCCACCGAGCAACGTCCTGTGGAGGACAGACTCCAAACTGGGAGATCAGTTTCAGGTTTAAGAGAGGTATGAAGAATTGCTGTTTTTAGATTAGTAGACAGAAAGCTGTCCAGTAATTCAATTTCCTCTCTTTGGGGATGCTGAAGGAAGTCATTCACAGTAATATTAGAGTTTGGGATACTGTTTTCAGGAATAAAGTCTGATAGACAATGCTGACCAATCCAGTGATCATGCCAAAAGTTTGTGTGTTTCCCATCTCCAATGATGGTCTTGTGATATTGTAGGACAATCTGTTTTGCCTTGATCCAGCTTCGTCTTGCAGGTCCAACCATTTTATGAAAGTTCACATCTCTCAAGTGATGCTGCCCAATATGCTTAGCTCTGAAGTAATTTGCCCACAAGGAGTTTGAATGCAATGCTTGCCATAGCATCTTAACTCTAAGAGCAATATCCATCTGCCTAAGGGACATGATACCAAGACCTCCCTGAGAAATGGGCCTGCAGATGAGGTCCCAGGATCTCCAATGTCTTTTGTGTCCATTAGGGGAGGAGCCCCAGAAAAAATTTGCATATGACTTTTCCAGAAGTTGGTGAGTACCAGAATGAAAGGGAGTAGTGGACAGGGTATATATGGGAATAGATGTGAGGACATGCTTTATCAGAATCAACTTAGCACCTTGTGAAAGGAGAGTGGATTTCCAACCTGAAATCCTCTTTTGTATGGAGTGAATGATACCTGCAAAATGAACTTTTTTGGTGCGGCCTATAGCCAGAGGGAAGCCAAGATATTTGAGAGGGAAGCTGTGTCTGATGAAACCTGATATCCTGGATATTTGATTAGCAGTGGAATCATTTGTCTTAGGGTGTAAAAGAAAACCACTCTTACTAGTATTGATAAGCTGACCTGATCCACGTTTGTAAGCTGTAAGCAATTTAGTAAGTTCCTAACAGAGCTAATGCTAGCCTTACTGAATATCAATGTGTCATCTGTAAATAATAAATGGGAAACAGTAGGACACCTCCGAGGCCCTTGAAAACTTTCAATTTGTCTCTTGTACTGAGCTTCTTTTAAAGTTCTGCTCAAACTTTCCTCAGCAATAATAAATAAGGAGGGGGCAATCGGATCACCCTGCCGGACACCCCTAGATGACTTAAAAAATCCAGCAACATCACCATTCAATAAAACGGAGAACCAGCAATTCTGGATAAGCTTGCCAATCAGCTGTATAAAAGTTTGACTGAAGCCGAATCTTTGCAGAACAGCATACAGGAAGTCCCATTCAGTCTATCATATGCCTTGGCCATGTCTAGTTTAAAGATGATATTTTTCCTCCTGGTTTTTTTGCCAAGTTCCTGAGTCAAGTCTTGAGCTAAAGTAATATTTTCAGTAATGTGCCTCCCTTTTACAAAAGTAGTTTGTTCCTGAGAAATAATATTTGGCAGTATTGTTGCTAACCTTTTGTTGACAATGGCAGAGATGATCTTATAAAAGAAATTGCAAAGACTGATTGGCCTGTAGTCTGAAATGTCCACTGCCTTTGGTTTTTTTGGAATTAAAGCAATTAAAGTGGAAGAAACAAATCTTGGGAGAGGCTGTGAGTTAGTAAAAACCTCTTGAACAACACTAACAACCACATCAGAAATAATAGGCCAAGTCTTCTGGAAGAGAGCACCAGTGAATCCATCCGGCCCTGGTGCATTGTCAGCAGAAAGAGCATAGACAGTGTTCTTAATTTCCAGAGCAGTAGGAACATCACAGAGCATGAAGTTATCTTGCTGTGTTACTAAAGTTGGAATGCAGTTTAAGGAGGTTTCCTCAATAGTATGTAGTTGAGAGGAGAATGCTGACTGAAAATGAGCAACAGCAATGTTCTTCATATCCTCATGATCTGAGGTTAGCAATCCTGCTGAATTTCGGAGCTGAGGAATATATTGTTTGTTTCTTTTAGCTTTTGTCGAAGTATGGAAGAATTTATTGTTTCTGTCCCCCTCCTTGAGCCATCTGGTCCCTGATTTCTGTCTCCAAAAACATTCCTCATGCAAGAGCTTTTCAGATTCAAAGGATTTTGCCTTCTCTAAAATGTTAAGATTTTCCAAAGATGGGTGTATATCATAATCATGTTCTGCTTTTAGAACCGCATCCTCAACTGCCATCAAGTTCAAATGAACATTACCGAAGGTCTGCTTGTTCCAATTTCGAAGCATACTTCTCAAGTATTTGAACTTCAAGTACAGAGTGGATATGGGAGAGGAGGCCAAGGGGCTGGTAAGCCAGCAAGTATTAACAGCCATAAGAAAATTATCATGCAAAGTCCACATTTTTTGAAAACAAAACCGGCTCTTGGAAGTATTCTTGAGAAGTAATTTCACCAATAAAGGTGCATGATCAGAAGCTTCCCTAGATAAATGTTCAACCGAAATAGGGAAAAGATTTTGCCAATCCGAATTTATTAGCACTCTGTCCAGCCGAGCCCATATACCATGTCCTCCAGATTGGTTGTTGTGCCAAGTGTACTGAGAGCCAATGAAGCCTACATCAAAAAGAGCACAGTCTGAAGCACACTCAACAAAGTCAGAGATGGCACCCATATTTGGTGGATTGCCACCAATTTTTTCATCCACTGTCATAATGCAGTTAAAGTCTCCAGCAACTAACCAAGGCCCTGAGATTTGAGAATGCACTGATAGAAGGGACATCCATAAGGCCTGCCTCTCCAGAATAGTACATTTTGCATAAACAAAAGATAGATGGAATAGAGGCCAGACAGAACCAGTTTGAGTGATTGTAATTTGCTGTTCATCCAATTTAACAATTGAAAAATCCAGGGGATCTCTCCAGAAAATCCAAATGTGCGCCATATCATCACAGTTAGCAACACAGTTACTCATACCTAATTTTCTGCAAATTTGAGTCCTTTTACTGACATGGATTTTGGGTTCTAGCACAACAATGCAATCAATTTTGTGGGTCTTGATGAATAGTTTAACCCTCCCAATAGATATGTCATTTCCTATTCCTCTTATATTCCATATGATGTAATTCATTTGGATTTGGATTGACGAAGAGACCCAAAAGATCCTGTCCTGATCATGGATCTAGTTTTGACACCTGTATGTTCATTGAGCATGAGCCTGGAATTTTCAATTTCGGCTTTAGATGCAATGTTCTGTCTTTTACTAGTCAAATCCGCACTGGGCTGCTGTTTCTGAAAGGAAGACAGTGAAGCCCGCTGACCGCTTAAGGCAAGGAAAGGATCCTGTTGTGTGTTCACAGGGAGGTGATCCACAATAGCTAATTCTGGAACAAGAGCAATGAGACCTGTACTATCAATCCTTTGTCCTGAAGGGAGCTCACTAATAGGAGCAACATTTGTTTCTGAATGGATTCCAGTGTTCCGACAAGGAGAATCCACTGAACCCAACGGAAATGAGGTGCCAGCCAAATTTACATCTGTAAGAGTACAGGAATCAGATTGTGCCCTTTGGTCGCTGCCTTCCTTATGTGTATGCATTGGATTTTCCGGATTTGCATTTTCACCCGCAATCTTAGAGAAAGGCGCCAAAGATTCTTCATTGTTTGTACGTGCATCCATATGTGCTTCAGCAACATCACCACCCGGAGTGTCATGTTAAATCAAAGGCTTTGTGGGGGGAGGCATATCACCTCCTACATTACTCTTTGCACCAGAATTCAGCTGATCGACCGGTTTCCAAACATTTTTGACCCTCTGAAGAGATCGATGGGTAGCCCGTGGCAATGCAGAATTTGCCACTGGTTTAATCAACTTACCTTTGCATTCGTTCAAAGAGTGGCCTAGTCTGGAACAACTCGAACAGAAAGGGGGTAGCTCAGGGTACAAAATATCTTGCCAGGCCCCTCCTCCCGGATAACCAACCCACAGTCTATGTGGGTGAGACTTCAGGATATCCAGCTCAACACAAACACGGGCAGCCATCGTGTTGGAAAGATTTAGAGTGGATGGATCAATTTTCAACACCTTCCCAATGTTCCCAGCAATAGAACATAACATGGGTTCCACAAAAAGATTTACAGGCAATCCAGGGAAAGAAATCCATACCGGCAATATAGACGAGTCTGCATTGGGAGAAAAATGCATCGTCCATTTGAAGAACCGGAAAAGCCGTCCATGAACATAGAGATGTTCTCTCAGAAGCAGCTGTAAATAATCATCGTGGTTGCGGAATCGAAGAAGCAGGTGCTTGGAATCCAAAGCACTGATCACATAATCCTCCTTGAAGCGGCACCGGTTATTGAGATGGGCCCTGATCTCAGGGAAAGCAGGTCTTCCTTGAGGCGTACGAGCCACCAGCGCAAACGTAAAAGGCACCATGGATTCTGCGAGTTCCTCAGCAGAGAAGAAAACTGTCGGTTCTCCACTGTCCGTAAGCGCTGGCTCATGTATCTTACCAGGGACAACAGGCGGAAGCAAAGACGAAGCAAGAGCTTCTGCAAAAGTGCGACTTCTCCCCGAAGGTTCAACAGCAGGGGGGACAGCGGGGAAGGAAGAGACCAATGTGGGAGGGGACGAAGAAGAAGATGCCACGGCAGAGGGGGCCACGCCGGGCCCCCCCGAGGACGCCATAGCCAGGGGGTCAACAGGTCGCCTCCATGGGGCCTACGCTAGGGCAAACTTGCCACTCTTCACCACCTTCATCACAGAAAAGGACCCAACCAAAACCTCACCCCCACTCTAGATCTCTTATTCATCCATTCTTCATATCAAGCTGGATTACGGGGTTTGTTCCCCGTGTTTGTGTATGCGTTGTTGGGGTGCGTCCCCATGTGTGTGCTGCTTCGACATCGTGTGTATTCGGGTTTTTACCCCGTGTGTGTGGGGAGGAATCTCCGTGTTAGCTGCATTTGTAGCGTGTTGAGAAAGCCTCAACGGGTTTGGTGAGGGGTGGATGTAGGCAGACGGGTGTCCGGCCAAACCACCTTAAAAATCTCGGTGTCCTATTTTTTGGTGTGTGCTTGATTGATACATTTGCGCATCTCGACCGTGTGGGCCTAGCGAGAATGAGATCATCATTTGCTTAACACGGTCATGAGAGTTAGGTGAGCTCGAGAGAATTAATTTCATCACATTTCAATTTGTCTCATCTCAATTTTAATTCACAACTTTATGTAAGTAATTGTTCATAGCACTTTCAAGAACGTAATCTTATTTAAAATTTGTCATCTTATTTTGGGAGACAATTCAACCCCCCTTCTTGTCCACGTACATCGCCATTGGGGCCAACAGTTACAACAGTGCCCCCGGCACCCGACTACCAGTCTCAGACGCACCCGACCGCCAGGGCCTCACGACACCATACCCCCTCTATGACAACGGTGCCCCCGACACTCGACTGCCAGTCTCAACTATGCCCCACTACCAAGGTCTCCCGACGCCCAACTCCCTCACCTACAATGGTGCCCCCAGCACTCGACCGCCAGTTTCAATGCCGCCTATCCAACTTCCGTCTCAGCGGTGCCCACGGGTTCCCAACCTTACTAACTACACCAACTTTAGCCGCACCCTATGGTCATGGTCGCAATGGCGCCCAGATACCCTAGTCCTAACGGTGCCAACATCATCTAACTGCCCAGCTACTCTAGCCACAACGGTGCCCACGACACCCGACTGCCCAGTCTAGATGATGCTCGACTACTTCAAGCCCATCGACGCTTAGCCACTCCAGTCTCAGCGATGTTCATGGCACCTTATCGTTCCAGCAACAGTGTCCTAAGTACGTAAATCTCCCAGTTTCAACGGCGCCTGGTTGCCCCAATCATAGTAGTTCTTAGGACCCTGACTGCTCCAATCAGAACTATGCCAACGGCACCCGGTTACTCCAATCACAGTGACGCCTACGGCCTTGACTGCCCCAGTCACAACAGTGCTCACTGCACCTGACTATTCCAAGCTCAACGGCACCTGGTTGCTTCAGTCATGGTGGTACTCATGTTTTCTGACTGCTCCAATCTCAACAGAGCTCAGTCGCACTTGTCTCAACAGTGCCAGGCCGCTCCAGTCACAGTGGTGCCCGCGCCATCCAATCACCTCTGTCTTAATAATGACAAGTTGCTCCATCACAGCGGTGCCCATAGACCCCAACTTCCCTGCTCTCGACACAGTCCCGTATCGGGAATACATTGTGACGTCCCTCAGGTGATATCTTGCTTAGTCACGAGTCCTCCGACGGACACTGTGTACAAAAGTGAAAATACACGCATGACAACATAATGACCCGGGGACCGTCGCAAGTGACGGAATTGTCCCGTGGCTTGGGCACATTTATAATCCGACTTTCACACCCCCCACATAACTCCTTTTACGGCATATAGTTATGTAATCCAGTCAGGGAATTAATCCCCATCCTCACCAGCTACCAGTCTCAATGTTGTCTGATGACTGCTCATAATTCTATGATAATTCCCGTCACACACATCACTTTAAGTGCACACAATTAGACAATTATGCATAGTTTATAGTTAAACTCAACCTCACTTGTATCAAGGTATTTTATGCAAATTAACTTAATTTATGGATAATTAATGAATAACAAGGAGTTAAGGGGCATGAGGATTAATTTTCCATTGCATAATTGTGAGCACTCATGATTTTAATGTGCAAAGTAACAAGTTTTTATGAATTTAATTCAAATATTGCGTGTGCAGGACACTCTCGGCATTTGCTAGAAGGGCCAAGGGAGAATTTGTCACAGAATCAGGCCAAGGGATGCCCTAGGGCACAGCCCCCTTTCCCTGCTCTTGTTGACCAAGTCAAAGCAAACCGCCATGTCTTATTTGTGTGAAGGGAGAAATAAGAAAGAATATTTATGGAATTATCTTGTAGAGAAATTATTGGAGAGAAATTAGAAGGATCCTTGTCCAATTAGAAAGCCATCCCAAGAAAGCCCTATGCACTATAAATACCCGCCCAAGAGCAACCGGCCGAAGATCTTAGCCTATTTTCATACCTTTCTGTTTGTCTTTTCATTTTTCTTCTTTCATCAAAGTTGTTCATTTTTAAGAGTTCTTTAACTTTTTCTTCTTCCTATTCTTCTAATTCTCTTTCGTTTTCAAGTTATTTTAAGTTTTTCAAAGCTCTACCTTTTACATTTTTTGAAGCTCTACGCATCTCTCCGTTCTTTTCCTATTTACTCCCTCTTTTGCTCCTTTTTTCATCTTTGTTTCTTTAGTAAAGTTCTCCGTTTTTAAGTGTGCTTTAATTTCTTATTCTTCCTCTTCCTCTAATTCTCTCTCGTTTTAAAGTTATTTCAAGTTTTTCAAGCTTTTATCTTTTACATTTTATACTATCCATCTCTTTGTTCTTCCCCTGATTTTACCCTCTTCTGCACATTTTCTCCCTTGCACTCTTCACAAAACTTCTTCCTCTCCTCAAGATCTTCAACTTTCTATTCTACCTCATCTCCTAATTCTTCTCAGTTTGAAAGTTATTTCAGTTTTCCTTTAGCTCTGTTTTTTTTTATTTTTCATTGTTCTTCTATCTTCCATTCTTCTATTTTCATCTAAACATCCCTTTGGTGGAGATTCTTCTTCGGTACTCTAAAGGCGGCGTACCTCTCCAAGGTGGAAAAATTCAATCAAGGCTCGGCACGGCGTGGGCGGCGTTATTCTTCATTATTTTGGCTCTATTTCTTCCCTTGTTCCTTACTTTTATTTTAAGTTATAATTTTTAGTTTTCATAGAGTTGTAATATTTTATCCTTAGCAATAAAAAATTCATTGGTGTAATTGTCTCTTTTCTCTCTCCTTCCAAATTTTAATTCTCAATCCTCTCATATTCTTTAAATAGTTTATCTCCATGTAATTTTATTTTCCTTTAGCATAAACTCACTCAAACTCGATTTTCAGAACATAAGAATCTTCCAACTTGTTTAAATAAGAACTTTTCTTCTCCGTGGAATCGACACATTCTTACCACTCTACATAGATTTAATATCTTTTTAGTGACTGAGTGCGGTAATTTTTAAAATTTTGACACGGCCTTTTAACGACGAGTGTAACGCACATCAATTTTTGGCGCCATTGTCGGGGAGGAAATGATTTTTGATAGTTCTAAATTTTTGTGTTTGATGTGTATATTTGTATATTAATTTTTTTATTTTTATTTTACAGGAAAAAGAAAAAAAATCAAAGAAAAATAAAATTTTAGACCTAAAATTCACATAAAATCAGCTGTTGCAAAAAGCCAGAAAGCGTCACTGAAAGTCTGTATCTGTCACAACAGGGAGCAGAATTCTAGAAATCTGTAAATTCTAAGAATTAAGCGTTGCCAAAGGTCAGTAAGCGTAGGTACACGTCCTGCTTTTAATTTTTTTAAAAAATCTTAAAAAATCATAAATTTTTTTAAAAATCTAAAAAAATCAAGAAACTAGAAACTTCAGAAAAATAAGATTTTAAGCGTTATTTTTCAGTAGATTTACATATTGTTTGTTATTTTTAGTTGTTAGTTGTCCTTTATTCACCTTTCTTTGAAAAAAAAGAAAAAATCTCTGAAAGAAAAAAAATCAGAAGATAGAAAACATAAAAAAAAAGTTTCATCATCATCATGATATCATGTTTTCATGCTAGTTGCATCTCTCCCATGCATAGTTACATTTAGTTGACTTTTTGTTTATTTATTTACATCTTTGAAAAAAAAATTCTCTTCTTCTCTTTCTCCCTTCTGAAGGGAAATATAGGCACACCCCTCTTGGAATTAAAAAGACCCTCCATTGAACACTCCGTCACTTTAGATTGGAATCTCATTTTTTAAGACCTCCGTAAGTCTTTGCACCCGTGTATTCCCTCACGGACGCTAGGCCGGTTGTACCAAAAAGCACCTTGAAGTTAACTTGCCCTTAGAAGTTTGAAAAAAAATCATAATGTTACATGCATTATTCATATAGTTGTTGATTCATTGATTGCATTACTTTGAAAAAAATAAAAAAAAACTTTAAAGAACAAAAAAAATACAACACAAAGAAAATTCAAAAAAAAAAGAAGCTTGAAAAAAAATCTTTTGGATCTTATTTATTTCGATCAACATAAATGGCCATCCATCAAAGAGGGAAACCCACACCTATGAAGGAACACTTTATTCCTTCTAATTATAAATCCTCAACTTGCATTGAACTACATGATATTCATGTGGATCATTATGAGATTGACCCTAATATCAGCTAGATGCTCCCATCTTTTTATGGGAATCCTGATGAAAATCCCTATAGGCATCTTGATGACTTTTTAGAAATTTGCTCCATTGTCAAAATCTAAAACTTTAGTGATGATTCCCTTCGGTTGATCTTATTTCTGTTCTCATTGAAAGATAAAGCAAAATGTTGGTTAAGAAGTTTTGGAAAGACCATTAGGACTTGGGAAGCTATACAATTAGAATTTTTTTAAAAAATTACCCCATAGTCCGGACCAACATTATGAGAAGGACGATTGTAGGCTTCACTCAGATTCTGGGAGAGCAGATTCATGAATCTTGAGAAATGTTGAAGGATTTTTTACGTCAATGTCCACATCATGGGTTGCCCAAATGGCAAGTTATGTATGTATTTTATGAGGGGTTATCTGATTATAGTAGATAAATGGTGGACATATATTGTGGAGGGGCATTCATGAATAAGAGTGAAGATGAGGCTTATGATCTGTTTGAAATTTTGAGTGAAAATTTGATGAATCTTGCCTCAATCTCATCTCATAAATAATAAGTAGGACCTTTCATGCAGGCTCGTCATGAGATAGAAAAATGGGTAGAGCTTGTCTCTAAGACAGACAATAATGTCATTGTCCAACCCTCATCAAGTCTTTATGAAAGTCCATCCCAAACTTCGAAGGAAACCTGTGATTTCTGTGCCAGTCTTACTCACCATGTAAGTGAGTGTCCTACTATAGCCTGACTCCCACCAGTCATTCAAGCCCAAGTCCAATATGTCGTAGGGTTCTCTCCGCTCAAGTATGGTACCTTTTTGATAATTATAATCTAGACAGGAGCAATCACCTTAATTTCCCTTGGATGGATCAAACAATTCAAGTCCATTCATCTAAACTTTCACCCCAAGAAGTCCATGAGCAACCCATGTGTAATCAACTTCAGCCCAACTCATCTCACCCTAACTTCAACAGCAATATCAATTCTATGGGAGATTCACTCGGCCACTACTCCGAACTTCAGATTGTGTATTCTCGGTTTACTTATCATGACCCTCCTTCAATATTACACCAACCTCCTCAACATGTGAATGATGATGATGATGATTTTATGCCTATCATTTTGACTCAAGATGTCAATAGTGAGAGTGAGAGGGAGTGCACTAGCAACACCATGATGAAGGAAGGGAAGGCATTAGGGGGTGGATTGAAGGATAATGATGATTATATTGATATCATCACTCCATCCTATCAATGTTTTGAGATGGAGAATATCACTATGAAGAATAGTGGCCCAGATAACTCATTTAAGGATATACATGAAGAGGAGGATTGCTTTGTGATTAAAAATTTTGATGATTTAATGGAGATGAATTCTAAATATCTTCCTCTTTTTGAAGAATATGATGAAGGAGCTTGGTTAAAAAAGTTTACCTTTAATCTACCTACCCTATTATTGGATAAGTTGTTTGATAATCTTCATTCGATTGATGAATTTGATGAAGGGGTTGTATTAGAGAATTTTACATTTGATCTGACTCGTGAGCCTAGTCCAATAGAGTCTGAATCATTCGATGAATTAGATTATGGGCTCATGCTTCCTTCCAATTTGATTTCCCAAAAAGTTAAGCCTCTTCATTATGAGATTATAGGATCTGAGGGGGATATGTCAGCTATTTTCACCTTTGATTTGACTCTCCATCAGGAAGAACAGTTGATTAGTATTCTTAATGCACATGAGGCTATCAGTGATGGGAGTGTGGCTAATAATGTCAATCTTATTCATAAGCCACCGGCACATGAGCAAGCTGACATGGAGGGAGTAGTCAATAAAGGGGACCGATGGGTAGATACTGGGCAAAGGTTCGAACCAGATATTACAAGGTTAATAGCCATTTATTTGTATATGCCCCTTAAGGAAGAGAGTGGAACCAAATTACTTTCAGCCCATGCAAGTACATGCAAAATCTTGTCTTCTCGTGGCACCAATTTTTGGCGCCATTACCGGGGAAATGCTTGAAATTAAAAGATGATAAGATAATATGGTGGCTCATTCTCAAATCCACATGTTGGTTATGAAGCTTGCACCTTCTATGCATCCGTCTAACTGAAGATGAAAAACTTAGTGCTGTTGGGAGGCAACCCAAGGTTTTTTTTTATTTGATATTTTATTTTTAGTATGTTTCTCAGTAGTCAGGTCGAATTGAGAAGATGATGCCGTCACTATTCACACAAAGGAGCAATTCTCCACGCATACCAGGTTGTATCCTTCCATCCGAATCGTATTCTCTGTTACATTGTTCTATTACGTACTTTTATTGCTTATGCCATTGAGGACAATGTCATTCAAGTTGGAGGGTGAGAAAAATTTCATTTTATGATACATATAGTACAACCTGACATCAGTTCTTGCTTAATATTCTACATTTATTGTATGTCCTACATTTCTGCATAAAATTAAAAAAATGAAATCCCCAATTAAGTTTTCTTGATTCATGCTTAAATTGAAAGTGATTCTAGAATAGGAAAGATTAGGGAGAAGGATGATGAAAAATTTCTTCGACCTAGCCATGAAAAATTGGTGTAAGAGTCTCTTTAAAGTCCTTTAGCACTTCAAAAGAAAAGAAATCGCATTGCCCGCTAATAAAATAAGCGGGACAAGCCTTCTATTATTATGGGTATATTTGTCTGATACTCTGCACTTCTTAAGAGATCTTTTATAAGCTTTCTGCCAGGTTCTTTACCAAATAAGTGTAAACGCACAATGTAAAAAAAAAAAGAAGAAGAAAAAAAACACCATGAAAAATATCACAAATCTTAGTAACCCGGCCTACTTCACCTAAGAAGTGTTGAGGTTCTTGTCAAACGGAAAGAGGACCCCCGATCTTAGTAACCGGGCCTGCTTCTCCTAAGGCAAGAGTCGAGGTTCGTGTTAAACAGTGTAGGGATGTGCAGCATCATGTGTGTAGAAAAATAAAAAGATCCTAAAAGGGACAAAGTAATAAGGCAGACAAAAAGCTTGTAACGCCTGAGCATTTTTTAGGAGTTTTTCGGATGAAAAGCCGAGATCTTTGGTGATCTAATCACCTTAGATTGAAGCTAACTGGCATGGAAGACTCTTTAAAACTCTCTAGGGATTAACCCTACTCCAGTTTAGGACTCTAGGTTCGTTCAAATCATCAAAACTCTAGTTAAACCATATAAATAGACCTTAAGTCTCACCTGCACGACCCTTACTTTTGGCTCGCATGGAACTAAGGTAAAGAAGCCGAAATAGAGGAAAGTTCCTTAAAAGAATTTATTCATGATAGTAAGGCTTAACTCCCCTCCGAATTTCACATTAGGAAATCGAGCCATGAGGGAGGACAAGGCTTCCAAAGATGCTGGTTCGGTGCAAGAAACCTAGGAGATTGTGCGACCAGACCAGATTGATCAGCGAATTAGAAGCCATAAACGAGGTAATTAGATATGGGTTCTTTAGAATTATTTTTTCCTTTTAGTACCCTCTTCTTACCCTCTAAGTTTCATGCTCATAGGTGAAGAAGATCAGAAGTTAGAAGGCCACGAAGTTGCTGATTCGGTTCAGGATAAACAAGAATTAGGGTCGAGTTCTAGTCCAAAATTTGAAGTTTAGAGCTCTATCTAGAGGTAGATTATGTCATAAAAAGGCTAAATTCTTGTGTTAGGAATAAAAGCCCTCTATTACCTCTTGTTTTCATTGATTGTACGTGACAGATTTAAGGTTTTATTATGACTGTGCATATAGGGTTAACATAGCATGCATAGTCCGTACATTTAATAGCGAAAATAATAAATCATGACAACTCATGCATCTCCATGTCTTAATATGATGTTATCAGGCCTTATTTACCTGTTGGCACATTTTACTATGCATCTATCTACCTTATGATTAGCACATATTTTGATTTTATAGCTGTTTATTGTAGACAGGAAGAAATGGTCTTCCCGAGACCGTTAAGCCCTGTTAAGCGGTCCTGCGATAGACCGCTAAGGCCCATAAAATAGTCCTCCCGAGACCGCTAGGTTTTCTGAGTTTCTGTATTTATGTTAACCTGAAACATAATGCAGAATAGCCTTACTTATCATATGGTAAGCCTAGATAATTAGGTTTGATCCTTATTTTAAGTGTTATATCTATAAACTTGGATCTATGGATGGTTTATTTTTAGTAGATTTCATGTGTCACATACACAAGAAAATTATTTTAACTTAAGTTAGTTTCATGTCAAACACTATACTCTTGTATTAAATCCATATTTCAAATGATAAATGAACTTATTTTACTGGTGGATTTGATCGTTGTTTTCATGATCCCTTCTTGTCTTTGAGTCTTTTCTCAAGTACATGGCACATATTTCGGTACGATGTCATTAGATACACTTTGCACATTAAGCACATAATCTTGGACTTGTGATCCTCTCCATTGGATATTCCTTCCACCATACTAGGTGATCTTGTTTCAAGGCCTCCATAAGACTCCGCGAGCCTAGGATTCCCACTAGGACGTAGAGCTGGTTATACCCTCAAAAACTCAAATTGTCTAGAAAGCACTTACACTACCGGTGTTTTTTTGAGTTCTAGTTGAAAACAGTCCTCAGACAACCGCTAAGCTCTGTCTAGCGGTTGCCCCGAGACTGCTTTTCTCCACAAACGGTCTAGTAACCGACCGCTTTGTCCTTGACCATGTCTAACCTGAGGTTTGACCTTTGGGTTGGGTTTTATAAGTTCCTAGATGGTCTAATGATTGCTTGGAGCTAAACACTTGTCAATTAAGATATTTATAACTTATGGTAAAAAAGAATATGTTTTTATGCTGTCAAATTTTCTTCGTAGCATAACCTTATTCTAAATCAATCTTTGAACTCTCGTATTTTTAATTGAAGCTTTCTTACCTTGATATTTGTTATCATGGAATCATAGTTTGAACTTGTTACATTATTGGCCATATTTATATTCTCGTGGAAGTAGCTTGATTTATAACTTGAAGATGTAAGAGCGGGCACGGACATTGTCCAAGGGCTCAACTCTAGTCCCCTCGACAGATAGCCGGAAACATAGTATAAACCATGGGGTATGATGAACACTGGCGTCGCATTACGTTGGGAGTACTTTTTTTATAAACTGGTGAACATCGATGAATACTCACGAGGCATTCTTGTGAAATTACATGCTTGCTAGTACATTCTCGTTATATGACTTTCTAGTACATAGCCTTTGTGGTTATGATAAAGTACATTCTGGTTCATGAAAGCCCAAACCTACATTCTTGCTATATACTTGCTCAATCATGTTCTCAATTCTCATTCTTAATCATATCATGTTACTTGTGTTACTTGGGTTTTACATCGCATATTTTATCATATTTCATGTATCTTTACTCTAGCGCTAAAACATTAATCACTTCAATATTGCCTTCATGTTGATACGAAGATACCTACTGGGCATGTGTGCTCATACCTACTTTCTCACCTTTTCAGGAAATACTAGTGAATCGGATTCGGATTATGCACGTAGCGGGTCCGAGAGCGATTGATGGTCTATTGGAATGAGAGAAGCCCTAATTATCTAGTGTCTAGTCGAGTCATATTGTAATTTTTCATTTCTTGAGTCATATGATGTAAGGATGTCAAAGGCAATGGTCTTATGTACTTTTTGGTAATTATTATTATGAAATAAAGTTGGAGTTTGAGTAATTAATTGTGCAATTACTTTTATGTGATTATCTTGCGCTCTGATTTGTAACTTGCTTGAGGCGTACTAGCCGACTGTCCACGTTCCTGAGATTACTTCCGCTATATTAAAAGTTCGGGGCATGATAGTTAAATTAGTATCAGAGCCTAGGTCTTAGGACTTACTCACGTCATAGGCTAAGTCCAAGGTTTAAGGACCCTCACCTATGAAATAAGGAAAGAAATTCCCCACCTAAGAGAGGAATTGGGTAGAACCCGGAATGAGATAGTAATTAGAGATTATCTCTAAGATTAACCCATTTAATTCCGTAGGAATTAACAAATCATTCCTTTTTCTCAGGTACCTTATTCTTACAATGGCTCACCGTGTCGATGGGGGTGGAATGTAACAAACCGTTGTGGGTCTCACATAGGCCTTGCAAAATATGGCCCAAGCTGGTGCGAGAGCTGGTGCTGGTGATCTGCACCGCAACTTCCGGAGTCTAAACCATCTATGATTTTCTGGTTCCTCCAACCTAGATGAAGCAGAGAACTGGATATATGAAATGAACTATATATTAGAGGTCATGCAATGTGCCGACCAAGAGAAGGTTCATCTCACCACGTTCCAACTCAACAAGGATGCGCGTACGTGGTGGAAGTCTATTTCGGCCCCACCTCAAGACGCACCACACATTTAGGAGGGATTTCTCATGCTCTTCCGAGCAAAATATTTCTCTGAACAAGTTAAGGAGAGGAAGGTGGTGGAATTCGCTTCATTACGGCAAGGCATGATGACGATGGCAGAGTATGAGTTACAATTCTCTCGCCTAGCACCTTATGCTCAACATTTAATGAGCACGGATCTTCTGAAGGCTAATTGTAGTGCCCCAAAATTTATATAAATAATTTTTAGATTATAAATAGAATTTTCTAAAATTTATTAAGAATTTATAAGGGCTAAATAAATTAATAAATAGATTATTGAACTAATAAATGGGTTATAAGGTCCAATAGTGTTAAATAATTAGTCTAGCCTATTCAAGTAAGACTCAAAAGGTTCAAGGACCAAGCCCATTAAGTTTGGCCCATATTCTAGAAGGTTATTTAGCTTAGTCACGGATTTTAAAGGATAAATATCCCTTAATTAGATAATTATATAGATAAAACGAATAAAAGAGTTTTATTAATTTGAAATTCTAAACACGTTGGTTGTAACGGTCTATCGGGCGACCGCCACATGCATTTAACGCATCAGGACTGGACCGTCACACCCTGTTAATTCCGTGAGTTGAAGAACTTGCAAAAAGATGGGATCTTTGGGATCCTATCTGCAAGAGACCTAATTAGGAGAACATGTAAGGTTACTAGGGACTTTTAGGGATTAGGTTTTGGCCAACTAAGAACTCTAGAATCGATCTAATCCTCAAACCCTAGCCAATCCCTATAAATAAGACCCAGTTCTGAACTGAGCGACCCTTACTTTTAGCTCGTGAAGAATCATGGTAAGGAGATAGAATTTCGGCTAAGTTCTTTTGAACTTTTTATTTCTAATACTAAGGTCTAACAACTCTCAAAATTTCATGATAGGAGGTCGAGTATCCAAGGAGTTAGAGGCTTCCAATGTTGCTGGTACGACCTTAGCAATCCAGGAATCTGAACGAAAGTCCTCTAAAGATCAAGAAAATAGAGGAGCTAAACGAGGTAAATAGAGCTTAATGCTTTAGAACCTTTTGTTCCCCTTAGATTCATCTTCTTAACCTCCAAATTTTACACCTTTAGGTCGGGAGATTGAAGAGATAGAGCGACGTGAAGTTGCTGAAAAACTACAGGAAGAAGGGAACTAGGGCGTGTCTTGAAGACCCAAATTAGAAGTTTAAAGCCCAGGGAAAAGGTAGGTCATCTCATGAACGGCAAAAATAACATGTTAGGGATAAAAGCCCTCTTATTTTGATTGATTACATGCATTATAGATTATGAATTTCAGGTCTTAGCAAGATCATGCAAACATGCATACCTTTAGCCTAACCAAAGATATAAGATATCATCTGGATCATTCACTGCGACCTATGCATGTATCTGGCCTTTACTTCGTTTATCATGACTAGATTAGTTAGTAATTATGATTCTTCTTATATGGACAGAGTTCCTTATTTTTATTGCCAGCAGAAGCTCTGACGGATTAGGGTAGGACCGTCACATGACTGTAACGGCCTTACGATAAGCCGTCAAACTCTCTGTTGTGTTTAAATTGTTCTGTTGTCTCTGATGCACCATAGCAGGAGCGTTACAATACTGTAACGGCCCCCCGACAAACCGTCACACGGCTGTAACGCGCCTATGCTAGACCGTTAGAACACGGTTCTCTGTCAACTCGAGATAAAAAGGAAATTAGTCAAGTCTACTTATAAATAAGCCTAGTTATCTAAGTTTTGACCTGATATCATGACTTTGAGTTTAATTATTGATTCATGATAGGAATTGCATGATTTCAAGCCTTTTAAGTTATTTTGAGTTATGTTAATTTCATTGGCTAAACTCTAATAGTTTGTATTTAAAGTATGATTTCAAAAGATGTATTGACGGAGTTTTATCATGATTTCATAGTATTTTCTATCTATAGAGTCATTTTCTTTAAGTACATAGCATATATTCCGGTATATGGCCATTAGTTTACACATTGCACTATAGGAACATATTCTTGAACATGAGGACCTCTCTATTAGATATTCATTCCAATGGACTAGGAAATCTTGTTTCAAGGCCTCCGTAATTCTCCGCGAGCCTGGGATTCCCACTAGGACGCCGAGTTGGTTGTACCATAAAAGCCCAATCATTAGAAAACACTATCGATGGTTTCTGGTTTTCGGATATGTAACGGATCAAGGTTGGACCGTCAAGCTCATCTAACGGCCCAATAAACGACCGTCACATGTACTGAGTCCATCTTTACTTCTCTCGGATTCAGACCATTGTAACGGCCCAATACTGGAGCGTCACGTTATGTAACGGCCCAGTACAAGACCGTCACAGTTCTATATTTTGTTAACCCGAGGTTTGACCAAGGGGTTGATATTTTAAAGTTCCTAGGTGGATCATTGATGTTCTAGGACTTGTCACAATGATCAAGATACTTAATTTTAAAGGATGAAAAGTTAAGAAATGAGTCGTTATGCTACCGAATTATTTCCATGAGCATAAAATTGTATAAGTCATTCTTGATCTTTCATATTCTAAATTGAAGCATTCATTCATTGATTATTATTATCATGAGCTTATTGAACTTATTACATTATTGGCCACACTTTATTGTTACATGCGTGGAAATAGCTTGATTTATACTTGAAGATGCGATCGAGCACTGATTGTGTTCAAGGGATCTATGGTAGTCCCCTCGGCTGATTATCGAAAACATACTATTATAAACTATGGGGTATGATGCTACTAGCGTCGCATTGCGTTGTGAGTACTTTCTCTATAAATAAGTGAAAATCCACAACATCATGAAATTACTTGTACATGACTTTCTTGCTTGTTACATGATATTCCACAGAAATTCACCAAATACTTGCTCATAAGCAAAAGATGTTTGGATTATGACTACGTGGTCTTGCTAGTACATTCTCGTTACATTCTTGTTCATGAAAGGCCATGCTACATTCTTGTTCATTCTTGTTACATTCTTGCTAGTTCATACTTGTTCATCTTATCTTACATGATCGTCTTATCACTTTGGGTTGATCGCATTTTGCATGATTTTACCTAAGTTCTTTAGAGCTAAAATGCTAATTACTTTAATAGTGCTAATCATGTTGATGTGAAGATACCTACTGGGCACGTGTGCTCATTACCTATTTCTAATCTTTTTCAGGAGATGGAAGTGATATGAATTTGGATTCGGGTTATACCAGTAGCGGGTCCGAGAGCGAATGAAAATCATATCAAATTGAGAGTGAAGACTTAGGAAGTCTACAATGTTTTGATCGAGTCTTTGTAATTTCTTATTTCTTGAGTCTAGTGGAGTGGAAAAAGTATGAAAAGGTTATTGTACTTGAATACTCAATTATCAATGAAATAAAGTTGGAGTTTGATTAATTATTATGTGATTGCATTCTTATGTGTGATTGCCTTGCGCTCTGCTCATTCTTACTTGCAAGAGGCTTACCATGCCGGCTGTTCGCGTTCCTTGAGCGAGTCTTCCACTGTAATAAAGGCTCGGGACGTGATAGTTAAGTTGGTATCAGAGCCTAAGTGTCAGGACTTAGGGAGAAGAATTATGTCATAGGATATGTCTAAGGTTTAAGGGACCCTACCTATGAACTAAGAAAGAAATTTCTCATACCCATGTGAGAATTGGGTAGTGCCCGGGATAAGATAGTTAATTAGCCTTAAGAAAAATTTTCTTCCAATTTCACGAGAAATAACCAGTTGTTATATTTCTCGTAGGCACCTTATTATTACCATGGCTCACGCGTAGATTGGAATGGCATGCAACAAACTGTTGCCGGCCTTACTCAGGCATTATAAACCATGGCGCAAGCTGGCGCAGGGGCAAGGGCTGGCGATTTACATCGTAATTTTTGGAGTTTAAACCCTCCGCGTTTCTATGGTTCTTCTAATCCGGACGAAACAGAGAACTGGATTGATGAGATGAACCGTAATTTGACGTCATCCAATGCACCGATCAAGATCAAGAGAACGTGCATCTTGCAACCTTCCAACTCAACAAAGATGCCCGTACATGGTGGAAGTCAGTTCCGGCACCTCCGGCCGATGCACCTCATACGTGGGATGGCTTTCTCACCTTATTCCGTGCCAAGTATTTCTCTGAGCTTGTGAAAGAATGAAAGGCTATGGAGTTTACCTCTCTTCGACAGGGAATGATGACAGTGGCCGAATATGAATTACAATTCTCAAGGCTAGCACCTTATGCACTACATCTAATCAGTACCGATCTATTAAAGGCAAATCGATTTATGCACGGGTTATGCCCCGGTGTTATTCAGCAGCTTGGGACCGAAAATATCCGTACTTATGCAGAGATGGTTCAGCGGGCATACTTATGTGAGAGGACCTTAGAAAAGGTCAAGAAATTGAAAGGGAAAGGAGAAGAGTCCAGCCGATGATCAGATCGGCGTTACAAGAAAGAGAAATTCAACATCACGGAGCCTCATAAGAGCCGTGATAGTAAGAAGAGATCCAGGAGTGGGAACGGTGGAAGTTCCCAGAAGAACAAGAAGATTAAGGAGGAGGAGCAAGTCGCCACGGCTTGCACTTTTTACGAAAAGTTTGGCCATTCGACTGAAGAGTGCTGGAAGCGCCTCGGCGCTTGTTTACGTTGTGGAAGCAGGGAGCATCGCATGTCAGATTGCCCCCTTATGAAGGACCAGTCATCTGGTGGTGGACACAAGAGGCAAGCTCGCCTCAATGCCATTCTAGAAGAAGAGGAAGCGCCCAGGGATGGTGGGCTTATAGAAGGTACTCTTCAAATTTGTTCCCATCCTGCATTTGTGGTATTTGATATTGGTGCCTCTCATTCTTTTATCTCCACTACTTTTACAAAAACATTACCAGTTGCATCAGTTCCCTTACCTTCAGATCTTGTTATTATCACACCTATAGGTTATGGAATAAAGCTTACCAACTATTATCCTGATAGCGAAGTGATAGTAGAAGGTCATAATCTCCCCACAAACTTAGTATGCCTTGACATGAAAGGTTATGATTCCATTTTAGGGGTAGATTAGCTTGTAGATCATGATGCTTATATCAATTGCAGAAACAGGATTATATCCTTCCGAAAACCCAGTCTTCCAAGATTCTCTTTTTCTTGGCATCAGATACAAGAAACACCCCACTATCATATCCTCACTTCACGCTTGCAAACTTATCTCGCAAGGATGTGAAGCTTTTCTTGCTTCTGTCATTATTACAGAGTCCAAGGAAATTATCATAGCAGACATCCCTATTGTAAATAAGTTTCCAGATGTATTCCCATCCGAATTACCCAGTTTACCACCCGAGAGGGAAGTGAACTTCACTATTGAACTCATTCCAGGAGCAGCACCTGTTTCTATAGCCCCTTACAGGATGTCCCCCACAGAACTCAAGGAACTAAAGAGGCAGTTGCAGGAACTACTAGACAAGGGTTTTATTAGACCTAGTACATCCCCTTGGGGTGCGCCAGTTCTTTTTGTCAACAAGAAGGATGGCTCTCTCAGGCTATGCATCGACTACCGGTGACTGAATCAACTCACAATCAAAAACAAGTATCCGTTGCCACGTATTGATGAGCTCTTCGATCAACTTTCAGGAGCAGAATATTTCTCCAAGATTGACCTCAGATCAGGTTATCATCAGCTTAGAATTAAAGAAGAAGACATTTATAAATTGGCTTTTCAAAGTCGTTATGGCCACTATGAATTCGTGGTAATGCCGTTCGGGTTAACTAATGCCCCAACAACATTTATGTAACTTATGAACAATATTTTCCAACCATATCTGGACCAATTCATCATCATCTTCATTGATGGCATCTTGATATACTCCAAGACAAAAGAGGAACACGAAGAACGTCCGAGGATAGCTCTACAAACACTTAGAGACATAAGCTTTATGCAAAGCTTAACAAATGTAAATTTTGGCTCAATGAAGTTTCATTCTTAGGCCACATTATTTCAAAGGAAGGTATCGTTGTGGATCCTTCGAAAGTAGAAGCTGTCAGGAATTGGAGCCAGCCAATGACTGTATCAGAAGTACGGAGTTTTCTGGGTCTAGCTGGTTATTATAGAAGGTTCATTAAGGACTTCTCAAAGATTGTTGTTCCTTTAACTAGACTCACGAGAAAAGAAAATCCTTTTGTCTGGTCAAAGGAATGTGAAAATAGTTTTCAAACTCTTAAGAATCAGCTTACTACAGCTCCCATTTTATCACTACCTGTGGAAGGTGGTGGATTCGAAGTATATACGGATGCATCTGGCATTGGCTTAGGGTGTGTCCTTATGCAAAATGAAAAGGTAATCTGTTATTCTTCAAGACAATTGAAGCGTCACGAGGAAAATTATCCTGTGCATGATTTGGAATTGGCAGCTATTATTTTTGCCTTAAAAATTTGGTGTCATTATCTCTATGGAGAAAAGTTCATGGTATACTCGGACCACAAGAGCTTGAAATATTTATTTTCTCAAAAAGAGCTAAATATGAGGCAGAGAAGATGGTTAGAATACCTCAAAGATTTTGATTTTGCTATTCAATATCACCCTGGCAAGGCTAATGTTGTAGCCGATGCACTCAGTAGAAAACCAATGGGAATGATATCTAGTCTTATGGTTAGTATGACTAATCTTATTCCTCAGTTTCCTCAGTTGAATTTAGATATTGACATAAAGGAAGAGGATTGCTTCATGGCTAATATCCGAGCTCAACCAACATTAATAGAGGATCTGGTCAAGTTGCAAGATGATGATCCCGCGTTACTGGATATTAAAGCTAACATAGATCAGAGGCCAGATTTCTCTGTTTCCAATGACGGAAGATTGTTATTTAAGGGCCGAGTATGTGTACCGGATCATGAGGATACGAGAAAATTGATCCTAGAAGAAGCACATAATTCCAAGTACACCATTCATCCAAGAGGTACAAAGATGTATCAAGATCTCAAAAAAAACTTCTGGTGGCCCAATATGAAGAAAGAGATAGCGGATTTCGTGTCTCACTGTCTCACTTGCCAACAAGTTAAAGCAGAGTATTTTAGACCCGCCGATAAATTACATCCCTTAGACATTCCAACATGGAAGTGGGAGAGTATAGGGCCCGATGGATTTCATCGTGGGTTTACCTAAGACCAGAGGAGGACACGATGGTATATAGGTAATCATAGACCGATTAACTAAATCTGTACATTTTCTACCAATAAAAAGTCGATGGTCTGTGGATATTCTAGCAGGATTATACATAAGAGAAATTGTCAAATTGCATGGTGTCCCTTTCACTATTATATCCGATAGTGATCCTCGATTTACATCACATTTCTGGAAGGGTCTACAAAACTCACTAGGGACTAGATTGAACTTTAGTACAACATTTCACCTACAAACTGATGGTCAGACAGAAAGAACAAATCAGGTGGTAGAAGATATGCTCAGCGCTTGTGCTATCGATTTTGGAGGAAGTTGGCATGATCACTTACCTCTGGTAGAATTTGCATATAACAACAGTTATCAAGCCAGCATACAAATGGCACCTTTTGAAGCGTTATATGGAAAAAGTTGTACATCACCTATTTGTTGGAATGAAAAAGGGGAAAGGCAATTTCTAGGCCCCGACCTTATCAGGGATTCTACAAAGAAGATCAAGCTCATTCGAGAAAGACTGCTAATGGCACAAGATAGGCAAAAGTCTTATGCCGATAATCGAAGGCGCGATTTGGAGTTTCAGGTTGGAGATCATGTATATCTAAAGGTTTCTCCGGGTCGTGGTATTCGAAGATTTGGCATCAAAGGCAAGCTAACTCCCAGGTTCATTGGCCCATTTGAAATTCTTAAAAGAGTCGGTGAAGTGGCTTATAGACTGGTTTTACCTCCATAATTAGTAGGAGTTCATGACGTATTTCACGTCTCTATGCTGAAAAAGTATGTATATGATCCTGACCATGTTATCACTTATGATAATTTGGAAATTCAGAAGGACATGACGTACGAGCAAACACCAATAAAGATTTGGGAACGAGAAGTGCGTCAACTAAGGAATAAAGTTATTCCTATGGTCAAGATTCAATGGAAGAAAACATGGCCATATGAAGCAACATGGGAAATCGAAGAAGCTATGCGGAAAAGATTCCCAGAATTATTGAATTGTAAGTACACTCTCCATAATCCATGTATTGAATTTGGGGACCAAATTCTTTTAAGTTGGAGAGAGTGTAGTGCCCCAGAATTTATATAAATAATTTTTAGATTATAAATGGAATTTTCTAGAATTTATTAAGAATTTATAAGGGCTAAATAAATTAATAAATAGATTATTGAACTAATAACTGGTTATAAGGCCCAATAGTGTTAAATAATTAGCCTAGCCTCTTCAAGTAAGACTCAAAAGGTTTAAGGACCAAGCCGATTAAGTTTGGCCCATATTCTAGAAGGTTATTTAGCTTATTCACAGATTTTAAAGGATAAATATCCCTTAATTAGATAATTATATAGATAAAATGAATAAAAGAGTTTTATTAATTTGAAATTCTGCACACGTTGGCAGTAACAGTCTATCGGACGATGGCCACATGCATTTAATGCGACAGGACTGGACCGTCACACCCTGTTAATTCCGTGAGTTGAAGAACTTGCAAAAAGATGGGATCTTTGGGGTCCTATCTGCAAGAGACCTAATTAGGAGAACATGTAAGGTTACTAGAGACCCTTAGGGATCAGGTTTTGGCCAACTAAGGACTCTAGAATCGATCTAATTTTCAAACCCTAGCCAATCCCTATAAATAAGACCCAGTTCTGAACTGAGCGACCCTTACTTTTGGCTCGTGAAGAATCAAGGTAAGGAGATAGAATTTCAGCTAAGTTCTTTTGAACTTTTTATTTCTAATACTAAGGTCTAACAACTCTCAAAATTTCATGATAGGAGGTCGAGTATCCAAGGAGTTAGAGGCTTCCAAAGTTGCTGGTACGACCTTAGCAATCCAAGAATCTGAACGAAAGTCCTCTGAAGATCAGGAAAATAGAGGAGCTAAACGAGGTAATTAGAGCTTAATGCTTTAAAACTTTGTGTTCCCCTTAGATTCATCTTCTTAACCTCCAAATTTCACATCTTTAGGTCAGGAGATTGAAGAGATAGAGCGACGTGAAGTTGCTGAAAAACTACAGGAAGAAGGGAACTAGGGTGTGTCTTGAAGACCCAAATTAGAAGTTTAAAGCCCAGGGAAAAGGTAGGTCATCACATGAACGGCAAAAATAAAATGTTAGGGATAAAAAGCCCTCTGATTTTGATTGATTACATGCATTATAGATTATGAATTTTAGGTCTTAGCAAGATCATGCATACATGCATACCTTTAGCCTAACCAAAGATAAAAGATATCATCTGGATCATTCACTGCGACCTATGCATGTATCTGACCTTTACTTCGTTTATCATGACTAGATTAGTTAGTAATTATGATTCTTCTTACATGGACAGAGTTCCTTATTTTTATTGCCAGCAGAAGCTCTGACGGATTAGGGTAGGACCGTCACATGACTGTAACGGCCTTACGATAAGCCGTCAAACTCTATGTTGTGTTTAAATTGTTCTGTTGTCTCTGATGCACCATAGCAGGAGCATTACAATACTGTAACGGCCCCCCGACAAACCATCACACGGCTGTAACGTGCCTATGCTAGACCATTAGAACACTGTTCTCTGTCAACTCGAGACAGAAAGGAAATTAGTCAAGTCTACTTATAAATAAGCCTAGTTATCTAAGTTTTGACCTGATATCATGACTTTGAGTTTAATTATTGATTCATGATAGGAATTGCATGATTTCAAGCCTTTTAATCTATTTTGAGTTATGTTAATTTCATTGGCTAAACTCTAATAGTTTGTATTTAAAGTATGATTTCAAAAGATGTATTGGCGGAGTTTTATCATGATTTCACATGGTTTCACAGTCTTTTCTATCTATAGAGTCATTTTCTTTAAGTACATGGCATATATTCCGGTATATGGCCATTGGTTTACACATTGCACTATAGGAACATATTCTTGAACATGAGGACCTCTCTATTGGATATTCCTTCCAATGGACTAGGAAATCTTGTTTCAAGGCCTCTGTAATTCTCCGCGAGCCTAGGATTCCCACTAGGACGCTGAGTTGGTTGTACCATGAAAGCCCAATCATTAGAAAACACTATCGATGGTTTCTAGTTTTCGAATATGTAACGGATCAAGGTTGGACCGTCAAGCTCATCTAACGGCCCAATAAACGACCGTCACATGTACTGAGTCCATCTTTACTTCTCTCGGATTCAGACCATTATAACGGCCTAATACTGGAGCGTCACGTTATGTAACGGCCCAGTACAAGACTGTCACAGTTCTATATTTTGTTAACCCGAGGTTTGACCAAGGGGTTGATATTTTAAAGTTCTTAGGTGGATCATTGATGTTCTAAGACTTGTCACAATGATCAAGATACTTAATTTTAAAGGATGAAAAGTTAAAAAATGAGTCGTTATGCTACCGAATTATTTCCATGAGCATAACATAGTATAAGTTATTCTTGATCTTTCATGTTCTAAATTGAAGCGTTCATTCATTGATTATTATTATCATGAGCTTATTGAACTTATTACATTCTTGGCCACAATTTATTGTTACATGCGTGGAAATTACTTGATTTATACTTGAAGATGCGATCGAGCACTGATTGTGTTCAAGGGCTCTATGGTCGTCCCCTCGACTGATTGCCGGAAACATACTATTATAAACCATGGGGTATGATGCTACTAGCGTCGCATTGCGCTGGGAGTACTTTCTCTATAAATAAGTGAAAATCCATGACATCATGAAATTACTTGTACATGACTTTCTTGCTTGTTACATGATATTCCACAGAAATTCACCAAATACTTGCTCATAAGCAAAAGATGTTTGGATTATGACTATGTGGTCTTGCTAGTACATTCTCGTTACATTCTTGTTCATGAAAGGCCATGCTACATTCTTGTTCATTCTTGTTACATTCTTGCTAGTTCATACTCGTTCATCTTATCTTACATGATCGTCTTGTCACTTTGGGTTGATCGCATTTTGCAAGATTTTACCTAAATTCTTTAGATCTAAAATGCTAATTACTTTAATAGTGCTAATCATGTTGATGCGAAGGCCATACCAACTGGACAAGTGTGCTCATTACCTCTTTCCAATCTTTTTCCGGAGATGGAAGTGATACGAATTCGGATTCGGGTTATACCAGTAGCGGGTCCGAGAGCAAATGAAAATCATATCAAATTGAGAGTGAAGACTTAGGAAGTCTACAATGTTTAGATCGAGTCTTTGTAATTTCTTATTTCTTGAGTCTAGTGGAATGGAAAAAGTATGAAAAGGTTATTGTACTTGAATACTCGATTATCAATAAATAAAGTTGGAGTTTGATTAATTATTATGCGATTACATTCTTATGTGTGATTGCCTTGCGTTCTGATCATTCTTGCTTGCAAGAGGCTTACCATGCCGGCAGTTCGCATTCCTTGAGCGAGTCTTCCGTTGTAATAAAGGCTCGGGACGTGACACTAATCGTTTCATGGACGGACTGTGACCCATCTTCATTCAACAACTTGGCTCACAAAATATTCGGACCTATGCAGAGATGGTCCAACAAGCAAACTTATGTGAAAGGACCTTAGAGAAGGTCGAGAAACTCAAAGGCAAAGGGGTGGAGCCAAGTTGAAAGTCTGATCGGCGAGGAAGAAGAGAGGAAAATTTTAGCATCACTTACAACTCTCGAGACGACAAGAAGAGATCCCAGAACGGGAGTGGTAGTGGCTATCATAAGAACAAAAAGGTAAAGGAGGGAGATAAGCAAGTTATGGCGGCTTGCTCTTTCTGCGAGAAGTTCGGCCACTCACTCGAAGAATGCTGGAAACGCCTAGGGACATGTTTGCGATGTGGCAGCTGGGAGCACCGCATGTCGAATTGCCCCCTCATGAAGGATCAGTCCTCCAGCGGTGGACGTAAGCGATAGGCGCGTCTTAACACTATTCTGGATGATAATGAAGCGCCCAAAGATGATGGGCTAATGGAAGGTGCCATTCAAATCTATTCCCATCCTGCATTTGTGATATTTGATACTGGTGCTTCTCATTCCTTTATATATACTGCATTCGTAGGAACCTTGCCAATTTCATCAATCCCTCTACCTTCGGACCTAGCTATCACTATACCTTTAGGTCTCAGAACTAAATTTACAACCCACTACCCCGATAGTGAGGTAATGGTATAAGGTCATAATTATCCTACAAACCTCGTACGCCTTGACATGGAAGGCTACGATGCTATCCTAGGAGTAGATTGGCTTGTTGACCATGATGCCTATATAAATCATCACAATAGGATAATCTCTTTTCAAAAACCAGGTCTCCCGCGATTTTCCTTCCTTTGTATCAAGTATAGGAAGCATCCTACCATTATTTCATCTCTTCATGCTTCCAAACTCATTTCGCAAGGATGTGAAGCTTTTCTTGCTTCTGTAATCATCATTGAGTCCAAAGAAATCATCTTAGAAGATATTCCCATTGTGAATGAGTTTTTCGATGTGTTCCCATCGGATTTACCTAGTTTACCACCTGAAAGGGAAGCAAACTTCTCCATTGAACTTGTTCCTAGAGCAGCACCTATTTCAATAGCTCCCTACAGGATGTCCCCTGCAGAACTCAAGGAATTGAAGAAACACCATCAGAAGTTATTAGACAAGGGCTTCATTCGACCTAGCACATCCCCTTGGGGTGTGCCAATTTTATTTGTCAAGAAGAAGGATGGATCTCTGAGGCTATGCATCGACTATCGGCGATTAAATCAGCTCACTATCAAGAACAAATATCTGTTGCCGCATATCGATGAGCTCTTTGATCAAATTACAGGAGCGGGATATTTCTCCAAAATAGACCTCAGGTTGGGTTATCATCAGCTCAGGATCAAAGATAAAGACATATACAAGACTACTTTCCGGAGCATATATGGGCACTATGAATGTGTGGTAATGCCGTTCGGGTTAACCAATGTCCCGACAGCATTTATGCAACTAATGCATAATGTTTTCAGGCCTTATCTCGACCGATTTGTGGTTGTTTTCATTGATGATATTCTTATATACTCCATGACTAAGGATGAACTTGAAGAGCACTTAAGAATAACCTTGCAAACACTAAGAGAGCATCACCTCTAAGTAAAGCTTAGCAAGTGCGAGCTCTGGCTAAAGGAGGTCTCTTTCCTCGGCCATATTATTTCAAAGGAAGGTATCGCTGTCGATCCTTCTAAGGTGGAAGTAGTTAAGAATTGGAGTTGGCCGACGACCGTGTCAAAAGTTAGAAATTTTCTGGGTCTGGCAGGTTATTATAGGCAATTCATTATGGATTTCTCAAAAATCATCATCCCTTTGACTAGACTTACAAGAAAGGAGAACCCTTTTATATGGTCAAAGGATTGCGAAGAAAGCTTCATAAATCTTAAAGATTATCTCACTACGGCCCCTATCATAGCATTGCCTATTGAGGGTGGTGGCTTTAAAGTCTATACGGATGCATCTTGCATTGGCCTGGGATGCGTTCTTATACAAAATAGAAAAGTAATTTGTTATTCATCAAGGCAGTTAAAGCGTCACGAAGAAAACTACCCTATGCATGATCTTGAACTAGCTGCGGTTATATTCGCCTTAAAAATTTAGCGACACTACCTCTATGGGAGAAGTTCACGATATTTTCAGATCATAAAAGTTTGAAATACCTCTTCACCCAAGAGGAATTAAACATGAGGCAACGTAGATGGTTGGAGTATCTCAAAGACTTCGACTTTGCTATCCAATATCATCCAGGAAAAGTGAATGCTATAGCTGACGCTCTTAGCAGAAGACCAATGGCAACTCTAGCAAGCCTCTAGAAAGGTACGACTTATCTTATTGAGGATTTTGCTCATTTGAATCTCGATGTTGATAAAGAAGAGGAAGGATGTACGATTACAAATATAAGGTCACAACCTACATTGATTGAGGATCTAGTCAAATTACAAGAAAATGACCTCACATTCTTGGAGATCAAGGCTAATATTGATCAAAGGTCGGAATTCTCCATTTCAACTGATGGAAGACTAATGTTCAAGGATCGAATCTGTATGCCAGATCATATCAACACTAAGAAATTGATCAAGGAAGAAGCTCATAAATCAAGGTATGCTATTCACCTTGGTGCTACCAAGATGTACCAAGACTTAAAGAGAAATTTCTAGTGGCCCAATATGAAAAGTGAAGTAGCGGACTTTGTATCTTGCTGCTGTAGAAGCCTAATTTCGGACATCCCGTGGATCCCCAATGGACCTTCGTGTGAATGATGTTAATTATGGTACTTGGTTTATCGATGTTTGAGTTTTAAAGCCCAGCCCGTAGCCTTTTAGCTATTGGGCCTCGTCCACTTAGGGGCCTAAGAATAATGGTCTGGGCGGCCAAAGGCTTGGCCACCCCCCAATCCTGGGCGACCAGGGCGATGGCCGCCCTCCCTAGGTGGGTGGCCAGCCTCCTGGCCGCCTTCCCCCTCAAGGTGGCCAAAGGTTAGGCCGCCTTCCTCTGTTTACCCGGTCAAAGAATGTGGCCTGGCTCATGGGCATGTCCTTTCCCCCGTTCTGCACAATCTCTCCCCACAACTTGTAACTCCTAGTTTGTTGAACAAAATGGAGGATCTCCAGTGTATGTAGGGGGGATTTTGGGATTTTTTTTCCATTCGGGTGGAGTTCTAGCATTGGAGAGGAGGATCGAAGGAGCGGAGCTCCGGCGAAGGTGTCTTGCAGAACTTCCTCCCGGAGGCTGAGTAGAATCGGTCACCTTCCTCCTACTTCTCGTAGTCTTGGTTTGAACTCCACAGCTCCTACTCCCTACTTGCATCACGGCTTCCAGGTAAGCACGTAGCATTGCATGTAGTGTCCCTTAGCCCCTAAACTTAAAAGGTTTCTTCCCAAAAACAAAGGGAAGGTCGGTGGTCGAAAGTCTCGGCCATCCCTCCTTCCCACCACCCCCAAGTAAACTTGCCACCATCATTCCCATTTTCGTTCATTCCATTAGAGTAGATATTACACTCATTTCTTTACTAATGGCTTGTTGTTTCCTTTTCTTTTGAGCTACGTTGCAGGACTTTAGCACAAGGGATAAGCAGGGCTCCTTGCCCTTGGCCGGCCGAGGACGAGGAAGAGGGAACCCATCATCTCCCCGCGATCATCACCCCTGTGAGGTTCAGGTAAACACCTCTAGCGATCACGTTCTAACGTTTTTTTTTGTTCCTCTGTAGGTACTCAGGAGACGCTCTCCATTGACACTACGTCTATCCATACATTCCACCAACACCACACGCCGATCCCGGGTGCCTACAAGCGAAGTGGTGATCACAGTGGGACCCTCTACTGCCTACTGTAAGTCCCTAATGCTTGAAGTCAAGGATTAATGAAACCATGCCTTTACATTAGTTCAATTTCCACAGCTCCATTTTTCATTTTCTGAAAGTTGGACAGAAGGAGGCCAGACTCGTGGCCGCCTAGGCCCCTGGGCGACCAACCCAGTGGCCGCCTAGGCCATCTCCTGGGCGACCAGTACCCTGGCCGCCCTCCCCCCTTGCTAGAAGGCCACTACTCTGGCCGCCTTCCCTTTTGGGCGACCTTTGATCTAGCCACCCAAGTTTGTGGACGACCAGCACCTTGGCCGCCCTCTGTCCTGTTCATGTATTCTCCCGTAGCAGTGTTCTGTCTTGGTTAAACATTGTTCCTCTTTGTTAGTTTGTGTGCTTGTGTATTGTGTCGCTAATTTCTACCGGTTAAAGCTACGTGGTTAAGCTTAGGAAGAGCCGGCATCACCCCTTATAGGAAACCCTCCCGTTGGAATTGGATCCTTCACCTGAGGATTCCCACTCGGGTGCAATTGGTTCAGTCCATTCGGGAACCTCCGTGAGTCCTCGTGAACCGTGGATTCCCATGCGGTCGCCAGGTAGGTTGTACCATTGGAAGTCCCATTAGATCACCCTGGGTTTTTTGAGTGAGGTTTCTACTAGGCTCCAGGAGCTCATCCCACACCCTTAGTTCCCTTCTCTCCTCTGAGTGAACAAAGAAAAGCAAAAAAAAAGTGGAAAAAGAAAAAGAAAAAAATTGGGACGTTGCTTGTGCTTACACTTGGTTGTGTTTGGAAACATTCACCCCCCTAAACCTTTTATTTTCTTTATTCTAAACCAATTGATAATTGGTTTAGGATGGATAAAGTTTATTCAAATCCCGGTTGTGAGGAGGAATTTCCTCCCCAATTTGACTCCGGAATTAGGGGCAATCCTCTATTTCAAATAGAGGATAATGGTTTGGATACCTTCATAGGCATGTTTTCGGCCACACCAAATGAGGCCATCCACGCCGATTCGGCTTCTTCTTCCTCGAGCGACCATGACCATGGTAACCCGCGGGCTCCAACATTCTCTCCGCACGAAGATCAGGAATTGATTAGCGTGCTATCCCGTTATTCTCCCGTGGACTTAGCCATGATGGCTTCTCGTGGGAAGGCTCCGTCCGTCCCACACATGTCTTCACATGTCACACCTCCCCGTGCTCAAATTCCCTTCCAAGGGTCCACGAGCCAACCCATTCCCGAAAGCCCAATCCAATTCAGCTATCCAACACCTCCACAAAGGGTCCCTTCACCCCCAACTGCACCAACCATGGGTGCCCCTTTGAAAGGGATGGACCCGTCACTCCGGCAGGATATTCAAAGCTACATTCGGCAGGCGGTGGCCGAGAGTATGCCAAACTCACGTCCCCACTTGCTAGCCCAGTATTGTAAGCTCCCCAATGTAAATTTTTCACCTGGATTCAAGCCTCCAAAGTACAAGAGGTATGATGGTACCACCGACCCTCACCATCACCTTTCGGGTTTCCTTATGGATTCCCATCAATGGCTCCACGATAGGGTTTTATTGGTCCATCTATTTCAAAAATCCCTTCAGGGCGAGGCCCTACGTTGGTTTGCATCTTTGCCAGCTATCGATCTCATTAATTTTGATATAGTCTTCGAGCAATTCCTTGCTCACTTTGGTCACATGTCATCCATTTACCCCACATTGTTTGGCCTAGTCATGAAGAAAATGAAGCCCGACGAGGACTTCATTAGCTTTGCAAATCGTTGGAGGAGTATGGCTGCTAGGACGGAGGTTCCTATTCCCGAATCCCAGGCTGTCACCATGCTGGTGAACAACGCCACTCCACAGCTTAGGGCCATCCTAATGCTTAGTGAACTCCATACCTTTCACCAACTCTACAACCGAGCTTGGATAGTTCAAGCCCAGGTAAGGGACTCTACCTTGCCTCCTTTCTTCGAGCCTCGCACCAAGGGTAGAAAGGCCCCAGTTGTCCCCACCACCGAGGATGTCACAGTAAATGAGCAGGTCAATGTAGTTGGCCAGTCCTTCAAGACCAACAATCGCCAGGCCTCCCATCCCGCTCAGGCTACAGCTAACCAGGGGAAAGGTAATTCCAAGCCTTATGCCAATGTCCCTTCACCTCAAAGCTACGGTCCCCCTAGATCAAAAAGGGCTACTTATCCTCCATTGCCTGAAACTTTAGGTGACATCTTCTTTGCCCTTATGTTCTCAGAATCTATTCAGCTTCCCCCTCAACGAGATCGGGTCCCTCCCAATGCTGACACCTCCTGATATTGCCCATATCACCGAACTCCCGACCATGATATCTTCAACTGCTTTCAATTCCGGGATTGGGTATATGACATGAATGACGAGGGGAGAATCAATTGGGCAGATGTGAAGCAAGCTATTGCCAACCTCAAGAAGCCTAATAGGGACCTCGGCATTGTGCATAATCCACTGCCAACTCATCAACCAACCAAAGATCCATCTACCTCAAGGCAACATGAGCAGGTGAACACTGTAATTAAATATTATATGATTAAATATTATATGATAATTATTAAAATATTATTAAATATTAACATATTAAATAAATATAAATCACCAAAATGGTAGAATAATTAAAAATTTTATATTTTTTGGATCTTAATTTAAATTTAATAAAAATTTATCTTATTGGAATGGAACCACGAGTTCTCAGAAGGACTCAGATGTGGGGCGTAGAAGGATTCCTAGGTTGGTACAGAAAATAGAAGTAGAAGCTCATGAACCCTGGGCGGACATCAACATGTTCACTCAATCCTGAACCCCGATCTCGCCACCCAGTCAGTCTCTGAGTGTTACCCAAAACCCACTCACCCTAATCAACCCTCCTCAAATGCCATGTCAAGAGCCCTATGTCTTTCCAAAATCTCAGTCGGTGCAGAAGCGCCCCTTGGTCCTCCTAAAGCCATCTCAGCCAAAACCAGTCCCTCCTCCTTCTCCTGTCGAATCTGGAGACGATTCAGCCTCTCTCTCATGCATATTTGGATCTCCAGCTCCCTTACAGCTCATTCGTCCAAAACCTTTGGAACAGAATGACCCGAAGGAAGCTTTGGTCAATGTCACTCTCCGGAACTGCATCATTCCCTCATCCCAAAGGCAGTCTCAGTCGGAGGAAGGGGTTAATTCTCAAAGCCCTCCCATAGAATATGACATTCTCTAGTACCTGGACAGGACCCCTGCTAAGCTTTCTATCTTGGAGCTCCTTAGGAAATCTCCGTCACACCAAGCCACTTTACTTCAATTCTTCCAGAAAATCATGGTCAATGAAGACCTCCCAGCAAGTGGCGTGACCGAGGCTATCATGGCCCTTACATGCGGACCATCCATCTCATTCTCTGATAAAGACCTTGCTTTGCCAGAAAGCTGGTCACTCCCATTATGCCTCACCGTCTCTCTCAACGGAGTCAAGGTTGACTCCGCCCTCATTGACACAGGACGATTAATGTGTCCCATGAAGACCATCAAGAAGATTGGCCTCCTGGAAGAAAACCTAAAAGAGGTATGCACCACCATCTCAGCTTACGATAATTCAAAAAGGTGCGCAAAAGGGAAGGTGACCCTACAACTTGGTTTTGGACCAATGGTTATGACATCAGACTTCTTTGTCCTGGATGTCGACCCTGCATATAAGGCCATCTTTGGACGGCCTTGGATTGAGCAAACCCTTGGGATTCCATCAACAGCCCACCAGTGCTTTAAATTTCCTTACAATGGTAGGGTGATCAAGATCAAGAGTATCCCGCTAGTGGAAACTCTTAATGCCATCACTTCTGAACAGATCCCCTTCATGACCATTCCAAATAAGGGCAAGAAGCCCGTCCTCTCCATAGAGGGCGTCGTGGGACCTTCCGCTTTAGGTCCACCCGATTCCCCTTTCCTTCCTCGGCCAATCACACATTCCAACATCCCTCCCAGTAAAGGATGGGAGATCATGGCCAGGATGGGCGTCACCATGGGTAAAGGTCTAGGTCAGCTTGAACAAGGGCCCACGCATAGAAGAAACGTCCGGGTTGCTAAAGGTCATGCAGGTTTGGGTTACTCTCCAGAAGAGCCATCTAAGGCCACTCAAGGTCGATATTTGGTGTGTGGTCGCTTTGTCATAGGACCAATTCAGCCAGGAACTCGACAAGAGCCGAGTGAAAAATTTGAAATTGTCCAAAGAAAGGAAATCCCATCTGGTTCACCACTTGAGGAAGACTTCGATCTCCTCTCCCTCTTCCATCTGGATAAACCCCTCGACAAAGTTTCCTCCTCGGGTATCTTCCTCGCTTCGAACAGGCCCACGCCTATTCTCTTTATCCCCTTCCTATTCCATCCACCATTTCCTCCGCTCCTCACTTATCCGGTCGTAGGCCAACCCACCCATCGGGTGTGTACCGTCACCCATGACCACACAAAAAAATGCCAATTCTCAAACGTGGGCCTGCGACTTCACTATTGAGGAAACGGCCCCCTTGGAAGATGGTTCCCTCGGCCAAGGGCCAACTCTTTCCACCTTGAACTCCCTTCCACAAGCTTCTCTTGTACATAGTAGGGTAGAGTCTAGGTTAAGTCCAGGTTTGTATGTAGCGTCTTTTCCTTCCAAGAAGTCTAGTGTACGTCAAGTTTCCGCGTGTTATATCGGCCAGCTGGCCGATAAATGCACGCAACATTGTCAGGTCTCTGAATTCACTTCCACTCCCATTTCCCTAGGCGCAGTCGAACTAGATGGATCTCCAGAAGATGACGGTCTAGGGGTATATGTTTTAGAAGAAGAGGATGACACAGAAGAATAAAAAGAGCCATTAGAGGATGGTAATGATCCCGTAGCTTCCTTCATCGACGGAACCAAGAGATTTGATGAGCCTAATGTTTCCATTGACGAATCCACCAAGGAAATCAATCTCGGCACCAAGGATGATCCAAAGATTATATTGATAAGTGCCAATTTGACTGATGAAGAGGAAGCTGCTCTTGTGGCGGTTCTAAGGGAATTTCCTGATGCCTTTGCTTGGTCCTACGAGGACATGCCGGGTCTGGACCCATCTTTAGTTGAACGTCTAGTCCTAAAACCCGACGCTCGAGCTGTCAAACAAAAGTTAAGACGACTTCACCCGAAGCTCGCGCTCAAGGTCAAAGAAGAAGTGGACTAGCTCCATAAGGCCAAGTTCATCAGGGTTGTTTTATATCTGTAATGGGTAGCTAACATCGTCCCTATTATGAAGAAGGATGGTAGGGTCCGCATCTGCATAGATTTTCGTGACTTTAATCGTGCTTGTCCAAAGGATGATTTTCCTCTCCCACACATAGATGTCCTGGTAGACAACACCGCCAGCTATGAGATGCTCTCCTTTATGGATGGCTTCTCAGGGTATAACCAAATCTGCCTAGCGGAGGAAGACCAGGAGAAAACATCTTTCACTACTCAGTGGGGGACCTACTGCTATGTCGTCATGCCCTTCGGTCTTAAGAACGCAGGGGCAACATATCAAAGGGCGATGATGGCCATCTTCCATGACATGATGCGCGTCTATATGAAAGTTTACGTGGACGACATTCTGGTTAAATTCAAGGCCAGGAGTGGACATGCAGAGATCCTCCAAGTAGTTCTCCAATGGTCGCGGGAGCACCAACTCAAAATGAACCCCAAGAAGTGTGTATCGGGGTTTCTTCAGGGAAGCTTCTAGGGTTCATTGTCAGTAAAAGAGGAATTGAGATCGACCCTAATAAAGCTAAGACCATTGCTGAGATGCCTCCTCCCAAGAACATCAAAGAGGTCATTGGTCTAATCGGGCATTTGCAATTCATTAGGAGATTCATATCTCACCATTCTCAGCGATGCAAGCCCTTCTACGACATGTTAAAAGGAGAGGCTAAATTTGATTGGAATGACAAATGTCAAAAGGCCTTTGATGACCTGAAGAATTACCTTTTAAATCCTCCCATTCTGGCACCCCCGGTCCCGGGTCGGCCTCTACTGCTCCATGTTTCCACCACAAAAGAATCTGTTAGAGCAGTGTTGGCCCAATATGACGATGCCAAAAGGGAACATGCAGTCTACTATTTGTCCAAGCTGTTCAATGATGCTGAGCAGCGTTACACTCCCATGGAAAAGACTTGTGCGGCCGTCGTCTAGGTCGCCCAAAAGCTAAAGCACTATTTCCTTGCACATGAAGTAAAGCTCTTGGCACGAATGGACCCAATCAAGCAGTTGCTAGAAAAGCCTACTTTAATTGATCGTTTGGTGAGATGGAAAAGTTTTCTCAATCAATTCGACATCACCTATGTCAGTCAGAAGACGATCAAGGGGCACGCCATCACCGAGCACCTTGCCCATCATCCACTCCCTACATTCTCCCCTGTCGATGAGAGTTTCTCGGATGAAGAGTTAGAAACCATTATAGATGGTGAACCTTCGTGGATCCTCTACTTCGATGGTGCATTCAATTCCAAGGGTTGTGGAGTCAGAGCCGTTCTTCAGTCCCCGGAAGGTATCATCATTCCCCGTGCTTGTCAGCTAACCTTCCCTGCTACAAATAATCTGGCTGAATATGAGGCACTCCTCATGGGCTTGAAAATGACATTGGCCCTCAGAGTTAAGGAGCTCCGGATCATCGGAGATTCCCAGCTTATAGACCAGCAATCCCTCAACAAGTATCAAACCTGGGACCCGAAATTGAAACCCTACCAAGACCTAGTTGGCAGGGTAGTCTGGCGGTTTAGGAAGCTTACCCTTGTACACACCCCTAGGGATCAGAACATTCTGGCCGATACCCTGGCATCTTTGGCGTCTTCCCTTCCAATCCCCGGTGAAAGGCCGTCATCCACTGTCATCATACAGAGAATGCACACCCCTTCACATTCAGATCCCTGGTTCCAGCAATTCTCTGAGCCTTCCTCTCAAGTCCACGTCATCTCCCATGAACCTGAGATGTTGAGTAGTGGACAGCGGATCTAGAGGGGAGGGGTGAATAGATCTGCCCCTCTTTTCGTAATGCAACCCTCTATATAGCTAGATAAAATAAATCGCAGCGGAATATAACTAGCTTATCGAAGAACACTATGATTCGCTTGGCAAGATGAGCAACTAATATATCGATTTGAACCTAAGCATGCATCTAGAATGAAACAATCACATAAACAAACCATAACACAAAGGATTTTAAGGTGGTTCGGACTGAATCCCGAGTCCTACGTCCACCCCTCACCAAATCCGGTGAGGCTCCACTAGTGCCACGCACTGAACCGTAAATCAGAAAGACCTCCGATTGCCTTCCTACTAACCACAGGTAGGGACGTCAACACCACAGATCGGACAACTTTCGATTGCCTTCCTACTAACCACTGGTAGGGACGATCTTCAGTTTCAAATGTTTGAATGAAATGGAAAGAGAACAAATATGAAAACACTCAAACAAGATATAGAATATGCTCAAAGAGAAAAGATCTTGTCTGAGATTGCTGGAGCTTGAATCTGATGCTTCAATGGTATCTTCTTCCTTGTGAAAAGATCTTGCTTGGATCACCTTGAGTTGATGAAGAAGATGAAGGATGCAAATTTGATCTCCCTTGAGAATGGGCTTCTTTGGATCACCTTGAGATGATGAAGAGGATGATGGTTGCAGCTTTATCTTCACTTGGCTTGGGGTTGATCTCCTCTTGAAGTAGCTTAAATCACTTGAGGATTTGATGAAGAACTTCTTTCCGGAGTACTGTTCACAGCTACAGTACTCGAACTCCTCTCCCTTGAACACACCCTTGTAGCCTCCTTTGATCTCCCAAATGATCAACTAGGGTTTCTAACCCTCTTGTATGTGTTTTATAACCTTTGAATGGTCCTTGGACATCCCCCAGAGCATATCCACATTTTGTGGGTGATTGGGTGACTTTAGGATTAAAGAAATCCATGGAGAATGGCCATTCTCGAAGTGGAAAACAAAGTCAACATTGAAGGCTCGGGGCTGGCGGTCGACCTGCAGAAGCTGGCGGTCGACCGCTACTGAGAAACACTATAGACGGATGGTCCCTAGAATTTTCGGTCGACCGCTATTGGGCTGGCGGTCTACCGCCACTGAGACTCGTGCAGACTGGGAACTACTGGCTGGGGCGGTCGACCGCCAGCTGGGTAGACCCCGGGTTTTCCTGGGTCGGTCCGTTAACCTCTTTAGCTCCGTCGCTTGAGTCCTTTAGCAGTCCGTTCTCATCTGTGGCATCAACCTTGACTGTCTTGAAGATTTCTATTGATTATATCACTCCTATAATCAAAATTTTGTTCTGGGGGCTCCGCCCCCGGAAACCCCCGTAACGGGCGCTGCCCCCTTGACCCTCGCGACCTGACCGCGCAGGTCGATCCGCGTGCGAGGGCGCAATCATTGAGCTTTCACTTTTGCCATCTCCACTCCATTCCTTAGCATATCTGTCATGAAAGAACATCAAGTAGTTTAGTCATATAAGAGTGGTAAAACATCAATGACTTATAGTGTTTAGCCATTATCAAAACCAAAATATCAAATAACTCAAATGACCACAGGATGATGTCGAATGACCCAAGTGACCACAAGACGACTCAATTGACCACAGGGGCACAACATGAGATTGACCTTGAAGATGGCAATCCCTAGTTTTTTGATATCAAGAACTATCTTCGAGATGGTTTCTTTCTTGATTATGCTACCGCCCCTGATCGACGAGCCATTCGTCGAGCCACGGAACGCTTTGCCATCATGGGTGGTCTCTTGCATCGTAAATCTCTCAGTGGAGTTTACCTCCGCTGTCTTGACGAGACCGAATCCCATGCAGTGGTCGAAGCTGCACATTCTAGCGAATGCGGTGGCCATGTTAATGGCTGCATACTTGCTCAGAAACTCCTTCACCAACACTATTGGCCTACCATGCATGAGGATTGTGCATGTTATGTCTGCCATTGTGCTAAATGCCAACTCCATGCAGACAAGGTCCACGCTCCACCATCTTCGCTCCACCCTCGTATAGCTCCTTGGCCTTTTTCCATGTGGGCATTCGACGTAGTCGGTCCCTTAGAGGATAGAATCGGAGAAATTCGAAGAAAATCCTTCATCCTCACCGCTACAGAGTATTTCACGAAGTGGGCGGAAGCTGAGGCTGTTGGGTCCTTGGGTAGGTGAGTAGACAAGAACGGGGGGTTGAATTGTCCCCCATGATCGATGGTAAATTAAAACTAACACAAATGAATTTACAACTTTGAACGAGATTGTAGAAATTAGACTAAGCAAGGTAAACTTGGTTCTCTCAATCTCACCGTTCACACACGAACATTCAACCAATATAAACAATTAAGCATGCATCCACAAAGGAAACCCACAAGACACGAAATTTTTAAGGTGGTTCAGGACCACGACGGGCTCCCTACATCCACCCCTCACCAAACTCGGTGAGGCTTCACTCGGGGATAAATCCCCAACACGGAGACGACGCTCCAACACACACACGGGGCTAAATCCCCATACACACACGGAGCAAAACTCCAACACACATGCATAGGGTGACGTCTATGCAACTACACGGGAGTAAACTCCCAACCACACACGGGGAACATACCCCGCAATATGCCCAAGCACACACGCGGATATGCTCCGCACCACATGACGCACATGCGTCAACATAAACCACTCGGAGAACCCCTTTCTCCGAACACCCACACAAGAAGATCGTTTATAGGTTTGTAACAAGTTAACAAATGAATGCTCTAAGCCCAAAACATGTGCTAAATACTAAAACAAGAAAGATTCAACAAGCACAAAGCTCTCCCTTCAATTGAATCTCCGGCTCTTCTTGGTTTGATGGCGGATGATGGCGATTTCAACGTCCTCTTGTTCCTCTCCTCGAGCTGCTTCTTTTCTTCTTCTACCACAAGCTCCAAATCTTCATGGATGTAGATGAAAACCACATTGCAAGAGCTCCTCTTCCTTTCCCCCTTTTTCTTCTCCTACAAGAAAGACCAAATGAGCATTAGGGTTCTTCAACTCCCAAATTCGGAGCACACATTAATATATATAGGAGACTGACCAAATGACCCATATACCCCTTCTAAAATATGTTTAAAACACCCTAATATGTTTAGGAACCATTGGAGGGTGTTTTGGTAAGGTTTAAAAAGGTTTTCAATGGGTTTTAAAACCCCCCGTTGCGTCCGTCCGGAATGGGTCGACCCTTGGGGTCGACCCTCGGCCAAACAGACAACACCCGACGCCCAGAATTAATTCTGGGACTCAGGGGTCGACCCCAGGTCGACCCTTGCAGTGGGTCGACCCCTGGAGGTGGCTGAGCACTCAGCCCAGGGGGGTCGACCCCAGGGGTCAACCCCTTCCCTAAAGGGTCCAAGAACTTGGAATTTAGCCCCGTTTAAGCGCCGAAAAAAATCCCAAAAATCAAGAATTAATTACTATAAATTCTACAAAGTATTAAGACCATTTAAACCACATTTCAACAAAATTTATGAGAATAGATTAAGCACATTGTAAAAACCTAAAAATATCATTTTAAGGATGCATAAAACACTTTCAATGCAATGCAACCTCATGAAAGATGTTCATGAAAACAACCCGGAACTTAACATAAAAATGGTTAGATGTTACCATCATCCACTTGACATGGGAGGGTTTAAAAGTCATCCTTTAACCTGTAAAAACATGATAAACCAAGAGGTTAGATGATAATCAAAACTCATGAACCAAGCATTAACTCTTTGATCTAGTTCACATAAAAATACATCATTGAACTAACTCAACCAAGTATTTGGCTTATCAAATCAATCAACAAAAATACATTCCACCTAATGACTAGGTTTTGTTATGATAAATATGGATCTCTCAATCACCCAAATATAATGACATGGGAGCTCAACCATTCAATCACAAGGCAACCAAATCTTCAACAGCAAAATGCTTCATCACACAAGTGTTAACAATTATGTCAAATGCAAAGCATGCATAATATCATAAAATCACATTCATTCAAATGACATTCTTGGTGATTAAAAACTAACATTTATGAATCATTATCTCATGAGGAGCATTGATATAAACTTCCCAAATTAAATTACCGTGAGTCCAAGAAATGAGCAAGCATCATTAAAATCACATCCATCAAATTTCAAGTTACAAGGTTGAGGATATTTCAAGCCCAAAAATCTTATGAGGAAAACGCATGAAAATACCCAACCAAGACTTTGAAAAGCTATTTGATGAAATGCATGAAATATAGAAGAGTCAATGCAATGTAATGAGTGAGTCAACTCCCTTTTTCAATAAGATCTTCATTGATGCACTCTTTTGAGTTCCAAACATGAATCATGGATTTTTAACCTACAAATCAAAATATTCAAAGCATGAGATCCTTAAATACAAATCATTCATATGACTTTCAAATATGAACAGAGTTAACTCCCTTTTAGAAGAAGAGCTTCATTGATGGACTCCTTTAGATTCCAAGTATGAGCTATGAATTTGTGTTCCTACAAACCAACATAAATATAACATTAGTTCTTTAAACACCAAGGGTTCACATGACTTTCAAGAGTGAACATTGACTCCATCTTTCAACTCATCAAATCAAGATATAAAATATGTTGCTCAATGAAACACATACACACACAAACACAATCGTTTTGATATCATTGAAACCAAACACGAACTAGGGGATGCAACAGAGGCATTCACGAAAGTCAAAGCGGCAACGGTGGTAAAGTTTATCAAGCGCAACATCATTTCAATGTTTAGCGTTCCCCGTGACATCGTCACTGACAACGGACCACAGTTTACATCCCAGGAACTCCGCGACATGTGTGGTAAATATGACATCAATTTGCATCATTCATCTCCATACTACCCACAAGGAAATGGACAAGCTGAAGCTACAAATAAAACTCTCATTAGAATCATCAAGAAAACTTGCAAATCTCACCATTATTCAGACTGGCCAGATCGCCTCACTGAGGCTCTCTGGGCTTACCGCACTTCCGTCCGAACTCCCACCGGTCAAACCCCGTACGCACTTACTTTTGGGACAGATGCGGTACTCCCATATGAAATATTCGCTCCCTCACTAAGAGTGCAGCTGGATCCCGAGCTCGATCCCGAGCAGTGGAGAGAAAACCTCTTATCCCAGCTGGAGCTATTAGATGAGAAACGAATGATCGCGGCCGATCACGCACAGGTATATCACAAGAGAATTGCACGTTATTATGCCACGAAAGTTCTAGAGAGAAAATTCAGGATAGGTGAATTGGTTTTAAAAAAGAAATTAACTAAAGCCACTGGTCTTAAGGCAAAGCTCCAAGAGAATTGGGAAGGCTCGTTCGTTGCCAAAGAAGTCTACTCAGGTAATGCTTACAAATTGATGGACTCCCAAGGAGAAGAGCTCGCCCATCCATGGAATGGGGTGTATCTCAAGAAATTCTATTCATGAGACCTTGTACATAGCTATTCAAAAACAAACAAAAAATTCAAAAAATTTTAAAACAAACAAAGAAGTGTCTTTTATTTGCAGTATTGTACAGAAAAAATCAATGCCTGGTGATCACCACGTAGTCCAAACACATTGCATCAACCCTTCATGCTAGATAGGGACCGTAAAGGTATGGTAAGTATCGGATATTGGTCTGCCAGAGCCGTGGAGATCCCTGTCCAGCCATGTCGGTCTATGCTTTAGAAGGAAGACAACATGCACACATGCACGTGTTTTATCCAAAACGGGTGGCATGACCTATGATGAGGGCTCACCCCGAAGGTCTCTAGGAAAGCCAAACTCTTTTGTTCTTCTTCTTTTCGACCAAATGAGATAGCCGGCGCCCTTAAAACGTTGAGCATGTGGAAGCCAAAGTACATGACCCTCAGGGCAAGAGTAGGATCCATTCCCTCGAGCTCAGGTCAGATCACAAGAAGAGGGCAGTGTCCCCGTAGGCAAGAAAAGAAAGGGGATTCCGAATCCAAAATGAACGATATTCTCTTCCCCGAGAAAAAAGAAAAAAGGAAGAAAATGATAAAAATTATGATGAGTGACAAAGTCACATGAAAAGGCCTGGTCGTGACCGTGCCTGACCTTAGCAAATGAAAGCCCTCATCCTAAGCAAAAGAGAAAAATACTACAAAAGGGGCAATGAAACATCCAAGTGCTCAGGGATGGCCCGAAATTGCCCGAAAGGAGAAAGTCGAGTAGGCTCTCAGCTAGCTCGCCGGGTTAACGGCTTTGCCGGTCCTCTCAGAAGGTTTACCCCCTTTCATCTTCCTTCTCCCTCCAAAGGACAAAGCTCAATGGAAGTCCCGAAGGGTGAACCTTGTCAAGGTTTCCATCCTGTTTAGTAAAACACACAAATGGTTGTCCATCTCAAAAGTGAAAGCCTTTGCTGCGAAGGAGTCTCTGTGTTTCTAGCCGATCAAGACTCTTATTTACCCCCTTCTACGCTTTCTTACATTACCTCGGGCTTAGGTCAATGCAAGCGCGTCACCTATGGGCGCGACGGCGTCTGATTCCGGGTCAGCGTCGCGCGGTTGGCCATTAGGGTTCCAAGGTGTTCCATCATATACCGTCTAGAGTCGTGAGAAAATAGACTCGGGTCGGGCAAATCTTTTACCTCGAACGCTTTTTGGGTGTATCCCTACGGTCGGAAGCAACTGGGACCCTAAGCTTGGCATGACAGTTTTATCATTCGGATAAGACTTAACCGGCGGGACTATCATTCGAGGCGTCTAGAGGCCCAAATCAACTTGGACGTGAGCTAAGGATACTAGGGAGGTAATCGAGAAAACCCTCGTCTCCATGTAGGTCAGGTGCCATATGGGTGGTCACCAAGCGTTCCAAAAAAACAAAGAAAACAAAAATCCAAAAAATCAATATATTCAAATCATAAAAAAATTGAAAATTTATAACTCCAAATATATATATATATATATATATATATAATCATAAAACACCAAAAAAATGCACAAAAATCCAAAATCCAAAAATATGTTTTACATCCGCATGAGCATTGCATGATCATGTTTCCCTTTCTGTTTACATTTCGCTTGCTTACATGTGCATATCACGTTTCTTTTTTTCAAATCTTGTTAATAAGATTTAGCCCTCTGAACCTACATCGAGAAAGGTACAATCTACTTTTCGCAGGGGGCTAAAAACATACTACACTAACCTTTTCCCTTTAGTGTGGTTGAAACAGGTAAAAAGGGAAGACGGCGTCAAGCCAAATCGAGACAAGTACACTGAAGAAAGCTCATTTCATTGCCAAACATGTCCATTACATTCCATTGAAACAACATTCTAGGGGCATACCCTCAGTGTACAAAAGGGGCAACTGCTACCCAGCTGCATCTCTCTCTCTCTCTCTCCATCTCTCCTAATCTCCATCAGTGTGGGGTCGGCTACGCCAACTATTAGCCTCGTCTCCATCTCCGCTCACTCTATCTCGCAGCCGTGATGGCCGCGAAGCCCTCGAGCCTGAGGCGGCTAGCTGAATCGCCTCTTGTCCTACAGGAAACTGCATCATACCCATAAGCTCGTCCATAGTAAAATGCACATCTCCTACGGTCTGCAGTGACTCAGAAGCAGTCGCAGGCCTAACTCTCTCCCCTAGGGCACCCCTACCCTGGTACCTCCGCAGCACCCGTCGTCGCAAGGCCTCTTGTTGATCGAGATCTCGTTGCTCCCTCACTACCATCGCTATCTCTCGAGCGCATGCCTCAGCCTCTCTCTCCTTCGCCTCAGCGAGGCGACCCTCGAGCCGCTCAATCGAGCTCATCTCTCCTAGTCGGCGAGTCAGCTTCTCAATGCGGGCCTCCTGCTCCCGACGAACAGATAGGCTGGCCGCCAGCTCCTTCCTCTGTAGAAAATGAACAGTCATGTAAAACAGGCAAAGATGATAAAGAAGGGAACTGCTTTCAACTTGAGTGCTAGGTTCTTACCGCCTCGGCAAGCTCGGCCTCTCGCTCCTCGGCTCGCTCGATAGCCCCAGCTAGGCGATCCTCCAACTCATCCACGATGTCAGCTCGGAACGAAGGGCCGGCCTCTCCACCTGCTCCTGCCCACACATAGGTCAGCTCTCCTCGCTGCGAACACAAGGGGCAAGAAGTTAGTCAAATTCAATCAATTCCAAATTCCAAATCAATTAATTAATTTTGACTTACCATCTCTCAGATCTCGTGTCGTAAGTCCACGATCGTCTGGTCGAGGACGACGATCCGATTTTGAGAATCCTCATAGCTTTAGTCTCAGGCATCTGCACATCCAATTCACAAACTCACTTAGCTCTAGAATTTAAATAAGAACATCACAATTAAGAGCCAAAAGAGTAACTCACCTCTCGGGTGTCGAGACGAAGCCGTCTAGCATACCGGTCCCGATAGTCGGCCAAGTAAGCCTCACTGCTCCTCACGGTCCGGTCGTGCTCCAGTGAGGGTCTCCTCTGTAATGCCTCTGCCTCAGCATGGTAGCGAGAGGCCCAATCTTGATCACTCGCCGAAGTCCGACGACGTCCCCGATCTGACTCGTGTTCAGCTGGAATAGCCACTGGCAGCTGATCCCACCCCAGTGTCCTCTGCACTAGGCGAAGGAAAAGCAGCTCCCTCAGGTTCACGCAGAACAGCACGGTATCTCTATGGAACTAAGCTCGCCCCTCCCTCACCCAAGGCTGAGTGGTGGTATCCTCCATCGCGTAAGGAGCCCAATCACCTGCCACACATCAAAGGAAAAGATGAATGTTTTTGCTCATTGAGTACATAACAAATGCAACAAATCACACACCTCTTTTTAGCCAAAACACTTACCTGGCAGGGAGGGAACTCATCCAGCGTTGTCCTGAGATCAGAGAGCCTAGTGGCCACTAAGCTCCGGTCCTGGACCATCTCCCATCTAGCCATAAGAGGGACCTCCTGCATCAAAGCCCGTGAAATCGTGCCGCGACCTAGAGGGAACCGAGTGTACCCCAAAATCTGAAAACACAAAAAAGAACAATCCATCAATTAAAATTTTGAATTAACATGCCTATAAGGGGTAGACTCATACCTATAAGAAGGGCGTGAAACCTCCTAGGTTCCCTGAACCTGGGCGCATTGGATCCAAGTTGGTGAAGAGGTGCGCCAGCATCGGTCTTCCCCACGCGAGTCGAGGTCCCTGCTCGAGATCCCACACCAGCAAGAGATACTTTAGATTCACCTTGTTCGAGGCAGTAGCAAATAGCAACCTCCCAAATAAGTATAGGAAGAAAATCTGTAACTCCTGTTGCTCGCTCCTCCCTTGAGATCTGAGTCTCTGTCTCACTCGCCCCGAGTATACATCCAGGTCCTCTAGTGGCCCGCGTGTCATCCTCGCGAGCCCCATCGTAGCACTGATCTTCCCGGGCGGAAGACTGGTCACTGGTCTCCAAGATCGAGCTACTTGAGGCCCAAGCAAGTCCTCTACCTCCTCACGATAATCTTTCAGCTCTCGATCGAGCACCGGGATCCTTGCCACTAGCAATCCCATCAAGAAGGCCACGTCCTCAAGAATGGGGATCATATGCCCCCACGGCATCACGAACGCTCTACAACTATCCACCCATCTCTCCCGCACCACTGTCAGGAAGGTGGCGTCCACCTGGAAGGGTCGGATCCTGAAGAACAGGCCGAAACCCATTCTATCCACCCTCTCCCATTGCCCAGGAGGTAGGGAATGATACCAAGCCCACACCAAGTCCCATGTGACTCAGGCTCTTATCCTTTGTGGACCCTGCACACATTAGAAAGAAAACACAAGGAGATCCATTAAATCTTCCAAACCATTCCGCTTTCTTCATTTTATTCCAAAAACTCACAGCCCTGGAGCAGGGCGACCACAGTCCTGGTCGCCCACCTCCCCGGGCGGCCAAAGGCCTGGCCGCCGAAGCCCATCTGTGGGCGACCAGCACTCTGGCCACCCAGATCAGGGGGCGACCACAACCCTGGCCGCCCACTGGTTCATCCCCCTCAAACCCTTCCTCCAACATCCATCTCTCCACAAAGAACATGCATCCACATACTAATCTAATGAATACAAAGTAGGGGCACGAAGTTTACCTTCCTGGGCTGCCCTCTCTTCCCTTGGTCGGGCTCACCATCATCCGAACCCTCGCTATCTTCACCTTCATCTCCTTCATCACCTTCGGTCGGCCCCTCATCGGGGATAGCCTCTCCCCCATCACTTCCATTATCTCTACTCTCCTCCAAGTTTGCAGAAACTGTGGCCGAAGAAGAGGAGCTCGTCGTAGCTTCTACTTCCTCTTGCTCTTCACTTGAGGAAGGAGGATCGGGCACGATGTCAAGATGAGCTTTCCTTCTCCCCATTGCTTGATCTAGAAGATTCAAGTGGCTAGAACCTCACTCGAGCGAGAACAACACTCTCTCAAGTTCTCCAACTCCCAAGGCATCCACAACAAGGGCCACCCAAATGAGGAGGGTGGCCACCCTTTAAATGAACCCTCAAAGCAGAGGGCGGCCAAAGGTCTGGCCGCCCCGTCCTTAGTGAAGGCGGCCAGGACCCTGGCCGCCCTCCACCTTGGTCAGTGAAAAAAATATATAAAAAATGCAAAATCAACAAAACTTGATGCAAGTCCAGTCGTCTAAATGCATTCACATAATTTCATTCCATCTACTAAGTTCCACAACCATCAATCACTCATTGTCCAAACCAAAAGAAAAAACAAACAAAAATATATAGTCCATTTATCTTAACATAACTATAAAGGAAAAGTGCTGAACAAACTCCAATCAGGTACGCCTCCTCATAAAAAATTCATTCACGGCCGGCCTGAAGTTTTGTTGGTAGTGCACATAGCGCCTCAATTCATCTTTGTCCTCCTCTATGTCCACTTTGGCCTTCACCGTGGCTACATGGTGTCTCCACGCCTTCCCGATCCTGTGTAGTCACCGTCGATCCGCGTCGGTCCCCAGAAGGCGCTTTGCAATCAATCCTCCCTTTGAAGCTGCCCATGGGATCAATCTGGGTAATCCCACCTGGCGATGGCAGTGGTGTCCCTGGTACAACACCAAGCTCATGGCCTCCTGATGGGGTAAAAGAAGATGTCATTGCCTATTCCCTCTTTAGAAGTACTCCCCTTGCTTCAATTCTTTGATCAACCACGGAGTAGAACCCTACCCCGTAGTCCTTATAGGTTGAGAGTCCCACCTAGCTCTGGACTCCCATGGTTTGGGATAAGAGCAGGAGGGCAGTCAAAACGATGGCCACCCACCCTTGGCCTGGATGACCACAGGTCTGGCCGCCCAGACCTTGGGGTGGCCAGCTACCTGGCCGCCCTCATCCCCTTCCTTGTGAAGCTATGTTTAAACTGATTGTATATGGTTTGCCATGATATTTTAATGGTTCATTAAATAAAATGTGTTTATTGTTCTATTCCTATTCTCATTGATGAACTTTACTGACATGTGCTCATGCAGCTGCAGGTCTCCACATCTATGGGACCAGAAGACGATAAGGCCATGTTACCTTGCATCATAGGTAGAATGCCGAAGGGTAATAGCTTCAGGCGTATAAACTCCGAGTTCCTCTCTAAAAAAATCGTGAAGAGTTTATACTCCTTAAGCTATTCAATGGCCGCCTGCTGCCTAATCCCGGGATGACGGACTTCCCGAATTCTCGACTATGCTTCATTACAATGTGGAACGATGGATCTCCATCAGGATACGGACCACGTCTGTCACCAAACATGGGATGACGGACTTCTTGAACTCTTGACCGTTAGTTTGGAGGCAGGCAAATAAATCCTCTGGCTTTTGCATTAGATAGGTCTTTTGCTTTAAACCCAGCATGCATCATATAGGTCTTTTTAGCCCCATTTGAAAGAAAATCCAAAAAAAAGATATATGTAGAAAAAAGGAAACAAAAATGCATACATCTCATCTGGAAGCCGTGACGCATAAGCGGGGAGGCCACGTTGATCTGACAAACCCATGGTCCTTTGGTCCCCGCATCTGGTTTTCTAAGTCCCTCGATTTTACCAAATTTGCACGAATGAGTCTACGTGATTCCACTCCGATTTGACCAGCAGAAAATATGTTTTATGCAAGGCTGTTTTGAGTATCTCATGATTCAACGAGTCATTGTATTCCCATACCCTGATCTTTTTACTTGACTTTGTTTAGGTCTTGTATCTCCTTGAGCACCGGATTGCGCTTTCATCCCCTCAAGTCCCGCACAATGCCATTTTAGGGGGCCCCCACGAGGCCGCAGATACAAGTCCTCTTAGATTAATTGTCCTTCCTTCTATTGCCAATGGCTTACTTGATTACTTGATGCTCATGCGACCCTACATGAAGCTTGTTTTCCACTCAAGAATTTCCTTGAGTGTGTTGCCCTCATTAGGCTTGTTTCTTTGCCGAAACACCCATTTATCAGTCCGCCGGGCTATCTTGCAAAACGGGCGTTCCGGAAGGGCATATGTAGATGCCTAATTTTGGACATCTCACGGATCCCCAATGGACCTTCGTGTGAATGACGTTAATTGTGGTACTTGGTTTACCGATGTTTGATTTTTAAAGCCCAGCTCGTAGCCTTTTAGCTATTGGGCCTCGTCCACTTAGGGGCCCAAGAATCATGGTCTGGGTGGCCAAACGCTTGGCCGCCCCCCAATCCTGGGCGACCAGGGCAATGGCCTCCCTCCCCAGGTCGGTGGCCAGCCTCCTGGCCGCCTTCCCCCTCAAGGTGGCCAAAGGTTTGGCCGCCTTCCTCTGTTTACCCGGTCAGAGAACGTGGCCCGGCTCATGGGCACGTCCTTTCCCCCGTTCTGCACAATCTCTCCCCACAACTTGTAACACCCAGCTCGTTGAACAAAATGGAGGATCTTCCGTGTAAGTAGGGGGATTTTGGGATTTTTTTTCCATTCGGGTGGAGTTCTGGCATTAGAGAGGAGGATCAAACGAGCGGAGCTCCGGCGGAGGTGTCTTGCAGAACTTCCTCCCGAAGGCTGAGCAGAACCGGTCGCCTTCCTCCTGCTTCCCGTAGTCCTGGTTTGAACTCCACAGCTCCTACTCTCTACTTGCATCATGGCTTCCAGGTAAGTACGTAGCATTGCATGTAGTGTCCTTTAGCCCCTAAACTTAAGAGGTTTCTTCTAAAAAATAAAGGGAAGGTGGGTGGTCAAAAGTCTCAGCCATCCCTCCTTCCCACCACCCCAAGTAAACTTGCCACCATCATTCCCATTTTCGTTCATTCCATTAGAGTAGATATTACACTCATTTCTTTACTAATGGCTTGTTGTTTCCTTTTTTTTTTAGCTACGTTGCAGGACTTCAACACAAGGGATAAGCAGGGCTCCTTGCCCTTGGCCGGCCGAGGACGAGGAAGAGGGAACCCATCATCTCCCCATCTGGATCATCTCCCCGCGATCATCACCCCTGTGAGGTTCAGGTAAACACCTCTGGCGATCACATTCTAACATTTTTTTGTTCCTATATAGGTACTCAGGAGACGCTCTCCATTGACACTACGTCCATCCATACATTCCACTAACACCACACGTCGATCTCGGGCGCCTACAGCTGCCTGACTTGATAGCAAGTAAAGGCAGAACATTTAAAGCCCGTAGGGAAACTACATCCCCTGGATATTCCCGAGTGGAAATGGGAAAGTATAGGGATGGATTTCATCATGGGTTTACCTAAGACAAGAGGTGGATACGAAGGTATATAGGAGATTATAGACCGATTGTCTAAATCTGCACATTTTCTACCAATCAAAAGTCGATGGTCTGTGGATATATTAGCAGCACTGTACATGAGGGAAATTGTCAAAGTACATGGTGTCCCCGTCACCATTATATCTGATCGAGACCCTCGGTTCACATCACAGTTCTGGAAGAGTCAACAACATTCATTAGGGACCCGACTCAACTTTAGCACTATGTTCCATCCACAAACTGATGGTCAAACAGAAAGGATAAATCAGGTAGTGGAGGATATGCTCCGGGCATGTGCTATTGACTTTGGTGGAAGTTAGCACGATCACTTGCCTCTAGTGGAATTTTCATACAACAATAGCTACCAAGCTAGTATACAAATGGCACCATTCGAGGCTCTATATGGTAGAAGATGTCGTTCACCTATTTGTTGGAGTGAAGTAGGAGAAATATAATTTCTCAGCCCCGACATCATTAGGGATACTACCGAGAGATAAAGCTTATTCGGGAAAGACTCCAGATGGCTCAAGATAGACAGAAATCATATGCTGACAATCGAAGGCGCGACCTGGAATTTCAAGTAGGAGGCCATGTAGTTCTTAAGATTTCTCCAGGTCGAGGTATTCAAAGATTCGGTATCAAAGGCAAGCTTACTCCAAGATTCATTGGCCCCTTTGAAGTTCTCGAAAGGGTTGGTGAAGTCGCGTATCGAATAGCTTTACCTCCTCAACTATCTGAAGTTCATGATGTGTTTCATGTCTCAATGCTCAAGAAGTATGTACCTGATCCATTCCATGTCATTACTTATGACAACCTGGAGGTTAAAAAGGACTTCACAAACGAGTAAAAGCCAGTCAAGATCATTGAACGAGAAGTATGTCAACTTCGGAATAAAACCATTCCTATGGTTAAAATCCAATGGACAAAATCATGGCCACATGAAGCAAACTACATGGTGTCCCCGTCACCATTATATCTGACTGAGACCCTCGGTTCACATCACAGTTCTGGAAGGGTCTACAACTTTCATTAGGGACCCGACTCAACTTTAGAACTACGTTCCATTCACAAACTGATGGTCAAACCAAAAGGATAAATCAGGTGGCGGAAGATATGCTCTGGACATTTGTTATTGATTTTAGAGGGAGTTGGCACGACCACTTGCCTCTAGTGGAATTCTCATACAACAATAGCTACCAAGCTAGCATACAAATGGCTCCATTCGAGGCTCTGTATGGAAGGAGCTGTCGCACACCTATATGTTTGAATGAAGTAGCAGAAAGATAATTTCTCGGCCCCAACATCATCAAGGATACTACCGAGAAGATAAAGCTTATTCAGGAAAGACTCTAAATGGCACAAAATAGGCAGAAATCATATGCTGATAACCGAAGGTGTGACCTGGAATTCCAAGAAGGAGACCATGTATTCCTTAAGGTTTCTCCGAGTCGAGGTATTCGAAGATTCGGTATCAAAGGCAAGCTCACTCTAAGATTCATTAGCCCCTTTGAAATTCTCGAAAGGATTGATGAAGTTGCATAGCGACTAGCATTGCCCCCTCAATTAGCTAGAGTTCATGATGTATTTCACGTATCAATGCTCAAAAAGTATATCTCTGGTCCATTTCATGTCATAACCTATGACAACCTGGAGATTAAAAAGGATTTGACATATGAGCAAAAGCCAATCAAAATAGTTGAACAAGAAGTGCATCAACTTCAGAATAAAACTATTCCCATGGTCAGAGTCCAATTGTCATGCCCCGAGATTATGCAGCGGAAACAATCGGGAACGTGAATAGTCAGCTAGTACGCCTCGAGCAAGTAATATAATCCGAGCGCAAGACAATCATAATAAAGTAATTGTACAAGTAAATTTTTAACAAACTTCACTTTATTCCGTAATAATAATATCAAAGTACACAAGATCCATGACTCTTAATACTCTTACATTATCGACTCAAGAAAACAGAAAATTACAATAAGACTCTACTAGACATTTGATAACTAAGGCTTCTCTCCTTCATATGTCCTTCAGTCACTCTCAGACCCGTCACTTGCATAATCCGAATCTGATTCCCTTGTACTTCCTGAAACATTGAGAAAGTAGGTAATGAGCACACTTGCCCAGTAGGTATCTTCGTATCAACATGAAGGTGAGCTTAAGTGATTAGCATTTTAGCACTAGAGAATAAGATAAATCATGCAAATACGATGAAGCACGTAAATAAAACCAAAGTAACAAGACACGATCAAGTATGAGATATGAGAATGTGATTGATCAAGTATATAAAAAGAATGTAAATTTAGCCTTTCCATGAACAAGAATGTAACAAGAAAGTACTTTTCATAACCATGGAGGCTATGCACTAGAAAGTCATGAAACAAGCAAGAAATTAATTTTCGCTTAATAGCAAGTACTTTGTGAATTTACGTGGGTCTTTATTCATGTTCGTGGATCTTCACTTATTTATAAACAAAGTACTCCCAGTGCAATACGACGCCAGTAGTATCATACCCCATGGTTTACAGTATGTTTCTGACAATCAGCGAGGGGACTAGCATAGAGCCCTTGAATACAATAAGTGCTCGAACTGCATCTTCAAGTATAAATCAAGCTACTTCCACGATTATAATAATAATGTGGCCAATAATGTACAATTTCAACAATAATTCCATGATAAGGTAACCAAGGTATAGAATGTACCAATAGTTCATCATGAGAATTCAAGAAATGCTTTTAATAACTAGGTTATGCCACGGAGAAAATTCGGCAGCATAACGGTACATTCATTATCTTTCATATTTTTAACATTGACTTATTAACATAGGTTCAGAGTCCAGATAATTCTAAGACCATCCAAGAACTCAAGAAAATCAACCCCAAAGATCAACCACGGGTTAGATAATTTTAGGAACCAAGTGGTCATTTACTGGACCGTTTCTTGAGCCAAGCAGTCTAGTGCAGGACCGTTTTATGTATGAAACAGAAAAGTCGACGTAGTGAAATCTCCTGGATCCTAGCGATCACGGTAAAGGTCGCTTAGTGACTGTAGCGTTCTAGTATATGGCCGTAAAGGTCCAAATCTCACAAAATACCAATAAAAGTGCTTTCTAGACAATTGGGCTTTTATGGTACAACCAGCTCGGCTTCCTAGTGAGAATCCTAGGCTCGCGGAGACTTATGGAGGCATTGAAACAAGATTTTCTAGTCCGTTTGAAGGAATATCCAAAGGAGAGGTTATCAAGTCCAAGATTGTGTACTTAATGTGCAAAGGTGTTACTAATGACAACATACCGAGATATGTGCCATGTACTTAAGAAAATGACTCATAAGATAGAATGGACCACGATAAAATAATGATCAATTTAAGTCCATAACCCTTATGAAAACGTGCTTATAAATACAAGAGTATAAGTTTTGGCCATAAAACTAACATAGGTTAAAATAATCCCAAGTACACAAAGAACATGAAATCTTCTGGAGTATAACTTGTTATAAGAAAATAACACTTGAAATAGGAGTAATAACTTTCTTAACTAATGCTTAGCATATAGTAATTTGACTAATCTGCAATATGTTTCAGGTAACAATATTATAGAAATGAGAAAACACAAACGGTCTAGTGGGTGACCATTTCATGGGTGCTAACAGTCTGTCGTAGGACCGCAAAAGGTCTCTGGCGGTCTACAGGATGACCCTTTCTTCATGGGTAACAGCAAACTTATATAATAATAAAATACAATACTAATCTAAGACATATCATACATGAAAATCAACATGAATAAATTATATAGCATGATAGAACAAGTATAGGCCAACAATATGCGTGGGTTTGTGTAATAAACAAGAGAATTTCCTTTTTACTCAATTAGGGCTAGTTCATGCATGAATATTATACTAGATGCATAGTCCTAATGAAATCATAAAATTCTCAATGTACAATGCTTGAAATCGACTGGAAACAGAGGGCTTTTATCCCTAATGTCATGTTTAAGCCTCTCATGAGATATCCTACCTCTGTCCTGGGCTTTAGACTTCGAATTTAGGGTTGGAAGTTAACCCACATTTTTTGCACGTCCTGTGCTAAACCAGCCACTTCACACCCTTGTATCTCCTGATTCTCTTGACCTATGGACATGAAAATTAGAGGGTAGATCGAAGATATAAAGGGTAACATAATGTTTTAAAGACACCATCGCTAAATACCTCGTTTAGGGCTTCTAATTTCCGAATCTTCACTGGACCGATGCACAGATTCCTAGGTTACGAGTGTAGAATCAACAACTTTGAAAGCTTCTAACTCCTTGTAGGCTTGATCTCCTAGAACAAAATTTTGAGAAAAATGTGATCTAACTAAAATGAACAAATTCCTAGACAAAACTTACCTCTAATTCGACCTCTTTACCTTAGTTCCACGCAAGCCAAAATTAAGGGTCGTACCGATTGGTTCTGGGGTCTATTTATAGGGTTCAACTAGGGTTTCATGGATTAGAACGAACTTAGAGTCCCAATTGGGTCTCCAATTCGATCCTCTAGCATACTGGACTCCTCTAACTAAGGGATAACGTCGATCCTAGTCGATTAGGGTGCCAAAGTTTCCACCTTTTCATGGCTTCTTCCGCTCATGGAATCTGCAGAGTCTAGCTGTCTAATGCTAGACCGTTTCTTGATCCATGCAGTCTCACGATAGACCATTTTCAATGTTGAGCGCCGAATTTGAAACCAGTACAAAATCTTTTGATATTATCTCATGTTTTTATCCGTTTATTTATCTACCAAAGAGTAATTATCCCCTTAAATTCTGAAAGTACACTAGTCTAAGCTTCTAGAATATGGGCTAAGGTCCAAAACAGTCTTTTGGGCCAAAATTGATTTATTAGATGGGCCTAATCCTCTTGGTGCAGGGCCATAGTAATTGGATTTAATTAACCATACTTCATTTAATAGCCCTTTTTGCCCATTGAATAATTAATATAATTATATTTTAATCTCAGAATTTTCTTGGGCGTTACACCCTCCCCCACTTAAAAAGAATTTGGTCACCAAATTCCTTATAATAAGAATTACTAAGGAGAGTGTACTAACATTCAAATATCTCTAGAAATATTTTGCGCATGGTTTCTTCGGTTTCCCATGTTGCTTCATGTGGCCATGATTTTGTCCGTTGGATTTTAACCATAGGAATGGTTTTATTCCAAAGTTGACGTACTTCTCGTTCAATGATCTTGACTGGCTTTTGTTCGTATGTCAAGTCCTTTTTAACCTCCTGGTTGTCATAAGTAATGACATGGAATGGATCAGGTACATACTTCTTAAGCATTGAGACGTGAAACACATCATGAACTTCAGATAGTTAAGGAGGTAAAGTTATTCGATACGCGACTTCACCAACCCTTTCGAGAACTTCAAAGGGGCCAATGAATCTTGGAGTAAGCTTGCCTTTGATACCAAATCTTTGAATACCTCGACATGGAGAAACCTTAAGAAATACATGGCCTCCTACTTGAAATTCCAGGTCATGCCTTCGATTATCAGCATATGATTTCTATCTATCTTGAGCCATCTGGAGTCTTTCCCAAATAAGGTTTATCTTCTCAGTAGTAACTCTAATGATGTCAAGGCCGAGAAATTATCTTTCTCCTACTTCACTCCAACAAATGGGTGAACGACAGCTTCTACAATATAGAGCCTCGAATGGTGCCATTTGTATACTAGCTTGGTAGCTATTGTTGTATGAAAATTTCACTAGAGACAAGTGATCGTGCCAACTTCCTCCAAAGTCAATAGCACATGCCCTGAGCATATCTTCCACTACTTGATTTATCCTTTCAGTTTGACCATCAGTTTGTGGATGGAACGCAGTGCTAAAGTTAAGTCGGGTTCCTAATGAATGTTGAAGACCCTTCCAGAATTGTGATGTGAACAGAGGATCTCGGTCTGATATAATGGTGATAGGGACACCATGTAGTTTGACAATCTCCATCATGTATAATGCTGCTAGTACATCCACAGACCATCGACTTTTTATTGGTAGAAAATGTGCAGATTTAGTCAATCTATCTATGATCACCCATATACCATCATGTTATCCTCTTGTCTTAGGTAAACCCATGATAAACTTCATCCCTATACTTTCCCATTTCCACTCAGCAATATTTAAGGGGTGTAATTTCTCAGCGGGTCTTAAATGTTCTACTTTTACTTGTTGACAAGTGAGACATCGGGACACAAAATATGCTACTTCTCTTTTCATATTGGGCCACCAAAAGTTTCTTTTCAAATCTTGATACATCTTGGTAGCATCAGGGTGAATAGCATACCTTGATTTGTGAGCTTCTTTCATGATCAATTTCTTAGTGTCATCATGATTCGACACACAAATTTGATCCTTAAATAATAGTCTTCCATCATTTGAGATGGAAAATTCCAGTCTCTAATCAATATTATCCTTAATCTCCATCAATGTGGGGTCATTTTCTTGCAATTGGACTATGTCCTCGATCGATGTAGGTTGAGACCTTATATTGGCAATCATACCTCCTTCTCCTTCTCTGTCAATATCAAGATTGAAATGAGAAAAATCTTCAATAAGATAAGTTATACCTTTCATGAGGCATGCTAGAGTTGCCATTGGTTTTCTGCTAAAAGCGTCAGCTACTGCATTGGCTTTGCCTGGATAATACTGGATAGTAAAATCGAAGTCTTTGAGATACTCCAACCATCTGTGTTGTCGCATGTTTAACTCCTTCTGGGTGAAGAGGTATTTCAGACTTTTATGATCTGAAAATATGATGAATTTCTCCCCATAAAGGTAATGTCGCCAAATCTTCATTGTGAATATTACCGTAGCTAGTTCCAAATCATGCACAGGGTAATTTTCTTCGTGACGCTTTAACTGCCTTGATGAATAGCAAGTCACCCTTCCTCTTTGCATAAGGACGCATCCTAGGCCAATGCCAGATGCATCCGTATAGACTTCAAAGCCACCACCCTCTGTCGGTAGCATTAATACAAGTGCAGTGGTAAGGTATTCTTTAATAGTTTGAAAACTCTCTTCGCAATCCTTCGACCATATAAAAGGATTCTCCTTTCTTGTGAATCTAGTTAAAGGAACAACGATCTTTGAGAAATCTTTGATAAATCTCCTGTAATAACTAGCCAGACCTAGAAAACTTCTGACTTCAGACACGGTCGTCGACCGGCTCCAGTTCTTAACAGCTTCTATTTTAGAAGGGTCGACAGCGATACCTTCCTTTGAAATAATATGGCCAAGGAAAGAGGCATCCTTTAGCCAGAACTCACACTTACTAAGCATTGCATAAAGCTTGTGCTCTCTTAGCATTTGCAAGGCTATTCTTAAGTGCTCTTCATGTTCCTCCTTTGTTTTGGAGTATATAAGAATATCATCAATGAAGACGACTACAAACTGGTCAAGATAAGGTATGAAGACATTATTCATGAGTTGCATAAATACTGCTGGGACATTGGTTAACCTGAACGGCATTACCACAAATTCATAGTGGCCATATCTGCTCTGAAAAGTAATTTTGTGTATGTCTTCAGTTTTGATCTTGAGCTGATGATAACCTAACCTGAGGTCTATTTTGAAAAAATATTTTGCTCCTAAAATCGGATCAAAGAGTTCATCGATACGCGACAACGGATATTTATTCTTAATTGTGAGTTGATTCAGTCGCCGGTAGTCGATACATAGCCTGACGGACCCATCCTTCTTCTTGACGAATAGAACTGGCGCACCCCAAGGGGATGTGCTAGGTCGAATAAAACCCTTGTCTAATAACTCCTGAAGTTGTTTCTTCAATTCCTTGAGTTCTGTGGGGGACATCCTGTAAGGAGCTATTGAAACATGTGCTGCTTCGGGAATGAGTTCAATGAAGAAGTTTACTTCCCTTTCGGGCGGTAAATCGGGGAATTCTGATGGAAATACATCGGGAAACTCATTCACAATGGGAATATCTTCTAAGATAATTCCCTTGGACTCGGTAATGATTACGGAAGCAAGAAAAGCTTCACAACCTTGCGAAATAAGTTTGCAAGCGTGAACAGATGAAATAATGGTAGGATGCGTCCTATATTTGATACCAAGGAAGGAAAACCTTAGAAGACCTGGTTTCAAAAAAGAGATAATCCAGTTGCGACAATTTATATAGGCGTCATGGTCTATAAGTCAATCTACACCTAAAATAGCATCGTAGCCCTCCATGTCAAGACATACGAGGTTTGCAGGAAGGTTGTGACCTTCTACTATTACCTTACTATCTGGATAGTAATCTGTAAGTTTTGTTCCAGGACCTAAGGGTGTAGTAATAGCAAGGTCCGAAGGTAAAGGAACTAATGAAATTGGCAAAATTTTTACAAAAGTAATAGATATAAGAGAATGGGAAGCACCAGTATCATATAGTATGAATACATGATGGGAATAGATTTGGATAGTACCTTCCATTAGCCCATCATTCTTGGGCGCTTCTTTATCTTCCACAATAGCATTAAGACGAGCATGTCGCTTATGTCCACCACCGGAAGATTGTTCCTTCATAAGGGGGCAATCCGGCATGCGGTGCTCCCGGCTGCCACATCGTAAACAAGCACCGAGATGCTTCCAGCACTCTTCGGTCGAACGACTAAACTTCTCGCAAAATGTGCAAGCCGCCATGACCTACTTTTCTTCTTCTTTGACCTTCTTGTTCTTGTGGTAGCCACTACCACTCCCATTCCGGGATCTCTTCTTGCTATCACGGGATTTGTAAGGTTCCGTGATACTAAACTTCTCTCTTTTTCCATGCCGATCGGACCTTCGGCTCGGCTCTTCTCCCTTGCCTTTTAATTTTTTACCTTCTCTAAGGTCCTTTCACATAGATGCACCCGTTGGACCATCTCCGCATATGTACAGATATTTTGAGACCCAAGTTGTTGAATAAAGCCAGGCCTCAAACCGTCCATAAACCGGTTAGCTTTTAATAAGTCGGTACTCACCAGATGAGGAGCATAAGGCACCAACCTAGAAAACTGGAGTTCATACTCCGCTACTGTCATCATGCCATAGCGTAACGAAGAAAATTCCATAGCTTTCCTCTCCTTGTCATGTTCGGAGAAGTATTTTGCTCGGAAGAGGGTGAGGAATCCCTCCCAAGTATGTGGTGCATCTTGAGGTGGTGCAGGAATTGACTTCCACTATGTACTGACATCTTTATTGAGTTGGAACATGGCAAGATGAATCTTCTCTTGATTGGCACATTGCATAACCTTAAATATGTAATTCATTTCATCAATCCAATTCTTGGCTTCATCTGGATTCGAGGAACCAAAAAATCATGGAGGATTTAGGCTCCTGAAGTTGCCGTGAAGATCAACAGCACTAGCTCTTGCACTGACTTGTGCCATGTTTTGCAATGCCTGGGTGAGACCCGCAACGGTCTGTTGCATTCCACCCCAATCAACACGGTGAGCCATTGTAAGAATGAGGTACCTGAGAAGAGTAAGGAATTTGTTAATTCTAATGGAATAAGTGAGGCTAATCTTAGAAATAATTCTAATCACTATCTAATCCCAGGTTCTACCTAATTCCTCTCACAGGTTGGGAGTTTCTTTCCTAGTTTCATAGGTGTGGGTCCTTAAACCTTAGACTTAGCCTATGACATGACGTGTTCCCTAGGACTTCTAGTCCAAGGCTCTGATACCACTCTTACTGTCACGCCCCGAGATTATGCAGCGGAAACAATCGGGAACGTGAACAGTCGGCTAGTACGTCTCGAGCAAGCAATATAATCAGAGCGCAACACAATCACACTAAAGTAATTGCACAAGTAAATTTTTCCCAAACTTCACTTTATTCCATAATAATAATATTAAAGTACACAAGATACTTGAGTGTTAATACTCTTACATTATCGACTCAAGAAAATAGAAAATTACAATAAGACTCGACTAGACATTTGATAACTAAGGCTTCTCTCGTTCATATGTCCTTCAATCACTCTCAGACCCGTCACTTGTATAATCCGAATTTGATTCACGTGTACCTCCTAAAACATTGAGAAAGTAGGTAATGAGCACACTTGCCCAGTAGGTATCTTCATATCAACATGAAGGTGAGTTTAAGTGATTAGCATTTTAGCTCTAGAGAATAAGATAAATCATGCAAATACGATGAAGCACGTAAATAAAACCAAAGTAACAAGACACGACCAAGTATGAGATATAAGAATATGATTGATCAAGTATATAACAAGAATGTAAATTTGGCCTTTCTATGAACAAGAATGTAACAAGAAAGTACTTTTCATAACTATGGAGGCTATGCACTAGAAAGTCATGTAACAAGCAAGAAAGTACTTTTCGCTTAATAGCAAGTACTTCGTGAATTTACGTGGGTCTTTATTTATGTCCGTGGATCTTCACTTATTTAAAAAGAAAGTACTCCCAGCGCAACGCGACACCAGTAGTATCAAACCCCATGGTTAACAGTATGTTTCCGATAATTAGCCGAGGGGACTAGCATAGAGCCCTTGAACACAATCAGTGCTCGAACTGCATCTTCAAGTATAAATCAAGCTACTTCCATGATTATAACAATAATGTGGCCAATAATGTACAATTTCAACAATAATTCCATGATAAGGTAACCAAGGTATAGAACATACCAATAGTTGATCATGAGAATTCAAAACATGCTTTTAATAACTAGGTTATGCCACGGAGAAAATTCGGCAGCATAACGGTACATTCATTATCTTTCATATTTTTAACATTGACTTATTAACATAGGTTCAGAGTCTAGATAATTCTAAGACTATCCAAGAACTCAAGAAAACCAACTCCAAAGATCAACCTCGGGTTAGATAATTTTAGGAACCAAGCGGTCGTTTACTGGACCGTTTCTTGAGCCAAGCGGTCTAGTGCAGGACCATTTTATGTATGAAACAGAAAAGTCGACATAGTGAAATCTCCTGGATCTTAGCGGTCACAGTAAAGGCCGCTTAGTGACTGTGGCGGTCTAGTATATGGCCGCAAAGGTCTAAATCTCACAAAATATCGATAAAAGTGCTTTCTAAACAATTGGACTTTTATGGTACAACCAGCTCGGCGTCCTACTGGGAATCCCACGCTCGCGGAGACTTATGGAGGCCTTGAAATAAGATTTTCTAATCCGTTGGAAGGAATATCCAAAGGAGAGGTTATCAAGTCTAAGATTGTGTACTTAATGTGCAAAGGTGTAACTAATGACAACATATCGAGATATGTGCCATGTACTTAAGAAAATGACTCATAAGATAGAATGTACTATGATAAAATAACGATCAATTTAAGTCCATAACCCTTATGAAAACGTGCTTATAAATACAAGAGTATAAGTTTTGGCCATAAAACTAACATAGGTTAAAATAATCCCAAGTACATAAAGAACATGAAATCTTCTGGAGTACAACTAGTTATAAGAAAATAACACTTGAAACAGGAGTAATAACTTTATTAACTAATGCTTAGCATATAGTAATTTGGCTAATCTGTAATATGTTTCAGGTAACAATATTATAGAAATCAAAAAATGCAAACGGTCTAGTGGGCGACCGTTTCATGGGTGCTAACAGTCTGTCGTAGGACCGCTAAAGGTCTCTCGCGGTCTACAGGATGATCGTTTCTTCTTGGGTAACAGCAAACTTATATAATAGTAAAATACAATACTAATCTAAGCCATATCATGCATGGAAATTAACATGAATAAACTCTATAGCATGATAGAACAAGTATAGGTCAACAATATGCCTGGGTTTGTGTAATAAACAAGAGAATTACTCAATTAGAGCTAGTTCATGCATGAATATTATACTAGATGCATAGTCCTAATGAAATCATAAAATTCTCAATGTACAATGCATGAAATCCACTGGAAACAAAGGGCTCTTATCCCTAATGTCATGTTTAAGCCGTTCATGTGATAACCTACCTCTGTCCTGGGCTTTAGACTTTGAATTTAGGGTTGGAAGTTAACCCTAGTTTTCTGCACGTCCTGTGCTAAACCAGCCACTTCACACCCTTGTATCTCCTGATTCCCTTGACCTATGGACGTAAAAATTGGAGGGTAGATTGAAGATATAAAGGGTAACATAAATTTCTAAAGACACCATCGTTAAATACCTCGTTTAGGCCTTCTAATTTTCTGATCTTCACTGGCCTGTGGCACAGATTCCTAGGTTACGAGTGCAGAATTAGTAACTTTGAAAGCTTCTAACTCCTTGTAGGCTTGATCTCCTAGAATAAAATTTTGAGAAAATTTAGATCTAACTAAAATAAACAAATTCCTAGAAGACACTTACCTCTAATTCGATCTCTTTACCTTAGTTCCACGTGAGCCAAAAGTAAGGGTCATGCTGGTTGGTTCTGGGGTCTATTTACGGGGTTCAACTAGAGTCTCATGGATTAGAACGAACTTAGAGTCCCAATTGGGTCTTTAATTCGATCCTCTAGCATACTGGACTCCTCTAACTAAGGGATAACGTTGATCCTAGTCGATTAGGGTGTCAAAGTTTCCACCTTTTCATGGCTTCTTCCGCTCATGGAATCTGCAGAGCCTAGCGGTCTAATGCTAGACCGTTTCTTGATCCATGCGGTCTCGCAATAGACTATTTTCAATGTTGGGTGTCGAATTTCAAACCAGTTCAAACTCTTTTGATATTATCTCATGTTATTATCCGTTTATTTATCTACCAAAGAGTAATTATCCCCTTAAATTCTGAAAATACACTAGTCTAAGTTTCTAGAATATGGGCTACGGTCCAAAACAGTCTTTTGGGCCAAAATGGATTTATTAGATGGGCCTAATCCTCTTGGTGCAGGGCCATAATAATTGGATTTAATTAACCATACTTCACTTAATAGCCCTTTTTGCCCATTGAATAATTAATATAATTATATTTTAATCGCAGAATTTTTTCGGGCGTTACACCAATGGAACAAACTTTGTCCACATGAAGCAACATGGGAAACCGAAGATGCCATGCGCAAACGATTTTCGGAGATGTTTGAATGTAAGTACACTCTCCTTAGCAAATCTTATTACGATGAATTTGGGGATCAAATTCTTTTTAAGTGGGGGAGGGTGTAACGCCCGAGAATTTTTTAGGAGTTTTTTGGGTTTTAAAAAAATAATACTTATTATTAGCATTTTTAAAAGGCTTAATGGGCTGTTAAGAAGAATTAAGGATTTATATTATCCATTTAAAAGCCCTATATCAACTAAAGGGCTAAGCCTAACTTAAATAGGCCCAAAGACCAATTTTTAAGACTTTTTAGACCCCAAGTCCATATTAATAGAAACGTAAATTAAGTGATTTACGGATTTAAAATGGATATACACTTCAATTGGGGGATAAATGGAGGGATAATACAAAAATCCAAAAATTTTAAAATTTGTGAACCCTAGCGGTCTATCGTGCGACCGCTAAGGCCACCATAGCGGTCCTCCCATGACCGCTACGCCCTACTAATTCCGTGAATGAGTGAAAACGTGAAAAGCTGGGATCTTTGACGATCTAATCACCTTAGATCGAAGCTACCTGACATGGTGGGCTCTTTAGAACTCTCTAGGGATTAACCCTACTCCAGTTTAGGACTCTAGGTTCATTCAAATCTTCAAAACCCTAGTTAAACCCTATAAATAGACCTTAAGTCTCACCTACATGACCCTTACTTTTGCCTCACGTGGAACTAAGGTAAAGAGGTCGAAATAGAGGTAAGTTCTTTAGAAGAATTTGTTCATGATAGTAAGGTGTAACTCCCCTCCGAATTTCATATTAGGAGATTGAGCCATCAGGGAGGACAAGGCTTCCAAAGATGCTAGTTCGGTGCAAGAAACCCAGGAGATTATGCGACCGGGCCAGATTGATCAGCAAATTAGAAGCCATCAACGAGGTAAATAGATATGGATTCTTTAGAATTATTTGTTCCTTTTAGTACCCTCTTCTTACCCTCTAAGTTTCGTGGTCATAGGTGAAGAAGATCAGAAGTTAGAAGGCCACGAAGTTGCTGATTCGGTTCGGGACAAACAGGAATTAGGGTAGAGTTCCAACCCAAAATTTAAAGTTTAGAGCTCTGTCTAGAGGTAGGTTATGTCATGAAAAGGCTAAATTCTCGTGTTAGGAATAAAAGCCCTCTATTACCTCCTGTTTTCATTGATTGTACGTGACGGATTTAAGGTTTTATTATGACTATGCATATAGGGTTAACATATCATGCATAGTCCCTACCTTTAATAATGAAAATAATAAATCATGACTACTCATGCATCTCCATATCTTAATATGATGTTATCAGACCTTATTTACCTGTTGGAACATTTTACTAAGCATCTATATGTTGATATTTATTTATCTATCTTCTATCTTTCTTTTGAGGTTTGAAAAGTGATATGGTAAGATGACAAACAAGCAATCAAAGATCTACTCAAACCTATGAACATGTGATCATGAACCTAGGCAATCATAGCTAGCTCTAGCATGGGCATGCTATCTCAATCAAACTACGCTAAGGAAAAGGAAAACACACGCCGGGGCATGGAGCAAGGAGTAAACAAAAACACACCGTGAAGGTGGAACAAGCAAGGAAAATAGAAAGATATGATGAAGAAGACAGCTAATGCCCAATACCAAGAAAAGATGTGATCGCCACCAAAGTAAAAACAAGTCAAAGACCTGAATATACCTTGGAAATAGGTGGATGAAACACCCACCCACGGGAGAGAAAACCAGAGAAAGCCTGCAGATCAACTTAGAAGTAACGGCCAGAACCCTGTGCGTTACTTGGAAGTGACGGCCACACGATAGACCGCCGAAAGAGAGTGACGCGCCTGCACAAGGCCTTCAGATAACCTGCAGTAACAAAGCTTGAATTCTTTTAACTCCAACTCTTCCAGCCGGCTAGAAGACCTGGGCCTCATGTTAATGAACCTGTAAACCTGCCAAAGATGTAGAAAGACCAAACACAATAACCTCAATTAGTCCTTTTCACAAGCATAGCAGCAATTCTCAAAGGACTTAACATCATCAAAAGGAGAGTGGATTACCGGGGCGTTTTTGGTTTTTTAACCCCTCTGGGTGTTTTAAAAGTTTGGGAAGATGTTTATATGCTTAGAGGACAGTGAAAAACGTGGAGAAAGAGGAGGGACAACGCTTTGATTGAGGAAAAACCAGGGAAGAACTCAAGCATGCAATGATGAACTTAAAAGACCAAAACCAAAGTACTCCTTTGATTATGAGATGGATGGACGTGGGAAGCAGTTCCTCTTGGCTGAAGATGGCTCCTGAGCTCCAAATTTGGCACCGCTAGACTCGTTGGAATCGTGGACGAGTCTACTTTGCAGCAAAAGAAACGGCGAAGACTTTTGATGTTGGAGATGAGCTGGGTGTCCAGAGAAGTGGACGGTGGTCGGTGCAGACTGTGAGGAGGCAGACCGGCGTGGGTGTGGTAGAAAATTGGTATCTCTGGTTGTCGGATGCCAAACGGGGTTCCGCCTTCTGTTCCTGGACGCTGACAGGGGGAGGAAGAACTTTGTAGAAGACCTCGAAGACTGGTTCCTTCAAGGTTTGTCGTGGGAGAGTCTTCTCTGCCGCTCTGGCTCCTGGTCTGAGAGGTTCTGCGCAGTCGGGGAAGAACAGCCTTCACGGACGGCCACGAACTCGGAATGGAGTGATTCCACCTCGCCTGCAAAGAGTAGAGGGAGGCATTTCCAGAAAGTTAGGCCATGCTACCAGCAGAACTAGGATGCAGTCGTGGACGTCGCTGCAACAGAGTGCTAAACTGCAGGTCGGCCTGCACACAAAGCTAGAGTGGAGAAGAGAGGAGGCGTTGAACTTGGCTTGAGGGGAGAGGAGGGGTGCGACCTAGGGAGCAAGGAGGGAAGGGGAGATTCGAATTTGGGCTTTGGAATGAGTTAATTCAGCCTTGGGAAGGTGGAGATATGCTTAGGGAAGTGAAAGGGGTAGGTGGTGGTTGGAGGGTGGGGTTTTGAGTGGTGGAACTTCCTTGGGACTAGGTGAGGATTAAAGAGGGGTTGTGGGAAGTTGTGGGGAGTTAATGGAGGTAGGTGGGGGTTGGAAGTGGTTGAGAGGGGGAGGAGAGAGAGTGAATTTCGAAATTTAGAGAGAGGAGGAGAGAGAATGGAGAGATAATGAGAGAGAGAGAGATATTGAGAGAGTTTGAAAGGGTTTTCTTCAATATTCATCAAAAGTTGAATACAAGAGGAGAGATGGGGCCTATATATAGGCAACCATTCTTTAGATGACCAAAATACCCTTGACAATAAGATAAAAGACCGAGCATATCCTAGACTCAATCCTATGGGCCCATAACTAAAGTAATAAGGCCCAATTAAACATAACAAGGGAAATGGACTAAAACCATATGACTCAATAAAGGAAAATACATAAGATAGGACTCAATAAAAAGAAAATACATAAAATGAAACTTGGGAAATGAAGATAACAAGTGTAGATCATGATCAATCCATATCAAGAGTGTGCAGGCGATCAAAGCTAGAGGGGTGTCGGGAGATGCCCTCATCAAATCCCCCGGGGTGGGGAGAGCTCAACCCTGTCGAGTATGGGTCTGCCTGGCTGTCGTACTGCTCCATCATGTCGGGATCCAAGCATATCAAATCCTCCCTGACTCACCCATGTATCCTCGATCGGGGGACGGCTCTTCCACCTAACCAGATAGCGCTGATACACCCTGTGCCTCGTAATGATACTCTGCTCATCCAGTATTACCTCTACCTGCTCTCGTCGGTCTCTCAAGCTAGAAAGTGGAGTCCCTCCGGGAGTGTCTCTCATAAGGGGGGGTAAAAGCTCAAGCTCCTCACTGGGTTCCACCGCGGGGCCTTTGTGGGGTACCAGGTCCGCCACACTGAAGGTAGGGTGCACCCCATAGCTTTCTGGTAGGTCAAGCTCATAAGCATTGCTATCAAGTCATCGTAGAACTCGAAAGGGTCCTGAACCCCGTGCCCTCAACTTGGAGGCAGGTCCCGGAAGGAGCTGCTCCGTCCTCACCATCACCGAGTCTCCCACTTGGAACTCGTAGTGGCGCCGATGAGCATCTGCCCGCCTTTTGTAAGTCTCATTGATCCTTCCTATATGCTTGCGAGAATGCGTATGCCAAGGTGGACCTGGGCAGCCAAATGTAGACCGATCACACTTTGATGCTATGAAGACTGTGGTAGTCTTAGGAGGGCCGGGACATCCATAGATGAACATTTTATGCATGGGTGTGATAAATGTCGGGGGACCCGGACATCCATGTATGCTCCTATCATGCTTAAGACTCATGATGAATGAAGGTGGGCCAATACATCCGAATATGGTCCACTTATGCTGCCTACTTGACATGCGGGTGATGTGGATGAATGTATCCGACTTATGAATCATGTCAAATGGTGTGGTAGGCCTGGACACATGCATGTTTATCCCAAAGGTGACTTCCATGTGCATAGATGTGGGATGACTTTTGAACGTCCACGTGAATGGGTCGAAGGGATCTACGAACGTGGTTATGGGGTGGGGCACTTCATCAATCCTAAGGTGTTTGTTGCCTAAGGTCAAGGCTCTCATGTTGTAACCCGATTCTAGGAAGGGAGGAGTTTGGGTCGACATGGGCGATGTGGGTAAGGTGAGGTGGCTGGTGAGTAGGGAAAGTGCGTCACATGGAGATTTAGGCTCCCATAGAAAAGGGTCAAAGGGATTATGGTAAGGGTCACCTAGGTAGGGGTACTCCATGTTCTCAAGGTCCTCAAATGGCGAATCATCTCTCTCTAAGATAATTGGGCCAAGGTTGCTAATGGGTTGGCTAATCAAAGTACTTGGGATCTCAATGGTTGGGGAGTAGACTAGGATGGGTTCCTCCTCCATGGGAAGAAGGAGTATGATCTCACTTGTAAATTGGCCATTGGTGTAGATGGAAGTGATGGAGCCAATGGTGGGGTAAGCTAAGCTAATGGTGCTAGACTCTGATGGCCTCCTGGCTAGCATATCGGTCAAGTGGACTTGCCAATGTAGGTAGGCCACTAAGTCTCCCAAATCTTCTACACAATAGGAGGTTTGATAAGTGACATGAGGCTGAGTGGGAATGAGTTGGGATTGATGTCCCATGAGTAGGTGGCTTGGTTGTAAACTAGGAATGGTGAGGCCTCGCTTGAGCCATAGGAATATGGACTTATCTATGGTGATGGTGTCATGGGGAAGGGTGTATAGCTCTTGATGAACTAGGTTAGGAGGGGTGGGTGAGTTGTATGGCCTTTGGATTTCCTTGATTTTGGGAGGTGGATCCGAATTGGTATCCCTCTCCACTTGGGTAGGTGTGTGGGTTGCAACTCCTAAGGACAATGGGGTAGGAAGGTCTATGGTGGGTGGGTTGGTGTTAGTCGAGGCATGGCGCACTCGAGGAGGTGAGCAAGGTCGGACATGGGTTGGACTTGGGAGTGGAAGTAGTGGAGGCCTAATTTGGGGTAAGATTGGTGTAGGAAGCGGGAGGTGGATTGGGTGAGGGGTTTTGGGTTTTGGGGTGGTGGCCATTATGGGCCTTGGTGGAGGGGTGGACATGGTGTCCACATGGTTTTTAATGGTGAGGGTTGGATGAGTGGTGGTCACCATGGAGGGAATTGGGTTGGTTAGGGGTCTCTTGCCCTTGGGATCACTTGGGGTGGAAGTGGGGGCTAAAGGGGCTTGACTAGTGTAGGTTAGGGAAGGGGGTTTTGGTTGGGATGTGGGGGACCTCATGGGGTTAGGTGGGGAGGTGGAGGTCTTAGGTACTTGGGTTTTAGTGATAAGGGTTTGGACGGGTGGAGTGGGAGGAGTGGGAGTGCTCCTTGGGTTTTGGTGATCCGAGTGGGATGGGGACACATATCTAGCCCTTAGTTGATCCTTCATGTCCTCCCATGTGGTGAGGGGAGCTTCCCATCTAATTATCCTTAAGCCCTCAATTTTACACCAATGAGTTTGAGCCCTTTTGGTTAGTTGTATTTTGGCAACCCATGCCTTTTCATCCTCGGAAATATGATACCAATTGAAGTATGGTCCATTGTAGCTTCCCAATCTAAATATTTGCTAGGAGAGGTCCCATCAAAGGTGGGAAGTGGGAAAGGGGCCATCCTATCGTCCGTCCTTAGGGCGGGCCTATTTTTTCCAAATTGGTTGAGTCGGCCCGATATGTTATCAAGTCGCTCATTGGCATAGGTCAAGGCTTTCATGAAGTAGTTGAAGTCATGAGTGTTAGTGGTAGGCATCCCTTGGGGTTTTGGATTCATTGTGGGATTGGAAGATGTAGTATTGGGTTGAAAGCGAGTACCACTACGAGTGGTCATGCAAGGTTGGGTGGGCTATGCAAGGGTGTGCGGATGCACCTATGAAAGACTTAGTGTGACCCAAGACTAGACTTGTAAGGATAAGCCTATGACCGCTCTGATACCACTTGATGTGGCATAGCCCAAAGACCACTAAATATGATAAGGTGACCCTAGGACTTAGACCCGCAAGCATACAAGCGCCACTTGATGTGGCACAGCCCAAAGACCACTAAATATGATAAGGTGACCCTAGGACTTAGACCCGCAAGCATACAAGCGCTCAATGATTCTCACAACGACGATTTCTGCTCACTCGGTTCACACGTTCACCCGGTGGGTCCGGGAGATGATGGTGAGGGTCCGAGGTGGGACCCAATTGTCCTAATAGACTTACAATGCTAAGGCTGACCTCCAATGGGCCTGGGAGTCCCAACTTTGTGGGTGGCTGGCCCGCAAGGTGGGGTGTGGGGTGGCACTCACTCACGGGCCGCGGTGGGCACGATATTGCTTAAAATGAATTCCGAGCACTCTCTTACCGTCCGACGGGCATTCAAGGTAATAATACATTTGCAGAAATGAAGCTACAAGGGTGTGATCAGAAGCTCACCTGATCGGTGTGAAGACACCGATCCCGTTCGGAGACGAGGGCGCGCCGGGAGGCGAGGGTATACACACGATCGCCGCGGCGATGGAGCTTGACCTGAAAATGTGAAGAGGTACAGCACTACGCCCCTTGCAAGGGGGGGATCTTGGGGTGGGGGTTAATGTATTACAACCAAAAATTACCTCCACGCAGGGAGGGGCCTTCAGCCGGCCAAGCGGGGAGGGGAACGAGCGAGATAGAGTCGACTTTCCGAGCTTTGCCGATTCTGCCTAGCTTCTGTAATTCTAAACAGAGGGCCGATGTCGATGCTGCCAATAATTCCACCGAACTTGGAATCTCATGAAATTTATGCCAAAAGCTTGCTAACCGGAGAGGGGTGTGGCTTGAATTTTTTGGACGACGTTCTGATCTGGGGGCTGACTGCTCCAGCGACTGGAAGATGGATGCAGCTCTGGTCTCTGGCCGAGCTCAGTCTGAAACAGCAGGTTACAGAAGCTGCCACGATCGCTCCTGAGCTCCAAATTTGGCACCGCTAGACTCGTTGGAATCGTGGACGAGTCTACTTTGCAGCAAAAGAAACGGCGAAGTCTTTTGATGTTGGAGATGAGCTGGGTGTCCAGAGAAGTGGATGGTGGTCGGTGCAGACTGTGAGGAGGCAGACCGGCGTGGGTGTGGTAGAAAATTGGTATCTCTGGTTTTCGGATGCCGAACAGGGTTCCGCCTTCTGTTCCTGGACGCTGACAGGGGGAGGAAGAACTTTGTAGAAGACCTTGAAGACTGGTTCCTTAAAGGTTTGTCGTGGGAGAGTCTTCTCTGCCGCTCTGGCTCCTGGTCTGAGAGGTTCTGCGCAGTCGGGGAAGAACAGCCTTCACGGACGGCCACGAACTCGGAATGGAGTGATTCCACCTCGCCTGCGAAGAGTACAGGGAGGCCTTTCCAGAAGGTTAGGCCACGCCACCATCAGAACCAGAATGCAGTCGTGGATGTCGCTGCAACAGAGTGCTAAACTGCAGGTCGGCCTGCACACAAAGCTGGAGTGGAGAAGATAGGAGGGGGTGAACTTGGCTTGAGGGGAGAGGAGGGGTGCGACCTAGGGAGCAAGGAGGGAAGGGGAGATTCGAATTTGGGCTTTGGAATGAGTTAATTCAGCCTTGGGAAGGTGGAGATATGCTTAGGGAAGTGAAAGGGGTAGGTGGTGGTTGGAGGGTGGGGTTTTGAGTGGTGGAACTTCCTTGGGACTAGGTGAGGATTAAAGAGGGGTTGTGGGAAGTTGTGGGGAGTTAATGGAGGTAGGTGGGGGTTGGAAGTGGTTGAGAGGGGGAGGAGAGAGAGTGAATTTCGAAATTTAGAGAGAGAAGGAGAGAGAATGGAGAGATAATGAGAGAGAGAGAGATATTGAGAGAGTTTGAAAGGGTTTTCTTCAATATTCATCAAAAGTTGAATACAAGAGGAGAGATGGGGCCTATATATAGGCAACCATTCTTTACATGACCAAAATACCCTTGACAATAAGATAAAACACCGAGCATATCCTAGACTCAATCCTATGGGCCCATAACTAAAGTAATAAGGCCCAATTAAACATAACAAGGGAAATGGACTAAAACCATATGACTCAATAAAGGAAAATACATAAGATAGGACTCAATAAAAAGAAAATACATAAAATGAAACTTGGGAAATGAAGATAACAAGTGTAGATCATGATCAATCCATATCAAGAGTGTGCAGGCGATCAAAGCTAGAGGGGTGTCGGGAGATGCCCTCATCAAATCCCCCGGGGTGGGGAGAGCTCAACCCTGTCGAGTATGGGTCTGCCTGGCTGTCGTACTGCTCCATCATGTCGGGATCCAAGCATATCAAATCCTCCCTGACTCACCCATGTATCCTCGATCGGGGGATGGCTCTTCCACCTAACCAGATAGCGCTGATACACCCTGTGCCTCGTAATGATACTCTGCTCATCCAGTATTGCCTCTACCTGCTCTCGTCGGTCTCTCAAGCTAGAAAGTGGAGTCCCTCCGGGAGTGTCTCTCATAAGGGGGGGTAAAAGCTCAAGCTCCTCACTGGGTTCCACCGCGGGGCCTTTGTGGGGTACCAGGTCCGCCACACTGAAGGTAGGGTGCACCCCATAGCTTTCTGGTAGGTCAAGCTCATAAGCATTGCTGTCAAGTCGTCGTAGAACTCGAAAGGGTCCTGAACCCCGTGCCCTCAACTTGGAGGCAGGTCCCGGAAGGAGCTGCTCCGTCCTCACCATCACCGAGTCTCCCACTTGGAACTCGTAGTGGCGCCGATGAGCATCTGCCCTCCTTTTGTAAGTCTCATTGATCCTTCCTATATGCTTGCGAGAATGCGTATGCCAAGGTGGACCTGGGCAGCCAAATGTAGACCGATCACACTTTGATGCTATGAAGACTGTGGTAGTCTTAGGAGGGCCGGGACATCCATAGATGAACATTTTATGCATGGGTGTGATAAATGTCGGGGGACCCGGACATCCATGTATGCTCCTATCATGCTTAAGACTCATGATGAATGAAGGTGGGCCAATACATCCGAATATGGTCCACTTATGCTGCCTACTTGACATGCGGGTGATGTGGATGAATGTATCCGACTTATGAATCATGTCAAATGGTGTGGTAGGCCTGGACACATGCATGTTTATCCCAAAGGTGACTTCCATGTGCATAGATGTGGGATGACTTTTGAACGTCCACGTGAATGGGTCGAAGGGATCTACGAACGTGGTTATGGGGTGGGACACTTCATCAATCCTAAGGTGTTTGTTGCCTAAGGTCAAGGCTCTCATGTTGTAACCCGATTCTAGGAAGGGAGGAGTTTGGGTCGACATGGGCGATGTGGGTAAGGTGAGGTGGCTGGTGAGTAGGGAAAGTGGGTCACATGGAGATTTAGGCTCCCATAGAAAAGGGTCAAAGGGATTATGGTAAGGGTCACCTAGGTAGGGGTACTCCATGTTCTCAAGGTCCTCAAATGGCGAATCATCTCTCTCTAAGATAATTGGGCCAAGGTTGCTAATGGGTTGGCTAATCAAAGTACTTGGGATCTCAATGGTTGGGGAGTAGACTAGGATGGGTTCCTCCTCTATGGGAAGAAGGAGTATGATCTCACTTGTAAATTGGCCATTGGTGTAGATGGAAGTGATGGAGCCAATGGTGGGGTAAGCTAAGCTAATGGTGCTAGACTCTGATGGCCTCATGGCTAGCATATCGGTCAAGTGGACTTGCCAATGTAGGTAGGCCACTAAGTCTCCCAAATCTTCTACACAATAGGAGGTTTGATAAGTGACATGAGGCTGAGTGGGAATGAGTTGGGATTGATGTCCCATGAGTAGGTGGCTTGGTTGTAAACTAGGAATGGTGAGGCCTCGCTTGAGCCATAGGAATATGGACTTATCTATGGTGATGGTGTCATGGGGAAGGGTGTATAGCTCTTGATGAACTAGGTTAGGAGGGGTGGGTGAGTTGTATGGCCTTTGGATTTCCTTGATTTTGGGAGGTGGATCCGAATTGGTATCCCTCTCCACTTGGGTAGGTGTGTGGGTTGCAACTCCTAAGGACAATGGGGTAGGAAGGTCTATGGTGGGTGGGTTGGTGTTAGTCGAGGCATGGCACACTCGAGGAGGTGAGCAAGGTCGGACATGGGTTGGACTTGGGAGTGGAAGTAGTGGAGGCCTAATTTGGGGTAAGATTGGTGTAGGAAGCGGGAGGTGGATTGGGTGAGGGGTTTTGGGTTTTGGGGTGGTGGCCATTATGGGCCTTGGTGGAGGGGTGGACATGGTGTCCACATGGTTTTTAATGGTGAGGGTTGGATGAGTGGTGGTCACCATGGAGGGAATTGGGTTGGTTAGGGGTCTCTTGCCCTTGGGATCACTTGGGGTGGAAGTGGGGGCTAAAGGGGCTTGACTAGTGTAGGTTAGGGAAGGGGGTTTTGGTTGGGATGTGGGGGACCTCATGGGGTTAGGTGGGGAGGTGGAGGTCTTAGGTACTTGGGTTTTAGTGATAAGGGTTTGGACGGGTGGGGTGGGAGGAGTGGGAGTGCTCCTTGGGTTTTGGTGATCCGAGTGGGATGGGGACACATACCTAGCCCTTAGTTGATCCTTCATGTCCTCCCATGTGGTGAGGGGAGCTTCCCATCTAATTATCCTTAAGCCCTCAATTTTACACCAATGAGTTTGAGCCCTTTTGGTTAGTTGTATTTTGGCAACCCATGCCTTTTCATCCTCGGAAATATGATACCAATTGAAGTATTGGTCCATTGTAGCTTCCCAATCTAAATATTTGCTAGGAGAGGTCCCATCAAAGGTGGGAAGTGGGAAAGGGGCCATCCTATCGTCCGTCCTTAGGGCGGGCCTATTTTTTCCAAGTTGGTTGAGTCGGCCCGATATGTTATCAAGTCGCTCATTGGCATAGGTCAAGGCTTTCATGAAGTAGTTGAAGTCATGAGTGTTAGTGGTAGGCATCCCTTGGGGTTTTGGATTCATTGTGGGATTGGAAGATGTAGTATTGGGTTGAAAGCGAGTACCACTACGAGTGGTCATGCAAGGTTGGGTGGGCTATGCAAGGGTGTGCGGATGCACCTATGAAAGACTTAGTGTGACCCAAGACTAGACTTGTAAGGATAAGCCTATGACCGCTCTGATACCACTTGATGTGGCACAGCCCAAAGACCACTAAATATGATAAGGTGACCCTAGGACTTAGACCCGCAAGCATACAAGCGCCACTTGATGTGGCACAGCCCAAAGACCACTAAATATGATAAGGTGACCCTAGGACTTAGACCCGCAAGCATACAAGCGCTCAATGATTCTCACAACGACGATTTCTGCTCACTCGGTTCACACGTTCACCCGGTGGGTCCGGGAGATGATGGTGAGGGTCCGAGGCGGGACCCAATTGTCCTAATGGACTTACAATGCTAAGGCTGACCTCCAATGGGCCTGGGAGTCCCAACTTTATGGGTGGCTGGTCCGCAAGGCGGGGTGTGGGGTGGCACTCACTCACGGGCCGCGGTGGGCACGATATTGCTTAAAATGAATTCCGAGCACTCTCTTACCGTCCGACGGGCATTCAAGGCAATACTACATTTGCAGAAATGAAGCTACAAGGGTGTGATCAGAAGCTCACCTGATCGGTGTGAAGACACCGATCCCGTTCGGAGACGAGGGCGCGCCGGGAGGCGAGGGTATACACCCGATCGCCGCGGCGATGGAGCTTGACCTGAAAATGTGAAGAGGTACAGCACTACGCCCCTTGCAAGGGGGGGATCTTGGGGTGGGGGTTAATGTATTACAACCAAAAATTACCTCCACGCAGGGAGGGGCCTTCAGCCGGCCAAGCAGGGAGGGGAACGAGCGAGATAGAGTCAACTTTCCGAGCTTTACCGATTCTGCCTAGCTTCTGTAATTCTGAACAGAGGGCCGATGTCGATGCTGCCAATAATTCCACCGAACTTGGAATCTCATGAAACTTGCGCCAAAAGCTTGCTAACCGGAGAGGGGTGTGGCTTGAATTTTTTGGACGACGTTCTGATCTAGGGGCTGACTGCTCCAGCGACTGGAAGATGGATGCAGCTCTGGTCTCTGGCCGAGCTCAGTCTGAAACAGCAGGTTGCAGAAGCTGCCACAATCGCTCCTGAGCTCCAAATTTGGCACCGCTAGACTCGTTGGAATTGTGGACGAGTCTACTTTGCAGCAAAAGAAACGGCGAAGTCTTTTGATGTTGGAGATGAGCTGGGTGTCCAGAGAAGTGGACGGTGGTCGGTGCAGACTGTGAGGAGGCAGACCGGCATGGGTGTGGTAGAAAATTGGTATCTCTGGTTTTCGGATGCCGAACGGGGTTCCGCCTTCTGTTCCTGGATGCTGACAGGGGGAGGAAGAACTTTGTAGAAGACCTCGAAGACTGGTTCCTTCAAGGTTTGTCGTGGGAGAGTCTTCTCTGCCGCTCTGGCTCCTGGTCTGAGAGGTTCTGTGCAGTCGGGGAAGAACAGCCTTCACGGACGGCCACGAACTCGGAATGGACTGATTCCACCTCGCCTGCGAAGAGTACAGGGAGGCCTTTCCAGAAAGTTAGGCCACGCCACCAGCAGAGCCAGGATGCAGTCGTGGACGTCGCTGCAACAGAGTGCTAAACTGCAGGTCGGCCTACACACAAAGCTGGAGTGGAGAAGAGAGGAGGGGGTGAACTTGGCTTGAGGGGAGAGGAGGGGTGCGACCTAGGGAGTAAGGAGGGAAGGGGAGATTCGAATTTGGGCTTTGGAATGAGTTAATTCAGCCTCGGGAAGGTGGAGATATGCTTAGGGAAGTGAAAGGGGTAGGTGGTGGTTGGAGGGTGGGGTTTTGAGTGGTGGAACTTCCTTGGGACTAGGTGAGGATTAAAGAGGGGTTGTGGGAAGTTGTGGGGAGTTAATGGAGGTAGGTGGGGGTTGGAAGTGGTTGAGAGGGGGAGGAGAGAGAGTGAATTTCGAAATTTAGAGAGAGGAGGAGAGAGAATGGAGAGATAATGAGAGAGAGAGAGATATTGAGAGAGTTTGAAAGGGTTTTCTTCAATATTCATCAAAAGTTGAATACAAGAGGAGAGATGGGGCCTATATATAGGCAACCATTCTTTACATGACCAAAATACCCTTGACAATAAGATAAAAGATCGAGCATATCCTAGACTCAATCCTATGGGCCCATAACTAAAGTAATAAGGCCCAATTAAACATAACAAGGGAAATGGACTAAAACCATATGACTCAATAAAGGAAAATACATAAGATAGGACTCAATAAAAAGAAAATACATAAAATGAAACTTAGGAAATGAAGATAACAAGTGTAGATCATGATCAATCCATATCAAGAGTGTGCAGGCGATCAAAGCTAGAGCGGTGTCGGGAGATGCCCTCATCATAACGGCCATACGACAGACCGCCGCTTGGAAGCAACGCATCAAGGACCATCCGTTACTCTCAACCCTATCCCGAAGGATAAGATCGACGGGAAGAAGACTTAATCAATTGGACTCTGCAAAGAAGCGACGGCCAAGACATAGGGCGTCAGAATGAAACAACGGCCTCTCGACAGACCGTTATTACCAATGTGTAAGCCAAAGGATAAGCACTGAAAATGAGGCCTTAAGCCTTAGGACTCTTTAAAGAGTAACGGTCTAGGCCCCATGCGTTATAATGAAACAACGCGCCTGGTTCGGACCGTTATTACCATTGAGTTTCAAGAATAGCAATGAAGGGTTGCTAAGCTGTTGCCAACGAAATGCCACCAGGAGCCAATTCTTAATCTAGGAATTAAGACCCAAGAAACAGGCCTCAACTGATCAAGAGACTCAATGAATAGTGAAAAACTCGGAGCATCATATAGAATGAAATAAGAAGATGACCCGACTTATAAGGTATAAAACGGGTGTCAACAGATGCCCCTCCTTAACGTCCTCTTTGCAGGGGAGCGAGTGGAGGTGAAGCGAAGTGAAATGGAACATGAAGATGAAGCGGAAATGAAGCGGAGTGTATCAAAAAGAGGGCGTTAAGGTAAACGACACCCGTTCTTTACCGACAAGCGATAGGAATTTTTTGGAAAACTTTGAATTGATCACAAAGAAATAGCCAGCCAAAGGACGCAAGTCTGGAGGAACTAATTAACTAAGGAAAGGAAAACACGGCTAGCCGCCGGAGGCAATGAAAAGGACAGAGACTAAACTCCAGACAGGAATCTTCAGCGAACCAGATCAAGCGAGCAGATCGAAGGAAACCTTCTAATTCAGAGTGGAATGATTCTCCTCATCCAGAATCAAGAACACAGCTGTTCACCATCATCGAGACCTTGAACAAATGAAGCTTCATGAATGCTCAAAGAATGCGTATGATGCATGCTGGGCTAAAGGAAAACAAAATCTTCAAAACAAATGCAAAGAAAGATAAAATACTAAAATACTCGAGAATAATATTGCTAGATCGGAGAAATCAGAGTCAGGACACCATCTGCAACCACGGCGTGCAAGATAGAACCATCGTCCCCAAATTTTCCAATCTAACGGCCTATCCAACGATTAAACATGTGAACTTAGATCGTCATCATTTTTGTTTTAGGGGAACATCAGATCCCAGGACACATGAATGACCAACCGGTTCTCGAGATAACATATCATAAGTAACATATAGTAATGCATTAGGGGAGTGAGGGAACGAGATACAATACCTGACTTACCTGCCTGATGATCGGCAACGCTTGACTTCACTCATAATTCCTTCACGAAAGATAGGTTAGCCAACAATAAATATGATAAGGAATCAAGGCATAACCACTGTACGTGCAAGGGACATCAATAAGGAACATTAATGCAGAACATGGCACTGTTTTGACATCAATTAATCTTTTTAGTTCATCAAGAAATTTGCAAGCATATAACGGTCTCATGAAAGGGCGTCACACTAAGCAACGGATCACCCCTGGTCCGTCATAAGTCAGGCGGTTCACATTCTTCAATAAAACAGTCCAACACATGTAACGGTCACATCAAGGCGCGTCAGAAGGATGTAACGGTCTGTCGATAGACCGTCGCATTTCCTGAGTTTTCAAAAAAAAACAACCGAACGGTCACGGCCCATTCATTCCAAACCCAACGTCCCCAAAAAACCAAAACCGAGAGAGCTCCGGCGATTCCAGCCCCCACCACCGCAATGGCTGGCGACGAGGCACCCCTGCCGCCACCACAGAAGAGGGGGAGAGGGAAGAAGATGGCCATACGGTGGTTCCACCGCCGGCTCGAACGGGAAGTGATCCCGTCGGTGGAAGAGGAACAATCGACGAGGAGAAGCCCAATAGAAGAAGAAGAAGTCCCCACGGCTGTGGAGGATCAAGGAGAAGCCTCATTGGGTGCAGAGGAGCCCAAAGAACCAGAGAAGAAGAGGAGGAGAGGCATGGACCGTGAGGTAGGCCCCCTTGCCCTAACTCCAAATTTTGATTTTTTTTTGTGTTTTATTTATGAATGCATGTGGGGAATAGGGGTAGAAATGGGTCTACGAACCCCCTAGGAGCAATTGTAGGCCATTTGGCCATAGTGGGAGACCACGGGGATGCAAGGGAAAAATTTCCCAAACACAGTCAATGTGACGGTCATGCCAGCGACCGTCACTTGTCTGACGCATCATGACGAGGCCGTCACAAGCAAGCGACGCCCCATCCCAGGGCAGTCACTCATGCCAGGGACTTAAGCTATTTTTTAGGGTTTTCAGTTTTCAAATTTTTGTTTTGTTTTCAATTATGAATGTTTATGCAATGATTATATGATGCAAATTGGACTAATTAATGATCTAATATGCAATGCAGGGGAAGAGACGATCGCGGATCTCCTGGCTACAGATCCGGGCAGTGTACCAGGCATTGCCCGACTACCAGAGAGAGAGATTAACCGGCATGGGATTCGCCGAGGTGCTCAGCATCGAGGTGATCCGGATGGACATGCCGCTACTGTACGCCTTGCACGAGAGATGGGACCCGATCAGCAGAGCTTTCATCTTCCCGTGGGGCCACATGATCCCCACGCTAGAAGACATAGCGAGGATTACCGGATTGAGAGTCCACGGATCCGCGGTGACAGGGTGGACATACGGCGACTACCGAGAGATGGCGCAGCAGCTGCTCGGGCTAGATTTGATCAGACCGGGACAGTCCTCCTCTCAGCTTTCGAGATCAGTGCTGCAGGAGAGCTTGGGACTGAGAGGGGCGGCGATCACCGTGGGAGAGCTACCTGAGGAGCATCTGGGTAGAGTGATAGACCAGGTGCGCCCTCGCGTGGCGGTAGAGGCAGGACCAGAGGGAGATAGAGTGCTCAGACGCTTCCTGATGCTGCTATTCGGGAAGCTACTCTTCGCGACTCGGGCAGATGTCATCAGCTACAGACTGCTGCCGATGATAGAGGATTTGGGCAGAGTCAAGAAGTACGCCTGGGGAGCGGCAGTGCTCGCATTCTTGTTCGAGTCCCTCAGCACCACGGACCGGCAGACGATGCTGGGCGGCTTCTCGCCTTTCTTACAGGTAAATGCACTTTAAATGCTTTCTTTTATGCCAAAATGTTTATGCCATGATTTATGCAATGATTTATGCCATGCGACTGACTTGATTTCTAAATGCAGATCTGGAGCTACAGGTATCTCTCGGGCATCGGGAGAGGTGCACTACTCCATCCCGGCCGCATACCTATCGCGAGGCGATGGTCGGTGGCGAGGGACACATGGTCGATCATCAGATTGACCCGGACGATCCAGGATGACCTAGACTCCTTCCCACATACGTCGGTGAGTCCAGAACTCAAAATGATTTCTATATGCTTCTATATGCTTCTAAATGCTTTTTAAATGCTCATGCTTTTAATGCTTCTATATGCTAATGCTGATGAATGAACTAAATGCTCTCAGGTGAGATGGACCCCATACCGCGGCGAGGTTTATACGGGACAGCCGTGGGTAGAGGCGGCCTTATTGTACCGGGGATGAGACATATGGTTGCATTGCATCCATATCATCGAGCCTCTGCACTACAGGCTGATCCTGCGGACCCGAGGACTACATCAGCCTGAGGTGACCTTTCCACGCCACAGCGATGACCACCCCGGCAAGTCAGCAAGGGGCATCAGCGGCAATGTGGATTGGTGTGCCCGGAAGGTGAAGTACGTCCACGACTGGAATAGGCGGGGCCGAGCGGTGAAGGAACGAGACGAGAGCGACGAGGCATATCTGAAGGCCTTTGCTCGACTCTACGGCGACCGGGCGTACCGAGGTACCCGACGATCGGTATGCAATTCTGAACCCTTTCTATATGCAAAAAAATGCCATGTGATGGATGTATTGACTTATGCTCTCTACATGCAGCTAGACCCTGAGGGACGGATCGCTGAGCTGGAGGGATTACTCTATTCCACCATCCAGCAGCGGGACGGGTACCGGACTGCTCTAGAGCTCCTGGTGAGATTATAAAAAAAATGCTTATGATTATGATAATTGATGCTTATGATTATGACAATTGATGCTTATGATTATGACAATTGATGCTTATGATGCACATGCTGATTAACCATGGCTCCTAACCCTGTCTTCTAAATGCAGTGGGCCGAGAGAGCCCAACGAGCCGGCCCGGATGCCCCATCGTCTTCCTCACAGCCTGCGGGAGGCAGGGCTGAGCAGGAGGCTGATTTTGCTCGGGCGGTTGCCCGGGCCGAGGAGGCGGAGGCCACCCTCCCGGAGCGGGTAAGATGCTAAAAATGCTCATGCTTATGATCTTGCCTAAAAATGCCTTATGATTAACTATATGAAATGCAATCTACAGGCGAGAGAGCTAGCAGCAGCAATGGTCGAGGCTAGGCAGGCGAGGATAGAGGCAGAAAGAAGCCGGGCAGAGACTGATCGAGCCCGAGCGGAGACAGAGCTTGTACGGGCAGAGATGGCTCGACTGAGAGCGGAGACCCCGCGACGCTTGGATGAGGCGGAGGGTGAGCGACTACGGACGGAGTTAGCTCGGGCTCATGCTGAGGTGGAGCAGCTCTGTATCGGGACGGCGGACCTGGATCGCTATCGGACCGAGGCATGGGAGACGCGGTGTCAGATCTTCACGCTGAAGATCGAGCTGCAGACGCTGGAGCGGATGGTCCGGATGATGGGCCGGGGACCGGAGCGGAGTGCTTCTCAGAGTGGGGCACGGAGGAGTGCTGCCCCGAGCGGCTCGGTAGGGGATTTTCTTGTCAGCTCCTCCAGCCAACGGAGGAATGAGAGGGCGGAGCGGGGACAGCAGGAGGAGAGTGCTTCCATAGCGCCGCCACCCTGCGAGGAGACCCGAGGATGGAGAGGATGAGGGCGGTCCGGCGGATAAGCCGACCGAATGATGTATTTTTATGTTTTCTTATCACTTGTATGTAAATTTATGAAAAATGGAATGAGATTTTTTTTTTGGGCTTTATGTTTATTTAGTGAATGAATGGATGTGTGTTTGAGTGTGCAGGGACGGATGAAATGAATGAATGGATGGTTTTGGCAGGTGACTGTATGTTGGAAAATGCATGCGCGGATGAGGTGTGTATGAATGAATGTATGAGACATAGGCAGAAATGTGTGCATGAGTTATTTGCAGGAATGTATGTGTGTGAAAATGCAGAGAGAATGAGGTGTACAATGCGAGAGACCGCCAGGTCTAGGCAAGAGCAGAAGGAATAGCCAGAATTCAACAGCAGAGAAAGTAACGGTCTAGGATCGGACCGTCATAATTAAATAACGCACTAGTTGAAGGGCGTTATACACAACAGAGGCCAAATTTGTAATCTGAGCTGTAGGAAAATGACGGTCCACCTCCGGTGCGTCAACAGAAAATAACGGCCTAAAGCTGGACCGTTAATCGTGGCCGAACTATAGCTTGCAGGGTGACTAGCAGAAAATGCGACGGCCTAAAGTAGACGCGTCAGAATGAAACAACGGCCAAAACCAGGACCGTCAGGTAGTGCTTAGCCCAGAGTAGAAAGAATTGAGTGTTTGAGAGTGTAACGGCTCAGGGTTTGCGCGTTACAAGAAACGACGGTCAGCCCTTAGACCGTTAATCCTCACAGAACATGATCGGGGAATTAAACCCACAGAAAAATGCGACGGCCTAAGGTTGGCGCGTCGGAGTGAAATAACGGCCGTACGATAGACCGTTAGATTCTGGGTTGTATTCCGAGACGGATTGAGCCGTGAGAACTTAAACCCGAGGTTTAGCCACCTAATCCCTTACTAGAACTTATCTAGATTGAAGATAAAGCCTTCCAACTCAAGTCTTATCCTTTCAAAGCCAACATTAAACCTTTAAGACTTGGAAACTCAACCAAAAATCGTATCTTTGCTGCAAATCTCTGCTTTAGGGTTGAAGAACCTCTCCTAAGGGCAGAAGTCAAGATGAAGAGAAGTTTCGAGGTGATGGCTACGGAGGAGAAGGTCTACACCGGACCTAAAGCTGCCAGAAAAGAACATGGAGAGCTCCAACGGTTGACATCAATTCCCAAGCACTTAAGCTCCAATGTTCAAAGGGTGGTAAGTCCCTCAACAACACATCCAAGTCCAGAAAATTCTGCACTTCAATTCGTTTTATGACTTCTTCTTCTCCTTCTTTCTTCAAGCCTCTTCCTAGCCCAAGATGCTACTCTAATCTGAAGTGGGTGGCTCCCATGGTAAAGGCCCTCCCTATAGAAGTCACATCAATCCTTAAAGCTTGGCACCTTCAACCCCTCTTGGTTTTGGGCAAAAATTTCTAAAAATTATCCTTAGATTGGCCAAGTATTTCAGCACTTGTGGAACTATGGCATCCACAAACTCATACCTTTATCTTCCCTTCCTTCGAAGCAACAGTCCTATTAGAAGAGGTAGAGACCTATCTAGCCTTTCCTAAGACTAAGGCGGGGGATGAAGACCGAGTTTGCTATACAATAGAGCCTATTGACCCGTCCTTGATCTTGAGCGACTTCATTCATAATCCAAAGGACGTGAGAACCATGATCAGCCCACATCATGTTCACTTGATACCCTTGGCACAATGGATAGTGTCTCATTGTAAAAATAAGTGGGAGAGACATGAAGCAATAGCCAAGGCGGTGGCGGTTTGCTTGTGCGGGGTCTTCCTTTTTACTACGACCGACCACCTCTTAGACATCCAAAATCTTAGCATTATTAGCGGGCTGTGGCGGGGAATGTCTATCTCTCAAGCGGTCCTCTCATACCTCTATGAAGGACTAAGCTCGGCTTGCATAGGAGGTCCTTTGTTTGGTTCCATGATACTCCTTGAGTGCTGGACGAGAGTGAGAGTCAAATTCCTTCCTAAGGAAGACATAACTTCTGCAAGCCGGATCTTCAGGAGCCACCCCCTCTTCTTCATTGGAGGGGCATTTGGATATTCTTCTCAGGTGGAATGCAGGACGGTGGATAAGAAAACTCGGGATGAATGGCGCCACTTTTTCAACACTTTGCCAATGGACAAGTTCATTATGCGACCAAGAATCCTTCGAAGCACTCTTCTCAAAATACCGCGGCGTCAAGGCCTGGTCCTCCAGCTAGTGGGGAATACTACCATGGCGATCTATAACCCGCACCGATGCCATCTCCAGATCGGACTACCTCGAACCGGCGTTTCTGCACTATCACACTACCCTCCCCTTTTACCTAGGATGATGGGGACCGAGGAAGATGAACGAGCAGTCCGGAACGCGCTGATCATGTGGGAGATCAGCAAGGTGCGCCCGTGGCAAGCAGAAGTTGAAGAGAACGACAAAGCACGCTGAGATTATGTGAAAGAGTTGAGAAGAATCTGCCCTCTTGCGGATAAGAAGTTGAATGTATCTTGATTTTCTTTTTGTTCATGAGAGATGTTATGTGTACTTGATCATCAGAGCTTGGTTTATCATGAATTATATTTCATTAAGCTTGCTTGAATGAGATGAAATTGCCTCAGTTGAATGGGCTTGAGTTTCGTGTTTTGAATGGCTTGGAATGATGTGAACAGGCAGAGCCTCTGGAGATAGCAACGGATATGCAATGGGCCGCCAATAGGAAATAACGGTCTTACGACAGGCCGTCAGAATGAGAGTAACAATAGAACCCTGTCTCTGAAGGATATGACGGATAGGCGTTGGGCCGTTATAAGCAAGTAACAGTATTCTCCAGACCGTTATAGTGATGGCTAGTGAAAGAAAGAAGGCCCATGCCTGAAGGAAAATAACGGTCGAAGAGGGGGCCGTTATGTGACTGTAACGGTCTGATGTTGGCGCGTTACATACCTTGAACCTGCATAGTTGTGAACATTTTTGCTTTGAATCTTGTCCCTGCATTCTGCACACACACTTTAAACATGAATCAAGTTAGATCTGTTCTTAGACTCAACCCCTTGCCTTGAAGCAAGTTAGATAATGATCGTTTCCTGATATTCGGTCAAGGGGTGGAGCCTTTATTAAATAGGCGGAAACATAATGAAAATGCAATGCATGCTATGCACATGATGGTATTTTTGGGAGTTTTGGAAAATATTTAATGTTTTTGGATTTTTGAAAATATTTTATGTTTTTGGATTTTGAAATATTTGATGTTTTTGGATTTTGAAATATTTGATGTTTTTGGATTTTGAAAATATTTGATGTTTTTGGATTTTGAAAATATTTATTATTTTTGGATTTTGAAAATATTTATTATTTTTGGATTTTGAAAATATTTATTATTTTTTGGAATTTGAAAATATTTATTGTTTTTGGATTTTGAAAAACCAGTGCCTCTCTAGCAACGCGAACCCTTCCTTGTTTTAGATTGAGTCCCGAGATTGGCGTGTAATAGTGTGGCAACCCCTGGCCAAGACCTAATCATCCTGACGGTGTTTCTACCAATGCCATACCCAGGGTACTAATCTTAGTCCTAAAAGGAAAAAAAAGATCATGGGGGTAAGCTTAGGCCAGATATGGGAGTTTTTAGGACTTGATTTTCTCACCGCACAACCCTATTAGAGATTTGGTCTGTTGCGCCGGGGCTTTTGCATCCGTCATCGAACCTTTGTCCACCCTAGGCATGCATGCGACCGGGCGCATAACGTCCCGCGGGGAACTGTACTTCCACTCTTGTCATGCCTAGCTTTCTTTTCTCCTTGGAGTTTCCGAAAGTTCGGAATCTGTAGACCTTTGAGATAACGCTTTTGATTTTATCGTAAAGAGCAGTCCTTTTCTTTTCTTTTCCTTTCTTGCTTGTGGCGTCAGGTCATAACGGACTTGCTCCGGTTTGAGACCTCCTCTCATTAGGGGGTTTGGATTGGTTGTCGCCTCCTTATTACTCCTTGCCCCTAGATTCAGCCGAAGAATGAAGCGGACAGGGACTTCGACTCTCCCCTAAAGCATGGCCGAGGAGAAACAGTGTCTTTTAAACAAGGAGCCCGACCAAGGATGTCGTGTGGTGTGTGATTGCCTTACTCGGGACCCTTCTTTTGAAAAATAGGAAGGAAGATCTTGCTGCCGGGGAAGCACGTGGTTTAGATTCTAAGGAAAGAAACGCTTAAGATACAACCCATTCCACGGGTGAGGGAGCTCCTCACCTTCCGCATTCATTAAACGATAAGCATTCCCTGGATAAAGCCTCTTTTATTAAAAACGGCCCTTCCCAGTTAGGTTGCAATTTAGACCTAGGACCTGCAGACCGAATGAATTTGCGTTTCAGAACAATATCACCCGTCATAAACTTACGTTCAATCACCTTCTTTTGAAAATAACGCGAAACCCTCTTTTGATAAACAGAAACGTGATCGGCCGCATTCATCCTCTTCTCATCTAAGAGTTCCAACTGGACCAGCAACGTCTCTCGACGTTCATCGAGATTAAGTTCCTTATCGAGCTGCACTCTAAGGGAAGGGATTAAGATCTCATATGGGAGCACCGCCTCCATCCCATAGGTCAGGGAATAGGGAGTTTGCCCCGTAGGGGTACGGACGGAGGTGCGGTAAGCCCATAGAGCTTCCACCAATCTTTCTGGCCAATCGGAAAATTTATGAGATTCACACGTTTTCTTGATGATTTTAAGAAGGGTTTTATTAGTGGCCTCGGCTTGACCGTTGCCTTGAGGGTAATACGGAGATGAATGATGTAGTGCAATATTGAACTTCTTACATAGGTCCTTAAGCTCTTGGGAGACGAACTGGGGTCCGTTGTCGGTGATGATGCTGCTTGGCACTCCGAACTGCGAGATGATATTCTTCACGAGAAAGCGGCACACCGTTGTAGCTTTGATCTCTGCGTACGCCTCGGCTTCGGCCCATTTGGTGAAGTACTCAGTAGCGGTGAGGATAAAGGATTTTTGCTTGATCTGAGAATTAGGATCACCGAGCGGGCCGACGACGTCGAAAGCCCACATAGAGAAAGGCCAAGGAGCAGTCATAGGATGGAGAGACGAAGCTGGAGAGTGAATTTTATCAGCATGGAGTTGGCATTTAAGACACCTCCGGACATAGAGGGAGCAATATTCCTCTAGAGTGGGCCAATAGTAGCCCTACCTAAGGATCTTCTTCGCTAGAGCCTGGCCATTGACATGACCTCCACATTCACTAGAATGGGCCGCTTCAGCCACTTTCCAAGCTTCTACATCATCCAAGCATCTCATGAGCATTCCATTAGTAGCGCGCCTATACAGTTCTCCTGCAATGATAGTGTACCTTGCGGCGGCTCTTCTTATTACTTTACGCTGCTCGGCCTTTGCCCCTTCTGGGAATGACCCTTCCTTGCAAAACAATTCGATTTCATGATACCACGGCAATTCTTCTTCGTCCAGAATCTCCTCTAGCTCTGTTAATGAAACTTCCTTGAGATCTTCCGTCTCAGCTCTCGCCTCTACAGCTTTCCTAAGGTTGATGAACCAAGGATCTTGAAGAGAGGGTGCATCCAATCTCTGGACGACGATGGTCTCAGTGCTACGACTGAGAGGGAAAGATAAGGAGGAAGCAAGAGATGCCAAAGCATCAGCTAGAATGTTCAGAGAATGGGGAGTATGGATATAGATCAGCTTACAGAATCGCTTAGCAATGAGCGTGACCAAATCTTGATAAGGCTTGAGCTTGGGGTCACGAGTACGGTAAGTGGATAGAACTTGCCGTAGGACGAGCTGAGAGTCTCCTATGATGTTCAAATAACGCGCGCCTAGAAGATAGGCGTGCTTCAAGCCGGCCAGGAGAGCCTCATACTCAGCGATGTTGTTGGTGGCAGGAAATCGAAGTTGATAAGCGAAGGGGATGGTTACTCCCTCTGGAGTAAGCAAGACAGCACCGATCCCTTGGCCTTGGGAGTTGAGTGCACCATCGAAGTGCAGAGACCAAAAGGGATGATGAGAAAGGACAGAGAGATGCACATCAGGGAGATCATCCTGAATAGAATCAGTGTGAGGAATAGGGAGATGTGCAAGATGCTCAGCAATGGCATATCCTTTGACTGCCTTTTGAACAACAAAGGTGATGTCGAACTGAGAGAGGAAGCTCTGCCAGCGAGCTAACCTGCTAGAAAGGACGGGTTTTTCTAAGAGATAACGGATCGGGTCCATTCTAGAGATCAACCTAACTGGGTGGGCGAGAAAGTAATGTTTAAACTTCTGAGCTACCCACACTAAGGCGGCACAAGTCTTCTCCATAGCGGTGTACTTGGATTCAGCTGGATTAAATAGTCGAGAGAGGTAGTACGCAGCCCGCTCTTTCCCTTCACCATCTACTTGTGCTAAGACCACCCCTAGGGAGTCCTCAATAACCGAGATGTATAGGATTAGGGGTTTCCCAGGGACAGGAGGTTGCAAAACCGGGGAATTGGATAGATACTCCTTGAGGTCCTTATAGGCCTTCTGACAATCTTGATTCCATTCGAACTTGACCCCCGCCTTAAGCAATTCATAAAACGGACGACACCTCTGAGAATGCTGAGATATAAATATTCTAATGAATTGTAGTCTACCAATCAATCCTCAAAGTTCTGAAATGTTCTTTGGCGGAGGCATGTCCATGATGGCCTGTGCTTTATTAGGATCAATCTGGATCCCCTGTTTGCTCACTATGAACCCTAACAACTTCCCTGAGGAGACTCCGAATACACACTTTTTCAGATTCATCTTAAGCTTGTACTCCCTGGCTCTCTGCAGCACCTTAGCCAGGATAGAGGGGTGTTCTTCTTTTGTTCTTGACTTCACCAAGATGTCATCCACGTAAGCTTCCATATATATGTGCATCATGTCGTGGAAGATGGCCATCATCGCCCTTTGATTGGTGGCACCTGCATTTTTCAAACCAAATGGCATAACTACATAACAATACGTGCCCCAGGGCGTGGTGAAGGAAGTTTTCTCTTGGTCTTCCGGAGCAAGACGGATCTGATTATAGCCCGAGTACCCATCCATAAATGACAACGCGTCATACCCGGTAGTGTTATCCAATAGGACGTCTATATGAGGTAGCGGGAAATCATCTTTGGGACATGCTTTGTTTAGATCCCTGAAATCAATGCATATGCGCACTTTTCCATCCTTCTTGAGAACAGGGACTATGTTTGCCACCCACTGAGGATACAAAACTACTCTGATGAATCTGGCTTTGTATAGTTTGTCGACCTCTTCTTTGATCCGCAAGGCCATGTGGGGGTGAAATCTCCTTGACCGTTGTTTCACAGGTGTTGCCCCTGGTTTAAGCACGAGTCGATGTTCCACTAAAGAGGGGTCAAGACCTGGCATGTCCTCGTAAGACCAGGCGAAGGAATCACTATACTCCCTTAGGACCTTAATCAATTCCTCTTCTACATGTGAAGGGAGATTAGCAGCAATCATGATGGGCCTTGGGTCTTCTTCGGTTCCTAGATTGATTTCCTTTGTAGGTTCGTCCACCGACGACGACGGCTCGTCGAATCTTTTCAATCCTTGTGCGTATAAGTCGGCGGTGTCATCTACATCGCTGTCTTCATTAATTGGATCCTTCTCATCCACAATCTCATAGACACCTAATCCGTCATCGCTCCACACCCCTTCTATTTCCTCATCGTCTTCAATTACGATTGCCGTAGCAACAAATTCTGGGCACTTCAAAAGAGCATGGCAACGCTGAGCTAAATCTTGCAAGAATCTATCAGGAACAGACCGGGAAGGATGCGCCAGCGAGCGCGGCTCAGCAGAGGAAGGGTTAGATGACCTGGAACAAGACCCTACTTCTCTAGACCTGACTGACTCTACTTTCCTAGGCTCGACGGACCCTAATCCTAACCTAGGGGACAGAAGACCTAGTGGAAGGGAAGGCGCAGGGGACTCGTGCCCCTGGGAGGAAGATGGCGAAAGGATAGCGTAATCTTCCACTGAAATCTCTGTTTCAAATTTGACGTTTTTTTTTGGAGATCAGCGGAGACTACACAGCAAGATGGAGGAGGTGGGAGCTGCATAGGGAACAACTCGGGGAAAATGAAGTCGAAGAAAGGATCGGAAGAAGAGAACCACATCTCGTGGAGTTGGGCGTTGGGAGGAGGAGGAGTGAAGAGAGTGGATAGATCGATGGGTGGGCACTTCCCGCAAGCACAAGGAACAAATAGAATCTCGGGTGGATCAATGAAAGACGGATTTATTATGATGGGAGGAAGGCGGGGTATGAAGTCCCCTTGCTGGAAAATAGATTGGAGGCGTGAGGGAGACCAAGAAAAGGCAATTGGAGGGCTCCCCTCCTTCTGTAAATCAACAATAGGCTGCTTCTTCGGCCTCCATTGCACCAGTCGAACCTCTTGCTTCTTCTGACATTCTTCCTCATGAAAGAGCCCCTACAAGGCCTGACTGTAGTCGAGCATGTCATCATCTGACCCTCCTGGCAAGGGAGGCGGACTGGCAATTGGACAAATTGTATTCCTTTCTTGTTGAATCGGCTTTGGAGCTAATGTGCCAGGCTGGAGAGGCCCTTTGACAAAATGCTGATGATAATCCCAGGTGAGCGGCCCAGAATCACCCATCATAGATAATGCTGTTTCTTTGTAGCCGAGACCTCTCCTACCCATTTTTCTTCCCTTAGGTATAGGCTTAGTCATCCCTTACAGTTGCGCACCAAGGCCTCTCCCCGGTTGATAGCCCAGTTTCAATATAATGTTCCACCCCTTTGAATCTCGAATCTGCGGCTTCACTTTGACATTAACTGGAGTAGCGACGGGCTTAGGGGATGTGTAAGCCCAAGGAAAGTTCAAATCCAACACTGACAGAACGGGCCGGCTGCTTGGCCAGAGTGTGAGAAGAACCTGCTCTGAAATAGCCTTTACTGACTGTACTGTGGATAAGCTCTTAACTTTGACGACCCTCCCTTGGAAGGGGAATTTAATGCACTGATGTGCGGTGGAGGGCACGGCGCCGAGTGTGTCAATCCAGGGACGACCCAAGATAGCCTTGAACATAGGGTCGATATCAAGAACATAGAATTCCACGGCCATAGTAAGGGGCCCGAGCTCTGGCTGAATGGTGACTACCCCGTGACATGCTCGCCTTGAGTTGTCATATGCTGCTATAGTGGTGGGGGTAGGCCATAGTAACTCTTCAGATATGTTGCATGCTCGGAGGGTGCTGAGTGGGTAAACATTAATTGAGGCCCCTGTGTCAGCCAGCGCTGCTTCAATGTCGACTTTGTTCAGGGTAATTGTTATGCAGAGCGGCATTTGCCGAGCCCCCGGAGGTGCAAGCTCGGTTTCAGAGAATGTGATTGTCGGCCCTTTGGAGATAGTTGCCAGTGCCGTTGGTAGGCTATCAACTGCCATGTCTTCGCTAACCATTACCTTCTGTAAGAAGTCCCTCAGCGCATCCTAATGAAGGGTGGACCTTTTGATCAGCTCCAGCACAGATATTTTGGCGGGTACTCGATCCAGATGATGCAGCAAGTCATATTGAGTACCCGGTAAAGGTTCAGTTTCTTCTTGCTCGGCCACCGGCTGAGAGGACTGGGGATTAGAAGTAGTAGCGTAATTCCGATGGAACATCTTCCCGCTCCTCAAAGCACAATTTGCTGCGGCATCTGAAGATAGTATGATGGGCCTTACGGGATGGATGAATGGAATAGGTGGTGCGGGGGAGGCGGTTTGGTGGAGCGTAGGGTTGGTGAGGTTAATGGGCGGTGCGCGGATGATGGATGAAGGATTGGTGGAAGGCAGGGTGGTGATGAATGTTGATGCGGGTGGAGGGAAGGCTAGCGGCTGGGTAAGAATGGGTGAAGGATTGGGTGGTGGTGTGATGACGGTGATGGGAGTAGGTGATGGAGGGTACGATGGAATGGAGAGTGGTAGAGGATTTGCTGGAGCGGGTGTGAATGGGAGGACGAGTTGAGAGGGCGTCGGCTGTGCAGGGATGATGAAGGGAGGATTGCGGTGGTTATGGTGGAGGGCCATGACCTGCGGTGTGGCGCCATCATCATCGAAAGACCATCCGGCGTTGGGGGCCGGTGGCTGGACCATGTTTACTTGTGCTGGTGCTGGCGGCTGCTGCTGAGGAGCGGGTGGATGATTTGGCATCGGGTTCTGATGGATGCCCAGGTCTCATACTTGCTGTGGTTGCTGCTGTTGTGGCGGCTGCTGCGACTGCGGTGTTTGATGCTGCTGCACTTGCTGCCCCTGTGGCTGCCTTCTCTTTTCTTTAATCTCAACAATGGCCCTATGCATTTCGGCCCAGTCGATTCTCTGCCCTTCATGTAGGTCATACACAAGATCTCGGAACTGAAAACATCCTTCTATGGTATGGCCCGGCTGCCGGTGGAACATACAATACTTAGTCTGATCGACTGCCGGGTTCCAAACAGGCCGTTCCGGAGGAAGTTGGATTGCATTTACTGACATGAGTGCCGAGAAGATATCTGTAAGTGTCTCTGGCAATGGGGGATACTGGGCTCTCCTGGGAGCTGGGCGCTTGCTATTTGGATTGTTGTTGTTGTAGCCGTTGGGTGGAGGGACGTTATGGTATTATGGTGGTGGTGATGGTTGTTGTGGTGTGGCGAAGGTGTTTTGTGGAATGGTGAAGGCGGAGGGAGGGTTTTGTGGAGTGGCTTGGAAGTTTTGCGGAGCGGAGTTTTGTGGATTGCGGGGGTTTTGGTTGTAGCGGAAAGGTGCGGCCTGATATGGAAAAGCAACGGCTTGTACTTGCTCATTTGTTTGGACTCCCTCAGTAACCGACCCTTGTGGTTTCTTGTGGTACTTGGGCTTTTGGTTTTCAAAGAGGGAATGGATCGGGGAGTCCTTGAATAGAGTCTGGATGAAGCGCGCCCGACTATAGAGTTGATGCATGTTGGCTATGTCATTCATTGCCAGGATGTTGCGGAAGGTCGGGGTGGCATTGGAAATCAGCAATTTGACCTTCTCTTCCTCCGGAATGTGGCCCGGTACTCTAGCGGCCATTTGTCTCCACCTGTCTGCATAGGTGGCGAACTCTTCATCCGGCTTCATCTTCTCGGCCACTAGATCTGTAAATGAATATTCAGGGCCGACCCTGTCTTGGAACCGCTGGATGAATTTGTCCTTTACTACCTTGAAACTCTCGGCCTCTTCCAGTGGTAGAGAATAGAACCATTCTAGAGCAACACTGTCCAAAGATCGGCGGAATAAGTACGCCATGAGGCGATCATCATATTGGAACTGCGCCGATTCATAAAGAAAATCCCTCACATGGATGAAGGGATTGATGTTCCCATCGTACTTGCGATAGTTGGGGAGCTCTGATTGCGGAGGGAACCGGATGTTCTGGAAGCTCGGAATAGGAATATCGGCCAAGGATTGTGGGCCAACCCTTTTCTGGAGAAACTCGAGTTGTTACTGCATGGTGGCCCACTTGTCAAGCAAGTCCTGCTCTCAGGAGGGAGCAGGGGTAGTGAAGGATGCTGATTGTATTTGAGGGGCAGATGGAATGGCTGTAGCAACAGGCGGGAGCCCGTAAGAAGGAGTGGAAGGATAGACAGTGGAAATAGGAGGCCCGTAAGAAGGATATTAGGCCTGAGATAGACCCGGATTAGAATGATTTTGGGCCACTCCTTGCTGAGGGCGTAAGAAATTGGAAGGGTTCATAAGGAGCTGCGGAGCTACCGAACCAGAGTTGTGATGATCCACCTGGACAAAGGAAGGGATAGGTGACTTCCCTTTATCGAAAGATTGATGGGCTGAATTAGAAGATTGGCCCATCTCCATGCCAGCGAAAGTGATGGTCCGGGGTTGGACCGGAGTGAGATCAATCGGAGTGGGCTGAACGGACGGCCCAATAATGGAAGGATTAGATTGACCTTGGATAGTGGCAGAGGGAGAAGCATTGGACCCTTGCATAGCTTGATATAGAACTTGGAGTTGGGTCGGATCCAATTGGGCCATCATATGAAGGACGGAGCCCGCGGAAGGAGTAGAGAGAGAAGGGGTAACTTGACCACCTTCCATAGAAGTGGAGGATGGGAGAGGGGCAGTCCCCTCTCTAGAGGAAAATGTAGTAACCCTAGGGGGGTTTTCAAGGAGCCCTTGAGGAAGAGAGTCCTCTTGGGAGCGAGGAGGATTGAAGGATGCCATGGTGGACTCGAAGAGGGGATTAGAATAGAACGTGAAGAAGGAACTAACTCGAGAAGATGATTCAGATGGACGAAAACAACTCCACATGCAACGGACAACCTTGACAATATGCAAAGCAACCAATACAAAAAAGAAACACACAATAAGCAACCAAGTTAGGTGATTCTAACAAGATGTAAATGATAAAAGATGAAGACACCCAAAATCAACCAAGTTGTTTAAGATGATGCAACAAGGTTCTTATGATTTCTCCTTTGGATCTTTAGTGAATTGATTGATATGTGCTCTCAATAATGGGTTCCTAGTAGGAGATGGATATGGGACTTGGTTTCACTCTCAGTGTAACCACTCTTCACTTATGCAGTCCTAGACACGGGGTGGGAGAGATACAACCAGCCCGACGTCCATGTGGGAATCCACGGCTCGCGAGGACTTACGGAGGTCCCTGCTGTGATTTCCTAGTCGGCCCCAAGGAATATGGAGACGAGAAGTCCTCACAACAAGGTAGGAAAATGCAATCTAACGTATGAAAAGATGAATGACCCTATGTGCACCGGAGTGCATGCAAAGTCTAGCCTAGAATCTAACAATCAATGGTGCACACAATGATATGTAGATATGAGCAAAGCAAGAAGGAGGGGAATTATCACCCAAGCAATAAGTCACAGCAAAAACTACGGAAATAAATGCACCTCGGATGCGTACCTGCCAGTAGAATAACGGTCGAAGGACCCTGCGTCAAAGCACAATAACGGTCAAAGGCCAGACCGCCAGATAATATATAACGCAGGGGGATGAGACCGTCGGATGAGCCAGGGAACCAAAACCAGACAGAAGTAACCGGAAAGCCCGTGGAAGCTCACACAGCAGAACCAAAGTGGCGGTCTAATGCCCCTGCGTCAGAGGACTGTGACGCGGGGACACCGGGCCGTCAGAGAACTCAGAAAACCAGAATGAGCAGTAATCAAAGGGGAAACAAAAGGCAACTCAACAAGCAGATGATGGCAGGTTTAAACAAGAATCAAAAGCACGATTGGCACAAGCTGTCCCACCGTGATCGCCAAAAAAATTATCTGTTGATATTTATTTATCTATCTTCTATCTTTCTTTTGAGGTTTGAAAAGTGATATGGTAAGATGACAAACAAGCAATCAAAGATCTACTCAAACCTATGAACATGTGATCATGAACCTAGGCAATCATAGCTAGCTCTAGCATGGGCATGCTATCTCAATCAAACTACGCTAAGGAAAAGGAAAACACACGCCGGGGCGTGGAGCAAGGAGTAAACAAAAACACACCGTGAAGGTGGAACAAGCAAGGAAAATAGAAAGATATGATGAAGAAGACAGTTAATGCCCAATACCAAGGAAAGATGTGATCGCCACCAAAGTAAAAACAAGTCAAAGACCGGAATATACCTTGGAAATAGGTGGATGAAACACCCGCCCACGGGAGAGAAAACTAGAGAAAGCCTGTAGATCAACTTAGAAGTAACGGCCAGAACCCTGTGCGTTACTTGGAAGTGACGGCCACACGATAGACCGCCGGAAGAGAGTGACGCACCTGCACAAGGCCGTCAGATAACCTGCAGTAACAAAGCTTGAATTCTTTTAACTCCAACTCTTCCAGCCGGCTAGAAGACCTGGGCCTCGTGTTAATGAACCTGTAAACCTGCCAAAGATGTAGAAAGACCAAACACAATAACCTCAATTAGTCCTTTTCACAAGCATAGCATCAATTCTCAAAGGACTTAACATCATCAAAAGGAGAGTGGATTACCGGGGAGTTTTTGGTTTTTTAACCCCTCTGGGTGTTTTAAAAGTTTGGGAAGATGTTTATATGCTTAGAGGACAGTGAAAAACGTGGAGAAAGAGGAGGGACAATGCTTTGATTGAGGAAAAACCAGGGAAGAACTCAAGCATGCAATGATGAACTTGAAAGACCAAAACCAAAGTACTCCCTTGATTATGAGATGGATGGACGTGGGAAGCAGTTCCTCTTGGATGAAGATGGCTCTTGAGTTTGGCAGCACTTTGTCGTGAATTCAAATCTTCCTCCCCCGGGCCATGAAGTCAAGGGTTCTATTTATAGACCCTCAAACTCTCAGGTCGAGCAGAGGATAATCAAGCAAGATAAAGAGATAACTCTTAGCAAATCCTCGAAGATAATATCACCAAGAGTCCATAGAATCGAACGGAAGGTCCTGAGGATCAGATTTGAAAGAGATATCATCAATCCAAACCCTTATCTCGACCACGGAGTAGCAGAGAAAAGGCCTGAACTGCCAGGACTCTCTGAAGGAAGTAACGGCCATACGACAGACCGCAGCTTGGAAGCAACGCATCAAGGACCATCCGTTACTCTCAACCCTATCCCGAAGGATAAGATCGACGGGAAGAAGACTTAATCAATTGGACTCTGCAAAGAAGCGACGGCCAAGACATAGAGCGTCAGAATGAAACAACGGCCTCTCAATAGACCGTTATTTCCAATGTGTAAGCCAAAGGATAAGCACTGAAAATGAGGCCTTAAGCCTTAGGACTCTTCAAAGAGTAACGGTCCAGGCCCCATGCGTTATAATGAAACAACGCGCCTGGTTCGGACCGTTATTACCATTGAGTTTCAAGAATAGCAATGAAGGGTTGCTAAGCTGTTGCCAACGAAACGCCACCAGGAGCCAATTCTTAATCCAGGAATTAAGACCCAAGAAACATGCCTCAACTGATCAAGAGACTCAATGAAGAGTGAACAACTCGGAGCATCATATAGAATGAAATAAGGAGATGACCCGACTTATAGGGTATAAAACGGGTGTCAACACTATCTACCTTAGAATTAGCACATATTCTGATTTTATAGTTGTTTACAGTAGACAAGAAGAAACGGCCTTCCTGAGAGCATTAAGCCCTGTTAAGCGGTCCTGCGATAGACTATTAAGGCCCATAAAATGGTCCTCCCGAGATCGGTAGGTTTTCTGAGAGTCTGTATTTATGTTAACCCGAAACATAATGCAGAATAGCCTTATTTATCATATGGTAAGCCTAGATAATTAGGTTTTATCCTTGTTTTAAGTGTTATATCTATAAACTTGGATCTATGGATGGTTTATTTTTAGTAAATTTCATGTGTCACATACACTTGAAAATTATTTTAACTTAAGTTAGTTTCATGCCAAACATTATACTCTTGTATTAAATCCATATTTCAAATGATAGATGAACTTATTTTACTGGTGGATTTGATCGTTGTTTTACATGATCCCTTCTTGTCCATGAGTCTTTTCTTAAGTACATGGCACGTATTTCGATATGATGTCATTAGATATACTTTTCACATTAAGCACACAATCTTGGACTTGTGATCCTCTCCGTTGGATATTCTTTCCACCAGACTAGGTGATCTTGTTTCAAGGCCTCCATAAGACTCCGTGAGCCTGGGACTCCCATTAGGATGCCGAGCTGGTGTACCCTCAAAAACTCAAATTGTCTAGAAACCACTTACACTACCGGTGTTTTCTGAGTTCTGGTTAAAAATGGTCCTCAGACGACCGCTAAGCTCTGTCTAGCGGTTGGCCCGAGACCACTTTTTTTCCACAAAAGGCCCAATAACCGACCGCTTTGTCCTTGACCATGTCTAACCTGAGGTTTGACCTTTGGGTTGGATTTTATAAGTTCCTAGATGGTCTAATAATTGCTTGGAACTAAATACTTGTCAATTAAGATATTTATAACTTATGGGAAAAAAAGAACATGCCGTTATGCTGCCGAATTTTCTTCATAGCATAACCTTGTTCTAAATCAATCTTTGAACTCTCATATTCTTAATCGAAGCATTCTTACCTTGATATTTGTTATCATGGAATCATAGTTTGAACTTGTTATATTATTGGCCATATTTATATTCTCGTGGAAGTAGCTTAATTTATAACTTGAAGATGCAAGAGCGGGCACGGATAGTGTCCAAGGGCTCAACTCTAGCCCCCTCAACAGATAGTCAGAAACATACTATAAACCATGGGGTATGATGAACACTGGTGTCGCATTGTACTGGGAGTACTTTTTTTATAAATTGGTGAATATCCACGAATACTCAAGAGGCATTCTTGTGAAATTACATATTTGCTAGTACATTCTCGTTACATGACTTTCTAGTGCATAGTTTTTGTGGTTATGAAAAAGTACATTCTTGTTCATGAAAGGCCAAACTTATATTATTGCTATATACTTGCTCAATCATGTTCTCAATTCTCATTCTTAATCATATCATGTTACTTGTGTTACTTGGGTTTTACACTGCATATTTTATCGTATTTCGTGTATCTTCACTCTAGCGCTAAAATATTAATCACTTCAATATTACCTTCATGTTGATACGAAGATACCTACTGGACATGTGTGCTCATACCTACTTTCTCATCTTTTCAGAAAATACTAGTGAATCGGATTTGAATTATGCACGTAGCGGGTCCGAGAGCGATTGATGGTCTATTGAAATGAGAGAAGTCCTAGTTATCTAGTGTCTAGTCGAGTCATATTGTAATTTTTAATTTCTTGAGTCATATGATATAAGGATGTCAAAGGCAATGGTCTTATGTACTTTTTGGTTATTATTATTATGAAATAAAATTAGAGTTTGAGTAATTACTTGTACAATTACTTTTATGTGATTGTCTTGCGCTCTGATTTCTGACTTGCTTGAGACGTACTAGACGACTATCCATGTTCCCGAGATTCCTTCTGCTTTATTAAAAGCTCGGGACGTGACAATGCTAGTATGCTTAATGCTCTGATTAAGAGGTGTACGGTTGAAAGGTGCTTGCTTGGAATAACAAATGGGGGATACAATCATCTAAGCTATGGATTTAGTATTACACACGCACAAGTGCTATTGAACTTTGATTTGTATTCTTGATCATGTACCTTAATTTTTAATCTAAGGCTAGTATGTATTAATGCTTCCGAATTCCTAATCTTTGGTTGATTCTGTGAAGGGAGAGCTGGATATAAAGGAATGAACATTACAAACTCTTGTTGGTCCTAAATTTTAATCTAATTACATTGCTAAGGGACTAGCAATGAGTAAGTTGGGGGATGTGATGAGTGCTCATAATTCTATGATAATTCACGTCACACACACATCACTTTAAGTGCACACAATTAGACAATTATGCATATTTTATAGCTACACTCAACCTCACTTGTATCAAGGCATTTTATACAAATTAACTTAATTTATGCAAAATTAATGAATAACAAGGGGTTAAGGGACATGAGGATTAATTTCCCATTGCATAATTGTTAGCACTCATGATTTTTATGCGCAAAGTAACAATTTTTTATGAATTTAATTCAAATATTGTGTGTGCAAGACACTCTCGACATTTGCTAGAAGGGCCAAGGGCGAATTTGTCACAGAATCAGGGCAAGGGATGCCCTAGGGCGTAGCCCCCTTTCCCTCCACTTGTTGACCAAGTCAAAGCAAAACGCCATACCTTATTTGTGTGAAGGGAGAAATAAGAAAGAATATTTATGAAATTATCTTGTAAAGAAATTATTGGAGAGAAATTAGAAGGATCCTTGTCCAATTAGGAAACCAGCCCAAGAAACCCCTATGCACTATAAATACCCACCTAAGAGCAACCAGCCGAAGATCATAGCCTACTTTCATGTCTTTATGTTCTTTGTTTCATTTTTCTTCCTTCATCAAAGTTGTTCATTTTTAAAAGTTCTTCAAGTTTCTCTTCTTCCTCTTCTTCTAATTATCTTTCTTTTTCAAGCTATTTCAAGTTTTTCAAAGCTCTACCTTTTATGTTTTTCGAAGCTCTGTGCATATCTTCGTTCTTTCCCCATTTTCTCCCTCTTTTTCTCCTGTCTCCATCTTAGTTTTTTCAGTAAAGTTCTCCATTTTTAAGTGTTCTTTAATTTCTTCTTCTTCCTCTTCCTCTAATTCTCTCTCGTTTTAAAGTTATTTCAAATTTTTCAAGCTTCTATCTTTTACGTTTTGTACTATCTATCTCTCTATTCTTCCCCTGATTTCACCCTATTCTGCACATTTTCTCCCTTTGCACTCTTCACGAAATTGCTTCCTCTCCTCAAGATCTTCAACTTTCTATTCTTCCTCATCTCCAAATTCTTCTCCGTTTGAAAGTTATTTCAGTTCTCCTTTAGCTCTATTTTTATTTTGTTTTTCACTGTTCTTCTATCTTCCCTTCCTCTATTTTCATCTAAACATCCCTTTGGCGGAGATTCTTCTTCGGTACTCTAAAGGCGATATACCTCTCCAAGGCGGGGTGATCCAATCAAAGGCTCGGCACGGCGTGGGCGACATTATTCTTCATTATCTTGGCTCTATTTCTTCCCTTGTTCGTTATTTTTATTTCAAGTTGTAATTTTTAATTTTCATAGAGTTCTAATCTTTTATCCTTAGCAATAAAAAATTCATTGGTGTAATTGTCTCATTTATCTCTCCTTCCAAATTTCTATTCTCAATCAAGTTTATTTCTATGTAGTTTTATTTTCCTTTAGCATAAACTCACTCAAATTCAGTTTTCAAAACAAAAGGATTTCCCAACTTGTTTAAATAAGAACTTTTCTTCTCCGTGGGATCGACCCGTTCTTACCACTCTACTTAGATTTAATATCTTTTTAGTGAGTGATGTTGAGTATAACCAGGTGATTTTGATGATAACAAAACCCAGGTTATATGTTTTCTCACGTGCTATGTATCAACAATCAAGTTCGAATTTAATACGCATTCAAAGCCTACTTCACCATGTACCATGCTTAATTGTTTAAACCCTTCCAAATGCATAAATCCTTTTTTGATTTCTAAACCGCCCAGGCTAAGATTAGACCCACTCACCTTGACTAGAACAAGGTAGCCATAAACTGATTCGTTGATGTAATTATATTGCATTGGCTAACCTCTTTATTTTTTGCAGGAATCTCAGCCAGCGGTCGATCGCCAGCCAGGAGCAGTCGACCGATTTTCCGTGCAATGAATGGGCCATTTCCTGTAAAATTTCGGTCAACCGCCCCATGATACTGGTCGACCGCCAGCTTCGAAAAGCCCCTATTTTTGACTTTGTATTCTCAACGTGGGAAGCCTATTCTCTTGGAGTTGTTTAATCCCAAAGCCACCAAATTCACCATGATTTGTGGATCTGGTCTGTGGCATGTCTCTTGACCACCCAAGATCTATAAATAATCTCATTGGGGTCAAAAACCTAAGTGATTGAAGGAAGAACAAGGGTGGCTATCAAAGGAGAATGACGGGTACACTATAGCTCCGTGAACAGTGCTTCGTGCAAGAAGTTCTTCATCCAAGTGCAAGCTTCTCAAGCTGATTTGCAGGCCATTGAAGTGAAGATCGAGCTGGGAGCTAACTTCATCCAATACCATCTTCATCCACTAAGGGGGAGCTTGAATCTGTGTCTTCATTTTCTATCTTCTCATCCCACTCATGCTGAGATTTATTTGTGTTCTTGTACTATTGAAACGCTTGTATGTGTGTGGATCTATGCAGATCCATGTGTGTTTGTGTGTGATCTCCCTGTTCTTCACTTTTCTTTGTGATTCGGTGCTTGTGCACCTTCGTGGGAGTTCTGAACTCACACGAGTGTGTGTGTGTGTATGGGTGCTTTTATCTTGTAACCTTCTACAAGATAGTGTGTGAATTCTCACAGTCGGTGATGGGTGGACGTAGGTTGTAGTGTTGCATCCGAACCACCTAAAAATCATGATCTTCTGTGTGATTTGCTCCTTATCTTCTACCTCCATTCTGCTCTAGCTCTTTTACATTTTGCATCATCATCTAGTTTCTCTATTTGGATCTAGCTTTATTAATCCTTTTACGGGAGATCTCTGGTATATCAAAAGGTAGCTTCTGATTGACACGGCCAGCCTTGTCGGGAGGAAAATACCTTGTGTAAGAGAATCTTCGCATTCCCAGACTCCGCCTGGTACTAAGGAACTACTGTAGGGGTTGATTTAGCCAGATTCATTTTATAATCCATCAGATCTATTCTTATTTGTTGCTTGCTTTAAATACGTGGTTTTAAATCGGGTAAAAGTTTTTAAAATCTGTAATCACCCAATTCACCCCCCCTCTTGGGTGTCATTGATCGCGGGACTTCAATTGGTATCAGAGCGAAGGTTCTATTTCTTTCAGATCTAACGATCTAGAGTAAGATCCAGATCAATGGCAAACAAGGGTATGATGCTTGAGGGTCACTCCATTCATCGTCCTCCATACTTCGATGGCTCAAATTACTCCTATTGAAAAAATAGAATGCATGTTTTCTTGAGAGCCCGGGAGTATGAGATCTGGAGAGTTGTGGACAAGGGTCCTTACAAACTCTCTAACGATGAAGAGAAATGGACACCCGAGGAAATTAAAAAATGCACTGGCAATTTTAATGCTATGAATATTATGCAATGTGCTATACATCCTAATGAATTTTCTCGTGTATCTATGTGCAGCTCAGCAAAGGAAATGTGGGACAAGTTGTGTCTCATATATGAGGGAACCTCCGAGGTCAAGGAGATGAAGGCCAACCTACTCATCAGAGACTACGAGCTATTCAAGATGAAATCTGAAGAATGTATCTCTGAAATGTTCGCAAGGTTAACTGAGATTACCAATGGTCTCAAGAGTCTCGGAAAAGAATACACCAATTCCGAGCTCGTAAGGAAAGTGTTGAGATCACTTTCATCGGCGTGGCATACAAAAGCCATAGTAATTGAGGATTCGAAAAATCTATCCACACTCACTTTGGATGTGCTCATAGGGTCACTCATGACCTATGAAATAAATATGAAGAGAACAAATGCGGAAGATACAAAGAAAAAGAAGGTAATTGGATTAAAAGCTCATCAATCTGATGAAGACTTTCAAGAAGAAGAATCAAGTGAAGGAAGCAACAAAGAAGAAGACTTGGCCATGATAACTCGCCAAGTGAAAAGGTTTTTATGGAAGAAGAGAAACTTCCAAGATAATTTCAGAAAGGGGCAAAGGAAGCCCACTCAAACCAAGGGCGAGCCAAGCAAACTAAGTAGCATCATATGCTACGAATGCAAGAAGCCTGGGTACATGAGGGGAGAGTGCCCAGATCTGAAGAAGAAATTCAAGAAAGATAATTTCAGAAAGCCAAAAGCCATGGTCGCCACATGGAGCGATGAAGAGGACGAACCGTTCGATGAGGAGATACAAGAGCTCATGGAGAGCCTGTGTCTCATGGCACATGAGGATGACTCAACCGAGGTAAATTCTGATCCTAACTTTATTTCAAATGAACAATGGGAGTCAGAATATGAGAAGTTGTATTTGAAATATATGAAAATCAGATCTGAAAACAAAAATCTCAAGAAAAAGATTGATGAGTTAACACGAGGATATTTTTGTTAAGTTTGAAAAATTGGAACAGGAATGGTTTGAGGTAACGGAAGAAAAAGAAAGCATGTTACAAATAATTTTAGCCAGTGAGAAAAATCAGGAGGAATTGATGTGTAAATTATCAGAAATTTAAAAAGTCTGTGAAAAGCTCATGAATGAAAAAGAAAATTTGACCTCATCTATTTCAGAAATTGAAAATAAAAATGTGAGTTTGAATAAGGAAGTAACTGACTTGCAATTCACTCTCTCAAGATTTGTAAAGGGCAAACAAAACCTAGATAACTTGTTGGGAGTTAAAGTCAATTTTCAAAAAGAAGGATTAGGATACACTCCCCAAAATAAAAAATCTTTTGAGCATAAGATCACTACATCCTTTGTTCATGAAAAAGAAAACAACCATGTTTCATGTTCTAACTCTAAGCCAAAATATGTCCAACCCAAACCACGACAGTTTCAAAGAAAGTTTACACCTGTTAATTGTTATCATTGTGGTAGATTTGGTCATGTTGTTGTAAATTGTTGGTTCAAACAAAACTCACCAAGAAACCATATTCTTTAGGCCAAGAAAAGATATGCACAAAATTGGATTAACTCCTACGAACCCAAACTAGCTTGGGTACCAAAATCATTTGCATGAGAATGTTGTTTCTTATATATATGTCTTGAAGCCAGGGGGAGCAAATGGTACTTGGATAGCGGTTGTTCAAGACATATGACAGGGGACAAGAAGGTGTTCTCTACACTGCAAGATAAGGATGGAGGTTCAGTTGCATTTGGAGGCAAGGACAAAGGTAAAATCATTGGAATCGACAATATAGGTAGGAATTCTGAAACTCTTATCGAGAATGTGCTTTTGGTGAAAGGCTTAAATCACAGTCTCTTGAGCATAAGTCAGCTATGTGACAAAGGGTTCAAGATTGTTTTTGATATGATGCATTGCTTTATCTTAAACAAAAACACAAATGAGGTCAAATTCATTGGAAACAGAAACAATAATGTCTACACTGTTGATAGTGATGATGTTTCTTGTGATGATATGTGCTTGGTAGCTAACACTCATGATAATGCATGGCTATGGCACCGAAGACTAGGTCATGCTAGTTTTGGAGTAATCTCCAAGTTGTCTAAACATGACTTGGTGAATGATTTACCAAAATTAAAGTTTGAAAGTGATAAAATTTGTGAGGCTTGCACAAAAGGCAAGCAAACACGCATATCCTTCAAAAATAAGAACATTGTTTCTACCTCCCGGCCTTTGGAATTGCTGTATCTTGATTTATTTGGCCCAACTAGGACATCCAGTCTAGGAGGAAAATCCTATGGTTTTGTGATTATTGATGATTATTCCAGATTCACTTGGGTGTTATTTCTATCCAATAAAAATGATGCATTGATGGAATTTCAAGTGTTTTGTAGGAAAATCCAAAATGATAGAGGCTACCTTATCACTACTATCCAAAGTGATCATGGTGGCGAATTTAAAAATCATGAGTTCAGCAATTTCTGTAAAGAGCACGGGTATACACACAACTTCTCATCACCAAGAACGCCCCAACAAAATGTAGTGGTGGAGAGGAAAAACAGAACATTGATAGACATGGCATGGACCATGTTAAGTGAAAACTCTCTACCAAAATATTTTTGGGCTGAGGCGGTAAGTACAGTATGTTACATCATCAACAGGGCAATGGTAAGGCCCATTTTGAAGAAAACTCCATATGAGCTCTACAAGGGTAAGAAACCGAATATTTCCCATCTTAAACCCTTTAGATGTTCATGTTTCTTCATGAACAACGGTAAGTCCAACCTAAGTAAGTTTGATGAGAAAAGTGAGAAGGAAAATTTCCTAGGCTATGCACTTAACTCTAGAGCTTATCGAGTGTTTAATAAACGGACTTTGGTTGTTGAAGAAAGTCCTCATGTGATTTTTGATGAATCTGAACTAAAATTGACTATGCAAATTATGGATGCAGGAGAAGCTCCCAAAGATTCAACTAATGCTGGAACATCTAAAGCCAAGGATGAAGCAAAGGAAGGAATACCCAGCAAGAGTGAAGAAGATCAAGATCATTCAATTGAAACACTGCAAGAGCAGCAAGTGCAGCACCCCGACCTGCCAAGCACCTCCACATTCTTAAAGGATCATCCAGCTGAAAACATAATCGATAATCCTCAAGATGGGGTAAGAATTCGATCATCTCTAAGGCAAGTAGAAGAAGAGGACTTGATAGCCTTGATATCTCAAGAAGAGCCTAAGGGCATTCATGAAGCTCTTCAAAATGAATCCTGGATCCAGGATATGCATGAAGAGTTGCACCAGTTCGAAAGAAACCAGGTGTGGACTCTAGTGTCACGACCTAAGAATCAATCCATTATCGGAACCCGATGGGTTTTCATAAATAAGTTAAATGATATGGGATTGGTTGTAAGGAACAAGGCCCGGCTTGTGGCCAAAGGGTATAGCCAGAAGATGGGTATTGATTTTGATGAGTCATTTGCACTGGTTGCTCGTCTAGAAGTAGTCCGGACTTTATTGTCTTATGCTTGCTCATCTAACTTTAAATTGTTTCAAATGGATGTTAAATCTGCTTTTCACTACCAGAAAAGATGGGATTTCAGACGGCCAACTTCCATCTAAAATCCATTTGAAATTCCGTCTGAACTCCGTTTTGTAATGGATTTCGGACGAATTTCAGACGAAAAGATGTCGTCTCATATTTTTGGTTACAAATTTCGGACATATTAGTATCTATCTCAAATTCCGTCTTAAATTTCACACGGAATCAATTCCATGTCAAATCCCATCTGTAAATACAAGTTTTGGACAGATTAATATCAGTTACAAATATCGTCTGAAATTTGACATAGAACGTTTTCGTCTTAAATACTGTCTGAAATCAGTCCGTCTGAAATTTCACACGATCTGAAAGTTCACACGGAAAATATTCTGTGTGAGACACCGTCTAAAATTATCCGTCTGAAATACCGTTCCAATATCCGTCTGAAATTTCAGATGTAGATTTCAGACGCATACGCTAAAATCCGCCTGAAATTTCAGACGCAAACGCACAAATACAAAATTATATCCGTCTAAAAATTCAGACGGATCCGTCTGAAAATCCGTCCGAAAAACTTCCATTAATTTTTTAAAAAATACAAAATTATTTTTTAAAAATATGTTAAAATTCAAACTAATGACTAAAAACAAAACACATAAATAAGAAACTCAACATTCATAGATAAAAAAATATGCTGATTAAATATCCTCCTCCACATCATCCATATGCTCGTCCCTGCCCTGCTCATCTCCTCTGTCGCCGCCCGCAGAAGGATCCTCCTACATTAACAAAATAATAACATTCATTCATAGATAAAAAAATTAGTGCGAAGATAAATTAGATATTTTATTACATTGGATAAATTGAAATCAAACATAATATCAAATCGATAACTGCATAGATTTTATAGACCCCAACAAACCTAGTTGTCATCAGTAATTTAAATTATTTACATTTACAAAATGCACTTTTGAGCGTCGGCTCCAAACCGGGTATCCGATTTGGATTTCGCCAGTTCTCACAAGTCTCTTTTATGTCTCAAGTCATGTTGGAATGATCGGCATGTCGATCAGACCAGTATTTAGATTTTAGACCCCCGGACCCCGACTTCTTTAATTTTAGACAAGTGTATTTACAAAATACACTTTTGAGCGTCGGTCCCAAATCGGGTATCCGATTTGGATTCCGCCAGTTCTCACAAGTCTCTTTTATCTCCCAGGTTCTGTTGGAATGATCGACACGCCGATCAGACCGGTATTTCAGATTTTAGACCCCCGGACCCCAACTTCTTTAATTTTAGACAAGTGTATTTATAAAATGCACTTTTGAGCGTCGGCCCTAAATCGGGTATCCGATTTCGATTCTGCCAGTTCTCACAAGTCTCTTTTATGACCCAGGTCCTGTTGGAAAGATCGGCACGCCGATCAGACCGGTATTTCAGATTTTATACCCCCAGACCCCGACTTCTTTAATTTTAGACTAAGTGTATTTACAAAATACACTTTTGAGCATCGGCCCCAAACCAAGTATCCGATTTGGATTCCGCCAGTTCTCACAAGTCTCTTTTATGTCCCAGGTCCTGTTGGAATTATCGACACATCGATCAGATCGGTATTTCAGAATTTAGACCCCCGGACCCCGACTTCTTTAATTTTAGACTAAGTGTATTTACAAAATGCACTTTTGAGAGTCGGCCCCAAACCGGGTATCCGATTTAGATTCCGCCAGTTTTCACATGTCTCTTTTATCTCTCAGGTCCTGTTGGAATGATCGGCACGCCGATCAGACCGATATTTCAGATTTTAGACCTCCGGACCCCGACTTCTTTAATTTTAGACTAAGTGTATTTACAAAATACACGTTTGAGCGTCAGCCCCAAACCGGGTATCCGATTTGGATTCCGCTAGTTCTCACAAGTCTCTTTTATGTCGCAGGTCCTATTGGAATGATCGACACGTCGATCAGACTAGTATTTCAGAATTTAGACCCCTGGACCCCGACTTCTTTAATTTTAGACTAAGTGTATTTACAAAATACACTTTTGAGCGTCGGCCCCAAACCAGGTATCCGATTTGGATTATGCCCATTCTCACAAGTCTTTTTTATCTCCCAGGTCCTGTTAGAATGATCGACACGCCAATCAGACCGGTATTTCAGATTTTAGACCCCCAGACCCCCAACTTCTTTAATTTTAGACTAAGTGTATTTACAAAATACACTTTTGAGCATCGGCCCTAAACCGGGTATCCGATTTGGATTCCGCCAGTTCTCACAAGTCTCTTTTATGTCTCAAGTCATGTTAGAATGATCGGCATGCCGATCAGACCGGTATTTTAGATTTTAGACCCCTGGACCCCGACTTCTTTAATTTTAGACTAAGTGTATTTACAAAATGTACTTTTGAGCGTCGGCCCCAAACCGGGTATCCGATTTGGATTCTGCTAGTTCTCACAAGTCTTTTTTATATCCCAGGTCATGTTGGAATGATCGGCACGTCGATCAGACTGGTATTTCAGATTTTAGACCCCCGGACCCTGACTTCTTTAATTTTGGACTAAGTGTATTTACAAAATGCACTTTTGAGCATCGGCCCCAAACCGGGTATCCGATTTAGATTCCGCCAGTTCTCACAAGTCTCTTTTATCTCCCAGGTCCAGTTGGAATGATCAGCATGCCGATCAGACCGGTATTTCAGATTTTAGACCCCCGGACCCTGAATTAAATGAATCCTTCTAAACTAAGTTAGTTTTGAAAACACACTTAGTTTTGAATTGAGTTATTTGAGCGTCGGGGTCAAATCGGATATTCGATTTGTAATCCGTCAGCTGACTCAGCTCTCACAACTCACGTGTACCTCGCAAGTCATGTTGGAACGATCGGCACGCTGATCAGGCCAGTATTTCAGATTTTAGACCCCCGAACCCCGAATTTTCCCAATTCTTCTAAACTAAGTTACTTTTAAAAAGTAACTGAGTTTTTAAATTAATTATGAATATAATTGAGTAATTCTGTCAAAATAAAAACATAATAAGCACGAACCTGATGGGCTGTGTCGTGGTGATGGTGGATCCATGATGGAGAATTCCCGCTTGGGAGAGGAGGCCACTGATTGCCTGCAACATGGTTGCCTGCTGGCTAGATATCTCTTTCCGGATCTGCCGCAACATCTACTGTTGCAAATTAGAAATACTTCTTTGGATGATGTCTATGACGTCGCTGGCTTGGGAACTGGGGGCAGGTGGAGGTACACTGAATGCACTGCTACAGGTTTGGGCAGAGCATGAACTCGCACACGATGATATCACCGTGCTAGAGTCCAGGCTCTCCCCAAAACCATATAGCCGGCCTTTCTTCGGTATGCCAGCTGCTGCCACCCATTCCGCCGGATCGAACTCCGGCTACTGCGTGTCTCCCTCCCAGTACTTCTCTGTCACAACTCTGCTATATGTATCCTAGAAATTGAAACATTTGACTAGTCAATTTCATATGAATCAATACGATTTAAATGAACGGTAGAAGTTGCATATGTAGATAAACTTACAGGTACTAAGTGATCTCTCTCACTCACAAATTGATCTGTCCCCTTCTTTTTGTGTGTTCTATCGAACAACTCGAGGAACGATAGAGCTCGATTAAGCTCCACAGCCTGTTATACAAACGATGCAAAAAAAACGTCACATATATTAACATAATGAAAGAAGATAAATTGATCATTACTTACCATTTTTTGTTTATGAGCCGCGAAAGAGATGCACCCACTCGTATGTAAATTTGCGCCCGATTTTGATGCCCTATTTGCTTTGGCTTTTGGGGACTTTGCTATCTAACTGGGATCGGCAAATTTGTCACATGCTATCTCTCAATCCTCCTTCCTCATCCATAGAGGGCGGTGCTCCTTCCACAGCTGTCGGTCTTCACTCCCACCAACCTTATTTTTAGCGTGTGCTCGGGCCTTATGTACTTTCTTCCAGAAATTGTCTTTCATAGCCTTCTCCCAGACCCTCCGACATCTCGCAGCGTCATGTCCACATGTGAATTGATAAGTCCGCTGTAAATAAAATAAGTTTCACACTTAGTATACTGTTAGGAATTGAGTTTGGAAAATACTTGAATTAATTGATGTAATTACGTACTGAGAACATGTCCCATAAGTTGTTGCGGACTTCCACTGGAAATTCTTTGAAAGACGTTGCTGCGTCGGACACATGTGCCATTACTAGAGAGTTGGAATGATGGACAGCCTCATGAGGTTCAAATTTCTTACTGCAATTGTAAATGTCAAAATATTCATATTAGACAGTTGAAGGCTAAACAATGAATGTAATAACCTTATAAATTTACTCGGATATCCAGCACGGGCGACGCCCATCGCGGGTCATGCCTTCCTCGTGACGACTGTCGGCATCGTCAAGTGGCTGAGTGGTGGGGGTGTGTCCTATTTAAAGACAAGGGGGAGGGGACTGTGAACTATAAGAATTAAATATCATAAGTAAAATGAATATTTTGCTGAAAATAAAATTTTACCTAATTGGGAAAATACTACGAACTGTAAGAATTAATAAACATAAGTTTGACAACATCGACTCAGCACGATCTTGTAATGATGAGTCCATGTTCAGGAAAACTTACGACACACTAGATTCAATATATTAAAAACTTCTTTGACATGATTCTGAAATAGTGTCTATGAAAGGACCACCTTGCGGGGAGTTTGCACCTTTTCTAGCGTAGAAAGACTATTTGTATCTTCATTTCTGGGAGTATGGCCTTTATCTAAAATGGGAAGGCTAGGGACCTTTACTAACCTCTCCTGACATGCAGCCCCTATCTCGTATCCTACATCGCACACAATTCTAGAAAACTGCTTATACACCAAGAAAAGAATACTCATGTTCTCCTCCCATTTTTGAGAACATCAAGCTGCTGAGATCTATTGTCAGCCTTAACAGAGTAGAAGTCATACAGAGAAAGTTCTTCTACTTGCCAATGTGTAGATCCCAAGATATACCATCACGAGATGCCATGAGACTCATCACGAGATGCCATGAGACGAAAGTATCATGAGCAGAGCATGTATATCAGGTGGCAGGAGGAGGCACCTGAAAGTTGATGCAGAGGCAAGTTTCTTTGATATAGTGGAAGAAACATTGCAAAACGAAGATCATTGTAAAAGGAGAATTTCTATCATAAAGGACCTTCGGGAGATGACCGGAGATGTCTTGCACTACTACAAAGGCGAATTCTTGGATGAGTTGTCAGGACACATTGATTTCACTGTGCTATTGTGTCTGAGTCCCAGATAGAAAAAACTTCTAGGATACTTCGAGAAATATGAGAAGTTTAAGAGAATTGATGTTGGTAGTGCAGTGTACCTACATCCATGTTTGAAAGATTGTGCTGATTATGCTTCTCGAGATTGGAGTGTCATGAAAGTGAAAGATCAAGAGATTGATAATCTTTTAGACTCCATAGACTTGAAAGATGGAGTGAAGACAAAATTCTTTTTGAACATTTTGTCAATTGCCGACTCTTCTGGAGAGAAAGTGATTGTATGATTTCTGGTGACACAAATATTGAGCAGAGGGAATTGGCAATGAAGCAATTCCTCCACTCACCTGATGCTAAGGTTTTATTTGGTTCAATTAAGGCATGTGGAGAAGGCATCTCTCTTATAGGAGTATCCTAGAAGTTTAGTATGTATTTATGGGAGGTTTTCATGTGTAGAAAAAGCACCCATTGCCATTCAACCAGTTCAAATTAAGGCCTTATCACTCTCTTTGAAAACATGATTTTTCCAAAAAAATGGCATGCAAGATCTAGAGATGCAAAAGGAATGCAAGGTGGCTGCCTTTGTTACCAATGGGTGTTGGTCTTTACCACAACCTGCTTCTTCTGAAATGGCAGACCTTTGGAATACAATATCATGGATCCCTATTGCATCAGGTGGAAGAGATGAAATCCGATGGAACAATAATAATGGGTTGTTCACTACAGCACATTGCTAGGAAGTAATAAGAGCAAAAGCTACACCTTTGCTTTATAGTGAATGGATCTGGAAGGGACCGACAATACAAAGAGCCTCTCGCTGTCTGAGGCAAGCAGTGTTAAGCAAACTCCCAACTATGGACAATTTGCAAAAGAGAGGACAACACCTTGCTTCTATGTGCTACTTTTGCAAAAACAATTGTGGATTTTTAGAACATCTATTCTTTGAATGTCCTTACTCTAATTGAATTTGGAAAGAAATTCTAAGTAGGCTAGACTTGCACCGGTCTCCTAAAACTCTCAATCTAGAAATTACAGAGCTTGCTAATAACTGCCCTAAGAAAGGGCCAATTCTGAAGCTCGTGAGAGTGCTACTGAGAACCACAGTTTGGCATATCTGGAAGCAGAGATGTGAAAGAATTTTCCAAGGAGATTATGTGCTTAAAGGAAATCTTTTAATCCAAATATTGGAAGACAGTCGCCATTGCATAGAATTCCATGAAGCATTGACAAGGTTAAAGAGGAAGCGAGATATTAGCATATTCAAAAGATTTAACATTAATTGTAAAGCTCCTTAGATGTTTTCCACATTTTTAGTTTTTCTAGTATGATATAATGCAATGAAGGGAGGTTAGCCGACTGGACCTAGAGTAGTCATCTCCAACTTCTTCTGTACATTCTCTTACATGATACAAATCATTACTTATCAAAAAAACATGAAGAATAAAAATATTCAACCAAATCAAATGACATGCAATAAGGGCTATTTTAATGTCAATAGGGAAAAAACATCAAGAATAAAAATATCCTCTGCCAAAATGTGTCAACTCTGAGAGTCGACACTTTTGACTGGATTTTTTGTTTCTTTGCTAGAAACAGACTTCTCGATGAAATGTGTCAACTGTGAGAGTCGACTCTTTCACCCCGTGTTCAGATTTTGTTCTTTGACAGAACACCCGTGAACCCTCATCACAGGGTTTTGAGATGATTTCCAGAATACACCATAGTCCATATGAAGGATGCCGGATGATGCCGCATTGAATAATTCATAATATATTTCACAAACATGTTGATGCATAAGGAAAAAAAATAGCCCTATAATATGGTTCCAAAAATCAAGAATCGGAGGCCTAGCCCGGTTATCTGAGATCAGAGGAGGCCTCTGTTGATATTTATTTGCCTATCTTTTATCTTACTTTTGAGGGTTGCAAAGTAATATGGCAAGATGACAAACAAGCAATCAAAGATCCACTCAAATCTGTGAACATGTGAACATGAACCTAGGCAATCATAGCTAGCTCTAGCATGGGCATGCTATCTCAATCAAACTACGCTAAGGAAAAGCAAAACACACGCCGGGGCGTGGAGCAAGGAATAAGTAAAAACACACCGTGAAGGTGGAGCAAGCAAGGAAAATAAAGATTGTCGATGAAGAAGACAGCTAATGCCCAATACCAGAGAAAGATGTGATCGCCACCAAAGTAAACACAAGTCAAAGACCTGAATATACCTTGGAAATAGGTGGATGAAGCACCCGCCCATGGGAGAGAAAACCAGAGAAAGCATGCAGATCAACTTGGAAGTAACGGCCAGAACCCCGGGCGTCGCTTGGAAGCGACGGCCGCACGATAGACCGTCGGAAGATAGTGACGCGCCTGCACCAGACCGTCAGGTAACCTGCAGTAACAAAGTTTGAATTCTTTTAACTCCAACTCTTCTAGCCGGCTAGAAGACTTGGGCCTCGTGCTAATGAACCTGTAAACCTGCCAAAGATGTAGAAAGACAAGACAAGACAACCTCAATTAGTCCTTTTCACAAGCATAGCATCAATTCTCAAAGGACTCAATATCATCAAAAGGAGAAGGAATTAACAGGGAGTTTTGGTTTTTTAACCCCTCTGGGTGTTTTAAAAGTTTGGGAAGATGTTTATATGCTTAAAGGACAGTGAAAAACGTGGAGAAAGAGGAGGGACAATGCTTGGATTGAGGGAAAACCAAGGAAGGACTCAAGCATGCAAGGATGAACTTGAAAGACAAAACTAAAGTACTCCCTTGATTATGAGATGGATGGACGTGGGAAGCAGTTCCTCTTGGATGAAGATGGCTCCTGAGTTCGGCAGCACTTCGTCGTGAATTCGAATCTTCCTCCCCTTTTGGCCATGAAGTCAAGGGTTCTATTTATAGACCCTCAAACTCTTAGGTCGAGCAGAGGATAATTCAGCATGAAGGAAGGGATAAATCTTAGCAAATCCTCGAAGATAATATCACCAAGAGTCCACAGAAACAAACGGGGGGTCCTGAGGATCGGATTTGAAAGAGATATCGTCAATCCAAGTTCTTATCTCAACCACGGAGTAGCAGGGAAAAGGCCTGAACTGCCAGGACTCTCGGAAGGAAGTAACGGCTTCGCGATAGACCGCCACTTGGAAGCGACGCATGGGGGACCATCCGTTACTTTCAACCCTATCCCAAAGGATAAGATCAACGGGAAGAAGACCCAACAAGTTGGACTCCTCAAGGAAGCGACGGCCAAGGCATAGGGCGTCAGAGTGAAACAACGGCTGCACGACAGACCGTTATTTATCAATGTGTAAATCAAAGGATAAGCTTGAAATGAGGCCCTAAGCCTTAGGACTCTTCAAAAAGCGACGGTCCAAGACCCATCCGTCAGAAGGAAAAAACGTGCCTAGTTAGGACCGTTATTATCATTGAGGTTCAAGTATGAAATGAGGGGTTTGCTAAGATTCACCCAACGAAATGCCACAAGGAGCTATATCCGATCAAAGAGTTCAGACCCAAGAAATAGGCTTCAACTAATCAAGAGACTCAATGAAGGGTGAACAACTCGGAGCATCGTATAGAATGAAATAAGGAGATGACCCGACTTATTGGGTATAAAACGGGTGTCAACAGATGCCCCTCCTTAACGTCCTCTTTGCAGGGGAGCGAGCGGAGGTGAAGCGAAAGTGAAATGGAACATGGAGATGAAGTGAAAAATGAAGCGGAGTGTATCAAAAAAGAGGGCGTTAAGGTAAACGACACCCGTTCTTTACCAACAAGCGATAGGAATTTTCTGGAAAACTTCGAATTGATCACAAGGAAATAGCCAGCCAAAGGGATGCGAGTCTGGAGGAACTAATTATCTAAGGAAAGGAAACACGGCTAGCCGCCGGAGGCAATGGAAAGGAAAGAGACTAAACTCCAGACAGGAATCCTCAGCGAACCAGATCAAGCGAGCAAATCGAAGAAAGCCTTCTAATTCGGAGTGGAATGATTCTCCTTATTCGGGATCAAGAACACAGTTGGTCACCCTCACTGAGATACCTTGAACAGATGAAGCTTCATGAATGCTCAAAGAATGCGCATGATGCATGCTGGGCTAAAGGAAAAGAAATCTTTAAAACAAATGCAAAGAAAGATAAAATATCAAATACTCGAGAATAATATTGCTAGATCAGAGAAATCAGAGTCAGGACACTATCCGCAACCACGGCGTGCAAGATAGAACCATCGTCCCCAAATTTTCCAATCTAACGGCCTATCCAACGATTAATCATGTGAACTTAGATCATCATCATTTTTATTTAAGGGGAACATCAGATCCCAGGACACATGAATGACCAGCCGGTTCTCGAGATAATATATCATAAGTAACATATAGTAATGCATTAAGGGAATGAGGGAACGATATACAATACCCAACCTTCCTGCCGGACGGAAGGCCAAGCGTGATTTTTGTTCATAACTCCTTTCATGAAAGATAGGTTAGCCAATAATAAATAAAAATAAGAATCAAGGCATAACCATTGTACGTGCAAGAGACATCAATAAGGAACATCATGATAGAAAATAGGGTCGTTTAAGCATCAATTAGCCCTTTCAATTCATCAAGAAACTAGCAAGCATATAACGGTCTGATGACAGGGCGTCACATCAAGCAACGGATCACCCTTGATCCGTCATAAATCAGGCGGTTCACATTCTTCGATAAAACAGTTCAACACATGTGACGGCCCATGCAAGAGGCGTCAGAATGATGTGACGGCCGGTCGATAGACCGTCGCATTTCCTGAGTTTTCAAAAAAAAAAAGCAACCGAACGGTCACGGCCCGTTCATTCCACCATTCAACGCCCAAAAACCCTAAATCGAGAGCTCCGGCGATTCCACCCCCCATCGCTCTAATGGCCGGCGACGAGGCACCCCAGCCGCCACCAAAGAAGAGAGAGAGGGGGAAAAGAATGGCCATACGACGGCTCCACCGCCGGATTGAACGTGAAGTGATCACGCCGGTGGAAGAAGAACGGCCGGCGAGAAGAAGCCCAACAGAAGAAGAAGAAGTCCCCACGGCCACGGGGGATGAAGGGGAAGCTCCATTGGGTGCAGAGGAGCCCAAAAAACCAGAGAAGAAGAAGAGGAGAAACATGGACCACGAGGTAAGCCCCCGCCCTATTGTTTTCAATTTTTGATTTTTGTGTGTTTTTTTATGGATGCATGTGGGGGAAAAGGGGTAGAAATGGGTCTACGAACCCACTAGGAACAATTGCAGGCCATTTGGGCACAGTGGGAGACCACGGGGATGCAAGGGAAAAAAACCCCATCCGCAGACCATGTGACGGTCCTGCCAGCGACCGTCACACGCCTGACGCGCCAAGCTGAGGCCGTCAGAGTCAAATGACGCCCTACCCCAGGGCCGTCACTCTTGCCAGGGAATGAAACTATTTTTTTAGGGCTTTCAATTTCAATTTTTATTTCGTTTTCAATCATGAATGTTTATGCAATGATTATATGATGCAAATTGGACTAATTAATGATCTAATGTGCAATGCAGGGGAAGAAACGATCGCGGATCTCCTGGCTATAGATCCGGGCAGTGTACCAGGCATTTCCCGACTACCAGAGAGAGAGATTGGCTAGCATGGGATTCGTCGAGGTGCTCAGCATCGAGGTGATCCGGATGGACACGCCGGTACTGTACGCTTTGCACGAGAGATGGGACCCGGTCAGCAGAGCTTTTATCTTCCCGTGGGGCCACATGATCCCCACGCTAGAAGACATAGCGAGGATTACTGGATTGAGAGTCCACGGAGCCGCGGTGACCGGGTGGACATACGGCGACTACCGAGAGATGGCGCAGCAACTGCTCGGGCTAGATTTGATCAGGCCGGGACAGTCCTCCTCTCAGCTTTCGAGATCAGTGCTGCAGGAGAGCTTGGGACTGAGAGGAGCGGCGATCGCCGTGGGAGAGCTCCCTGAGGAGCATCTGAGCAGAGTGATAGACCAGGTGCGCCCTCGCGTGGCGGCGAAGGCGGGACCAGAGGGAGATAGAGTGCTTAGACGCTTCCTGATGCTGCTATTCGGGAAGCTCCTCTTCGCGACTCGGGCAGATGTCATCAGCTGCAGACTGCTGCCGATGATAGAGGATTTAGGCAGAGTCAGGAGATACGCCTGGGGAGCGGCAGTGCTCGCATTCCTGTTCGAGTCCCTCAGTACTACGGACAGGCAGACGATGCTGGGCGGCTTCTCGCCTTTCCTACAGGTAAATGCATTTCTCATGTGTTCTATTATACCATGAATATTGATGCTATGATTTATGCAAATGATTTATGCAATGATTTATGCAATGCAATGATGCGACTGACTCGATTTCTAAATGCAGATCTGGAGCTATATGTACCTCCCGGGCATCGGGAGAGGCGCATTACTCTATCCCAGCCGCATACCGATCGCGAGGCGTTGGTCGGTGGCGAGGGACACAGGGTCGATCATTAGACTGACCCGGACGATCCAGGACGACTTGGACTCCTTCCCGCATACATCGGTAGGTCCAGAACTTAAAATGATTTCTATATGCTTCTAAATGCTTCTAAATGTTTTCTAAATGCTTTCTAAATATCTCTAATATCTTTAATGCTTTTATATGCTAATGGATGAACTAAATGCTCTCAGGTGAGATGGACCCCATACCGCGACGAGGGTTATACGGGACAGCCATGGGTGGAGGCGGCCTTATCGTACCGGGGGCGAGACATATGGTTGCATTGCATTCATATCATCGAGCCTCTGCACTACAGGCTGATCCTGCGGACCCGGGACTACACCAGCCCGAGGTGACCTTTCCACGCCACAGCGATGACCACCCCGGCAAGTCAGCAAGGGGCATCAGGGGCAATGTGGATTGGTGTGCCCGGAAGGCGAAGTACGTCCACGATTGGAATAGGCGGGGCCGAGCGGTGAAGGAGCGAGACGAGAGCGACGAGGCATATCTGAAGGCCTTCGCTCGACTCTACGGTGACCGGGTGTACCGAGGTACCCGACGACCGGTATGCAAACTAAAACTCTAAACTTTTCTATTATGCAATGTGCAATGTGATATATGCTGACTCATGCTTTCTAAAATGCAGCTAGATCCTGAGGGGCGGATAGCCGAGCTGGAAGGGCTACTCCACTCCACCATCCAACAGCGGGACGGGTACCGGTCTGCCCTGGAGCTCCTGGTGAGACTAAAAACTTAAATGCTTATGATTTATAAAATGATGTTCATGATGCAAATGCAAATGTCAACTAACCATGACTTCTAAATGCAGCGGGCTGAGGGAGCCCAACGCGCTGGACCGGATGCCCCATCGTCTTCCTCGCAGCCTGCGGGAGGCAGGGCTGAGCAGGAGGCTAACTTTGCTTGGGCGGTTGCCCCGGCCGAGGAGGCGGAGGCCACCCTCGCGGAGCGGGTAAGAGACTAACAAAATGCTTATGATTATGCCTAATCAAATGCTTTATGACTAATGATATGAAATGCAATCTACAGGCGAGAGATCTAGCAGCAGCAGTGGCCGAGGCCAGCCAGGCGAGAGCTGAGGTAGAGAGAAGCCGGGCTGAGACCGATCGAGCCCGAGCAGAGACGGAGCTGGTACGGGCAGAGATGGCCCGGCTGAGAGCGGAGACCCTGCGACGCCCAGATGATGCAGAGATGGAACAACTCCGGAAGGAATTAGCGCGGGCACGAACTAAGGTGGAGGAGCTTCAGATCGGGACGGCCGACTTGGATCGCTACCGGACCGAGGCACGGGAGACGCGGCGTCAGATCTTTACACTGATGATCGAGCTGCGGACACTGGAGCGGACGGTTCGGATGATCGGCCGGGGACCGGAGCGGTGCACCTCCCAGAGTGGGGTACACAAGAGTGCTGCCCCTAGCGGCTCAGTAGGGGATTTCCTTGTCAGCTCCTCCGCCCAGTGGAGGAACGAGAGGGCAGAGAGAGGACAGCAGGAGGAGAGTGCTTCCATAGCACCGCCACCCGCGAGGAAACCTGAGGATGGGGAGGATGATGGTGGCCCGGCTGATAGACCGGCCGAATGATGCCTTTCTTATACTTTCTTTTATCACTTGTATAGAACCTTTGGCAAAATGGAATGAGATCCCTCTTTTTAGTTTTCTGTTTTGTTTTAATTTTTATGCGAGCGTGAATGAATGAATGTGAAAAAAGCAGGATGGACGCAAATGGGAATGAATGAATGAGATGTATGCAGGAATGCATGTATAAAAATGGGAAGAAAACGAGGTGTACAAAAGTGAAAGATCGCCAGGTCTAGGCAAGGGCAGAAGGAACAGCCTGAACTCAACAGCAGAGAAAGTGACGGTCCAAGATCTGACCGCCATAATCCAACGACGCTCTGGTGAGAGACCGTTAATCATCAGGGGCCCACTCTGGCAGTGGGGCATCAGGATAAACGACGGCCGATCGAGGGTGCGTCAAATGCAAATAACGGCCAAGGGTCAGACCGTTGATCATGGCAGAACGAGAGTTGGTCAGGGCAACTAGCAGGAAATGCGACGGTCTGAAGGAGACGCGTCAGAATCAAGAGACGGTCATAAGCAAGACCGTCAGGAAGTGTTTAGCCCAGAAGAGAAGGAACTAAGTGGCTGAGAATGCGACGGCTCAGGGTTTGCGCATTACAGAAAGCGACGGTAGACCCTTAGACCGTTATTCTCCACAGATCATGATTCGGGGAATTGAAACCCACAGAAAATGCGACGGCCAAGGGCTGGCGCGTCGAAGTGAAGTAACGGCCGCACGATGGACCGTTAGAGTCTGGGTTGTAATCCGAAACGGATTGGGCCGAGATAACTAAAACCCGAGGTTTAGCCACTTAGACCATCACTAGAACTTATCCTGATTGAAGATAAAGCCTTCTAGCCCGAGTCTTATCCTTCCAAAGTTAAAATATAAGCCTTAGCAACTTGGAACCTTAACCAAAATCGCAGCTTTGCTGAAACCTCTATTATAGGGTTTGAAGAGCTCTTCCAAAGAGCAGAAAGCATGATGAAGAGGAGCTTCGAGGTGATGGCTATGGAGGAGAAAGCTTACACCGGCCCCAAAGCTGCAAGAAAAGAGCATGGAGAACTCCAGCGGTTGACATCAATTCCCAAGCACTTAAGCTCCAACGCCCAAAGAGTGGTAAGTTCTCACAACTCATCCAAAGTTCAGAATTTTGCTGCACTTATTCTTTTCATGACTTCCTTCTTTCTATTCTCAAGCCCCTTCCTGGTCCAAGGTGCTATTTCAATCTGAAGTGGGTGGCTCCCATGGTAAAGGCACTTCCCATAGAGATCACCTCAATCCTTAAAGTATGGCACCTTCAACCCCTCTTGGTTTTAGGAAAGAATATTCAAAAATTATCCTTCGATTGGCCAAACCTTTCAGCACTTGTGGAACTATGGCATCCACAAACTCATACTTTCATCTTCCCTTCCTTTGAAGCAACCGTCCTTTTAGAAGAGGTAGAGACCTACCTAGCCCTTCCTAAGAATAAGGTGGGGGATGAAGATCGGGTTTGCTACACAATAGAGCCTATTGACCCGTCCTTGATCTTGAGTGATTTCATTCACAATCCAAAGGACGTGAGAACCATGATCAGCCCACACCACATTCACTTGATACCCTTGGCACAGTGGATAGTGTCTCATTATAAAAACAAGTGGGAGAGACATGAAGCAATAGCCAAGGCGGTGGCGGTTTGCTTGTGTGGAGTCTTTCTTTTTACCACTACCGACCACCTCTTAGACATCCAAAATCTTGGTATTATTAGCGGGCTGTGGCAGGGAATGTCTATCTCTCAAGCGGTCCTCTCATACCTCTATGAAGGACTAAGCTCGGCTTGTATAGGAGGACTTTTGTTCGGCTCCATGATACTCCTTGAATGCTGGATAGGAGTAAGAATCAAATTCCTTCCTAAGGAAGACATAACTTTTGCAAGCCGAATCTTCGGGAACCACCCTCTCTTCTTTATTGGAGGGGCATTTGGATATTCTCCTTAGGTTGAATGCGAGACAGCGGATAAGAAAACTCGGGATGAATGGCGCCTCTTCCTCAACACTTTGCCAATGGACAAATTCATCATGCGACCAAGAGTCCTCCGAAGCACTCTTCTCAAAATATCGCAGCGTCAAGGCCTGGACCTCCAGCTAGTAGGGAACACTACCATGGCGATCTACAACCCGCACCGATGCCATCTTCAGATCGGATTACCTCGAATCAGCATTTCTGCACTATCACACTACCCTCCCCTTCTACCTAGGAAGATGGGGACCGAGGAAGATGAACGAGCAGTCCGAAACGCGCTGACCATGTGGGAGATCAGCAAGGTGCGTCCGTGGCAAGCAGAAGTTGAAGAGAACGACGAAACACGCCGAGATTACATGAAAGAGTTGAGAAGAATCCGCCCTCTTGCGGATAAAAAATGGAATGTATCTTGATTTTCCTTTTTTGTTCATTAGAGATATCATGTAATTGATAATCGAAGTTTTGAATTTATCAAGAATTATATTTGAATGAGATGAGATTGCCATAGTTGAACGATCTTGAGTTCCATAGTTTGAAAGGCTAGACTGATGTGAACAGACAGGGCTTCTGGAGTCAGCGACGGATATGCACTGGGCCGCTACAAGGAAATAACGGTCCTGCGACAGGCCGTCAGAATGAGAATAACAAGAGCCCTGCCTCTGAAGGATATGACGGATGGGTCTTGAGCCGTTATATTCAAGTAACGGTAGATCTCAGACCGTTAAAGTGATGGTTCAACGAAAAGGAAGAAGGCCCATGCCTGAAGGGAAATAACGGTCAAAGATGGGCCCGTTACAGGACTGTAACGGTCTGATTCTGGCGCGTTACACACTTTGAACCTGCATAGTTGTGAGCTTTTGCTTTTGGGCTTGTCCATGTATTCTGCACACACTCAGACATGAAACAAGTTAGATCTGTTCTTAGACTCAACCCCTTACCTTGAAGCAAGTTAGATAATGACCATTTCTTGATATTTGGTCAAGGGGTGGAGCCTTATTAAATAGGCGAAAACATAATGAAAATGCGATGCATGCTATGCATATGATGGTTTTTTTTTTTGGAGTTTTGGAAAATATTTAATGTTTTTGGATTTTTGAAAATAATTGTTGTTTTGGATTTTTGGAAATATTTGATGTTTTTGGATTTTAAAAATATTTGATGTTTTTGGATTTTGAAAATATTTGATGTTTTTGGATTTTGAAAATATTTGATGTTTTTTGGATTTTGGAAATATTTGATGTTTTTGGATTTTGAAAATATTTGATGTTTTTGGATTTTGGAAAACCAGTGCCTCTCTATCAACATGAGACCTTCCTTGTTTTAGGTTGAGTCTCGAGACCGGCGTGCAATAGTGTGACAACCCCTGGCCGAGACCTAATCATTGTGACGGTGTTTTTACCAATGCCATACCTAGGGTACTCATCTCAGTCCTAAAAGGAAAAAAGATCATGGGGGTAAGCTTAGGCCAGATATGGAGTTTTAGAACTTGATTCCCTTACCGTACAACCCTATTAGAGATTTGGTCTGTTGTGCCGGGGCTTTTATGTCCATCATCGAACCTTTGTCCACTTAGGCATGCATGCGACCGGGCTCATAACGTCCCGTGGGGAACTGTACTGCCACTCTTGTCATGCCTAGTTTTCTTTTTCCTTTGGAGCTTTTGAAAATTCATTCACAGACTTTGAGATGATGCTTTTGATTTTGTTGTAAAGAGCACTCCTTTTCTTTTCTTTTCCTTTCTTCTTTGTGGCGTCAGGTCATAATGGACTTGCCCCTATTTGAGACCTCTTCTCGTTAGGGAGTTTGGATTGGTTGTCTCCTCCTTATTTACTCCTTGCCCCTGGATTCAGCCGAAGAATGAAGCGGACAGGGACTTTTGACTTTCTCCTAAAGCATGGCCAAGGAGAAACGGTGTCTTTTAAACCAGGAGCCCGACCAGGGACGTCGTGTAGTGTGTGATTGCCTTACTCGGGACCCTCTCTTTTTGAAGATAGGGAGGTAGTTCTTATTACCGGAGAAGCACATGGTTTAGATTTTTAGGGAAAGAAATGCTTAAGATACAACCCATTCCACGGGTGAGAGAGCTCCTCACCTTCCGCATTTACTAAACGATAAGCATTCCCTGGATAAGCCTCCTTTACTACAAACGGCCCTTCCCAGTTAGGTTGCAACTTGGACCTAGGACCTGCAGACCGAATGAATTTGCGTTTCAAAACAATATCACCCGTCATGAATTTACGTTCAATTACCTTCTTTTGAAAATAACGCGAAACCCTCTTTTGATAAACAGAAACGTGATCAGCCGCATTCATCCTCTTCTCATCCAAGAGTTCCAACTAGACCAGCAACGCCTCCCGACGTTCATCGAGATTAAGTTCCTTATCGAGTTGCACTCTAAGGGAAGGGATTAAGATCTCATATGGGAGCACCGCCTCCATCCCATAGGTCAGGGAATAGGGAGTTTGTCCCGTAGGGGTACGGACGGAGGTGCGGTAAGCCCACAGAGCTTCCACCAACCTTTCAGGCCAATCAGAAAATTTATGTGCTGCGCATGTTTTCTTAATGATTTTAAGAAGGGTTTTATTAGTGGCCTCGGCTTGACCGTTGCCTTGAGGGTAATATGGAGACGAATGATGCAGTGCAATATTGAACTTATTACATAGGTCCTTAAGCTCTTGGGAGACGAACTGGGGTCCGTTGTCGGTGATGATGCTGCTTGGCACTCCGAACCGCGAGATGATATTCTTCATGATAAAGCGGCACACCGTTGTAGCTTTGATCTCTGCGTACGCCTCGGCTTCGGCCCATTTGGTGAAGTACTCAGTAGCGGTGAGGATGAAGGATTTTTGCTTGATCTGAGAATTAGGATCACCGAGCGGGCCGACAACGTCGAAAGCCCACATAGAGAATGGCCAAGGAGCAGTCATAGGATGGAGAGATGAAGCTGGAGAGTGAATTTTATCAGCATGGAGTTGGCATTTAAGACACCTCCGGACATAGAGGGAGCAATCTTCCTCTAGAGTGGGCCAATAGTAGCCTTGCCTAAGGATCTTCTTCGCTAGAGCCTGGCCATTGACATGACCTCCACACTCGCTAGAATGGGCCGCTTCAGCCACTTTCCAAGCTTCTACATCATCCAAGCATCTCATGAGCATTCCATTAGTAGCGCGCCTATACAGTTCTCCTGCAATGATAGTGTACCTTGCGGCGGCTCTTCTTATTGCTTTACGCTGCTCGGCCTTTGCCCCTTCTGGGAATGACCCTTCTTTGCAAAACAATTCGATTTCATGATACCAAGGCAATTCTTCTTCGTCCAGAATCTCCTCTAGTTCTGTTAATGAAACTTCCTTGAGATCTTCCTTCTCAACTCTCGCCTCTACAGATTTCCTGAGGTTGATGAACCAAGGATCTTGAAGGAGGTGCGTCCAATCTCTGGATGACGATGGTCTCAGTACTACGACTGAGAGGGAAAGATAAGGAGGAAGCAAGAGATGCCAAAGCATCAGCTAGAATGTTCAGAGAACGGGGAGTATGGATATAGATCAGCTTACGGAATCGCTTAGCAATGAGCGTGACCAAATCTTGATAAGGTTTGAGCTTGGGGTCACGAGTACGGTAAGTGGACAGAACTTGCCGTAGAACGAGTTGAGAGTCTCCTATGATGTTTAAATAGCGCGCGCCTAGGAGATAGGCGTGCTTCAAGCCGGCTAGGAGAGCCTCACTCAGCGATGTTGTTGGTAGCAGGAAATCGCAGTTGATAAGCGAAAGGGATGGTTACTCCCTCCGGAGTAAGCAAGACAGCACCGATCCCTTGGCCTTGGGAGTTGAGCGCACCATCGAAGTGCAGAGACCAAAAGGGATGATGAGAAAGGACAGAGAGATGCTCATTAGGGAAATCATCCTGAATAGAATCGGTACGAGGAATAGGGAGATGTGCAAGATGCTCAGTAATGGCATATCCTTTGACTACCTTCTGAACGACAAAGGTGATGTCGAACTGAGAGAGGAAGCTCTGCCAGCGAGCTAACCTACTAGAAAGGACGGATTTTTCTAAGAGATAACGGACCGGGTCCATTCTAGAGATCAACCTAACTGGGTGGGCGAGAAAGTAATGTTTAAGCTTCTGAGCTACCCACACTAAGGCGGCACAAGTCTTCTCCATAGCGGTGTACTTGGATTCAGCTGGATTAAACAGTCGAGAGAGGTAGTACGCAGCCCGCTCTTTCCCTTCTTCATCCACTTGTGCTAAGACCGCCCCTAGGGAGTCCTCAATAACCGAGATGTATAGGATTAGGGGTTTCCCAGGGACAGGAGGTTGCAAAACCGGGGGATTGGACAGATACTCTTTGAGGTCGTCATAGGCCTTTGACAATCTTGATTCCATTCGAACTTGACGCCTGCCTTAAGCAACTCATAAAACGGACGACACCTCTGAGAATGCTGAGATATAAATCTTCTAATGAATTGTAGTCTACCAATCAATCCTCGAAGTTCCGTAATGTTCTTTGGCGGAGGCATGTCCATGACGGCCTGTGCTTTATTAGGATCAATCTGGATCCCCCGTTTGCTCACTATGAACCCTAACAACTTCCCTGAGGAGACTCCGAATACACACTTCTTCGGATTCATCTTAAGCTTATACTCCCTGGCCCTCTGCAGCACTTTAGCCAGGATAGAGGGGTGCTCTTCTTTTGTTCTTGATTTCACCAAGATGTCATCCACGTAAGCCTCCATGTATATGTGCATCATGTCGTGGAAAATGGCCATCATCGCCCTTTGATAGGTGGCACCTGCATTTTTCAAACCAAATGGCATAACTACATAACAATACGTGCCCCAGGGTGTGGTGAAGGAAGTTTTCTCTTGATCTTCCGGAGCGAGACGGATTTGATTGTAGCCCGAGTACCCGTCCATAAATGACAGAGCTTCATACCCGGCAGTGTTATCCACTAGGACGTCTATATGAGGTAGCGAGAAATCATCTTTGGGACATGCTTTGTTTAGATCCCTGAAATCAATGCATATGCGCACTTTTCCATCCTTTTTGAGGACATGGACTATGTTCGCCACCCACTGAGGATATAAAACCACTCTGACGAACCTGGCCTTATATAGCTTGTCGACCTCTTCTTTGATCCTTAAGGCCATGTGGGGGTGAAATCTTCTTGACCGTTGTTTCACAGGTGTTGCCCCTGGTTTAAGCACGAGTCGATGTTCCCCTAAGGAGGGGTCAAGACCTGGCATGTCCTCATAAGACCAGGCGAAAGAATCGATATACTCCCTTAATACCTTAATTAGATCTTCTTCCACCTGTGAAGGGAGATCAGCAGAGATAATGACGGGCCTTGGGTCTTCTTCTGTTCCCAAGTTGATTTCCTTTGTAGGTTCATCCACTGCCGTCGACGGCTGGTCGAATCTTTTTAGTCCTTGTGCATATAAGTCGACAGTGTCATCTACATTGCTGTCTTCATCTATTGGATCCTTCTCATCCAAAACCTCATAGACGCCTAATCCGTCGTCGCTCCATTCCCCTTCTATTTCCTCTTCATCTTCAATCACGATTGCTGTGGCGACGAATTCTGGACACTTCAAAAGAGCATAACACCGCTGAGCTAGATCTTGCAAGAACCTATCAGGAATAGATCGGGAAGGACGCGCGAGCGGGCGCGGCTCAGGATGGGAAGGGTTGGACGACCCAGAACAAGACCCGACTTCTCTAGACCTAACTGACTCTACTTCCTTAGACTCGCTAGACCCTAACCCTAACCTAGGAGAGAGAAGGCTTAGTGGAAGGGGAGGAGCAGGGGACTCGTGCCCCTGGGAGGAGGAGGATGGAGACAGGACAGCGTAATCTTCCACTGAAATCTCCGTTTTAAATTTGACGTTTTTTTTTTTGGAGATCAGTAGAGACTACATAGCAAGACGGAGGAGGTGGGAGCTGCATAGGGAACAGCTCGGGGAAGATGCAATCGAAGAAGGGGTCAGAAGAAGAGAACCACATCTCGTGGAGTTGAGCATTGGAGGAGGAGGAGTAAATAGAGTGGATAGATCAACGCGCGGGCACTTCCCGCAAGCACAAGGAATGAATAGAATCTCCGTGGATCAATGACGGACGGATTTATCATGATAGGAGGAAGGCGGGGTATGAACCCCCTTTGCTGAAAGATGGATTGGAAGCGTGAGGGAGACCAAGAGATAACTGGAGAGCTCTCCTCCTTCTGCAATTTAACCGCGGGCTGCTTCTTCGGCCTCCACTGCACGAGCCGAACCTCTTGTTGCTTCTGGCGTTCTTCCTCATGAAAGAGCCTCTGCAAGGCCTGACTGTAGTCGAGCATGTCATCATCTGACCCTCCTGGCAAGGGAGGCGGACTGGCAATCGGACAAACTATATTCCTTTCTGGCTGAACCGGCTTTGGAGCTAATGTACCGGGCTGGAGAGGCCCTCTGACAAAGTGCTGACGATAATCCCAGGTGAGTGGCCCAGAATCACTCATCATCGATAATGCTGTCTCCTTGTAACCAAGACCTCTCCTACCCATTTTTCTTCCCTTGGGTATAGGCCTAGTCATCCCTTGCAGTTGCGCACCGAGGCCTCTCCCCGGTTGATAGCCCAGTTTCAATATAATGTTCCACCCCTTTGAATCTCGAATCTGCGGCTTCACTTTGACATTAACTGGAGTAGTGATGGGCTTAGGAGATGTGTAAGCCCAAGGAAAGTTCAAATCAAGCACTGACAGAACGGGTCGGCTGCTCGGCCAGAGTGTGGGAAGAACTTGATCTGAGATGGCCTTGACTGTCTGCACCGTGGACAAGCTCTTAACTTTGACGACCCTCCCTTGGAAGGGAATTTAACGCACTGATGTGCGGTGGAGGGTACGGCGCCAAGCGTGTCAATCCAGGGACGACCCAAGATAGCCTTGAACATAGGGTCGATATCGAGAACATAGAATTCCACGGCCATAGTAAGGGGCCCGAGCTCTGCCTGAATGGTGATTATCCCGTGACATGCTCGCCTTGAGTTGTCATATGCTGCTATAGTGGTGGGAGTAGGCCGTAGTAACTCTTCAGATATGTTGCATGCTCGGAGGGTGCTAAGTGGGCAAACATTAATTGAGGCCCCCGTGTCAACCAGTGCTGCTTCAATGTCGACTTTGTTCAGGGTAATTGTTATGCAGAGCGGCTTTTGCCGAGCCCCCGGAGGTGCAAGCTCGGTTTCTGAGAATGTAATTGCTGGCCCTTTGGAGATAGTTGCTAGTGCCGTTGGTAAGCTGTCGACTGCCATATCTTCACTAACCATTACCTTCTGTAAGAAATCCCTCAGTGCATCCTGATGAAGGGTAGACCTTTTGATCAGCTCCAGCACGGATATCTTAGCGGGTACCCGATCCAGATGATGTAGCAAGTCATATTGGGTACCCGGCAGAGGTTCAGCTTCTCTTGCTCGGCCACCGGCTGAGAGGACTGGGGATTAGAAGTAGTAACGTAATTCCGATGGAACATCTTCCCGCTCCTTAAGCACAGTTTGCCGCAGCATCCGAAGATAGTATGATGGGCGCTGCAGGGTGATGAGTGGAACAGGTTGTGCGGGGGAGGTGATTTGGTGGAGCGTAGGGTTGGTGAGGTTAATGGGGGGTGAGCGGATGATGGGTGAAGGATTGGTGGAAGGCAGGGTGGTGATGAATGTCGATGCGGGTGGAGGGAAGGCTAGTGGATGTTTGAGAGTGGGCGAAGGATTAGGTGGTGGTGTGATGATGGCGAGGGGAGTAAGTGTTGGAGGGTATGATGGGATGGAGAGCGGTAGAGGGTTTGCTGGAGCGGGTGTGGATGGTAGGACGAGCGGAGAGGGTGTTGGTTGTGTAGGGAGGATGAAGGAAGGGTTGCGGGGGTTGTGGTGGAAGGCCATTACTTGCGGTGTGGCGCCATCATCATCAAAAGACCACCCGGCGTTGGGGGCCGGTGGTTGAACCACGTTTACTTGTGCTGGTGCCGGCGGCTGCTGCTGAGGAGCGGGTGGATGATTCGGCATCGGGTTCTGATGGATGCCCAGGTCTTGTACTTGCTGCGGTTGCTGCTGTTGTGGTGGCTGCTGCGGCTGTGGTGCTTGATGCTGCTGCACTTGCTGCCCCTGTGGCTGCCTTCTCTTCTCTTTAATCTCAACAATGGCCCTATGCATTTCGGCCCAATCGATTCTCTGTCCTTCATGAAGGTCATATACCAGATCCCGGAACTGAAAACATCCTTCTATGGTATGGCCTGGCTGCCTATGGAACATGCAATATTTAGTCTGATCCACCGCCGGGTTCCAAACAGGCCGTTCCGGAGGAAGTTGGATTGCATTTACTGACATAAGTGCCGAGAAAATATCTGTAAGTGTCTCTGGCAATGGAGGATACTGGGCTCTCCTGGGAGCCAGGCGCTTGCTATTAGGGTTGTTGTTGTTGTAGCCGTTGGGTGGAGGGACGTTATGGTATTGTGATGGTGGTGGTGGTTGTTGTGGTGCGGCGAGGGGGTTTCGTGCAATGGTGAAGGCGGGGGAGGGTTTTGTGGAGTGGCTTGGAAGTTTTGCGGAACGGCGTTTTGTGGACTGCGGGGGTTTTGGTTGTAACGGAAGGGTGCGGCCTGAAATGGAAAAGCAATGGCTTGGACTTGCTCGTTTGTTTGGACTCCCTCGATAACCGGCCCTTGTGGTTTCTTGTGGTACTTGGGCTTTTGGTTTTCGAAAAGAGAATGGATAGGGGAGTCCTTGAATTGAGTCTGTATGAAGCGCGCCCGGCTGTAGAGTTGATGCATGTTAGCTATATCATTCATTGCCAGGATGTTGCGGAAAGTCGGCGTGGCATTGGAGATTAGCAGTTTGACCTTCTCTTCCTCCGGAATATGGCCAGGCACTCTGGCGGCCATCTGCCTCCACCTGTCTACATAGGTGGCGAACTCTTCTTCCGGTTTTATTTTTTCGGCTACTAGGTCTGTAATGAATATTCTGGTCCAACCCTATCTTGAAATCGCTGAATGAATTTGTCCTTAACTACCTTGAAACTTTCGGCCTCTTCCAGTGGCAGAGAATAGAACCATTCCAGAGCAACTCCATCTAAGGATCGGCGGAATAAATACGCCATGAGGCGATCATCATATTGGAACTGCGCCGATTCATATAGAAAATCCCTCACATGGATAAAGGGATTGCTGTTCCCATCGTACTTGCGATAGTTGGGGAGCTCTGATTGCGGAGGGAACCGAATGTTCTGGAAGCTCGGAATAGGAATATCGGCCAAGGATTGTGGGCCAACCCTTTTCTGGAGGAAGTCGAGTTGTTGCTGCATGGCGGCCCACTTGTCAAGCAAGTCCTGCTCTTGGGAGGGAGCAGGGGTAGTGAAGGACGCCGATTGTTTTTGAGGAGCGGATGGAATGACTGTAGCAGAAGGGGGAGGCCCATAGGCATGAGTAGAAGGATAGACAGTGGAAATAGGGGGCCCGTAAGAAGGATATTGGGCCTGAGATATACCCGGATAGGAGTGAGTTTGGGCCACCCCTTGCTGAGGGTGTAAGAAATCAGAAGGGTTCATGAGAAGCTGTGAAGCCACCGAACCAGAATTGTGATGATCTACCTGGGCAAAAGAAGGGATAGGCGATTTCCCTTTATCAAAAGACTGATGGGCTGAATTGGAAGATTGGCCCATCTCCATGCCAGCGAAAGTGATGGTCCGGGGTTGGACCGGAGTGAGGTCAATCGGAGTGGGCTGAACGGACGGCCCGATAATGGAAGGATTAGATTGACCTTGAACAGCGGCGGAGGGAGAAGCATTGGACCCTTGCATAGCTTGATATAGGACTTGAAGTTGGGTCGGGTCCAATTGGGCCATCATATGAAGGACGGAGCCCGCGGAAGGAGTAGAGAGAGAAGGAGTACCTTGACTACCTTCCATAGAGGTGGAGGACGGGAGAGGGGCAGTCCCTTCTCCGGAGGGAAAGGCGATAACCCTAGGGGGGTTTTCAAGGAGCCCTTGAGGAAGAGAGTCCTCTTGGGAGCGCGGAGGATTGAAGGATGCCATGGTGGATTCGAAGAGGGGATTGGAATAGAACGTGAAGGAAGAAGCGACTCGAGAAGATGACTCAGACGGACGAAAACAACTCCACATGCAACGGATAACCTTGACAAAATGCAAAACAACCAACACAAAACACACAATAAGCAACCAAACTTAGGTGATTCTAACAAGATGCAAGTGATAAAGATGAAGACACTCAAAATCAAGCAAGTCGTTTAGAATGATGCGACAAGATTCTTATGATTTCTCCTTTGGAACTTTAGTGAATTGATTGATATGTGCTCTCAACAATAGGTTCCTAGTAGGAGATGGATATGGGACTTGGTTTGACTCTAAGTGTAACCCCTCCTTCACTTATGCAGTCCTAGACACGGGGTGGGAAAGGTACAACCAGCCCGGCGTCCGTGTGGGAATCCACGGCTCGCGGGGACTTATGGAGGTTCCTGCTGTGATTTCCTAGTCGGCCCCAAGGAATATGGAGACGAGAGGTCCTCACAACAAGATAGGAAAATGCAATCTAATGTATGAAAAGATGAATGACCCTATGTGCACCGGAGTGCATGCAAAGTCTAGCCTAAGAATCTAACAATCAATGGTGCACACCCTGATATGTAGATATGAGCCAAGCAAGAAGGAGGTCAAGTATCACCCAAGCAATAAATCACAGCAAAAAACTGCGAAATAAATGCACCTCGGATGCGTACCTGCCAGGAGAATAACGGTCGAAGGACCCTGCGTCAGACCACAATAACGGTCAAAGGCCAGACCGCCAGATAATATATAACGCAGGGGGATGAGACCGTCAGATGAGCCAGGGAACCAAAACCAGACAGAAGTAACCGGAAAGCCCGTGGAAGCTCACACAGCAGAACCAAAGTGGCGGTCTAATGCCCCTGCGTCAGAGAACTGTGACGCGGGGACACCTGGCCGTCAGAGAACTCAGAAAACTAGAATGAGCAGTAATCAAAGGGGAAACAAAAGGCAACTCCACAAGCTGATGATGGCAGGTTTAACAAGAATCAAAAGCACGATTGGCACAAGTTGTCCCACCGTGATCGCCAAAAAATTATCTGTTGATATTTATTTGCCTATCTTTTATCTTACTTTTGAGGTTTGCAAAGTAATATGGTAAGATGACAAACAAGCAATCAAAGATCTACTCAAACCTATGAACAGGTGAACATGAACCTAGGCAATCATAGCTAGCTCTAGCATGGGCATGCTATCTCAATCAAACTACGCTAAGGAAAAGAAAAACACACGCCGGGGCGTGGAGCAAGGAGTAAATAAAAACACACCGTGAAGGTGGAGCAAGCAAGGAAAATAAAGATTGTCGATGAAGAAGACAGCTAATGCCCAATACCAAGGAAAGATGTGATCGCCACCAAAGTAAACACAAGTCAAAGACCTGAATGTACCTTGAAATAGGTGGATGAAGCACCCGCCCACGGGAGAGAAAACCAGAGAAAGCCTGCAGATCAACTTGGAAGTAACGGCCAGAACCCCGTGCGTCGCTTGGAAGTGACGGCCGCCCGATAGACCGCCGGAAGATAGTGACGCGCCTGCACCAGACCGTCAGGTAACCTGCAGTAACAAAGCTTGAATTCTTTTAACTCCAACTCTTCCAGCCGGCTAGAAGACTTGGGCCTCGTGCTAATGAACATGTAAACCTGCCAAAGAAGTAGAAAGACAAGACAAGACAACCTCAATTAGCCCTTTTCACAAGCATAGCATCAATTCTTGAAGAGTTCAAGAACATCAAAAGGAGAGGGAATTACCGGGGAGTTTTGGTTTTTTAACCCCTCTGGGTGTTTTTAAAAGTTTGGGAAGATGTTTGTATGCTTAAAGAATAGTGAAAAACGTGTAGAAAGAGGAGGGACAATGCTTGGATTAAGGGAAAACCAAGGAAGGACTCAAGCATGCAAGGATGAACTTGAAAGATAAAACTAAAGTACTCCCTTGATTATGAGATGGATGGACGTGGGAAGCAGTTCCTCTTGGATGAAGATGGCTCCTGAGTTCGGCAGCACTTCGTCGTGAATTCGAATCTTCCTCCCCTTTTGGCCATGAAGTCAAGGGTTCTATTTATAGACCCTCAAACTCTTAGGTCGAGCAGAGGATAATTCAGCATGAAGGAAGGGATAAATCTTAGCAAATCCTCGAAGATAATATCACCAAGAGTCCACAGAAACAAACGGGGGGTCCTGAGGATCGGATTTGAAAGAGATATCGTCAATCCAAGTTCTTATCTCAACCACGGAGTAGCAGGGAAAAGGCCTGAACTGCCAGGACTCTCGGAAGGAAGTAACGGCTTCACGATAGACTGCCACTTGGAAGCGACGCATGGGGGACCATCCGTTACTTTCAACCCTATCCCAAAGGATAAGATCAACGGGAAGAAGACCCAACAAGTTGGACTCCTCAAGGAAGCGACGGCCAAGGTATAGGGCGTCAGAGTGAAACAACGGCTGCACGACAGACCATTATTTATCAATGTGTAAATCAAAGGATAAGCTTGAAACGAGGCCCTAAGCCTTAGGACTCTTCAAAAAGCGACGGTCCAAGACCCATCCGTCAGAAGGAAAAAACGCGCCTAGTTAGGACCGTTATTATCATTGAGGTTCAAGTATGAAATGAGGGGTTTGCTAAGATTCACCCAACGAAATGCCCGTCTGTATTCCCGCTTTTTATAGTAGTGAAGGGGCGATCGGTGGCAGGGTGACCGGTGGCAGGGAGGGGGAGCTCAGAGGGGGAGGGGGGGTTCATGTAGGGGTGACCGGTGGTAGGGAGACTGGTGGCAGGGAGGGGGGGCTCGGAGGGGGAGGGGAGGTCATCGGTGGGAGTGGGTTCAGGGAGGGGGGAGGTCGCCGGTGGGAGGGGAAGGGGGGTTCAAGGAGGGTGGGGGAGCTCGGAGGGGGAGGAGGAGGCTGTTGACACCCGTTTTATACCCAATAAGTCGGGTCATCTCCTTATTTCATTCTATATGATGCTCCGAGTTGTTCACCCTTCATTGAGTCTCTTGATTAGTTGAAGCCTATTTCTTGGGTCTGAACTCTTTGATCGGATATGGCTCCTAGTATATTTCAGACGGATCTTTTTCATCTTAAAATCTGTCTGTATTTGTGATGGATTAGCTTCCGTCACAAATTCCATCTCTATTAAGGACATACTATACTCTCTCTGAAGATCTGTCTATAAATATAGACGGAATATATTCCGTCTTTATTATACGTCACAGATTTGGGATGGATATTCAGACGGAAATGAATCCGTCTAAAATTTCAGACGGAAATAAGGTCCGTTCCTATTTCCGTCTCAAAATTTCATCGATCCCGCCACCATCCACCCCTTCCTCCCACCCCTTCCACTCACCCCCATTTCCACCCCTCTGACTCTCTCCTTCTCCTCTACGGAGACGTCGTCACCGCCGGAGCCGCCGTCGCCGCCGGAGCCCCCGTCCTCGCCGTCGCCGGAGGCCCCCCCATCCTCGCCATCGCCGCCATTCGCCAACCTCCCTCCCCCTCACGGTAGTCGTCGATGTCGCCGCCATCATCCTCTTCTCACGGTCGCCATCGCCGCCAGCCTCCTCCCATCATCGCTGTCGCCCTCCCGATCCTGTTCCCCTCCCTCACTCAATCCCTCTCCCGATCATGTTCCCCTCCCTCACTCAATCCCTCTCCCTCTCCCGATCCTTTTCCCCCTCACTGAATCCCTCTACATGTCCCCTGTCCCGCTCCCTCACTCCCTCTCCCTCTCCCGCTCCCTCACTCCCTCTGGCCACCCTCCCCCACCCCCTTCACCGCCCTCTCTTCCCCTGTCCGTGACCCCCATCCCCCTCGCAGACACACACACACACACACACACACACATAAACACACGCACACACCTCAGCCCCCCTCTCCCTCTCCCTCTACTGTTGGCCGCAGGCCCCCCTCTCCCTCTACCGTTGGTGAAGTGGGTGCTTAAGCTTCCAGCGTGACTCTGGGGACTGGTTCTTAGGCTTCTATTGTTTACTGAAGGTAGCTTAGTGCTTTCGATTATGGTGTTCCATCTTTTCCTGGTGATACGAACAAGAGAGGGAGGAATTGTAGGGCTTAGCCTCTCCCATAACATGTATGCAATACATATACACTCACGGGACTCCCACTGCAGGGTAAGGTCAATGGCCAGAGTCTTATTTTTAGAAGGATACAAAATATAGCAAGTGAAAAAGGAGAAAGAAGGAAGGATTATACGAGGAAGGAGCAATCCCAATAGGATCCAAAGGATCTTTCTCTTCCTTTCTCTTGATGCTCTTCCCTCAAATTTATGGAAGATTATACACCGAGAGTTTGCCAATAAGTTTGATGAAAGATGGAGTCATTTGAGACTCTGTGAAGAGATTAGTAAGTTGTTCAGTGGAGAAAATGGGTGGAAGTGACAAGGTATTAGATAGATATTGTAGGCGAATAAAATGACAATCAATCTTAATATGTTTGATCCGTTAATGAAAGATGGGATTGTCGATGATCTAAAGAGCACTTCGGTTGTCACAATAAAGAGGTGTAGTAGTAGAGGAATGGACCTCAAAATCTTGAAGAAGACGACGGAGTTAAATGATCTCAATAGAGATGTCCATCATGGGACGATATTTAGCCTCAGGACTAGAGTAAGACAATAACTTATTTCTTGCTCTGTCGGGAAATAAGAGATGAGCAGATAGAAATGCAAAACATGGTAGTAGAGCGATGATCAGTTGGTTCACTAGCTCAGTTAGCATCCAAACAAGCAAGAAGCTCCAATGTGGTCATGGACGACATAAATAAGGAGAATCGAATAGTGTCACGAAGAAGTCGAAAAACACGTAAAAGGGCAACAAAATGAACTGAAGTGGGTGCACTGACAAACTGACTCAAGACATGAACACCACGTCTGGATGATAAATAGTTAAATACACTAAAGCCCTAACAAGTTGATGGTAGTGTGTAGGATCGTCTAAAGGAATACCATCAGATGGTCGAAGCTTGAGATGAAGCTCCATCGAATGTCAGGTATACTTGAATCAGAGATAGCAGCACGTTGAAGAATGTCGTTGATGTACTTCTATTGAGACAATAGCTAACCTCAAGAGGAGTGGGCAACCTCAAGACCAATAAAGTATTGTAAAGGCCCAAGGTCCGCCATCTTAAACTGATAATGGAGGCGGTGCATAAGAGAGGCAACAACAGTAGCATCATCTCTAGTAATGATCATGTCATCAACATAGAAAAGAAGGATAGTCAGACCAAGAGGAGATGCACGGACATAGAGAGCATACCTGAAAATTAGTATCAAGAACAACTTGACAGACCGCTCAAACCAAGCGCGAGGAGCTTGTTTGAGTCCGTATATGGCCTTGCAAAGTCGATAGACATGGAGTGGCAGTGTCGAAAGGTCAGGAGGAGGTTGCATATAGACTTCCTCAAAAAGGTCTCCATGAAGAAAAATGTTCTTCACATCAAGTTGAAAGAGACGCCACTGATGAACAGACGTAATAGCAAGGAGAGTATGAACAATAGTCATTTTGGCCACTAGAGCAAAAGTCTCCTCATAATTAATACCATACCCCTGAGTGAAATCCCATGTCACAAGTCGACCCTTATGACACTCCATGCTACCATCAGACTTAGTCTTGATCTTGTAAATCTATTTGCAACTGATAGGAAAAATACCCAGAGGAAGTGGAGCAAGATCCCAAGTCTAAGTTTGCTTAAGAGTTTGAAACTCCTCGTCCATAGCTTGCCACCACTTGGAGACTAAACTTTTTGGCGATAACTCTAAGACTCCTGATAGGTGTGAAGGGTTGCAAGGAAGGCAGAGAACTGTGGAGAATAGAGGTCAACCAAAAAAAGACTAACTCTATCAGGAGGATATTAGTTATGTGGAGGGTTACATCGTGAAGGATCCACAGGAGGCAGAACAAGAGCAGAAGTGGGTGCGTCTTGCCCCTAAGATTCACCAACATTGTCAGCCAACGGTACAGAAACATCTCTAGTTTCAAGAGGATGACGACTATAGACATGGATAATGAGAGGCCAAAGAGGTGAGGAAGGCTTAGGAGGCAAGGGGGAAGGAGCGGGAGAAGACTCAGTAAGAGGAAATCTCAGAATATTGGTCAGAGGCGAAGGTCCAAGATCAAATAAGAAAGAAATATCTTGAGCAAAATCTAAGAGGAAGAGACAAAGTAAAGAATATTCTCAAAGAAAGTGACCTGACGAGAGATATAGAGCCGATGAGCTATAGGATCATACTAGCGATACTCATGGTATTCCATGTTATACCCAAGGAGAACACACTTAACTGCTCGCGGAGGGAGTTTGGTGCACTCATGAGGAGGTAGAAGAACAAAGCATGTGCAACCGAAGGTATGAAGATCCCAATAGAGAGGTTGCGAAGCATAAAGCACTCGTAGGGAGAACACTCGGAAAGAACATAGGTGATGTGATATTAATAAGATAAACAAAAGTAAGAATAGCTTCTACCCAAGGCACAAAGAACATAGGCAAAGAGAAGAAGCGCTCGAGCAGTGTCAAGGATGTGATGATGATTGTGCTTAGCAACTCCATTCTGTTGTGGAGTGTAAGGGGTAGGACTGTTGAGGTAGGGTGCTATGTGAAGACAAGATGCCTCAAAAGTCAGAGGAAAGGTACTCATGAGCACCATCAGTACGAAGTACTTTAATGCGACAATGAAACTAGGTGTGTACCATCTCAGAGAACTGACGATAAATAGAGAGGAGGTCAGATCTATAGTGCATAGGAAACACCAAAGTGAAGTAAGTACAATCGTCAATGAAACACAATAGAGAAAACTCATCATGGAAGATAAATGAGATTGACCCCAAATATCAGAATGCACTAAATCAAAAGGTGATCACCTACCAAAAACTGCGTTTGGTGCCTTTCTCTCCATACCAAAAAAAATTTGCACATAGCCGGTCAATGAAACTGATCACCTTCTTTGGGATAAAAGTGACTTCGGCAAGGAAAACTGGCATACTATATAGGACTGAGTCAATCAATATGGCTCTACCAGCTTGAGATAGAAATTTTGACTGCCAGCCTTCCAATTTTAGCTGCACCCTTGTTAGGAAACGCAATACCTTCAGAGATGGACAACCAGCAGAGGAGGAAGAAGAAAGGAGAAAGAAAAGATCAATAACAAGAACACACAGGGTGGGAAAGCACATATCTTAAGTAGATATAGAGAAATGGAATGACCTTGTCTTATGATGATAAGAAGATATAGAGAAATGGAATGACCACATATCTTAAATAGTACATATATACAAAGATGTGGATAAATACAAAGAAATCAGAATTCTCTATAGCAATAGGTAAATACCCAAAAAATTCGTTTTGTGATTTCAAACTTTGTGGATTTTAATTGCATGTAAATATATTTTTAAATCTGATTTTAATAGAAATTTGATGTTAATTTGACTCAAAAATGTAGATTGTTTAGCTTCGATGTTCTTCATTTGAAAAATTTTGTAATTCGGGTGTTATTTAATTTGATATATGCATAATGATAATTGCGTTGTTATTTAGTTTTTTTGTTATATAAATGCATGTGGTATTCCCTGTGAGCTGAGGTGCGTGTGTGCGACCTAATATTACACGCACCTCAGGAGAGCGCGTTAAAACCGTGTGAATGTGCCTTCCCGTTCAAGACTTTGGGATTGATGTGTATGTTCTCATTTGTTTATGAGAATGTATATATCTACCTCAAAGTCTTGAATTGTCCCGTTTAGACAGTCTGTGAATGTTTGATCGCACTTAGGCAGTCATTTATTATATGTGTTTGTATGGTTTGTTGAGAATTTCGGTTGCGTCTCCTCACTCTTCTCTGATATACCATTATTGATTTTGAGTGTTTTCTTAACCACTTACTTGTAAGTGTTTAAGAAAATTTCAAAATCAATAAATATTTTTGGTATATCGGAGAAGTGTGGGGAGATGATGTCAAAATTTTCAGCAAATCATGCAGCACATATAGTAAGTGATTGTGCGATCAAACCTTCATGGATGGGTTAAAAAGTGATAATCTAATCAATATTCCTCTTCCAACTGTAAATGGTCTATGATGAACGATGTGAGGAAAGGGTCGGGTGTAATATCATGAGTAATGATTTGAAAGTTAGGATGTGTATTGTCATTTATTGGGTGCAGGCAAAATGTCGACAGATCATTCATGGATGTATCGTAGAATAGTTGACCGGGTGGTGTCAGATGACTTTAAGCTTGGGGTTGAGAGTTTCATTCAATTTTCATTGGGGAATCCAAATACAGCAATAGATCGCGACGGTCACATTCGATGTCCTTGTTCAAGTTGTAGAAACTTGAGGTGGTGTTCAACATGGGATGTGCAACATCATTTGTACACGAAAGGGTTCGTGGATGGTTATACGAATTGGACGTGTCATGGTGAGCAATTCTTGAGGTATGAGCCCGACAATATTGCAGGCACAAGTCGGTACGTGGATATGGTTGTAGATGCTGTTGGTCCTAGTTTTAATGTTCATGAGGAAGCGCTGAATAAGACAGCCGGAAGATTTTATGAACTACTTAGGGATGCTGATGATCCGCTGTGGGATGGTTGTGAAAAGCACACTCGATTGTCTGCAGTGTCACAGTTGTTCAACTTGAAATCTGAATTTCACATCAGTGATACTTGTTTTGACCGTCTCCTCCTCTTGATCAAGAGTATGTTGCCTCGAGACGAGAAGTTGCCAGAAACTTTTTACCGTGCAAAAAAGATGGTCAATGACTTAGGACTTGGATATGTGAAAATAGATGCATGTCCGAATCATTGGATGTTATATTACAAAGATGATGCATATAAGATATCATGTTCCATTTGTGGCCATGCCAGATTCAAACCTAAGGGGGGGAGTCAATTCAAAGGCAAAAGATGTACCTTACAAGGCGTTGCGATACTTCCCTCTTGTGCCTAGGCTGCAGCGGCTGTATATGTCCTCAAAGACGGCTCGACATATGACATGGCACACCGAAAGAGTACGTCGTGTCGATGATATAATCAGTCATCCTATCGATGGTGAAGCTTGGACTCACTTTAGTCTTACTCACAAGGGAGTCACGTAATGTTCGATTGGGTTTATGCACAGATGGTTTTAATCCATTCGGTGGTTCAGTGGCATCTTATTCTTGTTGGCCAGTGTTCATGACACCATACAACCTTCCGCCGCACATGTGCATGAAGCGAGAAAATCTATTTTTGTCTTTAGTAATTCCTGGTCCAAAAAGTCCCGGAAAAAAATTTGGACATATATCTCAGGCCGTTGATTGATGAGCTCAAATTTTTATGGACTGATGGAGTTGTTGCTTATGATGCATATAGGAAGCAAAAATTTATTATGAAGGCTGCACTGATCTGGACAATAAGTGACTTCCCTGCATATGGAATGCTATCTGGTTGGAGCACACATGGGAGGTTAGCATGTCCTTACTGTATGGAAGATACCAAATCATTTGTATTGAAACATGGTGGGAAAGCATGCTGGTTTGATTGCCATCGGCGGTTGCTACCAAGTGACCATCCTTTTCAAAGGCAAAAAGACTCGTTTAAAAAAAATACTGTTGAAATGGATGAAGCTGACTTGCAACGGGTGTCGGGTCTACATATGGCGTCACGGGTGCACAATTTACCAGATGTAGTTCAATTGTCTGGTAGCACACGGTAACTCCCTAGTTTTGGAAAGGAGCACAACTGGAACAAGAAAAGTATTTTTTGGGAATTACCTTATTGGTCAACTCTTCTTGTACGACACAATCTAGATGTCATGCATACCGAGAAGAATTTTTTTGATAATGTGTTCAATACGATCATGAATGTTAAAGGGAAAACAAAGGACAACGTCAAAGCATGTATGGATTTAAAGATGCTTTGTAAACGTCCAGAACTGGAACTACAGAACGTAAATGGTAAAACTATGCAGCCTAAAGTAACTTATGTGCTTCATGATACACAGATCAAGGAAGTATGCCAGTGGTTGAAATAGTTGAGATTCCCAGATGGATATGCATCCAACATAGCCCGTTGTGTGAATGTTAATGAGGGGAAAATATATGGTATGAAAAGTCACGACTGTCATGTGTTCATGGAGAGGCTACTGCCCATTGCATTTCATGAATTGTTGCCAAAGTAGATATGGGGAGCACTAGCTGAGATGAGCAATTTTTCAAGATTTTATGTGCATCTGAACTCAGACTTCGAGATGTACAAACTATCGAAGAAAAAGCTGTCACAACCGTTTGCAAGCTAGAGAAGATATTTCCCCTGGCATTCTTTGATTCGATGGAGCACCTGGTCGTTCATTTGCCATATGAGGCTATCGTCGGAGGGCCAGTACAATTTCGATGGATGTATCCATTTGAGAGGTATGATAATTTTTGTTAACTTACAAGTCGTCCATAGCCGGTATATATCGTTGCCATCTAACTTGTTGTTGTAGGTGCATGCATGAATTAAAAATGAAAGTTCGCAACAAGGCACAAGTGGAGGATTCGATTGCTGAGGCATACATTCTTGAAGAAATTTTGAACTTCCGTTCTATGTACTTTGAGCTAGAGATTCAAACTCGTCGTACTCGACCTCCACGCAATGATGATGGGGGAGTGGATGAATGTTCCGGTCGGCTCTCCATATTTAAACATCCTGGACGTGCGTTTGGACGTTGCTTGACTCGCACGCTCGAAGATAGAGAGTTGCACGCCGCTGAGATATATATTCTTTTGAATTGCCTCGAGATTGAACCTTATGTTGAGTAAGTTCTTAATTCACATTTCCAGCAACTCCATAAGTTGTTCATCCTTCTTCTACAGTTCATTTATGGCGCCTTTGAAAACTGGTTGGGGTGGCTTAATCGCGTCCCACCGCGCGAATAAATCACCCACGCCCGATTAAGGAGGGATGAGTGTGAGAGAAAACTGTGAGACCCACAGTTTTCTCTCACATCAGTTTGTTATTCGGGCGGTGGTAACCCGTTTTCAAAGGCGCCCTTAAAGTAGTAGTGCATTTATACTGCAGGCAATTTGATTCGGAATTAGCTGAAAAATGTCCAAATATCGAGGACGTGGAGATTGAAAAAGAACGCGAGAAGTTTTTTTCCAAATGGCTGAGAAACCGAGTTAGTGTCAACTATGAATATATATGTTTGTATTTACGTATGTTGAGGTAATTGTTATTATTTTAACTACTCTAATTTGAATATAGGTTGAACAAGGTCTCATTACTGATCAAAGAGTACAACAGATAAGTTATGGCCCCTCAAACCAGACACGTGCCTATCCAGGATATATTGTGAATGTATACAAATTTCATACAAGGGATTATGGGCGAAATAAGTCTACGATGAATAGCGGCGTATCTGTGAAGGGAAGTTTATACAATGAAGTGGAATTGGACTACTATGGTATTCTTGAAGAAGTCTTAGAACTTCAGTATTTGGGAGAAGACAATCATGTATACATATTTAAGTGTCAATGGTTTGATCCTAATTCTGTTCTACATGACACAAATTATGGGATTGTCAATGTCAAGCATAGGTCTAAACTTAAGACCTATGAACCGTTCATTTTAGCCACACAAGCCCAGCAAGTGTACTATTCAAGCTATCCATCATCCAAAAATAGAGATTGGTGGGCAGTTTGCAGGGTTAATTCAAAACTCTTTCCCATTAACTATGAGTGGTGATGTCTCAGAGGTTGCTAGTGCTGAATATTATCAATCAGATGAAGTTGGCGTTGTCGGTTCCTCTAGGTTTAATCTGGACGAATCTGATGAGCCACTGTCATTGCGTACGCGAGATGAAGTGGAAGAAGTCGATCTGATGGAGCTAAATGTTGATGTTAGAGGGGAGGAAGAATCAGATGAAGACGAAGAGTTTGAATCTGATGAGGCTACTATGGATTACGAAGATGATGATGATGAGCTAGATATATCAACATGAGGGAGGCATGTTTTGATAATTTAGTAAGATGATTCTTACTTTTAAGCATAATTTTAAATAACATTTGTCTAGCCTTATATAATTGTGGATTAATATGTATTAATTGTTTTGTTATTAATAAGGAAATGGTGCGAGGAGATCGTACTAGGAGTGGGAGGAGACAAGGCAGTGAGAGGGGCGCTACTCCCTCCTTGCTAGCATCTTCTTCAGACACAGGTATATTTGATCAATAAGTTAGCTATATAAATATTTTAATTATTTACAAACTTAAAAGAATTTATTTATAGGTCCAAGTGTCGGCTCACCACCACTTGTACAGACGCCACCACCACTACTTACAGGTCCTAGTGCCCTCCCACCACCTCCCGCAACAGGTATATCTATTTTAATTTTCAGTAACATGTTACATTTACTTATACAAATTAATGCAGGTCCCACCTCGGCGTATCTTTGAATTTCTAGCAAAATATTCATTTATATAATGTGAATTACTACTTACAGGTCCTAGTGCCCTCCCACCACCTCTCGCTACAGGTATATCTATTTTAATTTTCAGTAACATGTTGCATTTACTTATGAAAATTAAATCTTGTAGGTGTTAGTGGCCTCCCACCTATTGTGCAGATGTCACCCCGACCGCCTCCCGCTGCAGGTATGTACATTTTAATTATAAGTTCGCAATATTTATATCACTCCACATGAAAATTAATTCTTGCAGGTCTTAGTGGCCTCCCACCTATTGTGCAGATGTCACCCCGACCACCTCCCGCTACAGGTATGTATATTTTAATTATAAGTTCGCAATATTTATATCACTCCACATGAAAATTTATTCTTGCAGGTCTCAGTGGCCTCCCACCTGTTGTGTAGACGCCACCCCCACCACCTCCCGCTGCAGGTATGTATATTTTAATTTAAATTCTTCAATATTTGTTCTACTTATGAAAATTAAGTCTTGCAGGTCTCAGTGGCCTCCCACCTGTTGTGCAGACGCCACCCCCACCACCTCCCACTGCAGGTATGTATATTTTAATTTAAATTCTTCAATATTTGTTCTACTTATGAAAATTAATTCTTGCAGGTCTTAGTGGCCTACCACCTGTTGTGCAGACGCCACCCCCAACACCTCGAGGATCAGGTATGTATATTTTAATTTAAATTCTTCAATATTTGTTCTACTTATGAAAATTAATTCTTGCAGGTCTCAGTGGCCTCCCACCTGTTGTGCAGACGCCACCCCCACCACCTCCCGCTGCAGGTATGTATATTTTAATTATATGTTCGCAATATTTGTATCACTCCACATGAAAATTAATTCTTGTAGGTCTCAGTGACCTCCCACCTATTGTGCAGATGTCACCCCGACCACCTCCCGCTGCAGGTATATATATTTTAATTATAAGTTCGTAATATTTGTATCACTCCACATGAAAATTAATTCTTACAGGTCTCAGTGGCCTCCCACCTGTTGTGCACTTATGAAAATTAATTATGTTATTTCAAAGATCTGTAATGTAATACACTTAGTTTTACTTGTGAAGATCTATTCTTACAGATCCCAGTGCCCTCCCACCACCTCCCACTTGTACAGGGCACACCCCCACCAGTCAGCCACTTGACGATGCCGGCAGTCGTCACGAGGGAGGCACGACCCATGATAGACGTCGCTCGTGTTGGATCTCCAGGTAAATCTATAAGGTTATATTACATTAATTAGCCTTCAACTGTCTAATATGAATATTTTGACATTTGCAATTGCAGTACGAAATTTGAACCCCACAACGATGTCCATCATTCCACCGAACTCATGTTGGCACATGTGCCCGGGGCAGCATCCACTTTCAGAGAATTTTCGATGGCCGTCCGCGATTCATTGTACAACATGTTCTTAGTAAGTAATTACGTCATTTAATTCAAGTATTTCCCAAACTCAATTTACAATAGTATACTAAGTGTGAAAAGTAATTGATTTACAGCGGTCTTTTCAATTCACATGTGGACATGACGCGGCGAGATGTCGTCGTGCCTTGGAGTCTACTATGCTCTCAAGTTACAAGAGGAAAATAGATGAGGCCCGAGCACACGCTAAAAAATTGAGTGGGGGGAGTGAAGATCGACAATTGTGGAAGGCGCACCGCCCTCTATGGATGAGGCAGGAGGATTGGGAGATATCTTGTGACCATTTTGCCGACCCCAAGTGGATAGAAAAGTCCGAAAAAGCCAAAGCAAACAGGGCGTCAAAACCATGTTCAAATTTGCATACGAGTGGGTCCATCTCTTATACGGCTCATAAACAAAAATTGGTAAGTAATATAACAATTTATCTTCTTACAATTTATCCCAATATTTGACTTTTATTTACTATGAATTGTATAACAGGCTGTGGAGCTTAATCGACCTCCGTCGTTCCTCGAGGTGTTCGACAGAACACACAAAAAGAAGGGGACTAATGATTTTGTGAGTGAGACATCTAAGTCAGCAGCGGTAAGTTTATCTACATATGTAACTTGTACCGTTCATTTAAATCGGCATGTAATTCATATGAAATTGACTAGTTATTTTATTCAATTTGTAGGAAACATATAGCAAAGTAGTGACAGAGAAGTACGGGGAGGGAGACATGCAGCAGCCGGAGTTCGATCCGGTGGAGTGGGTGGCAGCTGCTGACGTACCGAAGAAAGGTCGACTATATGGTTTTGGGGAGAGCCTAGACGCTAGCGCGGTGATATCATCGTGTGCGAGTTCTAGCTATGCCCAAACCAGTAGCAGCGCCTTCACTATACCTTCCGTTGCCCCCAGCGCTTCTGCCAGTGACATGATGGACATGGCCCGATCGTAGATTTCTGATATGCAGCGGCAGCAGCAGCATTTCCAACATGAGAACTCTAGCCAGGTGTCAGTGGTTTTGCAGGCAATCAGTGGCCTCCTCTCCCAGGGGGGAATGGTCCCTCAGCAATCCACCACCACCACAGCACAGGCCGCACAGGTGAGTGTTTACTATGTTTTTATTTTGATGGAATTACTCAATTATGTTCATTTGAAATTTTAAAACTCATTTACTATAGAAGAATTAAGAAAATCCGGGGTTCGGGGGTCTAAAACTTGAAATACCAGTCGGATGGCCGTGCCGATCATTCCAACACGACCAGGGAGATGAAAGTGACTTGTCAGAACTGACGGAATCCAAATCGGATTCCTGGTTTGAGCTCGGCGCTCAAAGTTCATTTTTAAAATACACTTAGTTTAAATGAACTGCCAGGTCGGGGCCAGGGGTCTAAAACTTGAAATACCGATCGGATGGCCGTGCCGATCATTCCAACACGACCTAGGAGATGAAAGTGACTTGTCAGAACTGACGCAATCCAAATCGGATGCCCGGTTTGAGCTCGGCGCTCAAAAGTGCATTCTCCAAATACACTTAGTTTAAATGAACTGCCAGGTCGGGTCCGGGGGTATAAAACTTGAAATACCGGTCGGATGGCCATGCCGATCGTTCCAACACGACCTGGGAGATGAAAGTGACTTGTCAGAACTGACGCAATCAAAATCGGATGCCCGGTTTGAGCTCGGCGCTCAAAAGTACATTCTCCAAATACACTTAGTTTAAAATAATTGCCAGGTCGGGTCCGGGGGTCTTAAACTTGAAATTCCGGTCGGATGGCCATGCCGATCTTCCAACACGATCGGGGATATGGAAGTGACTTATCAGAACTGGCGGAATCCAAATCGGATGCTTGGTTTGAGCTCGGCGCTCAAAAGTGCATTCTCCAAATACACTTAGTTTAAATGAACTGCCAGGTCGGGTCCGGGGGTCTAAAACTTGAAATACCGGTCGGATGGCCGTGCCGATCATTCCAACACGACCGGGGAGATGATAGTGACTTGTCAGAACTGACGGAATCCAAATCGGATGCCCGGTTTGAGCTCGGCGCTCAAAGTTCATTTTTAAAATACACTTAGTTTAAATGAACTGCCAGGTCGGGGCCGGGGGTCTAAAACTTTAAATACCGGTCGGATGGCCGTGTCGATCGTTCCAACATGACCGGGGAGATGAAAGTGACTTGTCAGAACTGACGCAATCCAAATTGGATGCCCGGTTTGAGCACGGCGCTCAAAAGTGCATTCTCCAAATACACTTAGTTTAAATGAACTGCCAGGTCGGGTCCAGGGGTCTAAAACTTGAAATACCGATCGTGTCACGCCCCGACGCGGAATATCGGGTCGTACAGTTAGAAACTAGCTAGAAATAACATTAATAAACTAAACTAAACAATTACACAAGTGCTAAGGAAAGATGTAACTCTATTGATCAAGATGATTCCAAATTATTACAAGAACCAACACTGCTAATACATGATCAAACATGACTTCCAATCTGAATTCTAATATAATAACTGACTCCAACAGTAATTAAGTACTAACACAACTCTAAGGAAATAACTAGAGGTAAACAACCATGCCCACACGGCATCTACTAACAAGTACACTCAAAAGATATCACTCCTGCCCTTCCCCATCGGTATGCGCATCATCACCTGAATAGCCTGGAAAGGGGGGGAAACAACAACTATGAGCTGACGCTCAGTAGGAAATAACAGGCAAGTGTACGTGATTAACAAGTTAATTATATTTTTCATATGCCATGCTAAATAAAAGAAATAAAAGATGATACAATAAAACAGCGTAATACAAAGATCTTGCAAGGTCAAGAAATATAATGATGACAAGAGATAACAAGATAACAAGTACAAGAATTTACAATAGGAGATAGTAATAGAGAATTGGCCAATAAGCAAGTATTTTAAACATTATTCCAAGCACGATCAAGTAACAAGTAACAAGAGATTTCATGTCATAGACGTTACACAAGTCAAGTACTCGGTGCAATGCCTCACCATGTCATTAACATCCCATGGGCTCACTAACTTTCGGGCGCTCTCCCCAGGACCAGACCGGGCCCCTATGATGCAATGGCATTGATTTATTGAATCCAAGATCCCACGATTGTCTAGACATTCAGTCAAGTTAAATGGCCAATTAATCAGAGGAATTACTGCCACAAGTATGAGAATTAAGGACTAACTTGTCCTTGGATTCACTAAATCAAAAACTCGGTTATACGGTCACTTTGGGCCGCATTTCAAGAATTGGACCAAAACTTAGTCCACGAGGTCAACAAAGAACGGCTGATAGTGTACTGTTCAGGTGTGTAAGCAATCCATTCTACTGGGGTAACAATGACTATTCAGCAACTTAACAATCAATTTAATCCTAATTACCAAGTTAATATATCAAAGATTATCTATTATCATTTGCATTAAGATAATTTGCCAAAAAGCTGATTCAAGATGATAAGGTAAAGAACAAGCTCGCACAGGAGTGAAATAACATGCATTAAAAGAAATTTAGTTACATAATTAACCACTAACTATGTGGGTTTCTATTTAACCATTGTATGCGTTGCAATGGAGATGATAAATGGCATGTTTTTACACTATGGTTGAATGCAAGGACCATTGTCAATTGAAATCATAGGGTTACATGAACAGGTCATTGGTTCCTCAAAAATATAGTTTTCAATTGGACTAGGTTGAATGGGTCGATCCCCTAATGTTCCGGATCGATCCTCGGGTCAAAATACAACTTTACCGGGTCATACAGCACGTGGGTCGACCCCTGAAAAAATTCCAGGCATGGGTCGACCCATTGGGTCGACCCCTGGAACTCCAGGAGCCTGCCTGGGTGATGGGTCGACCCATTGGGTCGACCCCCACACTGGGCAGCATGGGTCGACCCCATGGGTCGACCCCTGCACTTCCAGAACTGAACGTGGCTTCCGGAAAACGTAAGAACTCATCCATTTGGGGTCTAAATGGGTTGGGATCTTAACCACATGCTCTAGGGTTCTTAATATACATACTAGGGTCATAAAAAAAGAGTTTTGAAACACGAATTTCAACAGAAATCAAATGAATCACAACCTATCTATGATGAACACATGAAAACCTAGTTCTTGACATGTTTCTACTAAATCGTAAGGTTCTCTCAATATATACAACAAAATTTAGGGGTTCTTATATCAAAAGAAAGCTACTTCGATGCTGATTCCATCCATGTATGATATGCTATATGGGGATCAAGATATGTAACTCAAAATCAGCCCGAAATCATGCTTTGACTCATAAGAACACTGCATAAATCAAGCCTAGACATGATCTTACTTCGATCCAAAATTCTCTAAACATGCTCAATAAAATTTGAGGCTTTTTACGCCAAAAGAAAGCTAACATGCTGATACTTACATTCATGTATATTAATTAGAGTTTGGCTATTATAACCTACCTCAATCGAAGAGAGAACTTAAAGCCCTAGAATGAAGAACGAACTTGACAGCACCTTAGAAAAACCTCGATATCTCCTTGGATACCTAATGAAATTTAGGGCTTTTACAACCATTGGAAAGATCTTGTCGAGATGAACAATTTGATATATTCATGTGCAGGTTTTAGTTAAGGAAACCTACATCAATCGAAGGAACAAAGAGGAAAGGAAGGAGGATGACGGCTGCCGACCCACCTCCACTAATCGACCAAGATCTTCCTAGATCTGAATCCAATGTGAACACCACAGCTACCAAAAGAAAATAGACTCGTAGAGCTTCATTTTGATAGCTCATAGAGCTTTTGGAGACTTCGGAGCTGGGAGAAATCGACCACGCAAGGTGGTGTTAGAAAACGGTGCCGCCAAGGTTGACCAAGCCAAAACTCGGCCGCCACCATGTGCTAGGGTTAGGTTTGGGTTCGATTGATAGAGGGCTATTGATCCTTAGATCGTGGCCTTTCATTTGCCACCGATTTGAGCTCATTAGGTTGAGTATTAAGCTCTAATTTGATGTTTTAAGATGAGGTTAGGTAAAGGTTAATTAAGTGTGCACTTTTAGGCTTAATCCACTAATTAGCCCTAATTACGGATTTTTGCTGGGTCGATCACAGAAGACAAAGTTGCTAACTACATCGTCCTTAACCTGATTAGCATTTTTCCAGATTTTTATAAGGTAGTCGAATTTTCACCATTCTATTGTCTAAGGAATTAAATATCAAAAATCCAAAATTCAAGCATTAATTCATTAAAAATTTAATTTTAAGTTAATAAAAGTTTTATAAATACATTGGGCTCAATAAAAATTATCGGGGTATTACACCCTCCCCCACTTAAGGAATTTGGTCCTCCAAATTCACTGCACTAAATACGGAAGATAGGGAAAGAGATCGCTCACCTAGAATAAGTCGGGCTACCGCTTCCACATAGTATCTTCGGACTCCCAAGTAACTTCTTCGGTCCCACGTCGACTCCACTGAATCTTGACCATTGGTATAGAACGATTCCGGAGTTGTTGTTGCTTCCGATCCAGAATCTTGATAGGTCTTTCTTCATAGGTCAAATCCTCCTTCAATTTAAAATCCACATGATGACTGATGTGAGTGGGGTCATACACATATTTCCGTAACATAGACACATGAAAAATATTGTGTACGCCAGATAACTGCGGCGGTAAAGCCAGTCTGTAAGCAACTTCTCCCACTCTGTCTAGGATCTCGAATGGACCAATATACCTCGGACTAAGCTTGCCATGAATGCCAAATCTTCGAATCCCTCTCGAAGGAGAGACCTTCAAGAATAGATGCTCGCCAACTTGAAATTCTAATGCTCTTCTCCTTGTGTCGGCATAACTCTTCTATCTTGATTGGGCTACTTGTAACCGGTCTCGGATAACACGGATGTTTTGTGACGATTCTGAAATAAGATCCGGTCCAAGCCATTACTTCTCACCTATCTCATCCCAACATAACGGGGAACGACAACTTCGCCCGTACAATGCTTCAAAAGGAGCCATCTGGATGCTGGATTCATAACTGTTGTTGTAGGCGAATTCAATTAATGCCAAGTGATCACTCCAACTGCCTCTGAAATCAATCATGCATGCTCTAAGCATATCTTCCACTATCTGATTGGTTCTTTCAGTCTGTCCATCTGTCGGCAGATGAAAAGCAGTACTGAAATTCAGACGAGTACCCAAAGACTCTTGCCGTCCCTTCCAGAAATATGAAGTAAATCTGGGGTCTCTATCAGACACAATGATGACTGGTATGCCATGGAGCCTTATCACTTCCTTCAAATACAAAGCAGCCAATACATCAACTGTCCACTTGGACTTAATGGGTAAGAAATGAGCTGACTTTGTCAATCGGTCAACAATCACCCATATTACATCAAATCCACCACGAGTCCTAGGTAGACCCATAATGAAATCCATGCCAATGCTCTCCCACTTCCATTGGGGTATGTCAAGTGGTTTAAACTTCCCTGCCGGTCTGAAATGTTCAGCCTTGACTTGCTGACAAACCAAGCATCTACTCACGAAGTCTGCAACTTCCCTTTTCATGTTCGGCCACCAAAAAGATCTCTTCAAATCCTTGAACATTTTAGTGCCTCCAGGATGAATGGTGTATTGGGATCTATGTGCTTCCTCCAGAATCTTGTTCTTTATTCCAGCTTCATCAGGTACACAAGTTCTACCCTGGAATAACAATCTTCCATTGTCAACCATCAAGAAGTCAGGTCTGTTGCTCAAGCTTCCCTTGATCTCTACCAACTCGGGATCATTATCTTGCAAGGACTTGATTTCCATCAACAATTCGGGCTTAAGTTGAATTTGTGCAATCATAACCCGATCATTATCGACATTCAAATCCAGGATATCCAATTGTTCTAGTAGCTTCCACTCTTGTAACATGAGACTAGACAATCTAGCCACAGGCTTCCTGCTTAATGCATCTTCCACAACATTACCTTTGCCAGGATGATACTCAATCGAGAAGTCGAAGTCTTTCAAGTACTCCAACCATCTTCGCTGCCTCATATTAAGTTCCTTCTGAGAAAACAAATATTTCAGACTCTTATGATCTGAAAACACCGTGAATGTTTCTCCATACAAGTAGTTCCTCCATATCTTCAATGCGAACATGACTGCTGCTAGTTCCAAATCATGAACAGGATAATTCTCTTCATGCTTCCTCAACTGCCTAGAAGAATAGGCAATCACCTTCCCATGCTGCATGAGTACACAGCCTAAACCAATACCTGAAGCATCAGTGTATACCACAAAACCTCCTTCACCAGAAGGTAAAGCCAATGCAGGTGCAGTAGTCAAACATTCCTTCAAAGTCTGAAAGCTTCGCTGACAATCATCTGACCAATTAAACTTGTTCTCCTTGCGGGTTAATCTTATAAGAGGTACCGCAATCTTGGAGAAATCTTGAATGAATCTGCGATAATAGCCTGCCACGCCTAAGAAGCTTCTGATTTCAGTCACACTAGTAGGCTGCTCCCAATTCTTCACTGCCTCCACCTTTGAAGGATCCACAGAAATACCTTCTTTGGTGATGATATGTCCGAGAAAGGACACCTCTTGCAGCCAGAATTCACACTTACTGAACTTGGCATATAGCTGATGATCTCTCAACAGTTGTAATGCCATCCTCAGATGTTCAGCATGCTCTTCCTCATTCTTAGAATAGATCAGGATGTCATCAATGAATACCACGACCCATTGATCAAGATAGGGCCGAAATACATTGTTCATCAACTGCATGAAAGCTGCTGGTGCATTCGTTAGACCAAAAGGCATAACGACAAATTCAAAATGACCATACCTACTGCGGAAAGCTATTTTATAGATATCCTCTTCCTTAATCCGCACTTGATGATGTCCAGATCGAAGATCGATCTTAGAAAAACACTGAGCTCCCGCTATCTGGTCAAATAGTTCATCAATCCTCGGCAATGGATATTTGTTATTGACAGTCTGCTGGTTCAATTACCGATAATCGATGCACAACCTCATCGAACCATCTTTCTTCCTGACGAATAATATAGGGGCTCCCCAAGGAGAAGTACTAGGGCGAATGAAACCCTTCTCGAGCAATTCCATCAACTGCTGCTTTAACTCCCTCAGTTCCGCAGGAGACATACGATAAGGAGCCTTGGAAATAGGAGATGTGCCAGGAAAGAGATCAATAGAAAAGATAACTTCCCGCTCAGGCGGAAGTCCCGGTAGTTCCTCTGGAAAGACATCAGGAAAATCTCGGACAACAGAAATGTCCTTAATCTCAATCTGCTGCTCAGGGGTTGCACAGACAAAGGCCAGAAAAGCCTCACATCCTCGTCTCATCAGCTTATCAACTCGAAGAGCCGAGATAAGTGATACGGAGTTATGGTGCTTAACTCCCACAAAAGAAAGTCTCGGGTGCCTAGTAAAAGACACAGAGCTAGAACTGTAGTGAACATTAGCCTCATATCGAGCCAACCAATCTGCTCCTAGGATTACATCATAATCTTTCATGTCCATGCAGACTAAATCAGCTGGTAAATTCTGTTCACCAATCATAACCGTACTAGAAGGATAGAAGTACTGTATTGCCGATCTAGATCCAATAGGGGTTGATATTTCTAACGGAGAATTCATCAAAGCAGGTTCCACAGCTAAAGACTTAGGAAATCTCCGAGAAATAAATGAATGCGTGGCACCAGTATCAAAAAGAACAAATGCTGGCTTGTCGAGTATAATAAGAGTACCTTCGACGAGTCCACCATCCTCGGCGATTCCTGCTTCCTCTGCATGCAAAGCTTGGAGCTTGCCTTGTGGTTTCTTGAAGACTTGAGGTTTTGCCGGTGTAGCTTGCTCCGATATAAGAGGACAGTTAGGGATACGGTGCTCTTTACTTCCACATCGCAGACAGGCGCCCAGCTTGCGCCAGCACTCCTCCATCTTGTGACCAGGACGATCACAAAACTTGCATATGCCCTTGAATGGAACAATAGGGCCATGCTTCTTGTCTTCATGCCTCGGCATCTTGCCCTTCCACGATCCAGATCTAGTCCACGAACTAGACCCACTAATGGGCCTCTTCTTGCTATACCCGGGATTGATATTCCCGGAACCCGTAGGTAGTTCCATCTTGGTGCCTTTTCCACGGATTCTCTCCGTCATCTCAAGAGTATCTTCTAGAACTTGAGCTTTCCTCACCATCTCGGAATAAGTTGAGATCTCCATCGGTGCCAACTGATTAATATAATGCAGCTTCAGACCGTTGAGAAAACACTTCGCCTTCATCTTCTCGGTGGAAATAAGGTGTGTAGCATAACGAGAAAGCCGTGAAAATTGACCCTCAGACTCCGCCACGGACAGACCTCGCTGTTTCAGGGCCGCAAACTCCGCTGCCTTCTTCTCTTGCACTCTATCAGAAAAATACTTGCTGTTAAAGAATTCCTCGAACTCTTCCCATGTAACTTGTTGATCACCAAGAGTGGCCTTGATAGAATCCCACCAAGTACGTGCATCTCATTCCAGTTGAAAAGTTGAGAGAAGGACACGCTCTTGATTGATGTATTGCATCACTTCGAATATCCTTCCCATCTCATCTAGCCAGTGCTCGGCTTCATCGGGGTCAGTCGAGCCTCCAAATCTCGGCGGATTCATTCCTCGGAAGTTCCGATATAAGTCACCAGTGCCATGGTGTGCCGCTCCTGCTTAAGCCACTTGCTGTAAAGCCTGCGTAAGGCCTTGAACCGTATGCTGCAAGTTCCTCCATTCCGCACGATCAGCTGCCATTGCAATGGCCTACACGAGAATAGATTACTAAGGTTCAATAAGATAGATAATAACATGATTAAGATACGAACTTAACCCAAGTTCTACCCAATCTCACCAGGTCGGGTTCTTAGACTTTAACAAGGTTAGGGTCCTATGATAACACGTAGAACCCTAAAACTTAGAAAATCTAGAACTTAAAGAACCTAGGAATGTGAAACCTAGGGCTCTGATCCCAACTAAACTGTCACGCCCCGACGCGGAATATCGGGTCGTACAGTTAGAAACTAGCTAGAAATAACATTAATAAACTAAACTAAACAATTACACAAGTGCTAAGGAAAGATGTAACTCTATTGATCAAGATGATTCCAAATTATTACAAGAACCAACACTGCTAGTACACGATCAAACATGACTTCCAATCTGAATTCTAATACAATAACTGACTCCAACAGTAATTAAGTACTAACACAACTCTAAGGAAATAACTAGAGGTAAACAACCATGCCCACACGGCATCTACTAACAAGTACACTCAAAAGATATCACTCCTGCCCTTCCCCATCGGTATGCGCATCATCACCTGAATAGCCTGGAAAGGGGGGGAAACAACAACTATGAGCTGACGCTCAGTAGGAAATAACAGGCAAGTGTACGTGATTAACAAGTTAATTATATTTTTCATATGCCATGCTAAATAAAAGAAATAAAAGATGATACAATAAAACAGCGTAATACAAAGATCTTGCAAGGTCAAGAAATATAATGATGACAAGAGATAACAAGATAACAAGTACACGAATTTACAACAGGAGATAGTAATAGAGAATTGGCCAACAAGCAAGTATTTTAAACATCATTCCAAGCACGATCAAGTAACAAGTAACAAGAGATTTTATGTCATAGACGTTACACAAGTCAAGTACTCGGTGCAATGCCTCACCATGTCATTAACATCCCATGGGCTCACTAACTTTCGAGCGCTCTCCCCAGGACCAGACCGGGACCCTATGATGCGTTGGCATTGATTTATTGGTTCCAAGATCCCACGATTGTCTAGACATTCAGTCAAGTTAAATGGCCAATTAATCAGAGGAATTACTGCCACAAGTATGAGAATTAAGGACTAACTTGTCCTTGGATTCACTAAAACAAAAACTCGATTACACGGTCACTTTGGGCCGCATTTCAAGAATTGGACCAAAACTTAGTCCACGAGGTCAACAAAGAATGGCTGACAGTGTACCGTTCAGGTGTGTAAGCAATCCATTCTACGGGGGTAATAATGACTATTCAGCAACTTAACAATCAATTTAATCCTAATTACCAAGTTAATATATCAAAGATTATCTATTATCATTTGCATTAAGATAATTTGCCAAAAAGTTGATTCAAGATGATAAGTTAAAGAACAAGCTCGCACAGGAGCGAAATAACATGCATTAAAAGAAATTTAGTTACATAATTAACCACTAATTATGTGGGTTTCTATTTAACCATTGTATGCGTTGCAATGGAGATGATAAACGGCATGTTTTTAAACTATGGTTGAATGCAAGGACCATTGTCAATTGAAATCATAGGGTTACATGAATAGGTCATTGGTTCCTCAAAAATATAGTTTTCAATTGGACTAGGTTGAATGGGTAGATCCCCTAATGGTCCGGATCGATCCTCGGGTCAAAATACAACTTTACCGGGTCATACAGCACGTGGGTCGACCCCTGAAAAAATTTCAGGCATGGGTCGACCCATTGGGTCGACCCCTGGAACTCCAGGAGCCTGCCTGGGTGATGCCCCACACTGGGCAGCATGGGTCGACCCCATGGGTCGACCCCTGCACTTCCAGAACTGAACATGGCTTCCGAAAAATGCAAGAACTCATCCATTTGGGGTCTAAATGGGTTGGGATCTTAACCACATGCTCTAGGGTTCTTAATATACATACTAAGGTCATAAAACAAGAGTTTTGAAACACGAATTTCAACAGAAATCAAATGAATCACAACCTATCTATGATGAACACATGAAAACCTAGTTCTTGACATGCTTCTACTAAATCGTAAGGTTCTCTCAATATATACAACGAAATTTGGGGGTTCTTATATCAAAAGAAAGCTACTTCGATGCTGATTCCATCCATGTATGATATGCTATATGGGGATCAAGATATGCAACTCAAAATCAGCCCGCAATCATGCTTTGACTCATAAGAACACTGCATAAATCAAGCCTACACATGCTCTTACTTCGATCCAAAATTCTCTAAACATGCTAAATCAAATTTGGGGTTTTTTACGCCAAAAGAAAGTTAACATGCCGATGCTTACATTCATGTATATTAATTAGAGTTTGGATGTTATAACCTACCTCAATCGAAGAGAGAACTTAAAGCCCTAGAATGAAGAACGAACTTGACAGCACCTTAGAAAAACCTCGATATCTCCTTGGATACCTAATGAAATTTAGGGCTTTTACAACCACTGGAAAGATCTTGTCGAGATGAACAATTTGATATATTCATGTGCAAGTTTTGGTTAAGGAAACCTACCTCAATCGAAGGAACAAAGAGGGAAGGAAGGAGGACGATGGCTGCCGACCCACCTCCACTAATCGACCAAGATCTTCCTAGATCTGATTCCAATGCGAACACCACAGCTACCAAAAGAAAATCGACTCGTAGAGCTTCATTTTGATAGCTCATAGAGCTTCTGGAGACTTCGGAGCTGGGAGAAATCGACCACGCAAGGTGGTGTTGGAAAACGGCGCCGCCAAGGTTGACCAAGCCAAAACTCGGCTGCCACCATGTGCTAGGGTTAGGTTTGGGTTCGATTGATAGAGGGCTATTGATCCTTAGATCGTGGCCTTTCATTTGCCACCCATTTGAGCTCATTAGGTTGAGTATTAAGCTCTAATTAGATGTTTTAAGATGAGGTTAGGTAAAGGTTAACTAAGTGTGCACTTTTAGGCTTAATCCACTAATTAGCCCTAATTACGGATTTTTGCTGGGTCAATCACAGAAGATAAAGTTGCTAACTACATCGTTCTTAACCTGATTTGTATTTTTCCAGATTTTTATAAGGTAGTCGAATTTTCACCATTCTATTTTCTAAGGATATAAATATCAAAAATCCGAAATTCAAGCATTAATTCATTAAAAATTAATTTTAAGTTAATAAAAGCTTAATAAATACATTGTGCTCAATAAAAATTATCGGGGTATTACAGATCGAATGGCCGTGCCGATCATTCCAACACGATCAGGGAGATGCAAGTGCCTTGTCAGAACTGACGGAATCCAAATCGGATGCCCGGTTTGAGCTCGGCGCTCAAAGTTCATTTTTAAAATACACTTAGTTTAAATGAACTGCATGCCAGGTCGGGTCCGGGGGTCTAAAACTTGAAATACCGGTCGGATGGCCGTGCCGATCGTTCCAACACGACCGGGGAGATGAAAGTGACTTTTCAGAACTGACACAATCCAAATCGGATGCCCGGTTTGAGCTAGGCGCTCAAAAGTGTATTCTCCAAATACACTTAGTTTAAATGAACTGCCAGGTCGGGTCCGGGGGTCTAAAACTTGAAATACCGGTCGGATGGCCGTGCCGATCATTCTAACACGACCGGGGAGATGAAAGTGACTTGTCAGAACCTGATGGAATCCAAATCGGATGCCCGGTTTGAGCTCGGCGCTCAAAGTTGATTTTTAAAATACACTTAGTTTAAATGAACTGCCAGGTCGGGGCCGGGGGTCTAAAACTTGAAATACCGGTCAGATGGCCGTGCCGATCATTCCAACACGACCTGGGAGATGAAAGTGACTTGTCAGAACTGACGCAATCCAAATCGGATGGCCGGTTTGAGCTCGACGCTCAAAAGTGCATTCTCCAAATACACTACATTAAATTAACTGTCAGGTCGGGTCCGGGGGTCTAAAACTTGAAATACTAGTCGGATGGCCATGCCGATCGTTCCAACACGACCTGGGAGATGAAAGTGACTTGTCAGAACTGACGCAATCCAAATCGGATGCCCAGTTTGAGCTCGGTGCTCAAAAGTGCATTCTCCAAATACACTTATTTTAAATTAACTACCAGGTCGGGTCCGGGGGTCTAAAACTTGAAATATCGGTCGGATGGCCGTGCCGATTGTTCCAACATGACCGGGGAGATGAAAGTGACTTTTCAGAACTGACGTAATCCAAATCGGATGCCCGAAGTGCATTCTCCAAATACACTTAGTTTAAATGAACTGTCAGGTCGGGTCCGGGGGTCTAAAACTTGAAATACTAGTCGGATGGCCGTGTCGATCATTCCAACACGATCGGGGAGATGAAAGTGACTTGTCAGAACTGACGTAATCCAAATCGGATGCCCGGTTTGAGCTCGGCCCTCAAAGTTCATTTTTAAAATACACTTAGTTTAAATGAACTGCCAGGACGGGGCCGGGGGTCTAAAACTTGAAATATCGGTTGGATGGCCATACCGATCATTCCAACACGACTGGGGAGATGAAAGTGACATGTCAGAACTGACGCAATCCAAATCGGATGCCCGGTTTGAGCTCGGCGCTCAAAAGTGCATTCTCCAAATACACTTAGTTTAAATGAACTGCCAGGTCGGGTCCGGGGGTCTAAAACTTGAAATACCAGTCGGATGGCCATGCCGATCATTCCAACATGACCTGGAAGATGAAAGTGACTTTTCAGAACTGACGCAATCCAAATCGGATGCCCGGTTTGAGCTCGGCGCTCAAAAGTGTATTCTCCAATTACACTTAGTTTAGATTAATTGCCAGGTCGGGTCCGGTGGTCTAAAACTTGAAATACCAATCGGATGGCCATGCCAATCATTCCAACATGATCGACGAGATGGAAGTGACTTGTCAGAACTGACGGAATCTAAATCGGATGTCCGGTTTGAGCTCGGCGCTCAAAAATGCATTCTCCAAATACACTTAGTTTAAATGAACTGCCAGGTCGGGTCCGGGGGTCTAAAACTTGAAATACCAGTCGGATGGCCATGCTGATCGTTCCAACATGACCGAGGAGATGAAAGTGACTTGTCAAAACTGACGGAATCTAAATCGGATGCCCGGTTTGAGCTCGGCGCTCAAAAGTCATTTTTAAAATACACTTAGTTTAAATGAACTGCCAGGTCGGGGCCGGGGGTCTAAAACTTGAAATACCGGTCGGATGGCCATGCCGATCATTCCACCACAACATGGGAGATGAAAGTGACTTGTCAGAACTGACGGAATCCAAATCGGATGCCCGGTTTGAGCTCGGCGCTCAAAGTTCATTTTTAAAATACACTTAGTTTAAATGAACTGCCAGGTCGGGGCCGGGGGTCTAAAACTTGAAATACCAGTCGGATGGCCGTGCTGATCATCCAACACGACCTGGGAGATGAAAGTGACTTGTCAGAACTGACGCAATCCAAATCGGATGCCCAGTTTGAGCTCGGCGCTCAAAAGTGCATTCTCCAAATACACTTAGTTTAAATGAACTGCGAGGTCGAGTCCGGAGGTCTAAAACTTAAAATACCGGTCGGATGGCCATGCCGATCATTGCAACATGACCGGAGAGATGAAAGTGACTTGTCAGAACTGACGGAATCCAAATCGGATGCCCGGTTTGAGCTCGGCGCTCAAAGTTCATTTTTAAAATACACTTAGTTTAAATGAACTGCCAGGTCGGGACCGGGGGTCTAAAACTTGAAATACCAGTCGGATGGCCGTGCCGATCATTCCAACACGACCTGAGAGATGAAAGTGACTAGTCAGAACTGACGCAATCCAAATCGGATGCTCGGTTTGAGATCGGCGCTCAAAAGTGCATTCTCCAAATACACTTAGTTTAAATCAACTGCCAGGTCCGATCAGTGGCTCTAAAACTTGAAATACCGGTCGGATGGCCGTGCCGATCATTCCAACACGACTTGAGGGATGAAAGTGACTTTTCAGAACTGACGCAATCCAAATCGGATGCCCGGTTTGAGCTCGGCGCTCAAAAGTCCATTCTCCAAATACACTTAGTTTAAATTAACTGCCAGGTCGGGTCCGGGGGTCTAAAACTTGAAATACCGATCGGATGGCTGTGCCGATCCTTCCAACACGATGGGGGAGATGGAAGTGACTTGTCAGAACTGACGGAATCCAAATCGGATGCCCGTTTTGAGCTCGGCGCTCAATGTTCATTTTTAAAATACACTTAGTTTAAATGAACTTCATGCCAAGTCGGGTTCGGGGGTCTAAAACTTGAAATATCGGTTTGATGGCCGTGCCGATCATTCCAACACGACCAGGGTGATGAAAGTGACTTGTCAGAACTGACGCAATCCAAATCAGATGCCCCGTTTGAGCTCGGCGCTCAAAAGTGCATTCTCCAAATACACTTAGTTTAAATGAACTGCCAGGTCGGGTCCGGAGGTCTAAAACTTGAAATATCGGTCGGATGGCCGTGTCGATCGTTCCAACACGACCGGGGAGATGAAATTGACTTGTCAGAACTGACGGAATCTAAATCGGATGCCCGATTTGAGCTCGGCGCTCAAAGTTTATTTTTAAAATACACTTAGTTTAAATGAACTGCCAGGTCGGGGCCGGGGGTCTAAAACTTGAAATACCGATCGGATGGCCATGCCGATTGTTCCAACACGACCTGGGAGATGAAAGTGACTTGTCAGATCTTACGCAATCTAAATCGGATGCCCGGTTTGAGCTCGACGCTCAAAAGTGCATTCTCCAAATACACTTAGTTTAAATGAACTGCCAGGTCGGGTCCAGGTATCTAAAACTTGAAATACCAGTCGAATGGCCATGCCGATCATTCCAACACGACCTGGGAGATGAAAGTGACTTGTCAGAACTGACGCAATCCAAATCGGATGCCCGGTTTGAGCTCGGCGCTCAAAAGTGCATTCTCCAAATACACTTAGTTTAAATTAACTGCCAGGTCGGGTCCGGGGGTCTAAAACTTGAAATATCAGTCGGATGGCCGTGCCGATCGTTCCAACATGATTGGGGAGATGGAAGTGACTTGTCAGAACTGACGGAATCCAAATCGGATGCCCGGTTTGAGCTCGGCGCTCAAAGTTCATTTTTAAAATACACTTAGTTTAAATGAACTGCATGTTAGGTCGGGTCCGGGGGTCTAAAACTTGAAATACCGGTCGAATGGCCGTGCCGATCGTTCCAACACGACCGGGGAGATGAAAGTGACTTGTCAGAATTGACGGAATCCAAATCGGATGCCCGGTTTGAGCTCGGCACTCAAAGTTCATTTTTAAAATACACTTAATTTAAATACTGTTTCAAGCTAGTAGTTGATCTATAAAATCTGCAGTTATCAATTTGATATATTTAATTTCAATTTATGCTAATTTATTCGCACTAATTTTTTTATCTATGAATGAATGTTATTATTTTTTTAATGTAGGGGGATCCTTCTGCGGGCGGCGACAGAGGAGATGAGCAGGGCAGGGAGGATATGGACGATGTACCGGATATTTCTTGATGTTTGATGATATTCAGACGGATCAGCAGGGTTAATGTGTTTTTTTTGTGGTATTTATTTGATCAGCATGGTGTTGAATTTTTTTTTTCGGTGGTGTTTATTTGATCAGCATGGTGTTGAGTTTTTTTTTCGGTGGTGTTTATTTGATCAGCATGGTGTTGAGTTTTTTTTTTCGGTGGTATTTATTTGATCAGCATGGTGTTGAGTTTTTTTTTCGGTGGTGTTTATTTGATCAGCAGGTTCCCAATATTTTTTTTTCAACAAGTTGAATTTCTTGATGTTTATGTATGATCCAACAGGTTTTTTAGAATAATTTAAGATTTTAAAAAAAACGTAGATTTTAGACGGATTTTCAGACGGTATTTGCGACGAATAAGTTCCGTCTAAAATTCGTTTGGCCTTTCAGACGGTATTTTCAGATCCGTCGTAATATCCGTTTGAAATACCGACGGAATTCCGACTACTTTTTGGACGGCATCATAAATTTCGGACTAAGAGTTGGGCTTAATTTCGGTCGGCATTTGCAGGTCCGTCGTAATATCCATTTGAAATACCGACAGAATTTCGACTACTTTTCGGATGCCATCTTAAATTTCGGACTAAGAGTTGGGCTTAATTTCAGACGGTTTTTGCGACGGAAAATATCCGTCTGAGAAATCCGTCGTAAAATCCGTCTGAAATACCGACGGGAAATGTCAGACGGAAAATTTCAGACGGAACATTTCTCGTATGATATTCAGACGAAATATGTGACTGAATTAATTCTGTCTTATTTTCAGACGGAATTGCAGACGGAAAAATGAACTGTCACAAATTTGTGACTAAGAATTTAAGACGGTCGTGTTCCGTCTAAAATCTGTCGGAAATCCGTCACAAACGTGATTTGTGATGGATTTTCAGACGGATCTGAGACGGATAATGGCCGTCTAAAATCCCGCTTTTTTTGGTAGTGCTCCCTGAACCCCTCCTCCCCTCCCACAGGCAACCTCCCCCTCCCCCCCCCCCCCCCCCCGAGCTCTCCCTTCCCCCCACCCTTCCTGAACCCCACCTCCCCTCCCACCGGCGACCTCCTCCTCCCCCTCCAGGCTCCCCCTCCCCCCCCCCCCACGTACCCTTCCTAAACCCCTCTGATGATCCCAAAAAAATAGAGCACTTGCGCCCACGAGGGAGGGGGAGATGGAGGGGAAGGGGGAGGGGAGGGGGAGGGGAAGGGGGAGGGGACTTACCGGTGACGAGAGGAGGCGGCGATGACGAGAGGGAGGAAGTGACGGCGCGGATGACGAGAGGGAGGAGGATGGCGGCGGCTCCGACGGGGAAGACGGAGGAGAAATAGTAAGAGTGAGAGGGAGGGTGGGGGAAATGAGGAAATGGTGGTCTCAAATGTGGCGGGAGAGGGAAAATGTGAGACGGAACTTCGGACGGAAACAATTCCCATCTCAAATTTTAGACGTAAGATTATTCGTCTGAATATTCATCTCTATTTTTAGACTTGAATTTTGTCGTCTGAATATTCATCTGTAAATTCAAATGGATATTCAGATGGAATGATTCTGTCCTAAATACAGATGGAATTTGAGAAGAATCATATCCGTTTGAATTTACATATGGAAATGCGACGGAAATTATTCCGTCTTAAATTTTTGTCTGAAATATCACTTTTTCTTGTAGTGTTTCTAAATTGGTATATCAAAGAGGATGTTTTTGTAGAACAACCTCTAGGTTTTGAAGACCCCAAACATCCACAACATGTGTATAAGCTCCAAAAAGCCTTGTACGGACTGAAGCAAGCACCAAGGGCATGGTATGAATGGCTCACATCATTTCTGATTGAAAATGGTTTCAAGAGAGGTAAGGTTGATCAAACACATTTCACAAAGAAATCAGGTAAAGATATATTCGTAGTTCAAGTGTATGTCGATGACATAATTTTTGGAGCTACTAATAATACGCTATGTGATGAATTTGTAGAAATTATGCAAGGAGAATTTGAGATGAGCTTAATGGGTGAATTAACATTCTTTCTTGGACTGCAGGTGAAGCAAACATCTGAGGGCATTTTCATAAGTCAACCCAAGTACACAATGGAGCTATTAAAGAAATATGGGATGGCCGAAGCAAAACCTTTGTCAACTCCAATGGCCACAACCTCGAAGTTAGACAAAGATGAAAATATTAAAATAGTAGATCCTACACTGTTTCGAGGTATGATCGGATCACTACTGTATCTTACAGCATGCCGCCCTGACATTCAATTCAGTGTATGTCTTTGTGCCCGTTTTCAGTCATGCCCTAAAGAATCTCATTTATCAGATGTTAAACGCATTTTTAGATACTTACTTGGCACAATAGATTTTGGCTTGTGGTTTCCCATCGGTAGTTCTTTTGATTTCATTGCATACACCAATGCGGATTATGTCAGATGTATTGTAGATCGTAAAAGTACTAGTGGGTACTATCAGTTTCTTGGTGCGTGTCTAGTCTCATGGGCCTCCAAGAAACAACATTCGGTAGCTCTCTCAACGGCTGAGGCTGAATATGTAGCCGTCGGAAGTTGTGGAGCCCAAGTACTTTGGATCAAAAATCAATTGCTTGATTTAGATATTGAGATGAAATGTGTGCCAATCTTGTGTGATAATACCAGTGCAATTAGTCTGTCTAAAAACCCTGTTCAACATTCTAGAACCAAGCATATTGATATTTGTCATCACTTTTTGAGAGATCATGTAGGAAAGGGGGTCTTTGAATTGAACTTCATTGACACACACAATTAGCCAGCTGAGATTTTTGTTGTGTAGTGGACAGCGGATCAAGAGGGGAGGGGTGAATAGATCTGCCCCTCTTTTCGCAATGGAACCCTCTAAATAGCTAGATAGAATAAATCGCAGTGGAATATAACTAGCTAAACGAAGGATACAACGATTTGCTTAGCAAGTTGATTACTAATATATCGATTCGAACCTAAGCATGCATCTGGAACAAAACAATCACACAAACAAACCACAACACACGAGATTTTAAGGTGGTTCGGACTGAATCCCCAGTCCTACGTCCACCCCTCACCAAATCCAGTGAGGCTTCACAAGTGCAGCACACCAAACCGCAAATCGGAGAACCACCGACTGCCTTCCTACTAACCACCGGTAGGGACGTCAACACCGCAGATCGGACAACTTTCGATTGCCTTCCTACTAACCACCGGTAGGGACGATCTTCGGTTTTGATCGTTTGTATAAAATGAAAGAGAACAAATATCAAGCTATTCAAACAAGATATGAAATAAGCCCATGAAGAAAAATCTTGTCTGAGATTGCTGGAGCTTGAATCGGATGCTTTGAAGGTGTCTTCTTCCTTGCAAGATGATCTTCCTTGAATCTCGTCTAGTTGATGAAAAAGATGATGGATGTAGATTCGATCTTCCTTTTGATCTTCCTGAGTTGATGAAGAGGAAGAAGGATGCAGTTTAGATCACCCTTGAGAGCCTTGATTGCTTCTTCTTCCTTGGAGGTTGAGATGGCTTCAGATCTGGATTTGAATGCCTTGGAATGGATGAAGAACTCCTGCCCGAAACATTGTTCACGGAGGTGCTACAGTGCCTGCGAATGGCCTCCCTTGATCTCTCTTGAAGCCTTGAAGCATTAGAGTTTCTAACCCTTCATGTGTTGGTTTTATAGACCTTGAATGGTCCTTGGACACCCCCCAGACCAGATCCACAAATCATGGGAGATTAGGTGAGTTTTGATTAAACAAATCTATGGAAAGGGGCTGGGCACGAGGTGGAAATCGAAGTCAAATATGGCATCATCGGGGTTGGCGGTCGACCTATAGCTTCTGGCGGTCGACCGCTACTGAGAAACTTGCAACCGGATGGTCCCTGGGATTTTCGGTCGACCGCTGCTGGCTGGCGGTCGACCGCTACTGAAAGACATGCAGACTGGCGGATGCTGGCAGAGGTGGTCGACCGCCCCTGTGCTGGCGGTCGACTGCCAGCTGGGCAGTCCCCAGTTCATCCCGAGTCGGTCCGTTAATCGCTTTAGCGTCATCGCTTGACTTCTTTAGCAGCCCTTTCATGTCTGTGGCATCACCCTTGATAGTCTAAAAGGTATCAACTAAGTCTCTGGCCTTGGATTCTCTTGGCTATACTTCTTTGTGCATTGTCCTTGGATGTGTGACGAGCCGACTATCACGTGTCGACTTTTACTTGTGTTCGCATTCTTGCTTGGGCGCGATCAATGAGCTTTCACTTTTGCCATTGCCACTTGATTCCTTGTCCATTCATTGGCATATCTGTCATGAACAAAAACATCACGTATGTCAGTCACATGAGAGTGGAAAATATCACTGACTAATAGTGTTTAGCCATTATCAAAACCAAGAATACCATAGAACTCATATGCCCATAGAATGATGTTGAATGACCCAAGTGACCACAGAATAACTCAAATGACCTCAGGGACACAACATTCTCCCCCTTTTTGATGATGGCAACACTGTGAGTCATTATGTGATAGTAATGTCTAAAATGGCACAAGTTATAACAAATGCAACATATGCAGCTCAAGATCCATGATTATAATAGCATGTGAATGCAATTATGAATGCAGATATGAATGCTATGCAATTATGCAAACCCCATCACATACACATATGAGATGCAAATTGAGCAATGGATTCTCCCCTTTTGACTCTCCCCGTACACCATTCACACATCCCCTGCTCTCCCCTTTGACAACGCGATAAGGCATAGTTCTTACAAAAGACTCACACAGAGAATTCTCCCCCTTTGCCAATAGTAAAAAGGAGGGATAAGGTAAAATGTCTGGGAAACCAAAGCTGAAAGGAGTGAAGAGTAAGCCATTATATGCAAACCTGAAACAGACTGTGAGCAACATATATGGTTCAAAGCTAATGAAATCCGAGATCATCCACAGAGTTCGAAAAGCAGTTACATCCAAGATTTAATAGAAATGAACCAAAGGTGCATATCATGGCAGTGTTTAACCTTCCCTTATCTTATATATCCATATTCAATAACTACAAAGGGAATAACATAAAAACTAGTATTGAGGCTAAACAATCATGACTAGAGCATGGAATTGTATGATTGTAGCATATTTTGAGTTTCAATATTTTTAGTATTTGAAGGCACATGACTCATATTTTACGAGTAATCAAGTCTAGTACATGCCGCCTAACCGTAAGAATACACGTTGTTTAGACGCCAGTATTCCTAGATATTTGACAAGACTGACGGTTATACTTCGGAATGAACAAAGATAGCAAAGTCACGTCATGACATATCCGATCTCATTTCTTTGATGAGAAGATATGTTTCTCAGTAATTATGCCATTGCTCTGCCTGGAGTCCAAATGAATTAAGACAGAGATAACAGAGGCACATCACGACATATCATTCGTCACTTGATTTTATGACGTGACATATTTCACCGTGCAACAATATCAGTGCTCTGCCAAATTGATTTTCAAGAGTTCCAGCTCATCAAGATGTTTAGAAACAATACTAAGCTCTAGAATATCACCAAGATTGTCATGACGTTTGGATTTTCAGATATCAGGATAGTCATTCAAAGCATAATATGCAATCTCTAGTTAAGGGCTATTAAATCCACAGAACATAGATGATTTCAAAAGAAATATCAGAACGTCAAGGAAATCATTAAATCTGAATCATTTTCATTGAAAAGACAATCATCGGTGCATATAATAGAAAGCTCTCACACCATATGTTCGTCAGTCTCATGATCTCATATTCAGACTGTAAGCCATGAAGTGCATATTGCAAGAGGTTAAGAGAATCAACAAAACTCCCCCTAAGGATATGCAATGGATGCTCGAAGAAGTTATGTTTGCAAGCAAGTGTAATGATGGCTGTCGAGAGGAGAATGACCGGAACATGCAGGGGTTGACATGAATTTGGCATGACCCAACACATGGTTGTACACTTAATAAATGTAACAGAATGAAGATGAGACATATGCATGAATGTTGTAAAGAGACAACTCCCCCTTACTATATGGCCTATGTGCAACAGTGACGCATGGTACTTGGCGGAGGTGAGACCTCACGCATATTAAGTGCTTCGAGACAAGCATAACCTACCTTTCCATACATCAACATTTGATATACCATGGCCATGCAAGGATGATGCGACACAAACCATACAATGCATTATGAACATGAACTCAATTCATTATTATGCATCTACATGCAATGCGACACATATGCAAAATGACATATTGACATATCAACAATGCATGAAACACCAATCTGTAAAAACACACACTAAATGGAACATGATCATCATTTCAAATTCTTATTGGCCTGAGGTCGGCAAAGACCAAGCTCCCTTCTGAGTGTTGAAAACCTGTCATTACACAAGGGCTTGGTGAAAATATCAGCAATTTGATTTTGAGTATCAACAAAATGCAGTTCAAAATTTTTCTTACCGACCTCATCTCTAATGAAGTAATGTCTAATCTCAATATGCTTTGTCCTAGAGTGCTGGACTGGATTTTTTACAAGGTTGATAGCACTAGTGTTATCACACAGAATCGGGACACAACCAAGATACACCAAGTAGTCTTGGAGTTGGTGTTTAATCCACAACACTTGGGTACCACAGCTCCCCGCAGCCACATATTCTGCCTCTGCGGTTGAGAGGGCAACCGAGTATTGTTTCTTGGAGGCCCAAGAGACTAAACACCCGCCTAGAAACTAGAAATAGCCACTATTACTCTTACGATCCAGCTTGCATCCAGCGTAATCCGCATCAGAATAAGATATGAGAGATAAATCACATGACGACGGATACCACAGTCCCAAATCTTGAGTGCCGGCAAGATATCGAAGGATACGTTTGACGGCAGTCAAATGGGATTCTCTAGGACTAGCATGAAATCTAGCACAAAGACATACACTAAACTGGATATCTGGTCGAGATGCAGTCAAATAAAGCAAAGAGCCAATCATACCTCCATAGATCTTTGCATCCACTAATTTACCATTTTCATCCGAATCCAATGATGTGGTGGTGCTCATAGGAGTTGCAATAATTTTACTGTTTGCCATGTCAAATCTTTTCAGTAGCTCCTTGATGTATTTGGATTTATTTATGAAGCACCCATCTTCTCCTTGGTTGACCTGCAAACTGAGAAAGAATTGAAGTTCTCCCATTAGGCTCATCTCAAATTCGCTAGTCATGAGGTTAGCAAATTCTTCACACATTTCAAATTTAGTAGAACCAAACACAATATCATCAACATAAATTTGAACGATTAAGATGTTCTTACCTTGCTTCTTGGTGAAAAGTGTTTGATCTACCTTACCTCGTGTGTACCCTTTTTCAATGAAGAATGAACTTAGTCTCTCATACCAAGCTCTTGGTGCTTGCTTAAGTCCATAAAGTGCCCTGTCTAGCTTGTAGATAAAATCTGCATGGTTAGAATTCTCAAAGCCAGGGGCCTGCTCAACATAGACTTCTTCTTTGATCAAGCCATTCAAGAAAGCACTTTTTACATCCATTTGATAAAGTTTTATTCTAAGGGAGCATGCAAAGGTAAATAAAATTCTGATGGCTTCGAGTCTAGCAACTGGGGCATAAGATGTTGGATATTGTGTTTTGATGATGACAAACACTATGACTCTCATATGTTTGATGTCATATGTGTTTACTTATGTTTTGATGATGACATAGTTTACGTGTGTTTTGATGATGACAAATTGATGTCATATGTGTTTACTTCATTCAGAACTGCTCATTCAGAACTTGGTACATTGCTTAACTATGAGCATGACATAGACTGTACACTCATCTGTCTGCATGAGACACCAAGTCCACACATTGCATCGTGTGCTTTTCATGAAGTCTATACATTGGCATGCAGCGTCTCATGAAGTATGTACATCCTCTTCAAGCATTTCAAAGTCTATACATCGCTTGGAGTTCTTTCAAGTCTATACATTGCTCAGCGTCTTGTGCACCGTCTCACGTAGCGTCTTAGTTTCGTTCAGCAAGTATGTACATCGGTGCATCTTCCTTTGCGTCTCATATTGCTTTCAAGTCTGTTCATCCGATCGTCTCTGTCAGCGTCTCAAGTTCAAGTCTATACAATGGTTCAGGGCTTCCAAGTATATACATCCGATCGTTTGAGCAAAGTCTATACAGACTCCATCGTCTCATTTAGCGTCTCAATCTTGCAAGTCTAAACATTGCCTTTGAGCATGGTAAAGTCTATACAGTCATGATCGAACGTAAGTCTACACATTATCTTCGACTTCAAAGTCTGTACAGTGGTTCAACCTGCCAAGTCTATACATTGGACTCTGTTTTGCAAAGTCTATACATTGGACCGTGGTTCGCCAAATCTATACATTGTTGAGCCATTCGACAAGTCTATACATTGGCTTCAATTCCTCAAGTCTATACATTGGGTTCGGCTTTGCAAGTCTGTACACTGGTCGAGCATTCAAGTCTGAACATTCACAAAGTCCATACATCGGCACTGTAGCTTGCATAGCTCAAGTCTGCACATTGGGCTTTCACGTGAAGTCTATACATTAGTCTTCACTTGAAGTCTATACATTGGCTAAGGGTCTTCAAGTCCATACAGAGTCGTCTGATGCATATTGATCGAAGTCTATACACTCGTTTCCATTGCTTCAACTTTATACACTCGTTATTACACTGCAAGTCTATACAATGAGCTTCGCATGAAGAACTTCAACACTATACACTCTCTCAGTGTACACACTTGCTCATATGATGTTCTAATGTCTATACATTCATTTCTAAGTTCAAGTCTATACACTCGTTCTCAAGGCTTCAAGTCTATACACTTGTTATCACATCTTAAGTCTATACACTGCTGCTTTTATATGACGTCTATACAGCCTGTGGCTTGTACACCGACTGAACTCTTCATTAAACCTGTAGGTGTCTGGGCACGTGATACGAGGCTGGCATCTGGCACATGATCCAAGATGTTGAGAAGCCGCCACATGGACTGAAGCTTGGGCGGGAATCGAAAAGAGCATTAGCCCTAGCTGCCTGCTGCTGGTATAAATATGGAGGTTCCTGCATCGGCTGAAGTGGATCGAAGAGCAGTGAGCCATCAAGAAAAACAGAAGAGCAGTGAGTGCCTCCATGATACAGAGAACAGAGAAGAAGAAGAAGAAGAAAAAGAAAGAGACTGAGAGCAGTTAAAGAAGAAAGAAGAAGAGTGAGCCAGAGAGCAGAAGAGAGATCGAGAGATCCAGCAGAAGAAGAAAAAGAGAAAGAGAGAGGGCTCGTGTAGAAGAAGAAAGAAGCTTCAGTTGAAGATCTGCCTGCTGGACTTTGGATCAGATCCAATCCAGTCAGCTCCTACGAGAGCCACATTCCTTGTATTTCATTTACAGCTTTTCAGTCGCTGTGACTCTATTTTCTGTTTACCTTTTCATTTGATATCTAGTCTTTCCGATACTTTGTAGAGAGGTCGGGGTCCCTCCTGTTGGTTCAGGAGAAGGGAGATTGCTATCTCCGGTTGCAAGTAGCTGGGTGCTACTTGTGGGTTCCCTCCTAGTTTGGAGGAAGGGAGATTTGTCTACGGTTCTGGGCTTGTAGGTTTCAAGTCCAGGGGTCCCTCCGGTTGGGAGGAAGAGAGGTCCGAGACCTCTAGTTTGCAGGTGACTTGGTGTCACTTGTGCTTCCCTCTGGGTTTCAGAGGAAGAGAGACTTGGGTCTCTAGGTTCCCCTCCGGTTTGGAGGAAGGGGGGATTGGTCCTCCGGTTCTAGTCTTGTGGGTTGCAAGACTAGGTGTTCCCTCCGGTTTGGAGGAAGAGAGACTATGCGTCTCTGGTTTCCAAGTGGCTGGGAGTCACTTGGGGTGTCCCTTCGGTTGGGAGGAAGAGGGGAGGTTGTTCCCATGGTCAAGCTGTTTGGCAGCATTTGTTGCAGACTGAGTCTGCTGTGCTAGTGTTACTAGTGGAAACCTCACTCCGGTTGGGAGTGAGGGGTGGACGTAGGTCTTTGGACCGAACGACCTAAAAAGCTTGGTGTTCTTTTGTGGTTTGTTCGCCTTATGTGTTCACTTCTCTGCTGCACTCACTAGATGTTTGTTTAGGATCGAGTGTGAGTTTATTCTATTGGACTGCTTTGCAATAGCTTCCTAAGTTTTCTCAGTTTATATCTGCATCCGCTTTTAATTCCGCACATCTAAGCGGTAGAACTTAAATTGGGTAAAATTCTTTGAAAGATCCATTCACCCCCCCTCTGGATCTGCGTTTATCTATCGCACCAAGCTATCAATTGGTATCAGAGCAAGGTTCTCTGATTGATCAGATCCAACGATCTGTAGAGGATCCTGTTGTCCCTTGGTGCATTTCTGATTTTACTCTTTGCTGCATTAATTTGCTTACCGATTTATTCAATGGGTTCTCCACCAGTTTTTAATGGCTCTAACTTTAACTCATGGGTTAGCAGTCTACATAACTATGTGAATTTGATGAATCCGGATCTGTGGAAGTTAATCTCACATGGTCCTCACAGACTACCAAAAGAAAAGTCCAAATGGACTAAAAGTCACAGATCGAGAAATGAAGAGAATCAAAAAGTTTTGAAATTAATGAAAGAAGCCACTGACAAGGCTCTACATTCTTGTTTTTATGACTGCAGGTCCGCTAAGGATATTCTGGATCAGCTGAAGATAGCTCAGAGGATGAATGAGGACAGTTGCCTGATGGCTGACAAGAGCAACCATGGCAGTGATCAAGATGAATCCGAAGAACAGGATGATGAGGAGGTAAACCCTTTCGAGAATTTTTCTTTAGATGACTGGGAAGATGCCTATGCCAATCTGACAAGATCCTATAAAAGACTAGGGAAGAAGTATAAAAGTCTAAAAAAAGGAGCTAAAGAATCATGAGAATGCTAAATCTCGAGGTGAAAGCCCTGAAATTCTAAAAACTGAAAATGAAATTTTTAGAAGACAACTACAAGATTTTGATTCTATTACTACAAATCTAGATCATTTGAAATCTAAAAATCAAACCCTTATGAAACAAATTGGTTTACACAAAAAGGAGAATCAGGAGCTTGCTTGTGAAATTTCTGAACTAAAGGAGAGGCTTAGTTTAATTGATGATCAGGTTCATCACTATAATGCAGTTCAGAATGAAAAATTGGTGAGAGAATTAGAATGTGTCAACTCTGAATTTGAAAAAATGAAATCTGAAAATGCTTGCAATGCTTGTGCAGCTTTAAGAGACTTGATAAATGAATTTGATTCTGATGATAAACTTCAAAAGGATTTAATCGAATCTTTGAAAGAAGAAAATAAATCATTGCTAGAAAAGAAAACTGAAGCTGAAGATATGAAATCTGAAAATGAAAGACTCAAAAACCAGTCCAAGGAATTTGAACACAAATTGATGAGTCTTGAAAAAGAAAACAGATTGATTTCTGAAAAAATGGAGGCTGATAGAATAATGAATCTAGAGCTTCAGAAAAATCTCAACAAACCTCAATCTGAGAAACAACAGGAAAACTTTTATGAATGTCAGTCTTCCTTAGATGATTGGATGTTTGATGATGATCTCCTAGAAAAAATAGGAAATTGAAAGAGGAAATCAACAAGCTAAATCATCTAAACACCCAACTGTCAGATAGGCTATTGACAATTGAAAAAGGCAAGGGTGTGAGCATGAATAATTCTGATAGGTTGGTGGATGCAGAACAAGAAATTGAGAGTCTAAAAACCAACAACTTAATGTTAAATGGAAATGTCAGTTGCAGTGAACAGAAAATAGCTGGATATGAGCTTACTATCACATCCCTTCAACAAGAAGTTGATGATCTTTACAAGTCCCTATCTGAAGCTGACAAGGAAATAGAATTAAAATAGGAAGTAGAAAAACTCAAAAGTCTGAATGATGCCTTGCATCAACAAGTAATTTCCTGTGAAACTGATTTGTCCAAATATGAAGCTAAAATTGCTGATTTGAATTCTGAGATTAAAGATTTGAAAAATTCTCTATCAAAATTTGTCAAGGGAAAGGACAATCTGAATAAGCTTCTGGGAAAGAGTGATAACTCTCAGAGAGAGGGGCTGGGTTACAGTTCAACAAACAAAAGGATCAATAGCAATGAAACTTCAACTGCGTTTGTAAAAGCTTCTGATCAAAACACAACTACTGGTCCTTCTGTTTTTCAATTCACTGCACAAAAGTCCACTGTGAAACCCAAAACTGTGGAACAAACTCCAAAACAGAAAAAGGGTGAAAACTCACAGAAAAAAGACAAAGACACTCCTGTTGGTATAAAGAAGGTTGATGGAAACAAACAGAAAACTACTTTTGATAAATGTTCTGAATAAGAAAAGCCTTCTACTTCATCTCCACCTCAGAACAAGGCTAAGAAAATAGAAAAACAGAACAAAAATCAGAAAAAGACTGAAAAACACTCACATGCATCTAGGAAGAAGATGATATGTCACTACTGTCACAAATTTGGACATCTGATGCATGAGTGTAAATTGATGGAGAAGGATGATATGAATGCTAGGAAATTTCATGATAAAAATTCTTCATCTCATAAAAAGAAAATTGAATGTTTTCATTGTGGCAAATTAGGACGCACAATTACACAATGCTGGTTTGTAAGTGGTAAGAAAACATCTCATCCATATCATGCTAAATTCTCTGCAAGCCAACATGGTTTTAATAAGAACAAAGTTGCTTCAATGAACCAGCACATCACTTGTTTTAACTGCAACAAGACTGGTCACAAGGCCACTGAATGCTGGTCAGGTTTTCATAGAATAAATTATTTTGCTTGCTCTCACTGTGGGAAGAATGGCCATACGGTCAAGAACTATTGGCATGTTCAGAAGAACACTATTAATCCCTATGTTGTCAAATTCCCTGTAAAACCATTTGCAAGATTTTCATGCTATAACTGTGGGAAGCCAGGCCATAAATATGCTGAATGTTGGATGGTTAAGAACAAGCATCAAACTGCTCATGCATATAACAGAAAATCTTATGAACATGTTTATAAACATCACCATGCTGTTAATATGCATCATAAGAATCAAACACCAGCCATTTCATGTAGATACTGTGGAAAATTTGGACATTCTATGGATGACTGTTCACTGATAAAATTTGATGATAATGTTGCTATGAAAATGTTTAGAATACCTGTTAGAGCTAACGCAGGACCCAAAGCTGCTTGGGTCCCTGCAAGATCAAGATGATCAAAAACTTTACAGGTGTGCCTTGGACTGAGGAATAAAGAGGGGTAAAACAAACCAAGGCATCCAAGTTGATAAAGCCCCTTTCAGGTAAATTCTTTGCACTTCTTGTTCTTAGATTTACTGCATAGCATGTTAAATCTGTTTTTGCACATTCTTTAAGTTCAGCATTGTCAAATTTGAATTCTCTGAACTCTCCTTATTTGAAGTGTATGTTTTGCACTCAACTCTCTTGATGGAAACTGCCTGATTAAGAATTCTTTCACATAATTTGTGTTTGAATGATTGTCTGAACTTGCATATGCTGCCATTGAAAAATCTGATGCACTATCATGATTGACCACAATAGTATATTAAATAATAAGCTACTAAAAGGTAGGAAAATCTGTCTGGAGGTTCTTACTATGTGTGAGATGGTCTTGTAGACCAAGTTCTTCGCCTAGTACCATGGGTCATATCTCTTTATAGGGCAGTCTGAATGAGCATAAACCTTGAAATCATGTTTCAATGCTTTAATTGCATATCATGCACTTTGTAAGGGGGAGTCTGATTGATGTTTGCATAATTTTGATAATCTCATTTGCTGAATGCAATCATGTAGTTAGTTGCATTGCATTTCCTTACATTGAAAAATCAAAAAAAAAATTTGATTCCTTGCATCTAGATAGGGGGAGCATTCTTGTTTCATCTCTTCACCTCTTGAACTCTTTCTGTCTAGCAATCTGATCCATTCTTGGCAAATATGTGGTTCACTTGAATTCTCTGTTGTCTACACTGATATAGCTGATCTGTCTATATTCCAGACTCAGCCATTGATTCTGTCTACTATGAATTCAATTGGTAGCTTGTTCCTATCATACACATTTCTTCATATCTTGTCAAGACTGGTCAAACCTAATCTGACTGATTTTTAGTCTTTAATGCTGGCTTCTGAATTGCTCTATTCTCTCAACTATTGGTATCAGAATTGCTCTCTGCTAATTTCTCTTTACAATGTCATTGATTCAGCCGAATGAGGAAATATTTAATCAGTGCACCCTATGCATAAATCAGACACTCTGAAAAGAAGAATCTTCTATTATACTGGCTTAAGAATGTTTTGATAAATCAAATTGATTTAAGCCTAATGTATTTTCTAAGTTTTGATGTAAAAGACTTGAAAATATCTTAATCATCATGCTTAATAAATCTTAACCAATTGCCTCATGAATTTCATGCAAAACTTTCTGAAATCTGAAATTTTAAAAGACATGGCTTTCTTTGGTTAAGATACATGTAGAAAGTATTGTTCTTAATCATTTCAAGTGTACTGAGCTTTGTTTGAAGAATCTGAAAACAGTTAAAATTTAAAGCTAGAGCAATGACTGTGGTCACAGAGAAACTTGGTTTTCTATCAATGAAATAGAGTAAGCCCATGTCATGAAGTGCCATAGTTACCTCTTTTCAATATGGTTGAAAATCTGGCAGAGCAATGGTATGGTTGTGTTGAGTAACTGGGGATTCTGGCCTCTGATCAAGGTGTCTCCTCATGTAAAAAGATACTCCATTACTAACTCTGTTCTCTTTGAGAGGCAATACGGTTGTCACATTGAGTAACTGTGTCACTTCACCTAAGACGTGTTGTGCCTTATGTAAAAAGGTGTTGACTGAACCAAAATTGCTCAGGAAAAATAAGTGATGCTCAATTGGTATCAGAAAATTCTGAAAATCTAAAGACAAGCTCAGTCTCATTTATTTCTGTTTAATCTCAATATGATCTTGTGTATTTTCCATAGGAGTCACTGAATTTAAATGAGTAAGATGGAAGGATGTTAAACATGAATATCAAATGAGTTGTTGGTTCACCTTTATTAAAAGGTGTTTCAGATATGAGTATTGAATTTTCTTGATAAACTTTGAATACATCTCTCTTAAATCATGATGGTTAGTTTAAACTCATTCATAATCTATTATAATTGAAGAATCTGAAATTCGTTTACAAAGATTTATGAATTTGGTGTGCTAATGAAAATCTGTCTTCCTCATTTATTCACTATGATTACAGTCTGTGTTTTGCTGATAGATGCTCATCACTTCACTATATCAATTGGCTTCACTCCATCATCTAATCAGGGGGAGCTTTCCTGTCTTGCTGAGTATCTTTCTTAAAGGGAGAAATCTAGTCAGCATTCTTGAGTGTCACTGTGTTTTTGTTGATATTCTCCCTTCATCTCAATTGGTTTCAACCTTCAAAATGTTTCTGATCATATTGCCCTCTATCAATGTGTTTTGATTGACATTGGTTCTCTTTTATGTGACGCACAACTCTCAGAATTTTTTTTGGATAACCAGAGTTCATCCTTGTAGATTTCTCTTGCATCATGGATCATAAGGGCAGAATTCTCTGGTCTGTTTAAGAGACTATATGCATAAGGGGACAATGTGCTAGATTGCCTGATCAATTTGTTTGTCTGCAATAGCTCTATATCTTCGGCCATGTCAAAGGGGGAGTATTTGTTGCATATGCATGACTGCATAAGTTGTTTGACTAAGGGGGAGAATTGATTTAAATGATTCTGATATTGTGTTGCCCTCATCTGCTGAACTATTTTGAGTGTCTCATATGACATCACTAGATTATCAAAGTATTATTTTTTTTGATGAAGCCAAAGGGGGAGAATACTTTGATGAGTCTAGTCTGAATATTCCATTTATTTCATTCATAAGACTCATAGTATTGCCATCATCAAAAAGTGGGAGATTGTTGGATATTATGTTTTGATGATGACAAACACTATGACTCTCATATGTTTGATGTCATATGTGTTTACTTATGTTTTGATGATGACATAGTTTACGTGTGTTTTGATGATGACAAATTGATGTCATATGTGTTTACTTCATTTAGAACTGCTCATTCAGAACTTGGTACATTGCTTAACTGTGAGCATGACATAGACTGTACACTCGTCTGTCTGCATGAGTCACCAAGTCCACACATTGCATCGTGTGCTTTTCATGAAGTCTATACATTGGCATGCAGCGTCTCATGAAGTATGTACATCCTCTTCAAGCATTTCAAAGTCTATACATCGCTTGGAGTTCTTTCAAGTCTATACATTGCTCAGCGTCTTGTGCACCATCTCACGTAGCGTCTTAGTTTCGTTCAGCAAGTATGTACATCGGTGCGTCTTCCTTTGCGTCTCATATTGCTTTCAAGTCTGTTCATCTGATCATCTCTGTCAGCGTCTCAAGTTCAAGTCTATACAATGGTTCAGGGCTTCCAAGTATATACATCCGATCGTTTGAGCAAAGTCTATACAGACTCCACCGTCTCATTCAGCGTCTCAATCTTGCAAGTCTGAACATTACCTTTGAGCACTGTAAAGCCTATATAGTCATGATCGAACGTAAGTCTACACATTGTCTTCGACTTCAAAGTCTATACAGTGGTTCAACCTGCCAAGTCTATACATTGGACTCTGTTTTGCAAAGTCTATACATTGGACCGTGGTTCGCCAAGTCTATACATTGCTGAGCCATTCGACAAGTCTGTACATTGGCTTCAATTCCTCAAGTCTATACATTGGGTTCGGCTCTGCAAGTCTGTACACTGGTCGAGCATTCAAGTCTGAACATTCACAAAGTCCATACATCGGCATTGTAGCTTGCATAGCTCAAGTCTGCACATTGGGCTTTCACGTGAAGTCTATACATTGGTCTTCACTTGAAGTCTATACATTGGCTAAGGGTCTTCAAGTCCATACAGAGTCGTCTGATGCATATTGATCGAAGTCTATACACTCGTTTCCATTGCTTCAACTTTATACACTCGTTATCACACTGCAAGTCTATACACTGAGCTTCGCATGAAGAACTTCAACACTATACACTCTCTCAGTGTACACACTTGCTCATATGCTGTTCTAATGTCTATACATTCATTTCTAAGTTCAAGTCTATACACTCATTCTCAAGGCTTCAAGTCTATACACTTGTTATCACATCTTAAGTCTATACACTGCTGCTTTTATATGAAGTCTATATAGCTTGTGGCTTGTACGCCGATTGAACTCTTCATTAAACCTGCAGGTGTCTGGGCACGTGATACAAGGTTGGCATCTGGCACGTGATCCAAGATGCTGAGAAGCCGCCACGTGGACTGAAGCTTGGGCGGGAATCGAAAAGAGCATTAGCCCTAGCTGCCTGCTGCTGGTATAAATATGGAGCTTCCTCCATCGGCTGAAGTGGATCGAAGAGCAGTGAGCCATCAAGAAAAACAGAAGAGCAGTGAGTGCCTCCACGATACAGAGAACAGAGAAGAAGAAGAAGAAAAAGAAAAAGAAAGAGTGTGAGAGCAGTTGAAGAAGAAAGAAGAAGAGTGACCCAGAGAGCAGAAGAGAGATCGAGAGATCCAGCAGAAGAAGAAAAAGAGAAAGAGAGATGGCTCGTGTAGAAGAAGAAAGAAGCTTCAGCTGAAGATCTGCCTACTGGACTTTGGATCAGATCCAATCCAGTCAGCTCCTACGAGAGCCACATTCCTTGTATTTCATTTACAGCTTTTCAGTCGATGTGACTCTATTTTCTGTTTACCTTTTCATTTGATATCTAGTCTTTCCGATACTCTATAGAGAGGTCAGGGTCCCTCCTGTTGGTTCAGGAGAAGGGAGATTGCTATCTCCGGTTGCAAGTAGCTGGGTGCTACTTGTGGGTTCCCTCCTGGTTTGGAGGAAGGGAGATTTATCTACGGTTCTGGGCTTGTATGTTTCAAGTCCAGGGGTCCCTCCGGTTGGGAGGAAGAGAGGTTTGAGACCTCTAGTTTGTAGGTGACTTGGTGTCACTTGTGCTTCCCTCTGGGTTTCATAGGAAGAGAGACTTGGGTCTCTAGGTTCCCCTCCAGTTTGGAGGAAGGGAGGATTGGTCCTCCGGTTCTAGTCTTGTAGGTTGCAAGACTAGGTGTTCCCTCCGGTTTGGAGGAAGAGAGACTGTGCGTCTCCGGTTTCCAAGTGGCTGGGTGTCACTTGGGGTGTCCCTCCGGTTGGGAGGAAGAGGGGGGGTTGTTCCCCTGGTCAAGCTGTTTGGCAGCATTTGTTGCAGACTGAGTCTGCTGTGCTAGTGTTACTAGTGGAAACCTCACTCCGGCTGGGAGTGAGGGGTGGACGTAGGTCTTTGGACCGAACCACCTAAAAAGCCTGGTGTTCTTTTGTGGTTTGATCGCCTTATGTGTTCACTTCTCTGCTGCGCTCACTAGATGTTTGTTTAGGATCGAGTGTGAGTTTATTCTATTGGACTGTTTTGCAATAGCTTCCTAAGTTTTCTCAGTTTATATCTGCATCCGCTTTTAATTCCGCACATCTAAGCGGTAGAACTTAAATTGGGTAAAATTCTTTGAAAGATCCATTCACCCCCCCCCCTCTGGATCTGCGTTTATCTATCGCACCAAGTTATCATAAGATTCATCAAAGTCTACCCCAAACTCTTGATTATACCCTTGAGCCACCAATCTAATCTTATTTCTTATTATCTTGCCATCCTCACTTAGTTTGTTCCTAAAAACCCACTTAGTGCCTATGACAGATTGTGATGAAGGTCTAGGAACAAGATGTCAAACTTTATTTCTTTCAAACTGGTTTAACTCGTCTTGCATGGAATTTATCCAATTTTCATCTTTTAATGCTTCATCAATATTTTTGGGTTCAAGCTGAGAGACAAGAGCAAGTTGATCTAGTTCTCCACAATTCTAAAATGTGACCTTGTTCTAGGTGGGTCATGCAAGCTTCCAATGACATTTTCTAAGGGATGATCCTTAAGAATTCTAATGTTTGTAGAATCGTTACCTTCTCCTGGAGTTTGATCCCTTGCATTGCTTGAATCAGCTAGGTCACCATCTTCTTTTATTTCTTCTTGTGGAGGATCACTCTTGTCCTTTATGCTTAGGAATTCCCCATCTTCATCATTTTTCCTGCCAGAGTTATCATTGTTAGAATCATGATATTCATCAAAGGAAATATGAGGTGATTCTTCCACAGTTTGACTCTTAATGTTATAAATTCTATAAGCCCTAGATCTATCAGAATATCCAAGAAATATACCGTCATCGCTCTTGGGCTCGAATTTATCTAAATCTCTTTTGTCATTATTGTGGATGAAGCATTTAGATCCAAACACTTTCATATGTGAGAGAGAGGGCTTTTTACCTTTCAGCAACTCATAAGGAGTCTTTTTGGTGTGTGGCCTTACCATAGAGCAGTTGATAATGTAACATGCCGAGTTTATCGCTTCATCCCAAAACCTCCTTGGAAGTTACCGTTCAGCAAGCATGGTTCTTGCCATCTCTACAAGTGTTCGGTTTCTCCTCTCAACTACACCGTTTTGCTCTGGGGTTCTTGGTGAGGAAAATCGGTGTGAAATGCCTTCAGCCCTGCAAAGATTATAGAAATCAGCATTTTCAAATTCACCACCATGATCAGATTGAATCTTAGAAATTTTAAACTCAACGTCCTGCTATATCTTCATGTAGAGTGCCTGAAACTCATCAAAAGCATCATTTTTGTGTGTGAGAAAGAAAACCCATGTGAACCTAGAAAAGTCATCCACCAAAACATATCCATATTTTCTACCACTTAAGCTAGCAGTTCTGGTTGGGCCAAATAGGTCCATATGAATTAGTTCGAGTGGTTTGGATGATGTATTTTCATATCTTCCTTTGAAAGATTTTCTTGTTTGTTTACCTAGGGCACATGCATCATACAACTTATTTTCTTGTTTACATGATAATTCAGGCAACCCTTTCACCATTGAATGCTTTAACAGTTTATGTAAGACATTGTAGCTAGCATGTCCTAGTCTACGATGCCATAACCAAGTAATTTCAGATTTTGGTGCAGCAAGACAAAGATTTAAATGAGCAGGATCATCTAAGTCAATCATGTAAACATTGTTGACTCTCTTACCAGAAAATTTTACCTTGTCAGATTTTGGTTCAAGAATTATGCATTCATGAGAGTCAAACAACACTTTGTGACCCTTATCACACAATTGACTTATACTAAGCAAGTTGTATTTCAAACCTTCAACTAGCAGCACGTTACAAATGGAGTTGGAGAGATTCTTACCTACATTACCTGTTCCAATGATTTTTCCCTTGTTGTTCCCTCCAAATGAGATGTATCCTCCTTCCTTTTCTTCCAAGAGATAAAATTTTGATTTATCTCCAGTCATGTGTCTTGAACAGCCGCTATCAAGGTACCACCTGTTATGCATGGCTGCAAGACACTCCTACACAAGCAATTAAGTAATTGTGTTTGGAACCCAATCAAATTTGGGTCTCATCAAACTCTTCAGATTTTCAAAACATGAAACCATTTCTTTTGGAATCCAGACCTTCCTAACATTCATGTTTTGTTTGCTTAGAGCAGGGATTTGATTTTTCTTTTCAATCTTGACATTCATTTTATGTTTGGAGGCTCTTGGTTGGAGTTTGTGGAAGTTTGATGAAGTTTGCTTCTTAAGCCATTGAGGCGGTCGGTTGGTTTTGGGTTGAAAGTGATTGTTTTGCCACCTAGGAAATTGATGAACACAGAAATTACAATTGTCCCAAAAATATGGTGATGCTGGCCTATATGAGTGTGCAATCCAATTGTGGTGAAATCTGGAAGGTTGAGCTGGCAATTGCCAAGGAGTTGTTGACCTATGCTGCGGGGTCGACCTTTCTTAGGTTTTTGGACAGACTTTTTGGGAATGTTGGTGACTGCCTCTTCAATCTTTTCTTTCCCTTTCTCCTTTTGTTTTTGCTGGTTTTGTGTGGGAGTTGTGTTTGAGGTGGAAGGTTCGGAAGACGAAACAAATGTGACAGTTTTGAGCCCAATTGACCTTTTGTTTGTACGTTCAAAACCCAACCCTTCCTTGTTGAAGTTCATTCTGGTTCCTAACAATGCATCTAGGTTTTCCCTTCCATCCACAAATTTTTCTAAAGATTGTTGTTTGTCCTTTAACTCTTTTTGTAAGTTTTCAATATTTTGCAAGAGTTGAGTGTTGACATATTTGACAGCTTCATACTTCTCATTGCTTAATTTGCTATCCTTTTCATATTTTTGCATTTTGAGTTTCATGCTGTCAATTTCATTCCTTGAGTCCTCATTTTCAGTTTCCAAGTCAGCCATTTCTTTTCTTCCCTCTTCCAAATTCTCAATCATTTTCTTAAGATCTTTAATTTCAGTTTCAAGTAGAGCATTCTTATCATTCATATCATTATCATGCACAAATGAGTTAATTTTATTTTTCAATAATTTATTCTCCTTTTTGTACATTTCATATTTTTCCATGAGTTGTATATATGCTTCCTCCCAATCATCAGTTGTATAATCTTCAAATGGAGAATTTACCTCAGTTTCTTCGTCACCTTGGGCCATGAGGCAGAGATCTTCTTTTTCTTTGTCCGAGGAGCTAGTTCCGTCATCACTTTCCTCTTCATCGCTCCATGTGGACACCATGGCCTTGTTCTTCTTCTTGCCCTTCCATTTGTCAGCTTTTCTGAATCTGTCGGGACAATCATTCTTGAAATGCCCTGGTTTGTTGCAAGAATAACAAATGATTTTGTCAGATTTCTTAGAGTTTTCAGAATTAGATTTGAAATCATTTCTTACCTTTGACATTCCTCTCATGAAGCTCTTACCTTCCTTTCTCAGGAATTTTTTGAACTTACGTGTGAGCATGGCTACGTCATCCTCATCTCGCTCACTTTCCGAATCCTCACCTTCATCGGAAGAGCCTTGACAGTTGGGTCCTGCTTTAAGAGCTAGGGACTTCTTCTTAGGTGACTCAGCCTCTTTGTTCTTGAGATTGATCTCATAGGTCATCAATGACCCAATGAGTTCATCTACCTTGGTAGTTGCGAGATCTCTCGATTCTTCAACCACAGTAGCCTTTGTGTGCCATGCTGGAGTTAACGATCTGAGAATTTTCCTTACAATTTCTTGCTCTGAATATTTCTTTTCCAAATCAGTTAAACTATTAGTAAGCACAGTTAATCGAGCATACATATCTTGAATTGACTCATCAAGCTTCATGCGGAACATTTCATATTCAGAAACTAAAATGTTGACTTTTGTTTCTCGTACCTGAGAGGTTCCTTCGTTGATTACCTCTAAGTTATCCCACATTAGTTTTACAGATGCGCAGGTAGCCACTCTTGAGAATTCAACTGGATGGAGTGAGCATTGCATGATGTGTTTAGCACTCCAATTGACAGTGGATTGCCATATCTGTTCTTTGGTCCACAAGTCCTCGTTATCCGTAAGCTCATACGGACCTTTGCTGATCACTCGCCAAAGTTCGTAGTCTTGGGCGCGAATGAACACCTGCATACGATGTTTCCAATAAGGATAATTAGTTCCAGTAAAATAAGGAGGCATATTCACAGAATGTCCTTCGGATAGAAAACCCTTGGACGCTGATCCACCAATTCCCTCAAGGTCGTTGGACCCCATAATGAGAGATTAGGCTCTGATACCACTTGTTGTGTAGTGGACAGCGGATCTAGAGGGGAGGGGTGAATAGATCTGCCCCTCTTTTCACAATGAAACCCTCTAAATAGCTAGATAGAATAAATCACAGTGGCATATAACTAGCTAAACGAAGGATACAACGATTTGCTTACCAAGATGATTACTAATATATCGATTCGAACCTAAGCATGCATCTGGAACGAAACAATCACACAAACAAATCACAACACACGAGATTTTAAGGTGGTTCGGACTGAATCCCCAGTCCTACGTCCACCCCTCACCAAATTCGGTGAGGCTTCACTAGTGCAGCACACCAAACCGCAAATCGGAGAACCACCGACTGCCTTCCTACTAACCACCGGTAGGGACGTCAACACCGCAGATCAGACAACTTCCGATTGCCTTCCTACTAACCACCGGAAGGGACGATCTTCGGTTTTGATCGTTTGTATGAAATGAAAGAGAACAAATATCAAGCTATTCAAACAAGATATTAAATAAGCCCAAGAAGAAAAATCTTGTCTGAGATTGATGGAGCTTGAATCGGATGCTTTGAAGGTGTCTTCTTCATTGCAAGATGATCTTCCTTGAATCTCGTCTAGTTGATGAAGATGATGGATGTAGATTTGATCTTCCTTTTGATCTTCCTGAGTTGATGAAGAGGAAGAAGGATGCAGTTTAGATCACCCTTGAGAGCCTTGATTGCTTCTTCTTCCTTGGAGGTTGAGATGGCTTCAGATCTGGACTTGAATGCCTTAGAATGAATGAAGAACTCCTGCCCGAAACAGTGTTCATGGAGGTGCTACAGTGCCCGTGAATGGCCTCCCTTGATCTCTCTTGAAGCCTTGAAGCATTAGAGTTTCTAACCCTTCATGTGTTGGTTTTATAGACCTTGAATGGTCCTTGGACAACCCTCATACCAGATCCACAAATCATGGGAGATTAGGTGAGTTTTGATTAAACAAATCCATGGAAAGGGGCTGGCCACGAGGTGGAAATTGAAATCAAATATGGCTACATCGGGGCTGGCGGTCGGCCTACAGCTTCTGGCGGTCGACCGCTACTGAGAAACTTGCAACCAGATGGTCCCTGGGATTTTCGGTCGACCGTTGCTGGCTGGCGGTCGACCGCTACTGAAAGACATGCAGACTGGCGGATGCTGGCTGGGGCGGTCGACCGCCCCTGTGCTGGCGGTCGACCGCCAGCTGGGCAGTCCCCAGTTCATCCCCGGTCGGTCCGTTAATCGCTTTAGCGCCGTCGCTTGACTTCTTTAGCAGCCCGTTCATGTCTGTGGCATCACCCTTGATAGTCTAAAAGGTATCAACGGAGTCTCTGGCCTTGGATTCTCTTGGCTATACTTCTTTGTGCATTGTCCTTGGATGTGTGACGAGCCGACTATCACGTGTCGACTTTTACTTGTGTTCGCATTCTTGCTTGGGCGTGATCAATGAGCTTTCACTTTTGCCATTGCCACTTGATTCCTTATCCATTCATTGGCATATCTGTAATGAACAAAAACATCACGTATGTCAGTCACATGAGAGTGGAAAATATCACTGACTAATAGTGTTTAGCCATTATCAAAACCAAGAATACCACAGAACTCATATGACCATAGAATGATGTTGAATGACCCAAGTGACCACAGAATAACTCAAATGACCTCAGGGACACAACAATTTTCACCAAACCCCTCAACCAGGATCAATTTAACAAGATAAGAAGAGAACTTGGGATGCGCAAGGGTGAGAGCGTACATGCATAGGTTTGCACTTAGGTTAAAATTTGCATTTTTAGAAACTCATATGCATCAAGGGTACGAAAACATGCATATTGTCTTTACTTTTAATACATTGCGTGTTCACATACATTCCCGCATGCTTGAATGTAATTATATGTATAGCCCGCCTTGAAAAAATTTTCTAAGACCAGATATTCCTTGGATAAATAATTGTGGACTCAGTGATGTCGAACCTAAGGTAAATTCTGAGGGGGAGTTAGAAACTTTCCTCAAACCTGCATCTATCTCCTTCCCTCCACTTCAAGACCGTGGCTCAATTCTGAAGGTCGGTTGATACCCCCCCAAATAAAAAAAATGAATGAAAAAATAGAAAAGAAAAGGAAAAGAAACAAAAAATTATAATTTGGGATTTTTGGGCTAGCGGTCGACCGCCAGCCCCGCACCGATTGACCGGTGGCGGCTAACCGGCCCGACCGGGTCACACCCGAGCTAGCTTATAAGTGGTCCTAAAACCCTCCATTCTCATTCCATCACTTCCATTCACCCTCCACCACTTTGCCCTAACCCTAGAACCTTCAAACTCCACCTCCCAAACTCCTAAACTTCTTCATTCCTCCACCCGCACACGATCCGGTGTGTTCGTCACGATTTCGGGACGAACTCCATTTGGCTGTTCGTGGGTACGTGGAGTTTCCTCCTAGGTTCCAGTCTATGGAAAAGATTTTTGCAAGCCCCTAGAGTGTCCGTAGTTCTATATTCATCCCCCGGGACGAGGGTCCTCTCTTCAAGGATTTTCCACCGGGTTTCTTGTTCGGGATGTCACCTAGACGAAGCTCTCGACGTTCTGCCCAAGGGGAAGGGAGTGGCCAGAGACGCGAGGCAGTGGATCCTCACCCACAGCGGGTGCCTGCACCGCGACGAGCACCTAGGTTTTTTTTTTAATAAGAAACCCTGCCTAGGGACGGATGGGAGAATGCGCCCTTTGCGAGAGGTAAAGAGCTGAGCCATTCCACCATCAAGTCTCTAGGAGGTAAATTTTATTGCTAATGAGAAGGAATGATTACATCAATCTAAAGCTGGGCAATCCCAGTTTATTCATTCGAGCCTCTCCCTTTATAATTGAGGGTAGCTCATTGAAAGAGAAAAATGCATTACATTTGGATGAGAAAGCTATGGAGGCCAAAGAATCTGCAACTTTATTTCCTTCTCTGTATATATGTTCAATCTTATCATGCTGAGTGGTAGATCTCCAGATCTCTCTGACATACTGAAGAATTGACCATGGGCATTGATAATCCTTTTTAATGACCCAAATCAGAACTTGGGAGTCACACTCTATATGGGCTGGTTGGATAGAAATAGTGTGAAGGTATTTAATGCCGTCAATCAAAGCTCTTGCTTCAGCGACAAGGCTGTTGGACTGACCATAATAGTGGGAGTAAGCTAGAACAACATTTCCTCTATGATCTCTGATGACACCTCCTCCACCAGTTGCTCCGTTTGGTTTGCAAGCTCCATCAGAATTTAACATAAGAAAAGGCCATGAAGGACATATCCATTTAATGATTTTCAGCTGAGCACCATTGGGGGTATGAGTTGGTATACCCAGCTTGTTCAGAATCATCTTTTTCCTGATGTCAGGTTCCTTTAGATTAGCAATAACACACACTTGTTTCACATGATTGAGGATTTGGTGAAGAACACTGTTTTTAGATATGGTTCTACCTTCATATCTTACTTCATTCCTTGCTATCCAAATATCCCACATACCATAGCTAATGACAGCTAGCATGAGATGACCATAAGCTGATTTCGGTTGGATATTGCTTGCAGCATGTGAGATAAAGGATCTGACTGTATTTCCTTCAAGATGCAGTCCCAGTGCTTTGAAGTAAGACCAAATGTGAGAAGCTAGCTCACTATGCAAGAAGAGATGATTCAAATTTTCCTCATGATGAGCCTGACAGCATGAACAGATGGAGCATAACTGCACACCCAATCGCTTTACATTAGAATCAACAGGGAGGCTGTTTTGAAGAATTTTCCACAGATGAACTGAAATTTTAGTTGGGAGCCATTGAGACCAAAGTCTAGGCCAATGTAAAGTTGTCTGACTCGATGTGTTTTCGGACAAAACCTGGTAAGTGGATGCCACCGAACAGTTTCCTGGGGAAGATAAGCTCCACACCTGTAAATCAGTATCATGATTGAGATTTGTGTTCATGATGGCTGTTTTGATTGGAGCTGGAAGAAACCTGTCCAATAGATTTTTTTCCTCACTTGTAGCTTGCATGATGAAATCTTTTACAGTGATGCTAGAATTAGGGATGATGTTTGCATGTACAAAATCAGCCAAGCAGTGATTTCCGATCCAATTGTCATACCAGAAATTTATAAGGTTGCCATCCCCAACTATCACCTTGTTAAATTTGACAACAAGATTTTTTGCCTGCATCCAGCTTCTTCTAGCAAGGCCACTCATATTTTTGAACTGAACATCTCTCAAGTGTCTCTGACCTATATATTTAGCTCTAAAAAAATTGGCCCACAAGGAATTGGAGTTCATAGCCTGCCATAACATTTTTACTCTTAAGGCAATGTCCATTTGCCGGAGTGACATAATGCCAAGACCACCCTGAGAGATGGGTCTACAGATTAAATCCCATGATCTCCAGTGCATTTTTTTCCCATTAGAGGAAGAGCCCCAAAAAAAATTAGCAAAGGACTTCTCGAGCGCTAAATGGGTTCCTGAGTAAAGGGGTGAAGTGGAAAGGGAATAAATAGGAATTGAGGATAATACATGTTTTATCAGAATCATCTTAGCACCTTGAGAAAGCAGGTTAGATTTCCAACCTGAGATTCTTTTTTGACTGGACTAAATAATACTCGTAAAGTGCACTTTTTTGCTACGGCCTAGAACCAAAGGATAGCCAAGATATTTATGAGGGAAGCTATGCCTGGTGAAACCTGTTATATTGGAAATTCGAGTGGTAATGGATTCATGAACCATACGGTGCAGAAAGAAACCACTCTTACTTACATTAATTAGCTGACCTGAGCTCATTTCATAAGTTTAAAGATCTTTCAGTAAATTTCTGACAGAAACAAGGCTGGCCTTACTGAAAATCATGGTGTCATCTGCAAAAAGGAGATGGGATATGGGAGGGCACCTCCGAGGCCCTTGAAAGCTTTCAATTTGACTGTTAAGGTAAGCTTGTTTTAAAGATCTACTTAGACTTTCCTCTGCAATGATAAATAATGATGGAGCAATTGGGTCACCTTGGCGAACACCCCTTGTAGACTTAAAATATCCGCCTGGGTCACCATTCATTAGAACTGAAAACCATCAGTTTTTTACCATTTTTTCAATCAATTGAATAACTGGTAGACTGAAACCAAACCTGTGAAGAACAGCAAATAGGAAATCCCCCTCTAACATGTCGTAAGCCTTTGCCATATCTAATTTGAACATAATGTTCTTGCCTTTAGTTTTTCTACCCAATTCTTGAGTCAAGTCTTGAGCTAGTGCAATATTTTATATAATGTGCCTCCCTTTTACAAAAGCAGTCTGCTCCTTGGATATTGTTTTTGGAAGAATAGAAGCCAGCCTTTTGTTTACAATAGAAGAAATAATCTTGTAGAAGAAGTTTCAAAGACTAATAGGTCTGTAGTCCGAGATGTCCACAGCATTTGGTTTTTTAGGTATAAGAGCAATCAAGGTGGAAGTGACACTTCTTGGGAGCTGCTGCTGAGTAATAAAAGCCCCTTGTACAGCGCTATTTACCACTTCAGAGATGATTTCCCAAGCCTTTTGGTAGAATGCTTCTGTGAATCCATCGGGTCCAGGTGCACTATCAGCAGAAAGTGTGAAGACAGCATCTTGTATTTCTTTTTCAGTTGTAATGGTGCTTAACATTTCATTATCCTGCTGAGTAACTAATGATGGAATACAATTCAGTGATTATTCCTCAATGTAGTGATGCTGAGAGGTAAAGGCTTTTTGGAAATGACTTGATGCAATGTCTTTTATCTGTCCATGGTCTGAGATTATAATACCAGTAGAATTCCTAAGCTGAGAAATGCAGTGCTTATTTCTTTTGGGCATAGTCGAGGTATGGAAAAATCGGGTATTTCTGTCCCCCTCTTGTAACCATCTGATCCCAGACTTCTGCCTCCAGTAACATTCCTCCTGAAGGAGTCTTTCAGATTGAGTTGATTTTGCTTCCTCTAAGATAGAATGATTTTCCTTGGATGGGACTAGATCATAATTAAATTCTGCTTTGAACACTAAATCCTCTGTTGCCATTAGGTTTACTTGTACATGACCAAAGATCTGTTTTTTCCAGGTTCGAAGCATATTCCTCAGATGCTTAAGCTTCAAGTACAGAGTTGTCATAGGAGAGGACGCCAGAGGGCTAGTGTTCCAACATGTTTTGACATCCATAAGAAATTATTCATGCATGGTCCACATTTTTTGGAAGCAAAATCTACTCTTGAATTTTTCCTGCATTAAGGTTTTAACCAACAAGGGAGCATGGTCAGATGCTTCCCTTGATAAATGTTCAACTGAAATGGGAAGCAAATTTAAATATTGTGAGTTTAATAGTACTCTGTCCAGCCTAACCCAAATGCCATTGCACCCAGTCTGATTATTATGCCATGTGAACTTTGAACCCCTGTAGCCTGCATCTATAAGAGCACAATTTGAAACACATTCATTAAATTCTAAGATTGCATTCATATTGGGTGGGTTTCTGTAACGACCCAAGAATCCGATTACCGGGAAGGAACGATAACCCGAGACTCGTACCGCCACCCACGAGCCCGAAGACTCGGAAGGGTTAAAGGAATGGTGTGGAGACTACACAAGTATCACAAATAATTGTAGAAATGAACAGTTATATTATTAAGCATGAAATCAATTAACAGTTTACATGATACGTGGTCCACGAGATATAAAAATAACAACAGCAGTAGTTCACAACTAGTACAGAGATAAGAAAGAAAAGTACAGCTACACGGGACATACCCCGGCTCTGACCTCTGGCACTAACGCTGGGCACCTGAACCACGCTGAGCCTTAGATGCGCTCCCCTGAGGCCGCGAGTCACCTGAAACACGGTGAAAACGAGCAGGGAATGAGTCTCGGAACAAGACTCAGTAGGGATCGCTCGAACCCTATCTCGCAAACGGAGAAACCGCTACGCTAGCAATAAGCGAGTACCTCAGAAAAGGAAGCCCAGCAATCTATAAAACACCGCTCCCACGGTACGAAAATCGACACACGTGCCACGGTGAAACGACCGGAGCACCACGGTCAACATGACAAAACCCGAAGGTCGAAGTCTCAATGACTGACGGTCTGACACTCCCGACTCGACAGGAGTACCTCCCACTAGAAGCACAGCCGGTAGCGTCCCCTGACGTCTTACACCACACCGCAGGTGAACTGCCTGACGTGGTAGCTGCTACCAAAGGCACGAATACCAAACAAGTAACCACAAATGAGTGACTAGCTGGGGTAACGCCCGTTAGCGTGGGTCCAACCGCCCCCAACCACATGTGCACACACAGACCGTACGTCCTAGGTCTAGCCTCTAACTGGTTTTCCCCTGGAGCCGGACTCTGGCTACCGACGAGGGGCCCGACGGAAACCAGTCTAAAACCATCCTCAGGGTAGCCTCTCCACCACTCCCTGATGGGACCACACGCGTGTAAGCAGGCTATGACTAGTGGAGGGTAACTACAGAGTAGACTATCAAGTCAACGGAAAATATCATCCGCATCCGACAATGTACGGGGACCGCCCCACGTACCAGCACCGTCGCACGGTGACCACGGTCAGAACTGAAACGGGGTTGCAAACCACCCGGGGTAACCCAGAGCTTGACGGTCTACCCTAGACGCGTCACAGGCTCTGACGGTCTAGGCAAGACCGTCACAATCACCTGACGGCCCAACGTAGGGGCGTCACACGCTCGGTGCAAAACAGATCGTAACGCACCTACCATGGAGCGTTACAGTCTGTGACGCGCCTACCATGGTGCGTCACAAGACAACAGAGAACAGCTATGACACGTGCCACTCGGTGCGTCACAGCGTGTAATGGACCAACCCTGGTGTGTCATAACGTGGGAATGTGTTTGCTCTAACGCACCCACATAGGGGCGTCACATGGCTGTGACGCGCCAAGCCAGGTGCGTCACATGCCTTGACCACCAACGGTCAAAAACCAATGGTCGGTAGCCAATGGTCGAACGCCCCTGACGGTCCAACCTAGGTGCGTCACAGCACCGTGGCGGTCTATCGTGGGACCGTCACAGCCCACAGACCCCACTTGGCTGCACTCAAGGCTGTAACGCACCCATCTGGGCACTTTATATAGTGTGACGGTCACTAGAAGGACTGTCACACCCGCCCGAGGGTGAAACGGCGGGAAACGCCCAAAAAAACTGGCCACGCCCCCATGCCTCCACCAGAGAGGGGGAAATCAAAGGGGAAGACCCCTGGGGACCCCTAGCATGATTCTAGGCCATCAAAACATGAAATCATGTATCAAATCCATAGATCGGGCGAGCTCTCCCGAAATAATGGAAAACCCCAAACCCGCAAGGAATCCCATCTCGCGGCCTCCCCTCGGCCTACAAATCGCGGGAAAGGAACCCTAGAGGCTAGGGAACGTCACCCTACCTCAATTGCGTCCCGAGACGCGCCAGATCAACCACGAATCATAAAGAATGCTCGAAAACCCTCGTTCTTCCTTGAGCTCCCACGGTTCACGTACGCCTCCACGATCACCTCGCCGTCGCCGTCGTCACCACGCCGTCGCGCACAGCCGTCTGTAGCAGGAGGGGCTCGCCGCGGTCGCATCGGACGAAGAAGTGAGGGAGAGAGGGCGTCACACGGTGGGGGAGAAAGGAGGAAGAAGAAGAAGAAGAAGAGGGTGGGGAAAAGAGAGAAAAAAGGGGGGTATTTATAGGAAAATCTAGAAATTCCGGACAAAACCAAAAAATAGAAAATTACATTACCGCGATCCTCGGAACGCATCGATCGCAATGGTACCACTCTCGCCTTGGTGAACGACCCGGTTCACCCGCAACGAGGTTCCGAAGGAATTACCGAAACACACACCGGTAATCGGAAAACACGCGCGGAAAAGCCGCGGAACGCTTCCGGGCCACCAAAACAACTCCGGATCGCATCGATCCAAACACGAAAGATGTCCGAAACAAAATTTCAGACACAACGGAGCTGGACACTTTGAGAAACCAGATCCGGGACCCACGAAAAAAGATCTGAAAGGTCTGGGATATTACAGCCCTCCCCCCTTAAGGAATTCATCCTCGAAATTGGGGACAATCCAAGGGGAAAGAAGAGGAAGACTCACTCAAACAGGTAAGGGAACTGCTGACGCATCTCGTCCTCACGCTCCCAAGAAGCCTCACCACTAGAGTGCCACTGCCACACCACCTTAACCAAGGGGATGATCTTTTTCCGCAGGCGCTGCTCTCGCCTATCCTCCACGCGGACCGAAAACTCTGGGAGAGAAAGATCTGGAGTCACCTCAGGCCAAACAGAATCCTCGAACACATGAGAGTCATCGAACATATACTTCCGTAACATTGAGACATGGAATACGTCATGCACCGACGCCAACTCAGGGGGTAACTGCAACCGATAAGTAACCTCACTGATACGCTCCACAATCACAAAAGGACCAATATAGCGGGGACTCAGCTTCCCACGCCATCCAAAGCGCATCACCCCCTTCATCGGAGAAACTCTCAAGAACACACGATCGCCCACGGCGAACTCGAGGGGATGTCGCCTACGGTCAGCATAGCTCTTCTGCCGACTCTGGGCCGCCAACATGTTCCGACGGACCAAGTGTACAACATCCACACACTGCTGCACCAGCTCCGGTCCCGTCAAAACACGCTCACCGACCTCAAACCAATCAAGTGGAGTACGACACGGACGCCCATACAAAGCCTCATAAGGAGCCATGCCGATGCTCAAATGATAGCTGTTGTTATAGGCAAACTCCACCAACGGTAGGTGGTGAATCCAACTCCCCTGCCACTCCAGGCAGCAGGATCTCAGCATGTCCTCCAAAGTCTGAATGGTCCTCTCTGACTAACTATCTGACTGAGGATGATACGCCGAGCTAAAAGCCAAATCCGTGCCAAGAGCACGCTAGAAACTCCTCCAGAAGCCAGAAGTGAAACGTGGATCACGATCCGACATGATGGAAATGGGAATCCCATGCAACGGGATGATCCGCTCCACATAAAGATGAGCCAACCTGGACACGCTCCAGCTAACTTTGACCGATAATAACCGAGTCACCTTCGTCAGCCAATCCACCTGCAACCAAATACTATCCTGACCACTCGGAGTCCTCGGCAATCCCACCACGAAATCCGTGGTCACGTGGTCCCACTTCCACGCAGGAACATCTAAGGGCTGGATAGTACCTCCCGGTCGCTGATGCTCCGCCTTCACCTGCTGACAGGTTAGGCAACTAGCCACAAACGCGGCAACATCTCTCTTCATACCAGGCCACCAGAACTGTCTCCGCAAGTTCCGATACATCTTCGTCACACCCGGGTGTACGGTGTACCTGCTCCCATGAGCCTTGCGCAACACCGCATAATGAACCCGCTCCTCGACTGGGACGTACAGCCTACCATGGAACCTCACGGCACCGTCCTCGCCGAGCTCCACATCAGCCAAAGCCAATATCCGGGGCAACTCAGGGTCCGCATGCTGAGCCTCTGTCACCTGACGGCGGATAGCAGACGTGACAGTCAGACTCGCAAGCACTGCCAACCCTGGCTCCTGGGGAATCTTGAGCCTGAATGAAACTTCGGGCACTTGTTCCCAGAGCCTCTACTTCCTCAACATCAAGGCACTAACTGCGACCTTCCGACTCAAGGCATCGGGGACGACGTTCATCCTGCCCGACTGATAAGACAGGGTGAAGCCATAATCCTTCATAAACTCCATCCATCGCCTCTGGCTAAGGTTAAGGTCCCTCTGCGTGAACACATATCGTAAACTCTGATGGTCAGTGAACACCTCGAACCTCTCGCCGTACAGATAATGTCTCCAGATCTTCAGCGCGAAGATCACAGCTGCCAACTCCAGGTCATGGGTAGGGTAGTTCTCGTGGCGCTTCAACTGCCGAGATGCATAAGCCACCACTCTACCATGCTGCATCAGCACAGCACCCAATCCGACCCCGGAAGCATCTGTACACACCACAAAGCCTCCCGATCCAGAAGGCAAAACCAACACCGGAGCCGAGGTGAGCAACCTCTTCAGTTCCCTAAAACTCTGCTCACACTCCTCAGACCAGACGAAAGGCACGTCCTTCCGCGTGAGTCTAGTCATCGGGGCCGCTATGCGAGAAAAATCTTAGATAAACTGTCGATAATAGCCCGCAAGCCCCAAGAAACTCCGGGTCTCCGTCACAGACCTCGGCCTCGACCATTGCATTACTGTCTCGACCTTGGCGGGGTCCACGGAAATGCCATCACCAGAAATCACGTGCCCCAAAAAGTGCACCTCACGAAGCCAGAATTCACATTTACTGAGCTTCGCATACAACTGGTGATCTCGCAATGTCTACAGCACCACACCCAAATGGTACGCATGCTCCTCGACAGACCGTGAATAAACAAGGATGTCGTCCACAAATATGACCACAAACTGGTCCAAATACGGACGAAACACCCTCTGCATCAAGTCCATGAAGGCTGCGGGGGCATTGGTGAGCCCGAACGGCATCACCAAGAACTCATAATGCCCGTACCTCATACTGAATGCAGTTTTCTCCACGTCGGACTCGTGAATCCTCAGCTGATAGTAACTGGACTGCAAATCAATCCGCGAGAACACTCACGCAGACTGAAGTTGGTCGAACAAATCATCAATCCGCGGCAACGGATACTTGTTCTTAATGGTCACCTCATTCAGCTGCCGGTAGTCAATGCACAACCGCAAGCTACCGTCCTTCTTCACAAACAACACGGGCGCACCCCAAGGGGAAAAGCTAGGATGAATGTACCCCTTGGCCAGTAGCTCCTGCAACTGCGCCCTCAACTCCCTCAACTCAGCGGGGACCATACGGTAGGAAGCCTTCGCCAAAGGTCCCGTACCAGGCACAATCTCGATCACGAAATCAATCTCCCGCTGGGGAGGTAATCCAGGAAAGTCCTCCAGAAAAATATCAGGGAACTCGCACACCACCGGAATGTCCTCGACATCTGGCTCCATCCGGTCAGTCACAACCACGGAGGCGAGAAAAACCCTGACAACCCACATCAAGCAACTGACGAGCTTGAATCGCAGAAATAAGAAAGCGGGAAGAGGAAGACCTGATACCTTGGAAATAGAAGGTGGGTCCGTGAAGTCGCCGGAAATAAACCCTCTTCGAGCCGTAATCCACCAACGCATTATGTACCTCGAGCCAATCCATGCCCAAAATCACATCAAAGTCCTGAAGCGGCAACGCATAGAGCCTAGCTGGCAAACTCTTCCCTTCCACCCACACAGGAACCTCATCGTAGCAATACGGAGTGATCATAAAATAACCCGAAGGCAACTCTAATGTCAAATCACAAGACAACTGGGTCACCGGCTCCTCAGTACTCAGCGTGAAATCCTCCGAAATAAACGAGTGAGACGCGCCAGAATCGAACAAAACCCGAGCCGCACAACCCAAAATCTGAACGGTACCTTCCACGAGCTGCGACGCCACTGCCTCTGCCCTGGTCATGTGCGTGATCTGGCCTCGAGCTCTCTGCCTGCCTCCCACACTAGCTAACCTGGGTAGTGACGGATATTGTCCATGCTGCTGCTGCCTCTGCTGCTGGGGAACCTACTACTACTGAGGAAACTGCTGCTGCTGCTGCTGCCTCTGAGGACAGTCACGCGCCATGTGCCCTGGCTGATCACACCGAAAACAAACAATCGGCGCCGTGCACTGCCTGCCTGGGTGATGCTCGCTACACCGTGGACACGGTCCTCGCGATCCACCCACTGATCCCTGACGCTGAAACAGGACCGGCTGCTGTACACTGCCCGATGCTGCCTGCCCCTGATCCTTGTGCTTCTTCTTCTGGAAACTCTTCCCGAGGAACTTCTTGACCTTAGAGCCATAAGACACAGATCCTGTCGCCGAATCTACCGGTGTCGGCGCTCCTGAACCACCAGACGCATGCTGAAAGGAACCCTGCTGCTGGGTAGCCGACTGCTGGATGTGACCCGACAAAGACTGTCCCTGGCTGATCGGTCCTCGAGTCCTTTGCATATCCATCTCCAAAGAAGCCGCAACACGAGACGTTGTCTCCAGATCAGTGGCCGCATTCGCGATCATATGGTGCCTCAGCTCCTGCCTCAAGCCCTGTACGAACTGTGTGGTCTTCACCTTCTCATGTTCCATGATATGAGGTGCATACCGACCCAACTGAACAAATCGGGCCATGTACTGCAACACGGACATGTCTCCCTGAACCAGCTCCAGAAACTGACGCATCCGCTGCGTAGCAATAAACTCTGGACAGTAGGTATGCTTGAAAGCACTGACAAAGTCTCCCCACACAATCTGCTCAAGTGGACGAAGCTGGAAAGACATCTTCCACTCGGAAGACCACCACTCCCGAGCCGTACCCTGCAACTGGTTGGAGGCCAACATCACTCTGTCCTCCGCAGTACTCCGTGCGGAACTAAACACCCGCTCCATCTCGTCGAGCCAACTCCGAGCCAAATCAGGGTCTTGCTGACCGCCGTAGTAAGGGGGATGAAACTACATGAAATCCCTCACTGCTCGGCATGGCCCACCCCTGGTCGACGAGCCCTCACCAGCCTCTCCGCCGAACTGCTGAGACATAAGCTGGTACATGCCGCGGAAGAAATCCTCGGCCCCCGGAAACCTCTCAGTATCCACTGCCTCGGCGGCCCCCGGTGGGGCTCTACAATGCTCCTCCTGATCTCGCTGAACCCCCTGCTGGATCTCCTGCCCTCCAGCCAACTGCCCCTGCTGAGAGCGAGTGCTCCGCCTCGGCGCCATGCTCGCTCCTGAAGCAAAAGACAGAACACATGAAAACAGTAAGGTCAAGAAAAATGCACGATGCCCGATGCTAGCGTCAACAGTACATCATCGCTGTGGACTAGTGGACCACTATAATCACTTATGATTCTCGTATAATCCCACAATCACTGCTCTGATACCAGCTGTAACGACCTAAGAATCTAGTTACCGGGAAGGCCCGATAACCCGAGACTCGTACCGCCACCCACGAGCCCGAAGACTCGGAAGGGTTAAAGGAATGGTGTGGAGACTACACAAGTAATAGAAATAATTACAGAAATGAACAGTTATATTAATAACCAGGAAATCAATTAACAGTTTACATGATACATGGTCCACGAGATATAAAAATAACAACAGCAGTAGTCCAAAACTAGTACAGAGACAAGAAAGAAAAGTACAGCTACACGGGGCATACCCCGGCTCTGACCTCTGGCACTAACGCTGGGCACCTGAACCACCTTGAGCCTCAGACGCGCTCCCCTGATGCCGCGACTCACCTGAAACACGGTGAAAATGCGCTCCCCTAACGCTGGGCACCTGAACCACGCTGAGCCTCAGACGCGCTCCCCTGATGCCACGACTCACCTGAAACACGGTGAAAACGAGCAGGGAATGAGTCTCGGAACAAGACTCAATAGGGATCACTCGAACCCTACCTCGCAAACGGAGAAACCGCTACGCTAGCAGTAAGCGAGTACCTCTGAAAAGGAAACCCTGCAATCTACAAAACACCGCTCCGACGGCACAAAAATCGACACATGTGTCATGGTGAAACGACCGGAGCACCACGGTCAACACGATAAAACCCGAAGGTCGAAGTCTCAATGACTGACGGTCTGACACTCCCGACTTGACAGGAGTACCTCCCACTAGAAGCACAGCCGGTAGCGTCCCCTGACGTCTTACACCGCACTGCAGGTGAACTGCCTAACGTGGTAGCTGCTACCAAAGGCACGAACACCGAACAAGTAACCACAAACGAGTGACTAGCTGGGGTCACGCCCGTTAGCGTGGGTCCAACCGCCCCCAACCACGTGTGCACACACAGACCGTACGTCCTTGGTCTGGCCTCTAACTAGTTTTCCCCTGGAGCCGGACTCTGGCTATCGACGAGGGGCCCGACGAAAACCAGTCTAAAATCGTCCTCAGGGTAGCCTCTCCACCACTCCCTGGTGGGACCACACGCGTGTAAACAGGCTACGACTAGTGGAGGGTCACTACGGAGTAGACTATCAAGTCAACGGAAAACATCGTCCACATCCGACAACGTATGGGGACCGCCCCATGTACCAGCACCGTTGCACGGTGACCACGGTCGGAACAAAAATGGGGTTGCAAATCACCCGGGACAACCCAAAGCCTAACGGTCTACCCTAGACGCGTCACAGGCTCTGACGGTCTAGGCAGGACCGTCACAATCACCTGACGGCCCAACGCAGGGGCGTCACATGCTCGGTGCAAAACAGAGCGTAACGCACCTACCATGGTGCATTACAGTCTGTGACGCGCCTACCCTGGTGCGTCACAAGACAACAAAGAACAGCTGTGATGTGTGCCACTCGGTGCGTCAATGCGTGTAACGGACCAACCCTGGTGCGTCACAACGTGGGAATGCGTCTGCTCTAACGCACCCACATAGGGGCGTCACATGGCTGTGACGCGCCAAACCAGGTGTGTCACATGCCTTGACCCCCAACGGTCAAATGGTCGACAGCCAACGGTCGAACGCCCCTGACGGTCCAACCTAGGTGCGTCACAGCACCGTGGCGATCTATCGTGGGACCGTCACAGCCCACAGACCCCACTTGGCTGCACTCAGGGCTGTAACGCACCCATCTGGGCACGTTACATAGTGTGACGGTCACTGGAAGGACTGTCACACCCGCCCGAGGGCGAAATGGCGGGAAACGCCCAAAAAAATTGGCCACACCCCCATGCCTCCACCGGAGAGGGGGAAATCAAAGGGGAAGACCCCTGGGGACCCCTAGCATGATTCTAGGCCATCTAAACACGAAATCATTCATCAAATCCATAGTTAGGGCGAGCTCTCCCCAAATCATGGAAACCCCAAACCTGTAAGGAATCCCATCTCTCGGCCTCCCCTCGGCCTACAAATCGCGGGAAAGGAAGGCTAGAGGCTAGGGAACGTCACCCTACCTCAATTGCATCCCGAGACGCGCCGGATCAACCACGAATCGTAAAGAATGCTCGAAAACCCTCATTCTTCCTTGAGCTCCCACGGTTCACGTACGCCTCCTCGATCACCTCATCGTCGTTGTCGTCACCACGCCGTCGCCCACAGCCGTCTGCAGCCGAAGGGGCTCGCCGCGGTCGTGCCGGATGAAGAAGAGAGGGAGAGAGGGCGTTGCACGTGGGGGAGAAAGGAGGAAGAAGAAGAAGAGGGTGGGGAAGAGAGAGAAAAAAGGGGGGTATTTATAGGAAAATCTAGAAATTCCAGAAAATACCGAAAAATAGAAAATTATATTTCCACGATCCTCGGAACGCACCGATCGCAACGGTACCACTCTCGCCTAGGTGAACGGCCCGGTTCACCCACAACGGGGTTCCGAAGGAATTACCGAAACACACACCGGTAATCGGAAAATAAGCGCGGAAAAGCCGCGGAACGCTTCCGAGCCTCCGAAACAACTCCGGATCACGCCGATCCGAACACGAAAGATGTCCGAAATAAAATTTCAGACATAACGGACCCAGACAATCTGATAAACCAGATCCGGGACCCACGAAAAAGGATCCGAAAGGTCCGAGATATTACAGTTTCCACCAAGCTTTTCATCAACATTAAGAATACAATTAAAGTCTCCAGCTACTTGCCAAGGCCCTGTAATTTGGGAGTGGATTAGAGATAAAGAAGCCCACAGTGACTATCTCTCCGAAGCTGAGCATTTAGCATCAACTAAGGAGATGTGAAACTTTGGCCAGGCCGAACCAGATTGACATAGAGAAATTTGCTGATCATCTCTACTGACAACTGAAAAGTCCATATTGTCCCTCCAAAAAACCCAAATGTGAGCCATATCATCACAATTAGCAATGCAACAGTTCATACCTAACTTTCTGCAGATACCATGCAGTTTACTAAAATTGATTTTGGGTTCCAGCACAACAATAAAATCAATTTTGTGAGCTTTAATGAAAAGCTTAACTCTCCCAATTGATATATCATTTCCAATTCCTCTGATGTTCCAGATGATAAAATTCATGAAGACTGAGATATAGATAGATTGCATGTTGATCCAGATCTTGTCATAGATCTTGTTATGACTCCTGGACGATCATTAATTAAAACTCTGGCATTGTCAATGGCCGTTACCTTAGCAATTTCCTGTCGTTTAGTTGCCAACTCCACCATCTGTTTCTGATTCTGGATTTCAAGGGAGTTAAGTGAATCTGACTGATGGTCTGTGGAGAATAGGAAATCCCGCCATTGGTGGTCAATCCTAGTTTCAACAATAGTTAACTCTGGAACCGAGATAATGATGCCATTAACATCAGACTTTTGGCTTGAAGGGAGCTCCATACTACAAGATGGTTTAAGTTTTGACGGAGGCATATCAAGAATTGTTTCAGAGGAATTCGACTCAGGTGGCACTATAATCTGACACATCGGTTCCACATGTACTGGAAAAGTTTTCATGGTAATATCAACAATGTCAGCAGAATTCATCTTGTCATGATTTTTTGACAATGTTTCAATATTGGCAGTTTCACTGTCCACCGTGACCTTTGTGAAAGTCATCATCCCATCACCATTGTAGGTACCAGGAATAGGAGAAGCACCCACAGCTAAAACATTTGATTTCTCATAAGAGACATCCGGCTTATGATGCAGAGGCATATCAGAATTTGCATTGCTATGAACAATTCCATTAAGATAGTTCACCGGTTTCCAGACATTTTTGGATTTAATAGACGGTCGCGGAGGCCCTTTAGAGACAGCAGGAGTATTTATGGCCACTTTCTTATGTCCTTTGCAATCCCACAAACCATGGCCTAGTCTAGAACAGCCTGAGCAAAAAGGAGGAAGTTCAAGGTAAATAATGTCTTGCCAAGCCCCCCCCCTGGGAACCCAATCCACAGTCTATGAGGGTGCGGCTTCTGGATATCCAACTCAACATAGACGCGGGCCACCATAGTATTGGTGAGATTCAAAGTTGAAGGGTCAATTTTTAAAACCTTGCCAACATTCCGAGCAATGGAACGCAACATGGGTTCCACAAAAAAATTCACAGGAAGGCCAGGGAAGGAAATCCATACCGGCAGGATGGAAGAGTCTTCAAAAGGAGAGAAATGCATCGTCCATTTGAAAAATCTGAATAGCCAGCCTTGGACATATAAGTGTTCTCGCAGGAGCAGCTGTAAATAATCCTCCTGATTCTGAAAACACAGCAACAGGTGTTTGGGATCCAAAGCACTAATAATAAAGTCCTCTTTGAAACTGCATCGATTGGAAAGATGAGCTCTTATACCAGGAAAAGCAGGTCTGCCTTGTGGCGTCCGGGCCACCAGAGCGAAGTCGAAAGGCTTAAGAGACGCCGAGATTTCCTCTACATTGAAGAAGACGGCCGATTCCCCGCCATCCGTAGAAGCTAGTTCATGGACCTTGCCTTACACAACCGGAGGTAGTAAGGAAGTAGAAAGGACTTCTGCAAAGGATTGGTTACATACAAAAGTATGGTTAGCAGAAGGATCAATAGGAGATAGGAGAAGACGAGGCCAACGCGGGAAAAGCTGACGGAGTGATCGCAAAGGCAGAGGGGGCCACTGCCCCCCCCCCCCCCCCCGAGACCTCCATGGAGGGGGGCAGAGGAGCTAGAGGAGCGCCGTCATGCCCGAGTTGAGTTCTCGGGGCTGACAGTGCACAGACTCAAATCCGAGCAACAGCTTGCACCTAGGTTGCCTCCTCATCCCATTATCGACCAGCGACTGGTCGATTTCAACGACGTGAATGAGCTCTTGCCCGATATATGTGCAGTCTTTGAGATTCAGCAGGGATGGACTGATTTCATCACTAGATACACCCGTTATTATCCTAGTCTAGTGTAGTAGTTCTATGGGAATTTGATTGCGAGGAATGAGGGGTTATATACTATTGTTCGAGGGGTTGAGATTCACATTAACCCCGATCTGTTTGAGAGAAGCTTAGGAGTTGCGGCTGGAGGAGCCGACTTGGTTTATGGTCATGGGGAGGTTGAAGACACATTTCTTGCGATGACCAGTTTTGAGTATGTGTGTGGTGTCAGCGATTTGATTGAATTAAATGCGAATTATTTTCCTCTACTGCAGCGTGTTTTGCATCATATGTTTACCTCCCTCATTTATCCTAAGAGTGGCAACAGAAATGAAGTCACAGAGGTTCATAAATTCCTATTTTTCAATGTAATGAATGGTATACAAATCAACATGGGTTACCTCATGACGACCCTCATTGGAGCTTGCCGAACAAATCTGCGACGATCTTTACCGTATGCTTCACAGTTGACCGGGATATTCATTCGTGCTGGGATCAATTTAGCAGAAGAACAGTTTATCTATGTTCGTCAGGATGATATCTATAACAAGCATAAGATCTTTACTGATATGGGTTATTACTTTGGTCCCGATGGTGAGCTGCGTCGGGATGTGCCTACTTATGGAGATGAATATGATAGTGAGGAAGAGTAGGAACCAGAGCAGCAGCAGGTTCAAGGGGAGGTCCCCCCCTCCAGTTCAAGCCGAGAAGCTGCCTCCTCCACCCTCACCGCATCATATGGATCCGGAGATGCCTCATCCACCTCAGTTTCATCATGGAGAGTCCTCCACTCAGGGGACCACATAGCCTTCTTGGGTAGACTATGAGGTTTTTGACAGGCGGTTCACTGGACTAGAGACTCGTGTGGATACTTTTGGGGAGGGACTTTCTACTCTCGGGGATCGCGTCGACACTATGGGCAATGTGGTTGACACCATGTCAGGTCGCATAGATTCCTTCTCCACTGCTCTGGATACCCTCTCCACTCAAATGGCCACACTCACCACTCATATGACTAGCCTCACCAACAGTGTTGCTGATTCTAGCCAGTCCTTTCACATCATCAACATGACACTTCTTGGCATGGCTCGTCGTGATGCGGCTCGTGACCTCGCCATTGGCCGTATCCGGGATACTCTTCACGCTCAAGTTCATTCTCTTGAAGACATCTGCCATCGCCTTGGTTATCAGCCACCGCCTCCAAAGGATCAGCCACCTGTAGATGCAGCATGAGGATTTTTACTTTTTCTCCCTCTAGCTTGCTGTCCTTTGATTTTGTGTCACTTGGGTCACTCTTCGTCTATCATATCCCCTTTTGATGATGCCAAAGGGGGAGAAGTAGTAGTGCATGCTAATATCTCTATATCTCTATGAATGTTAGTGTGTGGTTGTGTGTTTGCATGTTTGATCATGTGAGGATCATGAGTCTGTTCTGTTTTATGTATTTGTTTAGTTTCTTGAGTTTAGAGTCGTGCATTCACTCTCGCACTAATGTACCTTGTAATGAAATGATGAATTGAATGCAACTGGTGTTTGATCTCAAATGGTTGGCTCTTGTATCTCATTTCTTTTCTAATTGGCAAATAAAGTGTTGAATGGTTTGCATTCGCTGGCTTGATGGGATGTGAGTCAAATGCATTGATTTCAAACTTTGATCAAATTTTTCAAACATTGCTTAAAGGCACGTTCATGTATTTCAATACCCTCTCAGTTTTGTCATCATCAAAAAGGGAGAGATTGTTGAGTATATCCAGGTGATTTTGATGATAACAAAACACAGGTCAAATGTTTTCTCACGTGCTATGTATCAACAATCAAGTTCGAATTTAATACGCATTCAAAGCCTACTTTACCATGTACCATGCTTGATTGTTTAAACCCTTCCAAATGCATAAATCCTTTTTTGGTTTCTAAACCGCCCAGGCTAAGCTTAGACCCACTCACCTTGACTGAAATAAGGTAGCCATAAACTGATTCGTTCATGTAATTATATTGCATTGGCTAACCTCTTTATTTTTTGCAGGAATCCCAGCCAGCGGTCGACCGCCAGCCAGGAGCGGTCGACCAGCTTTCCCAGCAACGAATGGGCCATTTCCTGTAAAATTCCGGTCGACCGCCACATGATACCGGTCGACCGCCAGCTTCGAAAAGCCCCTATTTTTGACTTTGTATTCTCAACGTGGGAAGCCTATTCTCTTGGAGTTGTTTAATCCCAAAGCCACCAAATTCACCATGATTTGTGGATCTGGTCTGTGGCATGTCTCTTGACCATCCAAGATCTATAAATAATCTCATTGGGGCCAAAAACCTATGTGATTGAAGCAAGAACAGGGGAGGCTATCAAAGGAGAAGGAGGGGTACACTGTAGCTCCATGAACAGTGCTTCGTGCAAGAAGTTATTCATCCAAGTGCAAGCTTCTCAAGCTGATTTGCAGGCCATTGAAGTGAAGATTGAGCTGGGAGCTAGCTTCATCCAATGCCATCTTCATCCACTAAGGGGGAGCTTGAATCTGTGTCTTCATTTTTTGTCTTCTCATTCCACTCATGCTGAGATTTATTTGTGTGTTCTTGTAATATTGAAACGCTTGTGTGTGTGTGGATCTACGCAGATCCGTGTGTATGTGTGTGTGATCTCCATGTTCTTCACTTTTCTTTGTGATTTGGTGCTTGTGCACCTTCGTGGGAGTTCTGAACTCACACGAGTGTGTGTGTGTGTGTGTGTGTGTGTGTGTGTGTGTGTGTGTGTGTGTGTGTGTGTGTGTGTGTGTGTGTGTGTGTGTGTGTGTGTGTGTGTGTGTGTGTGTGTGTGCGCGCTTTGATCTTGTAACCTTCTACAAGATAGTGTGTGACTCCTCACAGTCGATGAGGGGTGGACGTAGGTTGCAGTGTTGCATCCGAACCACCTAAAAATCGTGGTCTTCTGTGTGGTTTGCTCCTTATCTTCTACCTCCATTCTGCTCTAGCTCTTTTACATTTTGCATCATCATCTAGTTTCTCTATTTGGATCTAGCTTTATTAATCCTTTTTCGGGAGATCTCTGGTATATCAAAAGGTAGCTTCTGATCGACACGGCCAGTCTTGTCGGGAGGAAAATACCTTGTCTGAGAGAATCTTCGGATTCCCAGACTCCGCCTGGTACCAAGGAACTGCTGTAGGGGTTGATTTAGCCAGATTCATTTTATAATCCATCAGATCTATTCTTGTTTGTTGCTTGCTTTTAATACATGGTTTTAAATCGGGTAAAAGTTTATAAAATCTGTAATCACCCAATTCACCCCCCCCCCCCTCTTGGGTGTCATTGATCGCGAGACTTCAAGTGAGTGCGGTAATTTTTAAAATTATGGCACGGCCTTTTAACGACAAGTGTAGTGCACATCACTGTCACTGTCTAGTAGACTACCATCTGTCTACCAGCTCGGTCCTAACCCCTCTAGCATGATAGACCCTATACATGAGCCATGACCTGCTTGCTCCATGTCGATCCAGTGTCAGCCCCTCCGTGCCCGAACCAGAACCTGCCTGCTCCCTACCGAGCCAGTGTTCGCTGCTCCTCTATCTGAGTCAATACCTCGTTCTCATGAACCCATAGTGCTTACCCTCTCTATAGTGTCCACACTGGAACCAGTCTCTCTACCTCCAATTATCCCTACTGTGTTGCCCATGCCCTATCACTGTTGCGTGGACTAAGCCCTCCCGACATCGTGGCTCCCAGAGTCCCTGACTCTCCTCTTCGGCAGTAGAAACAAAGGTGTTCAGGCTCCACCCGATGTAAAATAAACAATGATTGCTTGCGATCAGTGCGGAAGATGTCCAGTACACGAGCTCCCATAATCACCTACACTCGTACCAGCGGAACCTCCTTCTCTCCATGTGACGCACGACATTTCATGTTCACGTGCCGTGCCCTGGTAGCACATCCCCCAGTCAAACACTTGGTTCCACAAGTGATTGTCGAGAAATCCACTGGCACACCCGTATTCTATCCAGCCATCCATGTCCCAATTTTTCAGAACGATTAACCATACACCATTCTTTCCTATGCGTTCATATCGCTCTTTTAACCTTCTTGTCAATACCCCTGGAATTCTCATGTGTCAAGTCGACCTATCTCGGCCTTCCATAAAAGGCGAGTGTGTGTCACCGCCGCGAGGAAAATAGAAGAAATTTCTTGCGAGCCAACACCAGTCTACTGCGTACAACAACTCCCTCCGAATCACCTCTCGTCCCCTCGCTCCCCCCTCCTATGTGAGTGTAGTTTTGTACTTCCCTATCCCCTCATTCCCCCTCCTTGTGTTGAGGTTTTCATTGATTGTACCCTAGGTCATAGTAGAAGCGCCATCATCACATTGTATTGGTCCAGTGAGCACGCTCCCCAACTCACCCTCATCTCTGAATGGCGCCGATCTTTCGGGTCTAACAAGGTGCGTGGTGTGACTACGCTCCACTCTCATTTGCTCCCCTTGTATCCGATCTTAGGTTGCACCGACGGTGAGGGAGTGCCCGATCCCGATCCCCATTTGTGAGGGCAGTTGCTGCCTTGGGAGTAAGAGAACACCGATCGTGCTCTCGAGCATGAGATCTGCCCCGGATGAGCTGGACGTACGCCCCCACCCTCCTGTCGGCCTCCCACCAACCTCCTCGCAGACTCCAATCATGTCGGGCTGCCCGTGGGCCATAGCCTGTTCTCCCCATCACTGAGTCACGCCTAGACAACGTGCAATCACGGAGTCGACATACTGCATTCGGTCTGGTCGCTCGGTCTTGCTTGCAGTCTGTTAATTCCTAGACTGAGTCGACGGTCATCCTGCATCAGAAATCTATATGCTTTTGTTCGAACTAGTGAACAGATAGTTGACATCTTTATAAGGGGTTGGTTACACATTCATTCACAACCATTATAGGAGAGATGGGCATGAGAAACATCTTTACACCATCCCGAGGGGGAGTAATGTTTTAATTGTTTCAAGGATGTTTGTATTAGAGAGTTGTTAATGAGGATTTAGTTGTAAATGTGTGTATATTTGATGAATTTTTTGGGGCAGCATCGTCCCCTGCGTTTTGCCAATCCTCTCTTTCGCAACTAGATGTCCATGCATAATTTGTGGATACGTGAATGGCTTAGAGATAGAGTCAAAGTCGTCCTGATTGGTTAATCGGGAAAAAGGAGAGAGGATGCGTGTGCTTCGTTAAATTGTTGCACGAAGAAATATATGCATCTTTGAATGAAGGTCTAGAATACGATGGAATGTTATAGTATCCTTCTTCGTTTGGGACGGAATTTAAATTGTGTCGTTATCCATGCACGGTGAATATTAAGATGGAAATGATACAATTAATTAAGCTAATGCATGCCTGAGACTTTTATTTTTTACAAAATGGTGGTGGAAGTGTACGTTCAGATGGACCTTGCACGCCATCTATAGATCACTCACGATGGGTCATCTTTTCTCTTTTATCTTTTTTAAATCCTCAATTTCCTCGATCATTAAGTCGATCTTTACCCTCATGAATTGAAAGGGTGCTAAAGGCACACGACGTACTCATAGGTGAAATATGTCTGCAACTTGATATATATCATATCGTGATTGATCCCATATTGTTGAGATTGATATGGTCTAATTATTTTGGTCCAAGAAGTAAAGGAGCAGTACTTGGGCAGTCTTCAGAAGAGATGTTGTCTATTTTTCCCCTTGCATGTTTGATAAAGCGTAGGCCTCGCCTCATACTTTTTTTACTCTCCCCTTTAAGCGCGAGGCCATTTTTATTGATAACGACGGTGAACATTACCTTAATTTCCTTGTCAATAGAAGTACAATCTCTTAATGAAGGTGGGTAATATTGCGAAGAAGCTCTCACACATATATGGTAATAGACCATTATTACAACTAAAATTTGACCATATATACTGCACGTCATGATTAGTCATATCATATATGTATTGACCATGATGCAAAATATCAAATTCTTCCACGCAATGTGCTGGCAGGAAGACAGCTAAGTTCCAAATTAGGTACAATAAGGTACAGTTATGAGTCTACGTTCCAACTTAGGTACAATCAGCTACAGTACAAGAGAGAGTCACCTAATCCTCGCCCACTTTAGATGGACTTCCTGACTAAACGTCGTAGACAACACGCCGGACAAAATAACTAGGAGAGAGAAGGGATTGGAGGAACGAATGGGTGATGCGTCCTGGACATTATTTGGTACGTCCAACAGGAAGACCCATGTTCTCTCCGTCATAGGTTGAGACCCATGTCTAATTACTCTTCTCCAGGATATTAGATTGCCACCCAAATAAGATAGGATAACCACTCGAGGATCATCGATCCAGCAGGTAACCAGCCAAGTCAGCATCACTATGGGCATGAAGTACACGAGGTGAATCAAAGATAAAATATTAAGCCATAATCAATCGTTCCCTCAAAGAGATAGCACAAGATACGCTTGGTAGTCTTACCCAATGACTCTCAGTTAGGGCATGCATAAATTGACAAGCACGATTTATTGCGAACACAACATCTCTGGGTAGGAGTGTCAATGGATCCTTAGGATCCGAAAATCCGATCCGAATCCGAAATTATTTTCAGATTCGGAGCAGATTATTTGACCCGCAGTTGTGTTACCGGGGTGAAACTTCTCTGATCCGAAATCAAGGATTTCGGATCAGTCATCGGGGCGCCATAAAACTTTACCTTTCGGGGCGAGCAACCCCACGCTGCGGTATTCGCGGCTCCCTCTAGAGTTTGCGGCCGTCTCCGCATCGCTCTGGAGATCGGCCGCCAGTGGCATCGCTGTGACGAACCCTCGCGGGTTGCTACTGCCGCAACGCCACCTCCACCACCATGCCTTCGCCAGCTCCACACGAAGGTGACCTCCGAGCACTCCCCGCTCCCCGCCGTGACCACTGATCACTGGGACGAAGAGGTTGGCGGGCCCTCCGACAGCGACGGGGGCAACCTGGTGGCGGATGTCTCACCCAGCATGGGCACATCTATTATCTATTGTTAAAAAAAACCCTGCACTCGCCTTCTCCGCCGGATTCCGTTCCCTCCCTAGTTCGTAGATTCCTTCTGCGAGAGGGCGGGCGGGGGGAAGCCACCGGCGTCTTCTGCGCTAGGGTTTCGTCAGCAATGAGGGTGAAGAAGCAGAAGTGCCACCGCAAGGTGGTGAGGTTCTACTCGGCGTGCTTCGGGTTCAGGGAGCCCTTCAAGGTCCTCTGCGACGCAAGATGGTTCAGGGAGCCCGGAGGGGGAAACCCTCCTCTGGTACCCTCTCTCTCTCTCTCTCATGCGTTTTGTGGGGTCTGGATCTATTCATGGGTTCAGCTGTGAACGAGTGTTTCTGCTGAGTCGGCGATGTTCCTGCTTGGTCCCGATGACGGCCATGCACAGCGGTGATCTCGACACTGACGAAGGTGATCTGGGTATGCTCTCTCTCTCTCTCTTGCCCTTTCTCTTCTTCTCTCCGGAACCATCCCTTTACTCTCTCTCCCCCAAATCTCCTACAACAAGAAGCGCGGCGGTGTCGGGGCAGGAGGGAAAACCCACTCCTTTTCTTTAATCTCTCTCTCTCAGCCCGTGGGAAAATCCACCTCCCACACCCAATCTCTTTCTCTGATCCCTCTCTCTCTCTCTGAGTCGCATGCGTTCATCTCTCTTCATCACTCTTCACCCTTCTAGTCTTCGTCATCCCCGTTAGTCTCAGATCTGCCTCCTCTGGGAGAGGTTGATAATGGGTCTCCATCTAACACCAGATCTTTCTCCCCATCTTTTGTATTTAGATCTACCTCTTCCTTGCTTGTGTCTCCCACCTCTACATAAAGCCTTCCACTTTCTTTTCACATTGATTTTTTAGTAAAAGGTTAGATCCATAATCCCTATAACTATTTGCTGCTCTCCAAATGTGGCTTTAGATTTCGATTTGATTAAACAAAATATGTACTATGCAGCAGAAGTGTAAAAAATGTTTTTTCATATAATCTTATTTTCCTACGGCATTTTCAAATGCTACCAAATTTTTCTACAGCATTTTCACATTTTCAAAGTGGGTATATTATTTTTTCCTTCGTTGGGATGTATATTATTTCAGTTTCTGTTTTGGGTTTTGGAAGGTGGAGGGTTTGGTGTTAGGTTTTGTGATTTTATTCTAACTATCTTCTGATGATATTATGATCCCGTCTTTTGACCGTGAAGCCGTGAACAGAAAGAATAACATGTCTTGTCTGATTCAAAGAAATTGGCTGAAACAACAGTGAGCTCATGTTTCTATTCGGTTTGATATGCAAACAAAACCGATGAATCGATGGAATTCTATTTGGTTTGAAGCAAATGATAACTAACCCATCTCCTGATGACTAATGTTTACTTTTCCCCATTATTTGACTGATTGAGGATACTTTTATTTTGGCAGAGAGCACTTGTGGGATAGATTTACTGTGAGTACTTTAGTTCAAGTATTTCATCTTTATATATTGTTTGATACATTGTTTTGATTGTTAAATTATATGAAGTAAAAGAACAAAATCATGACTGAAATCCATAGATGTTATTTTTCTTAGCAGGATGTTGATGCATGCTTTGCATTTCTTGACCAACATTCTAGGCAACATGGATTCTATGTTTCTTTTATAAGTCATGACCAAATCTGTTTGCATTATGCCACTTCACTCCCGACCTGTCATATCTTAAGCTATGCCAAAGTGGCTAAGGTTTTCTGGGTCTCAACACTTACCACATGATTTGGGGCCGAGATGTCTTAAAAGTTCTGTTTAGAATCTTCACCATCTTTATGGAAGCCATGTGTAAATTTGATGTCCGGTGAAATTGAGCATTGATTACAAAATGAGTATGAGGGTTTTTGCAGGAGGAGATAGAAAACAAGATAGAGGTGGCAGATGCATTGGCTCTCAAACTCTTTCAGTGCTTTAATTATTCTGTTTCAACAATGAAAATGGCTGCACATAATCTTGCAGAAGGTATGAAATAATCTCCTTTTATGAATTACAATGTTGCATGAATGTTGGGAGAAATTTAATGTGCTTTAGGATTTTCAAATTCTGTGAAACTTTATATAGGAAGTCATGACTTGAACTTGTGGCTGCATAATCCATCCTTTGACTACATTAATGAGGATGCCTATTCTACTGGATGCATTTGATTTTTCAATCATAAAATGAGACTTCATGTGTGATTACATACATAGATGTAGCATGCTCTGTCTCCTTCCTCAAGTTTAGATAGTTCATAATTCTGATAGCTATGTTGCTTAAAGAATGGCAAATAACAATAATTCTATGCAGATTCTCCGTCCGATGGCTCTCCTATGCTACAAGATATCCATGGACAGCTTTAATGAAAAAAAAAGTAGCGATGATGGCCATATCCATGGACAGCTTTAATGAAAGTAATTTACTATTCCCTTGAAAGTGATTTACCTTTTGGAATTGGCACTCTATTTGTTAAGCTAGGTACATACAATAAGAATACTGACATCGCATTCTTAGTTTACTTCCAATTTTCTTGTAGTTCTCACGACAAGCTACTTCATATTCTTGCACTTTTGAAACTAGATCTTGTTCAAAAGAAGGTTCTGATGTTTGTAAACCAAATTTAGATTGCCCTTATTCAATGCTCACCCACCTCTGTGTCCTGGACTCCAAACCATTTTAAGCAGACAGACCTACACAAAGAGTGAGCTAGTAGTAGCAGGCAGCCACACTGTGCTTCCTTCCATGATCAATTCTTCACACTAAATGAGAATGTTGGTTAATGACATATCCTACTGCTTGTATGCCTGCACCTTATCTTTGCTTTCAAGATACCCTATCCTGCTGCTATCCCTATCAATTTGTAGGCTGTTGGGAGGAGCTATAATTCCATTGTGGATTTCTGTGCTCTACAATTAATGTGGAATGCCAAATGCTTACATATAAAATGCTTTTCAATTTACTATTTTCAGGACTTGAACAATTTCATAAGGCAACTAGAGGAAGAGAACAATTTGTGCTACCTAGGTAGATTGCATCAGTTGCTTGTCATTTATTTGCAGGACTTGAACATGCTAACATATATATGAACCTTTTGAAATATCTCTCACATTGTGTTAATTTTTTTCTAAGTCGTTCTTGCCATATCTTTCTTTGCCAGTGCACACATGAGAGACCCATGCGTGAGGACTTACCTCCGCCTGGTACCATGAGTCATTATTGCATTTAGGTTTTTTTTTACCCATATGAGTCTAAGACATCATACTCCCTTTGCATGTAATCTCATGTCTGCACGTGTCTATTTGCATTATCATGCATAGCTTGAAAAATTGATGTTCATACTGGCATGCATTGCACTTTCTGTAGTTAATGGTGATGTTCTGAAATGCGCTTCATTTTCAAGTTGGTATGCTTGCATATTTTATGTTATGAAATGTTGTGGCTTGCATATGCCCTTCTTTTTCAACATAATCCATTGCATATTTTGACCTCTTGTGGTCCTGTAGCAGAGGATGAGCTTGATTGGCAAGCAACAATAGTTGGTATGAACTATGCTAACTGCCTTTAGTATAAAATTTTTTGTTTAGTGTAAAACTGGTTTTCGACTTGTTTAACATGTAATCTGTAGTCTATACCTTCCAAGAAAACATGTAATATGTGTGATAATTTGTTTAGGGCTAAATCTGTGTGATAAGAATGTTTTGGTTCTTATTATGTTTTAGAGTTATTTTATTCTTCTATTATACTATCTAGCATATAATCTTGGACTCATTGCAGCTTGACCTGCGGGTGAATAACACTGTTAGAAGAGACCAATTTCTATGGGTAAGATTACTTTCTAGAATCTCTGTTGGAAAATATGCAAATTCTGTAGATCCTTGCTAGTATTGCTGCATTATTTTTTATTCAAGAGAAGATGTATCCCGTTTGAGACCTCATGGCAGTGTTATTGTTTTCAAAATGCTTTAGGCCTGTGAGGTTGGAGTTATCACCAGAAGAGAAAGTAATTGCGTCCATGCAAATGATATCCAACTTTTTTTTTTGCTTCAGCAAGCATGATTGTTCCAGAATATTGGTTATGTGATGTTTCATTATACTTTTTCAAAACAATTACCATTGTGGTTTAAAGATTGGCCAAGGACCATCCTGCCCTCCATTTCCTTTAGCAGCAGTCAACTTGTGCATTATGAAGACTTTGGAGAATGACATGTTGCACTTAGGAAAGACATTGAACATTGAGTTGAATTTCGTGTTGGCTTTGTAAAGGGTGGTGTTGATGCTATGCAGGTTATCAAAATAATTCATTTAATATTGATCCACCAAACTTTTTCATGTCTTTACATTGGATTATTCATATATGTGATTGCTGCAAACCTAGTGTATTCTTCCTTGTGACTGTGCCCTCAAAAATTGATGATGTGCATGCTTGCTGTGTCTGTGGATTTGTGCATATTTATCTTTCTGACATATAGGGCTTTTCTTGGTTACTGTTTTATTTAAATTCTTTCAAAAATATCTCACTATGAAGAACATATAAAATGACATGGCTTCCAATTGTGTAGCAAATTGTTGGTAGCCTATTTTGATGAATACTTCTCAATTTGGACTGTTCTTTGTTGTAGGTTGTGGCCGTTCAAAAGAATATGCAGAAGCAGATGAATGAGGCAATAGCATTTCATGTTACTAAAGAAGGCAGTAGAATGGAGGCAGCTTTAGGCCGGCATATAGAGGAAACTATAAAAGTAGATCCGAAACTTTTAGGCAGCTTTAGTTAGTGATGAACTGGATTCTGATTGGATTTGTGTAATGTTTATGTTTACCATTTGGATGAGATAATGGATCCGAAGTACCCAAAAGTTTTTTGATTCAGTGTAATATTTGTGTTGACTATGTGGATCCGAAAATTCGGATCCTTCGATCCTCTTACAATGGATCCGAAGTACCTAAAAGTTTTTTGATTCAGTGTAATATTTATGTTTACTATGTGGATCCGAAAATGATCCATTGGATCTGAAAATTTGGATCCTCCGATCCTCTTACTTATTACAGATTTGTATATAATAAGATCCGAAAATGATCCAAATCTGAAATTTTAAGTTCGGATCCGGATCTGATCCGGATCCGAAATAGTATGTAATTTCGATCCGGGTCATATTCTGATCAGTTATTAACGGATTCGGATCATAAAGGATCCGATCCGGATCCGACCCGTTCACACCCATATCTCTGGGCGAGTAAGAGTGGCATATTGAAGGGCCCCGACTGTGATGCGATATAGAGTGGGGCCGTCCATCAGCCAAGTAGAGGAGGGCCGCCCGAACTGTGAGTCGCTGGCCACAGGGATGAAGACAGGCCATACACCATCCATCTTGGACAGACGAAGAAGATCAAAAATGTACTCTACCTAAGAAAGAACACATCCCTGAGGGTGTGATAGGAACTAAATTAATGTCTAGAAAATAACTAGAAAACCCTACATAACGAAGAGCAAAGTAAGCCGGAGGAGATTGCAGATGGCTAATTGCCCATGATCAACATATCATCCACGTGGACCAAGAGAAAAAAAAACAAGCCCAAGCCGCCACAAGAAGAAGAAGAGAGATGTGTCGGTGGTAGAGCCAACAAAATCAAGGACAAGTAAGCGAGAACTTAGCTGATGAAACTAGGCCCGAGGTGTTTGGCGGAGGCCATAGATGGAGTGATGAAGATGGCACACATGAGATGAAAACTGTGGATGTACAAATGTTGACGGGCTACTCCATGAAAACCGTCTCATCTATGATGCTATGAAGAAAGCATTGGAACGTTCAACTATCGAATTGGCCAACCAAATGAGATAGTGGACAAGGGACCATGTGTTGTTGCGAAGTAATGTATAAAACTCAGAGGCCATCACCGTATGCCAAGCCGTAGAGCGAGTGGATTAGGTGTATAATGTGGGCTCAATATCAGATGTAACCTCCAAGTTGAAGATGGTAGGCAATGAGTGGCGACTAGTGACCTGGGCTTGGGATGCTTGGCTTCTTGTCACCATCCGGTGCATCCATCCGTTGTAGCAAAGGCTCTTATAAACCTTAAAATCTAGGTGTTAAGGTTGAAGGGCCCAAGACTATAAACTCAAAGAACTCACATATATTTGTGAACAGAGGAAAGCCAGCACAATACTTTCCCTGTCTTAAGAATGCAATCACTGTATATACCCATTTATCGGTATTACTAATTATTGTATATGTCCATATTTTAGCTTTCCTGTACATGATAAATATGGGCCTTCACCCCCACGTCAATATACAGAAAAACTCAGAGCATTTTAGCTCCTCTTATTCTGTGTTCAACTCTGTTCACATGGTATCAGAGAGGTACAAGATTCTTGGGTAGCAATCCCTTCACGATTCCATTTGAGAAGGCTTCCTCTTCCTTTAAGCCATTACCAACTCTTTCATATTGATTGCTCTGTCTTGATTCTCGTTTGGCTTCTTCCACCAACGAGAAATCAACTTCTACTGCATCAGGTAACTTTAACTACTCTTGCTTCAGAAGTCTATATGTTCTTTGGTGTCACAATGGAATCACCGAGACTTGCTGTGAGATTAGATGGGAGAAATTATTTCTTGTGGGCCTCGTACTTCAGAAATTTTTTGGAAGGGCAGGACCTTTGGGGTTACGTTAATGGTGATATCAAGACACCGATGGATGGTGCGTCTACTTCCAAGTGGGTGATTAACAATGCCAAAATCAAGACATGGATTATGGAGTCGGTTGAAAACTCCATTGCAGTAAATCTGAGCTCTCTGACCACCGCTCGGGAAATGTGGGACTACGTCAAGCGCATCTACAAGCAAAGTAATGTGGCTCGTCTATATCAGCTGGAACAAGAGATAAGTTCTCTGTCCCAAGAATCCCGTAGTGTTCAAGAATTTTATTCTGCAATGATGATGATTTGGAATGAGATGGATATGATAGATGTCAATATACCTAAAGAGGCTCTTGAGACCGTTACAAAATTGAGACAACAATCTCACTCCAGGCAATTCCTGATGAGAATGCGACCAGAATTTGAACATATTCGGGCTGCTATTTTGAACCGTGGAAGTACTGTTAACTTGGACGAGTTTCTTCCTGAACTCCTTGCTGAAGAAACTCGTCTAAAGTCCCTGTCATCTCTTGCACCTCTTCAAGATACAGCCTTTCATGCAAGTTCACAGAAAGGTAAATTTCGGGATTTCAGCAAAGTTGAATGTTACAGTTGTCATGAGATGGGACACTTTTCAAACCAATGCAAGAAAAAGAAAGGCAACGAAGCTACTGCGTTCTGCCGCTATTGCAAAGAACAAGGTCATCTGATAGATGATTGTAGAAAACGACCTCCAAGGCGTGGCAATCCTCGTGCTTATGCTGCAGTGCACACTCCCAATCCTTCCACACCTCCTGCTGCTGCATCTTCTTCTCAAGTTGAGGCACTTCCGATTACATCTGGTCAGTCTCCAACCCTTTCACCTGAACTACTTCAGCAAGTTATTCAAGCACTTCATGCCTCCGGCTTCGGTGAGAAATCTTCCTCAAGCTCTTGGGTTTTAGATTCCGGTGCCACCCATCATATGACTGGCAATTTTGGTGTTTTCCAACACACTGCTCCATATGATAAAAATGAAAGTATTGTTGTTGCAAATGGGCAAACTCTTCATGTTCAAAAAATTGGCTCTTTAACAATTACACCTTCAGATTCACCCCCCTTGTCTCTTTCAAATGTCTTATATGTTCCCACATTATCTGCTAACCTGATTTCCGTTGGTCAACTTGTAAAACAAAATTGTCTTGTCTCATTCTCTTCCTCTGGATGCCTCATACAGGACCTGCAGACCGGGAAGGTGATTGGGAGAGGCCATAGAAAGGGGGAACTCTTCATCCTGAACTTCGGAGCATCCACCAACTCACCTGCATGTTTTTTTGCTCCTTCTTCTCATGAAATCCATTCTGCAAATATTGTGGAAGCTTTGGCATTATCGTCTTGGCCATCCTCATACTTTGAAATTGAATTCTCTGTTCTCCTCTAGTGCTTTGTCTAAGAACTTTGATCAGAAGCTTGACATTAATAAAAGTTGCCATGTTTGTGCTCTTTCTAAAGCTAATACTTTACCTTTTAGTAGAAGTATGGCTTGTGCTACCTCCCCTTTTAATCTCGTTCACTCAGATGTTTGGGGGCCAACCTCAGTTGGTTCATTGACAGGAAAATTCTACTATGTGCTTTTTGTTGATGATTGGTCACGATTCTCATGGGTGTACTTCTTGCGTCAAAAATCTGAAGTTATGCATGTATTTCAGTATTTTCATGCAATGGTACATACACAATTTGGCAAGAAAATTAAGATTCTTCGCAGTGACTCTGGAGGGGAATACATGTCCACACAATTTGCCACATTTCTTGCTACAGAAGGAATCCTCCATCAAAGAAGTTGCCCTCATCAACCGCAACAAAACGGAGTTGCCGAAAGGAAACATAGACATATTTTGGAGACAGCTCGAACACTTCAGCTCCATGCTAATTTACCAAAGATGTTTTGGGCTGAGAGCACAAGAACTGTAGTATACTTAATTAATCGGATACCTAGTCCCTTGTTAGGAAATGTTTCTCCCTTGAAGAAGTTATTTGGTTGCTCTCCAAAGTACAATCTACTTCGAATTTTTGGATGCACATGTTATGTCCTTCTCCCATATTCAGAACACTCAAAACTTGATGCTAAGTCTGTGAGATGCATATTTCTTGGGTATTCTGACATACAAAAGGGGTATCGTTGCTATGAATGGGAAGCTAGGCAGCTAAGAATATCTCGAAATGTTATCTTTTTTGAAGATAATCCTTACTTCCCTCATTTTGTCTATTCTGCCCCATCTATGGACTCTACTCTTCCTTTGTCCTCATTTTCTAACACAATACAAGATGTTCTTCCCCCTGACAGGCACACAAGCGTTCCCCCTCTCATGCCTCCTCCTCCACCGACTCAAGATGCAGGTAATGCTCACTCTTTACAACTTTCTCCACCTCTACAACCTCCTTCCCCACCTATTAGTCTTCGTCGCTCTTCTCGCACCATCCGGCCACCAAATCGTCTTTCTTTGTTTTCTACACTTGCTTCTGTTTCTGTTCCCCATTCTTACAAGCAAGCTGCTAAAAGTATGGAAAGGTGTCATGCTATGAAGGAAGAACTTGATGCATTAGCATTTAATCACACTTGGGACTTGGTTCCTGCTCCTTCGAACCATCCCATCATTGGGTGCAAATGGGTATACTCAATCAAGTTGAAGTCTGATGGTTCGTTGGATCGATATAAGGCACGTCTTGTGGCACAAGGTTTTAAACAAGAATATGGCGTTGATTATGATGAAACTTTCGCCCCTGTTGCCAAAATGACTACTGTCCGAACCTTAATTGCCGTTGCTGCAATTTAACATTGGGACATCTATCAAATGGATGTCAAAAATGCTTTCCTTAATGGAGATCTCTCATAAACTGTGTATATGCGGCCGCCTCCGGGTTATTGTACTTCTCCTCATATGGTTTGCAAATTGCAAAAGGCATTATATGGCTGGAAACAAGCACCTCGCGCATGGTTTGCTAAGTTGAAAAATGTGCTTCAATCTGTCGGATATCACCAAAGTCATAATGATTATTCTTTGTTTACCACCTCCACCGCCCATGGACGCATTCTTGTCCTCATCTACGTTGATGATATTTTGATCACTAGAGATGATAAGCAGGGCATTGATGCCCTCAAAGATGTTCTTCAACAATCTTTTAAGATGAAGGATCTTGGTCTTGCAGCATATTTTCTTGGCTTAGAAATATCTAAACATCCACGTGGGTACTTTCTGAGTCAACGAAAATACACTCACGATCTGATAGCATTGGCTGGCCTCACTAATGATAAAATTGTAGATACTCCTCTTGAGTTAAATGTGCAATATGGCAGCACGGATGGTGATCCTATTTTTGATCCCACTCTTTATCGACGACTTGTTGGCAGTCTGGTTTATCTTACTGTCACACGCCCTGATATAGCACACGCAGTGCATCTTATGAGTCAATTTGTATCGGATCCCAGATGATTACACTTGACGTCTGTTCATCATATCATTCGCTATCTTCGCTCTACTCCAATTTTGGGATTATCATATCTCACCACCTCGCCATCGAAATTACATGTCTTTTCTGATGCTGATTATGCATGCTGTAAAGACACACGCCGATCTACCACCGGATATTGCATCTTCCTTGGAAGTTCTCTACTCTCGTGGAAATCCAAAAAGCAATCTACTGTGTCGAGGTTTTCCACTGAAGCGGAGTACCGAGCAATGGCATCTACTTCTGCTGAAATCGTTTGGCTTCGTCGACTTTTGTCTGATTTTGGCATTTCACTCTCGTCTCCCACTCCATTATTTTGTGACAATGAAAGTGTCGCCAAAATTGCAAGCAATCATGTGTTTCACGAACGCACCAAACATATTGAGATCGACTGTCATTTTGTTCGAGAAAAATTTGAGCAAGGTCTTATTTCTCTGCCGCACGTTCCTTCCAAAGAACTTGTTGCTGATTTCTTTACGAAATCTCAGACGTGGAGCCGCCATGCATATTATATTAGCAAACTGATGCTGACCCACCATCAGTTTGAGGGGGGGTGTGAAGAGAGGAAAGCCAGCACAATACTTTCCCTATCTTGAGAATGCAATCACTGTATATACCCATTTATCGGTATTACTAATTATTGTATATGTCCATATTTTAGCTTTCCTGTACATGATAAATATGGGCCTTCACCCCCACGTCAATATACAGAAAGACTAAGAGCATTTTAGCTCCTCTTCTTCTCTGTTCAACTCTGTTCACAATATTTTCGACTACAGGGTGTCCACCAGGGATGAGGAGAAACACAACCAACAGCAGCGGGTGAAGGACGCGAGCCGTCCAACCCTTCAGCCAAGGGAAACGGGAAACCCGCTCTCTTCAAAAACAATAAAGCGTGAGATGTAAACTTATCTAGTCGGTGGATGCAAGTATGTGTACCATGGTGAGAAGAGTTATACCCCAAGAACACACACATGTGAGAGCGGAAATCAAATTTTGTGGGAGAGTAAGGCAAAAGCCAAAAATAACACGTACACCCAAAGACTTGATGAAATCGATAGTCTGGTATAAGAACAAAGAGGGGCTCACAAGATGGGAGTGTCGGCCCAGTCGTGGAGAAGAAGGAAGATGATTGATGAGATACACCAGAGTCATGACATCGGTCTAATAGGTAATGGGTACAGAGGACGCGGCAAGTGGGGCAAGGGTCGTCTCTACAATGTGGCTGTGGCAGTGCTTATGCTTAGTGCCCCCATTCTGTTTTATGGTGTATGAGGATAGGGCAAGCGATATGATATGCCCTGTTCCTCTAAGTATCGAGAGAGGGCACGAAACTCCCACCCCAATCTAAGTGAAAGGATTTATCTTACACTTAAAATAGTGCTACACATGTTTTTGGAAATTTAGAAACACATCAAAAGGCTTCAGATTTTTGAGATAATAGAAAGAGCCAAGTGTATTTACTATCGTCATCAATGAAAGTTACATAATATCGATAACCAAAGATAGATGACACTGGGGCCAGGACATAAACACCGGAAAAGATTAAATCTAAAGGATGACTAGAACATCAAAGAGAAGGAGGTGATGATGACTTATTGTAATATCCTAATCTTTCGGATCGAAATCCGAGAGTTTTCAGAGCGCTTTGTGTGTCCCAAATTGTGTTTTACGATCCACTCAAATTTTTCCACTGTATAGCATGCGTAACTCTGTGGAGAGTGAACCGTTGAGTTTTGAGACGATGTAGATGCGTTGTGCTCGTTTCAAGGATCGTAGGGGCTATTTTTTTATATTATTCCTAATTTATGGAATTTTAAGTTAAAAATTAGATTTCACAAATATTAATAATATTTTCATTTTCTTTTTTATAACCCTCATCTACCCCCCCTCTCCTCTCTCGCCGTTCCCTCACTCTCTCCCTCCGCTCTCTCTCTTCTCTCCCCCTCTGCTCCAGCTACAGACGGAGGAGGCGTGGGGATGACGTGGAGACGCTCTGGAGACGACTAGGAGCGTGATGGCGCGAGAATTGGAGCATGACGTTGGCGCGATCCCATTCCGTGGATTCGAAGTGCCGGCGGGATTCGTGTGATGGTTTTCAACGTTTTCGACACGCGAGATCTTCGGTGGAGGTAGGAGGATGGATGCTCTTCTTGTTTCCTACTTTCTCTCACAATTTCATGCCCATTAGTGCGAGTTTGAGCGGGTTTTTTCATTTTAAGGGCAAAAGCATGTTTCGGGGGTGTGAGCCGAAATCACCATTCTAGATGATGGTTTTCGATTCTAATGATAGAATTTGAACCCCTGGAATGTCGGGATTCGATTCCCGTCAGCTTTGCTGTAATTGACCGTGATTTGGGGCCGGTGTGAGGCCGAATGCCCATGTGAGTCATTTTGGGTTTATTTGAGAAAATCTCCTATTTGGATGCCGTTTTGTGGTTTGTTTGGCCCCTTCCGACTTGTGGAAGGTTGGTATCGTGTTTAAGGGTGTTTCCATGTTATTCTGGGATGATTGGGGTGTGGAGTGGAGGTTTTCTGTGTGGATTCGTGAAACTCGGCTCGAAACGAAGTAGCGGTCGTACCAGAGACCGTCACATGTGAAGGCGTCCCTCTGGAGACCGCCATTTGGCATTTCATGGTCGGATTCGATCTGAGCGGTCCTAGGGAGACCGCTATTTGGCTTTTTATGTTGGTTAAGTCAATTTAGGTCAGTTCCTAAGACCGGCCTTGCGACTGACCGCCTTTTGAAGGTAATGGTCAGGCGTGGACCGAAACCAAGAAGGGTTTTCGCACGTTTTCGAGGTAGCCTGGAGATGGCCATCTTGCTAGGACCGTCACTTCAAGAAGCGGCCTTGGAAGGACTGCATTATGCAAGAGGCGGCCATGTTCAAACCATTTTCTACTGGCCTGGTTGTGCAGGTAGCGGCCATGATAAGATCGCCTTATGCTTGTTCTGCAGATAGCGGCCATAATGAGACCACCACTTGGCTGGGTTGTCTGGTAGCGGCCAGGGGATGACCGCCACCTGCAGAGAGTATTACTTTTCGACGGTTTGGCTTCCAGTTGGTTTGGCTTCGACCCCTTGGTTAGCCCTTGGTCTCGTGGATGTCTTGGATGTCCCGTGAGGGCTATGACCATGTAAGAGGGTGTCCGGAAGTGCTGTGTTACCTTGGTTTAATTTACGTGTCCATGTGTGTTGAGGGCTCAAATAATCCCTCATGTTCTATATTTCCTCGTTATACGAAATTGTGAGTCTGATGAGCGGCTAAAGGGCCGAGGACTCTTTAGTGATGATGCGGATCCGACTATTATGTGCCGCTTCCATATTGTTTTATCATGGTTTTGACCCAGGGACTAGGCTGATTTGTCGGCTTGTTGCCGTATTATACGGCGATCTTGACCCGAGTCATGTGACTCAAGGATCGTTGTTTTAGTAGGTCAAGTTGATTGTCCTGAGTCTGGTGGCGCGGTGCTACCTTGTGTTCCGAGTGCTTGTAAAAGGTGCTTGCTTAGCATGTCCGCACTTTGGTGTTTCTATTTGAGAGTCTCTGTGTCTAGTAAGCCTCTACTAGTCCTAGACTGACGACACTTTATGTGTCGGCCCACCTGGGAGTGGTGGCGGGGCAGTTCTTGGTAGAGATGATTTTTAGGCTGGTTGCTGTGGGCCCCTTTGTCTAGCCGTTAGAGTCCGATGGGAGGGGAAAATCAGCTAGAGGCCTGGCTCAAGACATTGGGCTTATGTGTGCACACGAGGTCAGGGGCGTTGGACCAGCGCCGACGGGTGTGACCCTGACTAGTCACTTGTTACTGTTGTTCCTTGGTTCCTTGTTCGGTGTCTCAGTTACCACGTTCGAGGCAAGTGGGAGATACTCGAGGCGCAGTGTAAGACGTCAGTGGACGCATATGACTTTTCTTCTAGTGAGGAGGTACTTCTGTCACACGACATATGATTCGTGACTTGTGTGGTTCTCGTGTTTTGAGTTGAGTTCCCATCTATGCTGACATGATTCTTCGGGTAGTTGGTGTTCAACTTTACCCATAGTCAGTATAGAGTACACGACAGTGAGGTCGTGTATGTGTTGGTGCTTCTAGACCGTGTGGTCTAGAGTTGGGCTATTGTCTCTGAGGACAAGCATGTACGACAAGGATGCTGTGATGTGTCTTGGCTGTATAGCTAGAGTTCCCTTGTATTGGTTCAGTGATTCCCGACCGTGAGTGCGGGGATCTGTGTTTTTACTGATAGGAGTAGCTTGCGGCTCAGCCATGGTTTCTTTGACTGTTGTCGTTACGGCTGTCACTTCATTGTTGTTGTTGTTACTTCTGTTACTATTACTGTTGCTGTTGTTTAGCACTGCTGTTACCATTTGTTTCATGGTAGGGGTCTGCGGGACCCCTACTAAGCCAGTGAGACGAGACTCACCCCTGACTTTTCAGATGTAGCTGTTCTTCCTCGTGCTTTGGAGGTGCCGTGCAGTAGTTCTTAGTGCCAGCTTTGCTAGTGTTGGGCCTCCCCCGACTTGATGGTACGTTTCTCTTTCTGTTGGACTGTACTTTTCTTTGTACTAGACTCTGTAGCTTTAATTGTTTAATTGAAAATGTTATTTTATTCCTATTAAATTAATAGTCATGATCATAATTGTATAATTATGTACTACTTTATCTTGAAGTTCAATGTACCCACACACACTTTTATTTCCCTTCGGAGCCTTATAGCTCTTGGGAGGCCTCTTAAGATTCAAGTGGTATCAAGTTTACCCGATATCCAGATGTTGGGGTCATTACAGTTGGTATCAGTGCAAGGGGTGTGGAAAGTACATGGAAATTTGAGATATTGCAGTAATCAGAGTCCATAAGGTCCAGTACAGTCAGCAGCTGGCATAGGTTTTGTGTTTCTTTACCACTTTGCTTCTCGCGTGAGGGCTTGATTGCACTGTGTTTGTGTTGCTAGGTGGTTTTGTGTTCGCCTGAATGTTGGCACGAGACCTGAGGATGCGATGGAGAGTCATCTTTCTTCGATGTCGTGGTCTTGGTTGTGCTGTCCTGGGCAGAGTTTTTCGACAGGCGTGTGTCTGTGGTGCGGCATTCGAGATTTCTATGGCGTGATCAGGTGGCTGATGGGAATTGTTGTTGGTGTCATGGCCATGCATGTTCTGCGGATAAGATTAATGTTGTTTTGGCCGTCCTACCTTGAGGTTTGGTCAGCCCCTGAGGTGCCGAGGTTGTGTTTGAGGTGGTCATTTGGATGCTCTGATTGAGAGGGTGCTCAGGCGAGCTAGGATTTTCTTCCTAGTGAGCTATTGTTAGCCGAGCTTGACTTTCTCATCTTGTCTTGTGGCATTGTCTTGAGAATGAGATGAGGCAGGCACTTTTATGGCTTGTGTTGTGGCTCTTGACACGATGGTTAGGGCTATGGCAGCTTGTGATCAGCAGTTGGCAGGATCGGTACTCAAGGCGTAGTAATTGCAGTTTGGTTAATTACGATGGCGTCGAGAGGTGTGGTGAGATGCGGATGCCGAGCTGTTCGTGATGCCTGTGTGCATTGTGTTGAGTGCGCAGCGGAAGCGTGTAGCCTCATAACCCACGGGTTGAGGATCCCTATGTGAGGACTCGGACTCCGGATACTGGATATACCCGATAGGATTACCGAGTAGACCCGATACCACTTGGAACCCGTGAAGCCTTCCAAGAGCTGTAAAGCTCCGAAGGGATAAAGCATTGTTGTGTAGTACATTGAAATCGCAGATATAACAGTAAGCAACTAAATTTCATTAATCAGGCTTGCTAAAGTATCAGAAATAAAATTACTTTTTCATTAACAGTTAAAATTAACAATTATACCAGAGTCCAATCCAAAGGAAAGACAAGTACAGTCTAACAAGAAGAAAAACGTACGCTGAGGTTGGGGGAAGCCCGACGTAGGTACTGTTGGCAACTACAAACATGCCACACCAGGAACCGCCAAGGAAGAAGAGCGTCACACCTGAAAAGTAGGGGTGAGCCTCGTGTCACTGGCTCAGTAGGGGTCACGCAGATCCCCACTGAAAAATAACGCAGTAACACAGAACAATAGCTAAAACAGCAGTAGTAGTAAAGCAGGAAAAGCTAAATTATAACAAGAAAGGTGTAAAAGAGAGCTGAAAACGCAGAAGTAGAACAGCTAAAAGAAAAGGGAAAAGCAAAGCCATAACGAACGAGGATACGGCTACCGAGCAAAGCATGGCTCCCTAAGCTACTCCAAACAGCGACAGAAGGGCGAACCCTAATCTCACAAAGTCAGGAGTTACCGATCCGTCAGCCGACCATTAGCCCAAAGGCTAAAGCCCACGAAACCAGGCAAAGGCCCTAGAAAAGACCTAGATAGACAACAGACACTGACGCACACGACTAGAGCGTCGTGTATGCGACACTAAGCTATCCTCGGCAAAGCCGAGAACAGACTAACTCGGAAGGGGAAGCTGAACTTGGACGAAGCCAAGAACATGCTAACTCGGTAGGGGAACACAGACTCCGAGAAACACGAGAGTCATGCGTCAAGTGACGGAAGCACCTCCTCACTAGAAGAACAGCCAGATGCGTCCACTGACGTCTTACACTGCGCCACAAGTATTTCCCTACGGACGCCGAGAACAACGGAGACTGAGATACTCACAGAACTAGAACAAGAACAAGAACTCCAGTAACGAGTGACTAGTCAGGGTCACGCCCGTCAACGTTCGTCCCAAACGCCCCTAACTACATGTGCACACACAAGCTCAATACCTTGAGCCAGGCCTCTAGCTAATTTTCTCCCCCAGTAGGACGCTACTGCTAGGCAAGGGAGCCCACGGAAACTAGCCTAAAAACTGTATCTCGGGAACTGCCCCGCCACCACTCCTAGGTGGGCCGACACACTGGAACACGTGAGTCGTCAGGCTATGACTAGTGGAGGCTCATTAGACACAGAGACTCTGATACACGAGTGTTGGAGTACATACAGGCTAAGCACGCACTGTCACACGTACTACAAAGCACGAAGCACGAGGCAACATACCAAAATTGCCGCCGGACTCGGGACAAGACAACTAGACCTGATGATACAACGATCTTTGAGTTTTACGACTCAGGGTCAAGATCGTCGCACAAAGCGGAACAAACCGCCAATCGGCCTAATCCCTAAGTCAAAGGAAACAATAATGGATCATCGGATCCACAAACCCGTATAAAATGACACACGGAGAACTGAGGGAGTATCAAGACCCTCAAGGCACCTGGATACATAAATCGAGGTAGGACAGTACCTCAAGGCATCCAAAACCATGTCTCGGTCCTCACGAAAAGGATGAGACAGTCATGAGGTCGCATGTCAACCACTGGATTAGACCAGGTTGACCAGAACTCAATGATGACTCTGAAACGTCACAGAACACTACACAATGTACAGGCACTCCCGGCTACCTTATAACATGGTCACAGCCCTCATAGGACGTCAAAGACATCCACGGGACAACGGGCAAACCACAAGGCTAAGCCAAGACAAATGGAGGCCAAATCATCGGAATAACAAGACAAAACAGCACTCTGGGAAGTAAACGGTCGAACGTCTGACCGCTTGATAGCTCAAATGGTCAACCAAAGGGCCGTTACCTTCATGCAGAATGCACAGGCAATAAATGGTCATACCAGGGCCGTGTGATGAATCAAACGGTCAGCAGGAGGCCGCTATCTTCACACAGGGCACAAGGACTGAACGGTCAAGAGAAGGCCGTGCCAGAGGTACACGGTCTAAACCAAGGCCGTTCCATGAGCTGAGCGGTCTAGGACATGGCCGCTCCGCTCAAAAACCCAAACAGATAAGAATAAAAATAAAAGGAATAAATCTGAAAGCCATAGGGGTACACGGTCTATCAAAGGACCGCCTGGGGGCAGAAGTGGTCTAGGGAATGGCCGCTTACACCAGTCAACCCCTGAATAGTTAAACCGACTTAACCGGTCAAAACACTGCAAACGGTCTACCATTGGACCGCCAAAGACAAGAAACGGCCTAGAGAAGGACTGCTTCACCAACCGCCATAAAACTGTTGACTATGGTCAACAACACTAAGCGATCTAGAAAAGGGTAGCTTACACAGGCTACACGGTCTATCGTGAGACCACTTAGCCAACTGACCAAACACCCGGGACTGAGAGGTCTCCCATAGACCATTTTACTGGGCTAAGTGGTTCTCCAATGGGCCGCTAGCCTACCTAAACGGTCTATCGACCGACCGCTTAAGCCCAAACCGACATAACCTAAAAGAAAGCCAAACGGCCACCCTAGAGCCACTTTCAAGGTGAAACGGTCTCTGGTACGACCGTTTAGGCGTCACGGCGTGAAAAATAGGGGAATGGCCGATCCCGACTGTTCCATGCCCCGTTCGCTCCTAAACGAAGGGGAAACAACCCTAATCGTCATACAAGCCTTCCACAGACTAGAAGGGGTCCAAACGACACCAAAAACGCAAGAAACGGACGATTCTACCGAATCGACCCTAAATGAGTCACATGGGTTCCCAGGCTCATACCGGGCCCAAATGACAACCAAAAGCGACGAAATCAACGGGAATGGAATGCAGACATTCTAGGGGTTCGAATGACACCAACTGATCTGAAAACCATTAACGTTTTCTGGCGAACCCGACGAACACCCCAAAGGCATGATTTTCCCGAAATCGAACGAAACCCACTCGTTCTTGCACCATTCGGCGTGAAACTGCGAGGAAACATAGAACAAGAGTAGGGCTTCCATCTCCCTATCTCCACCGAAGATTCCGTATGTCGAAGCGACTAAACCGCGCCGAAATAATCACGACGATCAAACCACGCCGGCTTTGAATCCACCAAGGGATCGCGCCAACGTATGCTCCATCCGTCACTCCATCACGTTCCACGATCACTCTATCGCGTTCCCGCCTCGCCCAGCTCGCCAACGGTGCGCGCCCCGCGTCGAGAGGACCAGAGAGGAGAGAGAATGAGAGAGAGAAAGTGAGGGTGAGAATGAGGGAGGAGAGAGGGTGAAAAGGTTTAAATAGAAAAGAAATTAGGAATTTTCCTAATTTTCAAAATTTTGATTTTTGTGCCCAAAATCCACTAATTTAGAAAAATATGAAAAAATAGCTGAAACGATCCTCTCAAAGAGCACATCGCAACTGTAGCGTCCTCGAGTCGATGAACTGAGAAATAAACTCACCACAGGGTTCCATAACTTGTACGAAAGAAAAACTCACGTGGATCATAAAACTCAACTCATGACCCACAAAAGTAATCCCAAAGCACTTCGATAAGGATCCGAAAGATCTAGGGTATTACAGTAGGGTTGGAAGATTCTGACCAGCCGAGAGGATTGCTTCCTCGGTGTGTGATTGTCTTGGCTTTGTGTGCCTTGCTGTTGTTGGTTGCCATGCCATTGCTTGAGGCATTGTGGTTGTTAACACTGGCAGGTTTAAGAATTGGGGAAATACGGCGGCGAATGTGCAGATTGAGTACCCTTTCTTTTTCTGTAATTCTTAGAAGTTGTGCTCTCGGGACATGATCGTGGTCCTAGAGATGCTTTTTCCGAGAAGTTGTTGTGGGTCCTTGTTGGTAAGCTGCAAGCGGCTGACATGTTTAGCCATGTGGTCAGTTATGATTATGCCTTGAGATGACCCAGCTTATGGTTGTGTCCCGCGGTTCTGTGTTGAGAACGGAGTCGGGGATTGGCAGCGGTTCTTGTGTATTGGTTTGTGCTTGTGGTCAGCTTGGGAGGAGGTCCCTGTGAGTCTGAGTTCAGAATTGTGTGGACCGAGGTCTTGTCAGTGAGTTTTGTTGTACTCCCCTGAGGTGATAGAGTTTGCAAGGAACTCGAATCAGATATAATGTCTGAGTGAGGACCGACTCGATTGTACTTTTGGTCTAGTGGTGTCATTGGCGTTCTGCGTGCCAGTTTCGATTGTTGTTATGGCGTGGAAGCTAATTGGTTGGAGCTATCAGCTGAGATAATTATTTTCTTGTGAAAGTTGATGCTTGTGTTGTCCGCCGAGTGTGAATTTTTCATCAGTGGCTGTGTCGTGGCATGGGTCATGTCACCTCGATTTGTGAGACGATAGCGATGATGCCATGTTTAGAGGTGCCAGACTTGTGTTCCTTTGTGTGCCATGCTCGTTTTGTTGATCGATGTGCCTTGAGATCCGGAGCATGATAATATTGCCTATGATCATGGTCTGGCAGTGTTCCTCTGATTGTGTTTTTTTAGAATTGTATTTTCATGTTTTCGTGTCTTTGAGGTTTAGCTGGAGCTTTGAGAGGGATGCCAACTGTTGGGTTGTTCTTCCCTGCTTCTTGTTGGCTCCTTAAATTTCGAGGACAAAATTTCTAAAAAGAGTGGAGGATGTAATACCATAGATCCTTTGGATTGGAATCTAAGAGCTTTCAGAGTGATTTGTGAGTCCCGAATTGTGTTTTACGATCCACTCGGATTTTTCCGCTATATAACTTGTGGAACCCTGTGGAGAGTGAACCATTAAGTTTTGAGACTCTGGGACGCTGCAGATATGTTGTGCTCGTTTCGAGGATTGCGGAGGCTATTTTTTCGTATTTTTCTGAGTTTATGGAATTTCAAGCCAAAAATCAGATTTCACAAATATTAATAATATTTTCATTTTCTTTTTTTATAACCCTCATCTCCCCCCCTCTCTCCTCTCTCGTCGTTCCCTCACTCTCTCCCTCCGTTCTCTCTCTTCTCTCCCCCTCTGCTCCGGCTACAGACGGAGGAGCGCGGGGACGACGTGGAGACGACCAGAAGTGTGATGGCGCGAGAATTGGAGCGTGGCATTGGCATGATCCCATTCCGTGTATTAGAAGTGCCAGTGGAGTTCGTGTGATGCTTTTTGGCATTTTCGATGCGCGAGATCTTCGGTGGAGGTAGGGGGTGGATGCTTTACCAATTTCTTGCTTTCCCTCGCGATTTCATGCCGATTAGCACGAGTTTGAGCGGGTTTTTCCATTTTAAGGGCAAAAGCATGTTTCGGGGGTGTGAGCCAAAATCGTCGTTCTAGGCGATGGTTTTCAATTCTAATGGTAGAATTTGAACCCCTGGAATGTCGGGATTCGATTCCCGTCAGTTTGGTTGTAATTGGCCGTGATTTGGGGCCGATATGAGGCCGGATGCCCATGTGAGTCATTTTGGGTTGCTTTGAGAAAATCGCCCATTTGGATGCCGTTTTGTGATTTGTTTGGCCCCTTCCAGCTTGTGGAAGGTTGGTATCGTGTTTATGGGTGTTTCCCCGTCGTTCTGGGATGATTGGGGCATGGAATGGAGGTTTCTTACGTGGATTAGTGAAACCTGGCTCGGAACGAAGTAGCGATCGTACCAGAGACCGCCACTTGTGAAGGCGGCCCTCTGGAGACCCCCATTTGGCGTTTCATGGTCAGTTTCAGGTAGCAGTCATGCGCCAGACTGCAACCTTGAAGTAGTAGCCCTAGGGAGACAGCGCGCTATTTGGTTTTTTATGTCTGTTAAGTCGATTTAGGTCGATTCCTAGTTGTGGCCTTGCGATTGACCGCCTTCTGAAGGTAACGGTCAGGTGTGGACCATAACCAGGACGGGTTTTTGCACGTTTTCGAGACAGCCTAGAGACGGTGGTCTTGCCAGGACCGCCACTTCAAGAGGCGGCCTTGGAAGGACCGCATTATGCAAGAGGCGGCCCTGTTCAGACCGTTTTCTGCTAGCCTGGTTGTGCAGGTAGCGGCCATGATAAGACAACCTTATGCATGTTCTGCAAGTAGCAGCCATAACGAGACCGCCACTTGGATGGGCTATCTGGTAGCGGCCAGGGGATGACCGCCACCTGCCCAGAGTATTCCTTCTCGATGGTTTGGCTTCCGGTTGGTTTGGATTCGACCCCTTGGTTAGCCCTTGGTCTCGTGGATGTCTTGGATGTCCTGTGAGGGCTATGACCATGTGAGAGGGTGTCCGGAAGTGTTGTGTTATCTCGGTTTACGTGTCCATATGAGTTGAGGGCTCGGATAATCTCTTATGTTCCCTATTTTCTCGTTATGCGGAATTGTGAGTCTGATGTGCGGCTAAAGGGCCGAGGACTCATTAATGATGATGTGGATCTGGCTATTGTGTGTCGTTTCCATATTGTTTTATCGTGGTTTTGACCCAGCAACTAGGCTAATTTGTTGGCTTGTTGTCATATTGTACGACGATCTTGACCTGAGTCATGTGACTGAAAGATCGTTGTTTCAGTAGGTCTAGTTGATTGTCCTGAGTCTAGTGGCGCAGTGCTACCTTGTGTTCTGAGTGCTTGTGATGGGTGCTTGCTTAGCCTGTCCGCACTTTGGTGTTTCTATTTGAGAGTCTCTATGTCTAGTAAGCCTCCACTAGTCGTAACATGACGACACTTTCGTGTGTCGGCCCACCTGGGAGTGGTGGCGGGGCAGTTCCCGGTACAGACGATTTTAGGCTGGTTGCTGTGGGCCCCTTTATCTAACCGTTAGCGTCCGACGGGAGGGGAAAACTAGCTAGAGGCCTAGCTCAAGATATTGGGCTTCTGTGTGCACACGTGGTCAGGGGTGTTGGACCAGCGCCAACGGGCGTGACCCTGACTAGTCACTTGTTACTATTGTTCCTTGGTTCCTTGTTCGGTGTCTCAGTTACCGCGTTCGAGGCAAGTGGGAGATACTCGAGGCGCAGTGTAAGACGTCAGTGGACGCATATTACTTTTCTTCTAGTGAGGAGGTACTTCTGTCACACGACATATGATTCGTGACTTGTGTGGTTCTCGTGTTTTGAGTTGAGTTCCCATCTATGCTGACATGATTCTTCGGGTAGTTGGTGTTCAACTTTACCCATAGTCAGTATAGAGTACACGACAGTGAGGTCGTGTATGTGTTGGTGCTTCTAGACCGTGTGGTCTAGAGTTGGGCTATTGTCTCTGAGGACAAGCATGTACGACAGGGATGTCGTGATGTGTCCTGGCTATATAGCTAGAGTTTCCTTGTATCGGTTCGGTGATTCCCGACCGTGAGTGCGGGGATCTGTGTTTTTATCAATAGGAGTAGCTTGCGGCTCAGTCGTGGTTTCTTCGACTGTTGTCGTTACGACTGTCACTTCATTGTTGTTGTTACTCCTATTACTGGTGTTGTTGTTTAGCACTGTTGTTACCGCTTATTTTTTGGTAGGGATTTGTGGGACCCCTACTGAGCCAGTGAGACGAGACTCACCCTTGATTTTTTAGGTGTAGTTGTTCTTCCTCGTGCCTTGGAGGTACAGTGCGGTAGTTCTTAGTGCCAGCTTTGCTAGTGTCGGGCTTCCCCCGACTTGAGGATACGTTTCTCTTTCTGTTGGACTGGACTTTGTACCTTTAATTATTTAATTGAAAATGTAATTTTATTTTTGTTAATTTAACCGTCCTGATCATAATTGTATAATTGTTTACTGCTTTATCTTGAAGTTCAATGTACCCACACACACATTTCTTTCCCTTCGGAGTCTTACCGTTCTTGAGAGACCTCTCAGGATTCAAGTGGTGTCGGATTTACTCGATATCCGGATGCTGGGTCGTCACACTTACCCGACCTTTAACTCGTTGACAAGCCCAACAAAGGCAACTAGAAGTAGAGACAACGAAGGGAAGATCATGCTTGGCAATGACATCGAGCACCCTGCACATGGCGATATCACCGACGCACTCATGCCACACGTGAGAGGGTGCATGTCCGCCAGCCAAAGCTTGGACCTTGGGATGCTTAAGAGGGAGCTGAAGTTGATAAAGGCCGTTATTGTCCTGGCCGTTGAGAAGGGTTTCTTGTAGCACGATCCTTAAGCTAAATACAATCAAGATGGAAGTCAAAGAAGGCATTATTATCATGCGTAAATTGGCTGGCAAACAGAGGGAATATTCTTGAAGATGGAAGAAATGTGCAAAACACGCGATCGACATGAGGAGAAAGGGGAAGGGAAAGAGGCATCACCAATGTGCGCTATATATATGGACAGACCTAATACATCACCGATCAGAGCATGATTGGATCCAAGGTATATGAGACCAGATTTCCAAGTTGGAGAACATCCAGAGTGAGATGATGCCAGAGTCGGGGTATAATATACTATGCGGTGGGAGGAGCGCCAATCGAGTACGACGTCGACGGTGAAGGAGAGGGGCAAGGGAGGAGCTGCTGCGGATTCACTACCGGAGGATTATATCAATTGGAGCAAGCATCGGCGAGGTGAGCATAAAGATGGCAGATTTTGGCACCTGTTGTTATCGTGCTGCCATGTCCATGACCACCATATGTAGGTGCTCCAGCCACAACAACCTCGACCTTGACTAGGCCCACCATGGCCATGATCCCAGAAATTGGGTTGTGCGTGCTTGGGAGATGCGTTGGAAGAAGAGAAGAGTGAGGGGCAGCGCGTTGAGAGGCATTCACAGAAGGAAAAGTCAGATCAGCGATTCAGCAGTAATTAAGAAGAGGCACGATGTTTCAGCCAAATCTCACGAGAAATTAACATGGTATGAAGATCTTCAAAGTGAAAAATCATGTAAACTAGTGGCAAATATTAGAAGAGATGAAGGAGTTGAACGAGGACCGAGGCTAGCAAGTCGGTGCACGATGACGGCAGGGCTTGACATAGGATCCCCAGCCACCTTGAGTGCCTCCGGCGCCAGAGTCTTCGTTCGTTGGAAATATTCCGCACATAACTGAGGAGGTCCCCCGTTTGGTTTGATGGTTTATAGCTACGTGCGCAGTTGGAGAGACCGCGCACGACAGTGTGTGCCTCGAAGGCCCAGAAAAGCGACTCCCCCACCTCATGTGATGTAGGCAGTCCGATCACCGAGGGGAGCACTTGCTCGACGATGGATGCATGCAATTAATTAACTAGCTGAGAATCAGTTGATCCTAGCTAGCTTCTACACCCAATCATCATAGGCGGGGTTCAGAGCTTCAGAGTTGGGGCAGGATTCATGCAAAAGTCGACGGCAGAACCTTTAAATAGGTGGGGTGGGATATTGTTTAATTGGCGAGCAAGATCGATCTTAACGCAGAAGATAACCACATAGACATGTTCAAGCCCACAAACAAATTAGGTCATTAGGTAATTAATCGTACAACATGCATGGGAGTTGAAATTCCCAATTAAGTCACGTCTTGTTTATATGAGTGATCGATACAAATTAATACTCACGAGACATCGAAGCCAAGTGATAACATGTATCGATCCCAAACAAAAGATGGCGCACCTATGAGCGAAAATGCTTACCCTTCGTGAATCAAAAGTACAGAGTCTACCCAAACAAAAGGCGGACCATCTTCTTGCCTTGTCACGTGATCTTTCCGCACTCATTGAGCCATATTTGCTGCATATTTTGGAGTGATAGCAAATTTATATTCCAAATCTTTATTAGTTTGCGCGAGACCGACAAGCTGATTTGGAGAATAAACAAAGATCTCTTATAAATTTGATATGTGAAGAGGTAAGATCTCGTGCCAAGTCATGAGCCGTCAGATCTAAGGAGTTCACAGGACGCAACTTATTTTGAACATGATTCTGCAAAAAGAGAAGAGAGCGATCAGGGGGCCCGGGATTGTGAACCCGGGGAAAATCTTCCAATACTTAAGCCAGCGAGTGATACGAGCAAGGTGCGAAAAGGGGATATGAGAGGCGAAGGACACGAGACGGCTCTCCACCAGTTGAAGTGGTTAAGAATTTGCCTACCTTTCTAGAGGGGTTCCCTGGGTTTATATAGCATGTTGGCTCCCTTCCCTGGGTAGAGAAAGCGTGAGGGCCTAGGGGACGTTGTGTCCACATGATGGACTTTTACCGTCTAAGGACTCTCACCCTCCCTTTATCCTCTTGAGTTTCTCACTCCCAGGTAACAACGTAATATCCGCTTGGATAAGCGTCTAGTACTCGTGAGGATTTCATCCCGACTTACCGTGGAGCCCTGACGACGAGCTGATCCATAGAAGGTAAGGGGTATCCCTTGCCCATGCCGAGGGGCCGAGGTTTTGGGCACCCCTAAGGGAACATTCATTCGTCTTATGACCATTCGGCCGATCGCCTGTGGACTTTTCCCGAGCATTAGGGAGGCTTTCGATCGGGCGACCGAGCCAAAGCTCGATAGACTATGTTGGCCCTGAGCGACTGAGATCCCATAGTAAGTGGGCCCTACAGGCGCTATCACTTATTGGACCTGGCGGGTCTAGACGGGTTGTTTGGGCCATATACATTGTGGGCCGCGAATCTTCCCCTCTCTAATATATATATATATATATATATATATATATATATATATATATATATATATATATTGCATATTCAAGTCACATCTCTTTCGGACTCTTTTCTTATTCCTAAAGTCCTAATCAATCCCATGTGGATCAATAAAAACTTGAGAGTACAAATTTAGTGCACTCCAAGATTGTGTAGCAAATGTTACTCCTCTGCATTTGATCATCGATGATGAATCCCGAAGGGTGTGAAATATATATATATATATATATATATATATATATATATGATATATATATATATGGTGGCTTTCGTTGGAGAATGGTAACCATCAATGGGTGAGATATTGTTTAATTGGCAAGTCAGGTTAATACAAAAGAAAATGGCATATGTTCAAACCCTTAAGGACCTCTTTAATATCCGAATAGGGCCGGTTAGAATGGCCTACTCGCCTATCACATTATATTCTACTTTGAGTGTATTATTTTTATCTAACCGAGGTCGAATGGGGATATATTGACACTAGATTTTTTCGTTCACATAAAGAGGGTGGAATGGGAAAATCAAAGTCGATTAGGATGAAGGGACGGACACGTCACCCCACGTAGGTCACCTATCTCTATCTTAATCGAATATCAAAGTTGCCTTAAATGAATGAGTCCATTATTCACATCCCAAAAGTCGATTCTAGCTATACCTGAAAGATCAAAAGGTGGGGTTTTCTCGCTGCGCGTCGAGCCTCCGCCCTCCCCGGTCGCGGGGGGGGGGGGGGAGCTCCCTCCATTCCGGGAACTCCCCCCCCCCCCCTCCTCCTTCTCCTCTACAGGAGGATCCCTCCAGGTGAGTCTCTCCGGGGACCTAGCTGGGTTTTGTCAGGGGGGTCTTCTCACCCCACCTGGATCGGTCAAGGGAGACCGGAGTTTTCTTCGATCTCCCCTAGAAATCCCCCCCTCCCCCTCCCTGCTCCCCCTCCCCCGCCGGTCGCCCGATCCCCCCCCCCTTCTTTCTTCCCGACGATCACCCAACCCCCCTTCCATGTCCCCCGTCCCCCCTTCCCTTCCACTTCACCCCACCGCCCAGCTCTTCCTCTCCCCTCACTGCTCTCCCCCGCCGATCATCCCTCTGCCCCTCTCCCCCTTTCTTTCTCCCCGTCGTTCACCCAACCCCCTCCCCTATCCCCCGCCCTCCTCCCCCCTTAGTTCACCCCACCGCCCTGCTCTCCCTCTCCCCCCCTCCGCTGTCACTCCCTTCCCCCCCTCCTCCGGCGCCTCCCCTCTCCACCATTCGCCCCTCATCCGCCTTCCCCTCCCCCTCCTATCCCTCCTCCAGCATCGCACCCACCCTCCCCTCGGCATCCTTCCCCGGCCGACCCCCTTCCCCTATCCCCTCCGTTTTTGGGCCCCACACATACCACCCCTCTGCCCCGGTCCCTCCGACCTCCGCTCCCCCCCCTCTACCTCCGTATCCGCCCCCCCCTGTGATCAGCCCCCGTTCGCTCATGTTCCCCCATTCCCGTTCCCATACTGTCTCCCCCCCATCCCTTCCTACTCCTCCAGAGACTGTCTCCCCCGATGATGGGCGACTTCTCGAGCACTCTGGGTTGCTTGGGTCTGTTCTGTGTTGCAGGTTTTGGGCTCCCTCCCACGTTTTCAAAAGGACTCGGAGACTCTGCGCTTATCCCCGTGCACCCTCCGTGGTGTCGGCCTCCCGAGCACCTTGGCTTCACCGCCTTCAGATTAACGCGGTCCGGCAGGTTTGCGCCCCTCGTGGATGGTCCCCGGTTCCTACAACAGTGGTAGTCTCTTCCTCGACGTCTCCAAATCTCCCAATTCCTGAGGGATTTCTATGTACTATAATGCTCCCTGTTTGTTTTCTTGTCTCTTCGCCTGGATGTCGATGGTATGGGCCGGTTGTGACTGTGTATGTTTGGTGGGTTGCCAATGTCCCAAGCTTGTATCTTCTTTCTGTGCTAAATGAATGAATATCTTATGCTTCCAAAGAAAAAAGCTATACCTGAAAGGGCGTTGGACTTAACACCCTTAGAGAGGGCTGCTTTTTTGCCCTAAGATTAGTTTTAATTTTGGGTATATAGATGTCACTCACTACTATTATGCAGAGACTCAACTCCTCTCCGGGAAACAGAGACTTACTACCTTGATTGAGAAACTGCTTGTTGTCCATCTTAACTTTTCACGATATATATATTACATGCTGGGGGAATATGAAGCCATTTTTTCCTATTCTTGTTTATTTTTGAATTTATTTATTTATTATGCAATTTAAATTTTAACAAGGAAATCTCAAACTTGGAAATCTATCCTTATAAACTTTAAAGATATAATTTCTTGGCGACAATTTTGTAATTATTCTTCCCAGTGTCAAACTTCAATCCATTTGCATTTAGGATAACAATATGGCCGAATCATGAAAAATAATAAACATTAATGTTAATTAATGGACTTGATGGGTGTCTAAAATCAGATCAGTACGATATTAAATAGAAACTGTCTAAGCATATGGAATTGTGTCTCGGTGGGTATTTGATAATTTCTATGTTACTAAAACTTGGGCTGTGAAGCCTGTGATAGCTTGCATTGAAATGTCTGAATGAAAACCTAGAAACAACTTGGAATAGAGGGATTGACTCTATCATTTGTAGGAGTCCTTGTCGATCGTCTATATGAGTATAAAGAAAATACCAGACTTTCTATTAAACGGTTCGATATTTTTATTATATTATTATAGGAGGATGTTCTCACCTAACCCTCCCCCTCCCTATCCCCCCCCCCCAACCTATCTTCCTTATTTTTCGTGGAGTTGCAAACTCCAACTAATGGTTGTTGAGGGCCCTTGTGGGGGAAGATTTAGACCTTTCGGAAAGGTTAGACGGAGCCTGACTCAAGCCTCCAACCCTCCCCCTCCCTCTCTCCCACCCCATGTTACTTTCCTTCAAGTTGCTACCTCCAACTAATAGTTGTGGGTGCCAAGTTGAAGAGAAGAACTCTCTCTCTCTCTCTCTCTCTCTCTCTCTCTCTCTCTCTCTCTCTCTCTCTCTCTCTCTCTCTCTCTCTCTCTCTCTCTCTCCAAGCCCTTGTAAGGTAGAGTTAGGCATTTGGCAAAGACTAGACGAGCTTTGACTCAAGCCTTTTGCCTTTGGTAGCACTACAGTGGAGCTCTAAATAGATCCACACCCATAGGGACTAGACCTCAACCTATATCAGATCTAATAAATTTTGTTGATAAATTGATAAGTAGTCCACACCGTCATCTCTCACACATCACCCCTAATCGAACCCGGATACCGCATTCGACTCTCTGAGGTTGAATACGATTAAAATGAATTGGGATTTCCTTATTGGGCCAGGTCATTTCAGGGCAAACAGATCATTTTTCATAAAGAGAATGAACTTCAAGAGGAGGATTCGGCCCTGCTCGTTTAACAAAGAAGGTGAAGAGGGGAGATCTCGCGCTGGTCCTGAGCTGGAGGAGATGATCACCGAATAGTGAACTGCAAGGAAGGGAAATGGATCAGGGGGTCCAGGGATGGTTCCCTGGGGAAAACCCTCCGATGCCTAAGTCAGTAGAGCAGTGGTCGAAGCTATGAAGGGAGGAAGAAGGAGATGCACGAAATCCCTCTCCACTAAGGTGGTGAAGTGGTTCCTGCTCAGGGAGTTTTAGACGTGTGTTGGCCTTACCTTTCGCTGGAGGGAGTCTCAGGTTTAAATAGTGCACCAGCCTTATGAGTACCGTAAGCTGAGGAGTTTCAGGCGGAGGTTACATCCTCGACGTGAGCTCTTTACGTCCTCATCGCGGGGTCTTTATAGCCTTGAGGATTCGTGGGCCCCCTTATCCTCGTAAACTCCTGCTCAGAAAGGGTTCTCAATAGTAGCGTGGATAAGCAACCGTCAGTCAACCCAAGCGTGAAGAGTGTCAGCCTTGTTGATGGGAATCGACACCGAGCATGTACTTTTTTCTTTTACATTTATGTTCTTTTAGTTTATGTTTATATCCTTGGAAAAGTATGTACGTAAATGTAAGGCTTTATAAGCCAATGAGTCATTCCCATGGATTGTGTGGATTTTTATGCAATTAGGCAGTAGGACCAGCAAGGGGGCCCTCAGCCCTTTCCCATTGGTCCATGTCACCTTGTGGGCCTGGTCAACCTTCCTAGGTGGACATCTAGAAGGGTGGGCTGGTCATATGGACACATGGGGTTAAAGGGGTCAACATTCTAATAGGTTGGCCACCTACCCCATTCAACCTTACACATGGTCAATGGTGCGCCCCCTTCCCCTTGATTTTTTTATTAGTTTTTGTGTGTTATTCACACCTCATCCCAGCCCTTCAATCCCCACCCCTAGATCTAAGGGTTGAGGTTAGATTTGGTTGGAATCATATATAAGCTTGTATTTTCATGTGAAAATTAGTGAAAATTCAAAAAAAAATTGGAAAGGCCAAAGGCTTCTTGCGCCCCCAGCTCCTCCCCTCTGATCTTTCTTCTCAAACCTCCAGTTCTAGAGTGATTTCTATCTTCTATCCCCTCCCCTCTATCTCCGGTGATCATCTGTGCCGCCGCCGCCGCCGTTCGTGCCGCCTTCAAGCCGCCGCGAAGCCGTCTTCGGTATTCTGTCCTGCTGGATAGAGGTGTCTTCCCAAAATTTCTGCTACCCGCCACGGCCTCTTCGTGGTCTGCAATTTTTATGGTGTGTTACTATCTTCCACCCCATCATCCACAAAAAAATTCAAGTCCAAAATCCCTCGTTTAGTAATTTTCAATTTTCGTGCATCTTTCATTCCCAGATCCGTTTTGTCTCTGTCTACAGTGACAGCAGCCCTGTGTTTCTCACCTCCGACCCTCTTTTTGCTTTTTTCAAACCCTCCCCATTTTACTGGGAGTTCTGTCCATCATCCCCTACATCTACCATTTTTCTTGATTTTTTATCCGCCCTCTATCCATTTTTCAAAATTCGTGTTCTATCTCAGCTACAATGCTTTCAGCCCATTTCTAGATCCGACCCACTTCCAGTTCAAAAATCCCATCAATTCGTAGCCACATCCAAACTTGTCCAAACTAGTTTTTCCGTTTTTCTAGCTTGATTTACTACAACTTTACTGAAGACCACTACTTCAAATTCGGACATTCACATATCGGTCAAAGGCCGTTCTCAGAGAATATCCTTGCAGATCTGAGTGTTCGACTACTGTACAATAGGAAGTTGAAAATTCATTAAAACCTAGATCCGTGCAGATCCAGGCCCGATCTTCAGGCCTAGATTGAAGGATTTTAAGTTAGCTTTCCAACGGTGCCAATCTCGTGTCGATCCGACATCGGGGCTGATCGCAGCGCCCGTTCTTGTCGGGACGCGCTCTGAAAACCAGAAGTTACAGATCCGTGGCCGGTTATTCCGACCGGTGCCGATCGGAGCGGCCCGGCCTCCGACAGGCGAACCAGCGCGTCTCCACTCCAGGGAGCGCTCATCCAGGCATCCACCACCACAGCGGTGCCACCGGGTCCCACACGGCCCCTCCGGACAGCACGTGGACCCCACCGTCACGTGTTCGGGTGCTGCCGAAGCTACGCGAGAAGCCGCCCGTCACCCGAAATCGATCCTCCCGGACCCCATTGTGTCGCCCTTTACCTCCCTGCGTGGAGTGGGCTGTAACTCATTGTTGTAATCTTTATGTATTAACTGTCCCGGGAGTACAAGATCGGCCGAGTCCGTCTTCCCCACGCCCGGTAGCGTGGAGGTATCATTTTCGCTCCCTTCTCGGCTTTTGCTTTCTTTCATATATATATCTTTATGCCGCTGCAAGAGAGCATGTGTAGGGATATCTAGCTCGCTATATGATGTTTATTACCGCTGCTGCGAGAGAGAGAGTGACCGTCCCGTGACCCGATCCGGACACAAAAGAGAGCCGATCACCCTAGCTCATTATCGGTTTCTCAACCGCGCACGTCCGACGCTTCCCTCGTTAAGGGACAATCGCGAGCTTGTCGTGTCCGTGGTCTCGTCCCGCATCAATTTGGTATCAGAGCGAGGTTGAGTCTAGGGTGTCAAAAAAAAAATGTGTGTCATTTACGTCTAGCCATTAGTCATTGTCTAAGTCGTGTTTAGGGTCCTCATTGTTTTTCAAATAAAAAAAAGTGCCTTTTTGCATTTACATCCCTTTACTTGGTATATCAAAAGGTGTTGTCCGAACGTTAGGCTACGCCTATCGGGAAGGCCGCACACTTGCGCGAGTGATCTTCGGATCGAGTAACTCCGCCACGTACTGAGTTTTGGTTACGTCTAGGTGCATCATATTAGTGTGCGTTTGCATTAGTCGGTGTTTCCTAGTCCGTGTCGTTGCATGCCCACTCGGCGTGGTACCCAAACCCATCGCCCCACATCTATGGCTAACCCTCGCGATGCCGCCTCGGGAGACTTCCACTCCTTACAGGAGGCAATGTTGGCCATTATGGCTCTGATGGACCGATCCGAAGCCACCTTTCGGACCTTCACCGAAACCATGGATGGTCGCCTACGAGCTATGGAGGAACGCATGGAGACATCCGTCCAAGGCCTGGTAGGACGGTTGGAAGGGATGTCCCACGGAGACCCTCCTAGAGTGCTCCAAGACCCACCCCCACCTGCCCAGGCTGCCGCCCAAGGCCAAGCCAATCCTATAGCTCAGGCCCTGCCTGCCATTGTGGCCCAGGACCCGCCCGCACATGCTCTTCAGCCACCCGCCCCTCCTCGGGTTCCCGACTTACCACGCCGTGACCTTGGTCTCGAGGACTATGGGTCCGACAATGCCTATGAGGGGTATGGTCAGCGTCGTCATGGCTTTCAGCCACAAAGAGATGAGGATGATAGGGTCCTTAAGACCGTGCGAGCAGACCCTCCCACTTTTTACGGGTCTTTGGATCCGAAAGTCTACCTAGATTGGGAGTTCGGCATGGACCGTTACTTTGAATGGTATGATATGTCGGAGCGTCAAAGGGTCCGATTCGCCACCATGAAACTCATGGGGCAGGCGCAAACCTATTGGAAGAATGTGGAGAGCCTGCTACTTCAGCAGCTAGAACCCCCGATTGACACATGGGCCGAGATGAAGAATAAACTTCGGCAAAAGTACCTTCCTCCCACATACCGCCAGCGACTCATCGATAGATGGCAAAGTCTTAGCCAGGGAGATCGGTCCGTCTCCGAATACATTGCGGAGTTTGATGAGTACTTTCTACGATGTGGTGTCACGGAGGAGAGTACCATGCCCGTTTCCCGCTTTCGACGTGGTTTGCGGCCACACTACCAGTATGAACTTTTCCGCCGCAATGCCAAGACGTTGGAAGAGGCATACCAGGTTGCTCTTGAGTTGGAGCAATTTGAGGGAGAGTTCGAGTCTAGCCATCGGTTGGGCCCCACCCCTCTCCGTAGTACCGAGCCCCGTCACTCCATAGGCCCACATCAGCGGCCTCCCATGGCTCGACCTCAGGAGCCCACCCGTCAGGAGCACTTCGCTCCACGGCCACGCCCTCCTCCACCCCGGGATCTATTTCCACCCCAACCACCGGCACCCGTTGCCCGTCTCCCGGCTCCTATAGCCCATCCTCTGGCACCGACACCCCCTCCATTATTGTCCAAGGCACCTACACCTCCCCCATTGCTGCCTACACCCCCTACCCGACGGGATGATAAGGGTAAGGCCCCTTTTATAGGAGAGAGTAGTCGGTCGAGAGTGCAGTGTTTCCACTGTCACGGGTTTGGCCACATTGCCAGCGAGTGTCCCGCTCGCACCACCCTAGCCCTAGGTGTTGGGGAATCCGTACCTCCTGAGCTTGAGTGTGTCGATTACGTGGCCGATGAGACACTAGCCGAGGAGTACTATGCTTTGGGGGGAGAACTAGGGGACTCTCCCGCAATGCAGGATGCGGCCACCTAGTGGGATTGATGTTACCACCTTAGTCTAGAGTCGTGCATGAGTCAGTGTGTTTTCCTTGTGTGGTTTATTTTGTGTGGTTTGTTTGCATGATTTGTGTGTTGTTTGTATGCATGTGTCTTGTGCAAGCTCGTTGTCGTTCTCTTTTGAGTAAGAGGCGAGTGGACTCATTCGATGAGTATGGGATCGGTTCTACATCTATACCCGGATCAGTCACCTATAGGGACTCAGCGGTGATTCCTAGTGAGTCTTCGAGCTGCTTCCTTCCCTTTTGAGAGTGCCCCACCCGGAGTGTCCACCTTTAGCCCATAGCAGTTCACGCATATCGAGTATATATGGAATGAGCAGGTGACGATCACTTGGAGTGGAGCATACCCGTGCTACTTGGCACGGTGACGGATCCGCCGGAGTACTCGAGCATCCCTACCCCTACTCGACGGGGTCGAGTTCCTCCCACCCGGGGAGAGTTGATGGGAATCGACACCGAGCATGTACTTTTTTCTTTTACATTTATGTCCCTTTAGTTTGTGTTTATATCCTTGGGAAAGTATGTACGCAAATGTAAGGCTTTATAAGCCAATGAGTCATTCCCATGGATTGTATGGGTTTTTATGCAATTAGGCAGTAGGACCAGCAAGGGGACCCTCAGCCCTTTCCCATTGGTCCATGTCACCTTGTGGGTCTGGTCAACCTTCCTAGGTGGACATCTAGAAGGGTGGGCTGGTCATATGGACACATGGGGTTAAAGGGGTCAACATTCTAATAGGTTGGCCACCTACCCCATTCAACCTTACACATGGTCAATGGTGCGCCCCCTTCCCCTTGATTTTTTTATTAGTTTTTGTGTGTTATTCACACCTCATCCCAGCCCTTCAATCCCCACCCCTAGATCCAAGGGTTGAGGTTGGATTTTGTTGGAATTATATATAAGCTTGTATTTTCATGTGAAAATTAGTGAAAATTCAGAAAATTTGTGGAAAGGCCAAAGGCTTCTTGAGCCCCCAGCTCCTCCCCTCTGATCCCTCTCCTCAAACCTCCAGTTCTAGAGTGATTTCTATCTTCTATCCCCTCCTCTCTATCTCCGGTGATCATCTGTGCCGCCGCCGCCGCCGTTCGTGCCGCCTTCAAGCCACCGCGAAGCCGTCTTCGGTATTCTGTCCTGCTAGACAGAGGTGTCTTACCAAAATTTCTGCTACCAGCCACGGCCTCTTCGTGGTCTACAATTTTTATGGAGTGTTCCTATCTTCCACCCCATCATCCACAAAAACATTCAAGTCCAAAATCTCTCGTTTATTAATTTTCCATTTTCGTGCATCTTTCATTCTCAGATCTGTTTTGTCTCTGTCTACAGTGACAGTTGCCCTGTATTTCTCACCTCCGACCCTCTTTTTGATTTTTTCAAACCCTCCCCATTTTACTGGGAGTTCTGTCCATCATCCCCTACATCCACAATTTTTTTTGATTTTTTATCCGCCCTCTATCTATTTTTCAAACTTCGTGTTCTATCTCAGCTACAGTGCTTTCAGCCCATTTCCAGATCCGACCCACTTCCAGTTAAAAAATCCCATCAATTCGTAGCCACATCCAAACTTGTCCAAACTAGTTTTTCCGTTTTCCTAACTTGATTTCCTACAACTTTGCTGAAGACCACTACTTCAGATTCGGACGTTCACATATCGGTCAAAGGTAGTTCTCAGAGAATAGCCCTGCAGATCTGAGTGTTCGGCTACTGTACAATAGGAAGTTGAAAATTCATTAAAGCCCAGATCCGTGCCGATCCAGGCCAGATCTTCAGGCATAGATTGAAGGATTTGAAGTTAACTTTCCAACGGCGCTAGTCTCGTGTCGATCCGACATCGGGGCTGATCCCAGCGCCCGTTCTCGCCGGGACGTGCGCTGAAAACCAGAAGTTACAGATCCGTGGCCGGTTATTCCGACCGGTGCCGATCGGAGCTGCCCGGCCTCCGGCAGGCGAACCAGCGCGTCTCCACTCCAGGGAGCGCTCATCCAGGCATCCACCACCACAGCGGTGCCACCGGGTCCCACACGGCCCCTCCGGACAGCACGTGGACCCCACCGTCACGTGTTCGGGTGCTGCCGAAGCTACGCGAGAAGCCGCCCGTCACCCGAAATCGATCCTCCCGGACCCCATTGTGTCGCCCTTTACCTCCCTGCGTGGAGTGGGCTGTAACTCATTGCTGTGATCTTTATGTATTAACTGTCCCGAGAGTACGAGATCGGCCGGGTCCGTCTTCCCCACGCCCGGTAGCGTGGAGGTATCGTTTTTGCTCCCTTCTCGGCTTTTGCTTTCTTTCATATATATATCTTTATGCCGCTGCAAGAGAGCATGTGTAGGGATATCTAGCTCGCTATATGATGTTTATTACCGCTGCTGCGAGAGAGAGAGTGACCGTCCCGTGACCCGATCCGGGCACAAAAGAGAGCCGATCACCCTAGCTCATTGTCGGTTTCTCAACCGCGCACGTCCGACGCTTCCCTCGTTAAGGGACAATCGCGAACTTATCGTGTCCGTGGTCTCGTCCCGCATCACTTGTCCCGGGCGATAGGCATACCTTGGGTGAGGTTCGGTCGGAGTGGGCGATGGGCGCCAACCCTTATCCCGGCTAGGGGGATAGGTTGGGCGTGGGTCTTCCTCCGACGGGACCGACGCTCGGCCTTCCGAGCCTAATGGCCGCCTAAGAAGTGCTTGATCCCGAGTGAACTTATTGGACGTTCATGCTAAGTGGGCCCTGCGGGGCGGTCACTTAGATGAGCTGGATCTCATTTGGTCTCGCTAGACCTAGATCGGTCGCTATTAGATGGACTACAGAAATTCCCCTCTCCAAAAGATCTTAAAGTAAAAGCTAAACGACGCAACTTAAGTCAGCCCCATGGTCCCATCCGTAGTCGACCAACCTTGGGTCTAGATATCGATCCATTTTGGCAATCCTGCTTCCTGGGTTTGAGCGGTCGATTGAGAGCACTTGCATGGAAGAGGAACCTCGAACACGTTGATGGGCCTGCTATTAACATTAACTACGTACAATGGGGCACGTGATAGGGAGACTAAGTGGCAGATACAAGGGGGAGAGATCACGTGACAGTTGAGCTCGTTTGGAGAGAGAGAGAGGAGTCAACATGGGAGAGGGCAGTGCTGCGCTGTTGTCCCCCTTCACAACTCCCCGGATGCTTGCGAAGGGAAGCTTCCCTTATTAAACTCAGAATCCGTGGGCGTATGTGTATAAACTATATATCCAAATCTCATTTGGTGGACCTAATTAAGATTTGCAGTGCAATTGGCTCTCTTTTCAGATTTGGGAGGGAGGTGGAGACGAGGCCGGGCAGGTTATTAACCGATCGAATGAAGGAGGAAGTTAACGGTGCCATGCTTTAAAAAAGTATCACATGTCACTCTCTGTCGTCTAATCTGAAAGTTGGGTGATCAACACGATGAATGGATGATCAAAATATGGGGAACACCAAATTAAATTTCATTCTTTCTTACCGTCAAATCTTTAGATCAGACGACGGTGATCACCTAGGAGACTGGTATGTCATGTCCATGTGAAGTTGGCAGTACCGTAGCATATTCTCTTAATCAATCCAATGCTCAAGGTGATGGCATTTCTTTTCTTTTACCCCATACAGACCCTTTATGATAAAATGCGTTAATGCATGCCTTGCTTTACGGGGAAATTAATACGTTGTTATAGCTAAGTAGCCAGCCTTATACCGTACATCATATAGCAAGAATTAACAAGGGTCAAATTGGCACAATTTGGTCGATCCATAATATCTTTAGTTAAACTTTTGATGCATATGCTAGGTGATCGTAATTTAATTAATGCAGCTTTTGGATCTTGTGGATCTATCTCACGTACAAAAGTTTATACCCAGTGCAGTGTTTAAAGTCAACTTTGAGGAAGCAAATTGGGCATATGTATACATGATTTTATCAGTCTGATGTCTTGTGAGCCATCACCTCAAGTATATATTTTAGTGCGTCCATATGCTTTTTTCTAAGGATTTTCTACAATTGGGATCATTAAAAGAAAAACAAATGTCGTTTGGCGTGCATCGGACTTTTCCTCATCGAACACATATAGTTCTATATATATATATATTTCCCTTAATTAGTTTCAAACAGGAGTTTATATATATTAACTATATATGTTTCACATACGTATAATGACTGCTGGTTCCACCTTCACATACGTACGTGTGGCGTATCAAATTAATTATAGGGTTATGACATGTAAGATCACGTACGTATGGCGTATCAAATTGTAGCGTTATGAAATGTAAGATCACGCGCGTACGGCGTGTCAAATTAATTATGAGGTTGTGAAATAATCAAAAGGGACGACAGTGTGATGCTATTTCGTATATGTTCTTTTCAAACATTAATTTTTTTAATTGGTTGTTGCCTCCAAGTCTGATATGTTGTTGCAACAAAACCTCCCCTTTGTGACAATATAAAGCAATTTAATTATCTTGAGATCCTCTTCAAACATTCCAGCAATTGTTGGCCAAGAACATTAAGTTACGTGCGTGCGTGGTCATGATCTGACCTAATTTTTATATATGTCAAGAGATCTGATCTCATCTAAATTTGGATGCATGCTAGTTGTTGCTACAGGATCATTCATGTTTCTTATAACTTAAATTGCTACCCTCCGAAAAAAATTGTTTTTTTTTTTTGAGAAAGTAATTAATTAGAGGGAGAAGATTTATTCTTTCAACCTGAAAGATTGCAAGCACAGAGACGGTAATTAAGAGCCATAATCCAACGTGAAGAGCAGACTACGTACTTAATTACGTACCCGAGGCATATATCACAGGCACATATGTATATCCAAGATCTGCGTACATATATATAGCAGTCATATTAGAAATTAATCCAAGATGAAAAGGGAGTTGGCAGACCCCGCCAAGTTTTAACTGGCCAAACAGGAAGAAGAAATAAATTAAAGGATATTGAAGGGGGCGGGCTTCTACCACAAATAGTTAATTAAACTGCTACACACTTCGATAATCGGCAGATGGAGAGCATCAGATTGAGGGCATTGCAAAGCCCACGAAGACCGACCGCCTCAGAGAGAAAATGAGATTGCAACTCACACACAGCACCTCCTCCTTAATGAAGATTCGGCTATGTATATATAGATATAGTATGTCGTGATACAACATATGCACTACACAAAATGTCATTATATGAGACCCGCTGGAAAAAGAATACAAACGAATGAAACAACAAAAATGGCAACTAATTAATTAGAATAACATCATAGGCCAGACCCTGCAAGGGCAAGAAGCAGCTCGATGGAGTAATTAAAAATCCTCTCTGCGACGCCTGCATGGAGATATATATATATATATATATGAAGCCCCCATAAATGTAACAAAAGAATTAATGGAAGACGTACTTAATGAATGCAAATGCAGTACGTGGCCCTTCCTCCATCCTTCGTATATGCAAATGCATGCCCACAGCGCTAGCTGCTCTTATTTACAATCCCTTCGTTGCCTGCTAGCATCAGGTACTTGTCCTTCCTGGTGAGCGTGGTGCACCCGAACCCTAGGGCCCCGGCGAGGTCCCCCTGCACCTGGTTCGCCACCTCGACGCTGCTCCTCCTCGCCCCGTCCGCCTGCACCGCGGGCACCTCCCGGAGGAACTCCACGGTGTAACTGGGGAAGGGGTCCATCGCGAAGAAGAGGGGGTCCATCCACTTGCGTCCCCCGGCGGTGGTGCCGTAGAACATGGCCACCCGGGCGTGGAGGGCCACGGGGACGACCCCCTCCGCCACCACCTCCGCGAACAGCGGGCTGAAACGGAGCAGATAGGGCTCCCTGCAGGTCGTCCCCTCCGGGCACACCACCAGGTCCCCCTTGCTCAGCTCCTCCCCCATCCTCCTCCGGTCTTCCTCCCTCTCCCTCGTCAGCCGCACCGTCCGGATCGGCGCCAGCATCTCCGAGACCCGGCTGAGGCTGTAGGTGACCGCCGTCACGGGATTGCCGAGGGCGCCCGAGATGTAGATGGGGTCGAGGAGGGTGCGGTGGTTGCAGGCGTAGAGGCGGCCTCGTCCCTCCGACGACCCGCCGCCGCCGTCGGCGCCGGTGGGGGTGAAAGGTGACCTGACGAGCCTGTTGGTCATGCCGGTGAAGGCTACGATGGGGATGGAGAGCTTGTAGGGCAACAAGAAGAGGGCGACGGCCCTGAGGACGGCGAGGAGCAACCCAACAGGGAGCCAGAGGAACATGGCGAGTGTGGCAGCCGGGGTGGGCCGGAAGGCGATCCTGCCGTCATGGAACACCAGTGGCTTGGAGTCCTTGTGATCTCTGGGCAGGGGATGCCACCTCATCCTGTCGGCTTTGCTCACCGTGAACACTTCCTGTTGCAGCAGCAGGGCATCCAATCGTTAGAAAGGAACACCGTAATGCATGAGTGCAGTTTTAAGTATATATACATAGAAAAGCAGAAAACGTACGTAGAATACCGTAAAATATTATATTATATTTGTGTGGCATATAAAACAATATTTTCATAATATTTTTTATAGATTTTTTCAGTCTAACCAAAGAAGGTCTGAGTGTGTGTGTGTGTGTGTGTGTGATGGGGTTTCTTTTTCCAATTAGCCACAAATTGAAGCAAGATAAAGACTTTTCACATGTCTAATAAAATGACATGTACAATGGCGGACACCTAGTTGATAAAAAGATCTGTGACACATGCTATATTATTATTAACATTGAGGAGTTAACAAACTTGTTAAATTAATCCATGGTAAATTTTCAAGAAAAACTTTCATACAATAAAAATATATAGGTGAGTGAGTGAGTTACAGAGAGTATTTTAAGGGGGTACTCTAAAAAAGAATACAAGTAGCAGTGTGGCACTTCCCTTCAAAAAACGATTTTGCGTGTTGGCAATTTAAGTGATCGACTCTTTTGCAATGGGACCAATAATCAAGCCTGATTCCTCGTCGTCACATATTTTGCAAGGGTGCACAGTTAATAAGATATTTTTTTGAGGATCTCGCAGCAATTGACGGGAAAATGAGGCATGATGTTAAGAAAGTCCATGGTGGTTGTAGCGTCCATATATATATATATATATATATATATATATATATATATAGACGAATTCAAATCCCATCCTCCAATCTCCGCCCCAGATTTCCCAAACACTTGTACTCTTCTCTCTATCTTAATCCATCGCCAGAGGCAGTCATGGGCCATGGGAGTCGACTTCTTATGCTTCTTAATTCCCTTTGTGTATACCTTAATTGGTTTGGGGATTACATCAAGTGACCTTGCAATATCGATGTGTTACTATATAGCTAGAAAATATCTACTTGATCAATCTTAAGATGTAATCAAAACCTAATGTCAGTAATGATGAATGCTTTGAAACATATATATATATATATATATATATTTAAGCCATTATACTATTTGCTTAGATAGTGCATCCTAAAGCCAGCCAAACTTTGTAGTAGTGGTGGCCTGATTAAATGAGATATACGGCCAATAAATGTGGCCAATCATGTGTGGTAAAAATGTAGCATCACTCTCGTTAGATTAAGCGTAGAATATACAGGAGATTAAACTTAAGTTCGGTGGCTTCCTTCCCGGAAACACTAAATTCAACCTTCTTTACTATCAGACTCTTTAGATCTGATCAGACAGTGACTAATTAAAGAGAATGATATGCCACATTAGTTTGAGCTACGTACTTTCAGCCTGGCATCATATATATATATATATATATATATATATAGAGCAGCCAAGGTTTCTCGTGCCGATCTTAATTAATCCGCTTCTCCGTTTTTGAGGAGAGTCGAGAATAAAAGAACATTTATCAAAAATCATTTTTTATAACATGACATATGTTATATCGACGTGTTGATTTTATCACAACACGATCCAGTACACTCATATTGGATCTATCCGAATAGCAGTTCTAGATAGAATAGAATGGCTGAAAGACCAACATGACAATATATCTAAGAGTAAAAAAAAATGAAAAAATTAAGAAGGGAAGAAGGCAATCCCATATTGTGTTGCAAAGGCTCACCTTGCACTTGGAGAAGAAGGGAAACAGGTGGTGATGAGATTTATTGCACCCTCCCACCCACAGCACGCCGTCGGCATCGCCCTCCTCGCCGCACATCTGCCGGAGCACCTCCTCCATCTTGCTCTCCTCCATGGCTCCGGTGTAGTACCCGCCGGCCACCCTCAGCTCCCTCCCCACCACCACATCCACCCCCAGATACTCCTTCAGGGACGCCTCCACCATCACCCTCGGCATCCCGGTCATGCACACCTTCTTTCCCCCTCCCCCCGTCAGCAGCCGGAACCCTTCCAGCCCGACGTCCCCCAGCAGGTGCTTGGGCAGCACCGCCCTCCCCACCCTGAACCCCTCCTCCCTGATCCCACGAAAGCACACCATGGCCATCACCTTTAGGCTCACCTCCTCGCCGGCGCAGCAGAGGAAGGGGTAGAGCAGCAGGAGGAGCAGTGCCCTCAGGAGGGCCCCCGTCTCCAGGGCCACCAGCATGAAGTAGGGGAAAGTGGAGGAGGTCCTCAGCAGCCCATCTTCCACGCTGCATACCACGGCGCGGGGGCGGCGGCGGCGGCTGCTGCTGCCGTCGGGCTTCTCCGCCTTCTGCGACGGGGGCCATTGAAGTAAAGGAGCGCTGTGGGAGCTCCGGCGGTGGGGAGAGAGCGTGCCGCCCAGCCTCCTCGTGAGGTAGACATAGGAGGAGATGAGGGTCTTCAGCAGGGTGCGCTTCCCTGTCATCTCCTCTTCGTCGTCGTCGTCGTCGTCGGTGGTGCCGAAGGGGAAGGAACTTCCCACGGGCCAGATATATAGCCGCCCGCCATGGTGCCAAAATGGTCGCGGAGGTTAACCCAATTTTAAGCCTCTTTAATAAAAGACAAAAATGGACACGCACGGAAGAGGATATTACGGCCCTTGCCACGTGATCTCGGCTGTGATCACGTAAAAAGGTCAGCCATGGAGGCTTGCGGGGGACATTTCTTGGGTCTCTGGTCCACATACCTGGCGAGGAGGGGGGGGGGACGGGGACACTGCCTGTCACATATTAGTGTGGACGCAGCGAATCACGCAGCCCTCTGGTCTCACGTTAAATCGGCAAACTTCGTATTTTTCTCAGTCTCTTAAAAGTGTAAAATTTTTCTTCGGCGAGAGAGAGAGAGCTGTTTCCAAAATTTCAACTCTTTTTTTTTCTCCAGGGGCTCCACCACTCCACCGGGTTCGATGGGGGGGGGGGGGGGGGTTGCGGGTGGTGCAAGGAAGGATTCGGTGCCACCACACGCGACACCGTGGATGACCTCCGCGTTTGAACGCCCCACACCCGGTGGGGAGTTGGTGAAGGTTGGTCGCCGGATCAGCGCGGATTTCTTTTGATCCGCGGCGCACTGCGCCCGAAACATGACGATGCCCCCCCCCCCCTGCACAATACAAATATTGAACTTTGAGCTCAGCCGCGTTGACTCACCGACCCTCGGCCCATTATAACAAATCAAATGGAATGAAAAAGGAAATTGCAAATACACGAGCGCCACTTGCCGTACATTTTGCGTTACTAATTGTCCAGACAAATGTTATCATAATAGAATCGATAATTAAATCGGTCGATCAGTTAATTCGATTTAAATCCATTGGTTCAATCAAATGGATTTAAGTCAGAATGTCATCGTAATATAATGATTAAAATAAAAATATATATATGCATAATATTATTTGTGATTACGTAACTATATAAGTAAAAAAAATTACAATGATATGATTAAATAAATTGACATTAAAATTTTGTAATATTCTATTGGTCTTCACTCTTTACAATTGACATCGATATTCCTTTAAATTTTAAAACTTCAAATATATCTAAAATAAAATGATAAATAACAATCAATCAAAAATAGTAAGATAATTTTGTTCACACATAAATACTATTTTAAATATCTGACTTTTTTTTAAGCAATACCTAAACAGATTCGAGGATCTGTTAGGCGATTTTATTAATATAGCAAAAAGATAAAGAGCATACAAAGAAGCCAGAGCCAAGAAAGGGACACCCTACGCAGAGGGGTCATAATATGATTATGGCTCAAAGAAACCAAAAGAAAGAACACGAAAGCTACCTAGTGGCAATAGAACCAAGCAAAAAAACGGGGGAACTAAAGACGATAACGGATGGGTCGCCGGCGAGAGCGCCTTGTCTTCACCATTTGGAAACCAAGCTCATCAGCCTCTCTCTCAATCGGTCTAGGCAGCCCTGCAGAAACACCCGGATCAGCCTGAACATCCTCTAAATCAGCAGGAGGCAGGCTGGAAGATGCAACGAACGGCTACAAGGAAGGGCCACCAGGATCATTTGGAGCAGCCAAATCTAAGACATCGGAGTGCGGCTTCACCGATTGGACAGCGTTAACAAGCCGACGAGTCGCAGGTATAGACGAAGCAGCAACATAGGGCTGTTGGAGAGAAGTTGCAGACGCAGCTATGGGAACAACAGCAGCAGCACCAAACTCGGGCCCACCAGTAGATCGAACCATAGGGGTGTCCGGAAGGATGGGCATAGGACCAGCAGAAGAAGCCTCCACGGGAATAATAGATTTGGTAGTAGAGAAGATCGGTAAGGCATTAACTTCATCACGCATGGCACGAAGGGCAGCCAAACGAGCCTGACGCGCAGCATCCTGTGAGGCGGCAGAGACTAGGGGCGCAGCAGGAGACACCAAAGTGCAGGACGAAGCAGGAAGAAGGTCAGCTCTAGGCACAGGCAGGGCGACGCTTGGTGTTGAAAGGGCCATGCCAGCAGCAAGAGTAGATCCACACAAGGTGGAGGGCAGGAGAGGGACAGCAGAAAACGACGGGCTACCCGCATGAATACCGGGCAAGGATGACAAACTGGGCACAGTAGGTGGGGGAGAGACGATCCCAATAGGCACAGCCACAGTACCGGAAGTAGGAACAGCATGAGCATCACCAGACGCGGGAGCAACGTCAATAGGAATACCAGTCTGCACAACGGTAGGAGGATCCTTCGAGGAGGAAACAACACCAGCAAGGGGTAGGGCCCCTTCATCTACACAAGCAGTAGGAGCTATAGTGAGATCAGAGGATGCAACAGGGACAAAACCAGGCGGATGGTCCAACTGGAGGGAAGACACAGCCGTAGCAGGCGGGACAGTAGAAGCATCACCAATAGCAACAGGCAAATCCACAAGAGCCTTGGAAGGGCGCCAGACGCGCTTGGGAGCAGCAGGGGCAGTAGGAGCATAGGGCGGGGCCTGATTACCAGGAGGCGCATCATCCTGCGAAGCTGGAGGATCAGAAATCCCAGGTGGCCTCTTCTTGCATTTAGAATGATCATGGCCAAGGCGTCTGCAAGATGAACAGAACAACGGCGGGACAAGATAGACAAGAGGTTGCCAAAAGCCATCCGATCCATAGCCAATCAAAACCCGGTGCGGTAGGGCCTTGGAAATGTCCAGCTGAACACAAATACGAGCAGCTTGTGTGCGAGACAAGCACAGAGTATCTCTGTCCACTTTGAGCACGGGACCAATGCTACCAGCAATAGAATGAAGCATAGCAACATTGAAGAAATTGGCAGGCTACCCAGGCATTACGACCCAAACAGGGACAACAGGAGAATCAGCAAATGGGGTGAAGTCCATCGACCACTTAGAGAACCAAAAGGGCTTACTCTTCACAAGCAAAGAATCCTTGAGCAACACTTGAAGAAAGTCATCCTGATTCTGAAAATGCAGAAGAAGATGCCGACCATCCAGGGAGCTCATAGAAAAATCTTGTTTAAACATAAACCGTTGCGCAAGGCGCAGCCTGATCTCTTGAAATGGAGGCCTGCCCAAGGGGGTCTTGGCAACAATGGCATGTGCTAGTGGCTTACAAGAGATGTTGATTTCATCCATCGAAAAGAAGGTGGCTGGTTCACCCATATCAGTAGATGCTGGACTATGAACAGCAATGGGAAGAGCCGGTGGTGCAATAGCATCGAGCAGCACTTGGGCAAAGGAGGGAACCGCACCAGGGGCAAGGCCTGTGGGCAAATCCCCTGAACCAGATAGTGGAGGCTGAGAAGCAGCCCTTGGAGACGCGGGCGGAGGGATAGTAGCACGTCCAGCACGCACAGGAGGGCCACCATGCAGACCATCAACATCGGACGGAGGGGCGAGTATAGGAGGAAGCGACAGGGCCGAAGCCGGGCCAGCCACAGCGACGGGATCAGCAGCAGACCCCACGCCGCATACCCCTATACCAACCGCAGCAAGATAGGGAGCCGACGCGCCCAGCACCACCGCAGGCAAAGAAGACGCAGGGCAGGAAGACGAAGGGGCACCACCCAATGAAGAGGCAGCGAGCGACGGAGGGAGCGAGGCCGGCAGGACAACAGGAAGAGCGCCAGCAGGAGAGGCCAATGGAGGGGGAGGAGGAGGCGGATGCCCCCCCCCCCCATGGCCGGCCATGGTCGGCGAAGGCCAAGGCCTCGCAGGCGACCAAGGTCGCTAAAATGTCCTTGTCATCCAAATATCTATATTTTTTATTTCTTATTTCTTTGATTTAAGCAGTGAATCGGATCAGATCAATTCACCGGTCGAATTACGATTCGTCTGGTTCGTCCCATGTTTTAACATTAGACTGAATCGGCCTTAATCGAATCGGTTCCTAGGCTGATTGACGGTCAGACCGGTCCGATCGACCGATCCGGTCCGATTCTGATAACACTGGTGTAGAGAACTTTTATTAATTTTTATATTTTAAAATTTACTCAAACTTTTGAGCTCACCCGGCATACACTTATGTACGAGGCCTACCTCAATTGGATCGTTAAATAACAATAATAATTCAAAAAATATTATTTATTTAGTGTTTTATTTTTTAAGTCATTTGATCGAAGTGGACCTTATAAATATGTGTGGGTCAAGAGGTCAAAAGATCGGGATATTTTTTTAAAACAAAAAAAAATCACTTCATAACTAGCGTGTGGTAATCAGGTGTGTAGAATTTTATTCTAAATAGATAATGACTTACTAAATTATAATTAAACATAGGAAGATATACTATATTGTAATTAATGGATGTTATAATTGTTATGTAACTAATTAAATTACTACTATTTGATTGAAATATATAATTCAATATAACATAATCTGGTCAAAATAATATGTACAATTTTATAAGTAAAAAAATGACATATTCATATATATATATATATATATATATATATATATATATATATATAGAGAGAGAGAGAGAGAGAGAGAGAGAGAGAGAGAGATTAAAGGGATAGTTGCATGGTTAGTTCGATAATGGATTTACTCCTATCCTTAATTCATGCTGACCTCTCTCAAGTGGCATATGTAGCACCCCGGATTACTCTCCTTGTAACTCTTTAAAACAAAATACAGTCAAAGATAATAAGTATGAGATCTTTCCATTGTATTTAAACATTTTACATGCATGCTCTAAGGTTGCAAAGAGTTACACCTACTAACCCATTTCATCAACAATTTATGATGGCTATAATCAATGCATGGTTGTAGCATTTATTATCTTCCTCCCAAAGATTTTGGTTATTTGCATGTGTGTGCCTTAGAGATTCGGCGCAATGCGCCCAACCGAATGTCTTTCTCTCGGGGTTGTTCAGAAGCGAATCCGTTAGGCCCTGTTTGACAATCGGTTAAGCCCGGGTAGGGTAAGTTAACCGGGGTCAGGTGGGTTATTCCTAATTTGATATTTTTTTTCTTAACCGGGGTTAGATAGGGTTAAAGTGGATTAACTCATTCCTAGGAAATAGGTGGAATGAGTTAATCCACCTCGATTAGGGTTAGGGGTCGGGTGGGCCACCCCGGGTAGACCACCCTCCCCTAACTTAACCCGTTATCAAATTCGCCCATAGGCTGTGACGGGACCGCCACCTAGCACTGGGAATGGCAATTCACGTAATTTTTGGGAAAAAACAGTGGGACAAAAGGATAGCTTACCCGATGACAACGCCCTCGTCGGGAAAGAAAGCTTCCGGATTGGTAGGCAAACCGCGCGGTCTGCCTAGAAGATCTCTCCATCGGGTCCGACAGCATTTGTTGTTTTAAGAATGATTGGATTGGCCGGGGGGAGAAAGACCATGCACATTAATTTCCTGTAAGCCAGAGTTACATGCAATGGGAGGCCTTCATCCTACTTTGATCATGAGCTTGGGATCGATGCATGTATAATTTACAAATAAAAGGTCTACTGCTACTCCTCTTTTATTGTCTATTTCATGTGGCACGCAAATGTTACATTTTATAGAATTTTATACTATTTAGTAGTGTTGAGTACAACTGATCTAGTACTAATTAGACGTACTTCATGGACTTTCGTAGCTCTCATATGTCATTGAAGGGGGTAATAGTCTTCAAAAATTAAAATTCTATGATATTGGACTCTTGGAATCAATATAAGATGTCACATCTAATATATAGTCTTTCATGAGTACTCCTTTCCAAATTAAAATTCTATGATATTGGACTCTTGGAATCAATATAAGATGTCACATCTAATATAATATGCATAATGATATTACTCATACGTTAATTACATGAAATCAGGTCGAGTTAGGCCCTTCTAATCCAAAGTATGATTGAGTTTGAGTTGAAAGAGTATCGTCTTAATTAATTAAGCCCAATATTTAGAGTTGGAAGGAATCTAATTTTAAAAAATCAAATCGAGTTGAGACTGATATGACTCCTCCATTCCCCATGGATTGGGTTTAGAGCCAAGATTTACCCCGTTCAAGACAAGTTCTAATCTCAGGGAGAACGTACATTGTTAGAGTTTCGAATGAGAGATAAATTTTATATCCAAAAATATACGTGAGTTCTTTGAGTTTATAATCCTAGGTGGGTCCCTTCAATCTTAGCACCTAAATTTTGAGATTTGTAAGATGATATCAGAACAGGTCAATGTTAGGAATATATATCACCCAGACGAGGAGGACAAACAGCGATGGAGGAAGAAGAAAAGAGAAAATAGGAATCAAACCACAAGAACACACAGGGATTTTTTACGTGGTTCGGAGGCAAGATGCCTTCCTACGTCACGGCCGCAGCAAGATTCCACCAAGATAATCACAGACTTCGTTTTAATACAAGAGAGAGTCCACCCTTTTATACTAGGAGATTAGAGTGTCATTAGTCAGGGTATTAAGGACAATAATACCCATGTTGAACAGAAATCCTCTTCCGGGGTATATCAGACGTGCATGCTCGCCTGTCTCCAAGGATGCTCTCCTGAGACCGAGTATGCCCTCCAGCGACTGCAGATGCTCCCCCACCACCAGTCAGGTTAATGCATTGCCAAGACAAGTGTCGACACTTCTTCATACATTGCCAAGACAAGAGTCGACACTTCTTCATGCAGGTCAGCCTGCTCCAAGTGACATCAAAATGCCTTGAGCCCGTAATACATGCTTCCCTGACATTGAGGATGCTCCCCTGGAGTAGCGATTGCTCCCCAGAGACAGCATGTGCTCCCCATGCTCCTCTGACGCTGAGAATGCTCCCCTGAAGCAGTGGATGCGCTCCTGAGGCAGAGTGTGATCCCGTGCAGAGGCGCACGATGAAGAGTTCTGACTCCACACTCTAACAATCTCCCACTTGGAGTCTGAACTCCAAAGAAAGCAAACCTCTCAATGTATTAACCCTGCTCAATATAACAATGAAAATACTGCTACGGCATCCCTCCATCAATCATCCATGGAGGCCAACTGAGGCTTTGCACAGCCTCAGTTTCTCTGTGGTCACCACCTTGGTTAACATGTTTGCTAGATTCTCTGCACCAAGTATTTTCTCCAACTGTAAAACATCATCTTCAAGCAAACCACGAATGAAGTGATACTTCAGTTGTATGTGCTTAGTCCTTGCATGAAAGACTGGGTTCTTGGCAAGGTGAATTGCACTTTGACTGTCACAAAACAGCACACTATTGCTTTGTTCCTTGCCCAACTCCTTCAGAAAAATTTTTAACCATACCATCTCTTTGCTAGCTTCAGAGATAGCAATATACTCTACTTCTGTTGTTGAGAGAGCAACAACCTTCAGAAGTTTTGAAACCCAACTCACTGCAGTGCCACCCAAGGTGTAAACATAGCCAGTGGTACTTCTTCTGGTGTCCAGATCACCACCAAGATCTGAATCAACAAAACCTTGTAAGATAACATCACTTTTCCTGAAACAAAGTGACTTACCTGAGGTGCCTTTTAGGTATCTCAGGATCTATTTCACTGCCTCCCAATGTTGCTTGCCCGGATCTGCCATATGTCTGCACACAACTCCCACTGCATGTGCAATATTCGGCCTAGTACAAATCATGGCATACATCAGACTTCCTATAGCTGATGTATCAGGAATTTTCTTCATAGACTCTCGCTCTTCAGCAGACTTTGGTGACTGCTCTTTAGACAGCTTGAAGTGACTTGCCAAAGGAGTGCTAACTGGTTTTACATCCTGCATGTTGAATCTGCTCAACACCTTCTGGATGTAACCTTCTTGAGATAGCTTCACAGTGCCAGCTGTTCTATCCCTCACAATTCTCATCCCAAAAATTTACTTTGCTGCTCCTAAGTCCTTCATAGCAAATTCCTTTGATAATTATATTTTCAGATCGTTAATCTCTGTCATACTTGATCCTGCAATAAGCATATCATCCACGTACAACAACAATATGATATAACAATTATCAAACTTCTTAAGATAACAACAATGGTCCATGTTGCACCTAATGAAACCATTGTTACATATGAATCCATCAAACTTCTTGTACCACTGTCTGGGGGCTTGTTTCAGACCATACAAGCTTTTCTTGAGCTTGCACACAATGTTTTCTTTATTTGGGACTGAAAAACCTTCCGGTTGCAACATATAGATGTCTTCCTCCAAGTCACCATGGAGAAAAGCTGTCTTCACATCTAGTTGCTCTAAATGTAAGTTCTCAGCAGCAACAATGCTCAACACCAATCTAATAGTGGTTAGTTTCACAACTGAAGAAAAGATCTCAGTGCAGTCTATACCTTCCTTTTGCTGGAAACCCTTCACTACCAACCTTGCTTTGTACCTCTTACTGCCATCAGGTTCATCTTTGACTCTGTAAATCCACTTGTTGTGCAATGCCTTCTTGTTCTTAGGGAGTTTAGTTAGCTCCCAAGTCTGGTTCTTTTGCAATGAGTTCATCTCATCTTTCATGGCTAACTCCCACTTAACAGAATCTGTAACATGCATTGCTTCATCATAAAACTCGGGTTCACCTTCGTCAGTCAACAGTAGGTAATGCAAAGATGGAGAATACCTTTGTGTAGGCCTAGGTAATTTTACAGATCTTCTCAGTTGTACCGGTGTACAAGGTTGTGCTTCTATTTCAGATACATCATGTATCTTGTCATTCACATCATCTTGTGAAATTTCTTCTAGCTCAACATGTCCACCATTCTCATTTTGTTTCCCTACACTGTCAGATTCTACAACAGTCCTGTCTGTGTACAAGACATTTTCATTGAATATAACATTTTTCCTTCTGAGAATTTTTCGATTTTCATCATCCCAAAATCGATATCCAAACTCATCAGAACCATATCTAATGAAAAAGTACTTTATAGACTTAGCATCTAGCTTATCCCTGTCATTAGAATCTACATGCACATATGAAACACAGCCAAAGACTCTCATGTGTGAAAGATTTACCTCTTTCCCTGTCCAGGCCTCCTTTGAATTTCACCATCCAAAGGGACATATGGTCCTCGGTTTATCAAGAAAGCTGTTGTGTTAATTGCATCTGCCCAAAATGTTTTAGGCAGTCCAGCATGTATCCTCATGCTTCTATCCCGTTCATTCAAGGTTCTATCTATGCGCTCGGTAACTCCATTCTGCTGTGGTGTTCTTGGAACAGTTCTTTCCATCCTAATACCACTAGCTGCACAAAAGTCCTTGAATTCCTTGTTGTCATACTCTCCACCATTGTCTGATCTCAGACACTTCACCTTCAAACCTGTCTCATTCTCTACAATGGTCTTCCAATTTTTGAAAGTAACAAATACATCAGATTTTCTTTTCAAAAAATAAACACATACCTTGCGAGTAGAGTCATCAATGAAAGTGATATAGTAGAGTGAGCCTCCAAGAGATGGTACTGGTGAAGGACCCCATACATCTGTATGTACAAGCTCTAGCTTCTGTATCTTCAAAGTTCTAACTGTCTTTGAGAATGTAACCTTCTTTTGCTTCCCAAAAATGCAGTCTTCACAAATACCAACTTCCACAGATTTCAAGCCAGACAATTTACCTTTTGACAGCAGTACCTTCATCCCTTTCTCACTCATGTGACCAAGCCTGCAGTGCCATATGTTAGAGTCAACTCCTAAATTTGCCACTACCACTATATCTTTGTTGTTGCTAGTCATGTAGAGAGTACCCATCTTGTTGTCTCGTGCTATAATCATAGCACCTTTTGTGATCTTTCAAGATCCACCCACAAAGTTGTTACATAACCTCCATCATCAAGCTGTCCAACAGATATCAAGTTCCTCTTCAGGCCAGGTACATGCCTTACATTCTTTAACTTCCACAAAGTGCCATTTGTGGTCCTTACATTGACATCACCCTTCCCCACAATATCAAAAGCTCATCATCAGCAAGATAAACATTCCCAAAGTTTTTAGCAACATAATTTTACATACTTTCTTTATGTGAGGTAGAGTGAAATGACGCAACTGAGTAAAGAATCCATGACTCTAAAGGAGCGTCAACACAAAGAACTAAAGCATCTTGAACTTGCTCTGCTGCAGTTGTATTGGCGGACTCTTCATTATGGTTTTTGTTCTTTGGAGCCTTGCAATCTTTCTTTAAGTGCCCCTTTTTACCACAATTCCAACACCCATCACCACCAAACTTTGATTGACCTTTCTTCTTGGACCTAGATCTGCTCCTATTTTGACCCCGCTGTTTTGTTCTTCCCCTGCTCTCTGTATTCAAGGCAGAACCTGAGACTTCACATGATTCCCTTCTGCGAATATCTTTACTTAGAATCAAGTCTCGAACCTCATTGAGCTTCAATTTACTTGAACCGGAAGAGCTACTTACAGCCGTCACAGTTGTACCCCAACTTTCAGGTAAGGAGGATAAAAGAATCAAGGCCCGAATCTCATCATCAAAGTTTATTTCTACAGAACTCAACTGAGTTGTAATCACATTGAATTCATTGATGTGATCTGTAACAGAAGCACCTTCGGCCATCTTTAGATTAAATAAACGACGCATCAAATATACCTTGTTTGAAGCCGAGGGCTTTTCATACATATTTGATAGTGCCTTCATCAATCCTGCCGTGGTCTTCTCGTTCACGATGTTGAAGGCGACGTTTCTGGCCAACGTCAAGCGAACAACTCCGAGTGCTTGTCTGTCTAGTAGATCCCAATCTTCTTTCTTCATCCCTGCCGGCATCGTTCCAAGAAGCGGCTCATGCAGCTTCTTCTGATACAAGTAATCTTCGATCTGCATCTTCCAGAAACTGAAGCCCTTGCCATCGAACTTGTCGATCCTCACCTTTCCTTCATCTGCCGCCATTGCTCCCACTGTTCTCCTCGAACCAGAACAAGGCTCTGATACCAGTTGTTAGGAATATATATCACCCAGACGAGGAGGACAAACAACGATGCAGGAAGAAGAAAAGAGAAAAGAGGAATCAAACCACAAGAACACACAGGGATTTTTTACGTGGTTCGGAGGTAAGATGCCTTCCTACGTCCACGGCCGCAGCAAGATCCCACTAAGATAATCACAGACTTCGTTTTAATACAAGAGAAAGTTCACCCTTTTATACTAGGAGATTAGGGCATCATTAGTCAGGGTATTTGACGCGGCGGCGACGTGGAAGATGGATCGACGGCACTCCGGGACACGAACAGGACGGGACAGATAACTGCTATCTCACATAGCTCGGCCTCACGCCGGACGGTCTCACACCGGGCGACACTCGAATCTCACAAAAAATGAGAAAGGAGGAAATGGAGATGAACAAAGGGGCAAAGGCTCCTTCAACTCAATTTTTCATTCATACAACATATCCCTCGTAACAAGCATTGGCCTCCTATTTATAGGAAAGGCCTATTACATCCATACCTTCCTCATTTCTTTTATTTGCATATCTATCCTAGCCTAATAAAACAAAGGCCACCAACCCACTATTGACTTAGGGGTTTAACAAGATTTAAAATACAAATAACTTTTGACCAACCTTGCCTAATAAAACAAAAGTAAATACATGTAGTAAAACATGTATTTTACACACGTACAAATACTCAAAATACAAGACAAAATAAGTATAATACACACAAGTATATCTACTCAGTACGCCGGGTCTTCAGTCGAGTCTCCGAGCCATAAGCTCGGTGTCGGGGCAGTGCGGCGTCGGCTCCGAGTAGTGGGCCCAGTAGTGGACCCGGTGTCCCCACCAACCCTCCCGGGTGTAGATCTCTTTTAAAATCCACACTTAAAAATATAAAAAAAAGCAATAGATATATGGGTGAAAGCAATAAAAATAGCACGAGGTGCTAATGTGGAGTGTGTGTGATCGCCAGAGACACGAGGGTCTCAAGTGGAAAATAATATGGGGAGATGATCGCAAAATACCTCAAATATGCGGGGATGTGAGTGCCTCCTTTCTCTTCAAATCGGCCGGCCGACGAAGAGAGTTCTTCCTTTAATTACCCTTGCAAAAAAGACAAACACCAATGAAGAAATTGCATTAGATATGTGGTGAGTGTAGCATCAATTCATAAAAATATATGAGCATGAAAAATCGATTAAGAACACACCTTGTGGGTGGTTGGCCCTTAAACCCCTACACAAAAGGGTGTGGGGAGATATGATGATATGATGAATGGTGATATGAATATGATAAAAAGGTGTGCAAGAGTGCACTGTATGGAGGTCTCAACGTGGTTGAGAAGGGGAGTTAATAGGATAATGATGCATGCACATGATAAAAATAAAATAAAGAAAATAGAGGGGAGATAAGAAAAATCTGTTTGTTGCTTGGCTTTGATATTCAATGAGGAGGAAGACTCGATGGGATGAAGATTTGTGCAGTGCAGAATCTCCTCCCGAGCCAATAGCAACAGCACCTGCTCCTGCGAGAGAAGAAAAAGAAAGAAACAGAAGAAGAAAAGAAGAAGAAAACAGAAGCAGAACAAGAACGGAGGGAAAAAAGGGGGGTGTCGAACAGAAGAGAAGAAATCAGAGGGGATCCGAAGAAGAGGAGTCCAACCAAACAACAGAGCCATTGGCTCTATTAAATAGGTTGAGGAAGAGATAAACATGGGCAAGAGTCCTAAGAGGGAAATGATAAGAATGGGCAAGAGCCCAAACCAAGTAGGCATCTATCGAAGCAAGGACTCTCTGGGGAAAGGGCTGCGTAGCCAGAAAGTGAAACACGCCTTAGGTAAGGGCGTCAATTAATGAATTGACGACTTGACGAGAGGGCGTTTCTCAAAAACACGCCCTGCACAAGGGCGTTTTTCAAAAACCAAATTTAGCAATAAAATCTCCCCATATTTGAAAAATCCAAAACACGCCTTAATTAAAGCCACTTTTAAAAACACGCCCCTGAGAAGGGCGTTAATTTCAAGAGCTCAAATGGGGAAGTCGGTCAAACCTAGAAGAATTAACACCCTCAGGTGAGGTCGTCCTTTCTTTAAGAAACGCCCTTGGTTAAGTCATTTTTTGAAGAAAACACGCCCTTACCCAGGTCGTGAATTTAGAAAATTCATAAAATAGATAAAATGGGGGAGAAATAGATAAAATGGGAGAAAACGCCCTAGACAAGGTCGTGTTTCAAAAACACGCCCCTGATGAGGGCGTGAATTCAAAAAATAGAGATAAATGCCCAGAAAATCCAGAAAAATAGGAAAAAGGAGATAAATGGGGAAAAATAGGAGAAATCAGGGGAAATCCATGAAAAGTGGGAAAACCACTCAAATAAGCTGATTTGAGGGTCAAATGGGGCATCGTAGAGCGATATGAAATATACTCAAAATAATGTCAATTTTGGCGTGTCTACAGCTGCCCCGCCTTGGCGTCTGCTTTGCAAGGGAGCGTAGCAAACTGAAAAGTAGATCCCAAGGTGTGATGAGACACGCAATCAACATCACTTGATGAGAATCAAATCAAAAGCACGAGATGAAGCAAATCTCGGGAAATTCAAGGAAATCAACAATGTTTGGATAAAAGAGGAGATGCGCACGCGGTGCACGAAGGAGATAAAATAAATGATCAACTTCCAACGCGGTGGAAGTACCCCAGGTCACAAACCTGTAGGTTTCACCATTGGAGAGCGGTTACCAGCCAGTGGACGTGCTGCAGCCAAGGTGGATCAAAGGAAAGGAGATTAAAAATAAGATGATAAAAATCCAAACAAGGAGCTTTCGAGAAAATCACCCAAAACAGCGACAAAACGAACTGAGGATCCAATTCGGCAAGGAAAATCTCATATCGAGAAAGATTAAGATCAATTCAACTCTCACATCAGCTTATCAAAAATGATTTTTCAACAATTGCTTCAAAGTCCTACATGAATGCATGCTGGGCTAAAGGGAAAAATAACAAATGAAAATACAATATAATCAAGGATAATATTGTTAAACTGTCCAGACTGGGTCAAGAAACCAATTCTGCGAGCTGATACTAAGCCAAAGCCCGTTTATCCACGCACCAACTCGTAAAAAGGGAACCATCGTCCCCAGTCTCGGACGGCTCAACGGCCTATCCGTGTGACTAAGACTCCTCTGGAATCATCATTGTTTTTGATGAAGGGGAACTCAAATCCCAGATTTACCAAAGCCACAAGGTCCTTGATATAATCTAGTGACATATGTAACATATAGTAGAATGCATACAGGGAGATGGTGATATCAATAAGCATGGGAACTGAGAAATGAGCTGCAAGCACCGTGGGACTTTGATGATGATGTCCAGTCGGCGGGACCAAGAGCTTCTTATCCTGCGCTCAAAAATTCATTAGCCAAGATATAAAAGATAACAAACAATGAAGAAGGCATTTAAGCATAGCAATCATCAATAACATTCAAACATGTAATGAATAGCATAAGTCAAATCATAGCATTGTTTCTTGTTTTATCATGAGGAGACAATCTTGGCTAATCAAGATTTGGAATTGAATGATCAAGATCTGATATAATGCCCAACGGCAGAATGATCAGATGAAATTAGCAGGAGTTGATTGAATGATTTGGAGATGAATAGGAGATATAGTAATCAGAATGATATAGGGAGATGATAACCAAAAGATGCCTAGGGTGGCATGTCATGAAAATATCGGGAAAGAATCAATAGCTTGATAGCAATAAGTGGAGAGAGGACCCATCCCGTGCTTTTGGTCTCTGCAAAGCTGTTCCTGCAAAACACCATCAGAAAATACAATGCAAATTTTTGGATTTTGGAAATATGCAAATTTTTATGAGTTTTGAAAAATTATATGAATTTTTATGGAGATTTTGGAAATATTCAAATTTTTATGGAGATTTTGGAAATATTCAAATTTTTGTGGAGATTTTAGAAATATTCAAATTTTTGTGGAGATTTTAGAAATATTCAATTTTTTGTTTGATTTTGGTTAGACATTGCTAAAGCAGCATCGAAGGGTGTTTTAAACCACTGGCTAGGGGTCCTCGTTCCTTCCCTTTTTGCTTAAAACTGTCCAAAGCTGGGCGTGCATTGTAAGGTGGCGCCCTATAACCGACCGCCTTTGATCAACGGTGCCCCTACCAAGGCCATACCCGAGAAACATTCGGTCTTGGAGGGAGAAGAGAAGAATAATTGTGACAAGCTTTACGCAGGATGGGAAATGTCAGGACTTGAATTCCTTCCAAGGTGCTTCCCCTCAAAGAGGTAGTCTGTTGTGCCGGGGCTTTGTGCCTTTAATTTTTAGACCCTTGACATGCATACGACCAGGGTTTTCCCTGCGGGGACTTTGCCACTCTTGTCATGCCATAATTCCTAATTGCAATTATCAAAATTCTGATTTGATTTCTATAATAGCTCTTGTGGCAAGATTTATCATGAAATTCATATTTATTTTTGTTCTGGGTCAAGACTACCCCTATTTGAGACTCCTCTCGTATTGGGATTTACCAAGGTTGGTCATCTTATCCGTCAACCTTTTGTACCTGCATTCGGCCGAGTAAAGAAGAGAAAAAGACTTTCAGAAATTCATGGCATGGCCAAGGTAGGAACGGTGTTTTAACCAAAAGAGCCGGCTAAGGACGCCGTGAAGTGTGTGGAATGCCCAACTAAGGGTTGCTCTTAACAAGCAGGGAGAGAATGTTGAATTCCCAGCGCGGGTTTTTTATCAACCAAAGTGCTGCGAAAGAATAAGCCTAAAGGACTCTTTTGAGAATGATTTCAATTAAAAGCCTAAGATAAAGGTTTAAAACACCATTCTTAATCTTGTTAAGAAGCACTTCCTTTTGAAAATCATGCGTGAAGTAATGAGAAAATGATATCATTAAAATGCGTACTTACGCCAATATGTTACCTTGCAACCTTTGTAGAAGTAGCTGCTGCGAGGCGATGTTGATCATCGTGGGATAGTCCTCTTTGGCAGTCCATAGGATTGGAAGCAAAGGATTGAAAGTGGCTTAACAAGAAGGAGTGGTGCCAAGACCAGACTCAGATGAATAAGGAGAAAAGGGAAAAGAGGCGAGGGCTAGAACTCCCTCACTAAGGTGTGGAGACCCTGATCACATGAAACAGTTTACAGAAGAAGCGGAAAATTAGGAGGTGGAGTGAGGACTAAAGCCTCTGAAGCAATGGGAGAATGGGCAGATGCCCAAGGTAGTGGATGTGGAAGAAGTTGGGTCGGACCCAGAATCAGGAGGAATTAGAAGAAGAAATTGGTAGATAGAAAGAGGTGGATCCGGAGGGTCCGGAGGCAGAGGAGAATCATGGGAGGACCCATCCGGAGGCTCCGGTGGGATAATAAAGGAAGGGACGCGATGCCCTAGAAAGAAATATAGAAAAAGATGATGGAAAAGGAAGAAGAAGATGAAAGATGTGATTTTTTGGAGGATTAGAAAGATGAATCGGAGGAAAGATGGGGGGTCCGGAGGTTCCGGAGGAGAAATAAGTGGGAAAGGGGCGGCGTGCCCGAGGGAAAAGGAAAGGAATGAAGGAGAATCGGGAGGAAAATCCGGAGGTTCCGGAGGAATGATGAAAGGAGGGGGAAGATACCAAGGGGCGCGATGCCCAAGGATTATAGAAAGATCCGGAGATTCCGGAGGAAGAGGATGGAAAGGGGCGCGATGCCCAAGGAAAAGACTGAGACAATCAGATGGGGAATCCGGAGGTTCCGGGGGAATGACAAAAGAAGGGACGCGATGCCCCTGGAAAAGATGGAGAGGATCCGGAGGTTCCAGAGGGATGAAATCAGTAAGGAGAAGATGGAAAGGGGCGTCGTGCCCGAGGGAAAAGTCCGGAGGTTCTGGAGGAGGAGAATGAAAAGGGGCGTGATGCCCGAGGGGAAAGTCCGGAGGTTCCGGAGGAAGCAAATAGAAAGGGGCGCGATGCCCGGGGAAAAGATGGAGACAATCAGGTGGAGAATCCGGAGGTTCCGGAGGGAGCAAATGGAAAGGGGCGCGATGCCCGAGAGATAAGTCCGGAGGTTCCGGAGGAATAGAATCAGAAAGGGCGAGATGCCCAAAGAGGAGGGATAAAATTCCTGGAGGTTCCAGGGAGATAGCAGGAAAGGGGACGCAATGCCCCAAGGGGAGTGGACAAAAAGATGAATATGAATAAGATGGGAAATGCGAAATATCCGGCGGTGCCGGAAGACGGGGAAGATACGGGTTTGGAAACCCGGGAAGCAGGAGGTGCAAATGTATGTAAAATGATGGATGTAATGAATGCAGTGAATAGAATGAATGCATGACAGAAGACGGAAAACAAGAAGAAGGTGAAGGGTGAGAAGGAGAGGTCCTCCTCTTTCCCCTGGGAGTGGCCCATGAAGGAAAAGTGATTGAAATGGATATGGATGAAGTTGAATGAACAAGAGTGGAAGATATAGGGGACGGCCCCTTAAGACAATTGCCCCTCCACAACAGTGAACATGTACGACCAATCGGCCCAATAAAGGAAGCTTCAATAAATGACAACCCCCTTGGAAAGCGAAGATCAATAAGGTGAGGGAGTCGTAGAGTTGGAACATGAAGCATCACCATGCCCATTGATGGTGATGAATACGGAATGTTGAATAAAATGGGCATTCGCCCCTTGTAAATGAATTCGGAATTCGAAGGTTTGAACAAAGGGTGCCCTGCCCGGCCTTCAAACGGCGTCAACGCTTGGCATCTATTGAGCAACGGCGATGACTTGGCTTCTTCGACCATGCTTGGCACAATAACCCGGATTGGCATCCGGTAAATGAATTCTTGCATCTTGAATGGCACAGTCGTGGCCAAAGTCTTCTTGCCCGGCTCTTGCTTATCCTTGGCGTAAGTAGCTGCAGAAGCACGCCCCTTCCGAGTAACAAAGGGAGGTGAGGCGAAGGCGGAAGGCTCCGTGGATGGTGGAGTTATAATGGAAGGTGTTGGCAAATGGGTGAATAGGGGCGGAGGTTCAAACACGTCGAGTTTCTCCCCTTGCTCGGAAGCAGTCGGGATTGGCTCGGGTGCGAAAAGTGGTGGATCCTGCTCAGGACTAACCATGGGTAAAGGCGTAAGGCTATAAGGTGGAGGAATAGGCAATGTGGGTTGAGGCGGTGGTAATGGTAGGTCAATTGGAGGAGGTTCAGTGGTAGGCTTGGCGTAGGCCGATGTGGAGGTTAATGACTTAATAGGTGGAGGTTTTATAATGGAAGGCTCAGCGGTGGCTAATGGTGTGAAGGTTGATGGTATAGTGGGTGTAGGTGTAGTTGGTGGAGGGTTAATGGAAAAGGGGGACTCAAAATGTGCCGGTGTGGGTGATTGAAGTATCGACCCATCATCGTAACACCAGTTAGTCTCATAAATGGGGGTTGGATCGGGGACGGTGGCTTCGTCCTGAGCAGGGGGTTCATCAAATGATAGTGGGGGGAGCGGGAAATTAAGGAAACTCAAAAGGGGTGCCTGCGGAGCTTCATCATCATATACCGGCTCGTATTCTTCAATTGCCGGTTCTTGCTCGCTTGGAATATCAACGCCGTAGTCATCCATCCTATCCTTCCATTCTCTCTCCATCTTTGTAATCTCATCCAAAGCGGCATGGAGAGGATTGACTGGAGTAGGAGGAGCCGTGACCCTCTTTATTTGTTCCTCCATCGAAATAATCTTATCGAGGAGAGTTTGCTGGAGGGGTGTGACTTGAACAACCGAGGGTTGGCAGGGCCTTGAAGGAGGAGGGGCCGCATAAAAAGGCCGTGGAGGGGAGTTGACGGGATGACCCGTAAAAGAACCCGGATGGGCCGGATTGCAATGAATAAATGGGCCTCGGGGCCGTGAGGGAGGAGGAATAGAAGGAGGCGGGTGTCGGACCACCCGAGTAGAATGAATAGGGGGAGATGGGTAATGGGCTACCCGAATATGATTGGAAGGAGGAGGTGGGTGATGGGCCACCCGTGTAGAATTGGAGGGAGATGGGTGATGGGCCACCCGAATAGAATTGGAAGGAGGGAGAGATGCATGAGATGTACCCTCAACGGCAGCCTTAAGGGCTTGGATCTGTTGAGGGGTAAGATGATCTAATGCATGGATGATCCGAGAGACCTTCTCGTCATTGGGAGGAGACGGTCCCGAGGGAATAGTGGCTCGAACTTGAGGAGGGGGACCATAAGAATGGACATTGCCCATGGGTTGGGTATGACCATGAGAATAAGGACGTGGTCCCTTGAAAGAATGGTGAGAATGCTGATTAACATGTTGAAATTGAGGATATGAAGTGCTAGGTTGTGCATCCTCATGAATTGAATTGAACATGTTTCTATCATGGTAAGCCATTATATAATCAAAAATTCTCAATAATTATGCAAACAAGCACACAAGTTGGAATGGTTACCGTGATTTTTGATTGTTTTATCCTTGGTGAATTAAGGATTTTAATAAAGTTTGGAAAGATTCACATAAGGAGAGTCCTAGTTTCAAATGAGATTTGAACTCCAATGCCAACTAGGAACTCTCACTCACCACGTATTAGGCCAACTATATCGGGACTCCAAAAGGGTACAACCTGCCCGGCGTCCGTGAGGGAATCCACGGGTGCGGGGGCTTATGGAGGCTTGGAAAAGGGATTTCCAGTCCAAAGAGACGGAATGCTCAATGGAGGGTCGTCCCGATTCCAGGAGGGTGTGTGGATCCAAATGAAGAGGAGGAGGCTCCCAAACCAAATGCAAATATGAATGCAACAGGGTAAACAGGCCAACCACAATAATATGATCAATCAACAAAAATAAGCATGAAATATCATGAAAAACCACAGCCGGGGGTTCTGGAAACCCACAGTAAAAACACGCCCGGGAAGGGGGCGCTACTAAAAAAGACACGACGATGTGACTGTCGTGAATCAACGTGAGGGGCCCAGGGGCTGGCGAAAACACGCCTTAGGGTGAGGCGCTATCAATAAACGGACGCCCTGTTCAGCGGGCGTCAACTCAGGAGACACGCCCTGATGAGGGGCGCTAATAAGTAAAAGAACGCCCTTGGGCAAGGCGTGAAACACTGGCAGCAGATATATGCAAACATATGATATGAAGAAAGCACAGGGGTTTGGCAAAACACAGGAAGAAAACGCCCTGGGGCAGGGCGCTACCAATGGAAAAAGCGCCCTTCGGTAGGGCGCGAAACGCCGCGGGCAGATGCCAACCAAGTCAAGGAACGCCCTGGGTCAGGGCGCTACCAATAAACGAACGCCCTATGCAGTGGGCGTCAAATCAATAGAAACGCCCTGATCTGCGGCGCTACTCAATAACAGAACGCCCTCGGACAAGGCGTGAATTCACAGGAAGCAACAAAACCTGGAAGTAAGCTGGAAAACGCCCTGGAAGAGGGCGTAAAATATTAAGAAGACGCCCTTTGTCAGGGCGTTAAATCAATAAAAACGCCTCTTCCAGAGGCGTGAATTCATCTTGACCAGGAATCCTTCGTGGCCAGCAACAGCAGAGGAACACTCATAGAATCAATGCAATCAACAAATATGAATATCAAAAGGGCACGCGAGGGTGCCAAGGGGAAAGGGGTAATGAAAGAAGAACACAAAGCGTCCCATCGTGATCGCCAATTTGTAGATCTCTTTTAAAATCCACACTTAAAAATATAAAAAAAAGCAATAGATATATGGGTGAAAGCAATAAAAATAGCACGAGGTGCTAATGTGGAGTGTGTGTGATCGCCAGAGACACGAGGGTCTCAAGTGGAAAATAATATGGGGAGATGATCGCAAAATACCTCAAATATGCGGGGATGTGAGTGCCTCCTTTCTCTTCAAATCGGCCGGCCGACAAAGAGAGTTCTTCCTTTAATTACCCTTGCAAAAAAGATAAACACCAATGAAGAAATTACATTAGATATGTGGTGAGTGTAGCATCAATTCATAAAAATATATGAGCATGAAAAATCGATTAAGAACACACCTTGTGGGTGGTTGGCCCTTAAACCCCTATACAAAAGGGTGTGGGGAGATATGATGATATGATGAATGGTGATATGAATATGATAAAAAGGTGTGCAAGAGTGCACTGTATGGAGGTCTCAACGTGGTTGAGAAGGGGAGTTAATAGGATAATGATGCATGCACATGATAAAAATAAAATAAAGAAAATAGAGGGGAGATAAGAAAAATCTGTTTGTTGCTTGGCTTTGATATTCAATGAGGAGGAAGACTCGATGGGATGAAGATTTGTGCAGTGCAGAATCTCCTCCCGAGCCAATAGCAACAGCACCTGCTCCTGCGAGAGAAGAAAAAGAAAGAAACAGAAGAAGAAAAGAAGAAGAAAACAGAAGCAGAACAAGAACGGAGGGAAAAAAGGGGGGTGTCGAACAGAAGAGAAGAAATCGGAGGGGATCCGAAGAAGAGGAGTCCAACCAAACAACAGAGCCATTGGCTCTATTAAATAGGTTGAGGAAGAGATAAACATGGGCAAGAGTCCTAAGAGGGAAATGATAAGAATGGGCAAGAGCCCAAACCAAGTAGGCATCTATCGAAGCAAGGACTCTCTGGGGAAAGGGCTGCATAGCCAGAAAGTGAAACACGCCTTAGGTAAGGGCGTCAATTAATGAATTGACGACTTGACGAGAGGGCGTTTCTCAAAAACACGCCCTGCACAAGGGCGTTTTTCAAAAACCAAATTTAGCAATAAAATCTCCCCATGTTTGAAAAATCCAAAACACGCCTTAATTAAAGCCACTTTTAAAAACACGCCCCTGAGAAGGGCGTTAATTTCAAGAGCTCAAATGGGGAAGTCGGTCAAACCTAGAAGAATTAACGCCCTCAGGTGAGGTCATCCTTTCTTTAAGAAACGCCCTTGGTTAAGTCATTTTTTGAAGAAAACACGCCCTTACCCAGGTCGTGAATTTAGAAAATTCATAAAATAGATAAAATGGGGGAGAAATAGATAAAATGGGAGAAAACGCCCTAGACAAGGTCCATGAGGGCGTGAATTCAAAAAATAGAGATAAATGCCCAGAAAATTTCAGAAAAATAGGAAAAAGGAGATAAATGGGGAAAAATAGGAGAAATCAGGGGAAATCCATGAAAAGTGGGAAAACCACTCAAATAAGCTGATTTGAGGGTCAAATGGGGCATCGCAGAGCGATATGAAATATACTCAAAATAATGTCAATTTTGGCGTGTCTACACCGGAGCGGCTGGAACTCGACTCCGTCGAGTAAGGGGGGACACTGCTGTGGTAGTGCTCCAGCAGATCTGGATCGAGGCGCTGGAGATCGTCCCGGCTGATCCAGGAATCATCAGAAGGTGGACGATCCCGCCAACGGACAAGGTAGCGCTGGTACACCCTGCTCCGTGTAGTGGTCACCTGCTCATCCAGTATCCTCTCAATATGCTCGCGCGGTGCTCTCAAGAATGTGGGTCGTACAGGGGTGGGCTCACTCTCAAGGGGAGGAGAAGGCTCGAAAAGGTCACTAGGAATCGTTGTGGGTTCCTTGTAAGCCACTAGGTCTGCCACATGAACGGTCGAGCTAATCCCCTCTTCGGGAGGTAAATCCACAACATAAGCATGGGCGCCAATCTTCCGCAGGATTGGTAAGGGACCATCACTACAGGCTTGTAACTTTTCAACGGCTCCTGAGGGAGTCGTTCGGGCCGGGCCCGTACCATAATCAAGTCACCTTCTGGAGAGTCATGGTGACGCCTATGCGAATCAGCTGACTCATGCAGACTAATGACGTGATGTGCAAACTCTTCGGCTGACTTGGACAGTCTAGACTCGAGGGGAAGGTTGGGTAGGATGGACGCAGGGGCAAGCTCAATAGCGTGTTATTCATCACACATGGGAGGGAGTTGAGAAGGCAAGGCCTCGAGGACGATGCCTTGGAAGTCCGGCAGTATGGCCGGGTCTTCAGTTAGGACTGAGACTCGAGACTCCTCAGGTGTGATGGTGACGTCAACAGCCAAAATAGGGGCACCCTCGACAACCTCTCTGTTTAGCTCACCAACGTTTATGGAGTCAAGGCGCCTAACTAGGTCATGACTAACCTTAGGGGCCTCAGAAACGAGTGTGATAGATGCAGGAGAAGAGGGAAGGGGAGGTTTCCCTTCAGTGGGAGTTTGGGGATTCTCCTGAATTTTGGGAGTTCCAGTGGGGGTGGAGGTGGAACTCTTTCTCGGGGTCACCTTTGGGGGTGCCGGGTACAACAGAATCTTCTTTCCGTTGTGGGAGAAGGAGCACTGATTGGACCGACCAAAGGTAGTGAGGTCTACATCATAGATCCATGGTCGTCCTAAGATGACGCTCCCAGCCTTCATAGGCATTACGTCACACAAGATTTATCCTTGGTAGGACTGGAATTGGATGGGAATGACACATGTGGTGGTGACTGGGATAAACGTGTCGTCAACCCAAGTCACGTTGTACGGCCTCGGATGAGGGTGCGTAGGTAGACCTAAACGGGAGACAAAGTCTGAAGAGACTGCATTGATACAGCTCCCATTGTCACGGATTATCTTGCAGGGATGAGAGTTCACCATGATGTAGGTTTGAAAGATAGAGGTTCGACGCCAATCGTCCTCCTGGGGTGTTGAGATACAGTGAACTATACCCAATCTTTTCTGACTAGAACTCTCGGCAATGTCTCCTATCTGCATGTACTCGACATGTGTGCCATCAAATATTACGTTTATTCCCTCAAACTGGGCAATGAGGTCAGGATCGGCCAAATATCTTTCCTGTTCCATGCGTTCTGGACGGCCTAATGAGTTCCTACACCGACGTGGCATGCACTACCTCGGACCTAGATAATGCAATCCTAGGACCAAAGAATGTAGCAAGCAGTGGACGCAGCTGATATGTAAAGGGTCAATTTGAAGGGCTCAGTCAGGGAAAGTTGCTTGCCCGTAGGTGAAGTAGTTGTGGAACTACCTCCTGACAATTAGGGGCCCTAATGTGGCAGTTCTAGGGCCTAAGGATAGGCGCATACAAGCTCTCTCTTGCCGTCCACAGCGATGCACTCAGGAGACTGGTTGCATGGATCGGGCTCTCTCTCACTTCGTCGCACGGCAATCGAAAAGATACTAAATGAGCAAGTGATTGGAGCCCGTACCTAGCTGACTGAAAAGTCAAGCTCCGACCGGAGACAATGGCGAGTGGGGACGTGCGGGCCCGCACGGCGTCGACGAAGCTTGAGCGGTTACAATGAATTCACTCCACGCAGGGAGGATTTAATTATTACAAAATCACGTGACTTAAAATTTCCCACGCAAGGGAACAAATCACTCCAGACTTTCTCCGCGCAAGGAGACTTAGGGGCACTCACACTCCGTGAATTACGGACTGTGTGTCAGCGATCGGATGACTCAACCGTTGATCGAGCCGTAATTGTAGACTTCGGGTGCCACCTCGATAAGTTAAAAGATATATATAAACATATATATGTAGATATATATAAGATTATATATATCTCATATATATATATTATATATATTCAACTCTTTTTTTAATCAAATAATATATATAGATATATATAGATATATATAACAATATATATATTTCATATATATATTATATATATTTAATATTTTTTTCTTTCAAACCACGTTTTCTTTCTTTTCAAACTTCAATCGCCATTTTTTTGACTTTTTTTTTCCAACTCTACCTGCTTTTTTTTTCTTCTTTTCACACCTTTTTCTTTTCAAACTTCTCCAATGTTCTTCTTACGTGGCTGCGACAGAGCTGACCAAGGTGGGCTCGACGGCGTGGAGACTGCAGGGACGTCGCCGGTGGGGGGCGACCGACTGAGGCTGTGGTGCGGCCGCCGGCGTTGGCAGGGCGGCAGCGGTACTGCTGGCGGAGGTGAGTGGCCGGTGGCCTCGGGCGCAGGGCTCCGGCGGCGGCCGGAGGTGGGGGAGACGACGCTTGGGGGGGGGGGCTCACGCGCGGGTGGTGCGCGCTGGCGCGCCGCGCTGGAGGGGGCCGGACGGCGGGCGCGTGCACGCCTTCAGGCGTGGGCAGGGAGGGCGCCTGCTGCGCAGGTGGGTGCAGCGGGCGGCGAAGCCGGGCCCAGGCGGGGCGAGAGCGGGCTCGGGCTGGAGCGGCACGCGGGCGGGTGCGTGCCGGCGTGCAGGCGGACCGGTGCAGGCGGAGGGCACGGCGGGCGCCCGGCGGCGGGCGAGCAGCGTTCGCGGGAGGGGGGGCAGCGGTGGCCGGGCGCAGTGGGGCGACGGTTGGGCGTGCAGGCGCCGCCCCGTACGTCGGCTGGGGCGGCCGGTCGCTGCCGGACGCGGGCCAGGTGCGGGCCAGACGGGCCAGCGGCGCGAGGGCGGGCAGCTCCGGGCGCTGGCGTCCACGCGGCGATCGCGGAGGGGGGAAGGCCGCAGGGGGCGGCGGTGGCCGCGGAGCGCCCTGGCCGTTGCGGCCAGGGGAATTTCAAACGCGGGCACGGGCGACGATGCCCGTGCCGCGAAAGTAAAAAAAAAAAAAATTTCTGCTCTTTTTTTTCAACCGGCAGAGCTTGACAGAGAGAGAGAGAGAGAGAGAGAGAGAGAGAGAGAGATAACATAGAGGGAAAGAGAGAGAGAGAATAACAGAGAGAGGGATTAACAGGGAGAGAGGGATTATCAGAAAGAGAGAGAGATTAAGAAAGAGAGAGAACGTGATTTTTTTTTCACTTAAATTTTTTTTCTTTTCCTAACAACCGAGAGAGGGAGCGACGACGGGGACGTCGGGGACGGAGAGGCCGTTGTTAGGCTCTGATACCAATTTGATTCGGCGGCGAGGTGGAAGACAGATCGACGGCACTCCGGGACACGAACAGGACGGGACGGATAACTGCTATCTCACACAGCTCGGCCTCACGCCGAACGCTCTCACACCGGGCGACACTCGAATCTCACAAAAAATGAGAAAGGAGGGAAGGGAGATGAACAAAGGGGCAAAGGCTCCTTCAACTCAATTTTTCATTCATACAGCATATCCCTCGTAACAAGCATTGGCCTCCTATTTATAGGAAATACCTATTACATCCATACCTTCCTCATTTCTTTTATTTGCATATCTATCCTAACCTAATAAAACAAAGGCCACCAACCCACTATTGACTTAGGGGTTTAACAAGATTTAAAATACAAATAACTTTTGACCAACCTTGCCTAATAAAATAAAAGTAAATACATGTAGTAAAACATGTATTTTACACACGTACAAATACTCAAAATACAAGACAAAATAAGTATAATACACACAAGTATATCTACTCAGTACGCCGCGTCTTCAGTCGAGTCTCCGAGCCATAAGCTCGGTGTCGGGGCAGTGCGGCGTCGGCTCCGAGTAGTGGGCCCAGTAGTAGACCCGATGTCCTCACCAGTATTAAGGACAATAATACCCATGTTGAACAGAAATCCTCTTCCGGGGTATATCAGACGTGCATGCTCGCCTGTCTCCAAGGATGCTCTCCTGAGACCGAGTATGCCCTCCAGCGACTGCAGATGCTCCCCCACCACCAGTCAGGTTAATGCATTGCCAAGACAAGTGTCGACACTTCTTCATACATTGCCAAGACAAGAGTCGACACTTCTTCATGCAGGTCAGCCTGCTCCAAGTGACATCAAAATGCCTTGAGCCCGTAATGCATGCTCCCCTGACATTGAGGATGCTCCCCTGGAGCAGCGATTGCTCCCCAGAGATAGCATGTGCTCCCCAGAGATAGCATGTGCTCCCCATGCTCCCTTGGCGTTGAGAATGCTCCCCTGAAGCAGTGGATGTGCTCCTGAGGTAGAGTGTGATCCCGTACAGAGGCGCACGATGAAGAGTTCTGACTCCACATTCTAACAGTCAAGACTCGTTATGGTATTTGCGTCATCTCCCTTTTAATCTAATTTTTCTGAATGGAAGATAAATCTTATATAGATTCTTTGAGTTTATAGTCTCAGTCTCGTACGCAAAAACTAATCAAATGAAGGAAGAAAACGAGTCTTGTGCTAAGTAACCGGGGTTGACTACCCATGCACCCCCCTTGGGAGGAAGACAGGAAGCTAAACGTGGATGGAGGCTGTTAAGAGTCGGTGATGGCCAACTGGATGCATTACATCGAAGAGCTAGCCCAATGTTTTGATCAGCTGCCATGCCAGTTTGTTCCTTCATTTGCAGACGAAGGTTGAGAAAAAGGACTCATGCGATATATAGGTATAAGTGGAATGTCGGTGAAACTTTAATACCATCTTCAAACATCCCCCCCCCCCCCCCGCCCTCCCCAAGTAAGGGATTAATTAAGCACTACCCTCCTCGATCCACAATGTGAAAGTGGATGGTGGGGGGGGGGGGGGAGTGGACTCCATTTGTTACCCACCTTGACCCGACATGTCGAGCATGGTCATAGTTTGTTGAGTTGCACCGCATTGATACATATTTTCTTTCTTGTTGACCGTTGAGATCAAAAAAAAAAAGAAAAAAAGTCACAGATGATGAGTCGAACTGGGACGGATCAATACACTATCGTACTGTAACTTATCGACGAAGTGTGCATATGTTATATGGATCTTTTTCCTCTTGAAGAAAACACCATGTGGAGATGTCATATGGGCAACCATTGCGGGCGGATTTGATTACCAAATAAGGATAGGATCGGATAGTTTATTCTCGTGATTCCACGTGATTAGATTTGATAACAAGGATAACTTGTTGGCGATTAGTTACCGAGGGATTAAGGTTGAGTAATTTATTTTACTAAAAAGATAGAATTCATTATTTTAGAACGAATAAAGTAATGGTATGTGATTTATTTATTTATTTTATTTTTGATTATTTTATATATATTAATTTTTATTCTAACTAAAATAATAAACTAGTTACTAAATCTAGACTTAACCCTAGAATAACTTACCCAAACCCACTTATCTTAAATCGGTTATCAAAATCGACCGTACAAGAACAATGATGTCTTTTCCTTTCATGTTGATATTTAATTGAGTAAAGGATGTACGTAATAATACTAATAAGGAGAGTGATGGCATCTACGACAATCGATTAGTAGGCTTTCTTTCCTCTCTCTTTTTTTTTTTCGTTTTACTATGCAATTTATATAATGGCGTATCCAACATGAAGATTATTGGGATTTTCACAATATAAGTGTTCCCACGTGTTTATCACATTTATACCCATCCATATATACCACTTTAAATATTGTTAAAAATATCCTTAGGTACGTCCAAATGGTTATGGTCATGTCCTAACAGTGATTTCTGTTTGGCTTTACATAACTTATCTGTAATTTCGATACCGACATGATGACTTGACAAGGGGGCATGCATGTGCTTGTTGGTTGTAACACGAAGAAATCGTGTCTTAATTGTACTCGTAGTTTTTCGCGTTTAGAAACATTCTAGTCGTGGCATCCTTTAAGAATATTATTTCAAAAGTTCTTGACTCAAATATGTGACCCTACTCTTTTTTGACTTACCAAAAGATATACTTGACTATATATTATTGAAAGCGTACAGTACAAATATGGCACATTATAGAGATATATCCCAAACTTCTTGTGAACTCTAGTAAAGTCTTATTGTCAACGCGATCAATGACGTGGAGAGGATAGAGTTTATACGCACTGGACGATACGTAGTTGATTGCATCGATACATGTTCCGATGCCAAAGCCGTGTCGAGACAAGACAACTACTGGTCAAATTTCTAACTTGTTGATCACGGCATGCATGATGCAATGTGCTTACATATATATGCCAACATCTGAAATTGCAGTAATGTTTTCGATCTTATGAGATTTCTTTCCTATCCATTTGGTGGGACTGGCTGGCAAAGTCAACTTTGACCGAATCTGATGGACTTTGCAGTAAAACGTACCATGCCTGTTGATGGTTTCAAATCAAGAATGATGATATGTTTATTGATAAAACACTTGAAATCGACGTGTCCAGGTGTATGCACTTGATATATACCAAAGCCAACATTCTTGCACACGGATTAATTTTCCAAGTTAGAGTGTGTTTGAAATGTATGCACGGATGAAGGTATTTTATTAGATCGAAGTACTAAAATTAATAAGAATCAAACAATTAAGAAAAATAAATTCAGGTTGAAGTGTGTAATCGCTTTTTTTAGAGTCGTTAAGTCTATGTTCTAGTGCAATTAGATTATACGATAAATTTTCTCTCAAGATATAACAACTCAATCCGACGGCGACGCGAAGTTACATTCCAACTCGCGTTGCCGGGTGCGAGTACCACTGTGACCGTAAACTCTTATAAGAGGAATAAGACGATTGGGAGAGAGAAACTCGAAAAAGACAACTGTCGGGTGAGAGAAAATCTTAAGTTATACCTCTCTCACAAAAATGATTCTCCTCAAATACTCTCTAGGGAAGTGACTCTTGATCGAGTCACATCCATCCATCCAAAGAGAGGAATCTGAGGAGATACAGAGAGAATTCAAAAGACAATCGGTCAAATAGTCAGAATTAAAATTAAAATAAAATAGATATTGAGTTTCACACGCACGTGTGACACGGCATCGACAAGAAGATAATACACGTGCGTGTGAAATAGAGGATAAGGCCCAAAGAGCCCATCAACTCAAATAGCCCAACTACTATAGTCTCCCTAAAAGAGTACACATATATGGATAAAAGTCTCAACTAAAAATAAATAAAAAATTCATCTTTTCAATGTGGAACAAAATAATACAATGACGTAAATTTTAAAAATTTTAAAACATGAAATCCAACATAATGTGGAAGAAGAAAAAATAAATACGCAACAGGCAAGATTATTTACGTGGTTCAGTCCAATACTTGCATCCATAAGTGAAAAGCGGAGAGATATTCATGGTGTCACGTCGAAAACTCATCGACTTATGCACCAGGAGGTAAAGAGTCCTAAATATAGAAACCCCAAAAATACAAATAAAAAATATTACGATTCACCCTTCATTTGCTATATTAAGAATGACTCTTGAGAACCCAGGGTGAGTCAAATGGTAGAAGATCTATGTCACAGTGTTTAATTCTCGAGAGGTGCATGATCCAAAATTTTCTTGTTCTTCGTGCTCCTCATCACCAAAAATAATAATATTTATTCTTCTCCATCGACACTGAGAAATCATATTAACTAGGTGCAAAATAATCCAATTTGAGTTTAATGTTTCCTACAAATATAATTACACCCAATTTTTTATTTCTTTTGCGATATTTGTAAAAAGATCAAGAATAAGATAACATTGAGAAGGTAGAGTAATTTCTCCAAATATCTCAAGAGGATTTACCTTTCAGATTTGTGACTTTCAAACGTACTCGTTCCTAGATTATTTTCTTTTGACTCATTTAATTTGTTAATGGCCAGCTATCACAATCATATATAAGAATTTATCCCCGATAGCATGAATAATTAGGATGCATAATTCTTTTCATAAGCAATTATATTCCCAATATATCAATGGACACAGAATTATGAGTCAATATAATTACATGTAGCTCCAAAATAATATTGCTATCATCAACTAAACTTAAACCTATTCATTAACGTGATGTTAGTTGCGAGGCTTTCATTCACATCCAGGTTGTAATACTCAATAGTTACATTTCCCCCTCTTTAAATTATAGGTTTTTTTACGTGAAAATTATTGTTAGAGATTAATTTATAAAAAAATCATTCTTAAAAATATATTACCATGTATATCACTATGTAAATATGAATTATGTAAAAATACCTTATTTATTTGTATGCATATCATTTCTTTTTATTAATAATTTATAAAAAAATCACGTTTAAATGGCATCTATACACTATTTAGATTAATCTAGTGATATGTCTGCTAATACAATTCTAAGAATAATTTTTTTTACAAATTCACTTCTAACAATAATTTTTATACAAAAATCCCTTAAATTAATATCCCCATAATGTCATAGGCATCTTACACATCATAGGGAACTTAAGAAAGAACAAAGTGTGAAAAGCAATATCATAGTGTTACACTTTGTATTACTCCTTCTGTCACCCTTGCCTGATTTGATAGCCGGGCTAAGTAACTTACGTTCATTTTTCCGCCGTTTGATCTCCAAATCTAAGGGAAAGAAAAGAGTGTGACAAGTATAAATGTTAAAAATGTGATAGCGTAGTTTACTTTTGGTGTGATTAAAATTAGGATTTTTTATATATAAATTATTGCTACGGAACGAAATTATATATATATATATATATATATATATATATATATATATCACTTCTGGAAAGAAATTAACAGTCGTATCAATATTTTAGCTAAAACTTTCAAATCTGCCATCGCGATTAATTACTATCAACGGAGACATGAATATTTCACAAAGATACGAAGATTCTTATTAGTTGATTGTCAAATGACTAAAATATCTCTCCTCTCTCCGTCACTCGGAGAGATTACAAGAGGAGGGGGAGGGGAGGGGAAGCTTGCAGGGGGGCGCCACCGTTGTCGCTTGTGGGGCATCCTTTGCATCCTCCTCATCCGTGGGATAGCGGCAGCATCGTGAGGCCGCCTAGCCCGCCTCAGACGTAGGAGGCAACGGCTAGACCGGCGGAAGGGGGTCTTGATGTCGATGAGGTGCGACACCTAGCTGATGGCACCCATGTAGGCCCCCGAGACACCAAATCTGGGGAGGTCGAGAGTGAGGAGGAGGAGGAGGAGGAGATAGGGAAGGAGGTGGTGGGTCAACTACAGTCGCAGGGTCTCTCCCTCGCATAATTCAGGTAGAGGAGTTGGGTGTGGAGGCACACCAGGCACACACTATCAGTGGGGGAGCCAACTATAGTCGATGGGCGGGGAAGGGGGCTTGTAACCCCTTCCAAGGATCTTACAATTCGGGTACGGGGATGCACACCTTACCTACATGAATTCGTTATAAGGCTGGGAGGTCTGCAGGCGCTATTGGCCAACCATCGCATGTATCCAAACATAAACACATCTACAATTACTATAAATATAAAGAATTTACGTCACTCCTTACAACACGCTTAGCACTATATCTCTATCTCTCTCTCAGATCAAATATTGTTTACATTACGTACACACTTAGTCTTCAAAATCTTACACCACAGAATGAGATAACTAAACCTTATAATCTTAAATGTTGCTGGCCTCCAAAAGCTCCCAAGATTCTTCTACCTCCGCCTGATCCCCCCGTCAGAGTCAACTCCAGCTATTGATCACCTGAAAAGGTTAAGGAGCATGCATGAGTCTTGAGACTCGGTAGTCATCAATGTCACTAGCATGTCTTTCTTATAGTAATCATATGAGAAATTCTCATGTTATATATGCACAGTGATCTTATGTTCTGACATGTTTTTACATATAGCATATATCAAGGAATAAATATATATATATATATATATATATATATACAAAACAATATGACATTTTGCATGTATCACCACATTTCAGATCTAGAGTAGCCTGCACTACGGCATCAATCATACTTATAAGAATATATCAGACCAATTTGCAAGCCTAACAATGGCAATTTATAACATCTGTACTTTCACATGATTAATGAAATTAGCAGAAATAACTGGAGTCATTCTTGAATACAAATAAGTTTAGCAATGGTGCATGCAACAGAACCATGACATCAAGGATATCAAGCACTAGTGCATACCACAATGCTCAGACGTAGGCTTACTAACGAATGACCTAAACGTGGGGACCTCACTATCTTCTATCCACTACATAGGATTGGGGTTCAATACTCCACCTTCCACCAGATCATCATCCAGTCAGACTTCGTAACTTTCAATACTATCTATTCATCCACAAACATAGGGCATGTAATGACCCGAGATCCGAGTACCGAAAAGGAGTCGACGCGACTCGAACCTCGGCCAGTCATCTACGAGCCCTAAGACTCGAAAGGGTTAAAAGATGGTGTCGGGGCACAAGTGTAACGACCTGAGAATCCGATTACCGGGAAGGCCCGATAACCCGAGACTCGCACCATCACCCACGAGTCCGAAGACTCGGAAGGGTTAAAAAGGATGGTGTGGAGACTACACCAGTATCACAAATAATTACAGAAATTAAACAGTTAAATAATTAAGCAGGAAATAAATTAACATTTTACATGATACATGATCTACAAGATAACACTAAAATAACAACAGTAGTCCACAACTAGTACAGAGACAAGAAAGAAAAGTACAGCTACACGGGGCATACCCCGGCTCTGACCTCTGGCACTAACGCTGGACACCTGAACCACGCTGAGCCTCAGACGCGCTCCCCTGAGGCCGCGTCTCACCTGAAACACGGTGAAAAGACGTAGGGAATGAGTCTCGGAACAATACTCAGTGGGGATCACTCAAACCCTACTCCCTTGTGATTTGCTGCTCCACGTGGGATATGAGACCCACGTGGTGCATCGGCACTTGACAGCCCAACCCGCCGCATGGATTATGGGGTCCATGTGCGAAGCCCCTCATATCCACCCACAGCACGATAGTGTGGGGTTCTGCGCTGCCATAAGGAAATACGGTTCCGCCTTCGCTACCAGCTCGAGCTTTTAGAGCAACGGTAGGGGCTTGATCCTATAAACTGGTATCAGAGCGAGGTCGCGGGTTCAAATCCCCCGGGTGTCGCTGGGGGGGGGGGGAGATTGTTGGATTTTCCAGCGTCTCCCTTGTGATTTACTGCTCCACGTGGGATATGGGACCCACGTGGTGCATCGGCGCTTGACAGCCCAACCCGCCGCATGGATTATGGGGTCCATGTGCGAAGCCCCTCATGTCCACCCACAGCACGATAGTGTGGGGTTCTGCGCTGCCATAAGGAAATACGGTTCCGCCTTCGCTACCAGCTCGAGCTTTTAGCGCAACGGTAGGGGCTTGATCCTATAAACTATTGTTGTGACCCCTCTATGTTGATGATGTTGACACTTGCTTTATTTCATTGGCAACACCATTGTTTTGATTGATTGGCAACTGTTTTTGATTTGATGAAATTACCCTATCAGATTGACTATGTGTTCTTTGCATTTAATACACTGATGTCTGCATTTCTTACTCTCATGAGTCTTTACACTGGAAACTCTCATGTCGATTGAGTCTACACATTCATCACTTACCTTTCGCTCAAGATGAAGTCCACACATTGCATCTCAATTGAATTGGTTAAGGGTGTACAGCGTCAACGCATCATGTTACAGCATCAACACACTTCATTGGATGTGTGTACAGCGTCAACTCGCTAAGTGTGTACAGCGTCAACGCATGAAGTCTGGACATCAGTCTTAATATTCTAAGTCTGTACAGCCGTTGGCCTTGAACCTCAGAGTCTGTACATCAGACTGTTACAGTAAGTCTGTACTTTGTCCGTCTTCCTTAGCGTCTTGATATTTGAAGTCTATACATCCATCAGGAGCTTCAAGTCTACACATCGCTTCGCTCCATCAAGTCTGTACATCCACACTGTTACTTGAAGTCTGGACATTGGTCTTCAAACTCAAAGTCTTCACATTGGTCTTCAAACTCGATGTCTGCACATTGTCTTCGAAACCAAAGTCTCTACAATGGTCTTCACACTTGAAGTCCATACATTCGATGTGCAGAGTTGATGTCTATACTGTGCCTTATGCTGATCAAGTCTACACTAGAGTCTCATGGAGTCTATACATTACACTCGTCTTCTAAAGTCTATACACTGAAGTCTTCACATTCGCTTGCATTACATGAAGTCCATAAGTGGGCAAAGTCTGTACACTGTCCATGCTTCATGCAGCGTCAACTCATCCTTCATGCAGCGTCAACTCCTCAAGTATATACAATGCTTTCCTTCGCATGAAGCCTTTAAGTGCATTATGTCTATACAATGCCTTTAGGATTTAAAGTCCATACAGCCGTTGCCTCCTTTGTTGAAGTCAACACATTGGGCAAGTCTGTACGTTGCTTTCGCATTCACAAGTCTATACAACGAAGTATATACACTGCAATGTACATACTTAAATCTTATGTCTTTATTCTTGTTGCTGAAGGGAACAGGGTTGACGCTGGGAGCTTAAAGCGTCCACGCGTCAGTTGACGAAGCCTTCGCGATATCTTCCACTGCGTCAACGCCACAAGTAAGCAGCGTCGACGAAGTAGTTAAAGAAGTATTCACCTTCACAGGCTATTCCACTGCGTCAACGCCACATTTGAGCAGCGTCGACGCAGCAGCTAAAGAGACGAGGCTAATGGCTACTGGAATGCCTCACTGCGTCAACGCCACATTTGAGCAGCGTCGACGCAGCAGCTAAAGAGACGAGGCTAATGGCTACTGGAATGCCTCACTGCGCTAATGCCATTGATTGACAGCGTCGACGCAGCAAGTCAGATTGCTGTCATTGAGCACGTGAACGAAGAACTCTATACATCGGACTGAAGAAGTTAAAGAGGGGCACATGATCCCAGGTACCTGGCTCGTGATCCGAGAAGGACAAGGTATCCAGATAAGGACACGTGTACTGACACTCCATTGGATGCTGCCACGTGGTCAAAATTGCTGGGCGGGAAACGTGGAGAGCACATGCCTGCTGCTGTTGTTGTTATATAAACAAGTCTTCTTCCACAAAAGAAGACTGATCGAAGGAGAAGAAGAGAAAGTCTATACACTCAGCAGCAGTGAGCCTTCGATCCAAAGAGAGAAAAGAAAGAAGAAGACGATACAGAGAAGAAGAAGAAGAAATAGAGAAGAAGAAGAAAAAAAGAGAGAGGAAAAGATCGAGAGAGTTTGAGTTGAGAGAGAGCTGATTGAGAGTGAGAGTGAGAGATTTTGTATCTCAGTCTCGTGGTTCAAAACCTGAGCTGAGCTTTGCTCTTTAAGAGCTACATTATTTTTGGGTTTTTATTTTTCGTTTTGATTCTGTCTTTCATTTCGAATGCTGTTTCTTCAAGCTGTGTGTCAGCGGTCTTGCAGTGGTGGTCTCCACTGGACGGGTTAAGCTGTATTTCCCCAGCGGTTATAGAGGATCAGATCCTCTGGTCGGCAAGCTGTAGTGCCCAGCGAAGCTGTGTATCAGCGGGTTGTTTGGCCAAGCTATAAAGCCCAGCGGACGTAAGCTGTGCTGCGCAGCAGGAAGCCATACTCGATTGAGTGTGGGGTGGACGTAGGTCGTTGACCGAACCACCTAAAAATTGTGTGTGCAGTGTGTTTGTGTTTTTGTGTGATCTGTGTGCGATGGGAATTTCTTGCTTAGCTTATTTGATTGCATCGCTTATGCTCATGTCTAGCTTTTGACCTTTTGTTTAGCATCCAGTGTTTAGCTTAACTGATGTTTGTCTAAATTCCGCTTTAGAACTTACAATAGTTTCAAATTAGGCAAGTTGATCTATTCACCCCCCTCTAGATCCACAATCTGTGGAGATAGACTGCGTCCATCTAACCCAACACTTGGTTTCAGAGCCTAACTCTTCTACAGGGACTCATTGCCCGAAGAGAATAGGCAGAGATGGATGCTCGAGGGATGACTGCCGAAGGTCACTCAACAACGAAGCCCCCATTCTTTGATGGATCAAACTACGCATACTGGAAGAACCGTATGCAAGTGTTCCTTAGGGCTAAGGATTATGAGATTTGGAAGATTGTCAGCAAAAGACCTTATGAGCTGTCCCCGAATGAAGATGTATGGACCAAGGAGGAGATCAGAAGGTCCACGCTGAATTGGAGTGCTATTAATGCTATCCAGTGCGCTCTGCATCCTACAGAATTCTCCCGTGTGTCTGCTTGCAAATCAGCTAAGGAGATGTGGGATGCGCTGGAAGTAATTCATGAAGGTACATCTCAAGTAAGAGAGCAGAAGGCCAATCTTCTTGTATCTGAGTATGAAGCCTTCAAGATGAAGCAGAACGAGTCCATCAGCGAAATGTACACTCGGCTGACTGTCATAACCAATGGCCTCAGAGGTTTTGGGAAACCTCAGACAGAGTATGATGTAGTGAGGAAAATTATGCGCTCTGTTAGGGTGCTAGGCCCGGATACAGAGGGGGGTGAATGTATCCTGCTATGAATAATGCCCAATTTAAAAACTCAGATGCTAGGCAAGTTCCGAAATTAAGCAAATTCGATTAAACAAAATAACGAGCAGATGGAGCGTGCCTATTCAAGCATCTAGCGGAAGCAAATCAAGCAATCAAACCACTGCTCAATAGACTTTTAGGTGGTTCGGTCCTCCAGACCTACATCCACCCCTCACTCCCAACCGGAGTGAGGCTTCACTAGCAAACGCTAGAACCAAGCAGACTCAGTCTGCAAATAGTTGCTGCCACACAGCTTGACCAAGGGAACAGCCTCCCCTCTTCCTCTCAATCGGAGGGACACCCAAGTGACTCCCAGCCACTTGGAAACTAGAGACCAAAGTCTCTCTTCCTCCAGTCCAGGAGGGAACCCGCCAGTGACTCCCCGTCACCAGCAACCAGAGGTCGAAGACCTCTCTTCCTCCAATCGGAGGGACCCCTAGACTTGCAACCCACAAGCCCAGAGCCGGAGATCAGATCTCCCTTCCTCCAACCCGAAGGGAACACACAAGTGACTTCCAGCCACTTGCAAACTAGAGGTCGCAGACCTCTCTTCCTCCAGACCAGGAGGGACCCGACCTCAGTCCAGAGGATCGGAAGTACAAAGCTAACCAAATGAAAAAGAAAAAATAAGAAAAGCAAAAATACACAGCGATCAGAAAGCTGTAAAGAAAGATAACACAGATGTGGCTCGCATGGAGCTGACTGGCCTGGATTTGATCCACGGTCCAGTAGACAGATCTTCAGGTAAGCTTCTCTTCCTCTTCTCTTCTCTCTCACTTTCTTTTTCTCTTAACCCTCACGAGCTCTATAACTCTCTATTTCTCTTCTTTTCCTTCTACTCTTCTTCTCTTTCTTTTCTTCTTCTTTCGCAGGCTCTCTCTGTCTCTTCTCTTCTCTTCTTCTTCTGCTTTCTACTGCAGCTCTTTTCTTCTTCTGCTCTTTCACTCTCTCGATCTCTTTTCCTCTATTCTCTTCTGCTCACAATTCTTGCTCGATCAGCCTTTCTTCTTTTTATAACAGTAGCCAGTAGGAGGGCAGCATTGGGCGCGTGTGGCTTCCACATTTACCGCCCAGAACCTTTGGCCACGTGTCAGTCTCTCAGCCAGCTTCAGCACACGTGTCACAATCATGTCTGCCCTTCCAGCCTCGGATCACGTGCCGCCCAGTCACTGGGGAATATTCTTCATCGGACCACCTTCTTCTTTTTGTTTTTTCTTCTTCTCCTGCATAGAGATTAAAACCATTAATACTCAGGGTTCTTTTATATATATATATACTTGAAATAAGTCGGTTGACACTCAAGCTAAAGCTGCACGAGGTGTGTAGGAACAAAAAAAAATGCACTATACTGAGAACGACACGAGGTACATAAGATGACTACACCACGAGATAAAGAGAGATTGACACGAAGTCAGATGAGAACAGCACGAGGTGAGAAGGAAATAACACGGAGTAAAACGGTAGTAAAACACGCGATCAGGGGAAACCTAGATGAAGATAGAAAGAAGCAACATGAAGACATAAAAATAACAGATAACACGAAGACACAAACACAGAAACAACACGAAGAACGAAAACAGAAACCGACACGAAGTGTGGTCACAAAGCAAAAAGGACACGGGGTCTAGGAAAAAGAACACGAAGATAGAAGACGGGAACGGCTACAACGACACGTGATAAAACAGTGAAAGCAGGAAAACGACTCGAGTAACTACAGTAAATGACACGAAAACACAAGAGCAAAAATAAAAAGGATGACTCGAGATGAGCAACTAAATACTGAAGAAACGACACGAGGTTCACAGGAAAACGACTCGAAGTTCATCAGAACAAATCGAGCTGCTTCAGTAAACAGCACAAAGACAATCAACAAACATAGTTGGAACAACACGACGTACAAAAGGACAACACGAAGTGTAGTGAACACAAACAACACGAAGTATAAAAGGAACAATACGGACATACAAGGTACTACCTCATAGCAGTTTTCCTGTTAATCATGGAAATTTCAAATGCATAACATTACGCAAGATATCTGATTAAAATGACAATATTTAACATAGTGATGCTCATCATCAAAACACTAGGGAAGTCACAAACAAGAAAGCTGTGAACAACAAGGCATGTTGTACAGACTTCAATCAATATGCATCAGACGACTGTGTATGGACTTGAAGACCCTTAGCCAATGAATGGACTTCAAGTGGAGACCAATGTGTAGACTTCACGTGAAAGCCCAATGTGCAGACTTGAGCTATGCAAGCTACAATGTCGATGTATGGACTTTGTGAATGTTCAGACTTGAATGCTCGACCAGTGTACAGACTTTGAATCAAACCGATGTATAGACTTGAATGGGCATGGAGTGTATGGACTTGAGTTACTGTAGCAACGTGTAGACTTTGCCTTAGACGTTAAATGAAACGGACTTTAGCCAATTCAATGTATAGGCTTGAATGAGAGTCCAATGTATAGACTCTTAGCCATGAACAAATGCAATGCAGTCTGATGTGTAGACTTAGCAACCAACAGCCAATGTATAGACTTGGCCAATGCTGTCTAGCCTATGCACAAAGTGAGACATGCAGAGACATGACATCTGACAGAATGCAATGCATCTATATAAACAACAAATGCCACTGATGCAGAGTATGCTAAACGCAAAAACTATAGCAATGAATAGATCAGACAGGGCACACTCATGCATTCTCCACAGAACATAATAAGTCATATGCATTCAAATCAACATGCCATCATCATATCAAAATACATTTCATGATGCTGTCTAAACAATATCCAAAGCACTCACTGTGTTGCTATCATCAAAACAAAACAGCATTGCATTGCTATCATCAAAACACATAGCACATGCTTGCGCCTAAGGGGCACAACATTCTCCCCCTTTTTGATGATGGCAATACTACACTGTGAGTAATGCTGATGACACAAACTTGAGTAATGCTGATGACACAAACTATTCTCCCCCTTTGACTTCATCAAAAAGAAAATAGTTTGAGAAATTATAACATGTATAGAAATTCAGTCAATTTCTCCCCCTTGCAAGAACATGATTCTCCCCCTTTAAGATTTTCAGCAAAAGTATGAATTAGAGATGATCAAAAGGAACCTGCATACACTGATTGAATGATATTCTCCCTCTTTGGCAAACAATCTTCCCCTTTGGTATAATCAAAATAAACCACGGGAAGGGGTATGAATGTAGATGCAGATACCAGAAATATGAATGCAAGAGCACAATTCTTCTCCTTCTATGCAGCATGATGCATATGACAAAGAGGCTCCCCCTCAATAAATAGAACCTTATGAAATGAATGAGAAGGAGACCACAGGGGCAAACAAGGAGAAGTTCATGTCAATGAGCAGAAGAGGTTCAATTAGCAGATTTTTAAAGAAGCTCCAATCTCAAAAAATTCAGTCAGATTTTCAGAGAGATATCAATCTCATAAATCCAAAACATAAGTTTTCAAAGTCTTCCATTATAAGGGCTTATGAATGAGCTTTATTGAACAGCATGGTTTAAACATGATGTATGCAGAGTTTATCAATAAAATTCTGTATTGATATCTAAAACCATGTTTTAATAAAAATGAACCAAGCCCTCATATTTATCTTGATTATCCTCCCTTTGTCTTACACAATCAAATTTATTGACTTCTTTCATAATTACATGCACTAGTATTGAGATTAAGCAATTATGAAGTCATATTATTTTGTCTAGGGTTGTAACAATTTGATTTTAGCATCAATATTCAGATATTGAGATATGTTCAACAATTTTTCATGTTACAAATTTTACGAGCAGTCTAGTTCAGTGCACACCTTGTAACTAGAGGATATACCTTGATCTGATGCCAATATCCCTAAGCACTTAGTGTGACTAACTGTCATACTATATATGAACAGAGATAGCATTTTACACATCATGACACACTTCAAATCATTTCTTGATGAGTGAGTTGTATTTCTCAGTGTGCATGTCATTGCTCTGCCTAAATTTCAATGAATTTTTAATCAGAGTTAACTATGGTACCTCATGACACAGTCCTTTGGACATGTGTTTCTCAGTGACCAAGGTCATTGCTCTGACAGATATTACCCTTTAGACTTTTCAGAAAAATTCATTTGCTTCAAATCAATAATAGTTTCATGTACTTAATCAGTTGAAGTCATGTATTCAAAAGTGCAGATTTCAGAAGTTTTCAAGACACAGCATGAAACAGATGGTTAATGTTTATTAAACATGCTTCAGATATTTTTAAGAGATTTTAAAGTCAAACTCATTGAGTACATTAAACTTAAACCACATGAGTTATTTCAGTCATTCATAAAAATGTATAATAGAAGATTTCTAGTTCAAAATTTTCAGATTTATGATCGAGATAGCCTATTGAAATCTTCATGAAGGACTGATAGAATTTTGAACCCAAAAGATACCAATTGATAAGAGAAATACCAATTGTTAAGAGAGATTGTGAAGCTCAAAGTTTTCAGAATATGATTAAGGTTTGTCAACAAAATCAATAAGAAAGGATATGCAATGAGTTCTGACACATGTATGCATTTGACAACCTATATGCAATGCATTGACTTCCCCTCACAATATGCATTCAAACTCTCTTTTTGGCATTTTCAGTATAAGGAGATGCAATGCACTATATGTATGTAGAAACATGCAATTAACTCCCCCTGAAAACATTGTAATGTTTGCACTGAAAAACTGAACATATGATTCCAAATGATATTGTGACTTGTGCACAATCAGACTGTCCTATCAGCAAAGTGACCCATGGTACTAGGCAGAGCACTTGGTCTAAAAGATCACCTCACACATAGTAAGAACCTCCAGACAGACCTCCCTGCCTTTTGGTACCTTACCATTTATATACCATTGAGGTCATGCATGATTATTCAACATGCAGTCCTATATGCAATTCAGAATTTTAGTGAGCTATTGCAACACACAAATTTCAAGTCACACTCATAAGCAGTTTAGATTTTTTAATGTACTATACTTGCAAATCACATATATGCACTTCAGATGAGGAGAGTTCAGAGGCATCAATTCAGACAATGCAGATGAAGAGTGAATATGCAAAAACAGATTTAGTATGCATGCACTAGATGAAACTAAGAACAGGATATGCAAGAATACATCAAACCAGATATGCAATGAGTTTCAAAATAGGAAATGCAAAGAGATTACCTAAAAAGTGTGAGAATGGGGTTTTCTTCTTGAGTGCCTTGGATCATTACCCCTTTTTATTCCTTCCAAGGCATACCTGCATAGCAATGTTATTTTGCACAAACAGGTACCCAAGAAGTCTTGGGTCCTGACAAAACAGTATTACTCCTAGCAGGTTTTCTCAGCACATTTCTAGGAGCAGTTTTCAGATCTGATTTATGCACATTCTTGTTAGCATGAATTCTATGTGCATATGCATGAGATTTCTTGTTAACAGAATAAAAATTCTGTTTGCCAAAACCAGTTTGATTTTGATATCCTGCCAGCCAACAGGTTGCACCCCTGTGACCTGGCTTCCCACAATGATGGCATGTAAATTTCGCAACATGGAATTTAGCAGAGTTATTCTGAACATGCCAACAATCTCCAACTCTGTGGCCTGGCTTCCCACAGTGATAGCATGCAGGAGACTTTCCAATGGCAGGTTTAGAATTTAATTTTCTACCCTGAGCATGCCAACAGTGGGCTGCTATATGGCCCATCTTGCCACAGTGAAAGCATGAATTAGAACTTTTCTTACCAGCATTCAGCCAGCATTCAAATCTCTTATGACCCAATTTTTCACAATTAAAGCATGTCATATGCTGGTTTATTGGAACAGACTTGTTCTTGTTAAGAGCATGATCGTTTGCATGAAATTTATTCTTATCACTAACAAACCAGCATTGTGAAATTTTGTGTCCTAGTTTACCACAATGAAAACACTCAATTTTCCTTTTCTGAGATGAAAGATTTTTATCATGATATCTCCTAGCATTCTTATCATCCTTCTCCATCAACTTACACTCATGCATCAGATGTCCAACTTTATGACAGTAATGACAGATAATCTACTTTTTAGATGCATGTGAGTGTGTGTGAGGACTGTGATCAGCAAACACTGATGGACCCTTTTTATTTATCTTCTGTTTTCCAATCATTTTATGATTTTTATCATGTTTTTCTGTTTTCTTAGCCTTATACTGAGGTAAAGATGAAGTAGAAGGCTTTTCCTGTTCAGTTGGATCCATCGATCTTCCTCATGACTGGACTGTAGCCCAGTCCCTCTTTCTTAAAATTATCCTTTGCTCCCAACATTTTCTGAGTAATGGGTTGTTTATCTTTAGAGGTGGTGGCTACATCTGAACCACTTACAAAAGATGTCATAACTTTGTTCAGAAGATCCTTCTTGTTTATCTTATTGTAGCCCAGCCCTTCCTTCCTAGGGTTGATTTTTATACCTAGTAGCTTGTCTAGATTTTTCTGTCCATCAACAAATTTAGACAAGGAAACTTTCAAATCCTGAATTTCATTTTCTAAAGAGAAAATATGTAGCTCATAACTGGCAATCTCTTGCTCACAGCAATTCATAGCTTCATTCAAAACTTTGTTAGCAGTTTTATATTTTTCAACTTCCTGTTCCAGATTGCTCAGTTTATCAGAATCTTCAACACACATAATTTTTCCTCTTTCTAAGGCTAGCAGTCTCTCAGACATAGTGGAGTTCAGCATTTTTAATTTCTCATTTTCTTCCTTAAGCTTGTCATTCTGAATCAACTCATTTATCAAAGTCTGATCTTCTGAGTTAGTTTCAAGTTTTCTTCCAGCCTTGAATTCCTTCAAATCTTTTTCCTTCTTTTCAATATTTTTCTGTAATTCCACATTCACAGATTTGATGGCTTCAAATTTTTCAGCAAATAAGTTCTTCTCCTGCTCAAGTTTCTCAGATTTTTTATCATTTTTATTAGCAGATGTTCTCAGAGAATCATTTTCAGATTTCAACTTGTTTAAATCTGAGTTCACACTTTCAAAGTTTTTCAGCAATTTTTCATACTGGTCATGATAGTTAACAAGAGTCTGATTATCATTATCTGAGTTGAATTTTTCTTTGAGTTCAGATATCACATTTATATGATCTTGATTTTCAGTTCTCAATAATGAAACTTGTTTCTTCAATATTTGAAAATCAGACATACAGGCATCATGAATATTTTTCAATTCAACACAATTTCTACAAGGAGAACTTAAACTATTTAAACCAGTACCCTTCTTCAATTTTTTATACTGTTTTCTTAACAGTTCATGAGATTCAAATAATTTAGCATATGCATTCTCCCAATCTTCTAGAGAAAAATTCTCGAAGAGATTTACCTCATCATCATCATCTTCTTCAGTTTGATTTCTGCCTTGATCGCTGCCACTTTGATTTCTTCTGTTGGCCATCATGCAGCTGTCCACATCTATCTCCTGAGTTCGCTTCAGTGTATCCAAAATGTCTTTAGCAGAACTGCAATCAACGAAGCATGAGTGAAAGGCTCTATCAGTAGCTGCCTTCATTAGATTTATAGCTATCTGATTCTCTTCATGCATAGACTTGTGATTGTCAGTCCATTTGGACTTTTTCTTTGGTAGTTCATGAGGACCATGTGAAATTACTTTCCACAGGTCTGGATTCACAGATTTGATATAAATCTTCAGACTAGTGAACCATGCATTAAAATACGTACCACTGAAGATCGGTGGATGAGCCATGAGAACACAATAGATTAATGTAACAGGAATATTGATGCACTAAAAATAAATTAGCACCTAAGACTGCAAGATCGAATCTGTAGGTCGCTGGACCTTGTATGCAGACACCCGCTCTGATACCAACTGTTAGGGTGCTAGGCCCGGATACAGAGGGGGGTGAATGTATCCTGCTACGAATAATGCCCAATTTAAAAACTCAGATGCTAGGCAAGTTTCGAAATTAAGCAAATTCGATTAAACAAAATAACGAGCAGATGGAGCGTGCCTATTCAAGCATCTAGCGGAAGCAAATCAAGCAATCAAAACACTGCTCAATAGATTTTTAGGTGGTTCGGTCCTCCAGACCTACATCCACCCCTCACTCCCAACCGGAGTGAGGCTTCACTAGCAAACGCTAGAACCAAGCAGACTCAGTCTGCAAACAGTTGCTGCCACACAGCTTGACCAGGGGAACAGCCTCCCCTCTTCCTCCCAACCGGAGGGACACCCAAGTGACTCCCAGCCACTTGGAAACTAGAGACCAAAGTCTCTCTTCCTCCAGTCCAGGAGGGAACCCGCCAGTGACTCCCCGTCACCAGCAACCAGAGGTCGAAGACCTCTCTTCCTCCAACCGGAGAGACCCCTGGACTTGCAACCCACAAGCCCAGAGCCGGAGATCAGATCTCCCTTCCTCCAACCCGGAGGGAACACACAAGTGACTTCCATCCACTTGCAAACTAGAGGTCGCAGACCTCTCTTCCTCCAGACCAGGAGGGACCCGACCTCAGTCCAGAGGATCGGAAGTACAAAGCTAACCAAATGAAAAAGAAAAAATAAGAAAAGTAAAAATACACAGCGATCAGAAAGCTGTAAAGAAAGATAACACAGATGTGGCTCGCATGGAGCTGACTGGCCTGGATTTGATCCACGGTCCAGTAGACAGATCTTCAGGTAAGCTTCTCTTCCTCTTCTCTTCTCTCTCACTGTCTTTTTCTCTTAACCCTCACGAGCTCTCTAACTCTCTCTTTCTCTTCTTTTCCTTCTGCTCTTCTTCTCTTTCTTTTCTTCTTCTTTCGCAGGCTCTCTCTGTCTCTTCTCTTCTTCTTCTGCTTTCTACTGCAGCTCTTTTCTTCTTCTGCTCTTTCACTCTCTCGATCTCTTTTCCTCTATTCTCTTCTGCTCACAATTCTTGCTCGATCAGCCTTTCTTATTTTTATAACAGCAGCCAGCAGGAGGGTAGCATTGGGCGCGTGTGGCTTCCACATTTCCCGCCCAGAACCTTTGGCCACGTGTCAGTCTCTCAGCCAACTTCAGCACACGTGTCACAATCCTGTCTGCCCTTCCAGCCTCGGATCACGTGTCACCCAGTCACTGGGGAATATTCTTCCTCGGACCACCTTCTTCTTTTTATTTTTTCTTCTTCTCCTGCATAGAGATTAAAACCATTAATACTCAGGGTTCTTCTATATATATATATATATATATATATATATATATATATATATATATATATACTTGAAATAAGTCGGTTGACACTCAAGCTAAAGCTGCACGAGGTGTGTAGGAACAAAAAAAAATGCACTATACTGAGAACGACACAAGGTACATAAGATGACTACACCACGAGATAAAGAGAGAACAGCACGAGGTGAGAAGGAAATAACACGGAGTAAAACAGTAGTAAAACACGCGATCAGGGGAAACCTGGACGAAGATAGAAAGACGCAACACAAAGACATAAAAATAACAGATAACACGAAGACACAAACACAAAAACAACACGAAGAACGAAAACAGAAACCGACACGAAGTGTGGTCACAAAGCAAAAAGGACACGGGGTCTAGGAAAAATAACACGAAGACAGAAGATGGGAACGGCTACAACGACACGTGATAAAATAGTGAAAGCAGGAAAACGACTCGAGTAACTATAGTAAATGACACGAAAACACAAGAGCAAAAATAAAAAGGATGACTCGAGATGAGCAACTAAATACTGAAGAAACGACACGAGGTTCACAGGAAAACGACTCGAAGTTCATCAGAACAAATCGAGCTGCTTCAGTAAACAGCACAAAGACAATCAACAAACATAGTTGGAACAACACGACGTACAAAAGGACAATACGAAGTGTAGTGAACACAAACAACATGAAGTATAAAAGGAACAGTACGGACATACAAGGTACTACCTCATAGCAGTTTTCCTGTTAATCATGGAAATTTCAAATGCATAACATTACGCAAGATATCTGATTAAAATGACAATATTTAACATAGTGATGCTCATCATCAAAACACTAGGGAAGTCACAAACAAGAAAGCTGTGAACAACAAGGCATGTTGTACAAACTTCAATCAATATGCATCAGACGACTGTGTATGGACTTGAAGACCCTTAGCCAATGAATGGACTTCAAGTGGAGACCAATGTGTAGACTTCACGTGAAAGCCCAATGTGCAGACTTGAGCTATGCAAGCTACAATGTCGATGTATGGACTTTGTGAATGTTCAGACTTGAATGCTCGACCAGTGTACAGACTTTGAATCAAACCGATGTATAGACTTGAATGGGCATGGAGTGTATGGACTTGAGTTACTGTAGCAACGTGTAGACTTTGCCTTAGACGCTAAATGAAACGGACTTTAGCCAATTCAATGTATAGGCTTGAATGAGAGTCCAATGTATAGACTCTTAGCCATGAACAAATGCAATGCAGTCTGATGTGTAGACTTAGCAACCAACAGCCAATGTATAGACTTGGCCAATGCTGTCTAGCCTATGCACAAAGTGAGACATGCAGAGACACGACATCTGACAGAATGCAATGCATCTATATAAACAACAAATGCCACTGATGCAGAGTATGCTAAACGCAAAAACTATAGCAATGAATAGATCAGATAGGGCACACTCATGCATTCTCCACATAACATAATAAGTCATATGCATTCAAATCAACATGCCATCATCATATCAAAACACATTTCATGATGCTGTCTAAATAATATCCAAAGCACTCACTGTGTTGCTATCATCAAAACAAAATAGCATTGCATTGCTATCATCAAAACACATAGCACATGCTTGCGCCTAAGGGGCACAACACGCTCCCTGACTCCCAATTGGCACACCAAAGCAACTGTGATGGAGGAGTCGAGGGACCTGCGTAATACTAAATCTGATGAGCTGATTGGCTCACTAATGGCATATGAGATAAACATGCCAAGGACAGATGAAGCCGAGAGGAAGAGGAAGCCGATAGCGCTGAAGGCTAGTTCCAGCAAATCAACAAAATCCAGCTCCAGCAGCTCTTCATCATCAGAGGAGAACCTAAATGAAGAAGAAGATGTGACTCGATCTGAGATTGCCATGATGACTAGAGAGTTCAGGCAATTTCTCAGAAAGGGAGCAGGACGGTTCGGTCAGAAGAAATACAGTGGTGACCGAAAGGATAAAAGGTATAAATCTAAACCTGCAAAGAAAAATGAAGCTAATGTCTGTTATCAATGCAGGAAACCAGGGCATCTGAAAATTGACTGTCCAGACAATCAGAAACATAAGGACAGGTCAAAGAAGAAAACCAAGAAGGGAAGAGCTATGATCACCACATTGAGTGATGAAGATGAAGGCTCTTTCAGCAGCGGCTCAGATAGTGAAGGCAAATCTGAACAACCCATTTGCCTTATGGCAACAAGCTCCGAAGATAGAGAGGAGGACACAGATGAGGTAATCACTAGATTTGAAAACTTCACAATTGCTGATTGGGTAGATGCTTATCATGACATAGCTGATAGAGCTGATGATATTAGAAAAGAGAATAGGCATCTTAGAAGAAAAATCAACTCCATGCAAAATGATAAAACTTTATCTGATAAAATTGCATGTTTGGAATCTGAGATTGATGAATTGAAACTCACATGCTCTGAAGAAGATGAAATCAAAAATGAGTTAAAAGCATCTAAGGAAGAGAATCTAAGGCTTGAAAATGAAATTGATGAATGGAAGCTGAAGATTCAGAAATGTGAAAGTGAAGTCAAAATTATCTCTGAAAAATATGAAGCTGTCCTCAATGTCAACAATGAGCTGAAGAAAACTATTGATGAACTTCAGAAAGACAATGAGGATAAAATGAAAACCATTGAGAAAATGACCCAAGGAACAGATAACTTAAATGCTTTGTTAGGGTCAAAGGTTAATTTCAGAAAAGAGGGCCTAGGATTTAATTCTAATGCAACAAAAATATTCGGAATGAAAACAATTTCATTTGTTGCTCAAAAGGAAAAGGGACCTCTAATTAGCATGAACTCAACAAATTTAATGAACAAAACTGCTAATCTGAAAAAGACCAGTGCTGAGGAAAAGGGTAAACAAAAACTCAGTGAGCCTAGTAGAGCTAGCACATCTAAGCAGAATCCTAGGGCTCAGACTAAGGTTAGGGGTCAACCTACACAGTCCAGTAAACCCCAGGTCAAGGTAACCTAGTCTCCATCAACACCTCCACCTCTTAAGAAGACCCAATACAAACCTGTGTATAGGTCAGCAGGGTTCAAAGTACAGGGGAGACAAAGTGATGCTAGGAGTCAACCCAATTATCTTCATCAACCCAGAGCTCAGACCCACTACAATGCACAGCCAACCTACTTCAATAGGTCAGATTGGTGTAGAACTCAAGGTAGGTTTACAGGTCTTGCACACCAGGGTGCTCAATATCAAAGACCTTACAGTAGAAATTGGGTCAATGGGTATGGTTACTGGACATCTAGAAATCAATATTTTCATAGCCAGCCCAGGAACTACCATGGCCAAAATTTTGTGGACATACCCTGGCCAAGGCACTGGCACAAAAAACACTGCCTGTTATGTAATTAACAGAGCCATGGTAAGACCTTCTGCCCAGCAAACACCATATGAGATATTAAAAGGTAAGAAACCTTCTATTACTCACTTCAAGATTTTTGGTTGTAAATGTTTCATTCACATAAATGATAAAAAGGACCTTGATAAATTTGAACCTAAAGGAGAACCAGGAATTTTTCTTGGCTATTCTGAAAACACCCGAGCATACAGAGTGTACAATCTGAACTCTAAAATTGTTGAAGAATCTCCACACATAGTTTTTGATGAATCCTTGGCAAATTCTAATGTTGGTCAATGCAGGAATGAAACCAATGGTGAAATTCTGAAGGAATGAGATCCTGCAGACAAATCCGAGGATGAAGAAGAACATAAAGAGCTTAATGAAGAGGAGCCTACAGTTCAGGGGGAGGTAAATCAAGTTCATGATACTCCAATTGTAAATATTAGATATCTCAAGGATCATCCTGTAGATAATGTTATTGGAAATCTGCATGACCCCCCTAGGACTAGAGGCCACTTAAGAATTCAACATGAACTGAATACTTATGCTTTTGTATCAAACATAGAACCCAAGTCCATTGACTGTGCTCTCCAAGATGTGCATTGGATTAATGCCATGCATGAGGAGCTCAATCAGTTTGACAGGAATAAGGTGTGGCATTTGGTTCCACCTCCTGATCATGAAACAGTCATAGGGACTAAATGGGTATTTAGAAATAAAACTGATAAAGCGGGGAATGTTATTAAAAATAAAGCCAGACTTGTAGCTCAAGGGTACAATCAGGAATTTGGAATAGATTTTGAAGAGTCTTTTGCCCCTATAGCTAGGTTAGAAGCAATAAGAATTTTATTGGCTTATGCATGTTCCTTAGGAATAAACCTTCAGCAGATGGATGTGAAATCTACTTTTCTAAATGGGGAAATTAATGAGGATGTATATGTGAGACAGCCTCCTGGGTTTGAATGTTTAGATTTCCCTAATCTTGGTGGAGATGGGTCGTACACTCTTGGTTGAAGGTGGTCTGCCAAGGAAGTTCTGGGCTGAAGCAGTAAATACTGCCTGTTATGTAATTAATAGAGCCATGGTAAGACCTTCTACCCAGAAAACACCCTATGAGATCATAAAGGGTAAGAAACCTTCTATTGCTCATTTCAAGGTTTTTGGTTGTAAATATTTTATTCATATAAATGATAAAAGAGACCTTGATAAATTTGAACCTAAAGGTGAACTAGGAATTTTTCTTGGTTACTCTGAAAACACCCGAGCATATAGAGTGTATAATCTGAATTTCAAAACTGTTGAAGAATCTCCACATATTGTTTTTGATGAATCTTTGGTAAAGTCTAATATTGGTCAATGCAGGAATGAAGACAATGGTGATATTCTGAAAGAAGGGAATCCTGCAGACAAATCCGAAGATGAGGAAGGAAATGAAGAGCTTAATGAAGAAGAGCCTACAGTTCAGGGGGAGGTAAATGAAAATCATGATAATGAAATTATCAACATTAGATATCTAAAAGATCATCATGTAGATAATGTGATTGGCAATTTGCATGACCCTCCTAAGATTAGAGGCCACTTAAGAATTCAAAATGAATTGAATGCATATGCCTTTGTATCAAATGTAGAACCCAAGTCCATTGACTGTGCTCTTAAGGATGTGCATTGGATTAATGCCATGCATGAAGAGCTCAATCAATTTGACAGGAATAAGGTGTGGCACTTGGCTCCACCTCCTGATCATGAAACAGTCATAGGGACTAAATGGGTATTAAGAAATAAAACTGATGAATCAGGAATGTCATTAAAAATAAGGCCAGACTTGTAGCTCAGGTGTATAACAAGGAATTTGGAATTGACTTTGAAGAGTCTTTTGTCCCTGTATCCAGGTTAGAAGCTATCAGAATCTTATTGGCTTATGCATGTTCCCTAGGAATAAATCTTCAGCAGATGGATGTAAAATCTACTTTTCTGAATGGGGAAATCAGTGAGGATGTCAATGTGAGGTAGCCTCCTGGATTTGAATGTTTAGACTTCCCCAATCATGTGTATAAACTTCGAAAAGCTCTCTATGGTCTTAAGCAAGCTCCTAGAGCTTGGTATGATAGGTTGAGCAAATTCCTTACTGATAAGAACTTCACAAGAGGTGTAGTTAATCAAACCCTGTTTACTAAGGTAAGTCATTCAGATATTCTTATCATTCAAATTTATGTGGATGACATTATCTTTGGGTCAACTAACCCCAAATTGTGTGAGGAATTCTCTCAAATAATGACTGATGAGTTTGAAATGAGCTCAATGGGTGAGCTCAAACTATTTCTTGGACTGTAGGTTACACAAACAGAGGATGGCATTTTCATCTCTCAGTCCAAGTATGTAAAGAACTTATTAAAGAAGTACAAAATGGACAACCTCAAGAAAATAGCTACTCCAATGGGTACATCAACCAGTTTGGATGAAGATTCTAAAGGTAAACCTGTGGACCAAAGGCTATACAGAGGTATGATCGGATCTCTTCTCTATCTTACAGCATCTAGGCCTGATATACAATTTGCTGTGTGTTTATGCTCTAGATTTCAGGCCAGTCCTAAAGAAACTCACTTTAAAGCTGTGAAAAGGATTTTTAGGTATTTACTAGGCACCCAAGAACTAGGTCTCTGGTATCCTTCTAAGTGTGAGTTAGAGCTTCTAGCCTACACTGATGCAGACTATGATGGGTGTCGAGTAGATAGAAAAAGCACCAGTGGCTACTGTCAATTCCTTGGTGGCTGTCTAGTGTCTTGGACATCTAAGAAGCAACACACTGTAGCATTATCCACAGCTGAAGCTGAGTATGTTGCAGCATGTAATTGTGCAGCCCAAGTACTTTGGATTAAGCACCAACTGGTTGATTATCAGATAAATCTGGGATGCATTCCACTTTTATGTGATAATACTAGTGCTATATGCCTTGCTAAAAATCATGTTCACCATTCTAGGACTAAGCATATAGAGATAAAACATCATTTTCTTAGAGATGCTGTAAATAAAAAGGAGATTGAAATGAATTTCATAGAAACTGAAAAACAAATTGCTGATATTTTTACTAAGCCTCTTGGGAATGAAAATTTTAAGTTTCTTAGAAGAGAACTTGGCTTATGTAAATTTCAGCATGATGAATGATTGTTTAATTACTGTGAATAAAATCTCTGATGTGGACTTATTTTTGATTACTTGGATAAATCATGTGGATGTGAATGTGGATGAAGAACTGTCCTGTATTGCATATATTCAGGGGGAGCTTGTCGAGTCTTTGCATGTCCTTGCATATCATTCTTTACATGACCTATGCATAAACTCTCTCTCAATTAATTCTTGCCATGTTGCATGCATATAGACAGGGGGAGTATTGCTAAAAATTCAGAGTGGTTTCAACTTTCTTGAAGTCATTCAACCTTCAACTCTGAATACTTGTCTCTGACATTATGGCAATCTGTTGGTCAGTTCTGATTTCTAAGCAGTAGAAAATGGACTTCTTCATTTATAAGAATTTGAATTGTTCAAAGACTGATGTAATGGTTTAAATCTTATAATGGTTAGAGTTTAAAGATTGCAATTAGTATATAAGTAAGTTAAAAATTGATAAAACTCTCAACCTCTTTCTTATTTCATATCAGACAAAGCTAATCATATCTGAAATCTGAAAACTCATCTGAAATCATGTTAGAGAGGTTAAGTATGTGTATTGTTCTTGAACAAATCATTCTGAAACATAAAAAGGACAGCTAAGAAAGCTATTGAAAATATTGAAAATCATTGAAAATTAGCATTGGCAGAGCAATGACTGATAAATCACTAAGAAACTGAGTGATCCATCAAAGAAGTGGACAACACTCATGTCATGAAGTGTATCAGCTATCTCTGTTTAAAATGTTCAAAACAGCAGGCTGGTTTCACTGAGTACCTGGGGGTAACTGGCGTCTGATAAACGTGTACCCTCACACAAAAAGGTGAAACTCAGTTCTGTTGAACTTGATCATAGGCAGAATGGTCCATCTTGTTGAGTATCTAGGGGTATTGGCGTCTTATAAACGTATACCCTTACGCAGAAAGACTTGTGGTACTTGAATGCTCAATATAATCTAATATTGATAATGCTGCTTCTTCAAAAGAAAAGTTCATGAGTGTCAATTTGTTTAGGTTCAATACATGACTTGATTTCTCTAAATATTTTTATGAGACTATGAAAGTAAGATATTACGAAACTGAATCTTTCATGCAAATATGATTCTGGTTTATGCTTTATCATGCACAATGAACTTATCTATTTCTTGTAGAGCATGAACTCCAAATTTTATCATTTTTAAACCAGAACTCTTTCTGACAGCAGTTTCTAATTTCATATGACTGAAGACTCTATGCTTTAGAATGCTTATTCATGAACTACCTGTTCTGAATGCCAGTCAGTTCCTCTCTTGATTCCTCCATTGTATTTAATTTTTCCCTCCTCTTTGTTGATGGCAAAGGGGGAGAATATTGTCTAGGGGATGTCTAGGGGGAGAATGCATATCTGTCTGAATTCAGAAGTCAATCATGCCTTCATAGCATCTGCATGTCAATCTTCATAACACATCATGTCTTTCATCAAACATATATCTATATGACAGGATGTTGCTCTTCTACTTCATATGGGGTTGCCATCATCAAAAAGGGGGAGATTGTTGTGACCTCTCTATGTTGATGATGTTGACACTTGCTTTATTTCATTGGCAACACCATTGTTTTGATTGATTGGCAACTATTTTTGATTTGATGAAATTGCCCTATCAGATTGACTATGTGTTCTTTGCATTTAATACACTGATGTCTGCATTTCTTACTCTCATGAGTCTTTACACTGGAAACTCTCATGTCGATTGAGTCTACACATTCATCACTTACCTTTCGCTCAAGATGAAGTCCACACACTACATCTCAATTGAATTGGTTAAGGGTGTACAGCGTCAACGCATCATGTTACAGCGTCAACGCACTTCATTGGATGTGTGTACAACGTCAACTCGCTAAGTGTGTACAGCGTCAACGCATGAAGTCTGGACATCAGTCTTACACTACCAAAAAAAGCGGGATTTCAGACGGATATTTCAGACTGATATTTTCCGTCTTAATATCTGTCTGTATTTGTGACGGATTAGCTTCTGTCACAAATTCCATCTCTATTAACGACAGACTATATTCGCTCTGAAGATCCGTCTATAATTATAGACGGAATATATTCCGTCTTTATATCCGTCATAAATTTAGGACGGATATTCAGACGGAAGTAATCCGTCTGAAATTTCAGACGAAAATAAGTTCCGTCCGAATTTTCGTCTCAAAATTCCGCCTTTCCCGCCACCGTCGGCCCCTCCCTCCCACCCCTTCCACCCAACCCCATTTCCACCCCCCCCCCCTCACTCTCCCTCTCACTCTCTCCTTCTCCTCTGCCCTCTGCTTCCGGTCGTCGCCGCCGGAGCCGCAAAGCCGTCAGAAGCCGCCGTCGCCATCCTCGCCGTCCTCAACGTCGACGTCCTCGCTATCGTGCCCACCGCCATTCGTGTTAGCTCGCAGCCGTGCCCACCTTCCTCGCCGAAGCTCAGACGATCGCCGCCGGTATGTCCCCCCTCACCCTCTGTCTTTTTTTTAACCTGCATTTGTTCTCGCTGGGGGTGTGGGAGGGGTGTCGATGGGGAAGGGGAGAGGAGGGGCGTCGTTCCTGTGGCGGCGGCTGGCGGCGAGGGGAGGGGGGGTCGGTTGGGGAGGGCAGTTGGGAAGGGGATGGGGGTTCCCGTGGCGGCCGGGGGTGAGGGGATGGGGGTTTGGGAAGGGGAGGGGGGGCAGCGGTGAGGGGACGGGTGTTTTGGAAGGGGAGGGGGTTCCTGCGGCGGCCGGCAGCGAGGGGACGGGGGGGTCGGTTGGGGAGGGCAGTTGGGAAGGGGATGGGGGTTCCCGTGGCAGCCGGGGGTGAGGGGATGGGGGTTTGGGAAGGGGAGGGGGGCCGACGGTGAGGGGATGGGTGTTTTGGAAGTGGAGGGGGTTCTTGCGGCGGCCGGCAGCTAGGGGACGGGGGGGTCGGTTGGGGAGGGTAGTTGGGAAGGGGATGGGGGTTCCCGTGGCAGCCGGGGGTGAGGGGATGGGGGTTTGGGAAGGGGAGGGAGGCCGACGGTGAGGGGATGGGTGTTTTGGAAGGGGAGGGGGTTCCTGCGGCGGCCGACAGCGAGGGGACGGGGGGGTCGGTTGGGGAGGGCAGTTGGGAAGGGGATGGGGGTTCCCGTGGCGGCCGGGGGTGAGGGGATGGGGGTTTGGGAAGGGGAGGGAGGCCGGCGGTGAGGGGATGGGTGTTTTGGAAGGGGAGGGGGTTCCTGCGGTGGCCGACAGCGAGGGGACGGGGGGGTCGGTTGGGGAGGGCAGTTGGGAAGGGGATGGGGGTTCCCGTGGCGGCCGGGGGTGAGGGGATGGGGGTTTGGGAAGGGGAGGGGGGCCGGCAGTGAGGGGACGGGTGTTTTGGAAGGGGAGGGGGTTCCTGCGGCGGCCGGCAGCGAGGGGACGGGGGGGTCGATTGGGGAGGGCAAGGGAGGGGAGGGGGGTTCCCGTGGTAGTCTTGTGTTTGTGTTCTCTCTTCATTTCACTCCTAAAAGATTCTGCCTTTGTTCAGATGTCTTGTGTTTGTGTGTGTGTGTGTGTGTGTGTGTGTGTGTGTGTGGTAGGGGGGAAGCTTTCCGGACTCTTCTTCTTGGGCAGGGGCCACTGGATCATGTGGCCAGCAATGGCAAGTACGCCAACTGCCGACAAGGGTGGCCCTTGGGGTCTCTGTTGCCAGGTTGTCCAGAATGGAAGGTTCCTCTCAGTTGGGGTGGCGTGCTTGTGTTTGTGATGCCATTAACAGTGCATGTCTATGATATGTGTACATCGGATCCTAATTCCCTGGGCGGGTTTGGCCTTTCCGCTTTCTTATTACCGCTCCATTTCCTGGCACTTGCCTTCTGTGAGGGGAGGGTCCAACCCAGATGGCTGTTTCACCCCAGAGAGGCGCGTGGACGAACTCTTTAATTGCGCACTCTGTTGGCCGATGAGATATAGATAAACAGCCCATTTTTTGCCGTTTGGTGAGGGTTTTACGAAGGGGTTGTTTGGTTTGATGGAAAATATCCTAAAATACTGTATCTTTTGTGTCATACAGGTGTGGTATTTCACAGTACTTTATGATGAAACAAACAACTCATAAAATGAAATTACTTGAAAATTTTGGTGATTAGAATGATCATTCATCTCACTTTACCTCAGCACCTGAGTTCCTTCGACATCCAATCGACATGGCATGTTCCGTACAGAAAAGAAACGTTATCGCTATTATTGTTGAATTTATAGAAAATAAAAGGAAATCTTTCCTTATAAATATGAAGCTAGAAATCAAGTGTTTGAGGTTCCAAGTGGGTGATAAAACGGGTCACCATCTATTATTAAAAAAAGATTAATCAAACTTTCTGGGTAAAAACAAAATGTCTTGATGACGCCGATGGTATTTGACGTCAATTAAGCTTGAAGCTTACAAGTCAAAGCTTAATTGCGACCTACATTATGATCCACCTGTCACCCAACTTGATGTGACATGAAGATGTGACATGAGGCAGCCTCCAGATCTTATGTATCTTGGACTGGGCATTTGGCAACAACATCAAATTATTGCATTCCTCCCACTTCAAAAGCGTTCCCGCACCACTAACAAGAGGTTGTTTCCAGACATTTTTAAATTTATGAGGTTAATAAGTATAGAAAGTCGAAAATGACACTATATTTAAAGTTCAAATACTGACCTAGTTACAATCAAACGATAATATTTTTATTCGAAATTTGTATTATTTAAATGCTATTTAATTTCCCTCTGTATGCAATGCACCTGACAATAAAAAAAGGTGCCACATTAATGCGGTTGACCTGATACCCTTGACTTGGGGAGTCGTTAACAGCGGCGCAGACATATGGGCTCTAGACTTCTAGACTGCGTCGAACATTTTACTTGTTCTGCAGGGGCTCGGCCCAGCACATGGGTTTGAGGGCCTCTGATCAAAAAGAAAGGCAGAGTAAAAACTACATCAAAGGTAAGTTTACATCTCGTACACCAATCGTACTTAAGAATAAGAATAAGGGTAAATTAATACAGAATGACTTACGTCTATTTTTATCAAAACTTATTCCGATACCAAACGTGCCCTCACATTTGAAGGGGGAGATAGCCAATACACGTGGTGCCGCCATATCACAAAACCTGATAATTTTCCCTGGTTAATTGATGAGACTCAAGGGTTATATTTTCTAAACATGGTCGAGCATCACTTTTATGCCTCGGATTAAGTAAAGCTTCTACATTTATCAACAATGGACGTAGATCTCCATTGGCTTGTAGGAGATCCCTTTATTGCACCAATAATGTTTTGCTGCATCGCCTTCTAGCATGGCTGGTTGAGATCCCCAGTCGTGCGTGCACCAATAAGACACTCATCTTATGGGTGGGCGACATGAATGCCCAACCAATGGGGGGTTCTTAAGGGAGGTAATAAAGGAGCATGGATGAGCAAGGGAGAAGCTATGAATGTCGAGTGGACGGTGGGGGCAAAGAGGTGGGTGGGGAGGTACCGAGGGCTGTGCACCACAGTAACTCTTTTGGCAGTTATTTTTAATTGCATGTAAATATATTTTTAAATCTGATTTTAATAGAAATTTGATGTTAATTTGACTCAAAAATGTAGATTGTTTAGCTTCGATGTTCTTCATTTGAAAATTTTTGTAATTTGGGTGTTATTTAATTTGATATGTGCATAATGATAATTGCGTTGTTATTTAATTTTATGTTATATAAATGCATGGGGTATTCCCTGTGAGCTGAGGTGCGTGGGTGCGACCTAACATTACACGCACCTCAGGAGAGCGTGTTAAAACCGTGTCAATGTGCCTTCCCGTTCAAGACTTTGGGATTGATGTGTATGTTCTCATTTGTTTATGAGAATGTATATATCTACCTCAAAGTCTTGAATTGTCCCGTTTGGACAGTCTGTGAATGTTTGATCGCACTTAGGCAGTCATTTACTATATATGTTTGTATGGTTTGTTGAGAATTTCGGTTGCGTCTCCTCACTCTTCTCTGATATACCATTATTGATTTTGAGTGTTTTCTTAACCACTTACTTGTAAGTGTTTAAGAAAATTTCAAAATCAATAAATATATTTGGTATATCGGAGAAGTGTGGGGAGATGATGCCGAAACTTTTAGCAAATCGTGCAGCACATATAGTAAGTGATTGTGCGATCAAACCTTCATGGATGGGTTAAAAAGTGATAATCTAATCAATATTCCTCTTCCAACTGTAAATGGTCTATGATGAACGATGTGAGGAAAGGGTCGGGTGTAATATTATGAGTAATGATTTGAAAGTTAGGATGTGTATTGTCATTTATTGGGTGCAGGTAAAATGTCGACAGATCGTTCATGGATGTATCGTAGAATAGTTGACCGGGTGGTGTCAGATGACTTTAAGCTTGGGGTTGAGAGTTTCATTCAATTTGCATTGGGGAATCCAAATGCAGCAATAGATCGCGACGGTCACATTCGATGCCCTTGTTCAAGTTGTAGAAACTTGAGGTGGTGTTCAACATGGGATGTGCAACATCATTTGTACACGAAAGGGTTCGTGGATGGTTATACGAATTGGACGTGTCATGGTGAGCAATTCTTGAGGTATGAGCCCGACAATATTGCAGGCACAAGTGGGTACGTGGATATGGTTGTAGATGCTGTTGGTCCTAGTTTTAATATTCACGATGAAGCGCCGAATAAGACAGCCGGAAGATTTTATGAATTACTTAGGGATGCTGATGAGCCGCTATGGGATGGTTGTGAAAAGCACACTCGATTGTCTGCAGTGTCACAGTTGTTGAACTTGAAATCTGAATTTCACATCAGTGAGACTTGTTTTGACCGTCTCCTCCTCTTGATCAAGAGTATGTTGTGTCGAGACGAGAAGTTGCCAGAAACTTTTTACCGTGCAAAAAAGATGGTCAATGACTTAGGACTTGGATATGTGAAAATAGATGCATGTCCGAATCATTGTATGTTATATTACAAAGATGATGCAGATAAGATATCATGTTCCATTTGTGGCCATGACAGATTCAAACCTAAGGGGGGGGTGTCAATTCAAAGGTAAAAGATGTACCTTACAAGGCGTTGCGATACTTCCCTCTTGTGCCTAGGCTGCAGCGACTGTATATGTCCTCAAAGACGGCTCGACATATGACATGGCACACCGAAAGAGTACGTCGTGCCGATGATATAATCAGTCATCCTACCGATGGTGAAGCTTGGACTCACTTTAGTCGTACTCATCTTACCTTTTCAAGGGAGTCACGTAATGTACGATTGGGTTTATGCACAGATGGCTTTAATCCATTCGGTGGTTCAGTGGCAGCTTATTCTTGTTGGCCAGTGTTCATGACACCGTACAACCATCCGCCGCACATGTGCATGAAGCGAGAAAATCTGTTTTTGTCCCTAGTAATTCCTGGTCCAAAAAGTCCCGGAAAAAATTTGGACATATATCTCAGGCCGTTAATTGATGAGCTCAAATTTTTATGGACTGATGGAGTTGTTACTTATGATGCATATAGGAAGAAAAATTTTATTATGAAGGCTGCACTGATGTGGACAATAAGTGACTTCCCTGCATATGGAATGCTATCTGGTTGGAGCACACATGGGAGGCTAGCATGTCCTTACTGTATGAAAGATACCAAATCATTTGTATTGAAACATGGGGGGGAAAGTTGCTGGTTTGATTGCCATCGGCGGTTGCTACCAAGTGACCATCCTTTTCGAAGGTAAAAAGACTCGTTTAAAAAAAATACTGTTGAAATGGATGAAGCTGACTTGCAACGGGTGTCGGGTCTACATATGGCATCACGGGTGCACAATTTACCAGATGTAGTTTAATTGTCTGGTAGCACACGGTAACTCCCTAATTTTGGAAATGATCACAACTAGGTCAAGAAAAGCATTTTTTGGGAATTACCTTATTGGTCAACTCTTCTTGTACGACACAATCTTGATGTCATGCATACCGAGAAGAATTTTTTTGATAATGTGTTCAATACGATCATGAATGTTAAAGGGAAAACAAAGGACAACGCCAAAGCACGTATGGATTTAAAGATGCTTTGTAGACGTCCAGAACTGGAACTACAAAGTGTCAATGGCAAAACTGTGCAGCCTAAAGCAACTTATGTGCTTCATGATACACAGATCAAGGAAGTATGCCAGTGGTTGAAACAGCTGAGATTCCCAGATGGATATGCATCCAACATAGCCCGTTGTGTGAATGTTAATGAGGGGAAAATATATGGTATGAAAAGTCACGACTGTCATGTGTTCATGGAGAGGCTACTGCCCATTGCATTTCGTGATTTGTTGCCAAAGCAGATATGGGGAGCACTAGTTGAGATGAGTCAATTTTTCAAGATTTTATGTGCATCTGAACTCAGACTTCGGGATGTACAAACTATCGAACAAGAAGTTGTCACAACCATTTGCAAGCTAGAGAAGATATTTCCACGTGCCTATCCGAGATATATTGTGAATGGATACAAATTTCATACAAGGGATTATGGGCGAAATAAGTCTACGATGAACAGCGGCGTATGTGTGAAGGGAAGTTTATACAATGAAATGGAATTGGACTACTATGGTATTCTTGAAGAAGTCTTAGAACTTCAGTATTTGGGACAAGACAATCATGTATACATATTTAAGTGTCAATGGTTTGATCCTAATTCTGTTCTACATGACACAAATTATGGGATTGTCAATGTCAAGCATAGGTCTAAACTTAAGACCTATGAACCGTTCATTTTAGCCGCACAAGCCCAGCAAGTATACTATTCAAGCTATCCATCATCCAAGAATAGAGATTGGTGGACAGTTTGCAGGGTTAATTCAAAACTCTTTCCCACTTATGAGTTAACTATGAGTGGAGATGTCTCAGAGGTTGCTCATGCTGAATATTATCAATCAGACGAAGTTGGCGTTGTCGGTTCCTCTAGGTTTGAGCTGGACGAATCTGATGAGCCACTGTCATTACGTACGCGAGATGGAGTGGAAGAAGTCGATCCGACGGAGCTAAATGTTGATGTTAGAGGGGAGGAAGAATCAGATGAAGACGAAGGTTTTGAATCTCATGAGACTACTATGGATGACGAAGATGATGAAGTTGAGCTAGATATATCAACATGAGGGAGGCATGTTTTGATACTTTAGTAAGAAGATTCTTACTTTTAAGCATAATTTTAAATAACATTTGTCTAGCCTTATATAATTATGGATTAATATGTATTAATTGTTTTGTTATTAATAAGGAAATGGTGCGAGGAGGTCGTACTAGGGGTGGGAGGAGATCTAGCAGTGAGAGGGGCGCTACTCCCTCCTCGCTACCATCTTCTTCAGACATAGGTATATTTGATCAATAAGTTAGCTATATAAATATTTTAATTATTTACAAACTTAAAAGAATTTATTTATAGGTGCAAGTGTCGGCTCACCACCACTTGTACATACGCCACCACCTCCCGCTACAGGTATGTATATTTTAATTTAAATTCTTGAACATTTGTTCTACTTATGAAAATAAATTCTTGCAGGTCTCAGTGGCCTCCCACCTGTTGTGCATACGCCACTCCCAACTTAGTTCAAATGAATTGCCAAGTCGGGGCCGGGGGTCTAAAACTTGAAATACCGGCCGGATGCCCGTGCCGATCGTTCCAACATGACCGAGGAGATGAAAGTGACTTGTCAGAACTGACGGAATACAAATCGGATGCCCGGTTTGAGCTCGGCGCTCAAAGTTCATTTCTAAAATACACTTAGTTCAAATGAACTGGCAGGTCGGGGCCGGGGGTCTAAAACTTGAAATACCGGCCGGATGGCCGTGCCGATCGTTCCAACACGACCGGGGAGATGAAAGTGACTTGTCAGAACTGACGGAATCCAAATCGGATGCCCGGTTTGAGCTCGGCGCTCAAACTTCATTTCTAAAATACACTTAGTTCAAATGAACTGCCAGGTCGGGGCCGGGGGTCTAAAACTTGAAATACCAGCCGGATGCCCGTGCCGATCGTTCCAACACGACCGGGGAGATGAAAGTGACTTGTCAGAACTGACGGAATCCAAATCGGATGCCCGGTTTGAGCTCGGCGCTCAAACTTCATTTCTAAAATACACTTAGTTCAAATGAACTGCCAGGTCGGGGCCGGGGGTCTAAAACTTGAAATACCGGTCGGATGCCCGTGCCGATCGTTCCAACACGACCGTGGAGATGAAAGTGACTTGTCAGAACTGACAGAATCCAAATCGGATGTCCGGTTTGAGATCGGCGCTCAAACTTCATTTCTAAAATACACTTAGTTCAAATGAACTGTCAGGTCGGGGCCGGGGGTCTAAAACTTGAAATACCGGCCGGATGCCCATGTCAATCGTTCCAACACGACCGGGGAGATGAAAGTGACTTGTCAGAACTGACGGAATCCAAATCGGATGCCCGGTTTGAGCTCGACGCTCAAAGTTCATTTCTAAAATACACTTAGTTCAAATGAACTGCCAGGTCGGGGCCGGGGTCTAAAACTTGAAATACCGGCCAGATGCTCATGTCGATCATTCCAACACGACCGGGGAGATGAAAGTGAGTTGTCAGAACTGACGGAATCCAAATCGAATGCCCGGTTTGAGCTCGGCGCTCAAACTTCATTTCTAAAATACACTTGGTTCAAATGAACTGCCAGGTCGGGGCCGGGGGTCTAAAACTTGAAATACCAGCCAGATGCCCATACCGATCATTCCAACACGACCAGGGAGATGAAAGTGACTTGTCAGAACTGACGGAATCCAAATCGGATGCCCGGTTTGAACTCGGCGCTCAAAGTTCATTTATAAAATACACTTGGTTCAAATGAACTGCCAGGTCAGGGCCGGGGGTCTAAAACTTGAAAAACCGGCCTGATGGCCGTGCCGATCGTTCCAACACGACCGGGGAGATGAAAGTGACTTGTCAGAACTGACGGAATCCAAATCGGATGCCCGGTTTGAGCTCGGCGCTCAAATTTCATTTCTAAAATACACTTAGTTCAAATGAACTGCCAGGTCGGGGCCGGGGGTCTAAAACTTAAAATACCGGCCGGATGCCCGTGCCGATCATTCCAACACGACTGGGGAGATGAAAGTGACTTGTCAGAACTGACGGAATCCAAATCGGATGCCCGGTTTGAGATCGGCGCTCAAACTTCATTTCTAAAATACACTTAGTTCAAATGAACTGCCAGGTCAGGGCCGGGGGTCTAAAACTTGAAATACCGGCCGGATGCCCATGACGATCATTCCAACACGACCGGGGAGATGAAAGTGACTTGTCAGAACTGACGGAATCCAAATCGGATGTCCGGTTTGAGCTCGGCGCTCAAAGTTCATTTCTAAAATACACTTAGTTCAAATGAACTGCCAGGTCGGGGCCGGGGGTCTAAAACTTGAAATACCGGCCGGATGCCCGTGCCGATCGTTCCAACATGACCGGGGAAATGAAAGTGACTTGTCAGAACTGACGGAATCCAAATCAGATGTCCGGTTTGAGCTCGGCGCTCAAAGTTCATTTATAAAATACACTTGGTTCAAATGAACTGCCAGGTCAGGGCCGGGGGTCTAAAACTTGAAATACCGGCCTGATGGCCGTGCCGATTATTCCAACACGACCGGGGAGATGAAAGTGACTTGTCAGAACTGACGGAATCCAAATCGGATGTCCGGTTTGAGATCGGCGCTCAAAGTTCATTTCTAAAATACACTTAGTTCAAATGAACTGCCAAGTCGGGGCCGAGGGTCTAAAACTTGAAATACCGGCCGGATGCCCGTGCCGATCGTTCCAACACGACCGGGGAGATGAAAGTGACTTGTCGGAACTGACGGAATCCAAATCGGATGCCCGGTTTGAGATCGGCGCTCAAAGTTCATTTCTAAAATACACTTAGTTCAAATGAACTGCCAGGTCGGGGCCGGGGTCTAAAACTTGAAATACCGGCCGGATGCCCGTGCCGATTGTTCCAACACGACTGGGGAGATGAAAGTGACTTGTCAGAACTGACGGAATCTAAATCGGATGCCCGGTTTGAGCTCGGCGCTCAAAGTTCATTTCTAAAATACACTTAGTTCAAATGAACTGCCAGGTCGGGGCCGGGGCTCTAAAACTTGAAATACCGGTCGGATGCCCATGCCGATCATTCCAACACAACCGGGGAGATGAAAGTGACTTGTCAGAACTGACGGAATCCAAATCGGATGCCCGGTTTGAGCTCGGCTCTCAAAGTTCATTTCTAAAATACACTTAGTTCAAATGAACTGCCAGGTCGGGGCCGGGGGTCTAAAACTTGAAATACCGGCCGGATGCCCTTGCCGATCATTCCAACATGACCGGGGAGATGAAAGTGACTTGTCAGAACTGACGGAATCCAAATCGGATGCCCGGTTTGAGATCGGCGCTCAAAGTTCATTTCTAAAATACACTAAGTTCAAATGAACTGCCAGGTCGGGGCGGGGGGTCTAAAACTTGAAATACCGGCCGGATGTCCGTTCCGATCGTTCCAACACGACCGGGGAGATGAAAGTGACTTGTCAGAACTGACGGAATCCAAATCGGATGCTCGGTTTGAGATCGACGCTCAAAGTTCATTTCTAAAATACACTTAGTTCAAATGAACTGTCAGGTCGGGGCCGGGGGTCTAAAACTTGAAACACCGGCCGGATGCCCGTACCGATCGTTCCAACACGACCGGGGAGATGAAAGTGACTTGTCAGAACTGACAGAATCAAAATTCATTTCTAAAATACACTTAGTTTAAATACTGTTTCAGGCTAGTGGTTGATTTATAAAATATGCAGTTATCAATTTGATATGTTTGCTTTCAATTTATGCTAATTTCTTCGCACTAATTTTTTTATCTATGAATGAATGTTATTATTTTTTTAATGTAGGGGGATCCTTCTGCGGGCGGCGACAGAGGAGATGAGCAGGGCGGTGAGGATACGGACGATGAGGATATGGACGATGTACCGGATATTTCTTGATATTCAGACGGATCAGCAGGGTTAATGTCTTTTTTTTGTGGTATTTATTTGATCAGAATTTTATTTTTCGGTGGTGTTTATTTGATTAGCAGGTTCCAAATATTTTTTTTTCAACATGTAGAATTTCTTGATGTTTATTTATGATTAAACAGGTTTTATAAAATAATTTAAGATTTATAAAAAAAACATAGATTTCAGACGGATTTTCAGACGGGATGTGCGACGAATATTGTCCGTCTATTATCCGTCGTAAAATCCGTTTGGAATATAGACGGATTTCAAACAACATTTCGGACAGGAGTTGAGTTGAATTTCAGACGGTTATTTTATCCGTCGTAATATCCGTTTGAAATAGCGACGGATTTCGGATGAGTTTTCATACGGTAACATGATTTGAGACTAAGAGTTGGGCTTCATTTTAAGACGGTAACTATATTCCGTCGTAATAGCCGTCTGAAATTTCAGACGGAATTTGAAACGGAAAATATATCCATCGTAAATTTCAGACTGAAAATTTCAAATTTCAGATGGAAATGTCTCGTATGAAAGGCAGACGGCATTTGTGACTGATTAAATTCTGTCTTATTTTCAGACGGAATTTTCGACGGAAACATAAACTGTCACAAATTTGTGACTAAGAATTTCAGACGGTCGGTTTCAGTCTTAAATATGTCACAAATCCGTCACAAACGTGGTTTGTGACGGATTTTCAGACGGATACGGGCCGTCTGAAATCTCGCTTTTTCTGGTAGTGTTAATATTCTAAGTCTATACAGCCGTTGGCCTTGAACCTCAAAGTATGTACATCAGACTGTTACAGCAAGTCTGTACTTTGTCCGTCTTCCTTAGCGTCTTGATATTTGAAGTCTATACATCCATCAGGAGCTTCAAGTCTACACATCGCTTCGCTCCATCAAGTCTGTACATCCACACTGTTACTTGAAGTCTGGACATTGGTCTTCAAACTCAAAGTCTGGACATTGGTCTTCAAACTCGATGTCTGCACATTATCTTCGAAACCAAAGTCTCTACAATGGTCTTCACACTTGAAGTCCATATATTCGATGTGCAGAGTTGATGCCTATACTGTGCCTTATGCTGATCAAGTCTACACTAGAGTCTCATGGAGTCTATACATTACACTCGTCTTCTAAAGTCTATACACTGAAGTCTTCACATTCGCTTGCATTACATGAAGTCCATAAGTGGGCAAAGTCTGTACACTGTCCATGCTTCATGCAGCGTCAACTCATCCTTCATGCAGCGTCAACTCCTCAAGTATATACAATGCTTTCCTTCGCATGAAGCCTTTAAGTGCATTATGTCTATACAATGCCTTTAGGATTTAAAGTCCATACAGCCGTTGCCTCCTTTGTTGAAGTCAACACATTGGGCAAGTCTGTACGTTGCTTTCGCCTTCACAAGTCTATACAACGAAGTATATACACTACAATGTACATACTTAAATCTTATGTCTTTATTCTTGTTGCTGAAGGGAACAGGGTCGACGCTGGGAGCTTAAAGCGTCCACGCGTCAGTTGACGAAGCCTTCGCGATATCTTCCACTGCGTCAACGCCACAAGTAAGCAGCGTCGACGTAGTAGTTAAAGAAGTATTCACCTTCACAGGCTATTCCACTGCGTCAACGCCACATTTGAGCAGCATCGACGCAGCAGCTAAAGAGACGAGGCTAATAGCTACTGGAATGCCTCACTGCGTCAACGCCACATTTGAGCAGCGTCGACGCAGCAGCTAAAGAGACGAGGCTAATGGCTACTGGAATGCCTCACTGCGCTAACGCCATTGATTGACAGCGTCGACGCAGCAAGTCAGATTGCTGTCATTGAGCACGTGAACGGAGAACTCTATACATCGGACTGAAGAAGCTAATGAGGGGCACGTGATCCCAGGTACCTGGCTCGTGATCGAGAAGGACAAGGTATCCGGATAAGGACGCGTGTACTGACACTCCATTGGATGCTGCCACGTGGTCAAAATTGTTGGGCGGGAAACGTGGAGAGCACACGCCTACTGCTGTTGTTGCTATATAAACAAGTCTTCTTCCTCAAAAGAAGATTGATCGAAGGAGAAGAAGAGAAAGTCTATACACTCAGCAGCAGTGAGCCTTCGATCCAAAGAGAGAAAAGAAAGAAGAAGAAGATACAGAGAAGAAGAAGAAGAAATAGAGAAGAAGAAGAAAAAAAGTGAGAGGAAAAGATCGAGAGAGTTTGAGTTGAGAGAGAGCTGATTGAGAGTGAGAGTGAGAGATTTTGTATCTCAGTCTCGTGGTTCAAAACCTGAGCTGAGCTTTGCTCTTTAAGAGCTACATTACTTTTGGGTTTTTATTTTTCGTTTTGATTCTGTCTTTCATTTCCGAATGATGTTTCTTCAAGCTGTGTGTCAGCGGTCTTGCAGTGGTGGTCTCCACTGGATGGGTTAAGATGTATTTCCCCAGCGGTTGCAGAGGATCAGATCCTCTGGTCGGCAAGCTGTAGTGCCCAGCGAAGCTGTGTATCAGCGGGTTGTTTGGCCAAGCTGTAAAGCCCAGCGGACGTAAGCTGTGCTGCGCAGCAGGAAGCCATACTCGATTGAGTGTGGGGTGGACGTAGGTCGTTGACCGAACCACCTAAAAATTGTGTGTGCAGTGTGTTTGTGTTTTTGTGTGATCTGTGTGCGATGGGAATTTCTTGCTTAGCTTATTTGATTGCATCGCTTATGCTCATGTCTAGCTTTTGACCTTTTGTTTAGCATCCAGTGTTTAGCTTAACTGATGTTTGCCTAAATTCCGCTTTAGAACTTACAATAGTTTCAAATTAGGCAAGTTGATCTATTCACCCCCCTCTAGATCCACAATCTGTGGAGATAGACTGCGTCCATCTAACCCAACAAGTATCTCGAAAAGGAAAGCCCTGTAATCTACAAAGTACCGGTCTCACGGCACGAAGCCCGACACACGTGCCACGATGAAATGACCGGAACACCACGGTCAACACGACAAAAACCCGGAGGTCGAAGTCGCAATGACTGACAGTATGTCACTCCCGACTCGACGGGAGTACCTCCTACTAGAAGCACAGCCGATAGCATCCCCTGACGTCTTACACCGCACCGCAGGTGAACTGCCTGACGTGGTAGCTCCTACCAAAGGCACGGACACCGAGCAAGTAACCACAAAGCAAGTGACTAGCTGGGGTCACGTCCGTCAGCGTGGGTCCAACCGCCCCCAACCACATGTGCACATACAGGCCGTCCGCCCCTGGCATGGCCTCTAACTGGTTTTCCCCTCAGCTGGACTCTGGCTGCTAGACACAGGGCCCGATGAAAACCAGTCCAAAAACCATCCTCAGGGTAAACCCGTACACCTACTCCCGGGTGAGACCAGCACACGCGTACTGATGGGCTACGACTAGTGGAGGGTCACTAAAGGAGTAGACTCTCAGGTCAACGGAAAATAACGTCTGCATCCGACGACGTACGGGGACCACCCCACGTACCAGCACCGTCGCACGGTGACTACGGTCGGAAAAGAAACGGGACTGCAAACCATCCGGAGCAGTCCAGAGCCTGGCGGTCTACCCTAGACGCGCCACAGGCTCTGATGGTCTAAGGCTGGACCGTCACAGCCATCTGACGGCCCAAAACAGGGGCGTCAGACCTTCGGTGTAAAAATGACTGTAACGCGCCTACCCTGGTGCGTCACAGGCTCTGACGCACCCAGCCGGGTGCGTCACAAGGCACGAAGGAACAAACTGTGACACGTGCCACTTGGTGCATCACAGACTGCAACGGACCAACCCTGGTGTGTTACAGGGTGAGAATGTGTCCGCTCTGACGCACCCACACAGGGGTGTCACAAGGCTGTGACGCGCCAGTCCTGGTGCGTCACAGGCCTTGACCCCCCAACGGTCAGAACCAACGGTCGAGCCAACGGTCGAATCGTCCCTAACGGTCCAACCCAGGCGCGTCACAGCGCCGTGGCGGTCTGTCGTGGGACCGTCACAGCCCGCAGACCCCCAGTTGGCCAAGAACATGGCTGTAAGACACCCATCTGGGCGCGTTACATGATGTGACGGTCACTGGAAGGACCGTCACACCGACCTGACTGCGAAACGGCGTGAAACGCCTAAAAACATCAACCACGCCCCCATGTCTCCATAGGAGAGGGGGAAAATAAAGGGGAAGACCCCTGGGGACCCCTAGCATGCTTCTAAGCCATCGAAATGCGAAATCCTGGCCTAAAAATGTAGATCGGGCGAACTCTCCCAAAATCATAATTTTGCCCTAACCCGCACAAAAACACCCATGTTGGCTCCCATTCGGCCTACATATCGCGGGGGATGACGGGATGAGCATAGGGATTTGTCCCCCTACCTCAATGGAGCGAAAGCTCCGTCGAATCGAGCTCAAACCACAAAGAATGCTTTTGGAAACCCCGCTCCTTCACGCTTCCCACGAGCACCGCACGCCCAAGAGATCACCTCGCCGCCACCCACGTCGCCGCGTCGTCACCCCTCCGCCGTGTGCAGCCGGAGAGAGGCCCGCCACGTCGAAATGGGAGAGAGAGAGAGGAAGAGGGCGCTCACGGTTGGGGGGAAGAAAGAGGAAGAAGAAGAAGGGTGGGGGAGAGAGAGAAAAATGAGAGGTATTTATAGAAAATCTGGAAATTCTAGAAAATACTGAAAAATTAAAAATCACGTTTCCGCCATCCTCGGAACGCACCGATCACAACGGTACCACACTCGCCTAGGTGAACGACCCGGTTCACCCGCAATGAGGTTCCGAAGGAATTACCGAAACACACACCGATAATCGGAAAACGCGCGCGGAAAAGCCGCGGACACACTCCGGGCCTCCGAAACCACTCCGGATCGCGCCGATCCGAACACGAAAGATGTCCGAAATGAAATTTTGGACACAAAAGAGTCAGACACTCTAAGAAAGCAGATCCGGGACCCATGAAGAAGGATCCGAAAGGTCCGAGATATTACAACAAGAGAAGCTGAAATAACTGCAGAGATAGCCCAATAACTAAATAATAATATAGGAAATTAAAATAAATAACTAAACTGCTACACGGTTCAGTGTATCTCATGTCTAAATTAAGTACAGTCAACAGAGAGAAAAAGTATAAGTACACGGGACATACCCCGGCTCTGGCAACTGGTGACTATTTGGCTACTAGAACCACGCTGAAACTCTGCCGTACCTCTCGACGACTCCGCCTCACCTGAAAACACAGGGGTGAGCCTCATTTCATAGGCTCGGTAGGGATCCCATGGACCCCCACCTTGCATGAGAGAAACAAGACAACAAGTATGGCGAAAGGTAACACTAACTAGCAGGAGTACGGTAGAAGCGACAAACAATAATAAATAAACGGAAAAGCTCTCTACAACTAACCGTACCAAGCCAACCGACCTCGAACCGGCAGAAAAGTAAGTCCGTACCTGCCAGGAGACAGGAGCACCACCCACTAGAAGCAAAGCCGGATGCGTCCCCTGACGTCTTACACCGCGCCTCAAGTGTCTCGCTGTGACTCCCCAGGCAGAGATAGAGACACAACAGTAACCAGTGTTGGCTTGTGTGTCTTCCCTAAGTGTTTTGATGATGAGCAACACTATGTTAATTGTTCTTGTTATTTTTTTTAATATCTTGCACTTGAGTTATCCATGGTCTTATATGAAATAGCTGCTAAGAGCTAACACTGCGTGTGTTCGTTCATGTTCTGTCTTCGTGCTGTTTTCCTCAAACATCATGTAGTTCTTGCTTCGCGTTTTCACCTCGTGTCGAGCTAGCCATGTTGTCATCTGATTGAGTGTTGTCTTTCACCTCGTGCAGTATTTGTTTACTGTGTTGGTTCCATGTCATCTTTTGTATTCCTATCTTCGAGTCCATTCACTGTGTCTCTAAGTCAGTCTAAGTTCAAGTGTTCGTTTCACTTTGTGATTGTTTTCTCTTCTCATGACTTCGTGTCGTGTTCCTGAAGCTGCTCTAAAAGTTCTGATGAACTTCGAGTAATTTTCCTGTAGACCTCGTGTCGTTCCTACTTAGTAACCACACTTCGTGACGGTTACTATAGTCCACGTCTTCGTGTTGGTTTTATGCACTCCGTGTCGTCTTCTTTGTTTCATTCTGTTCTCATCTCACTTCGAGTCGTTTCTCTGCATACTGTCTTCGTGTTAATTGGCACTTCTTCTTGGTTACAACACCTCGTGTTGTACTGTTTGACTTCGTGTCGGTTTCGGTTGCTAGTCCATGTTGCTTTCATGTCGTTCTCCTTATTGTCACCTCGTGTCGTCTTAAGTCTTCGTGTAGTTTTACCTCGTGTAGTCTGATCCCGTGTTATTTACTGTTTCGACTTCGTGTCATTATCAGCCCGTCTTGTTTTCATCTCGTGCTGTTCTTACTGGCTTCGTGTCGTTTTCTATATATAGTGTGTGTTTGTCACCACTATACTTCGTGTCGTTGCTTTTTACTTCGTGTCAAACTTCACCTCGTGTTGTTTTCACCTCGAGTCGTTTCGTTATATTCTGTCCTCGTGTTGGTTTCTCGCTTTAGTCTTCATGTCGGTCTCTGTCGTTAGCCCGTGTTGTCCTCGTGTTGTTTTTGCATTCGTGACCTCGTGTCATTTTCTTCTGTGTATCTGACCTGTTACAGAGTATCTCGTGTCGTTCTTGTGTCATCTCGAGTAATAGTCACGTCGTGTTGTTACTATACCTCATGCAGTTTTGGTTTTAATGGCCATGCAGCGTATTAAAGGACTTAATCTCATTACAGGTCCGAGGAAGAACATTCCACACTCCAGGGCTGCACGTGATCCGAGACAAGAGGAACCAATCTGATAAAGGCACGTGGCAGGAAGATTCTGGATCGAGCGTGGGAGGCACACGCATTTTGTGCCCTATCCACCTGCTGTTCAGCTATAAATAGAATCCTTCGTCCTCAGATGAAGGTGATCGAAGAAGAGAGGCATAGAAGAAAAAACAGGAAAATTGAGAGCCCTTCGATCCAGGAGAAGAAAAGAAAGAAGAAAGAATAGCAGAGAAAGAAAAAGAGAGAGAGAGCAGAAGAGTGATCAGAAGAGTTGTTCTGACTTGCGGATCAAATCCGAAGTCTATTGCTCTGTGTTGAGCTACATTGTTTCCATCTTCTGGCATTTGATTTTCTTCGTTCGTATTTTTTCCGTTTATTGTTCTTATCTTTCTTCTACTGTCCTTGTTTGTGTTTCCGATCCTCTGGATTGAGGTCGGGGTCCTCCTGTGAGATCAGGAGAAGGGAGATTCATTCTCCTGTTTGCAAGCAGCAGGTGAGCTGCTTGTAGGTTCCCTCCGGTTGGGAGGAAGAGGGGTCTTCGACCTCTGGTTCACTAGTAGCAGGGTTGCTACTAGTGGGGTTCCCTCTGGGTAAAGAGGAAGAGAGACGTAAGTCTCTAGGCTCTAGTGACTGCAGGTCGCTAGAGGTTCCCTCCGGGTAGGAGGAAGAGGAGAGGTTGTTCTCCTGGGAAGCTGTGTATCAGCAGTTGTCTGGCAAGCTGTGTTGCCCAGCCTTTAGTGAAGCCACACTCGGTTTGAGTGTGGGGTGGATGTAGGTCTGAAGGACCGAACCACCTTAAAATCCTCTGAGCCCTTGTGCGATCGATTGTGGTACTATCATGATATGCCTTCTATTTGCTTGAGCTATTAACTGCACTGCATCATATTCGTTAGCCTGAGCTCAAGGTTATTTGCATTTAGCAATATACTCTGCAAAAATTTTTTTTTTCTTTAAAAACAGTGATCTATTCATCCCCTCCCCTTCTAGATCACTTCATATTGTACTTATCAGTTGGTATCAGAGCAGGTTTTTCCCAGAATGTGGTCCAACGGCCAGGGAAACGGATCCACTGGTCCTCGCAGTTTCATAGCTGATGGGCAGTCTATCAACCGTCCCCCCTTCTTTGATGGTAATAATTACTTCTTCTGGAAGAACAGGATGGAAGTCTTTATCAGGGCCCAAAGCCACAAGCTATGGAAAGTTATCACAAATGGTCCATACACCCTTCCACCAAATGAAGATATGTGGACAGAAGATCAGGTCAAACTCTCCGCACTGAATTGGACAGCTGTTAACATCATACAGTGCGCCGTCCACCCGGAAGAGTATTCAAGGATCTCAGCGTGCAAGACTGCAAAGGAAATGTGGGATGATTTGCAGTTAATTCATGAGGGCACATCTCAGGTGAAGGCTACCAAGATCAACATACTTACAACTCAATATGAGTTATTTAAGATGAAGCCAGAGGAGCCGATCACAGAAATGTATGCCAGACTATCCGTGATCATCAACAGTCTGAAAGGCCTTGGAAAGGATATTCAACAAGAAGACATAGTCAGGAAGATCCTTAGGTCTCTAACTCCCGTCTGGGAAACCAAGGTGACTGTAATAGAGGAATCAAGAAATTTATCCATCATGACAGTGACCCAGCTGATTGGATCCCTCATGACCCATGAAATGAATTTCAAACATGGAAACGATGGGCATGACAGAAAGGGAAAGAATGTTGCTCTGAAGGTCTCACGACATGCTGAGAAGAACAACAGCAGCAGCAGCAGCAGTGATGATAGCAGCGAAGGCTCTGATGGATTCTCAGACCTGGACAAGGACGAGCGAGCTATGCTCACCAGGCAATTCAGAAAGTTCCTGAGAACTAAAGGAAAATTCTACAGGAGGAAGAAATTTAATGGTGCAATGAAGTCTCCTGAGCGAGGATTTGAGAAGAACCGGTCTGCTAAGAAGATCACTTGCTATCATTGTCAGAAACCCGGTCACATGAAAAGTGAATGTCCAGAGCTACAAGCTAAGGCTCCAGGACACCAGAAGAAGATGGTGCACAAGAAGAAGAAGGCCATGCTGTGCACATGGAGCGATGAGGAGGAGGACCCAGAAGCCACTTCGTCCAGTGAAAATGAAGAGAAGACCTGCCTCATGGCCGATCATGAGAAAGAGGTAACAAACCTGTTTGAGAATTTTACTTTGGATGATTGGGAGGACGCCTATGGCGACCTGTTAAGTAAATATAATTGTTTAAACAAGGAGCACAGAATGCTTAGACGTAAGTTTCATTCTTTGTCTGAAGAACACTCTTCTATTGTCACTGATAGCATGAAAACCAAGGAGATGGTCATTGAGCTAGACCAGGTTAAAGGTGAGATTGAGAGGTTGAGAATGGAAAGAGAGGAGAGTCTAGCTAGAATAGATGAGCTGAAGTGTAAAGCTGAAGAGTGTAAAGGAGAAATTAGACTGATGGCTGAAAAATATGAGGCAGTTAGAAAAGTTAATCAGGAACTTCAGGACCAATGCAATGAATTTAAGAAGGAGATTGAGGACAAAGAAAAAGTGCTTGAGAAGTTTACAGAGGGGAGAAACAACCTGAATGTCCTTCTGGGGTCGAGGGTAAACTTCAATAGGGAGGGATTAGGAGACAATCCTACTAGTAAAAAACCCTTTGAATTTAAGACTACCACGTTCTGCCCCGCCAAAGGCAAAGAGAAACTGGAAACACCATCCAGTTCCAAATCTGTCTCTACAATGAAGTTTTCGACCGACAAATTCATTCAATCCATTGGTCAGCAACCTAAGTCGGGAAACCCTGAAACAAGAACTGCTCATGTGCAACAGGTGGGGAACAAAGGTTCTCACAGAACCAGTCCTATTGATGTCACAAAAAGAGTGAAAAATTTTGTTAAGAAAGCTCATCATGCTAATTATCAAGTAGAGCATGGCAACGTTCACCAGTTTCAGCACAAATTTTATTGGAGTAAAAATGCTTACCTGAATTATGCTCAACACACACGCGTATCCTCTAAGAGGCCAACCAACAATGTTTGTGTTCAGAAACAGCATAGTTCAAATGGGAATAAGTTCATTCAACACCCACCAAGAAATGCCAAAAGGGAAGAATCAACCCACATAAAACCACTGAAGAAAACAGTAAAACAGATATGGGTTCCCAAGTGCTTTTTGCATAATCTGAAAACTGGCTTTGGACCCAATTTGAATTGGGTCCCACATTACTCTGTCTGAATTTTTGCAGGTCAGCCTGGCAGCTGAGCGTAACAAGTGGTATCTTGACAGCGGCTGTAGCAGGCACATGACAGGAGACCGGTCCAAATTCAGCAAACTAAAAATGAAGCTTGGGGGCTTGGTCAAATTCGGAGGAAATTACAGAGGAAGAATAATTGGAATTGGTACGGTTGGTAAGTCCTCTACTAACTCCATTGAAGATGTGTATCTTGTAGAAGGACTTCAGCACAACTTGGTAAGTATAAGTCAGCTTTGTGACAAAGGACACAAGGTACTCTTTGACCACAACTCTTGCACTGTCTTTGAGCTGAATTCTGATAACATCATGTTCAAAGGTCATAGAGTAAATAATGTGTACATCGTTGATCTAGATGATAATTCTGAAACAAACTTGTGTCTGTCTGCTAATTCTGAACAGGTTGCTTTTGACTGGCATAGGCGTCTAGGCCACGCTAGTGTGTCTACTTTGAATAAACTGTCTAATTATAACCTAGTCAGAGGTTTGCCCCAAATAAAATTCCTGTTAAGGTCCAAGCTCTGTGATGCTTGTGCTCAAGGTAAACAGACTCGTGCAGTTTTTAAGTTGAGAACTGAGGGTCTCTCATCTAAACCACTACAGCACTTGCACATGGATCTCTTTGGTCCTACTCGAATACAAAGCCTGTCAGGTAAGAGATATGGTCTAGTCATAGTTGATGACTTCACTAGATTTTCTTGGTTGTTCTGTTTAGCAAATAAAAATGATGCTTTTGTTCACTTTGAAGAACTTTTTAATAAAATCAAACTGCAAGGTGAACATAATATCATTACAATTCAGTCTGACCATGGAGGAGAATTTGAAAACTCTTCATTCTCTGAATTTTGCTCAAGAGAGGGAGTGACTCACAGATTTTCTTCTCCCAGGACACCGGAGCAGAATGGAATTGTTGAGAGAAGAAACAGGTCAATAATTGAAATGGCCAGGACTATGCTGATTGAGAGTGGACTTCCAAGGAGATTTTGGGCAGAAGCTGCAAATACAGCATGCTACATTTTAAATCGAGCCTTGGTAAGACCTACTCATAAGAAAACTCCTTATGAACTCCTCAAGGGTAAGCTGCCAAACATTTCTTACTTTAAAATCTTTGGTTCCAAATGTTTCATCCACAATAATGGTAAGAATGGTTTGGATAAGTTTGAAGCAAGAAGCTCTCCTGGAATCTTTCTCGGATATTCAGAAACCTCTAGGGCTTACAGAGTCTTCAATAAAGATGAGCAAACTGTTGAAGAAACACCTCATGTAGTGTTTGATGAGAATGTTCTATCTGAAAAAAAGATAAATGATGACAGGGAGCCATCTGATGAGGGAGATTTCTTGGAGAAAATTGAAGAAGAAGAGATGCAGCAAACTGCTCAACCAGAAAACTTACAACAAGAAGAAGCAACTGAGATAGGTGAACCCTCAGGTGAGGTAACCTTTCACAAAGACCACCCTAGTGAAAATGTCATAGGTAATTTGCATGACCCCACTAGGACAAGGTCTCATTTTAGAAATGTCCAAGAACAGGACTTAGCTGCCTTGACATTTCAGGTAGAACCCAAGACTGTGGAAGAGGCTTTAAAGCATGACTCTTGGGTATCCTCCATGGGTGAGGAATTAAATCAATTTGAGAAAAATAATGTATGGAAACTAGTTCCTAGACCTGAAAACACTCATGTCATTGGCACTAAATGGGTTTTCAAAAATAAGATTGATGAAAATGGAGCTATCACTATAAACAAAGCAAGACTTGTAGCTCAAGGCTACAGTCAGGAATTTGGTGTGGATTTTGATGAATCCTATGCACCAGTAGCTAGGATGGAAGCTATAAGAATTCTGTTTGCATTTGCATGCTCTAGAAACATTCGGCTACAGCAAATGGATGTCAAAAGCGCATTCTTAAATGGGTTATTGAAGGAAGAGGTATATGTTGAACAACCTCCTAGGTTTAATTTCTCTGTTCAGCCTAACATGGTTTTTAGGTTGAATAAAGCCCTTTATGGATTGAAGCAGGCTCCCCGAGCCTGGTATGAGAGACTTTCTGAGTTCCTTGTGAGCAAGGGCTACATTCGAGGTAAGGTTGACCAAACCCTCTTCACTAAAAGTCTCGGAAAGGAGTTAATTGTAGTCCAGGTATATGTTGATGATATCATTTTTGGATCTAACAATTCAAAATTATGTAAAGATTTTTCTGAGTCTATGTCCCAAGAATTTGAAATGAGTCTAGTTGGCGAACTAAAATACTTTCTTGGGCTGCAGGTCAAACAAATGGAGGATGGTTGTTTCATAAATCAAACCAAGTATACTCTGGAGATGCTGAAAAGGTTTGGAATGACCAACCTCAAGACAATCTCAACACCCATGGGTACCAGCTCCTCACTGGATTCAGACGAAAAAGGTAAAGAGGTGGATGCTAAACTATATAGAGGTATGATCGGTTCACTCCTCTACTTAACTGCATCCAGGCCTGACATTCAATTTAGTGTAGGGATGTGTGCCAGATACCAGGCTAGGCCTACTGAATTGCATCTGGCAGCTGTAAAGAGAAGTTTTAGATACTTATCTGCCACCCATGATCTAGGTCTCTGGTATCCTGCATCATGTAGTTTAGATCTCATTGCATACACTGATGCAGATTATGCAGGATGTAAATTGGACAGGAAGAGCACTAGTGGTCACTGCGAATTTCTAGGAGGGTGCTTAGTCTCTTGGGGATCCAAGAAGCAACACTCTGTGGCTCTCTCTACTGCTGAAGCTGAGTATGTGGCAGCAGGGAGCTGTGGCACACAGGTTATATGGATAAAACACCAGCTTCTGGACTACTCGGTTGAGCTAGGTTGTACTTCTATCTTTTGTGACAATACTAGTGCAATAAATATTGCAAAGAATCCTGTACTTCATTCCCGAACCAAACATATTGAAATCAGGCATCATTTTATTCGAGATGAAGTAGCTAGGAGGACTTTTGAGTTGATCCATGTTGGCACTAACTCACAAATTGCAGATATCTTTACTAAGCCACTGGATACTGAAAAATTTAGCACTCTGCGCAGAGAACTAGGTATTTACAGAATTTTATGATTGAAAAAATTGATTTCTGAATACCATGTCATGTGTTATTATGCTTATCATATTCATCATCTGTTGCTGAAGAAATAACTTCATTATGAGTGTTTGGTGACTCACTCCGTTTTGATTGAATAGTCTGTCCAAACTTCATGGTGTTCTCTTTGAAGTATTTTGAGGGTTGTCTTGGTTAAGTTTGTGTTGGGGTCAAGGTCTCAGGGGGAGCTGATTTATAATAGGTGTTTTGATCCTTGACCTAATTTGAACATACTCCGAACGACATTTTGCTGACATCAAAAGAGAATCAGGTTGATGAGGTGTATAAAAGAAAGAGTTGGATGCTTTATCCTTTAAGACTGTTCATCTAATTTCTTGTTGGAATTTCAGCTGTTAGTCCCACTGAGATCAAAATCTGAATTCAAAGATTATCTTCCTACACGGTAACTGTCTTCTGATCTAGTCAGTACTGCATACCTACTTAGTCAATGTTGAGTCCGAAATGAGGTATTTTGTGCTTTAGTCTATATCACCTTGGATCTGGTGTATTGTTCTCAAACGGACTCAAGCTTCATTAACAAGGTTTTAAGAGCTGGTTAATAAAAAAAAATATTTTCATAAAATTGTTATCAACTTTGTTAACTGCTCATTGAGAAACTGGGATTTTCATCAATGAAGTGAATGTTTCCCATGTCATGAGATGGCAGTAATTATCTGGTCTTAGTAGTTGTCTTGATCATACAGACCTATGGTACATATCTGGTTAGTAACTGGGGTGTCTGGCCTCAGATAAATGTGTCACCTTAATGTCAACACCAGCTAGAATACTATCTCTGTCCTCTTATCTGAAGGGGTAATGTGGTCCTGCCACCGAGTAACTGGGGATTCTTGCCTCTAAACAAGGTGTCTCCCTAATGTCAAAGGTGTACTTGACAGACTTACATTTGATCTTGACCATCTTTAAAGATCCTGCTCACTTGAAGTATAGCTTTTGATTTGTTTGTTCTCAATACCACAGGTCTTTGTCTTCTGACTGTCTTACATAATACTCTCTCAGTAAAGACTTATTTTGATCAAACTGGTATCTTGTACCTCACTTGCTTAGAATCTGGTTCTGTGTATGGAGCGAATCCTTATTCACAGTTTTTGCACAGTCTGACTAACTGATCCTCAAAAATCCTCACATAAAATTAATGGCTTTCTTAATTGACTAAACATCTCAATAGTCTCCATTTATCTGCCTTACTCTGTCCTGTTTTTCTCTCTATAGTCAGCAATTTTCCTTTCTCTGTATCTTCATATTTGCCCCTAGTTTTGATGATGTCAAAGGGGGAGAGAATTGTGTCGGGGGTTCAGAGTTTGTTGAGGGGGAGTTAGTTATCAAGTTTGAGGTAAACTGTTGCTGTGTTCAGGGGGAGTGTTCAGGTTTCTCAGGGGTGGTAAGGAAGCAAGTATGCTTTAAGTTGTCTGCATCATATATCCTGAATTGATCTCTTTTGAACTTATCTCTCATATTTAATATAGTGTTGCCATCATCAAAAAGGGGGAGATTGTTGGCTTGTGTGTCTTCCCTAAGTGTTTTGATGATGAGCAACACTATGTTAATTGTTCTTGTTATTTTTTTTAATATCTTGCACTTGAGTTATCCATGGTCTTATATGAAATAGCTGCTAAGAGGTAACACTGCGTGTGTTCGTTCATGTTCTGTCTTCGTGCTGTTTTCCTCAAACATCATGTAGTTCTTGCTTCGCGTTTTCACCTCGTGTCGAGCTAGCCATGTTGTCATCTGATTGAGTGTTGTCTTTCACCTCGTGCAGTATTTGTTTACTGTGTTGGTTCCATGTCATCCTTTGTATTCCTGTCTTCGAGTCCATTCGCTGTGTCTCTAAGTCAGTCTAAGTTCAAGTGTTCGTTTCACTTTGTGATTGTTTTCTCTTCTCATGACTTCGTGTCGTGTTCCTGAAGCTGCTCTAAAAGTTCTGATGAACTTCGAGTAGTTTTCCTGTAGACCTCGTGTCGTTCCTACTTAGTAACCACACTTCGTGACGGTTACTATAGTCCACGTCTTCGTGTTGGTTTTATGCACTCCGTGTCGTCTTCTTTGTTTCATTCTGTTCTCATCTCACTTCGAGTCGTTTCTCTGCATACTGTCTTCGTGTTAATTGGCACTTCTTCTTGGTTACAACACCTCGTGTTGTACTGTTTGACTTCGTGTCGGTTTCGGTTGCTAGTCCATGTTGCTTTCATGTCGTTCTCCTTATTGCCACCTCGTGTCGTCTTAAGTCTTCGTGTAGTTTTACCTCGTGCAGTCTGATCCCGTGTTATTTACTGTTTCGACTTCGTGTCGTTATCAGCCCGTCTTGTTTTCATCTCGTGCTGTTCTTACTGGCTTCGTGTCGTTTTCTATATATAGTGTGTGTTTGTCACCACTATACTTCGTGTCGTTGCTTTTTACTTCGTGTCAAACTTCACCTCGTGTTGTTTTCACCTCGAGTCGTTTCGTTATATTCTGTCCTCGTGTTGGTTTCTCGCTTTAGTCTTCATGTCGGTCTCTGTCGTTAGCCCGTGTTGTCCTCGTGTTGTTTTTGCATTCGTGACCTCGTGTCATTTTCTTCTGTGTATCTGACCTGTTACAGAGTATCTCGTGTCGTTCTTGTGTCATCTCGAGTAATAGTCACGTCGTGTTGTTACTATACCTCATGCAGTTTTGGTTTTAATGGCCATGCAGCGTATTAAAGGACTTAATCTCATTACAGGTCCGAGGAAGAACATTCCACACTCTAGGGCTGCACGTGATCCGAGACAAGAGGAACCAATCTGATAAAGGCACGTGGCAGGAAGATTCTGGATCGAGCGTGGGAGGCACACGCATTTTGTGCCCTATCCACCTGCTGTTCAGCTATAAATAGAATCCTTCGTCCTCAGATGAAGGTGATCGAAGAAGAGAGGCATAGAAGAAAAAACAGGAAAATTGAGAGCCCTTCGATCCAGGAGAAGAAAAGAAAGAAGAAAGAATAGCAGAGAAAGAAAAAGAGAGAGAGCGCAGAAGAGTGATCAGAAGAGTTGTTCTGACTTGCGGATCAAATCCGAAGTCTATTGCTCTGTGTTGAGCTACATTGTTTCCATCTTCTGGCATTTGATTTTCTTTGTTCGTATTTTTTCCGTTTATTGTTCTTATCTTTCTTCTACTGTCCTTGTTTGTGTTTCTGATCCTCTGGATTGAGGTCGGGGTCCTCCTGTGAGATCAGGAGAAGGGAGATTCATTCTCCTGTTTGCAAGCAGCAGGTGAGCTGCTTGTAGGTTCCCTCCGGTTGGGAGGAAGAGGGGTCTTCGACCTCTGGTTCACTAGTAGCAGGGTTGCTACTAGTGGGGTTCCCTCTGGGTAAAGAGGAAGAGAGACGTAAGTCTCTGGGTTCTAGTGACTGCAGGTCGCTAGAGGTTCCCTCCGGGTAGGAGGAAGAGGAGAGGTTGTTCTCCTGGGAAGCTGTGTATCAGCAGTTGTCTGGCAAGCTGTGTTGCCCAGCCTTTAGTGAAGCCACACTCGGTTTGAGTGTGGGGTGGATGTAGGTCTGAAGGACCGAACCACCTTAAAATCCTCTGAGCCCTTGTGCGATCGATTGTGGTACTATCATGATATGCCTTCTATTTGCTTGAGCTATTAACTGCACTGCATCATATTCGTTAGCCTGAGCTCAAGGTTATTTGCATTTAGCAATATACTCTGCAGAATTTTTTTTTTTTCTTTAAAAACAGTGATCTATTCATCCCCTCCCCTTCTAGATCACTTCATATTGTACTTATCAACCAGTACCACACATAAGGACTAGCTAGGGTCGCGCTCGTCAGCAAAAGTCTGAAAACCCCCAACTAAGTGTGCACACACAGACCGTGTGCCCTAGGTCAGATCCTCTAGCTGGTTCTTCCCCAAAGTCCGGACTCAAGCTGCGCAGAGGGGCCCTACGTTAACCAGCCTAACAACCGTCTCTCTCGGATAAGCCGCTCCATCACTTCCGAGTGGGTCAGCACACGCGTGCCGTAAGAAGGCTACGACTAGTGGACGTGTCCCTAAAGGTAAGACTCAACTCACGGAAACCACTGACTACGCACTGATGAGGCACGGGGACAGCCCTCCACACCGACACCGACTCTCGGTGACAAGGCTAGCGAGACGGGAAACCCCGAGATGCACACACAGGGTCCCACGGCCCTCAGATCACATAGGCACGCAAACCAAGGTAACCACACCTCCGGGACTCCTGGACGTGCCTATGGCTCTCACTGGGCGCTCTAGGCAACCCTCAAGCCATACGCCACAAAGGATCCAAAAACTAGCTTAACCGAAGGCTAAACTGTCGGAGTGAAACACAGATCAAAAGGAAACAGGAACGTGACCATCACTGGGATCGCGGCCTTAACGCGCTCAGACCCCTGGGCGTGATCAGGGATGACGCGCTCCGACTAACGAGCACGATCCCAACATAATGCGCTCGACCTTATGAGCGCGATCATGGGAGAACACGCTCAACCCTGTGAGCGTGATCATGATAGACATGGCGCCCCTGAAGAGCGCGATCTGGGTCAAACCCAGGCACGCTCAGACGAATGCGCTACCCATCTCCACCACGACATAAACGTGGTATCCTTGGTGGGCACGATCTCCATCATCGCGCTCGGTCGGGTAGGCGCGATCCCAACCGCCTAACTGTTCATCTTCCTCGATGAACGTGGCCTATCGACGCGTTGTGTTCCTCAAGAACGCGACCCCTGTAACCGCCGTGATACCAGGCCGAGCCCGGCTCGCGAGCCTCGCACGAAAAACTCAATCCCACACCCCTTTCACCCCCAAATGAAGGGGAAACAAAAGGGGAATCCTTCCCCTACCCCTTTGGCACTAAATGGATCCCAAAAACCACACAAATTGTGAGATTCGACGCTCAAGTCCCAAGCATGCAAATTCCCCTCCCGACATGAAACAAGCCCCTCTCGACCTCCCCACGGCCTAAAAATCAAGGGGAAAGTGGGAAAGGAGGTAAGGATCCGTCCCCCTACCTCAAAGAAGCTCGAAATCCGTCGGATCCCCGCCGATCTTCAATTCTTGACCGAACACAAACCCACTCCCCACGCCGCGAGAATGGCACCGTCTCGATCACCTTGCCGCCACCGTCGTCACCATGCCGCCGCCTTGGTCCGCCGTCCGTCACCGGAGGAGGAAGGGCACTGTGAAGTTTGGACGGGGAAGAGGGGGCAACGGTCGGTCGGCTCACGGGGGAGAAAGAAAGAAGAAGAAGAAAGAAGAAGGAAAAGAAAAAGAAAATAAAAGGGTTATTTATTGAAAATTCAAAAAATGCAAAAAATATGGAAAATTGGGAAAAAAATTATTTTCTCGATCCTCGAAACACGCTCAACGCACCGGTACCGTCCCGGAGTAGAAGAATGTAACGGTTTACCCTGCACAGGGTTCCGAAGGTCCGTTAGGGAAAAATACGCGTAAACCACAAAACGCACTCTGGGACCGCCAAAAGTGATCTGAAACCTACGGATCCAGATCCAAAAAATATCCAAAAAATTCGAAATATTACAAGACAAATCTACAGTAGATGCTTACTACGATGCCAATAGTATATTTTTCTTACGGTGGCATTGTCCATATGCTAATTTCATATTTATCTTTTCTATCTATCTCCATCTGTATAACTTATATTTACTGCATGCACAGAGGTTGGTATAGTAGCTATGACTCATGGTTTGTGTGTGTGTGTGTGTGTGTGTGTGTTTGTGTGTGTGTGTGTGTGTGTGTGTGTGTGTGTGTGTGTGTGTGTGAGGAAGGATCCATTGCCACCGATGATAACGGAAGAGCGGTGTCATCGATTTCAAAATCACATGATTCAATATTAAATTTTCAATCTACACTGTTAAATCTTCTATACTACAATAAATTTAATTGCATATGAAAAATTATTTAAATCTGATATCAAAAACATAGGTATTATATGATACAGAAAACTGTACTATCTAAGCCGCTCATTTTATGCCCATCTAATGCACAAGAAATAAATGTTAACACTATATGATTTTTAGTCAACAAGTAGTTTACTAATAGTAGAAAAGATTTAACAGTGTGAATTGAAAATTTAAGATTGAATCATGTGATTTTGAAACTCATGACACCGCTATTCCATTGTCATCGGTGACAACGGATCCCTCCTCATATATATATATATATATATATATATATATATATATATATATATATATATATATATATATATAGGGAAATGTCACATGGTGCCGGCCCCATGGTAAATTGCCATGGGACCGACATCTGGGCCCTTAAATCCATGGGAGATGATCTCCCTATATACTGGCCCCATGCATTTAAGGGCTCAGATGCCGGCACCATGACAAATTGTCATGGGGCCGGCCCCATGTGAACATTTCCCTATATATATATATATATATTATGTCATCAGACTATTGATAAAACAATGATCTAACCATGCCTTATTATCCTGAGGGACTGCATGCATTAGACTTTATCCATGTTGTCACCTTCTTTAGTCTTTGATCAGTGTCTCCCTGATGAGATCTGTGTTCTTTCATGCAACAACATAGCTTTTAATATAAAAATAAAGTTAAAACAATGATCTAACTTATAATATGCTACTGATTTATCACATATCTACATCTTGTTGCGGGGCTCCTAACAATTCCTCAAGTCTCCCTTCAAGCTCCTCTAATCTATCAAAACTCCCCCTCACAATCCTCCTAACGTCGGAGATGACCAACAAAAAGCTAGGCACCATAGAACATTGCATCTTCAGTTAGATCCTTCCTCTAGGAAACAAGATAATTACTCAAAGATGACATGGTCTTACTCTTTTTCCTCCTATGTTACTCCTACGATCTTCATTGCTCCTCTGTTGGATGCTCACCGTAGATAAAGGGGTAATAAGAGGGGTAACAAGGCCAAATAGGCTGTCCTCAATGCTAATTAGTTGAGAATAATTTAATTTAAAAGCCCTCCTAATTCTAATATTTTTCTATTAATCTTCTAAGAACTCTCCACATGTTAGCAAAACATATTTCAGCTGTCACAACTACTCTTAACACCTAGCAGAACTACTTTCCGGCTATTGAAACTACTAACACCTTGCATATGCGCCTGTCCTATATCATTAACTCATGTCACTCAGTTTTGATCGTACTATGTAACTCTAATTTCAGTTAGACATTTTTTATCCTTGTCATATAACACTCGAGTTCTTTTTCTGATTTTTAAGGTCCTTTATTTAATTTCTCCATAATCTAAATTTATAGTTCAAACTCTAGTCCATCGTCTAATCTATCATCTACTCCCGTGAGTCTCATGCCTTTTATCTATTTCTACATTGTCTACTTTCTGCAATGCTATCATCCAAGTCTTTGACATCATCTAAGTTTTTATTTAGCTACTGCATCACCTAATTTCAATCTTTCTATCATCTGTTTCCCCAAATCAAACGATCCATGGTCTTCTTTTGTGCATCGTCTAAGTTCATCTTCTAAGACTGCCGTCTAAGTCCCATCACTTATTGTCCAACTCGTTTCATCTAGTTTCTATCGTCAAATCTCTTTCCATCTAAATTTTGTCGTCTAACTCATTATATCTAACTTCTGTCGTCTACTTTCATTCCTTTTAATTTTCTTTCGTCTAATTTTTTAACTTAGGTGAAACATCATCTATCTCTTTTGACTTAGACGATACTTCTCATATCTCTTAGACGACCCACCGCCAATTTCCTTCTACCTAGCGTCCATTTGCAACTTGGATGATTTATCATCTATCCATTTGTCTACCCCTCCAACTTAGGCAATCCTTTGCCTATCACAAATCATCCAAGGCTTTATCTAAGGCTCTTCATTTATCTTCCAACTTGTACGAATCACCGTCTAACTTTATCAACTTAGATGTTATATCATCTATCTCTTCTAACTTAGATGAACTATCGTCTATTTCTCCATCTAACCTCATTTATCCATCTAAGCTTTCTCAAGAGAATCTAACATATTTATACTCAGATTTTTCTCATAAAAATTTCAAATAAAATACTAAATATACATAATAAATTTTTGGGGGTGTTACGAGGGGTTGTTCCGATGGATTTGCATTGAGGAGGGAGGGTACTCTGAGGGAGGAGGTTGCAGGTGGCGGCAGGGGGGTTCCGATGGGTTTGCAGGGGAGAGGGATCAGGTGTTTCGGCGGGGGAGCTTGCAGGGGGGGCTTGTTATCTCCACAGTTGCTTTGTTTAAATCCCTTGTTGGGTTCGTTGTGCTCCCTCTTGGTCTTAGTTTTGATGATAACAAAATATTGTGTGTGGTTGAAGAGGATTGTTATGCTTGCATATGATTTTGATGATAGTGTGCATTCATGATTATAGCCTTGTTTCATATATCTCAGAACTAGAAGATTTGGTACATGCTATATGAGATTGTAAAGAGTCTCTCATGCCTTGATTGTAAAGATCGTTGCTATACTTGCATGTATTTCATTTGAGTTTCTTGAGATGGTAAGGAACTTAAGGCTTACATGTAAATCTTGAAATTAATGTATGAGCTTGCTATGTGCTTAATTTATTGATGCAAATCTTGATGACCTTTCATATATAACCATCTTGAAGCATTGAGCGTGTTTGGTTCTTCAAGGTTCATACTTTGGTTGAGTGTATGGCCAATTTGGCCTTGGACTTTCGATTGAAGATTTACATGTAAACACTTGGCTAATTAGTTTCTTCAAAAGCTTGCTTGTTGAGATCTTGAATGGACTCTCATGTATCAAACCATGTTAATCTCTTGATGTAAGATGTGAGTTTGGGTCTTGATTTAAGATTGGTTTGAAAAGGTTTAATAGACTCCCAAGACACCAAAATATTGATTAAGTGGTAGATGACATCGAAGTGATTGAACTTGCATTGTATTAACTTCATTTACTCTCCTATGCAGGTTTGAAAAGCAATGCAAATCCCATATGCAAAGGTATCAAGATTCATGGTGAGAACTTGACACTTTGCATGTGTGTATTTGTGGAAAAATGGTAAGTTTCCATTTAGATATTTTGATCTTGATGTTAGGTGTGTTACTCATGTTTTCATAATGTTTTCTTGCATATTCATGAAGGGGTTTTAAATGATGGAAACATGTTTGAGTTTTTGAAACAATCATTGCTTGTGTTTTGTCATCACAATGAGCATTCATGTTAATCAAACTTTAGGTTGTTTGATTCTTATTTTGGTTGAACAAATGAAGGTTTGAAAGCTTTTCAATATAGTAATACACTCATTGTCATGTGGATTTTCAAGTTCATATTTCATGTAATTTGCATAAGAGAGTGTAGCCTTGAGTTTTCATACAAAAATTTAAACTTTCACAAAATCTGGAACACTGTTCATTCCATTCGACCGACCCTATGCCTCTGGTCGACCGAAATTCTCAGAGTTGGCATGTTTTCTATCTGTAACATTTAGGTCGACCACCCCTACCCTTTAGGTCGACCGAACACGACGTAAACCCAAAAACGTGAATCCGAAAACCCACTAAACCCAATCCATTTGTGATCAAACTTTACCCATTTGTCCCTAGGGTTAATATACATATATTAGAGGGGTCTTTCAAGGGTTTTGTGAAGGGTTTATGGGTATTTTGATCATTCTCTCTTGGGTGTATATATAACCTACGATTTTGGGAGAAAAACCTAGAGCTAACACTTTCTATCTATCTTGTAGGAGAAGAAAAGGGAAAAGCAAGGAGGAGCTCTTAAAGGAAGGATTTGATTTACTTAGAGAGGATTTTGGAACTCGTGGAAGAAGAAGAAAAGGAGCGGATCGACGAGAGGATCAAGAGAACGCAGGAATCGTCTTCATCCGGCTTCCCTCTGACTTGTGGTTCAAGGAACATCTTCATCTGGCTATTGGAGTTCGAGGGAAATTATTTCTACATACTTTCTATGTTGTTCTTGATATGCTCCATGTTCTATAGTTTGGGTTTAGCATGATTTGATCATTCGTGTTTATTTTCCGAACATAGAGATATTCATGTGTGTGACCGTCTACGAATGGCCGTGTGGTTTACTGTGCTGCGGTTGTTGCAGCGTGTGTGTGTGTGTGTGTTTGTGATCTGGTCGTCGGATCGTGTGGGAGACTTCGTCTCCATGTGTGTGTGTTGGAGAGTGTCCCCATGTGTGTGTGCAGGCATCGTCTTGCGTGTGTGTTTGGAGCGTCGTCTCCTTTTGGGGATTTATCCCCGAGTGAAGCCTCACTGGATTTGGTAAGGGGTGGACGTAGGGAGCCCGTTGTGGTCCCGAACCACCTTAAAAATCCCATTATCTTGTGGTTTGCTTTGGGGGATTGTATGGTTTGATTATTATATTCCTTTGTATGATCGTGTGAGATCGGAGAGGTTGAGAGAATTTAGTTCCTTGTTTAGTTAATTCCTCGATCTCTATAAAAGTTGTTAATTCTGCTACGTCGTTATTTTAATTTACCATCTAGTGTTAAGGACAATTCAACCCCCCTTCTTGTCCGCTCACCTACCCCGGGACCAACAAGTGGTATCAGAGTAAGGCTCTGCTATTTCAAGATCTAACGATCTTCAGAGTGATCTTTGTAGGCGTGTTTGATTGCATCATGTCTGATAGTGTGTTGTCTTCTCTTCCTTATTTCAAGATCTAACGATCTTCAGAGTGATCTTTGTAGGCGTGTTTGATTGCATCATGTCTGATAGTGTGTTGTCTTCTCTTCCTTATTTCAATGGCTCAAATTTCAATGAATGGCTTAGGGACATAAGTCGTTATGTTAAATCCATTGATCCCAAACTCTGGGATTTAGTTAAGCATGACTCTTATAGAATGCCTAGTGATGATTCTATGTGGACAATTGAACATGTGAAGAGATATAAAGATAATGTTAAGCTTTTAAATATTTTTAGAAGCTCAATTGATCTTCAAAAATTATCACTTGTTTCATCATGCAGGACGGCCAAGGATATATTGAAATATCTGATCAAAGACGATGAAGCGACAAAGGATAGTGAGTGCTTGATGGCCGACAAGCACGATACAACAAGCGAGGGAAGCTCAAAGGTAATTTCTGATTCTGATGATGAAAATGATTTCACTTATGAAGAGTTGATGAATGCTTATGAAGAGTTGGTTGATAAGCATAAGAAGGTGAAATCTGAAAATAGAAAATTAAAAAAGAAGTGTGAAAATACCTTCCTTGAGAATGCTCATTGTGATAAGTGTTTTGAACTTGAAGAACTTAAAAAGGAAAATGGAGCTTTGTTAATTCAAAACTCTTTGCTTGAAGGTAGTTTAAAACATCTTGAAAAATTCTTTCATAAAAATTCTTCATGTGATAAATGCTTTGAATTCAAATGTGAAAATGAATCTTTATTGATTGATATCAAAAAACACGAAGAAAATATTTCATCTATGAAAGAAGAAAATGAAAAATTGAAACATTTGAATTCTACTCTGTCTGAAAAGTTACTTATTTTTGAAAAAGGAAAATCTGATATTGTTGATGAATCTGAAAGAGTGCATACTTTGTTGCAAGAAATTGAAAGTCATAAAACCATCAATGCCACTCTACATGAACAAGTCAATTCTTGTGAAAATGAGATGATTTCCTATGAATTGCATATTTCATCACTTGAAAAAGAAATTCTTGATTTGAATGCTTCATTGTCTAAGTTTGTGAATGGGGAAGAAAATCTGAACAAGATTTTAGAGACCAAGGTAAATTTCTCACGGGAAGGTCTAGGTTATGAACCTAGTAAAAAGAAAGCATTTGGTCTAAAAACACAAACATCTTTTGTGCATGCATCATGCTCCTCAAACATGTCAAATGCTCCTTGTGTTGAGAAACAAAAGTCTAAAGCTCAGACTCAACGTAGGAACAATAGAATTCATGCTCACAAAAGTCACAAAAAGCATGTTAATGTCAAAAAAACTTCAAATCTTGATTGTTTTTATTGTGACAAGTATGGTCATGTGATGAGTGATTATCTTGCTATGAAAAATGATGATTTGAAAGTATGTGAAAATAAATTTTTTCCAAAATAAAAAATGTTCATTACTTCCATTGTGAAAAGTTTGGTCGCGAGATAAAAAATTGTTTCATTTTAAAAAATGATGAACTAAGGGCAAGTAAAAGGACAAATGCTTGTGTAAAGCCTAAAATGCTTTCAAAAAGGAAACCTTCGGTTTGTCATTCATGTGGAAAGCTAGGACATCATGTGTCACAATGTTGAAAAGCTAATAGGATACATTTTCATGCTAAAAATGATAACATCTCTACAGACACACAGTAATTTCATGCTCATTTTTACAAGAAAAATTTGAAGTCAATTGCTTCTTATCATTATTGTGGTGAGTTTAGGCATAATATGGATGATTATGAATTGATGTATTTTGATGATATGCATGTCCAAAAACTGTGGAAGGCACCCATTAGAGGTGCAACTAACCATCCGGGACCCAAGAAGGTTTGGGTACCAAAAACTGTTAAACAAGAAATTTTGGTGCAGGTTGCCTTGAGGCCAAGTGGAAGGTTTGGAAAATAATGGTTGCTCAAGGCACATATTTTGAAAATAAAATTCTAAATTTTCTTTAAAATTTTGAAATTTACTTTATTTAAATTTTCATTCATGAAAATCAAGAAAAATATATTTTTCTTATGAGTTTGTATTACATCTTTCTGACCATCATTTGCATGACTCCATGGTATATGAAATGCTGATCTGAGGAAGGGCATGTTATTCCTGTCTGAAATCTATCACCATGCATGAGTAGAGTCTTTGGACTTACACCTCTGCCATGGTACCATGAGTCACTTGTTCATATAGGTCATAGGCTGCATGATTTTAGAAAATGTCAATTATGAATTTTATGCACATAGAAAGGGGGAGTCTGTTCTTGAATGAATGATTTTAAATTGTAAATTAAACTCATCCTTGTAGAAATGCATCTCATGCCAATTGCTACATCTGAATTGATCATAATATTGTTATGTGATTTTTGGGACTAACAATGAACTGCTAGCCTCTTTTAAGGCTATTACTGAGCTAACATGCTTGAATACATATAGTGATACCTGCAGAACTCAGGTATTGATTCTAAAACTTGATTTGTCATTTCCCTAACCTGTTGTGATGAATTTGCTCAATGGTTGAATGGAATTGAAAATCTTGAAGATTTTGTTGACTATTGAATATTCTTCAATCTAAATTGCTTGAACACATTTGAGCTTATTTGTGTATCTGGTATATCAAATGCTGAGTAGTGAAAAGGTGGATTATGTCCACCTAGAAACTCTCACTATGCATGAGTTGGTCTTTGCACCAAAGTTCTCCGCCTCGTACCAGAACTTGGAGAAGTCAAATAGTTGATTTGTGAATGAATTCTTGAACTGAGCTGTATAAATTGAAAATCTATTTTTGATCAATGATCCAAACAATTGGCTTGTGGATGTTTTCTCATTTCTAAGTTTGTGAAATGCTCTTGAAAATCTGTTTCTAAACCATTTCTGAAAACTGGATTATATTGCTTAATTTTGATCATTTATGCACCCTAGTTCACAAAGGCCATGTCATGGAGAATGTTTATTGCTTAACATTTGAATGTGAATACTTTCATGTGCAATCTATCATGATATTCTGAAAACCAAGCTTGTGCATCTTACTTTTACATCTTGCATTGAATTCTCATATTGTTATAGGTTGTATGCATTAGAATTCTTGCATATAGTGCATATTTTGAAATGCATCATTTCGAACATTTCATATTGGATAAATGCTAACATGAATTCTTCCAACAATGTATCATGTCTTCGGAACCAACAAGTGAAAATCTGAAAAGTATTCATGCAATAAGTGCATTTAGATCATTCAAATGAAAAACTGAAAACTTTCATATTACACTCATCTTGTCTTGCACGTTGGAATGCATTTAGGTCATATAAGAGAAATCTGAAATTTTGCACCCATGTTACATTGTGCATTGCATTTTACATATCTTCCCTTTGTGTGCTTGCATACTTATATATGCTATTCACCCCCTTCCTTGAAATTTCTAAGGACTCATATTTCTTGCTAAATAATGTTACATTTGGGTCATCATTGAAGTGTTTCATGTCATACACTCTGGGGGAGTAAATATTTGATAAGTGCATCTATTTAAGGGGAGTTGCACTGTTATGTGTTCATGAAATTTTTGATATACATGCTGAATAAAATTCGCGCACTTCTTGCACATAATGTGAAAATGTGTTAAACATAAGGATATAGGAATTTCCTTTCAACACTCTAGAGATATTAAACTTACTGCATGTATGTTGAAGAGGCAGTTGAGGAAAAAGCTGTCTACCTATCTTTGTTGGAAAATTCTGAAATGAAAATGAATGGAAAAGTAATGCTTGGTCTCACTGAGTAAATTGGATGTGCGTCACCTGAAACGTGATGTGGTTCATTTCTGAAAGGTGTTTGACTAAAGTACCTTTGTTCAGAATGAAATAAAATGGTTCAATATTCTGAATAACCGGAGATTCTGACATAAGCTCTATGTGTCACCTCGCGTAAAAAAGAATTACTAGAACCTGATCATTCTTTGAAAAATTCTGAATTTATTAAAAAATTTGATGTGAAAATTTGATGAGGTAGAGCGTAGCCTCCAATACGATGTTCTCATAAATTGAAATGCAGTCTGTATAATCTCTCATTATGTTGTTTTGAAAATCTGAATATCCATATGGCTATAGTTAATTTTCATGTTATTCACTTACACTCTTGATAATTTGATTTAATATGTATTCAGAAAATTGATTGACTGTATTGACTATAGCATGACTCCTATATGTGATTGCACAACCTCCTAGGTGCTATAAATGAACATTCCGATTGTCATGACTCACATGTATTTTTCTTACACGCATTCCCTTCTTAAATAAGTAAGGGGGAGCTATGTTGCATGTATATATACATGTCTGCTTGGTTGCATCATATACATCTCATATATCATAATTTGTATACATTTTGCTTCATGTTTTTTCAAAAGGAAACTAAAAATCTGAAAATCTAACAATCAAAGAAACACATTGATGTGTCATCTTATCTATGCCTTGCAATTGCATCATTTGAACGTCTCTTCTAAGCTTTCATTTATTCATAAATCCAACTTGTTCGTCTTGATGAAATTTGAACTCCATTGCTTTCATCCCCACTTTTTGATAATGTCAAAGGGGGAGAAATGTTTGGATTGTGATTGATACCATAATATTTTGTCATCATCAAAAAGGGGGAGATTGTTGGGTTCGTTGTGCTCCCTCTTGATCTTGGTTTTGATGATAACAAACTATTATGTGTGGTTGAGGAAGATTGTTATGCTTGCATATGATTTTGATGATAGTGTGCATTCATGATTATAGCCTTGTTTCATATGTCTCAGAACTAGAAGATTTGGTACATGCTATATGAGATTGTAAAGAGTCTCTCATGCCTTGATTGTAAAGATCGTTGCTATACTTGCATGTATTTCATTTGGGAGTTTCTTGAGATGGTAAGGAGTTTAAGGCTTACATGCAAATCTTGAAATGAATGTATGAGCTTACTATGTGCTTAATTTATTGATGCAAATCTTGATGACCGTTCATGTATAACCTTCTTGAAGCATTGAGCGTGTTTGGTTCTTCAAGGTTCATACTTTGGTTGAGTGTATGGCCAATTTGGCATTGGACTTTGGATTGAAGATTTACATGTAAACACTTGGCTAATTGGTTTCTTCAAAAGCTTGCTTGTTGAGATCCTGAATGGACTCTCATGTATCAAACCATGTTAATCTCTTGATGTAAGATGTGAGTTTGGGTCTTGATTTAAGATTAGTTTGAAAAGGTTTAATAGACTCCCAAGACACTAAAATATTGATTAAGTGGTAGATGGCATCGAAGTGATTGAACTTGCATTGTATTAACTTCATTTACTCTCCTATGCAGGTTTGAAAAGTAATGTCAATCCCATATGTAAAGGTATCAAGATTCATGGTGAGAACTTGACACTTTGCATGTGTGTATTTGTGGAAAAATGGTAAGTTTCCATTTAGAGTTTTTGATCTTGATGTTAGGTGTGTTACTCGTGTTTTTATAATATTTTCTTGCATATTCATGAAGGGATTTTAAATGATGGAAACATGTTTGAGTTTTTGAAATAATCATTGCTTGTGTTTTGTCATCACAATGAGCATTCATGTTAATCAAACTTTAGGTTGTTTGATTCTTATTTTGGTTGAACAAATGAAGGTTTGAAAGCTTTTCAATATAGTAATACACTCCTTGTCATGTGGGTTTTCAAGTTCATATTTCATGTAATTTGTATAAGGGAGTGTAGCCTTGAATTTTCATACAAAAATCTGAACTTTCACAAAATTTGTAACACTGTTTATTCCGGTCGACCGACCCTATGCCTCCGGTCGACCGAAATTCTCAGAGTTGGCATGTTTTCTATCTGTAACATTTAGGTCGACCGCCCCTACCCTTTAGGTCGACCGAACACGGCATAAACTCAAAAACGTGAACCCGAAAATCCATTAAACCCAATCCATTTGTGATCAAACTTTACCCATTTGTCCCTAGGGTTAATATACATATATTAGAGGGGTCTTTCAAGGGTTTTGTGAAGGGTTTATGGGTCTTTTGATCATTCTCTCTTGGGTGTATATATAACCTACGATTTTGGGAGAAAAATCTAGAGCTAACACTTTCTATCTATCTTGTAGGAGAAGAAAAGGGGCAAAGCAAGGAGGAGCTCTTGAAGGAAGGATTTGATCTACTTGGAGAGGATTTTGGAGCTCGTGGAAGAAGAAGAAAAGGAGCGGATCGACGAGAGGATCAAGAGGACGCAAGAATCATCTTCATCCGGCTTCCCTCTGACTTGTGGTTCAAGGAACATCTTCATCCGACTATTGGTGTTCGAGGGAGATTATTTCTACATACTTTCTATGTTGTTCTTGATATGCTCCATGTTCTATAGTTTGGGTTTAGCATGATTTGATCATTCGTGTTTATTTTCCGAACATAGAGATATTCGTGTGTGTGACCGTCTGCGTACGGTCGTGTGGTTTACTGTGCTGCGGTTGTTACAGCGTGTGTGTGTGTTTGTGATCCAGTCGTCGGATCGTGTGGGAGACTTCGTCTCCGTGTGTGTGTGTTGGAGAGTGTCCCCATGTGTGTGTGCAGACGTCGTCCTGCGTGTGTGTTTGGAGCGTCGTCTCCTTTTGGGGATTTATCCCCGAGTGAAGTCTCACCGGGTTTGGTGAGGGCTGGACGTAGGGAGCCCGTTGTGGTTCCGAACCATCTTAAAAATCACATTATCTTGTGGTTTGCTTTGTGGGATTGTATGGTTTGATTGTTATATTCTTTTGTATGATCACGTGAGATCGGAGAGGTTGAGAGAATTTAGTTCCTTGTTTAGTTAATTCCTCAATCTCTATAAAAGCTATTAATTCCGCTACGTAGTTGTTTTAATTTATCATCTAGTGTTAAGGACAATTCAACCCCCGGCCCCTTCTTGTTCGCTCGTCTATCCCGAGACCAACATCGCCGGTCTAGCAAACGGCAGTTCTATGTGTTATAAGTTTGTTGCGATCCATTCACTTGGATTAATTAGTTTAAGGGTTCTTGAATACTTTTGACCGCGTGCTCCAAAGTCTAAGATAGGAAATATGCATGTGAAAGTTAATGCGATCTCTCTGTTAACGCGCGAGGTGATTAGATGCTAATTAAGCTTGGAAGCGGGTTCCGATGAAATTCCTGACGAGTGATACATAGAAGGTTGCCGCGCAGTAGTCAATGTTCCAATGTCAAAACGCGTCTGACGTCAGAAAAACGGTGGGTCAAAATTCCAAACTAATTAATAAGACACAGATCAGAACACGGGACAGAACACGCTCATGCCCGCAGTAGTCAATGTTCCAATGTCAAAACGCGTCTGACGTCAGAAAAACGGTGGGTCAAAATTCCAAACTAATTAATAAGACACAGATCAGAACACGGGACAGAACACGCTCATGCCGTAGCCAGCCACCGATTAATTAATTAATACACTGACTTTTGCATCTGACTTGGACTTTTCTTCTTCAAAAAGGACGTCATATGGATGGACGGACGGACTGGGTGCTAAACACCACCGTGATTTGGAAAGCTTTAGATTAACGTACACGTCTTTGAATCAATGTCTCCGTGATAGATTATCTTCATTTGGAAACAAAATCTAGTGTTCTTTGTGTTGGAACAAGAAAAATCATATATATCTATTTATATAGCCGATATATATATATATATATATATATGTGTGTGTGTGTGTGTGTTTTCCATAGCTATATATATATATGATCATACCCACACATACATTGCATCGTGTGCAAATTAAGAGTCACAGTTTAAATAAATTATGAGTTTAGCTGTACGGAAAATTTATAGATAAGAAGAGAGGGAACAGAGGCGACTATATTTTAATGATCCAAGTGGACGGTGATTTTTGCCTTTATAACTCCCCACGTACGGTATCCCAAGTTGTCAAACCAAAATCGCTCTAATTCCACATGGGTGGTTGTCCAACCAATCGCTTGATCATAACACCAATCAACACAACCTTAAAAAAAAAAGAATATATATATATATTGGAACAGACAATAGCAGATATTGGTTGGATCGACATATATAGATACACCGAGTTGGACGACAACTGATATATATGGCGTCACCAACTGATCAACTACATCTACTAGTTTTATGTTGCGTCGAAAGTTATTACATGTGCAAAGTAGACGAAAGCGTTTCAAAATCCCAGATGATAGAATTCGCAAGTGTTTTTTTGGGGGGGTATAAATGTCATTGTCATAGGCAAAGTTATAGATATGTCATCTCTGAAGATATACTAACATATATGTCACTGTTATTTTAAAATTTTTTATAAATATGTAAATTTAGTTAAACACTTACATCATTGTTGTTGTTTTTTTTAAATTACAAATATACTATCAGGTATGAGATATATATAATCTCTTCAAAATAACAATGATATATATTTATGTTAATATATTTCTAAGAATGACATATCTGTTATTTTAACTGTAATAACGATATTTATGGGGGAAAAACCCCCGAGTTATAAACTACGGGCCTACGCGCTCCCTTTCAAACTGCCAGAAGCATAAGATTGAGTCAGAATCGTCTGCCATTTCTTTTTGTAAATGACGAAGAATCTGGTAGTTTACGGTAATAATGTTGACGAGTGGTGTCCTGATCCAACGTGCGGTGAAAACTCAACCTCTCGTCTTTTCATGTGGGACCCAATCGAACTGTTGTCCGTTAAAACGTAGCCTGCGGACAAGGATGGAGAGGATGTCTGTGCAATTTGCTGGGCCTGAACTTAACAAAGCAGAGGTGCACGCTCAGAACCACAAATGATGCTAAAAGAGAACATCTGAAACTACATTTGCCGTTTGAATTAATTTTGGCACAAAAAATGGCATTGGGAAGATTACAAACCTTCACAATCCCCTTGTACATTTTGGAACATTACTTGAATTCTATTTCCTCGTAGATCTTTATACCAAAATTTTTTGAGGCAAAAATTTTGATATTCTAGCGACGGATCAAACTCAATTTCAGTTGCTTCATCTCTCTTCAAAATCAGCCCTCTTCCGATCATTCCGAGAGCAAAACAAGTGACCAAGAAGAGACACCTCAACGTCTCAAATGATAACCACATGTGCCCACAACCAGAGGAAGAATGGGCAGACAAGTAGTACATATCTATTGTTAGAGACATGTTTGGTTATAGTTATTGTTAGTGGATAATGATTAGATTATAGTGTATATAGAGTACAACATAATGTGTACTCAGGTATAAGAGAATCATTTCTTCCTGCTAATGGTTAATCTGATTGTTTTTCTCTCCTTAAACAACATGGTATCAGAGCGGGGCTAGGTCTATGGGCCGTCGCTCAACCCCTATCCATCTTCCTCTCTCTCTCTCTCTCTCTCTCTCTCTCTCTCTCTCTCTCTCTCTCTCTCTCTCTCTCTCTCTCTCTCTGTGTGTGTGTGTGTGTGTGGACACAGGAGGAAGAACAAGACCGCTGCGCCCCATCGACCCCCGCCACTAATAGGACCACTGTGCCCCGCCGTGCCCTGTCGTGACAACTACTATGGCTATGCCGTTCAACGGCCATCGCAGAGCTACTGCACCCCGCTGCGTCCCGCCGCCATCACTGCGGCCACCCACAACCCTGCCCTGGGTCCTTGATAGCCCGCTACTGCAGTGCGGCTCTCTTCCTTGCTACCGTCAGAGTCAACTTCGGTGCTTCATCTTCATCTAACCAGCACATGTTAGAGGGACTTCTCGTCCTCGATTTTGCTCAGAACATAAGAACATTCATCTAGTTTCTTTGCTCTTATGTGCCGACCTCTCTAGTCTCGGCATCGATAACTAGTTTCTCTTCTTGTCCTATCGTTTGTGTTGTGTTTATCATGGGGGACTATTCATTGGCTAAGTCGTCATCTACCTCCAGCCATATGTTCGCCACATCGGTAAGGTTGAATGGTGCAAACTATCATCAATGGTTGAGGGTGTTTAGATTTTTCTTAATGTCTATGAAAAAGTTACATCATGTTGAAAAAGATCCTCCAGCCAAGATAGATTTGAAAGTCTTTGAAGTCTGGCAAGCGGACGATGGGACAGTCATCTCGGTGATTGGCAATAGTTGTGAGCCACAAATTTTCAATAATGTGCTCTTTCTAAAGACAACGAAGGAGATGTAGGATTCCTTGAAGCGCACATACTCTGGTGAGATGAATATTTCTCATACCTATAATCTTTATTCTCGATTGTTTGCAATCAAGCAGGATGGTCGACATATTACATAGTATTTCTCTAAAGTCCAAGGGTTATGGAATGAGCTTCTCTTGTATCAGTCGACTACCACAAATCTCACAACTCTACAGAAACAACGAGAAGAATTTATTGTTGTTAAATTTTTGTCCGGACTTAATGACAATCTCTAGCATGCCCAGGATAACTTGTTGGCTGACACTGCTATACCACAGCTGGCAGACGTGTTTTCACACGTGCTACGGGCTAGCACAACATCTCATGTTGATGCTAGAAATTCTATAGCTGGGCAAACAGTTGTCACTAGAGATATGGGAAGCACGTGTGCGCTGGTTGCTACTGGACATGGCTGTGGTTGTCAGCCATTCACACATTGTGAAATGTCCAATCACCAATCCGATTTCTGTTGAAATAAATATGGAAAATGGGGCAACAAATCACACCCTATCGCTAATCTCGGAGCTGCTTTTGATACTCAGTCTGTTGATCCCTCCGTCTCGCAACAGTCTGTGTCACGACCCAAGATCCAGATACCAGGTCAAACCCGACATCACTCGGATCCAACGCCGCTACCCACAAGCTGGGAAGCTCAGAAAGGTTAAAGGTGTCACGGGAGTGTACAAAAATCTAGAATAAATATAAGAATTAAAGTGTTGAAATTAAAATTTACATTTATATAGACAGATTTACACATTTTTATACAATTGCCAGTCCATATATACACAAGTCTTAAAGGTACAGTGCAACAAAAGAAAGGTACACAGCCTCTGGAGCATACCCCGGCTAACACCAGCTGGCGACGCTATGACCTCAAACCCTGCTCGAGGCCTTCGAACGATGAGGAGGCACGCCGACCTGAAAAGAAAAGGGGGTGAGTCTCATCTCATTAGCTTAGTAGGGGTCCCACGGATCCCCACTACAGCAAAACAAATAAACAGAGCAGCATGTAATAAAATATAAAGTAAGTAAAACAGTAAGGAAGTAAAGCAGTAAAGAACGATACTGCCACAAGAAACGTGCCAAGCCACTAACTGCTAAAAACTTGCACACCGTCGGGATACCTCGAGTATCGAACACAACTCACGCTGACGCGAAATCTTGACACCTGGGCCACAAAAAGCTGGAACCCAGTGACCTATCTCGGAACACCTCCCCTAGGACACACACGCTAGGATCTAGGCTACCAGGTAGACCCTCAATCAGTCAACCGAGAAACACGTCTACGTAGCCAGACAGGACTCACGAAGATAGCGAGGAACCACACCTCGACCACGAGTAAACAGGACTCCGAGCCGCCAAAATGCTGAACCTCGACAGAAGAGAACCCGAGTCGAAACGTCTCAGGTGATAGGCGCACTACCCACTAGAAGTCAGGCCAGATGCGTCCACTGACGTCTTAGTCCGCGCCACTAGTGTCTCCCTACTCGCCCCAGACGAAAACAGAGACACACTAAGTACGTAACCACAGAACAAGGACTAGCTGGGGTCGCGCTCTTCAGCAAGTGTCTGACACCCCCAACAACGTGTGCACACATAGACCACGCGCTCTAGGTCAGATCCTCTAGTTGGTTTTCCCCCCAGCCCGGACTCAGGCTGCAAAGATGAGGGGCCCTACGATAACTAGCCTAAAAATCGTAACACCGGGAATGTCGCTCTACCACTCCCAGGTAGGTCAGCCCACGTGTGCCGTAAGAAGGTCACGACTAGTGGGAAGGTCACCAAAAGGCGAGAACTCGCTAAAATTAGAAAGCCACCAGAACGCCACTGGTCTGTACGTAACTCACCATACACGTGTAACACAACACAAGGCGGCTATGGACAGAACACAACACCCTAGGACCTATGAATGGGTGACTGCTCTATGAACTATCGGCGAAATTGGCACAGACGGGAACCACCAACACACGAAACACTAGAAGTCCGAAACACGGGCTGACAGGGGTTGGGCGGCCAACCTCTTGGCCGCCCACAGCTCTGGGCGGCCACAACAGTGGCCGCCACCCCTGTGGCCTGGGCGGCCACCTCCCTGGCCGCCCACAGGCCTGGGCAACTAGGAGGCTGGCCGCCCAACCCTGGGACTAACTGGCCTGGGTAGCCAACCATGTGGCCGCCCACAGGCCTGGGCGGCCAGCCAGACACCTGGACGGCCAGGCCTTTGGCCGCCCAGAGGGGCATGGGTCCTGGGCCGCCACCACCTTGGCCGCCCAGCTCCCTGGGCGGCTAGAAGGCTGGCCGCCTAACTGGGCTTTTCCCAGTGACAGGGTCCCCTCCGGGAACCACCCCGGAGGCTCATTCCCTCGCTTATAAGGCCCACATTGGGCACGAAAACTCTCAAGATGCGTGGGGAATCACTCCCAACCGCATTGGGAAGCACAAAACTCGAATTCGATGAATCGATCCGATCACACGCCCGTAAACATGGAAATTCCCCAAAAAATGATAAACCCCGCTCTCTCACTCAAAACCCGATGTGTGTGGGGGAAAAGCACGGGAAAAGTGGCGTGGGTCCGTCCCCCTACCTCACGCGAAGAACCCATCGCATAAATCACCGAAAATCGCCTTGATCACGCGGTTCAAACCCCGTTCCCGCGAGCCACGCGTCGCCCCACCACCTCCGGCCCATCACGCATGCCCCCGCCGCTCGCCCGCCGCACCATCGCTCGACCCTGCCCACCGCCGCCGTCCGCCAGCCGTCGACCACCGGAGGGGTGGTGGGAGAAAAGGGAGAGAAACGGGAGAGGGAGAGAGAGTGAGCGTGAGAGTGAGGGAGAGAAATGAGGGGGTGGGGGTTAAAAGGGTTTTAATTTTTTTATTTTTGTTATCTCTTTTTTTGAAAAATACATATTAACTCTAAAAATTCTTGAAAAATAAATTCTGACGCCGAAAAATTTCGAGAAAAAGCAAGGTGACTCAACTCACTACCACGGACCCAAAATGACCCACAAAAACACCATCCGAGGGTCCGAAAATCTAAAATTGGAGTCTGAAACCTATTCGGACACGATCCGCGACTCATGGAAAAAGATCCAAAAATCCTGGGGTGTGATAGTCTGACCCTTCACCCAAGGCACCTTCTCAGTAGATGGTGGAGTTACTTTGTCTTGGAAATAATATGAGGCTATTCAACATATCATAAAGAGCTCTGCAGCTGCTTCTTCCTCCTCGTTTCATGTTGTTACTCCCTCAGGCAGTGCACTCGTTGTTCACAATCCCTCATGGATTGTGGACTCTGAAGCCTGTTGTCATATGATAAGTGATCGCTCCCTTTTCTCCTCAGTTTCCCCTTCTAGTTCTCATGCATCAATTGCCGTAGCTAATGGTTGCTACTCTTCAGTTGCAAGCAAAGGCACAATTTGCTCATCTAATCTGACATTGAATGATGTTCTTCATCTTCCCAAGTTCCCTGTCAATCTTCTTTCCATTAGCATGCTAACTCGTTCTCTGAATTATTCAGTGACCTTCTATCCTTCTTATTGTGTTTTTCAAGACCTCTGGGCGAAGAAGATGATGGGGTGCATGAATCTAGTGGGCTCTCCTCTAGACCTCTCGGGCTCTATCAGCTAGTGAGGATCTATATTAGTGACATTGCAGACTGGGTCATCCTTCTCTTTTGAAGCTTAGGACAACTATGTCAGTTCCTTCTATAGTCAATAAACTTCATTGCGATGCTTGTGAGATGGGCAAGCATCATTGTGTCTTTTCCTTTGCATCATAATAAAAGGAGTACTACTCTCTTCCATCTTGTTCACTCCAACATCTGGGGGCCTTCTCATGTTCCCTCCCGACTCAGATTTCATTATTTTGTTACCTTCATAGATGACTTCTCTCGCACGACTTAGGTATTTCTTCTCAAGTCAAGCTTTGATATTCTATCTGTATTTTAAAATTTTTCTGCTCAAATAAAAACCTAGTATTCTTGATGCGGGACAATATGCTCTGATACCAAATTTGATGCGGGACCGACTGACTCGCTAGCTAACCTACGACACTAGAGAGTGCGACCAGCACGCGCACGTGACAAGGCAAGCCGGTGTGACCGACTAACGTGAAATCCCTCCGGGTGGAGGCGTCTCTCAACAGAACTCCGAACCACGGCCGACCCAAGGAGGGAGGCGCGACGGGGTCACAACGGGCGAGAAGCCGCTGGACAACATGGGAGTCTAGTCCGAGCTCGGTGCTCGACTAGGGCCAAGGGAAAAAAAAGGTCGCTCTCGTCTCTCTCAACCAGCAGTAATACATGAAACTAGCTAGGCCCTACACTCACTTGCGCGGCACATTCAATCGCATACAGAATAAGCAAATAACAAAGGAGGGAGCGAGACACGTACCTCCACGCCTAGGCGTGGGGAAGGAACCCCGGCCGAGTCCAACCACCCCGATACACGCGAGAGAAATAAATAGTACAAACGCCAAACGGGGCCCACTCCTCGCAGGGAGATAACAGGCTACAAACACAATAGCACACGGGGCGGCCGGCACACGGGCTGACGGGCAGCAGTCGTAGTCGGGTAGACGACGCCGGTAGATGACCGCCGGGGTCTCCCTCGTCCCTGAGATGGATGTAGAAGTGGACGACGTCGCCGAGGGTTGCGTTAGGATGCCGAGTCGCTGCTGGTACCACGAACCGGTGCTGGCCTCTTGAAGGATGACGCTCCACCTTGCTTGCTGCTTGCTGGTTGCTGCGACAGGGGGGCAGAGATGGCGCTGGTACACGGCTGTCCGGACAGCGTTTGTGGCGGCGTCTTCTCTGGTGGAAGGCTGACAGGGACGGCTTCCAAGGGGCAGTGGTGGCCGATGGGGGTGCTGTGGGAGATTTGGGTGCGAAGGGCGCTGTAAACGGGGAGAAACAGTCTGCCTACGGGGTAGTCAGATCTGTGACCTTGGGTGGGGTAGTAATGGCGCAAGGGTACAGAAGGAATTCCGGCCCGAGATGTTTACTGGAGGTGTGGTGGGGTGTGAGGAGTCGGCCCACCAATTTTCAGGTCGATCCGTGGACGGGAGAGGGTACCTCCTTTGGAGGCCCGTTGCTGGCAGTCCCGCTCGGGTACTGTAGCGAAGGATTGCGCACTAAAAGTGTGCTTGAAGACAACTTTCAGCCCCGATGGAGTTTTGAGGCGAGACCACTTAGGTTGGATTCGTAACTGGCAGAGGAACAACTCTTATGAAGGGAAATAGGGCTAGAAACGGTGGAAAGGTGGCGTAAACAGGCGGGCAAGAAGGCTCTAGTTCAGGTGAGACTGTCAGGGTGACAGCCAGCGCACCGAAAGTAGGTATGAAGGGAACTTTCTCTGTGGGTGGAGTTTTGAGACGAAACCAGTGGGGTTGGAACGGTGACAGGAAGGGGTACAAAAGTCGTGAAGACCTTAGAGAGAGAAGCCGCCCGGAAGTAGACGCACCAGACCGATCTTTGGACACCAAATCTGCTGTCAGCACAGGGACGCCCGGGGAAGAGGATGAAGATCCCGCGTGCGCCGTCGCTTCACCGAACTCGTCGCCGTGAATGTTGGAAGAAGGTTGCTGGCGTAGGGATCCTTGGAGGAGATCTCCTACCCCTGGGCGTCTCACCCAAGGACTGGAGAGGGGGTGAGGGCGTCGCACCCTCAAGGAGGAGGAAGAGGAAGGGATCGCCCCTTTCAAGATGGTGGCTGCGCACAAGGCTTTTCAAACTTAATTCTTCATTGATTGATTTCCAAAAGAGAAAATACAACATATTATATGTGGGAGGGGAAACCCTAATTAGTTTCCTAAAATAAAAATACAAAAAGAGCCTATTTAATTTGAAATCCTACACAATAGGGGAGGGGGCGCACTTGCCTCCTAAAAGAAAGGAGGGAAGGTGGGGGGCGCACCTCCCATGAGGTGGGAAGGGTGGGTGCGCCCTCCTCCTTCTCCAACCCTAATGGATCCCCAGATAACAGGCCTGGGTAGTGGAGCAAGGAGGAAAAGGCCCAGTATGGGCTTTCTCCTAGGCGCCCAGCCCAAATGGGCTTGAAGAGTGAACCAAGGTGGCCCATTAACCTCCCTAGCCTCTAGCAAGCCTACAAAACACAAATAAAACCTAATTGGCCTCAAAAAAGGTCCATGACTGAAAGAAAATTGTCCACACACGGACTAAACCAAGGCCCAACATGGCCCAAAGCATAAAATAAGTGATGATAGCTCCGCTAATCTGTCAACTGGTCGCCGAGCCAAAGGGATGCCGGCGAGATCCGTGTACTCCGTCGTAAAGTGTGACGCGTGTCCTCACCAATTCTCCCCGGGTGGGAAGAACTCGACCCCGTCGAGTAAGGGTCACGGTCGCTCAGGTAACGCTCCAGCAAGTCCGGATCAATCCGCTCCAGCTCTCCCCGCGTGATCCAGGTGTCGTCTGTCTCAGGGCGCCCTCTCCAACGCACTAGGAAGCGCTGGTAGGCCCCGCTCCTGGTGGTGGTCACCTGCTCATCCAGTATACAATCGATGTGCTCGCGCCTCTGTAATGGGGCTGGAGGAGGTGGACTCTCAGAAGGTGTATCGCTCACAACAGGAAGGGGAGGCCCAAGAAGCTCACTGGGAATCACTGCTGGATCCCGATAGGCCACCAGATCAGAGACGTTGAACGTCGAACTGATCCCATAATCATCTGGCAGCTCAATCTCATATGCGTTAGACCCAATCCGCCTCAGAACTCGGAAGGGTCCGGCACCGCGGTCCTGGAGTTTCTTTACGGCCCCCGAAGGGAACCGTTCAGGTCTGACCCTGATCATGACATACTCTCCCTCGCGGAACTCACGGGTGTGTCGATGCGCATCAGCTAATTCCATATAACGTGCGTTGCTGGCCTCGAGGTGGTGATGATGCAGACTCCGAATAAGATATGTAGACTCATACCTATGTGAATGCAGAGGTGGTCCTGGACATCCAAACATGGACCTAGCATGCTTATGACTCCTATATGATTGGACAACACGGGGAGGTCCTGGACAACCAAAGTTGTATCTATCATGCATGGGTGTCCTACCAAGTGTGCCAGACTTTGGGGGACCAATATGACCAGACTCACTCACCATGTAACCCCTATATGATTGTGGACGGGATGATGCATGAAAGAGAGATAAAGGAGTGAAAGGAGAGTGATAATGGACCATCTGGGGCTCCCTCCTAGCCAAACTCTGGGGTGTGGGTCCATGCATGGAAGGAGAGTGATAATGGACCTCCTCGTCACAAGGGGTGAGGAAATATGGATCGGGAGGTTTAATAGGAAAAGGATCAAAAGGGTCAAAGAAATGGAGACTTTTCCTAACATGCCCCTTCACTATACTTGCCCATGTCGGATATTCGCCAAGGTGCAAATGGTCACCTTTAGGCACTATGAATGATGGGGCAAGGGAACCATAAGGGCCAGGGAGACAAGGTTCCTCCCTCGGCGTAGTAATGCCATAAGATGGGGGAAAGGCAACCTCATCGAGTATGGGAAAGAATAGAAGGACCTCGGAAGTGATAGGACCTATGGTGTACACCGAGGTAATAGACCCCAAAGCTGGGAGTATGAAGCTATGACTATAGGGTTGGTCAGACCCTAAGGCCAACATGTATGTCAACTCCCACTGACAATCCAAACTCTTAAGAAACTCCCTCACATTCTCTATAAAGCTGAAGGACCGAAAAGTGGTGTGAAAGGAGTTAAGGGGTATGACTGGGAGAGTTGGCTCCATGGAGGGGTAGTAGGTGATCGAGACATCTAGATGTGGACCCTCCCTTAACCAGCTAGCTAAAAACTCCCCAATGACAAGCTCACCCTTGAGAGGTAGTAATGGCTCGAGATGTGGGTCGAAGGATGAAGCATCTACCCCCAGTGAGGGAACGGGGTCCTCTATATACTGGATGGGATCTTGGTCCTCTATCGACTCATCCAAATACTCCGCCTCAAGACCCGGATCAGCCTCATAACCGACGGATATGAGCTTACTATAAGGGGTTACGCGGGTCAGGTATCGATCAAAGGAAGCTTGGAAGTCAGCCTTCACGATGGCATATCGGACCTCAGGTCTCGGGGAGCGGCCAAGGTGGTGGCGGGTAGTGGACAAGCCCTCGGAGGGTGGGTAGAGACAGTAGGTTGCTGAAGCTGAGGGGCAGAGGCTGTAGCCGTGGATCGAGGGTGATAGTCCCTCGGATGGGAATAGTGAGGTCTAGAGGTAAAGGAGTCCTGACGAGCCGACTCCTGTGGACGGGCCACGGGTCCCCGAGGGTATGGTCTAGGGGTAGCTCTAGAATACGACCCACGAGAGTATGTGGGTGTGGGGTGCTGGACCGGAGCAAACTCGAGCTCAAACTGCTCCTGTTCACGAGCAACCTGGTAAGCTTCCCCCAGGGTCTGCACATGGCGGCGGGATAACTCAATCCGGAGGTGCTCGCGCAGACCCCGACGGAAATGAGCTACAGTCCTGATTTCATCCACCTGAGTCCCATATCGCATTAGGTGCTCATCAAAATCCTTAATATACTCGGACACGAACCTGTTGCCTTGGACAGGACTACTCGGGGCTCCCTCTACCTGATGCACCCTACTAAGGTTGGGTCGGTGGTATGGAACTGAATAATAAGAACTAGCCATCGAGATGCACTGGGAACTCAAAACACATGCAAGACTCAACGAGACAAGGATAACTCTAACTAGACATAAACCTAAAAAGACAATGCAATGGTAGATTACCTAGATGAACTAAGAGACTCAATGCAACCTAGACAACTCTAAGGCCTCAAATGACCTAAGACCCCAATTTGTTAGAACAAACTGGTTCCCTAAGCTCTGATACCAAACTTGATGCGGGACAATATGCTCTGATACCAAATTGATGCGGGACCGACTGACTCGCTAGCTAACCTACGACACTAGAGAGTGCGACCAGCACGCGCACGTGACAAGGCAAGCCGGTGTGACCGACTAACGTGAAATCCCTCCGGGTGGAGGCGTCTCTCAACAGAACTCCGAACCACGGCCGACCCAAGGAGGGAGGCGCGACGGGGTCACAACGGGCGAGAAGCCGCTGGACAACATGGGAGTCTAGTCCGAGCTCGGTGCTCGACTAGGGCCAAGGGAAAAAAAAGGTCGCTCTCGTCTCTCTCAACCAGCAGTAATACATGAAACTAGCTAGGCCCTACACTCACTTGCGCGGCACATTCAATCGCATACAGAATAAGCAAATAACAAAGGAGGGAGCGAGACACGTACCTCCACGCCTAGGCGTGGGGAAGGAACCCCGGCCGAGTCCAACCACCCCGATACACGCGAGAGAAATAAATAGTACAAACGCCAAACGGGGCCCACTCCTCGCAGGGAGATAACAGGCTACAAACACAATAGCACACGGGGCGGCCGGCACACGGGCTGACGGGCAGCAGTCGTAGTCGGGTAGACGACGCCGGTAGATGACCGCCGGGGTCTCCCTCGTCCCTGAGATGGATGTAGAAGTGGACGACGTCGCCGAGGGTTGCGTTAGGATGCCGAGTCGCTGCTGGTACCACGAACCGGTGCTGGCCTCTTGAAGGATGACGCTCCACCTTGCTTGCTGCTTGCTGGTTGCTGCGACAGGGGGGCAGAGATGGCGCTGGTACACGGCTGTCCGGACAGCGTTTGTGGCGGCGTCTTCTCTGGTGGAAGGCTGACAGGGACGGCTTCCAAGGGGCAGTGGTGGCCGATGGGGTGCTGTGGGAGATTTGGGTGCGAAGGGCGCTGTAAACGGGGAGAAACAGTCTGCCTACGGGGTAGTCAGATCTGTGACCTTGGGTGGGGTAGTAATGGCGCAAGGGTACAGAAGGAATTCCGGCCCGAGATGTTTACTGGAGGTGTGGTGGGGTGTGAGGAGTCGGCCCACCAATTTTCAGGTCGATCCGTGGACGGGAGAGGGTACCTCCTTTGGAGGCCCGTTGCTGGCAGTCCCGCTCGGGTACTGTAGCGAAGGATTGCGCACTAAAAGTGTGCTTGAAGACAACTTTCAGCCCCGATGGAGTTTTGAGGCGAGACCACTTAGGTTGGATTCGTAACTGGCAGAGGAACAACTCTTATGAAGGGAAATAGGGCTAGAAACGGTGGAAAGGTGGCGTAAACAGGCGGGCAAGAAGGCTCTAGTTCAGGTGAGACTGTCAGGGTGACAGCCAGCGCACCGAAAGTAGGTATGAAGGGAACTTTCTCTGTGGGTGGAGTTTTGAGACGAAACCAGTGGGGTTGGAACGGTGACAGGAAGGGGTACAAAAGTCGTGAAGACCTTAGAGAGAGAAGCCGCCCGGAAGTAGACGCACCAGACCGATCTTTGGACACCAAATCTGCTGTCAGCACAGGGACGCCCGGGGAAGAGGATGAAGATCCCGCGTGCGCCGTCGCTTCACCGAACTCGTCGCCGTGAATGTTGGAAGAAGGTTGCTGGCGTAGGGATCCTTGGAGGAGATCTCCTACCCCTGGGCGTCTCACCCAAGGACTGGAGAGGGGGTGAGGGCGTCGCACCCTCAAGGAGGAGGAAGAGGAAGGGATCGCCCCTTTCAAGATGGTGGCTGCGCACAAGGCTTTTCAAACTTAATTCTTCATTGATTGATTTCCAAAAGAGAAAATACAACATATTATATGTGGGAGGGGAAACCCTAATTAGTTTCCTAAAATAAAAATACAAAAAGAGCCTATTTAATTTGAAATCCTACACAATAGGGGAGGGGGCGCACTTGCCTCCTAAAAGAAAGGAGGGAAGGTGGGGGGCGCACCTCCCATGAGGTGGGAAGGGTGGGTGCGCCCTCCTCCTTCTCCAACCCTAATGGATCCCCAGATAACAGGCCTGGGTAGTGGAGCAAGGAGGAAAAGGCCCAGTATGGGCTTTCTCCTAGGCGCCCAGCCCAAATGGGCTTGAAGAGTGAACCAAGGTGGCCCATTAACCTCCCTAGCCTCTAGCAAGCCTACAAAACACAAATAAAACCTAATTGGCCTCAAAAAAGGTCCATGACTGAAAGAAAATTGTCCACACACGGACTAAACCAAGGCCCAACATGGCCCAAAGCATAAAATAAGTGATGATAGCTCCGCTAATCTGTCAACTGGTCGCCGAGCCAAAGGGATGCCGGCGAGATCCGTGTACTCCGTCGTAAAGTGTGACGCGTGTCCTCACCAATTCTCCCCGGGTGGGAAGAACTCGACCCCGTCGAGTAAGGGTCACGGTCGCTCAGGTAACGCTCCAGCAAGTCCGGATCAATCCGCTCCAGCTCTCCCCGCGTGATCCAGGTGTCGTCTGTCTCAGGGCGCCCTCTCCAACGCACTAGGAAGCGCTGGTAGGCCCCGCTCCTGGTGGTGGTCACCTGCTCATCCAGTATACAATCGATGTGCTCGCGCCTCTGTAATGGGGCTGGAGGAGGTGGACTCTCAGAAGGTATATCACTCACAACAGGAAGGGGAGGCCCAAGAAGCTCACTGGGAATCACTGCTGGATCCCGATAGGCCACCAGATCAGAGACGTTGAACGTCGAACTGATCCCATAATCATCTGGCAGCTCAATCTCATATGCGTTAGACCCAATCCGCCTCAGAACTCGGAAGGGTCCGGCACCGCGGTCCTGGAGTTTCTTTACGGCCCCCGAAGGGAACCGTTCAGGTCTGACCCTGATCATGACATACTCTCCCTCGCGGAACTCACGGGTGTGTCGATGCGCATCAGCTAATTCCATATAACGTGCGTTGCTGGCCTCGAGGTGGTGATGATGCAGACTCCGAATAAGATATGTAGACTCATACCTATGTGAATGCAGAGGTGGTCCTGGACATCCAAACATGGACCTAGCATGCTTATGACTCCTATATGATTGGACAACACGGGGAGGTCCTGGACAACCAAAGTTGTATCTATCATGCATGGGTGTCCTACCAAGTGTGCCAGACTTTGGGGGACCAATATGACCAGACTCACTCACCATGTAACCCCTATATGATTGTGGAGGAGATGATTCATGAAAGAGAGATAAAGGAGTGAAAGGAGAGTGATAATGGATCACCTGTGACTCCCTCCTAACCAAACTCTGGGGTGTGGATCCATGCATGGAAGGGGAGTGATAATGGACCTCCTCGTCACAAGGGGTGAGGAAATATGGATCGGGAGGTTCAATAGGAAAAGGATCAAAAGGGTCAAAAAAATGGAGACTTGTCCTAACATGCCCCTTCACTATACTTGCCCATGTCGGATATTCGCCAAGGTGCAAATGGTCACCTTTAGGCACTATGAAAGATGGGGCAAGGGAATCATAAGGGCCAGGAAGACAAGGTTCCTCCCTCGGAGTAGTAATGCCATAAGATGGGAGAAAGGCAACCTCATCGAGTATGGGAAAGAATAGAAGGACCTCGGAAGTGATAGGCCCTATGGTGTACACCGAGGTAATAGACCCCAAAGCTGGGAGTATGAAGCTATGACTATAGGGTTGGTCAGACCCTAAGGCCAACATGTATGTCAACTCCCACTGACAATCCAAACTCTTAAGAAACTCCCTCACATTCTCTATAAAGCTGAAGGACCGAAAAGTGGTGTGAAAGGAGTTAAGGGGTATGACTGGGAGAGTTGGCTCCATGGAGGGGTAGTAGGTGATCGAGACATCTAGACGACGTCAAGCTCGGTGGCGTTCAATCCAATCTCGGATGCACCTGCTCTGCCTGCAAGCTAGGGGTCCAAAGATCACGTCGGTACGAACCCTCTCTGTGGGCAAACCGTCTGGCTTTCTTCTAGACTTTTCTTCCCCTACAAGTCCCCCTTCCAACCCCACCGGCCTTGTCCCAAAACTCGAATCACAGAGGAAGTTGTCTTTGTAGACACTTTCGTCGCGCAGGCTGCTCCCGGGACAGACTCGCCTGTGATCAGAGTCGCCTTGGACACCCGTGTGCACCCCCGTTCCTTCTCCGATCGACCACAACCTCTTCACATAAGTTGTTCCCCTCCCTGTCCCCGAACCATTCGTGGTGGTTTCATCCCAAAACTCCATTGGGGCTGAAACTTCCCTTTGTGGCTACTTTCGGTCCTCCTCTGGGCGCTACAGTAACCCGGCGGGACAGATCTGCAGTACCCTCCAAAGGGACCACCACCTCCCCTTACTGGAATGGCCTGAAAATTGGAGGGCTATCTCCACACACACCACTCCATCTCCAGTGGCCGCCCCTGGTCAGAATTCCATCCGCACCCCTACGCCCTCATATCCCATCTCGGGTTCACAGACCTGACTGCCCTGAAGTGCAGGCTGCGACCCCCACTTTCCACCCCGCCCACGCCCAAATCCTCCAAGGCACCGCCCCCGCTACCTTGGTCATCTGTTAGCCCTACCTGTAAGCTACCCACCAGAGAAAACCCCATCCCTAAATCTGTCCGGAAGCCTGCGTACCGACTGTTCTCCTGGTCTCTACCGGTGTGGGCAGACAGGCAGTCCGACTGCACGCCAGGTGTTTGACGAATTGCCACGGTCACCATCGGCCTCGACTGCAGTTCTCCTTCCACGGGCGCCTGTGGGACATCCCCACCAGCGCCCTCACTGAATTTCGCAGGTCCAGGACGTGATTAAGGGCGCTTACCGGAGTCGCCCCCGGGCTGTTTGGCGGGCTTGTGCAGGTTGGCCAGCAACCTGTCCCCTCCTTCCGAACGCACTCCAGAGGCTTCCCCGAGGATCGGCGACATCCTTCTTCTTCCCGGAGGAGCGACCCCACGACAGCAAGGTACCGGGGACTCCTGCCACCTCAGCCCCTCCAGAGGTGGACGTTCTTTCAGCAGTTCGCAGAGCTACCCGGGACCTCCTCGCGGCCCACCCCTTCACCGAGTGCTGCCCGTCAGCCCGTGCATCGGCAGCCCCGACTCCTTTGTTTGTAGCCTGTTACCTCCCTGCGAGGAGTGGGCATTTTGGGTCAATTGTGTATTATTACTTCTACGTGTATCGGGGTTGTTGGTCTCGGCCGGGGTTCCTTCCCCACGCCTAGGCGTGGAGGTACGTGCGACGTTCTTTCCCTTGGCATTTGCTTTGCTAGTATGCTCTCGATTATGCAGCGTGCGAGTGTAGGATCCTAGCTACATATTCAATTCACCGTGGGTTTTGCGAGTTGAGAGCACCATTCCGTGGCCCTAGTCGAGCACCGAGCTCGGACTAGACTCCCATAGTTGCGCGTCGGCTCCCTTTGCCGCTTTGATCCACTCGTTTCCCTCATAGGGACGGCCGTGGACTTGGGTTTCTTGTTGAGAGACGCCTCTCTTCGGAGGAATAGTACGGAGGTCGATCTCTCGGCTTGCCTTGTCACGTGTGAGTGCTGGCCGCACTTGGTCTTCATAGTAGGTCCAGTCCTTTTTTAGTCCCGTTCCGCATCAATTCTGCATCTATCAAAATTGTGCGCACTGATAATGCCTTAGAGTCCACTCAGATCATGTTTGCTATATTTGCTTCTCACATAGAATTGTCCATCAAACATCATGCTCTTACACATCTCAACAAAACAGAGTTGCTGAGCGGAAGAATCGACATCTTCTTAATGTTGCTCATACTCTCCTATTTCATATGCATGTACCTAAACACTACTGGGGAGATGCGGTTCTTACATCATGCTATCTTATCAATCGGGTCACGAGCAAGGTGTTAAATGGGCGATCGCCGTTCTTGTCTTTACATCCATATTTTTCTCCTTTTCCTCTTGTTCCCCGAGTATTCGGATGTAAATGCTTTGTTCACTCACTTGGTCCAGACCACGATAAATTATCTCCTAGATCGGTTACCTGCATTTTTCTTGGATATTCTTGAACTGAAAAAGGGTATCGTTGTTTTGAACTCCGGTCCAAGAAATCTTATGTTTCTACTGATGTTACTTTCTTTGAGTCTATACCTTTTTATACTCCTTCTTCTGAGGTACAACTTCCTCCTTCTATTCTAGAAGTCTCAACTCAACCTATTTTATTTCCTTTTAACTTGGGTCCTGTCACTAATAATGAATCCTTTGAGCCACATGCTACGGATAATCTTTTTATGGATATGTTTATCAACGGCGTGCGCCTCCTCCAGTGGATGCCCCTCCACTGTCTTCTTCTTCATCGGTGGATCCTTCTTCGTCTAGTGAGTCCTCTTCTCCACCTGTTTAAGATCTTCATCTTCCAATTACTATTTAGAAAGGGGTGAGGTTGTGTAAAAGTATTTACTAACAGCCTATTGGTATTTTTGTCTCCTATACATCTTTGTCTTCCTCTTTTCATCAGTTTGTCTTATCTATTTTTGTTATTTCTATTCCCAGGAATGTTTTGGAGGCACTCTCTAAACTTGAGTGGAAAGCTGCTATGGATGATGAATTCAATGCTCTTATATCTCATGGTACTTGGATCCTTATGCGCCGCCCAGCTCATGTTACTCCTGTTGCCTGGCGTTGGGTGTTTATTATGAAGTACTCTCCTGATGGTACCATTGATAGGTATAGAGCCAGACTTGTTGCGAAAGGGTTCCCGCAAGCTTACGGAGTAGACTATTTTGAAACCTTCTTTCCTATGGCTCGGCTGAACTCAGTACGGGTGCTCTTTTCACTTGTCATTACTCAAGGTTAGCGAATGTTTCAAATGGATGTAAGGAATGCCTTTTTGTATGTTGATTTTCAGGAAGAAGAGTATATGGAGTAACCTCCAGGGTATGTTGCTCCGGGAGAGCTGGTGTGTAAACTAAAGAAAACTATTTATGGTTTGAAACTGAGTCCTCGTGTTTGGTTTGATAAATTTAGTCAAATTACATTTGGAATTAGACTAAAAAGAAGTCAAGCTAACCATTCTGTCTTTGTTCGTCACTCCTCTATTGGCGTTGTTATTTTGATTGTCTATGTTGATGATATGCTTATTATTGGCAGTGACACGGGTGATTTGGAGGAAGTTTGGAAGTACCTTAAACAACACTTTGTTACTAAGAATCTTGGTAGGCCACGCTATTTTTTAGGCATTGAGATAGCCTATGGACGAGAAGGTGTGTCTCTCTCTCAAAGAAAATATGCTTTAGATCTTCTTCAAGAGATGGGTCTCCTTGCATGTATACAATTCCTCAATATGAGTTGGATGTTGAAAACGGTCCAAACTTTAGTGATGTTGCAAGATATAAGAGATTATGTAGGAAGCTGATTTATTTGACTGTCACTAGACCTGACATTGCCTTTACTATTGGGGTAGTGAGTCAGTTTATGTAGGCACCAAAAATATGTCATTCCGAAGCGGCTCTAAAAACTCTGCACTATATCAAGGCTACTCTAGGAAACGCTTATTATATAGAAAGAATGGTCATTTGAGAATTGAAACTTTTTCGGATGTTGATTATGCAGGATCCAGATTGGAAAGGCGGTCTGCATCAGGCTTTTGCACCTATGTTGGTGGAAATTTGGTTACCTGAAGAAGTAAAAAGCAAAATGTTGTGACTCGCTCTAGTGCTGAAGCAGAGTATCGGGCTATGGCTGAAACTGCATGCGAAATGATGTGATTATAAAGTCTCATGTCTGATTTTGGAGTTACTTACTCTGGAGCCTATGGAGATGCATTGTCATAATCAGGCCGCAATTCAAATTGCCAAGAATCTTATTTTTCACGAGCAGACCAAGCACATTGAGGTGGACTATCATTTTGTGAGGATGATGTCATGCCCGAGAAGATATACACTTCATTCACTCCTACAGAAGAAAAGTTGACAAATTTGTTTACAAAAGCTCTTGGAGTATCTCAATTTGCTATTCTCTACAACACGCTGGTCATGTTTGACATATATGCTCCAGCTTGAGGGGGACGGTTAGAGGCATGTTTGGTTATAGTTATTATTAGTAGATACTGATTAGATTATAGTGTACTTTCAGTACAACCTATTGTGTACTCAGGTATAAGAGAACCCTTTCTTTTTGCTAATAGTTAATCTAATCATTTTTCTCTCCCTAAACAATATATATATATATATATATATATATATCCTTTTGCACCTCTTATATGTGGTTTGGATCACAGTATCCTTGTTTCTCTTCGAGCTGTAGGAAATCAAAAGGCAATCAACTCAAAATGTTGGAGAAGTGCAATAGACTATAATGATTAACCAGCCGTTTCGCATAGTTTCTAGAATTATTGTCAGAAACAGTCAATATGTGAAATGCCTGGTTAATCATTATGGTCTTTATTGGACTTCTCCCACATTTCAGTTGATTGTTTTTGGTTTCCCTGTAGCTTGAAGAGATGCAAGGATAATGTGATCCTAACCTAACACAGTATGTTGACCATGATGCCACAGAACTGAACACTATGTTCTACCGGGGCTTGTCTCTGTTAGAATCGGGACACTGATGAGACGACGAACACGCACACAAGCACACACTACAAGAGAGAGCAATTTGGAGAAACCATTCATTCCACTATGAAAAGAAGCCACACCTCCCTGGTGGCTGTCAGACATCCAACTCCTTCACGTCTCAACACGGCACGTGCCACCCCTAGGATTATAATATTATTTATACAAGACTCCCAACAGTCTCCTAAATCTATTAAGACTATCTTCTAATGCCTACCCAGAGTCCAAGAGAGACTCCATCCGGAGTCCAACTATGACTCCGCCTCGTGGATCAAGGCACACTTAACGGTCTCTGACAAATCGCAACCTCATTGACATTGAAAATCTCAAACATGAGTTTACGAAAGGTTTCAACAAGGATAATTATGGTGGTCACGGTGGATCTTATTGCAAGGTTGATTTATCAATCATCGAGGCTTCCCAGCTTCCTAAAAAACATGCAGTTAAGACACACAGACTTGGAAGGGTCTCGAGACTTGTTGGAGACTCTTTGGTTATATCTTGCAGGGTAAACTTGTGTATGCCCAGTATTTGCCATGCTATGGTCGGGGTTGTTTAGCAGTTGGTGGAGAGTTAAGTAGCCAAATGTGGTTGGGTAACCCACTAAAAACAGTTGCAGCATCCGCTTGTCTATCTGTTATCCCTCTGGTTATGGGCAGGTGGTTAACATTTGAGAAGTCGAAGTGCCTCTTCTTGGTCACCAGTTTTGCTTGCCATCGATCAGAATGATTGGAAGAAGGCTGACTTTGCAGAGAGAAGAGATTGAGCTGGGATTTGCTTGCTCAAATCTCGATTTTTTTGCCTGCAAATATTTCTGTACAGAGATGTACAGGGAAATAGGATTCAAGTAATGCTCCAAATTTACAACTGCCCTTTGGCATTGGAACGTCGATGCAACGAAAGATTGGCCGGTGGTTATGAACAACATCCTTCCTGGATAAAAACGAGAAAGAAAGAGGAACTAAGAAGTTTGAGATTTTTACAAATATATGCCTATTATTATTTGTACTCGTACTCTTAACTTTCAATAATTGTCCCAAAAAAATATCCCGGAGTAAGTCTAAAAGGATTCTGGTTATACACATTTGTTTTCCACGTCATCAACTAACTTTAAATGAATATTTATAAAAGATGCTACAGATAATATTATTGAATAAAAAATAACTAGGAGTACCTTTGGGACTCAATAATGATTTCATCAACTCCATGTTCTCCTATGATATAAAATCCAATGTGAGATTAAAATCATCATTTTAGTGCATGCTTGAACTATAGTGAAGTTATATTAACCAGACAAAAACCAAGGCACGGGTGTAACTACAGCTATTTTTGACCATGTAAAAAGACAGGGGGTACATATATAATTGTGATAGCATTGACAAGGCATATTAATTCCTCCAAATATGTCGAGAGAATTCACCTTTCACGTTTGTGACTCTCGAATGTAAACCCTCGTAGATTGTTTCATTTCGACTCATTTAATTTGTTAATGGCCAGCTATCATCGTCATAATAGGAATCTACCCTCGACAGAATGAAAAGCCTCTCGATTAACCTAACGTTAATTATTGACTCATAATTCTGTGTCTATTATATTGTAAGTATTATATTTGATTGATAGTGGAGATATAATTGCTTATGCAAAGAATTATGTTACCGAGAGCCACAGTTTCCCCCCTTTCCATTACTTTCTTGATTAACGCAATAGACATCTTACACGTTATTGGGAAACTACGCAAGAACGTATAGTGTGATTAAAACTAATTAATCCACGAGCATGAATCATGGCAAATACCATGATAATTCACAAGCTCATAACCCACAAGCTATTGACTTCATTTGGGATGATTAATTCACACGTTTTTGAATCTCTGTCTCTGTGGCAAATTATCCATCCATCTTCATTCGGAAACCATATCCTTTGGCTTTTATGCTGAAGCAATAAACAATCACACACATTACACACCGTTCCCATATAGGGCTAGTTGCTTAATCAGATCCAGGGGATATGTCTTCTGACCTAAATGGACAAGTTGTTGCAGCCTATAATTGCATTTGCAAAGATAAGATATATACCTTGATTGCTAACACAATACAGAGGTGTCGCAACCATCCCAAATGCCTAAAAGAGAATCCTTCTTATATTCATGACCATGAATGTCGTGTCCTCTTCGCGACTTTTTTTTCTTCTTGATTTATCTCTATGCATGCACAGCCACCATCATACTACGATTGTTTCCCTATAAAAAATAAAAAAATCAACAGTTATGACACAAATATCCGCATAAACAGTTGCATTGCCCACCATGCTATTACCCAAAATTATATTTACAAATGTGTAACGAGGAAGGGAGGGCAGCTTGAAGGAACTGTTGGCCGTAGGTGTACAAAGAAGTTATATAGTTAAGTAGACAGAAACAAAAGAGAGGAGAGACCATATTTTAATTATTCAAGAGTACGGTGATCTGATTTAATTCCCTACGGCATCCGAGGTTGTCAAACCAAAATGGCCCCAATTCCATGTAAGCCGTCCAACGAACCACTTGAACATAACAAGAACGAATCTGAACAGACAACAGCAGATACTGGTTGGATCAACATAGACATACCAAGTTTCACAATTGATATGGAGCCACCACCTCATCAACTACATATACTAGTTTACGTTGCGTCAAGATTTGTATGATGTGCAGAGCTGACGTGAGATATTCAACACCCAGGTGACAACAGTGAAACTGCGGCACCCTTTCAAAACCCCCAAATACAAAATTGAGTTTAAGATCACCTGCACTTTTTCAATACCAAGGGATCATGAGCACTCAATATTCCAGAATTCCACAAGGGCCCAAGCTGAACTGTTGGTACACACCATGGACCCCCAGCTGCCAAAATATGCAGAGGATGTCGGTTTCACAAAATCTTTCTTCCACAGGGCAAGACAATCATAAAGTTGTGACCATGAAAGAAACCTACTGTCAGCAGATGTTTGTGCCATTTGCTAGACCGGGACTGAACAAAACCAAAGGGAACATCCGAATCTATATTTGCCATTAAATTGTGGCAGAAAAAAGGCAACTGTAGAGATAACAAGCCTTTTAACAATTCCGTTGTACATTTTGAGCATTACTTGAATCTCATCTCCTTGTACATCTCTGTACAAAAACTTTTGGAGGCAAAAATTTCAAGATTCCAGCGACCAAACCCAGTTCAGTCGCTTCTTCTCTATGCAAAACCAGCCCTCTTCAGATCATCCCGATCGATGGAGAGCAAAACAAGTGGACCGAGAAGAGGAACTGCAACTTCTCAAATGCTAACCACAGGCCCGTAACCAGAGGAATAACAGAAAGCCAAGAAGATATCACAACTGTTAGTGTCTTACCCAACAGCATTTCGGTACACTCCACCAGCCACCAAGTAACCCTGGAAATAATGTGGCAAATACTGTGCATACACGGGTTTACCCTGCAAGTTATAACCAAGGAGTCTCCAACAAGCCTTCGGACCTTTCAAAGTCTCAATGTCCAACTGCATATTTTTAGGCAGCTGAGAATTCTCAATGATTGATAATTCAACCTTGCAATGGGATCCACCATGACCACCATAATTATCCCTGTCAAAACTTTTCATAAACTCATGTTTGAGATTTTCAACATCAATGAGGTTGCGATCTGTCAGAGACAAGCCCCAGTAGAACACAGTATTCGGTTCCATGACATCATGGTCAACATACTCTGCCGGGTTAGGATCGCAGTATCCTTGCATCTCCTCAAGCTACAGGAAACCAAAAAAACAATCAACTGAAACGTTGGAAAAGTGCAGTAGAATATAATGATTAACTAGGCATTTCATATACTTGTTAGAATTACTACCAGAAACAGACACAAAGGCAAAGAGGATAGATCAATCTATCATCATGTTGCTGAGTAACATTACAAATCAGCAGGCTTCATTTTGCTTCCTAGTGGTTTGTATAGTACACTAGGCGAAAACATAACATGTGACAAAAGCATGAAACCATAAAGGGAAAAAACTGCAATTTAAAGGAATCATGCTAGTAAAGAAGATATATGTAGGCTCAAGGATTCAAAAGCCACTTCAACTAACTATAACTAGTGCCTATGTAGTCCCAGGTTTCATAAACCACTAAATGCTAGGCACAAGTAGCTCAATTACCAACCTTACAATTCAAGGCAAAGAAACATATTGTAGAACATTAAGGAAAGATCCCTATAAATGTGTGTGTGCGAGAGAGAGAGAGAGAGAGGGAGAGAGAGAGAGAGAGATTTTACCCTGAGGAGGAGGCTGCGGAAACGTGACTTTACCCAACCTCGCCAGTCTTCTAACTCATCAACATCAGGAGCCACAAGAAAAATTCTCAAAAAGAATTTGTATCTTTTTGAGTAAGGAAAAGGCTCAAATAAAATACACCAATCAAAATCTGGCTTAGGATCCTGTACTTCAGAGAAAAAAAGGACATTAAGCAGATGCTTTATTAGAGTTGAGGTCATCAATTCTACCAATTCAACTGGAAGAAAAGTATATTCCAATTTGAATTTGGAAAAACAGTTGTGAAAATTTTGATTTGAATAACAACAGTTATTGTCAATACAAGGCTTGAGGGGAGGCAGTAGTGATGCAAATTGTTAAGTGAACTGGAAATCCAAGTCAACAATGATAACCACATAAATACCGATTCCATAAAAAACATTAACCATTACCTGCACAACTTAAAAAAAAAGGAATTGACCAGGTATTCCCTCCCAAAAATAAAAGTAGGGCCATAGTTTAAGATTTTTACCCTTGTCAAGGAATATCCTCGAAGAAATTCTGTCATAATCTTATTGAAAGTACTCCTTGTGATATTAGAGTTGCACCAGTCATATGGACTACAAGGCATCATGATTGGCATGAGGGAGCGACCATCAGGACGTGGCATATGGTGCAGTTTACCTTGCAGAACCACCGGCTCAGGCCAAGGCCAGTGCAGAAATATGTCAAAGAATATAGAAATAAGAGCACTGACGTTTGCATTTGGGAACCTGCTACAAACATAAGCTGCAAGAACGGCTAAATGGATTCCACCAAAAAATCCAAGCAACTGCAGCCAGAAAAAGGAAAGGAATCAAATGTGTTACTATAACTGAAGAGAAATGAGAGTAAATCTCAAAGGCATATAAAGTTCATCCAAACCAAGGGTTAACATGGTCAGAAAGATGGTGCACAACTGCTTACATGAGAATAAATTCCTCGTCTTTTGGCCCACAGTTTAAGGCACCGCAGCATTGCTTGGAAGTCCTGATAAGATGAGGAGCATGTAGAATTATTATTTAATTAAATGTAAATCAAGGATGAAGTTTATTTTGTTGTTGACATCAACCAAAATTGTACACAGTACCACACCTATTGCATACAACCTATGGTAAGATCAGCATGCCAACATCAACCAAATGAAGGGTTTTTTGCATGAAAACCATTGTTAAATGAAAATTTACAAAAAAATCATTCATGTAAATGCATTAGCAGGCATATCACTGTATAAATCTGAATTGTGCAAAAATGCCATATTTATTTGCAGGCATATCACTTCTTTTTGCCAAAAACTTGCAAAAAAAGCATGCTTAAATGGCATTTATGCACTATTTGAATTAACCCCGTGATATGTCTGCTAATGCATTTCTAGGAATGGTTTTTCTGCAAAATCACCTCTAACAATGGTTTTCATGCAAAAATCCCAATGAACGGTATGAATGTGTGGCTATGTGCATGTAGCAATATATGACAAGCCAACAATTGGGATTCCACGAGGGCCTAGTGGATATTCCAAGATTATATATACCCTTCTGTCTGAATAGAAGAATGGTTTCATCCAAAGTCATAACCAGAAAAATGTTATCAAAAAATTCAGGTTAGCATGCATTTGATCTTAAAAAATTAGTACACAAGTCAAATTAAAGATTAAAATTATGTCAGACAAAAAAAAGGATCTCTCACTTTCCCACTTACTGATTCAATGAATAACAAAGACATACAAATAGAAAAGTAAAAAAAGAGAGATGGAAAAAAAAAGATCAACTAAACTACACAGCTAGAAAGAATTCTGGGGAGCCAAAGGTTGAAGAACATAGCTTACTAGTGAAAAAAGCTAGCAAACAATTCCCAACACTTAATTATTCTGAGCAATTCCCTTAGGTAAGGCCTACCATTTATATTAACACACTTGGACGCAGAAAAATATATGATAAGCATCCTGTACTTAGCTTTCATATTCAAACTCACACCTTCAAGAAGGGGGGCAACGTGGGTGGAAACAAATAAAACAATATTGACAAGTAGCATGGGAAAATTCAATTTTCATAGATATGATGACTCATATGGAGCCAATAATAATCAGAACAAAAACAGGTACTGAAAGCCAAAAATCTCTCCCAGATCCAGTGCTTTCTTGAGGCATTACCAGTTTAACCAAGAGTCTTACAGATAGAGCAGCAACAGAGTACTGCATCTTGCTTCAGGGTATAACAATGCTATTGGAGAGGACAACAACCTCCTTCAAGGTTCTCTTGTTCAGACTATAAAAGAAGTTTCTATGGGCAGTTCTATTTCATAATTTTATTTTGATTGTCAATGGACATAATGCACTCAACCAGAAAAACCTGAAATATAGGGGAAGGTAGGTTTTAAGATTAGAGGGGAGAGGAAAACTAGAGACAAGAGGTGAATGTGATGATCCACTTTTGACAAGATTATTTGAGCATCAGCCTTTCATCATGTTTTTCTTTACCAGTCATGCCCTCTCAACTGCAAACATTACTGTGGCATTCCTCAGTTTTTACCTTGAGAAAAGACAGCATGTTGTTGTGGTCATCCTCTTCAGAGCTGCCGGGATTCTACCCATTTGTATCTTCCTCATCTTTACTATTTTGTCTACAGAAAAGACGGGGAATGAAGAAAAGCATATATTCCTCAAATACTGGTGTATGATTTCAAAAGCTAAAAACTTTATTTGGCACCTAGTTTAGGTTAGTCAACTCCACCCTACATTCATTCTTTATAATTGTTTTTCTTTACCAGTCATGCCCTCTCGACTGCAAACATTACTGTGTCATTCCTCAGTTGTTACCTTGAGAAAAGACAGCATGTTGTTGTGGTCATCCTCTTCAGAGTTGCCGGGATTCTACCCTTTTGTATCTTCCTCATCTTTACTATCTTGTCTATAGAAAAGACGGGGAATGAGGAAAAGCATATATTCCTCCAATACTGGTGTATGATTTCAAAAGCTAAAAACTTTATTTGGCACCTAGTTTAGGTTAGTCAACTCCACCCTACATTCATTCTTTATAATTGTTATCTGCTAATGTTGAAAATCAACCAAAATGGGGAGTCATAAGACTACAAGTTTCCTTCATGAAAAAGACTTCCGATTATTATAAGCAAACTATAGAGAAATCCAGTATTAAAAAGATGAATCCAACCACGTTGTTGTTAAAGTTATATACCAAATGCAAAGAGTGGTGGAAATCTGGCTTGGTAATATCTTATAGTAACAATTCTTAATCAATGGCAATTGACTCATTGATTCATCATTCCTCCTGCATTCCCCTCCCTTGGTCTTCAGAATCATTAAAGTATAGAAAATTTTCATGATAACATAACTGAAAAGGGCATACTTGATCTTAGACATCTTCCAAGTTTATGAAAACGCAAGAGCATAGGAATGCATCAATAATCAAACCCCAAATATCACTCATATCTGGATTTCACCACTGGTGTTTTTTTTTAACCTTAGTACATGTTGCATTTGGTCCTGCCATCCCTCTACTATAATCAGCTCGGCTGTTTCAATTAATAATAATTTTCTAACCATAACGGGAAAAAATGCAGATCTAATTTGATTTCCAAACCATCATTAATGTAAACAAGAAGGTGTATAGTAGGTGCCACCTCACACTGAACCATGAACCTCAGTCACAATAGTAAAGTTGCATTTATCAATAGCCTCCAGCTTTCTCAACTCTCACACAATTAAAGTCAACAATTCTGCCAATGTGCCATTAAGAAGCTGGACAAACTGCTTCCTCCAAAAATGCCTACAAAGGGGCATATTGCATATACGTCAATGAACCATGTTTTACCATAGACTGACCATGTCAAATATCGATGCTACCCAAGGAATAAATTGTTGGCATTCTCCCAGTTCCATTAGTTAGCTTGAATCAATAACACATTTGCATAGGACATGTCCCCCCAACCAAATCCATATATACTTCCCATTATTGCCAAAACATAGTGAGTTTAAACACTGAGTCGGACACAAATAATGTTAAACGAGGTCAGTTTCCACAACTTATCCTAGTAGCGAAGAACAAAGAACAGCAATCACAACACCAACAATTCTGTCAAAAGCTAAATGACAATTATTGTGGGATGACATGCAAGGACACACTCCACCTCGCTTGCAAGAATGTGCATAATCTAGGAATCAGCAAAGTATCATCACAATCTAAATTCATCTTAAGAAGAATGTAAAAGGAAAACATGCAAAACAATATAGCAAGCAAGAAGATAAGACAAAGATAGTCTGCCCACAACTTGGGCATGCCTTGAAAAAAGGATGGATTCAACCATGGAATGAACAATAGAAAGACAACAATAAGTGGACAAGATATAGAAGAGATGATACCATTAAATTTGGAACAAGATTGAGGATGCATATGTTTGCACGTACTCCAGATAAGCTTCTCCAACTGGTTTCTTCAATTTTAAGCAAGTAGGGATCAGAAAGATCAACATTCTGCCAAGTGTACAACAAATGAGGGAACTCAAGTTTGAATGGAAGTTACAAGAGTTATAACAACATAATAGGTCAAACCTGTTGAAGCTCACAGTGAATAATATCTCCCAGTTGAAAAAGAAAAATACATACACTGAAGAAACCCTAATGGATTCTCAGTTTAGCAGATGGACGCTTAACAAATGGAAAGCTCAGCAAATCCCAAGTGCCATACAGCAGGTGCAATGTTTTCTCTAACACAATTTAGAAAGACGCACAAATGAAGCAACGATTGATGAAGTCAGCTGGATCATCATAGCAAATTCTAAAGTTTATTTTTATTTACTAGTATATATGATGGTCGGAAAAGCAATCGTATTGATGAGAATGTGAGCCTGTACACTAAGGTTGAAAACAATAAGCAAATGTATCCATGAAATTATCTCAGTAATGCAAGGTATATATGCATTCGAGTGTGATTTTCTTTGTTTTTTTAGTTACAATTGCATCCAAGATTTACTCAAAAGTCTTCATTAAAGATGTCAAGAGTTTCCAATCAATATAATGAAATAAGATTAGTAAAAGAAGGATTATTTGATACCAACCTTTATAGCAGTACTACCATGCTAATATATTAGACTAATTGATATAGAAACAGGAAAAATTATAGAAACACAAATAGAACTCAAGATCTGGGTGAATTCGAGGTTCTCGAGAAGAAAGAGGGTCACTCCTATGTATCTGTGAGAAAATATGCTACCGTGGCCACGAACTCACACACAACACAGGTGCCTAGATGAAATGGAAACTAAAAGTGAACAGATAAAATTGGTGTCATGTAGTAATATCACTGATCCAAACAAAGAAGTCAAGAATCAGAATAGACAGACCTATGTAGCAATTAATAAGCAACCTTCAACATGGGTTGCTAATAAAATCATTAAAACTGGTTGATCCCAAATTCACAACGAAACACTCATCAAAAAGGAAACAATTAGCATAAAATGATACTGAATATTCATAACATCAGCACACTTACATCAAGAACGGTCAAAGAATTAAGTTGAGCATATGGAAAGTCAACTGAGATTCCATTGAACTTGAAACGCATCAAAGGAACTTTAGCACTCTTGACACAGTGAACTTCAGAAACTTCAGGTCTACTTTCAAGCATGTCACGTAGGACAGTAAAAAAATCTTCCTGCAAAACCATCATATGTTATCTTTTGAAGAACATTATCATGAGCAAATATCTTGCACTGAGAAAAGCAGGCAAAGAGAGTGACTCACTTCCAATGTGGCATAACATGGCCCAACACATAGGGCATCAATATCTGATTCAGAACCATGAACCTGGACAAACAATGCCTCTTTTGTTCAGTGACAACTTTCAGAACATTCAAAAGAAAAAAAAGGGGGGGATGAAACCCTGAGAACAGAAAAAGCTTAAACATTAATAATTTATTTTCAAAAGAGAATGTGGGTCCATACCACCATTAGCTTTACAGTATCTTAAGAAAGACAGACCATGAATAACACTGAAGTCATGGAGCACCACTGGAGTCCAGAACTCAGCTATAAGTCTTTAAGAAGCATCTAGTCTCTACTTATGCTAGTATGACAGGAGAAAAGAGCTCAGCACAAAGCAAAGTAATATAACATGATGAACATCCACAACAGAAAAACATCATCCAAGTAACCACAGAGTCACTGCTTTCCAGGGCAAAAAAATAATTAATGAATCCAAAATGAAGACATATATTACCATGGTGAATCACACAAAAGTCTGTAAGATGATCTAACTTTACTTATTTAGTGCCCCAGTTAGCTCATTTTCACAATAAAGTGCAAAGAGCCAGTTTATGTCTTGCATCATATTTACAAGACAATCAGGAAGCAAAAAATCATACTATGTTTTGGAAATACTAAACCTCTCAAATAGGTATCACAACAGTGAAAAAAAAGTCTTCAGGCTATATAATGCAGATATCACAACAGCATCATTTTTGTGCCAAAATTTGGAGGAAAAGAACATTTCTGATTCTTTTGTTGTACATTTTTAGACAGATGAATCACCATTGGGATCTTCTATAAAACTAAGAGTCTGAAGTTTGATTTTGAATGAAAGGCCTAAATTACACACGGAAGATAGATTTCAAGTTCGCTCATGTTTCCGTCATGAGTATATATATATATATATATATATATATATATTATAAATCGGTGCTAGAAACTTGGCTACGAGTCATAACACATAATGACTGTGAGCTTCTAATTTTTAGCTCTCTCTCTCTCTCTCTCTCTCTCTCTCACACACACACACACACACACACAAGATAGATTTTAGGGTGGCTCATGTTTCCATCATGAGTATATATATTATAAATCAGTGTTAGAAGCTTGGCTAACTCTGCCATGGCCGGTCCAAGTCCGGATGAGAAAAGAGGAGGATTTGCGTTAGGTCGACAGTCAGCAGTAAAATTTTGTCACATCTCCAACATGAATTCTGATCCAAATACATTATGTGCTAATGTTAGGGCGTTCCCCGTAAGCGACGCGTTACATCGGAACCCGGATGGAATGACAAATGAGCAAGAGCTAGCTAGGGCGTTCCCCGTAAGCGACGCGCCGCAATGGCGCCCGATTGCAGTGTCAAATAGACAAGGGTTCTCGTGTGGGGTTGGACGCACACGGGTAAAGAAGTAAGTCCAAAAACATAGGATCCGTCTAGCTACTTGAAATATAGGAACTTTAACGGGTAAAGGTTTAGAATTAGTTAAGTTAATGAAGGACAGGAGGGTTAACATAACTTGCCTATAAGAAACTAGGTGGAAAGGACATAAAGCTAAAGACATTGATGGATATAAAATTTGGAATACACAATAATAACACTAGAAATGGTGATGCTATAATAATAGATAAAAACTTAAAAGACAGAGTTGTGGAAGTAAATAGATTTGGGGATAGACTAATGTTAATTAAACTTATCTTAGGTGAGGATATTTTGAATATAATTAGTACATATGCACCTCAAGTATGATTAGAAGAGAGCATTAAAAAGTAATTTTGGGAGGCTATTGATAGTTTGATCCAAAATATCCCTAGTGAAGAGAGAATCTTTATTGGAGGGGATCTTAATGGTCATGTGGGTATAGATAATAGAGACTATGAGAGGATTCATGGAGGGCTTGGTTTTGGCAATAGAAATGATATGGGTAACACTATTCTTGATTTTACTGTGGCCTATGATCTAGCAATTACTAATACCTTCTTTAAGAAGAGGGACGAACACTTAATAACATACAAGAGTGGAACACATATAAGTCAAATTGACTATTTTCTCATTAGGAAGGTCGATAGAGTCTTATGTAAAGATTGCAAAGTTATTCCTGGTGAGAGTCTAGCCCCTCAACATAGGTTGTTAGTAATGGATGTCACTATCCCTAAATTCAAAAGAAAGATCATTATAAATAATTATTCCAAGATTAAATGGTGAAATTTAAAAGGTAAAAGTTTAGAAACATTTAAAAATCATCTATTAAAGGAAAATATTTGGAATTTAGAACAAGAAACTAATGTAATGTGAAATAATGTTACAAATTGTATAACGAGGGTTGAAAAACAACTCTTAGGCGAATCTAAAGGTAAAAAGAATTTACACAAAGAGACTTGGTGGTGGAGTGAGGAAATCCAAAATACCATTAGAGTAAAAAAGGAATACTTTAAAGTTTGGCAAACTAACAAAAATGATCAAACCCTAGAAGCCTATAAAATCGGTAAAAAGAGAGCTAAGAAAATAGTTAGCAAAGCTAAATCAAAGGCATTTGAAGATTTATATAATAAATTAGGAACCCGAGAGGGTGAAAAGGACATATTTAAACTTGCTAAATTAAGAGAAAGGAAAATTAGAAATTTAGATCATGTTCGGTGCATTAAAGGAGAATATCAAAGGGTTTTAACTAAGGATCTTGAGATTAAAGGGAGGTGGCATAGCTATTTTCAGAAGTTACTTAATGGAGATTCCGTCAAAGATTTATCTTTAGAAGGTACCCAAGAGTCCACAATATTTGATAAATATCAATATTTCAGGCGTATTAAGATGTCAGAAGTGGAGGATGCTTTAAGGAAAATGAAAGTGGGCAAGGCCTTAGGATTAGATGGCTTACCTATTGAAGTATGGAAAGGCCTAGGAGATATTGATATTCAGTGGCTAACTAAATTTTTTAATAAAATTTTAAAGGAATGGAGAATGCCAGAAGTTTGGAGAAAAAGTGTTGTAGTTCCTTTCTATAAAAACAAAGGAGATATTCAAAGTTGTAATAATTATCGTGGAATTAAGCTTATGAGTCATACTATGAAACTTTGGGAAAGAGTAATTGAAAAACGCCTCCGATGTATGACTACTGTATCGAAAAATCAGTTTGGTTTTATGCCAAATAGATCTACTACAGAAGCTATTTTCTTACTACGACAGCTAATGGAGAAGTATAGAGAGATGAGAAAATATTTGTATATAATTTTTCTTGATTTAGAGAAGGCGTACGATCGAGTACCGAGAGAATTGATTTGGTGGACATTAAGAAAGAAAGGAATCTCTCAATGATATGTTGATTTGATTAAAGATATGTACGGCGGTGCTATTACTAGTGTTCGAACTATTGCTGGGGAGACTAGTGAATTTCCCGTTTCTATAGGTTTGCATCAAGGTTCTGCACTAAGTCCGTATCTCTTTGCCTTAGTTATGGATGAAGTAACTAAACAATTGCATGAGGATATCCCTTGATGTATGCTATTTGCAGACGATATTGTTTTAATTGATGAGAGTATTGATGCTCTAAATGCTAAGTTATAGCGTTGGAGACTTGCCTTGGAGTCTAAAGGTTTTAAAATTAGTAGGAGTAAGTCAGAGTTTATGCACTGTAATTTTAGTAATGGGAGAGTGGTTCAGGAAGACATGGTTCTAATTGATGGACATAACATTCCGAAGAGTAGTAGCTTTCAATATTTAGGGTCTATCATACAAGAGAATGGGGAGATTTATGATGACACATAGGATTAAGGCAGGCTGGTTAAGATGGAGAAGTGCATCAGGTGTCCTTTGTGATCGTCGTATGCCTGTGAAACTCAAAGGGAGGTTTAATAGAACGGCTGTGAGACCTGCTTTGTTATATGGTACCGAGTGTTGGGCAGTACGAAAGGAACACATCCACAAAATGTGTGTAGCAGAGATGAGGATGTTGAGATGGATGTGTGGCAAGACTAAGAAAGACAAGATTAGGAATGAGCGCATCCGTAAGGACTTAGGGAAAGCTCCAATTGATAGCAAAATGAGAGAAAATAGACTCAGGTGGTTTGGACATGTGTTTCGTCGCCCTAACTCAGCGCCGGTTAAAAGATGTGACCAAATCTTAGTGGATGCTACTAAAAGAGCTCGAGGAAGGCCTAAAATGAGATTGTGCGATGTTATTAGGAAGGACATTAATTTCTTGAGTTTAAATATGAATATTGCACTTGATAGAAATCTTTGGCGGAACAGGATTCATGTAGCCGACCCCAATTAATTGGGATAAGGCTCTGATGATGACGATGATGATGAGTGTTAGAAGCTTGGCTCATCACACATAACGATTGTGCTCTCTCTCTCTCGCTCGCTCGTGCTATCTATTCAACTTGTTCCGGTTTCATACTTTGTATCTCCCAAAAACAAAGGAGATCTCATTCTATCTATCTATCTATTTGACTTATTCCGGTTTCATACTTTGTATCCCTCAAAAGCAAAGGAGATCTCATTCCCCCATTCCCAATTCAAAGAACAGGAAGCAAAACAAGGTGCTCGCTCACCCGCGTTATCTATTCGACTTGTTCCGGTTTCATACTTTGTATCCCTCAAAAGCAAAGGAGATCTCATTCTATCTATCTATCTATCCATTTGACTTGTTCCGGTTTCATACTTTGTATCCCTCAAAAGCAAAGGAGATCTCATTACCCCATTCCCAATTCAAAGAACAGGAAGCAAAACAAGAAATGTAATATAGGAGAGAAGCTGTCTTCAAACAACTGGAATCAAATTTGTCTGCAAGTAACAAACAAATGTCCACACAGGCATATGTCAACTTACAACTTATGTCAATTGAACTTCAACCAACAGCATTAGTAAATAAGCATGTCTGAAACATCAAGAATCACAAAAACTAGAACCCAGACACTTCTTTGAAATGAAAAGATTGGGCATAGAGTGCTCAATTTCTGAGGATAACAGTTCATAAGGGAAAATAGATATGAGGACTTACTCCTAGACCATATGAACCATAGGGCAATATTGTTGCACTAGCACATTCAATAAATTCATTTGGAAGTTGACGCTGCCCAGCTACCTTCTTTATCCACATCAACACAATCTACAAAAGATGATGAAGTTTTTTAAAAAAATGTTTTAAATCTTCAAAAGAATTAAAACCCAAGGGCACAACCTAAACATCAAGCATAGTGATCAAATGAGTGCCAACAAGAATGCAACTAGCACATATACAAACATTTAGATTTAATCTGCTATGACATGACTACCTTGCATACTTGAAACGTACTATATCCAGGCATCCTATTTGATCCTCACACATTCATTCTACTACAGTGTTTCTATATATTTAGGCAACATTAAGATAAGAAAACTGGTATGAAACCCATTATCTGCAGATATTTCAGTTACATGTAATCTGGTACTCATGCACACACGAATGCATGATAGCACATAATGGCATAATGCACATGCCATAATAGCAAGGACATGAAATCAAACCATAATGAGTATAAAATCATGGAACAGGGCTTAGAACCCATAGAAAAATGAATATAAAGTTCAGAGAAAATTCAAGGGTAAAATTTTACAAAGAATCAATATTACCAGTTCATGAACCAAAAGCAGATTTAGAAGGCAAAAGCACTACAGTAATCGAAGCCACATGTTTAGGCACGGTGAGAATTTGGTATCAACCACGCACACACAAATCCTTCATCCAGATTGTTCACAAAAGAAAAGCAAATACCCCCTGACACAATTGACATTGGAAACAAAGCAACTGATTAAATCACTGCTGACAGTGTCATAATTGCCTCCAAGGAGTTTGGACGTGATGCACACCACAGGCCAATAACATTTCACTCCTTTCTAATGAGAACTAACTGGGGTCCTTAAATCACATTACGCACCCTCCCCACCCCCAAACCAGCCCCCAAGAACCGAACAAGAAGAGAACAAAAAAAAAACAAAATACGAAGTTAAAAGTTGATGGGTAACACAGATCAAATGAGGCAAGAGATCGTCCTGATCCCCAAACCAATAATAAAGGTTTCTTTGGAAAAAAATACCAAATGGGTTGCAAGTCTCACGCTTCCAGGAGTCACAGATGATTGAGGGGAGGAGCATAAACATGAAATAATATACATTTTTCCCATTCAAGAAACGCCAAAATCCGACCTTTTTGAGATGGACGATAACAGCTGCCCTCTTCAGCTCATCTTCCTGAGACGGCACCAGTCCCTCCGTCGCCATGAACTGCAGATTGTGAAAGAAGGAGGGAAACAAGACCCAAAGCCAAATGAAACAAGAGATAACAAAAATCAAAGAGAAAACATGAAGAAAGATATTTAAATTTTAAACCAAATCACCTGCGCCAAAGTGTGATTCCTCATCTCGTCCACGTTCGCCAGCAGAACCCGACCCATCACAGGAGGAGGCGGAGGAAGAGGATGAGGAGGGGGGACGGAGGCGACAGCGACGGCTGGACCAGGAACGGGCGGAGCGGCAGGAACCCCACCACCTCCGCTCGTGACGACCACCGCCGGATTCGCCGCCGGCAGGAGGAGGGCGCCCTGGTGGACGAGATACGCAGCTGGAGGGGGGAGAGGAAGGGGGAGGGCGAAGGCGGGGCCGGGCGGGGGAGGGGGCTGGCGGGCAGCGTAGTAGGGGGCGCCAGCGGCGGCGATCAGGTGGTGGAGCGGCGGCGGGGCGGGGGGCGCGGCGATGATCCTCCTCTGGACGGCGGGGACGGCATGGGCCATGCACGGGTCGGCCGGGCGGACGGTCTTGATCCTCGGATCAAGGGCAGCCGACGACCAAAATTTAGAGAGAGAGAGAGAGAGAGAACAGCGACGTTTGAAAAGGAGGGGGAGGGGGAGAAGGAGAAGGAGTGGAAGAAGGGAACAAGAGAAGAAGAGGGAGTGGAGGGGACTGATCGGCGATCGGGTCTTGATGGCGAGCCGACGGCCAAGATTTAGAGAGACGGACACAGAGAGAGAGAGGCTAGATTACAGCAACGTTTGAAAAGGAGGAGGAGGAAGAAGAATAAGGAGGGGAAGGGGTGGGGACGTGTCGCGTGGATGGCCCCTGAGAGGCTAATACTTTACCCCTTCCTTTGTCAATAATTACGGCGCATGCCATGTAAGTTTGAAATGGAGGGTGCCGAGTTTTGGAAAACGCGGTGAAACTTCTAGAAGTTTCCCGTTGGTGAGGAGAGGACGCCCCGTTGGAAACGGTGGGCGAAGCGAAAAACGCCGACTTCGCCCCGGTGAGCGTCCTTGAGAAACCAACCACTTGGAAGGCCACGCACGTAATGGACTCTGTACGTTGCAACTTCACCAAATCAGGGTGTTTTTCACATATGCTGGGAACATGCAGGAGGTTTTTTATACGAGCAATGCTTGGTGTATCTTGTGCATTAATTATATTTATCGGTATAATTAGTGTAATATTTAATAATTTTTTTAAGAAAATAAATAATTTAACGTGTCATTAATTTAACGTGTCATTCATGTGACCAGATGATACGACATGCGGGCCAATTAACATAAAAATGTCAATAGTAAAATTATACCGATTTTATTATTTACAAATAGATAAAAAAAAATTTATGTAATCCTCGTGTCACGTCGTCTAATGACGTAAAACGCACACCAAATTAATTAGACATTAGGATTATTCAAAAGAATAAAAAAATTTATAAGTGTTACATTAATTACACCGCATGAATATAATTAATGCATAAGGTGTACCGAACATTACTCTATTTATATATGTTCATTGTTTAGGTTTTTTACATAAACACGACCTTCCAAGGAGTTATATAAAAAAAACTCTAAACTAAAAAAATAAGAGCTCTTTATTTAGATATCTATAACTCAGTGTTATCAGAATCGGATCAGTGTCTGAACCGGACAATGAGCTGGTTCGGTTCGAACCACTTTGACAGTTCAATCGAACCGGTTTGAACCGTGATGTCTATTAGAGTGTGAACTGTGGAGCCCGAACTCGTCATCGTGCGTCCTCGCACGCGGATCGATCTGCATGGTCAGATCATGGGGATTGTCTTTTGTACCATGACTGTTCGGCGCCCTAATCTCCTTGTATAAAAGGGCTGCGAACTTTCTATTTGTATTGTTCTGGATGTGTTTTTATCATAGAGGAAATGTTGCTGCGGCCATGGATGTAGGAAGGCACATCGTCTACGAACCACGTAAATCTCGGTGTTCTCGTGGTTTGATCTTTTCTTCCCCCTTTCTTCTTCCTCCTCTGTTGTTTGTCCATCTCTACGTACATAATAAGATATTTTTGTTCACACATACGTGTCATTTTGAATATTTAAATATTTTTATATTTTTTTTGAAGGTTGAATCTCGTCGAACCGGTTCGGACCGGTTCACCGGTCGAATCGCGGTTCGTCCGATTCGTCCGGTTCTTTAACATTAGACCGGACCGAGCCTAATCGGACCGATTCCTAGACCGGTTCATGGTCGACCGGTTGATCCGATCCGGTTCTGATGACACTGCTCTTACGTTATATTGGAGGGGCCAAACTGTGGTAAATAATATTTCATAGGTTTTGTGAGGGAAGTTATGGGTCTTTTAAGTGCATTGATAATTGTTCCACCTCCAAGTTAATTACATATCCTGGATATGCGATAAAAATTTTTATTTTTTTTATTCTTTAAATTATGAGTTGACCTTAGAGTTAACTCTAGGTATATATGTTTATACAAGGCACGCGGATGAGAAAAAAAAAATCAACAAAATTTGTATTTGACAAAAAAGTGGTTGATCTATTATCATTCTTTTTCTTATTTTTTTTATTCATCCAATGGTAATGCTCTCGTACTAACTTGTCCTACGATCGGCGTTGAGATCGATATACATATTTTTAAATAAAAAATCAGTGCATAAATAACCTAGGTATACAACTAATTTTACTCTCTCAAAAATTCCTCTCCCACGGATGCATAATTTGTCGACTCGAGTTGACTCGGGATATACTGTATCGTATATAGGAAAATTTGACATATGAGTTGTCTAGAATTGACCAAGTTGGGCTAAGTCAACTTCTCTGTGGCTTCAAAGTCCGGAGGTCAAGAGGGATGCTTCGTCCCATGTCTTCTCGTCGTCGGAGAAAGCTCGAGAAGACACTCAAGACATATCGGGCGAGAAAGAGGCAGCAACAAGGGAGAGGGGTGGAGCGGTTACCACTTGGCAAGCATGCGCTGAGGTGGTGACCCGTGACCATGGGCATCTAGGGAAGGGGGAGAATAGAATGGGAGACAGCCAGGAGAGGGGGGAGTGAGAGAGACGATGAAGAGTGACGGAGTCGGAGTAGAAGCAGTTGAGGTGCTTTTTGTAGACCCAACGAAAAGAATAGAAGTCATCGACTCATCTCAAAGTCAGGTCAAGTCAATTGCGACTTAGACGTACTATATCAGAATCAAAATCAAGAAAAATTTGATCTCATACGGATCATCGCTCTAAAGCGACGTTAGAAAATAGAAAATATAAACAAGAGTAAGGGAGTGAGACATGTAGGGTGAATGGCAACGTTTTCGAGACCCGACGGAAGGACGTAAAAAATTCTGAGAATAATAAAATCAGAAATGAAGACGGAAAGAAAATACGTTCAAGTAATAAATGTCTGTAGCAGAAGATTTTTCTTAACTTTTTATTCGTTTCACAAATTTGGTACATAAATCTTACGTTAAAGGAGGGGTCGAATTAGATAGTCAAAATATTTAATGTGATTTTTTAAAATTATTCGTTCGGATATTTTATTCGAATAATTATCCGATTCAATGAATACGAATTTGAATTCGATTCAAATTTTAAACGGATAACTGCCTGACCTACACCCAATCACTCGTGTTGTAGTGTCACAACTTATGTTCTCAATAAAAACAAAAAAAAAACTTTCTAGTCTCTACATCTCATGGCATCTGTCTGACTTGGAGGGTGTTCTTAACAAAATGAAAAGAAAAAAATAATTGTCACTTCTGAGACAAGGTAGATAAAGATATATCCAGGTAATTACGTGCGCCTCTCTGCTTCGAGTAATACGTGTTGCAAATTAACTTAATACTTTCCGTACCTTTTTTCCCTCCTCATATCACATTAATCTCACGGAGATTAATACAAACCTAAATTCTGATTTAATCACAAATTTAAGTTCACAGCATTATTTCCGAGATCCATACCATATACAGAGAGCTAACTCGAATCGAAGCCCATTTGAGAGCCAATGATTTTACAATGAATAACGGCGTGTAGGGCCCACATGGTGTCCTAGTTAGGCCCATCAGCAGATCTGGGTAACACCTGGTTCTGCTCTGACTTTGTATCGGCTTTCATGGATTATATCTGAGTAGTAGACGCGGATAATACCCGTATTTATTTTCGGAGCTGACATAAACATATATTATTTTTTTTTACCCAGTCATTCATTGAGACCCAAAATATCTAGGGTTTTGGATTCCCCTAAATAGTAAAAGAGTAAAAATTTGAACGGGAGACCTCGTCGTTCCTCACGAGACGAAGAATCAACTGGACTACCCAACCCATTCAAACTAACATAAATATTGCACGATCTGCTTCATAATATATCAACTCATAATTTTCTCTATCTTAATATATGTATAGATAATGTACGCATATTAGTATAGATTGCACCAACATTTTTCTTTTGACCTATCTATACTTTCAGGTAAAAAGACTAACTTACAATTTACAAAGGTTAGAAGAATCAGAGCGAATTGTTCAGATTATTCAAAAAATAGACTCAAATTGAACGATGGTAATTATTATAATTATCCATCATACAAAATAGAATTGGATAACCCAGATATGATTCGGAGCTACATGAATAGTCACACGTTAGCCTTCCAACGAGAGGGAGGGGTGGGAGGAGGAAAGTAGACCCGACTTTGAGTGCAAGAGGGGTGGAGAGGACAGAAGATGGATGATTTCGATAAATGTAGGGATTTTTATAAATAAATTAGTATTATAAATTAAATTATAAAAAAATATTTTTAAAAATATATTAATAGACATATCACTGCGTAAAATTAAATAATACATAAGTATTATCGTGTAATGTCATCTAAACATGAGTTTTTTTTTCATATTTTTGGTAAAAAATTGATATGACTGCAAATAAAAATGATATATTTAGACAATATAATTTTACATAGTGATATGTTTACTAATATATTTTTAAGAATGTGATTTTACAAATCTATATTTAATAATAATTTATTTGTAAAACTCTCGTAAGTGTGTATGCACGACGAGGATCCATGTTTAATGATGATTTATTTGTAAAAATCGCATAAATGTATACGCGTGGTTATAATGTACCACCCACCTTCTGCTCTACATTTTTTTAGTTCAAAGTCAAAGACATAAACATTTGATGAGTTTCAAATTATTATCTTTATAATCACGATCACAAAGACTGATCCTCTCAATTTGAGGGTTCATTTGTCACAAATTTTAATTGAAATTCACATTCTACTTATTCTTTAAATATGAAGAATTATAGCATGAAAGTGCACCCAATTATCTTGAGCATCTACACTAGTCAACGGCTTTCCAAGCCCAGGTTTTGTCCGAAAAAGGTTCAATTTCTGCGATCTTTGGTCTGAAATCAATAAGCAACGTATTTTCAATTAAGAGATGCAAGAAACACATCCTAAATAAAAATACAACTTGAAGAAAGGTTGAGTTTTCTTAAACAAATCACTTGCCTATTTCATGATAAATATTTTCTTTCTCCTTCTCTTTTGGATTGTAAAAAATTCTTTTTCAAAATGATTTATTATGGTCGCATGTTAATACGAATCTCAATGCACATCAACATGACTAGCATTGTCAATGGTTCATGTGTATTATCTCATCCCAAGTTTACATAGGGAAGTGAGTCCATATATGACATCAAGGTAGGGTCTGTAATGTCGGTCGTACCGATCGTTCCAATTTTGGTCAGGTATAGTAATTCGGCACGATCAGTGCGCTCTCGTGCCACAATTGTTACCGGCAGACGACGACGATTGTGACTGCGGACCGCTTACGTGCAGTAGAATCGACGTGTCAGTTCTACGTTAGCACGATCCGATACATGCGATATGTAACAATGTTCTAAATCGATTCTACAAATCATGCATCAAATAATCTAAGACTCAGCAATATTGACTCCTCTCTCCTATGGAGGAGGTCTTCTTTAAAGATTTTATTCGCCATAATGGGATCTTTAAAACTATAAGTCACATGTATAGATAGATAGGAGCATCATTTGTAGGAGTAAAATTATCACAAAAATATACCAAAAAAAAGCAGTCATTAGAGAAAACTATTCGAATGATTGCTCACAGTTACAAACATGTTGGCAAGAAGAGCCGAGTCCATATATAATGTGAATGTGTCGTGTCGTGAGGCTTTCTTTGATCACATGATCCGGAGTTTCTTTTGAAATGGGATTCCCTCTTTCGAAAGGAAGCCATACGGGGGGCGGAGTCCAGACCTAAAGAAAAAAGACAACACTCTGTTTGAATTGAAAGGTAATAAGAGTCCAACTTTTAGTGTTCCTGACCCTACATGCGACTCGTTTCCCTTTCTCACCGACACTGACAGCGAAATACTTGCTGGCAATCGAGAAAGACAACGAAATCCAAATCCAGTTCGTGGGCAGTCCGAAGATGCTTTGATCCCTCGGCAGCTAGAGAACCGTACATTCAGAAAAACATAAACATTCCACCGTTGCTGTGTCAGGGTACCTTATTAATTTAGCACATATATTATACGTATGTTGTGGGGTTTTCATACGTACAACATTTTCGTCCTTTTCCGATTTGTAATGTTCGGTTCCAAACAAGATTCACGGATTTTATTACGGTAGATTGATGCAGATCTATATGAGTTAGTTTTATAATTGACCTGGTTGACTTCTACTGTATCATGGGCAGAGTTTATCATATAGTACGGTGCAAGTCACCCTACTCACACCGATACGATAAAAGTCGGCCAACCATGATTTCAACTCCACGTGTTTGTTGTGCCATGTTTCCTCTAGCGGTACAACACTCTGATTTTTTTTTTTCCGCACACCTATGGTTGCATTTCCGTTGTCTCGATGTAAATGGACAACCTGAGGGGGGGGGGGTGAATTAGATTATGAAATCTTTCGATCAAATTTAAAATATTGGAACAATTTAAATAACATTCAAAAGCAAATCTAACTAGATCGATAAAAACCCAACCGTATAGAATGGAGGAGGGTGAGAGAAAATAGAACAATCACACGGAGACAGTAATTTTTATAGTGATTCGGACTCCTATAAAAGACCTACGTACAGAATGGAATGTCTTTGCTTGACAGTGCAACCCTTAGTTCTTGCACACTTGTTGGTTCGATTCCCTATATGAATGTATTTATAGACCAAGCTGATTGAGCGAAATATTCCTTGGACCCTCTCTTCAGAATAACCCTTTTTGACCTTCCTCAAATCGGAGCAACAAGAGAGTCCTCAAATAGTCTTAAGATTCACTTTGTCAAAATACGACAATCGTATTGGTCGACCAGTTCGACTAGATCGGTCGACCAGTTCGACTAGATCAGTTGACCAATGCAGACTGGATCATTTTCTGAAAAAAAAAAAAGACTTGGCCATGGAGAAATCGGTCATGGGATCGGTCGACTAATTCACTCTTGAGTCAATTTTTTTTTGGGAAACACGTGTACTGGATTTTTCGATCAACCAATTCGCTATTTTGACAATTTTGTGTCAATTCTTCGACTTATCTTCAAACAACATGTCCTCGTGCTGAAATAAAAGACATCACCAACCTCTACAACTTTGTCGAAGGCATCATTATGAGAATCAACTGAAATCCCATTAAAATTTAGCAATCTTTTCATGCTCTATTATTCCCTTTAGCTTAAAGTTATATTTTTTCCTCCTCATATCACATTAATCTCAAGTAGATTAATAAATGCTAAATTTTGATTTAAGCACAAATTTAAGTTCACAGCATTATTTCAGAGATCCATACCATATGCAGAGAGCTAACTTGAATCAAAGCCCATTTGAGACCCAATGATTTTACAATGAATAACGTGGTATTCATGAAACTCAATTCAACATCACCTTTAGCCACATAATCTCCAATAAAGTGCTGACATACCTCAATATGCTTAGTGCATGAATGTTGAATTGCTTAGATTAATCACACTTATGCTATTACACATGATTAGAATTTTATTCAAAGTTGCACCATAATCAATTAGTTGACGTTTTAACCAAAGCACTTGTGCATGATAGTTTCCGACAGTCATATACTTGGGTTCGGCTATTGACAGTGTTACAGAATTTTGTTTCTTGAAAGATCATGAAACTAGTCATCCTCCCGAGACTTGACAAGTTTCGCTAGTGTTTTTTCTAGTCACCTTACGTCCGGCATAATCCGCATCAAAAAATGTAATCAAGTTAAATACACAATTTTGCAGACACCAAAGATCAAAATCTAAAGCAGCAACAAGGTATGTAAATATTTCTTTTACCGCAATTAAATGAGATTTCTTGAGTTTAGCTTGAAAAAGATCACATATACACACGTTGAATTAAATATTCAACTAACTAGACGCAAGATACAAGAGTGAGCCGATCATATCTTATAGAACTTTTGGTCAATATCCTTCTCCTTTTCATCTAAATCAAGCTTAGTAGGTAGTGCCATTGGAGTTTTCATTGACTTTTCTTTGTCTATGCCGTATTTCTTTAGAAGTTCTTTGGTGTATTTTATTTGATTGATAAATGTCCCATCTTTGAGTTGTTTGATTGAAGTTCAAGGAAAAATTTTAATTCTCCCATGAGACTCATCTCAAACTCTGCCTGTATAATCTTAGAGAATTCTTGATAAAGAGATTCATTCGTAGAACAGAAAATAATATCATCAACATAAATTTACACGATAAAGATATCACTATCATTATTTTTCACAAATAAGGTTGTATCAATCAAACCCATCTAAAATCATTTTTAATTATAAATACACTTAATCATTTATACCATACACGTGGTGATTGTTTTATTTCATATAAAGCTTCGTGCAATTTATAAACACGATTTGATAATGTTGGATTTTCAAAACCTAGTGATTGTTTTATATGCACTTCTTTTTTTATAAAATTATTTGAGAAGGTACTTTTGACATCCATTTGAAATAATTTAAAATCTTTTAAACATGCAAATGTTGATAATAATGCAATAGCTTCCGAGACACAACTACAGACAAAACAATCTCATATTTGTTTCCTTGGTACCCACACTTTGGAGAATTCAACTTGATTAGTCCATGATCTAACTAATTCTCGGGGAACCATATAATTCTTGTCCTATGTGCATTCTTCTGGTACTAACAACTAATTGCATAGTGTCCCTATTTATCGTAATAGTTACATATAGCAAATAGAACACTAGAAGAAGATACTCTAACAAATGAGTTAGATGATTTGACAAATGAAATAGATGATTTGACATGTGAAGGTCTAATTGTAAGTTTTATTTTCATACCCTTAGGAGAAACATATCCAATACCTTCTTTTCTAAAGACTCTAACATGAGAAACAAGCATAGCATTTAAATTGTCTCTACCTTTGACAAATTTAGATAAAGTAATATGTATGTCATCAATCTAATGCTTAAGATCACAAATCTTATTCTTTATGCATGGAATTTCTTCTTCCAATACTGAAGAGGCTTGATCTTGTGCTGAGCCGCATACCGTCTGATCAGAGGAGATCGTGATTGGTAGTCACCTCGAATTCGACTTCTGCGAACAGGGAAAAGAAGCAATCAGGGGGCCCGGGGTGAAGATCTCGGGGAAAACCCTCCAATGCCTAAATCAGTAGTGGTAAGAGCTAATGGAGTGAGAAGGAGTCAGCGGGGGTGATGGGTACGGGATTTGCTCCTCACCGATGAAGTGGCTAGAAGTGGCTTACCTTTCTGGAGGGCTTCCTTTGATTTATATAGTGATTCATTCTCTTTTGGGGGCAGGAGAAGAGAGAGTGTTTATGGGGTGTTACCCCTTAAATGTGGGCCCCTCCTCATCTGAGGGCACTTTACCCTTCTTTCCTTTTGTCTCCCGGGCTCCCCTTGGTCGATTACGCTCGGCCATCGTTTGGGCTCTTCCCGAGCGGCCGTTATTCGGAGCCCGGAGGCCGCCTAGGTTATGTCGGTCCGAGTGAGTTGGGCTTCTTGATGAGTGGGCCCAATAATGGGGTTGTCATTTGTTGGGCTCTACGGGTCCAGTTGGGCCGCATTGGGCCACATATCTTTTGGGCCGCTAATTTATCCCTCTCCACTTGCCCCCCTACTCCCGAGCCAGGAGACGGGCTCGGAGAGTAGACCATATATGGGCTGGAAGTGTGGCTCAGTTGGGGGTTGGCCGTTGCAAGCTGTCTCTGTTGTGAGATTTATGGGCCATTACTACGGCTACCCTAGCATATGGGGGCTCGAGTGTAATGATGATGTGCTGTGCTTCGGCTCAAGGGCGCCCTTCTTAGAGTCTGAAACATCACGATGGTTCTTCCCTAGGCCGCTAGGGGCCTATAAATAGCTTATGTGCTTGCGTTCCACATTTCCTCCGTTTAGGGCTTTTCTTCCCTTCGTCGCTTCCGTGGGTTCACAACGGGATTCATGCGCCGGGCGGATAATCAGAGGGAGCAAGAGATAGCAGAAGCATTTGCAGAGTTAGCGGAGATCACCGCAGAGGTGATCCGCCAGCTTCCTCCTCCTGCCAGTTCGTCGGATTCTAGCATTCATTCTTCTCCTTCCCGATCTTCTATGGCGGAGCTCAACGATGAAGCCGAAGTCCAGGAAATCGAGCAAGGGGCGAGAGGTTCAGAGCCTGCGCCTAGCCACCACCTCCGCAGAGAGCTAACCGAACCGGAGGTGAAGGAGCTTAAGATTCGCTTACAGCTTCCTTGGCGGTATTTCTTTTCCCCTGTGAAACCCCACGAGTCTAGTCTGGGTACTCGCTAGGGCTTTTTCTGTACCTATCTCTTGGCCTGGAAGTGCAGCTTCTGTTTTCCTCTTCCCCTCTTCGTTGCCAACCTGTTGAAATTTTACCAGTTGGCTCCTGTCCAGCTAGTATCCAACTCTTATTCTTTCATCTTTTCCTTCATCGTCCTCTGCCGCTTATGCGGCCTCGCCGCGTCTCTTGACCTCTTTCATGCCTTCTTTGAACTGAAAGAGCATGCTCATGTTGGGAAGGGTTTTTTTTACCTTCGGACCAGGAGGGAGATGAACTGTGTTACCCTCTCCCCTCGGGACTCTTCCCATAAAGGGTGGAAAACCCAATATTTTTGGGTGGGATCCAACAAGGGTGTCAGTTGGAACTTTCTCATTTTGCCGAATTATCACCCTCTATTCCCTACGAAGCATCCGGTGATTTCTTCGGAGATTGAGGAGGAGATTAAGGTCCTTTAGAGTCAACAACGGTCAACCACGGAGCACATGTCTCCCTCCAATTTCCAGCATTATGGTCGCTTCAAGTTACCTCCCGAGGGTAAAGATTTGGGACACTTGACCTTGTATTTATCTGACTGGCTTTTTATTGATAGTTTGCCCTTGGTCGACAGAGCATGTCCGTGGCACCGGCGAGGATCACCAAACGCCTGTGGAGGTCAACAATCGGGCAGAGGTGGCCGCCCAAGACGTTTCTTCGGTCCCCACGGGCCCCTCCTCTGCCTGAGATAAGGGCAAGAGGGTCCTCCTTGAGGGGGACATGGAGCGACGGGGGTCCAAGTGCAAAGCCCCCGAGGAACGGCTACTGCTATCCTCGATGAAGGCCCTGACTGCAAAGTGGAGCAAGCAGAAGAAGACAAAAGCTCCCCTTCCGACCGAGAAGTCTCTGACCGAGGGCGTCCATCGCTCGGCATCTCCGGTCCCTCCGCCGGAAGAGCCGATTTCAACAGAAGGGACCCCTGCCGAGCATGCTGGAGCGCGCGGAGAGGAGGAAGTTGCTCCAGGGATCCCATCCGAGCCAGGTGCCACAGCCCCGGGCCTGGGAACTTCTGTGGGAGATGTCCCGGCGTCGACCAACCCGGGGAAGGGCACCGTCCCCTAGCAGGGGCAGTTCACTCTCCAGGCCTCCCTCTACGATCGTTGTCGAATGCTGGTGACTCCGTCCGTTCGGGACGAATTCAGTCGTTGCTCCCCTCTGATGCTCCTCGAAAGAGTCATGGAGGGGGGATTGTTCGTGGCCCAACTTGGGGTGGAGCTAGCAGATTACTTGGCGCTAGTGGAAAGTGGCGAGGCGGCCTAGGCCCGTGCTCGCGCTGAGTTCGATCGAAAGGTTAGACAGTTGTCCTCTGAGCTTGGGGCCCTTCAGCGGGAAGCGGCATTACTCTGATTGTAGGATCGGGCGAGCCAAGAGAAGATGTGATCACTGTCTGATCAACTATCTCAGGCTCAATACATGGCCGAGCTGAAGAGTAGACTCCTGGAGGAGGAGCGCCAGGCCCACGCGGCGAGCTCGAGGCAGTGGGGAGTCGAGCATGAAGAGCTCAGGGGTCGACTCCTGGCGGCGGAGCGAGCGAGGGGGGACGTCGAAGCGAAGTTGGCCGAGGCCGAGGCCAAGGCAGAGGTGGCCGATCTCAAGGTGAGAGCAGTTACGGCCGGGGCGAGGGCGGTCGAGCAATATCGAGGCTCGGAAGAATATCGCGAAGCCCTAAAGAAGACCGCCTTAACCTATTATGAGCTGGCCTACCGGCGTGGGCTGCAGAAGGGCTTCGCTCAGGGCTTCAGGCGGACAGTAAATCTGGCACAGGAGCAGGTTCTCGACGAGCTTGTTTTCAACCCCGAGCAACGCTACGACTCAGGCGAAGAAGGCTCAACCTCTCCTTCATCGGCGTCGAGTAGTGGAGGGGGTAGTGAGGATACTTCTGCTACTGCGGAGGGGGAATCGCCAACTCTGGCTGCTTCGGGAGAGGGCACGGTCGAGGTAGTTCCCACACAGGTGGGATCAGTGCCCGAGCCGACTGTCACCGAGGGAGCCGGGGGCACGTTGCCCTCCACTGCCGAGACAATGCTGGGTGCCGAGGGTCTTCAGACCACCGAGCTTCCAGGAGGGTCACAGACCTCCCACCCTTCTATCTCCATAGATTAGGTTGAGCTTGTACTAGCTTTTATGGCCTCTGTTTCGTTCATTTTTTTTTAGGCCATCTGGAACCTTTCCATGTATTTACTTTCTTTCTATATATGATGGCAATGGTATTCAGAGCGCACTTAAATGCTCCTTACCGCCTTTGACTGAGTATGATTTACTGAATCCGCGAACGTCAGTAAATCGGAAATCTCGTACGGTTTTCCTGTCGAAAAATCAGGTCACACGCTGATCGGTCGATTCGCAGGTGTTGATCTGGCATCTTTCCGTCTTCCCAAGCTTTGAATGACCTGCCTTTTCGCGTATTCCCGTCTAAGAATTCTGAAGGGTTATGCGGGGAAGGTGGCGTACGTAATTGCTCCTAGGGGAGGACGCCTGCCTTGGAATTCCTTTCGCATTTTCTCGAGGGGAGGTTTAATTATGGCGAAAGTGCCTCCCCCTTCGGCCTATAAAAGGCTCCGAAGGGTGCCTCCTTCTCTTCACGCTGCATAAGGGTTTTCGTTGTTTTCCCTACATCTTCTTTATTGCCTTTCTCTGGTGAAGCATGGAGGCCGACGATGAAGACAAACGCCTTTGCGACTGCTGGGGCATTTGGGCTACTTCGGCGTAGACGAATGGAAGACGAATGGGGCGACGGCATGGAAGAATAGAAAACACGTGATGGGGCGTTCTTCTATTACTTCCGGGCTGCCGCCCACAGGGGGGAGAGGGGATAATGCACGAGAGGATGGTTCGAGAGAGGCCTCCCGCTTATCCATCTCCCTCCCTTATCTGTCTCCCCTCCTCCCCTCCCACTCCCTATACCCCAAGGGAGTGTTCAATTTCTTTCACTCTCTTCTGTTCTTCTTCTTTTTTCTTGCTTCTTCTTGCCGGCACCATCAATTATTGATGGAGTGTTTTCCTGCCGGCGCCACCTCCTCTTGAGGGAGCCTTTTCTTATTTTTCTATACTGATACCATCTCTTCCTGACCGCCCGAGCAAACTAGGTTGACTATCTTACTACCCGAGCCAGTTTCCACATTGGTTGGAGTCAGTGGCTCAGTCTGAGGCCGCTAACCTTGTCCGCACCAAGCTATCAATTCTTGTTGTACCATTTTTTTCTTTTTATGATTGTACTGGCTACGGCCTATCTGATGTACAAAAAATGTTGATGCAATAAAAATGAGGCTTGTTATCTTACTCGACTTCTTACATGTATGGAAAGGGTTAGAAATAGAATTTTCGTAATGCCGTAGCATTCCAAGTCCGAGGAATTGGTTTCCCTTCCATGGTAGATAGCCGGCAAGCTCCTTTTCCGAGCTTCTCGACCACTCGGTAGGGGCCTTCCCAATTAGGGGCCAGCTTCCCCACCGTCTCTAGTGGTCGAGAGGCTTCGACCTTTCTCAGAACGATGTCTCCCGATTAGAACTGTCTATCTCGGACTCAGGCATTGTAGTAGTGAGTCATGCGACGTTGCTACTCCGTTGCTTGCATCCTTACGACTTCACGTACTTCATCGGCCAAGTCCAAGTTTTTCAATTACTTTTGTTCATTTGGCTCGGGCAAGAAGTTGATAACCTAAAGAGAAGGGCTATCGATCTCTAGTGGAATCACTGCATCTGTGCCATATACTAGTTGGACTGGAGTTTCGCCTGTGGCAGCTCTTGGAGTAGTTTGGTACGACCATAGTGCACTAGGCAATTCCTCAAGTCAATTACCCTTAGCTTTCTCGAGCCTGTTTTTGATGCCTTTAATGATAGTTTTGTTGGCATTCTCAACCAGTCTGTTAGACTGAGGGTGGGCTACCGAGGTGAAGTGGTTGTGAATATGTAGGTCGACGCACCTATTCTTAAAATAAGCGCAGTTGAATTGCCGACCGTTATCACTCACAATCACTCGGGAGATGCCAAAGCGAGAGATGATCGACTTCCACACAAAGCTCCAGATTACTGCTTCTGTTATTTTGGCAGTAGCTTCAGCCTCGATCCACTTGGAGAAATAGTCGATGGCGACGATAAGGAACTTTTTCTGGGCCTGGGCCACATGAAATAGACCTAGGATATCGATTCCCCATCGAGCGAAGGGATAAGGCTCGGTTAGGGTTATGAGTTTTGAGGTTGGTTGGTGGATTAAGTGGTCGAACCGTTGGCACCGTCGCATTTTCGAACGTACGCCGAGCAGTCGTGCTGGAGAGTGGGCCACCAATAGCCTCAGCGTAACAGAATTCTTGCGATCGATCGTCCTCCATGGTGTGCGCCACAAATTCCTTCGTGTACTTCCTCTATTGCTTGATGGGCTCTTGGGACGTCGAGACACTTGAGGAGGGGGCCGACAAATGATCGTCTATAAAGGGTTCCGTCAAGGAGGATGAACCGGCGAGCTTGATACTTTAGCCTCCTCGCTTTCCGAGGGTCGGTGGGTTCGTGGGAGTCACTTAGCCAGGCCATGTAGGGGACTCTCCAGTTATCGGGTGATGCTTGTACCATTGCTACAAGCTCGGTTTACACACTTGGTCGTTCTAGAGTAAGATTGACCAGGTCCCTTCAGAGCTGATATAAGAGGCCAGGCGAGAGAGGGCATCCGCTTGGGAGTTTTCCTCCCGAGCTATCTGGATTACCTGAAAGCTCTCGAAAAGATAGGCTATCTCTTTCACCATCTGAAGGTATTTGACCATCTGTGGCTCCCGAGCTTCGTAGTCCCCATTGATCTGGCTAGCGACTAGCTAAGAATCGGTGTAGATTCTGACCCGATCTACTCCCAGGCGTCTCGCCATCCTGGCTCCAGAAATAAGGGCCTCATATTCAGAGGTATTGTTGGACGTCGAGAAGTGGAACTTCAAAGGGTATTAGAGCTCCACACCTTCTGGGGACGTGAGAAAGATGCCGGCACCATTGTCGGCCGAGTTGGAGGATCCTATCACAAAAAATTCCAAGGTCAGGCCGACCACCGGCTGGGATATTTCTCTAGGCGGGACAACATTATCTGTAATGAAATCTGCGAGAGCCTGTCCTCCTTTTACCCTGGCTGGAGGCCTACTCGGACAATCGCCTCCTCTCCCCCTCCTTCCCTTATGTAATATCCCGGACCTTTTGGATCTTCTTCTTGGGTCCCAGATCTGGTTTTCAGAGTGTCCAGCTCCGTTGTGTCTGAAATTTCGTTTCGGACATCTTTCGTGTTCGGATCGGTGCGATCCGGAGTCGTTTCGAAGGCCCGGAAGTGTTCCGCGACTTTTCCGCGCGTGTTTTCTAATTTCTGGTGTGTGTTTCGGTAATTCCTTCGGAACCTCGCTGCGGGTGAACCAAGTCGTTCACCTGGGCACGAGTGGTACTGTTGCGATCGGTGCGTTCCGAGGATTCCGAAAACATAATTTTCTATTTTTTGGTATTTTCCGAATTTTCCAGATTTTCTATAAATACCCCCCCTTTTTCTCTCCCCCTCACCCTTCTTCTTCTTCTTCTTCCTCCTCCTCCTCCCCACCGTGAGCTCTCCCTCTCTCTCTCTCCCATTCGACCGCGGCAAGCTCCCTTCCGGCTGCAGAAGGCGGCAGGGCGACGGCGCGGCGACGTGGGCGACGGCGAGGCGATCGTGGGGGCGTGCGGTGCTCGTGGGAAGCGTGAAGGAGCGGGGTTTTCCAAAGCGATTTCTTGCGTTCGTGGATGATCATTCGCTCCATTGAGGTAGGGTGACGTTCCCTAGCCCCCCGCCGTTCATTTCCGCGATTTATAGGCCGAGGGGAGACCGAGAGGGGTGTGATTGAGCGGGTTTGGGGTTTTCCATGATTTGGGGAGAGCTCGCCCGATCTATGGATTTGATGCATGATTTCACGTTTTGATGGCCTATAATCATGCTAGGGGTCCCCAGGGGTCTTCCCCGTTGATTTCCCCCTCTCTAGTGGAGGCATGGGGGAGTGGTTGGAGTTTTTGGGCTTTTCCCGTCGTCTCGCCGTCGGGCGGGTGTGACGTGCCTGGAAGGGTGCATCACATGCCCTTTGTTTAGCCATTGGGGGTCAGGGACTGTGACGATCCCATGATAGACCGCCACAGGCATGTGACGCGCCTGGGTTGGGCCGTCAGAGGTGCCCCGACCGTTGGCATCCAACCGTTGAATTGACCGTTGGGGGTCAAGGCGTGTGACGCACCAGGGCTAGCGCGTCACAGCCTTGTGACGGCCCAGGGTGGGTGCGTCAGAGCCGTTTTACCCCCAGGCCGTGTAACGCACTAAGGCTAGGCCGTTACGTGCTGTGACGCACCTGCATAGGCTCGTCACAGTCTATAACGCATCCGGGCAGGCGCGTTACATCCTCTTTTGGCACTGAGAGTGTGACGGCCCTGCGTTGGACCGTCAGGTGCCTGTGACGGTCCAGGGGTAGACCGTCAGGCTCCTGGTTGCCCCGAGAGGGTTGCAACCCTATTTTTGGTCCGACTGTGGTCACCGTGCGACGGGGCCGGTACGTGGGATGGTCCCCGTACGTCGTCGGATTCGGACGTTGTTTTCCGTTGACTTGAGAGTCTACTCCTTCAGTGACCCTCCACTAGTCGTAGCCTACCAGTACGCGGTGCTAGTCGCACCAGGGAGTGATGTACGGGCTTACCCTTAGAGACGATTTGTGGACCGGTTGCCGTCGGGCCCCACGTCTTGCAGCCAGAGTCTGGCTGAGGGGAAAACCGGTCAGAGGGCTAGACCAGGGACGCGCGGTCTATATGTGCACACGTGGTTGGGGGCGGTTGGACCCACGTCGATGGGCGTGACCCCAACTAGTCACTTGTTTGTGGTTACTTGTGCGGTGTTCGTGCCTTGGGTAGGCGCTACCACGTCAGGCAGTTCACCTGCAGTGCGGTGTAAGTCGTCAGGGGACGCTACCGACTGTGCTTCTAGTGGGAGGTACTCCTGTTGAGTACGGAGTGTCAGACTGTCAGTCTTGTGATTTTGACCTTCGGGTTTGCCGGGTCGACCTTTGAGCTTCGGTTGTCTCATCGTAGCACGTGTGCAGGTTTGCGTGCCGTGGGACCGTTGTTTTGTAGAGTACAAGACTTTCCTTTCCGAGGTACTCTCCCACCGCTAGCGTAGTGATTTTTCGTTTTACGAGGTAGGGTTCGAGTGATCCCTACTGAGTCTTGTTCTGAGACTCATTCCCTACGTGTTTTCACCGTGTTTCAGGTGAGGCGCCACCCCAGGGGAGCGCGTCTGGGGTGCAGTGTGGTGCGGGTGCCCAGAGGGAGTGCCAGAGGTCAGAGCCGGGGGATGCCCCGTGTAGCTGTACTTTTCTTTCTTGTCTCTGTACTAGTTGTGGACTACTATTGTTGTTATTTATATCTTGTGGACCATGTATGATGCAAACTGTTAATTTATTTCATGCTTAATGCTTTAACTATTTATTTCTACAATCATTTGCGATACTTGTGTAGTCTCCACACCATTCCTTTAACCCTTCCGAGTCTTCGGACTCGTGGGTGGCGATGCGAGTCTCGGGTTATCGGGCCTTCCCGGTAATCAGATTCTCGGGTCGTTACAGCTGGTATCAGAGTAGGGGTTGTGGGATTGCACAAGAATCATAAGTGATTGTAGTGGTCCACTAGTCCATAGCAATGATGTATAGATGACGCTGGCATCGGGCATCGTGCATTTTCTTGACCTTGTCGTTCTCGTGTTTTCTGTCTTTTGCTTCAGGAGCGAGCATGGCACCGAGGCGGAGCACTCGCTCTCAACAGGGGCAGTCGGCTGGAGGTCAGGAGATCCAACAGGAGGTCCAGAGGGACCAGGAGGAGCATAGTAGAGCGCCACCAGCGGCCACCGAGGAAGTGGATACTGCGAGGTTTCCGAGGGCCGATGATTTCTTCCGTGGCATGTACCAGCTTATGTCTCAGCAGTTCGGCGGAGAGGCTGGCGAGGGCTCGTCAGTTAGGGGCGGGCCAGGCTGAGCAGTGAGGGACTTCATGCAGTTCCATCCACCTTACTTCAGCGGCCAGCCAGACCCTGATGCGGCTTGTGATTGGCTTGACGAGATGGAGCGGGTGTTCAGTTCTGCGAAGAGTGCTGCCGAGGACAGAGTGGTGTTGGCCTACAACTAGTTGCAGGGTACGGCTCGGAAGTGGTGGTCTTCCGAGTGGAAGACGTCTTTTCAGCTTCGTCCACTTGAGCAGGTCGAGTGGGATGACTTCGTCAGTGCTTTCGAGCGTACGTACTGTCCAGACTACGTTGCTACGCAACGGATGCGGGAGTTTCTGGAGCTGGTGCAGGGCGACATGTCCGTGTTGCAGTACAGGGGCCGGTTTGTCGAGCTGGGTCGGTATGCACCTCACATCATGGAGCATGAGAGGGTGAAGATCGTGCAGTTTGTTTAGGGCTTGAGGCCGGAGTTGAGGCACCATCTGATCGCGAATGGGGCCACTGATCTAGAGACAGCGTCTCGTGTTGCGGCCTCTTTGGAGATGGATATACAGAGGACCCGAGGACCGATCAGCCAGGGGTAGTCCTTGTCAGGTCGCAGCCAGTAGTCGGCTACCCAGCAGCAGGGTTCTTTCCAGCATGCGTTGAGTGGTTCGGGAGTGCCGGCACCGGTAGCATCGGTGACAGGATCTGCATCTTTTGGCACGAAGGTCAATAAGTTTTTCAAGAAAGGGTTCGGTAAGAAGAAGTCCAAGGATCAGGGGCAAGCTTCATCGGGCAGTGTACAGCAGCCGATTCCCTTGCAGCGTCAGGGATCAGTGGGTGGGTCGCGAGTTCCGTGTCCACGGTGTAGTGGGTTCCACCCAGGCAGGCAGTGCACGGCGCCGATCATCTGTTTTTGGTGTGACCAGCCAGGGCATATGGCGCGTGACTATCCTCAGAGGCAGCCGCAGCAGCAGTTTCCTCAGCAGCAACAGGTTCCCCAGCAGCAGAGGCAGCAGCAGCAGCAGCAGGGATAGTATCCGCCGCTACCCAGATCAGCTAGTGTGGGAGGCAGGCAGAGAGATCGGGGCCAGATCACGCACATGACCAGGGCAGAGGCAGTGGCGTCGCAGCTCGTGGAAGGTACCATTCAGATTTTGGGTCGCGCGGCTCGGGTTTTGTTTGATTCTGGCGCGTCTCATTCGTTTACTTTGGAGGATTTTGCGCTGAGCATTGAGGAGCCGATGACCCAGTTGCCTTGTGATTTGGCAGTGGAGCTGCCTTCGGGTGATTTCATGGTCACCCCGTATTGCTTCGATCAGGTTCCGGTTTGGATCGATGGGCAGAGTATGCCAGGCAGGCTGTATGTGTTGCAGCTTCGGGATTTCGATGTGATTCTAGGCATGGATTGGCTCGAGACTCATGGAGCGGTGGTGGATTGTGGAATGAAGAGGGTCTACTTCCAGCATCCGAACAAGCGGACCTTCTATTTCCAAGGTATCCGTTCCACCTCTTCTCGATTCCTCATCTCCGTTATTCGATCCCGTCGATTGCTTGATTCTGGTTGTCAGGGTTTTCTCGCATCCGTGGTTGTGATTGAACGGATGGAGCCGAATATCGAGGACCTTCCGGTGGTGTGCCGACGTTTTTCCCGAGGAATTGCCTGGGTTACCTCCCCAGCGGGAGATCGATTTTGTGATCGAGGTCGTGCCTGGTACAGGACCTTTGGCGAAGGCTCCCTACCGTATGGCCCCCGCTGAGTTGAGGGAGTTGAGAGCGCAGTTGCAGGAGCTGCTGGCCAAGGGGTACATTCGTCCTAACTTTTCCCCTTGGGGTGCGCCCGTGTTGTTTGTGAAGAAGAAGGATGGTAGCTTGCGGCTGTGCATTGACTATCGGCAGCTGAATGAAGTGAGCATTAAGAACAAGTATCCGTTGCCACAGATCGATGATTTGTTCGACCAGCTTCAGTCTGCGCGAGTGTTCTCACGGGTTGATTTGCGGTCCGGTTACTATCAGCTGAGAATTCACGAGTCCGATGTGGAGAAGACTGCGTTCAGTACGAGGCACGGGCATTATGAATTCTTGGTGATGCCGTTCGGGCTCACCAATGCCCCTGCAGCCTTCATGGACTTGATGCAGAGGGTGTTTCGTCCGTATTTGGACCAGTTCGTGGTCATATTCGTGGACGACATCCTTGTTTATTCGCGGTCTGTCGAGGAGCACGCGTACCATTTGGGTGTAGTGCTGCAGACATTGCGAGATCATCAGTTGTATGCGAAGCTCAGCAAGTGCGAGTTCTGGCTCTGCAAGGTGCACTTTCTGGGGCACGTGATTTCTGGTGATGGCATTTCTGTGGACCCTGCCAAGGTTGAGGCAGTAGCGCAGTGGCCGAGGCCGAGGTCTGTGACGGAGATCCGGAGTTTCTTGGGACTTGCGGGCTATTATCGCCGATTTATCCAAGATTTTTCTCGCATTGCGGCCCCGATGACTAGACTCACGTGGAAGGATGTGCCTTTCGTCTGGTCCGAGGAGTGTGAGCAGAGCTTCAGGGAACTGAAGAGATTGCTCACCTCGGCTCCGGTGTTGATTTTACCTTCTGGATCGGGAGGTTTTGTGGTGTGTACAGACGCTTCCGGGGTCGGATTGGATGCTGTGTTAATGTAGCATGGTAGAGTGGTGGCTTATGCATCTCGGCAGCTAAAGCCCCATGAGGAGAACTACCCTACCCATGACCTTCAGTTGGCGGCGGTGATCTTCGCGCGGAAGATCTGGAGGCATTATCTGTACGGTGAGAAGTTCGAAGTATTCACTGACCATCAGAGTTTGAGGTATGTGTTCTCGCAGAGGGACCTGAACCTCAGGCAAAGGCGTTGGATGGAGTTCATGAAGGATTGTGACTTCACCCTGTTTTATCAGTCGGGCAAGATGAATGTCGTCATCGATGCCTTGAGTCGGAAGGTCGCGGTCAGTGCCTTGATGTTGAGGAAGTGGAGGCTCTGGGAACAAGTGCCCGAAGTATCTTTCAGGCTCAAGATTCCCCAGGAGCCAGGGTTGGCAGTGCTTGCGAGTTTGACTGTCACTCCTGCTATCCGTCGTCAGGTGACAGAGGCTCAGCATGCGGACCCCGAGTTGCCCCGGATTTTGGCGATGACTGATGTGGAGCTCGGCGAGGACGGTGCTGCGAGGTTTCGTGGCAGGCTGTACGTCCCAACCGAGGAGCAGGTTCACCGTGCGGTGTTGCGCGAGGCTCATGGGAGCAGGTACACCGTACACCCGGGTGCGACGAAGATGTATCGGAACTTGCGGAGGTAGTTCTGGTGGCCTGGCATGAAGAGAGATGTCGCCGAGTTTGTGGCCAGGTGCCTGATCTGTCAGCAGGTGAAGGCGGAGCATCAGCGACCAGTAGGTACTCTCCAGCCCTTGGATGTTCCTGCGTGGAAGTGGGACCACGTGACCACGGATTTTATGGTGGGGTTGCCGAGGACCCCGAGTGGACAGACAGTATTTGGTTGCTGGTGGATAGGTTGACGAAGGTGACTCGGTTGTTGCCGGTCAAAGTCAGTTGGAGCGTGTCCAAGTTGGCTCGTCTTTATGTGGAGCGGATCGTTCCGTTACATGGGGTTCCCATTTCGATCGTGTCGGATCGGGATCCGCGCTTCACTTCTGGATTCTGTAGGAGTTTCCAGCGAGCCCTTGGCACGGAGTTGGATTTTAGCTCGGTGTATCATCCTCAGTCAGATGGTCAGTCAGAGAGGACCATCCAAACTTTGGAGGACATGCTGAGATCCTGCTGCCTAGAGTGGCAGGGGAGTTGGATTCACCACCTACAGTTGGTGGAGTTTGCCTATAACAATAGCTATCATTCGAGCATTGGTATGGCTCCTTATGAGGTATTGTATGGGCGTCCTTGCCGGACTCCACTTGACTGGTTTGAGGTTGGTGAGCGTGTTTTGACGGGACCAGAGTTGGTGCAGCAATGTGTGGATGTGGTGCACGTGGTTCGTCAGAACATGTTGGCGGCCCAGTGTCGGCAGAAGAGTTATGCTGACCGGAGGAGGCAGCCCCTCGAGTTCGCCGTGGGCGATCATGTGTTCTTGAGAGTTTCTCCGATGAAGGGGGTGATGCGTTTTGGACGGCGTGGGAAGCTGAGTCCCAGCTATATTGGTCCTTTTGTGATTATGGAGCGCATCGGTGAGGTTGCTTATCGGTTGCAGTTACCCCCTGAGTTGGCGTCGGTGCATGACGTGTTCCACGTCTCGATGTTGCAGAAGTATATGCCCGATGGCTCTCATGTGCTCGAGATTTCTATTTGGCCCGAGGTGACTCCAGATCTTTCTCTCCCAGAGTTTCCGATCCGCGTGGAGGCTAGGCGAGAGCAGCACCTGCGGAACAAGGTTATCCCCTTGGTAAAGGTGGTGTGGCAGCGGCACTCTGGTGGTGAGGCTTCTTGGGAGCATGAGGATGAGATGCGTCAGCAGTTCTCATACCTGTTTGAGTGAGTCTTCCTCTTCTTTCCCCTTGGGTTCTTCACAATTTCGAGGATGAAATTCCTTAAGGGGGGAGGGCTGTAATATCCCGGACCTTTTGGATCCTTCTTCTTGGGTCCCGATCTGGTTTTCGGAGTGTCCAGCTCTGTTGTGTCTGAAATTTTGTTTCGGACATCTTTAGTGTTCAGATCGGTGCGATCCGGAGTCGTTTCGAAGGCCCGAAAGCGCTCCGCGATTTTTTCGCACGTATTTTCTGATTTCCGGTGTGTGTTTCGGTAATTCCTTCGGAACCTCGCTGCGGGTGAACCGAGTCGTTCACCTGGGCACGAGTGGTACCGTTGCGATCGATGCGTTCCGAAGATTTCGGAAACGTAATTTTCTATTTTTTGGTATTTTCTGGATTTTACGGAATTTCTATAAATACCCCCCTTTTTTCTCTCCCCCTCACCCTTCTTCTTCTTCTTCCTCCTCCCCACCGTGAGCTCTCCCTCTCCCTCTCTCTCTCCCATTCGATCGCGGCAAGCTCCCTTCCGGCTGCAGACGGCGGCGGGGCGACGGCACGGCGACGTGGGCGGCGGCGAGGCGATCGTGGGGGCGTGCGGTGCTCGTGGGAAGCGTGAAGGAGCGGGATTTTCCAAAGCAATTTCTTGCGTTCGTGGACGATCTGGCAGAGCATTCGCTCCATTGAGGTAGGGTGACGTTCCCTAGCCCCCCGCCGTTCATTTCCGTGATTTATAGGCCGAGGGGAGGCCGAGAGAGGTGTGATTGAGCGGGTTTGGGGTTTTCTATGATTTGGAGAGAGCTCGCCCGATCTATGGATTTGATGCATGATTTCACGTTTTGATGACCTAGAATCATGCTAGGGGTCCCCAGGGGTCTTCCCCGTTGATTTCCCCCTCTCCGGTGGAGGCATGGGGGCGTGGTTGGAGTTTTTGGGCTTTTCCCGCCGTCTTACCGTCGGGCGGGTGTGACGCGCTTGGAAGGGTGCGTCACATGCCCTTTGTTTAGCCATTGGGGGTCAGGGACTGTGACGGTCCCACGATAGACCGCCACAGGCGTGTGACGCGCCTGGGTTGGGCCGTCAGAGGCGCCCCGACCGTTGGCATCCGACCGTTGAATTGACCGTTGGGGGTCAAGGCGTGTGACGCACCAGGGCTGGTGCGTCACAGCCTTGTGACGGCCCAGGGTGGGTGCGTCAGAGCCATTTTACCCCCAGGCCGTGTAACGCACTAAGGCAATAATCAAATTTAAATTCAAAATTTAAACATGCCAATAATTTAAATTTAAATTCAAACTAATTATCCAATAATTTTGTTTGAAAGTAAATTTAAAATAATACAATTATCCTCAATTAGTAATTTTCTAAAATTTAAAATTTGAATTTAACAATTATCTAATAATTAAAATTCAAATAATTGAATTTTTTTTACATTAACTTCAATAAAATTCAAATTTTGAATTTTCTAATTATCTAATAATTAAAATTTTAAAAATTGAAATTTACTGAAGTAACTTCAATTATTACCATTTTATCTCGAGGTAAATAGTAATTATCTCACCTCGGTAAATTCAACACGGTTAAATAAAATTTAACATTTGACATTTACCATCGAGATAACATAATTAACCTACTAGATAAAATCTGATTTAATTTACTGTGTATTTTCATATATATATATATATATCATATATATATATATGTACAATTTTAAGCACACAATAAATTAAAAACAAAAAATAATATTTTTTAAATTAAAAAAAATTGGGCGGACTGACCCGCCCGCGCGCGGCACGGGCGCTGACCCGCCTGCGCGTGGGGCGGGCTCCGCCCCGCGTTGCGGGCGTGACCCGCAATGCTGGCGCCCGCCACGCGGTCGCTCTGCGTGGGCGGCGCCCGCCACCCGGGTGCCCCGCGTGGGCTGCGCCCGCTGGCGCACTGCGCCCTGGGCGAACGCCCAGGGCGTAGTGCGCCCAAACCGGGCCGGCACAATTTTTTTTTTAAAAAAAAAATTACTCCAGCGATGCCCAGCATCCTGGAAGAACGGAGATGCCCAGCATCCCCTTCTAGCAATAACAATTGAAGATTTTAATTGCCCCTAAAACATGGTTCTATACGATGATAAAACACCGACCAGAGCGCAAACCTGGCTCTGATACCACTGTAAGGTTTTGCACAGCACCTACGGGCGATGCAGCGGATAACAAAAATTCATTTGCCCGATCCCGGTGTTATGGAAACCTTAATCTGTGCTCTAATCGGTTTTTCTAAGACTCCAACCCGCCTAATTACAGGTTGAGTGTTTATACCTTGCGCGGAACGACGCTGTCCGCTATGCCCGATGCCGAATACCGAGCCGCACAACTGCACGGCCTCTAGAGCAGATCCACACAGACCCTTCTGCAGTGACGGTACCCCCGACACGGACCTTCCCCGACCCTTTCACCTTCTGGAAAGAGAGAGAGCAAGAGGAAGGAAGGGGGGAGAGGAGCTAATCCTCTTCCTTAGGCTAATTGCTTGATTAAGCCTTTTGAAAGAACAACCTCCGAATGAGCTCACGTAAGGATCTATATATAGAGTTTAGGCATTTCTGAAAAGGGCTCCAAAAGACTGAAACTGTATATATGTCCTATCTACTATTATACATATGTATTAAGCTCCATTTACACTCCTTTCTAAAAGAAATTAAATAGAAATAATACATACATTTATATAATAATAATCCGTCACCCAAGAATCCATTGTGTGTGATCCTCTAGGCCCATAGTCACTCTAGTTTAAGGCCCATTAACTTCTAATTCCTAATTAGAAGTAAATTAAACGTATTCTTCGCTTCTACTAGAGTCGAATAATAGTTTAATTTATTCCGAACCTTCGATCACGTTGGGTCAAGTAAATCCGCGTGATCCTAGAGGACGCCGGGTTTAAACCAGCATGTCTGGTACCTGTAAGTCCACAGTTACCGCATCGATATAATCCATCGCTCCTTCTATGAGTCTGGTACGATCTAGGGTATGGTTTCTGTCAAACCCCATAATCGTGCCATTTGACTATGACCTCCTTAAAGTGTATGACGTCCGTTCTAAACGAACTCACACGACCCTAGCCAGGGATTTAACGGAGCGTCAATGTCATGACCCATTAACTGTCTGATATATACCCGATAGTGAGCGATCCCTTCTTGACCATTGACGATCTTCACACGTATCCTGGAGTGGTTAACGACTAGGTAACTCATGACTTATGGTTAAAGTCACTTAGCTAAGAAATTAAACCATTTCAGTGCTCGTATAAGATTCGATCAATGTCTCAGGTCAAAGGACCAACGATGCTACTGAGACAGTTGGATCTTCAGTTGACATTAGGTATAATCAACTATCTGAAGATCCAATAGCGGATCAGTTCAGTGTACATCCTCCAAGGACATACACCTACACATATGTGTTGGTGTCCCGCACCAATGACCATGAGACTGGTCACTGACACATCATGTGTACTGATTTAATAGGTAATCAAATTCCCCAAGTGATTACCCTCCAACCAGGAACAGTTTAAGGCATATGTACATGTAAAGTCAATCTCATGTTCGAGATCACATCTTGAGCTGACTTTACAACCACATATCCTAGGGACAACATAAAGTAACACAATCGCATATTTACGCTCAAACACCACTTTATTAATAATGAACAAGATCGTACATTTATCGGGTCTACCCGACCCTAAATTGGCATGTAGCACACCAACACTAACAATCTCCCACTTGAACTACAGCCAATTGCCCACAACTTTGAGGCCCATCTTATCCCGATGATGCTCAAATACAGTCTGTGTCAAAGGCTTAGTCAGTAGATCTGTTATGTTGTCTTCTGACGGTACACGTTCTACCGCCACATCTCCACGATCAACAATCTCCCGAATAAGGTGAAAGCGCCTGAGAATATGCTTTGACCTTTGGTGAGATCTCGGTTCTTTTGCTTGGGCGATGGCCCAATTATTATCACAAAATAATGGGATGGAAGCTGATATCTCGGGAACTACGCCAAGTTTCAAGATGAATTTCTTCATCCAGACGGCTTCCTTAGCAGCTTCAACTGCAGTAATATATTCTGCCTCAGTCATCGAGTCTGCAGTCGTATCTTGCTTGGAGCTTCTCCAACTGACTGCCCCTCCATTCAACATGAATACAAATCCAGACATGGATTTGCAGTCATCTGGATCTGACTGGAAATTAGAATCTGTGTAAGCTCTAAGCTGTAGGTCCTCTCCTCCATAAAGCAGAAAAAGATCCTTAGCCCTTCGCAGGTACTTAAGGATACCCTTTACTGCCTTCTAGTGCTCTTCGCCTAGATTTACCTGATATCTACTGACAATGCTTAAAGTATTGGCAACATCAGACCGTGTACATAGCATTGTATACATGATTGACCCTATCGCCGAAGCATAGGGTACCTTATTCATGTGTGCCATCTCCTCAGAAGTTTTAGGACTCATCCCCTGGGATAGACAAATTCCATGTCTCATGGGAATAAGACATCTTTTGGAATTTTCCATCCTAAACCTTTTGAGGATAGTGTCTATGTACATGGATTGGGATAATCCTAGCATCCTTTTAGATCTATCTCGATAGATACTTATGCCCAGCACATAGGATGCTTCTCCCAAATCCTTCATGGAGAAAGTTTTGGACAACCAAAATTTAGTTGATGTCAACATCTCTACATCATTCCCAATGAGTAAGATGTCATCAACATAAAGGACCAAGAAGGTCACAGAGCTCTTACTGACCTTCTTGTAAACACATGGTTCATCTTCATTCCGAATGAAGTTGAAAGATTTGACAGCCTCGTCAAATCTTAAGTTCCAGCTTTTAGATACCTGCTTTAATCCATAAATGGACCTTTGAAGTTTACATACCTTATTAGACTGTAGCTTGGAGGTGAATCCTTCAGGCTGTACCATGTACACCTCTTCTGACAGATTTCCATTAAGAAAAGCTGTCTTCACATCCATTTGCCAGATCTCATAATCCAGGTATGTAGCAATGGCAAGGAAGATTCTGATTGACTTAACCATGGCTACCGGCGAAAAAGTCTCGTCATAGTCAATGCCTTGCCATTGACGATATCATTTCGCCACTAGTCTAGCCTTGTATGTGTCAACCTGTCCATCTGCATCGATTTTCCTTTTGAAAATCCATTTGCAGCCGATAGGTGTGAACGTCTCACGTGGTGGACTGAGAGAGAGATGTGGTTTCTCCCTCTTAGTGAAAGAAAAAAATGATGAAACGCGTGCGTAAAAAGTGGGTGATATGGGAAAAGATGGAGAGTACGACCTAAAAAGACTTACCGGACTCCGATAAAGGGCGGAGATGGAGATCCGAAGATCCTCTTGCGCAAACTAAAATCCTTTCCCGATAGACGTGGTCTACCGTTCCGTGAGTAGTTTTTCATATACCGAGTTCGTATGCTGGGACTCTACATAGTAAAAATTGGCGGACACAAAGACATACATAGACTCGGAATTTGGAACGGCATATCACTCCTCACACAATTGTAATAACAGGAATATAACAGAGAGTAAACAGACCGCCACAGAACATTGATCCTGCGGGGTTTTAACAGTAATATAACAAAGCGTAAAAGAAAAGTGCTGAAAGTAAATGACCACGGTGAAATGACTCACCGCGGCCAATTATAGTACAAACAGACCCGTGCGGGATTTAGCTATCCGCGGGTATTATAGACATAAAATAAAAATTACTACAAGCACGCGTTCTGTGGTGTGATCGCCAGGGACCGAGGGTCCCGAACTGGTTGATCGCTTTTGCCTTTGATGCGGGAGTTGCGTGGGTTCCTTCTTCCTCTTCATTCGACAGGTCGAAGAAGAGGGCTTTTAACTGGTTATCCTGCAAAATGAACAAACACAGAAATAACAATTAAGTGAGAACGATAATATGATATGATAACAATTCATGAAATAAAACACTAATAACTGAAGAATAGACTAAAAATACAATAAAATGATAAAAGTAACAAACGAAGCCGCTGATGGTGATGCAAGCACGGGGGGCAAGCAAGCGGTGGGACGAAACGGCTTCCCTCGTGTACGGGGACACGCGGGAACGCTGATTGGGCCGAAGGCCGCTTTTATTTCTGCACAAATTCAAAAGGGGTAAAATAAGACTAATATAGAGGAACACAATAATATTTACATAGATATATATAACTATCCACATACATATTTAAACATATATATGTATATGATATATATATTTATTTATTTATACACTAATATACACATGTATAAACATATATATATATGTATATATTTATACATAGATATACATATCTATATGTATGATGTAAAGTATATATATATGATATATAAGAGATATATATATAGGGTGTCTACATCTATATAACATAAACAGAGAGAAATAGAGAGAGAGCACCTAAGGAGGGAGAAGATAGCGGAAAGAAAGAGAGAGGGGGAGTTTCTGGCGACAGAGAGAGAGACAGAAAGGAGAGAGATGGGAAGAAACAGAACAAAGAGAGAAGAGGGAATAAAATAATAAAAAAATAAAACAAAAGAAAGAGAGGGAGGGGGGATACGAATGAGAGAAAGAGGGAGAGGGAGAGAGCAGACGAAGGGGGGTTAAAAAAATAAAAAAAGGAATGAGAAGGAGATCGAGAGAGAGAGAGATGAGAGGGGAGAGAGGGAAACAGAGAGAGGGAGAGAGAAGAGAGAGAGAGAGAGACGGTGGGATGAGGAGGAGAGAGAGGGGGAGAAAGAGAGAGAGGGAGGAGGATTAAAAAAATAAAAAAAAGAAGTGAGAGAGAGGGAGATCAAGAGGGAGAGAGAAAGACGAGAGGAAGAGGACGCGAGACGGGAGCCGCGGCAAGGAGGGCGGCGATGGGAGCCCGGACGGAGGTCGGAGACGGCGGTGCAGTCGGTGGGGGCTCGCGGGCGTCGGTGATGAGGAAGGCGACCGGCGACAGCGGAGGGTGGTCGCGGCGGCTCTGCGGCAGGGGTGCGGTCGTGGTGCCGGGGGCGTGGTTCACGGCGCCGTGGTGCTGTCGGCCAGTGGAGGAACGACAGACGACGACGGGAGGTGGCTGGAGATGGTCCAGCGGTGATGCATGCAAGGGCGACGACGACGGCCCAGTGGACGTCACGGCGGTGATGCAGTGGAGGGGGGAGGGGCGATGCGGTGGCCTCCGTGGCGAGGCGGACGACGTGGGCGTGGAGAGGGACGGTGGCCGCGTATGGTGTGCAGTGGCAGTGGCTGGGGGTGCAACGGCGGAGGAGCTGGGCAACGGCGGCCGGTGCGGTGCTGCGGGCGAGATGGAGGAGAGCGACGGTGGCTTCACGGCAGGGGGCTTGCTGCAGCCGGCGGTGAAGGTGATGACGGGCGTGGGTGGCCGACGGCGGCCTCGCGGGTTGCGGCGTGAAGGGTGTCAGCAGGGTGGAGCAGGGAGGTGGCCGCGGCGGGACACGATGGCGATGGCAGCGGGAGGTGGCTGGTTCGCGAAGGATAGGTGCAGACGGACGATGACGACAGTCGTGGGGCTTTGCCGTGGCGGTGGCGGGTGCAGTGGAGTTAGCTCGCTTGGCGGTGTGAGGGTTGTGGCTGGGGGCGGAGCAGAGGCCAGTGGAGTGGGGATGGCTGTGGGTTGCTGCTGGAGAGGTGATGCTTCGGAGGGAGGTGTAGGAGGCGACGGGAGGAGATGATGTGGAGAGAGATGGGTGAAGATAGGCTTCGATGGGGTTGGCAGTGAAGTGGAGAGGGACGTGAGGGGGGAGAGATTCCCCGTGTCCGGCTGCTAGGTGTACAAGAGAGAGGGGGATAGCGAAAGAAGAGATGAGGTAAGAGAGACACATGTGGTTGCTACTTAAAGTGTGTACGAGTGGTGGGTTGTTAAGTGTGAGAGTGGATTAATTAAGTGGAGATAAGAGTGGGAGAGTGATGGCTGCTCGTAAAGAGATAATAAGTGGAGACAAGGAGGAAGAGGTTCACGTGGGCTAGAAGTTGACATGAGATAAGAGAGGGGATTACGTGGATATGTTAGAAAGTGGGGTGATTAGTGTGTAAGATAGTAGAAAGATAATGGGAGGATTAGTGAGAAATTAATTAATAGAATTAATATATATAGATAAGTGGGATGATTATTTATATAAAGTATACATATATATATATATAGATTAATAGAATTACATATAAAATTCACATACAAAATATATATTGACTATTAATAACACATATTACCTATATACACATAACTATATACATTTCTTTTTTATTATTTATTATTTTTTTATTTTTTTTATTTTTATTTTTACACAGTCAAAATTGTAGAAATTATTCAAATAAGTGAAAATGTAAGCCATGTTGGGGTATCGTAGCATAATATGAAATTTACTAGTGAAAAATGTGAAAATAGCGTGTCTACAGCTGTCCCGCCTTGGCATCTGCTTTGTAGGGACAGGACATGTAATAGAATGGAATGAAATGTATGGAATGAAATGGAGTGGAGTGAAAAGTAGGTACCAAGGTGTGATGAGACACGCCTTCATCATTTTCCTGATGGTAATCTTTCCCGAGTTTTACCGAAGTAACCTTGAAGAAGGTCCTCCGAAATCAGCCATTGTTTGGATGGTAACAAACAAGAAATGACAAAATGTGCTCTGGGGCACAAACAAAAGGGGACCAACTTCACGGTGCGGAAGTACCTGGGTCGTAGGCCTACATGGTGAGGACACGCGCCGCATCACTCGACAGAGCACACGGAGCACGTCAGCATCTCTTTGGCTAGGCGACTACGGCATCGACTAGAGGATCTTTCTTCTCATTTGAGGCCATGATGGGCCTTGGTTTAGTCCCTGCGTGGACACTTTTATTAGTGGTGTGGACCTCTGTAGGCCAATTGGGGCCAATTAGGCTTTACTTGAGTCTTTTATGCTTATTAGGTAGTAGTTGGGGTTATTGGGCCACTTCCTTGGTTCAAGCCTTGGCCCATTGGGCATGGCTGCCCAACCTTGGCTTGGCCCACCTGGAGATGTGCGCCCCCATCCTTAGGGTTAGGGTTTGGGCGCCCCCCTCCCCTCTTTCCCTCCTCTTGGAAGGTGGCAGCCGCCCCTCTCCTAGATTTTAGGAAGAGGGGTGCGGCCCCCCCTTTCCTTCCCCTTTCGGTCACCCCCCCTCCCTCCTTTGGCCGCCCCCATCCCCCAATCCACTCCTAGATTCTAGGAGTGGTGCGCACCCCCTTTCCCCCCTAGCCCATTGCGCATTCCCCCTTTCCCTTGTGGCTAGGGTTTCAAACCTAGCATTTCCCCTCCCCATATAAAAGATCTCATGTAATTTTTGGAGGAATTAATGAATACATGAACTATTTTGATTGAGCAGCCTTTGGCGCAGCCACCCCTTGGAGAGGGCGACCCTCTCTTCCTCCTCTGCTCCTGCGACGGGAGCAACCCCGGGGTGCGACTCCCCATCCCCTCGGTGCGACGCCGAGGTTCTTCCTCCCTTCTACTTCGTCTCCGGTTCGAGTTCGCGTGTTCCAGATTCGGCCCCGAGTTGCAGCGGCGTCCCCATCCGGTGCGGATCGAATCCGAGCCCCTCCTTTTTTTGGTGGATACATCTACGAGTCGGCAGCGCGTGGGCTTTGGTTTCGCCTCGATCCGAGGTCGGCACCACCCGTGGCGAGTTTTCTCGTGAGCTAGCGCAGGAGCCTCCCTCTCTGCGCGCCCAGATCCACCCTCCTTCTTGCGAAAATTCCACAGGACGGACAACGCCGAGTTTGGAGCTGATTTCTTCAGGGTTTGTACCTCTCGTCGTCCTCTTTCCAACGCCACCAACCTCGTCTCATTCCGACGTCCGAGCTGTTCGTGGCGTCCGTTCCCGTGAGGTCGCGCGGGTCTGCCCAGTCCACCCGGTGCCAGGACAACCGGCGATTTCCAAAGTTCACAGCGTCCAACCACGACCAGATCTGATCGAGCTCTTTGGTCCGGACCTGCTGCTCTGCGTCCCCGACGTCCTCCCACAAGCGGGGCCTCGTTCGCCTACCGGAGCAGCGAGTTACCATTTTCCCCGCTTGACAGCGCAGTTCTGGGAGCAGATTCCTTGTCCCCACTTGCAGGTGCGGCCACGGCTTCCACGGACGGAATCTGAGCACGCCTTTTGGCCGAGGCTTCCTCCTGCGACCTAACTACGCGCCCTCACTGACGGTGCCCCAATCGGACTCCGGATCCATTCGTGGGAACGTTTACCACCGAGTCGCGCGTTGCTGCGATTCTGCCGATCGTCATCCGGACCCTCCTCGTGGCCAACCCTTCACCGAGTGCTGCCCGTCAGCCCGTGTATCGGCCGCCCCGAATGGAATTGTTGTAGCCTGTTATCTCCCTGCGAGGAGTGGGCACCATTGCTGGCTTGTACCTATTCTTTCATTGTGTGTATCGGGGTTGTCGGTCTCGGCCGGGGTTCCTTCCCCACGCCTAGGCGTGGAGGTACGTGCGACGCTTCCCCTCCTTGGCATTTTGCTTTACTAGTATGTGATCTTGTATGCCGCGTGAGAGTGTAGGGATCCTAGCTAGCATTCAACACCGCGAGATCGTGAGTGAGAGTATCCCATTCCGTGGCCCTAGTCGAGCACCGAGCTCGGACTAGACTCCTATAGTTGCGCGTCGGCTCCTTTGCCGCTTTGATCCACTCGCTTCCCTCACAGGGACGACCGTGGACTTGGGTTTCTTGTTGAGAGACGCCTCTCTTCAGAGGAATAGTACGGAGGTCGATCACTCGGCTTGCCTTGTCACGTGTGAGTGCTGGCCGCACTTGGTCTTCATCATAGGTTTAGTCTATTTGTCAGTTCCGTCCCGCGTCAAATTTGGTATCAGAGCATGGTCGTCCAGTTTGTCCCTACAGACTGAGGTCCTAGGCCATGTCGAGTCATTAGATTTGCTGGAGTTCATTTGAGTCCATAGGTCTACTACTTGCATTGGAGTCCTTTGTTGCGTTAGGAGTTTTCTGTCTAGGTTCGTGTCTAGTACCCTTTCATCCTTGTCCCTTAGAGTCTTGCATGCCCACCCGGCGTGGTACATCCTACCATCGCCCTATCCAGATGGCTGACCCTAGGAATCCCGTCCCAGATGACCTATCCCTGCGGGAGATGATCGAGACCCTGAGTCTCCACTTTAGGGACCACGCCGATCGGATGGAGGGCCGGATGAAGGCCATGGAGGATCGGCTGGGAGATGTGGAGGGTCGGGTTGAGGCCTCTAACCGGACCATCCAAGGTCTGGTTGATCGCCCCCAGGGTAGAGCCCCACCGGTAGATGTTCCCGAGCAGGCCCATGGCCAACGTGACCCTGCTCCTCGACCCGACCAGCCTAGGGGAGGCAATAGGAGACCCCACGTGCATGAGGTAGATGATTTTGGGTCCGATAATGAGAGTGAGGGCTATGGCCGTGATCGCCAAGGCCATCGGTATTATAGGGATGAGGAAGATGAGCGTCTCCTTAGATCCGTGCGGGTGGACCCTCCTACCTTTGATGGGTCATTGGACCCCGATGTTTTTAGTGATTGGGCTGCTAGTATGGATCGTTATTTTGAGTGGGTCGACATGGCAGAACATCGGAAAGTCCGATATGCCAAGATGAAGTTGATTGGAAGGGCCCAAACCTACTGGGCCAATGTGGAGAGCCTAGTGAGACGTCAGGGCACACCCCCGATTGAGACGTGGGTAGATATGAAAGAGAAGCTCCGGCAGAAGTACGTCCCTCGTTCCTACTGCCACCGGTTAGTTGATCGGTGGCAGACCCTTAGTCAGGGGAACCGGCCTGTGGCAGAATACATCGCCGAATTTGATGATTGTCTCCTGCGATGTGGAGTCTCGGAGGAAGCCATCATGACTATAGCCCGCTTCCGTCGAAGACTGCGACGGAACCTCCAGATTGAGTTACTCCGCCGCCACGTGGCTACCTTAGATGAGGCGTACCAGGTCGCTCGTGATATGGAGCTGTTTGAGTTTGAGTTTGTGCCCGATCAGCGCCCCGCTCCCACATACCCTCGTGGGACGGACTCTCGCACTAGCACAGGACAGTATGCGAGGGGACCCGTGGCCCGACCACAGGACCCCACTCGTCCGGATTTTGCTCCTAGGCCCCGGCCTCCACCTCCCCAGAGGGACTATCCACCTCGCCCCCAGGCCCCTGCTCCCGCACCCCCTCGGCCCCAGCAGCCCACTATTCCTACCCGACCTCAGCTTCCACCACCCCCGGCCCGTCGTGATGACAAGGGAAAGGGGCCGATGATTGGTGGAGCACCGCAGGGCTCTAGGCCTCGTGGAGATTGTTATCGATGCGGGGGGGTCGGCCATTATGCTGCTCTGTGCCCTTCTCGGCAGCAGACCGTGGCCTTTGGAGATACCTCAGCAGGTGAGGCCGCACCCGAGGTCGAGCCTGTCAGTTATGAGGCAGACCCAGAGCTCGCCGAGGAGTTCTTTGATGAGTTGTTAGAGGGAGAGTCGTCAGGTGTCCAGGGCACGCAGTGTCAGGATGGTGTTCAGCTAGGTGTTGTCAGGTGCGTCTTGACCCAGCCTTTGGTGAGTGATGACTGGCGTCGCACCACCATTTTTCACACCTTTTGCAGGCTGGGTGGGAAGGTCTGTAAGGTGATTATTGATAGTGGGAGTTGCATTAATGCCATTTCCACGGGTACAGTGAAACGCTTGGGGTTAACCCCCGTGGACCATCCCTCCCCTTATCGTGTGTCATGGGTAGACACCACCTCTATTCCAGTCAGGCAGCGATGTCTGGTGCCTTTGCAGTTCCACGCCTACCAGGAGGAGATTTGGTGTGACGTGTTGCCTACGGAGGTAGGCAGCATTATCTTAGGGAGACCCTGGCTTTTCGATAGAGATGCTACCCTCCATGGCCGGTCGAACACATGCACCTTCGATCACAAAGGCCAGAGGATCACCCTTCATCCATCCCAGCCGACACGCCCTCCCGTTCGGGGTCCCACTTGGCCTAGTACCCCCAGCACTGATATTCCTGGGCCCAGTACCCCATCTTTGGCTCCGACCACGACACCCCCTCCTGTTGCTCCCACCCCGATTGATCCTCCGACTAGGAGGCTGATGCTTATTAGTCCCCGGGAGATGGAGCGCGAATTCATTAGAGGGGACCCCATCTACGCTGTCGTTGTTCGGGAGAGGGTTAGTGAGGCGGAGGGTGAGCTCCCTTCTGATGTTGCTGTTATCCTTCAGGAGTTTTCTGATGTTTTCCCTGCTGAGTTGCCTGAGGGCCTTCCCCCCATGCGGGATATACAGCACGCTATTGATTTGATCCCGGGGTCATCTCTACCCAACTTACCCCATTTTAGGATGAGCCCCGCTGATCATGCTGAGCTCCTGCGTCAGATTGAGGAGTTACTGGCTAGGGGATACATTCGTGAGAGCATGAGCCCTTGTGCCGTCCCTGCATTACTTGCCCCAAAGAAAGACGGTACTTGGAGGATGTGTGTAGACAGCCGTGCAATCAATAAGATCACGGTGAAGTACAGATTTCCCATTCCCCGCTTGGATGATATGTTGGATATGATGGCGGGAGCCACTGTGTTTTCCAAGATAGATTTAAAGAGTGGCTATCACCAGGTGAGAGTCAGGCCTGGTGATGAATGGAAGACGGCCTTTAAGACCAAGGATGGTCTTTATGAGTGGCTGGTCATGCCCTTTGGGCTGACCAATGCTCCCAGCACCTTTATGCGGCTGATGACCCAGGTTCTACGGCCATTGATTGGGGTCTTCGTGGTTGTCTATTTCGATGATATTCTCATTTATAGCCGCACCCGGGAGGACCACCTAGAACACCTTAGGCAGGTCTGTCTTATTCTGAGGAGAGAGAGCCTTTATGCTAACCCGAAGAAGTGTGCTTTCATGACTACACAGGTCACTTTCTTGGGGTTCATTGTATCTAGTGATGGAGTCTCCGCCGACCCGGAGAAGGTCAGGGCTATAGTGGAGTGGCCCGAACCTCGCACCCTGCACGATGTCCGTAGTTTTCACGGGCTGGCGACCTTCTATCGCCGATTCATTCGAGGTTTCAGTTCCATCACCGCCCCCATCACTGATTGCATTCGAAAAGGGGCGTTTGAGTGGACCAGGGCCGCTTCGGCTGCATTTGCGCTCCTCAAGGAGCGCATGACCCAGGCACCTATCCTTCGTCTACCGGATTTCACGAAGGTGTTTGAGGTCTCTTGCGATGCCTCTGGGGTTGGTATTGGAGGAGTTCTGAGTCAGGAGGCTCACCCCGTTGCCTTTTTTAGCGAGAAGTTGTGCGATGCCCGACTGCGTTATTCTACATACGACAAGGAGTTCTACGCAGTCGTGCAGGCTCTGCGGCATTGGAGACACTATCTTCTACACCAGGAGTTCGTCCTATTTTCTGATCATGAGGCACTCCGATATCTCCATGCCCAGAAGAAACTCAACTCTCGTCATAGTCGTTGGGTAGAGTTCCTCCAGGAGTATACTTTTGTGCTGAGGCACAAGGCCGGTGTGGAGAACCGGGTAGCTGATGCTTTGAGCCGCCGTGCTCACCTTTTGACCACCATGAGTGTAGAGGTGGTGGGGATGGATAGGATGAGGGAGTTGTACGCTGATTGTCCGGACTTCGGTCCGATCTACACCACCCTCCAGGCAGGCCCGTCCCGAGAGTATTCGGATTACATGCTGCATGACGATTATCTTTTCCATGGGAGTCGCTTATGTGTTCCGCGGACCTCGGTTCGCGATTTTCTTGCTTGGGAGATGCATGCTGGCGGTCTAGCCGGCCACTTCGGCCGGAATAAGACCATCGAGGCAGTTGAGCATCGCTTCTATTGGCCTAGCCTGAAGCGTGATGTTGCCCGGATCGTGGCCCAGTGCCGCATTTGCGCTATGGCCAAGCAGAGGAAGCAGAATACTGGCCTGTATACTCCCCTCCCCGTGCCGGACAGTCCATGGCAGGACATCAGCATGGACTTTGTGTTAGGTCTGCCCCGTACCTCGCGTCGTCATGATTCCATTTTCGTGGTGGTAGACAGGTTCTCTAAGATGGCTTTGTTTATTCCCTGTTCCAAGACATCTGACGCCTCTAGAGTTGCCCGTCTGTTCTTCACTCATTGTGTCTCCCGATTTGGGCTTCCACGTACCATAGTGTCTGATAGGGATGTGCGTTTCACGAGCTACTTTTGGAAAACCCTTTGGCATATGATGGGCACCCAGCTGAAATTCTCCACCGCCTACCACCCCCAGACCGATGGTCAAACAGAGGTAGTCAATAGGAGTTTGGGGGATCTTCTTAGGTGCCTAGTGCGTGATCGTGTCGGGGACTGGGACTTGGTTCTGCCTTTAGCAGAGTTTGCTTATAATGACTCGGTCAATAGGTCTACAGGTCTGAGCCCTTTTGAGATTGTTACTGGTCGTAGACCTAGGAAACCGATAGATTTGGTCCCCTTACCCATCCAGGCCCGTGTCTCTGAGTCAGCTGAGTCCTTTGCAGAGCATATTAGGCAGTTGCATGAGCATATACGTCGTCATATAGAGGCCAGCAACGCACGTTATAAGGAATTAGCTGACGCGCATCGACGCACCCGTGAGTTCCAAGTGGGAGAGTACGTCATGATCAGGGTTAGACCTGAACGGTTCCCTTCGGGGGCCGTGAAGAAACTCCAGGACCGCGGTGCAGGACCCTTCCGAGTTCTGAAGCGAATAGGGTCGAATGCGTATGAGATTGAGCTACCAGACGACTATGGGATCAGTTCGACGTTCAATGTCTCTGATCTGGTGGCATATCGGGATCCCGCGGTGATTCCCAGTGAGCTTTTTGGGCCTACCCCTCCTGTTGAGAGCATTACACCATCTGAGCGTCCACCTCCTCCAGCCCCATTACAGACACGCGAGCATATAGATTGCATACTGGATGAGCAGGTGACCACGACCAGGAGTGGAGCCTACCAGCGCTTCCTAGTGCGTTGGAGAGGGCGCCCTGCGACAGACGACGCCTGGATCACACGTGGAGAGCTGGAGAGGATCGACCCGGACCTGCTGGAGCGCTACTTGAGCGACCGTGACCCTTACTCGACGGGGTCGAGTTCTTCCCACCCGGGGAGAATTGGTGAGGACACGCGCCGCATCACTCGACAGAGCACACGGAGCACGTCAGCATCTCTTTGGCTAGGCGACTACGGCATCGACTAGAGGATCTTTCTTCTCATTTGAGGCCATGATGGGCCTTGGTTTAGTCCCTGCGTGGACACTTTTATTAGTGGTGTGGACCTCTGTAGGCCAATTGGGGCCAATTAGGCTTTACTTGAGTCTTTTATGCTTATTAGGTAGTAGTTGGGGTTATTGGGCCACTTCCTTGGTTCAAGCCTTGGCCCATTGGGCATGGCTGCCCAACCTTGGCTTGGCCCACCTGGAGATGTGCGCCCCCATCCTTAGGGTTAGGGTTTGGGCGCCCCCCTCCCCTCTTTCCCTCCTCTTGGAAGGTGGCAGCCGCCCCTCTCCTAGATTTTAGGAAGAGGGGTGCGGCCCCCCCTTTCCTTCCCCTTTCGGTCACCCCCCCTCCCTCCTTTGGCCGCCCCCATCCCCCAATCCACTCCTAGATTCTAGGAGTGGTGCGCACCCCCTTTCCCCCCTAGCCCATTGCGCATTCCCCCTTTCCCTTGTGGCTAGGGTTTCAAACCTAGCATTTCCCCTCCCCATATAAAAGATCTCATGTAATTTTTGGAGGAATTAATGAATACATGAACTATTTTGATTGAGCAGCCTTTGGCGCAGTCACCCCTTGGAGAGGGCGACCCTCTCTTCCTCCTCTGCTCCTGCGACGGGAGCAACCCCGGGGTGCGACTCCCCATCCCCTCGGTGCGACGCCGAGGTTCTTCCTCCCTTCTACTTCGTCTCCGGTTCGAGTTCGCGTGTTCCAGATTCGGCCCCGAGTTGCAGCGGCGTCCCCATCCGGTGCGGATCGAATCCGAGCCCCTCCTTTTTTTGGTGGATACATCTACGAGTCGGCAGCGCGTGGGCTTTGGTTTCGCCTCGATCCGAGGTCGGCACCACCCGTGGCGAGTTTTCTCGTGAGCTAGCGCAGGAGCCTCCCTCTCTGCGCGCCCAGATCCACCCTCCTTCTTGCGAAAATCCCACAGGACGGACAACGCCGAGTTTGGAGCTGATTTCTTCAGGGTTTGTACCTCTCGTCGTCCTCTTTCCAACGCCGCCAACCTCGTCTCGTTCCGACGTCCGAGCTGTTCGTGGCGTCCGTTCCCGTGAGGTCGCGCGGGTCTGCCCAGTCCACCCGGTGCCAGGACAACCGGCGATTTCCAAAGTTCACAGCGTCCAACCACGACCAGATCTGATCGAGCTCTTTGGTCCGGACCTGCTGCTCTGCGTCCCCGACGTCCTCCCACAAGCGGGGCCTCGTTCGCCTACCGGAGCAGCGAGTTACCATTTTCCCCGCTCGACAGCGCAGTTCTGGGAGCAGATTCCTTGTCCCCACTTGCAGGTGCGGCCACGGCTTCCACGGACGGAATCTGAGCACGCCTTTTGGCCGAGGCTTCCTCCTGCGACCTAACTACGCGCCCTCGCTGACGGCGCCCCAATCGGACTCCGGATCCATTCGTGGGAACGTTTACCACCGAGTCGCGCGTTGCTGCGATTCTGCCGATCGTCATCCGGACCCTCCTCGTGGCCAACCCTTCACCGAGTGCTGCCCGTCAGCCCGTGTATCGGCCGCCCCGAATGGAATTGTTGTAGCCTGTTATCTCCCTGCGAGGAGTGGGCACCATTGCTGGCTTGTACCTATTCTTTCATTGTGTGTATCGGGGTTGTCGGTCTCGGCCGGGGTTCCTTCCCCACGCCTAGGCGTGGAGGTACGTGCGACGCTCCCCCCCTTGGCATTTTGCTTTACTAGTATGTGATCTTGTATGCCGCGTGAGAGTGTAGGGATCCTAGCTAGCATTCAACACCGCGAGATCGTGAGTGAGAGTATCCCATTCCGTGGCCCTAGTCGAGCACCGAGCTCGGACTAGACTCCTATAGTTGCGCGTCGGCTCCTTTGCCGCTTTGATCCACTCGCTTCCCTCACAGGGACGACCGTGGACTTGGGTTTCTTGTTGAGAGACGCCTCTCTTCGGAGGAATAGTACGGAGGTCGATCACTCGGCTTGCCTTGTCACGTGTGAGTGCTGGCCGCACTTGGTCTTCATCATAGGTTTAGTCCATTTGTCAGTTCCGTCCCGCGTCAAATTTGGTATCAGAGCATGGTCGTCCAGTTTGTCCCTACAGACTGAGGTCCTAGGCCATGTCGAGTCATTAGATTTGCTGGAGTTCATTTGAGTCCATAGGTCTACTACTTGCATTGGAGTCCTTTGTTGCGTTAGGAGTTTTCTGTCTAGGTTCGTGTCTAGTACCCTTTCATCCTTGTCCCTTAGAGTCTTGCATGCCCACCCGGCGTGGTACATCCTACCATCGCCCTATCCAGATGGCTGACCCTAGGAATCCCGTCCCAGATGACCTATCCCTGCGGGAGATGATCGAGACCCTGAGTCTCCACTTTAGGGACCACGCCGATCGGATGGAGGGCCGGATGAAGGCCATGGAGGATCGGCTGGGAGATGTGGAGGGTCGGGTTGAGGCCTCTAACCGGACCATCCAAGGTCTGGTTGATCGCCCCCAGGGTAGAGCCCCACCGGTAGATGTTCCCGAGCAGGCCCATGGCCAACGTGACCCTGCTCCTCGACCCGACCAGCCTAGGGGAGGCAATAGGAGACCCCACGTGCATGAGGTAGATGATTTTGGGTCCGATAATGAGAGTGAGGGCTATGGCCGTGATCGCCAAGGCCATCGGTATTATAGGGATGAGGAAGATGAGCGTCTCCTTAGATCCGTGCGGGTGGACCCTCCTACCTTTGATGGGTCATTGGACCCCGATGTTTTTAGTGATTGGGCTGCTAGTATGGATCGTTATTTTGAGTGGGTCGACATGGCAGAACATCGGAAAGTCCGATATGCCAAGATGAAGTTGATTGGAAGGGCCCAAACCTACTGGGCCAATGTGGAGAGCCTAGTGAGACGTCAGGGCACACCCCCGATTGAGACGTGGGTAGATATGAAAGAGAAGCTCCGGCAGAAGTACGTCCCTCGTTCCTACCGCCACCGGTTAGTTGATCGGTGGCAGACCCTTAGTCAGGGGAACCGGCCTGTGGCAGAATACATCGCCGAATTTGATGATTGTCTCCTGCGATGTGGAGTCTCGGAGGAAGCCATCATGACTATAGCCCGCTTCCGTCGAGGTCTGCGACGGAACCTCCAGATTGAGTTACTCCGCCGCCACGTGGCTACCTTAGATGAGGCGTACCAGGTCGCTCGTGATATGGAGCTGTTTGAGTTTGAGTTTGTGCCCGATCAGCGCCCCGCTCCCACATACCCTCGTGGGACGGACTCTCGCACTAGCACAGGACAGTATGCGAGGGGACCCGTGGCCCGACCACAGGACCCCACTCGTCCGGATTTTGCTCCTAGGCCCCGGCCTCCACCTCCCCAGAGGGACTATCCACCTCGCCCCCAGGCCCCAGCTCCCGCACCCCCTCGGCCCCAGCAGCCCACTATTCCTACCCGACCTCAGCTTCCACCACCCCCGGCCCGTCGTGATGACAAGGGAAAGGGGCCGATGATTGGTGGAGCACCGCAGGGCTCTAGGCCTCGTGGAGATTGTTATCGATGCGGGGGGGTCGGCCATTATGCTGCTCTGTGCCCTTCTCGGCAGCAGACCGTGGCCTTTGGAGATACCTCAGCAGGTGAGGCCGCACCCGAGGTCGAGCCTGTCAGTTATGAGGCAGACCCAGAGCTCGCCGAGGAGTTCTTTGATGAGTTGTTAGAGGGAGAGTCGTCAGGTGTCCAGGGCACGCAGTGCCAGGATGGTGTTCAGCTAGGTGTTGTCAGGTGCGTCTTGACCCAGCCTTTGGTGAGTGATGACTGGCGTCGCACCACCATTTTTCACACCTTTTGCAGGCTGGGTGGGAAGGTCTGTAAGGTGATTATTGATAGTGGGAGTTGCATTAATGCCATTTCCACGGGTACAGTGAAACGCTTGGGGTTAACCCCCGTGGACCATCCCTCCCCTTATCGTGTGTCATGGGTAGACACCACCTCTATTCCAGTCAGGCAGCGATGTCTGGTGCCTTTGCAGTTCCACGCCTACCAGGAGGAGATTTGGTGTGACGTGTTGCCTATGGAGGTAGGCAGCATTATCTTAGGGAGACCCTGGCTTTTCGATAGAGATGCTACCCTCCATGGCCGGTCGAACACATGCACCTTCGATCACAAAGGCCAGAGGATCACCCTTCATCCATCCCAGCCGACACGCCCTCCCGTTCGGGGTCCCACTGGGCCTAGTACCCCCAGCACTGATATTCCTGGGCCCAGTACCCCATCTTTGGCTCCGACCACGACACCCCCTCCTGTTGCTCCCACCCCGATTGATCCTCCGACTAGGAGGCTGATGCTTATTAGTCCCCGGGAGATGGAGCGCGAATTCATTAGAGGGGACCCCATCTACGCTGTCGTTGTTCGGGAGAGGGTTAGTGAGGCGGAGGGTGAGCTCCCTTCTGATGTTGCTGTTATCCTTCAGGAGTTTTCTGATGTTTTCCCTGCTGATTTGCCTGAGGGCCTTCCCCCCATGCGGGATATACAGCACGCTATTGATTTGATCCCGGGGTCATCTCTACCCAACTTACCCCATTTTAGGATGAGCCCCGCTGATCATGCTGAGCTCCTGCGTCAGATTGAGGAGTTACTGGCTAGGGGATACATTCGTGAGAGCATGAGCCCTTGTGCCGTCCCTGCATTACTTGCCCCAAAGAAAGACGGTACTTGGAGGATGTGTGTAGACAGCCGTGCAATCAATAAGATCACGGTGAAGTACAGATTTCCCATTCCCCGCTTGGATGATATGTTGGATATGATGGCGGGAGCCACTGTGTTTTCCAAGATAGATTTAAAGAGTGGCTATCACCAGGTGAGAGTCAGGCCTGGTGATGAATGGAAGACGGCCTTTAAGACCAAGGATGGTCTTTATGAGTGGCTGGTCATGCCCTTTGGGCTGACCAATGCTCCCAGCACCTTTATGCGGCTGATGACCCAGGTTCTACGGCCATTGATTGGGGTCTTCGTGGTTGTCTATTTCGATGATATTCTCATTTATAGCCGCACCCGGGAGGACCACCTAGAACACCTTAGGCAGGTCTGTCTTATTCTGAGGAGAGAGAGCCTTTATGCTAACCCGAAGAAGTGTGCTTTCATGACTACACAGGTCACTTTCTTGGGGTTCATTGTATCTAGTGATGGAGTCTCCGCCGACCCGGAGAAGGTCAGGGCTATAGTGGAGTGGCCCGAACCTCGCACCCTGCACGATGTCCGTAGTTTTCACGGGCTGGCGACCTTCTATCGCCGATTCATTCGAGGTTTCAGTTCCATCACCGCCCCCATCACTGATTGCATTCGAAAAGGGGCGTTTGAGTGGACCAGGGCCGCTTCGGCTGCATTTGCGCTCCTCAAGGAGCGCATGACCCAGGCACCTATCCTTCGTCTACCGGATTTCACGAAGGTGTTTGAGGTCTCTTGCGATGCCTCTGGGGTTGGTATTGGAGGAGTTCTGAGTCAGGAGGCTCACCCCGTTGCCTTTTTTAGCGAGAAGTTGTGCGATGCCCGACTGCGTTATTCTACATACGACAAGGAGTTCTACGCAGTCGTGCAGGCTCTGCGGCATTGGAGACACTATCTTCTACACCAGGAGTTCGTCCTATTTTCTGATCATGAGGCACTCCGATATCTCCATGCCCAGAAGAAACTCAACTCTCGTCATAGTCGTTGGGTAGAGTTCCTCCAGGAGTATACTTTTGTGCTGAGGCACAAGGCCGGTGTGGAGAACCGGGTAGCTGATGCTTTGAGCCGCCGTGCTCACCTTTTGACCACCATGAGTGTAGAGGTGGTGGGGATGGATAGGATGAGGGAGTTGTACGCTGATTGTCCGGACTTCGGTCCGATCTACACCACCCTCCAGGCAGGCCCGTCCCGAGAGTATTCGGATTACATGCTGCATGACGATTATCTTTTCCATGGGAGTCGCTTATGTGTTCCGCGGACCTCGGTTCGCGATTTTCTTGCTTGGGAGATGCATGCTGGCGGTCTAGCCGGCCACTTCGGCCGGAATAAGACCATCGAGGCAGTTGAGCATCGCTTCTATTGGCCTAGCCTGAAGCGTGATGTTGCCCGGATCGTGGCCCAGTGCCGCATTTGCGCTATGGCCAAGCAGAGGAAGCAGAATACTGGCCTGTATACTCCCCTCCCCGTGCCGGACAGTCCATGGCAGGACATCAGCATGGACTTTGTGTTAGGTCTGCCCCGTACCTCGCGTCGTCATGATTCCATTTTCGTGGTGGTAGACAGGTTCTCTAAGATGGCTTTGTTTATTCCCTGTTCCAAGACATCTGACGCCTCTAGAGTTGCCCGTCTGTTCTTCACTCATTGTGTCTCCCGATTTGGGCTTCCACGTACCATAGTGTCTGATAGGGATGTGCGTTTCACGAGCTACTTTTGGAAAACCCTTTGGCATATGATGGGCACCCAGCTGAAATTCTCCACCGCCTACCACCCCCAGACCGATGGTCAAACAGAGGTAGTCAATAGGAGTTTGGGGGATCTTCTTAGGTGCCTAGTGCGTGATCGTGTCGGGGACTGGGACTTGGTTCTGCCTTTAGCAGAGTTTGCTTATAATGACTCGGTCAATAGGTCTACAGGTCTGAGCCCTTTTGAGATTGTTACTGGTCGTAGACCTAGGAAACCGATAGATTTGGTCCCCTTACCCATCCAGGCCCGTGTCTCTGAGTCAGCTGAGTCCTTTGCAGAGCATATTAGGCAGTTGCATGAGCATATACGTCGTCATATAGAGGCCAGCAACGCACGTTATAAGGAATTAGCTGACGCGCATCGACGCACCCGTGAGTTCCAAGTGGGAGAGTACGTCATGATCAGGGTTAGACCTGAACGGTTCCCTTCGGGGGCCGTGAAGAAACTCCAGGACCGCGGTGCAGGACCCTTCCGAGTTCTGAAGCGAATAGGGTCGAATGCGTATGAGATTGAGCTACCAGACGACTATGGGATCAGTTCGACGTTCAATGTCTCTGATCTGGTGGCATATCGGGATCCCGCGGTGATTCCCAGTGAGCTTTTTGGGCCTACCCCTCCTGTTGAGAGCATTACACCTTCTGAGCGTCCACCTCCTCCAGCCCCATTACAGACACGCGAGCATATAGATTGCATACTGGATGAGCAGGTGACCACGACCAGGAGCGGAGCCTACCAGCGCTTCCTAGTGCGTTGGAGAGGGCGCCCTGCGACAGACGACGCCTGGATCACACGTGGAGAGCTGGAGAGGATCGACCCGGACCTGCTGGAGCGCTACTTGAGCGACCGTGACCCTTACTCGACGGGGTCGAGTTCTTCCCACCCGGGGAGAATTGGTGAGGACACGCGCCGCATCACTCGACAGAGCACACGGAGCACGTCAGCATCTCTTTGGCTAGGCGACTACGGCATCGACTAGAGGATCTTTCTTCTCATTTGAGGCCATGATGGGCCTTGGTTTAGTCCCTGCGTGGACACTTTTATTAGTGGTGTGGACCTCTGTAGGCCAATTGGGGCCAATTAGGCTTTACTTGAGTCTTTTATGCTTATTAGGTAGTAGTTGGGGTTATTGGGCCACTTCCTTGGTTCAAGCCTTGGCCCATTGGGCATGGCTGCCCAACCTTGGCTTGGCCCACCTGGAGATGTGCGCCCCCATCCTTAGGGTTAGGGTTTGGGCGCCCCCCTCCCCTCTTTCCCTCCTCTTGGAAGGTGGCAGCCGCCCCCTCTCCTAGATTTTAGGAAGAGGGGTGCGGCCCCCCCTTCCTTCCCCTTTCGGTCACCCCCCCTCCCTCCTTTGGCCGCCCCCATCCCCCAATCCACTCCTAGATTCTAGGAGTGGTGCGCACCCCCTTTCCCCCCTAGCCCATTGCGCATTCCCCCTTTCCCTTGTGGCTAGGGTTTCAAACCTAGCATTTCCCCTCCCCATATAAAAGATCTCATGTAATTTTTGGAGGAATTAATGAATACATGAACTATTTTGATTGAGCAACCTTTGGCGCAGCCACCCCTTGGAGAGGGCGACCCTCTCTTCCTCCTCTGCTCCTACGACGGGAGCAACCCCGGGGTGCGACTCCCCATCCCCTCGGTGCGACGCCGAGGTTCTTCCTCCCTTCTACTTCGTCTCCGGTTCGAGTTCGCGTGTTCCAGATTCGGCCCCGAGTTGCAGCGGCGTCCCCATCCGGTGCGGATCGAATCCGAGCCCCTCCTTTTTTTGGTGGATACATCTACGAGTCGGCAGCGCGTGGGCTTTGGTTTCGCCTCGATCCGAGGTCGGCACCACCCGTGGCGAGTTTTCTCGTGAGCTAGCGCAGGAGCCTCCCTCTCTGCGCGCCCAGATCCACCCTCCTTCTTGCGAAAATCCCACAGGACGGACAACGCCGAGTTTGGAGCTGATTTCTTCAGGGTTTGTACCTCTCGTCGTCCTCTTTCCAACGCCGCCAACCTCGTCTCGTTCCGACGTCCGAGCTGTTCGTGGCGTCCGTTCCCGTGAGGTCGCGCGGGTCTGCCCAGTCCACCCGGTGCCAGGACAACCGGCGATTTCCAAAGTTCACAGCGTCCAACCACGACCAGATCTGATCGAGCTCTTTGGTCCGGACCTGCTGCTCTGCGTCCCCGACGTCCTCCCACAAGCGGGGCCTCGTTCGCCTACCGGAGCAGCGAGTTACCATTTTCCCCGCTCGACAGCGCAGTTCTGGGAGCAGATTCCTTGTCCCCACTTGCAGGTGCGGCCACGGCTTCCACGGACGGAATCTGAGCACGCCTTTTGGCCGAGGCTTCCTCCTGCGACCTAACTACGCGCCCTCGCTGACGGCGCCCCAATCGGACTCCGGATCCATTCGTGGGAACGTTTACCACCGAGTCGCGCGTTGCTGCGATTCTGCCGATCGTCATCCGGACCCTCCTCGTGGCCAACCCTTCACCGAGTGCTGCCCGTCAGCCCGTGTATCGGCCGCCCCGAATGGAATTGTTGTAGCCTGTTATCTCCCTGCGAGGAGTGGGCACCATTGCTGGCTTGTACCTATTCTTTCATTGTGTGTATCGGGGTTGTCGGTCTCGGCCGGGGTTCCTTCCCCACGCCTAGGCGTGGAGGTACGTGCGACGCTCCCCCCCTTGGCATTTTGCTTTACTAGTATGTGATCTTGTATGCCGCGTGAGAGTGTAGGGATCCTAGCTAGCATTCAACACCGCGAGATCGTGAGTGAGAGTATCCCATTCCGTGGCCCTAGTCGAGCACCGAGCTCGGACTAGACTCCTATAGTTGCGCGTCGGCTCCTTTGCCGCTTTGATCCACTCGCTTCCCTCACAGGGACGACCGTGGACTTGGGTTTCTTGTTGAGAGACGCCTCTCTTCGGAGGAATAGTACGGAGGTCGATCACTCGGCTTGCCTTGTCACGTGTGAGTGCTGGCCGCACTTGGTCTTCATCATAGGTTTAGTCCATTTGTCAGTTCCGTCCCGCGTCACTGCAGGTTTCACCATTGGAGAGCGGTTACCAGCCATTGTGGACGTGCTACAGCCAAGGTGGGTCCGAGGGGAATAAAAGATGATTTGGAGACAAATCCAAACAATAGTTTCTTCCAGAGAAACATCCCAAGGCGACCTCAGGAAAACTCAGTACTCGACTCAGAATGGAATATCTCACATTTCAGAGTGTTTAAACACAATGGCTTGCACAATCGACTTAAGTGAAAGATTTTCACAATGAGATCAATTGGTCAAGGATAATATGGTTAAGTTATGGAGACTGGGTCAGGACACCGATTCGATGAGCTGGTAATGAGCCGGAGCCCGTTTATTAACACACTGAACGGAACCGTCGTCCCCATTCTAGCACAACTTAACGTCCTATCCGTACGGCGCGGACTAAATGCAATGCAAGACACAATGCGGAGATATACATGTGGGAGGGGGATGATCCATTTTTCCTTTTTTTCATCTTTTTTTGTGCTTTTTATTTTCACCTTTTTTTCTCTTTTCTTTTAAAGCCTGCATCGATCAGTAAACAGAAATATTTCACAAGGAATAAACACTCAGATGTACAGAATATCAATCAATTACAACAATTTACACAAGCAGGGAAACATAGAAAGCAGAGTTTATCTGGCAAGGCACATAATGGCAACTCATCATTTTTTTGTTTATTTTATTCTTTTTTCTCTTTTTTGTTGTTTTATATTGCTAATGTTCAGTCATTACTCGGCATTTGTTCCTCTCTTTTCAGCGTGCCCAGTATGTGGCAAGGGATGGCGGACAGAGCCTCTTCCAGTTCCTAAGCTCCCCTTTTGGAGGTCATGTCCTTCCAGGAGCAAGTTCCCGGCATAGTGGCTTGTGCCGAAGAGGGCGAGCATGAGCTCGCAAGTCAGGTGGGCGTGATTTGGTTTGGATTTTGACTACACAGTTCACCCACTTATCCTGACCTTGTGGGATGATTGGAGCTGGAAGGCAGTGGAAATTCAGGGCTTGCTAGCTCCTGTGGTCTGAGCAAAGAAGGAGCACGTCGCTCAATCGGAGCATGGTACTCGAACAACATAGCTGGAGGAGGTGTGACGATGACACGTTGTCGAGGAGCTGCCCCGAGACGTCCTGGAGCTGAAGGTTTCTCTCCGGATGGTGATGAGAGAGATAAAAGAGAGATAATGGAGAGAAAGTAAAGAGAGAGCAGCACAGGAGGCCCAAGAGATGGAGCTCTGAGAGAAAGAGCATCCAGACACGTCACTTGCTCTGCATATTGGAGGGGAATTGGAGCTCGCGGCAGAGGAGCTCCTGGAGCTGGTAGCATCTACATCGACAAAGCAGAGGGCAGCTCAACCAGCAACCTCGACTTCAGGAGCTTCGCGGCCATCGGGGTCGCGAGAGAAGTAGGAGGGCGGTGAAGAGGACTGCCAAAGAGCACGTGGAAACGTGTGGCACGGCAAAGCGATTGCTGCGTCACATAACTATAGAAGGCCTCCGAGGGACTTCTTGCCTTCAGATAGAGAAGAGATGTAACCATGAGGGTGATGAGGATTAATGAATGGCTTGCACACCCACTCTCTCCTCATGACGGGCACAAACCATTATATAGATGTATGAGTGGAATGGCTTGGTTTGAACGTGGCTTGTTTGCCCTTGATGCGTTCCTTCTGCCCTATGGTTCTTCTCTACCACATAAGTTCCCATGTGAGATGCTCGACGAGATGTCTCCTTAAAACACGGAGCGGTGACTCACGATAGCCATGATTTTCAAAGGGAATCTGCCACCGACTTCAACAATATCGGCCCCCTAGTGTTGTTTTCCCACGTGAACGTCCCGCATTTTCTTCTGTGCGCTAAAAGTAGTCACAATAAGACAAGGGACACGGGGAATCTTTGGACCGAATAGGAGTGGCGGGTCAACAAATCACGGCTGCGCTCCATTTACTCCACATGGCGAAGTGGCACGCGAGTGTACCGTGGCCATGACTTTCAAATGAATCTACCACCAATTTCAACAACGTCGGTCCCTGATCCTGTTTTCCCGTAAAAATGTCCCCCACTTTCTTTCTTTGCGCTAAAAGTAGTCGCAACGGGACAATGAACACGGGGAATCTTTAGACCAAATAGGGAGGACAAGTCAACAAATCACGGCTCTGCTCCATTTACTCCACATGGCAAAGTGGCATGCGAGAGTAGAGGGAGGGTGACTTGTTGCAAAGGCCGTTGCGAGGGGTAATGGTGATAGATCCAAATCACCTTCTTTCGATCCTATAAATATCTCCCCTTTCACTCGACTTGGAAGCACCGAAGTCGTGAGAGCTAATTTGAAGAGTGAAGGTTTGTAAAGGGTTGGTAGTGAGTGTTGCTCAATTTTTCAGGATGGAAGGTGAATCTAGCTTCAGAGCAGAAGGTGAGTCTTCTCGCTCTTCGAAGATGAGCAGATCTGGTAGCAGCTCTAGGAGACTCTCAGAAGTCGAAGGACAACTGAGTGAGAGGACCCGATCACAGCTTGTAAGTGGATCCCTTAGTTCCTTTCTTCATTCTTTCTTCTCCTTTCTTGCTTAGCAAAGCTCCCCTTTCTCACCTCTTGTGTATGTGCAGAGCATGATGCGATCGCACATCTCGTGGGAGCTGGTAGTAGCCGCGTATCGAGGTCTTCCAGACTTCCAGAAGGCCAGGCTAGATGTAATGGTGACGCAGACGGACGTCGGGGAACGGATCGACGGCGGCTCTTGTCGGCACGGATGGAACAGATATCTTACTACCTCGCGCAGCTCGGCCTCACGCCGGACGGTCTCACACCGGGCGACTCTCGAATCTCACAAAGAGAAGGGAAAGAAGGGAAATGCAAGAGAGGAATCTATTAACACTTGTTTCAAAACAACTTTTCTTTCATTCATATGCCATCTCGTAACAACACCCTTAGCCCCCTATTTATAGGGAAGGCTTTAACATACATATCCTCACACTTTCATAATTTGTAGCTATATCCTAGCCTAATAAAACAAGAACCTCACCCACCATCCAACAACCTTTGTTGACTTGGGGTTTATAGTAATTTAAAATATAATACTTTGACTCAAATAAAATATTATGGTGGTTAAAATACAAATACCACCAAATACACACATACACACATACGTACGGATACGTACTCAGGACGTCGCGTCTTCTCCGAGCCATAAACTCAGTGCAGTCGGGGCGGTGTGGCATCGGCGCTGAGTAGTGGGCCCGGTGTCCCCACCAACCCTCCCGGGGCGGTTGGAACTCGACTCCGTCGAGTAAGGGGGAACACTGCTGTGGTAGTGCTCCAGCAGATCTGGATCGAGGCGCTGGAGATCTTCCCGACTGATCCAGGAATCATCAGAAGGTGATCGGTCCCGCCAGCGGACAAGGTAGCGCTGGTACATCCTGCTCCGTGTAGTGGTCACCTGCTCATCCAGTATCCTCTCAATGTGCTCGCGCGGTACTCTCGAGGCTGTGGGACGCACAGGGGTGGGCTCACTCTCAATGGGAGGAGAAGGCTCGAAAGGGTCACTAGGAATCGCTGTGGGTTCCTTGTAGGCCACTAGGTCTGCCACATTAAAGGTCGATCTAATCCCATATGCGGGAGGTAAGTCCACAACATAATCATTGGAGCCAATCTTCCGCAGAATTGGGAAGGGTCCATCACTACGGGCTTGCAACTTTTTAACGGCTCCCGAGGGGAGTCGTTCGGGTCGGACCCGTACCATAACCAAGTCACCTTCTTGAAATTCATGGTGACGCTTATGCGAATCAGCCAATTTTTTATAAGTCTCATTACTGAGGTTTATTTGCTTGCTAATTGACTCATGCAGACTTTTGACATGCTGTGCAAACTCCTCAGCTGACTTGGACGATCTAGACTCGAGGGGAAGGGGAATGAGATCCACAGGTTTCCTAGGTTTGTATCCATGCACAACCTCAAATGGACTCATATCGATGGACCTATTGACCGAGCTATTATATGCAAACTCGGCCCTGGGCAAAAGAAGGTCCCAAGTGCCAGAATGATCCCCTACGAGACACCTCAAGAGATTCCCTAAACTCCTATTGACGACCTCGGTTTGCCCATCAGTTTGAGGGTGAAAGGCAGTGGAAAATTTCAGCTTAGTGCCAACGAGGTGCCAAAGTGTCTTCCAGAAATAACTAGTGAACCGGACATCCCGGTCAGACACTATGGTTTGGGGAAGACCATGCAGACGGACGACTTCATCGAAGAATAAGTGGGCTACTCTAGATGCATCAGATGTTTTGGAACATGCAATGAAGTGGGCCATCTTAGAGAATCGATCAACTACCACAAAGATGGAGTCATATTTATGAGCGGTACGAGGTAGGCCAAGGATGAAGTCCATGCTGATGTCAACCCAAGGTCTATCAGGAATGGAGAGAGGAGTGTAGAGACCAGTGTTTTGTTTGACCTGTTTGGCCATAGTGCATGTCCGACATTGGGCTACAATCTTGGCCACATCCTTCTTCAGGCCAGGCCAATAAAAATGCTCCTCCACAGAATGGATGGTCTTGTTGCGGCCAAAGTGACCAGCAAGACCTCCAGCATGTATTTACCAAATCAAAAAGTCCCGAACAGAAGTCCTCGGGACACAGAGTTGCTGCCCTCGAAATAGAAAACCATCCTGGAGTAGATAGTCAGAAAAGGCTGCCGAGGGTCCAGCAGATAAGGCAGAGTGGGCAGGGCCAAAATCAGGACACTCTCCATAGAGCTCCTTCATGCGGTCGAATCCAGTGACCTCTACCCGAACAGTGGAAAGAAGGGAGACCCTTCGACTCAAGGCGTCGGCCACCTTATTTTCTTTTCCAGCCTTATGTTTTAGGACAAATGTGAAAGACTGGAGAAATTCTACCCACCGACCATGCCTTGGGTTTAAGCTCTTCTGAGAGCTAAGGAATTTCAGAGCCTCGTGGTCCGAATATAAGACAAACTCTTGAGGTAAGAGATAGTGTCTCCAGTGTTTGAGGGCTTGGACCACGGCATAGAACTCCTTATCATATGTGGAGTATCGAAGCTTTGCATCAGAAAGCTTCTCACTGAAATAAGCCACAGGGTGGCTTTCCTGGCTAAGTACTCCTCTTATTCCTACGCCCGATGCATCACAGGATATCTCGAAGACTTTGGAAAAGTCTGGCAGGCGGAGGACAAGGGCTTTGGTCATAAGCTCCTTTATGGCAAGAAAAGCATGTGAGGCGGCTTGGGTCCACTCAAAGTTCCCTTTACAGATGCAGTCTGTAATGGGTGCCATAATGGTGCTAAAACTCTTTATGAAGCATCTGTAAAAGGTGGCTAGCCCATGAAAACTTCGAACGTCGTGGACGTTTTGGGGCTCAGGCCAGTCGACCATAGCTTGGACCTTGGATTGGTCCACAGATACTCCGTGACTCGAAACCACAAATCCGAGGAAACTAACCCGGTCGGTCATGAATTCACATTTCCTAAGGTTGACATACAGGGTTTCTCTCCTCAAAGTTTGGCAGACTTCCCTCAAATGATGGATGTGGTCCTGAGGGTTGTGGCTATAGATGAGAATGTCGTCAAAGTAGACGACAACAAAGCGACCAATAAGGGGACGAAGGGCTTCTGTCATAAGTCTCATGAAAGTGCTAGGGGCATTGGATAGCCCGAACGGCATGACGAGCCATTCATACAGACCTTCTTTTGTTTTGAAGGCCGTCTTCCACTCATCCCCTGGTCGGATTCGGACCTGGTGGTAGCCACTTTTCAAGTCAATCTTGGAAAAGATGGTGGCCCCACTCATCATGTCAAGCATGTCATCTAGGCGAGGAATGGGAAACCTATACTTGACAGTGATCTTATTGATGGCGCGGCTGTCAACACACATCCGCCAGGTGCCATCTTTCTTGGGTGTGAGCAAAGCAGGGAAAGCACACGGGCTCTTGCTCACCCTGAGGAAACCCTTTTGGATAAGGTCCTCGACAATCCTTTGGAGCTCAGCATGCTCCCTGGGGTTCAACCGGTAATGGGGGAGGTTGGGGAGTGTGGACCCGGGGACAAGGTCGATAGCGTGTTGTACATCACGCATGGGAGGGAGTTTAGAGGGCAAGTCCTCGGGGAAAATATCTTTGAAATCCTGCAAGACTGCCTGGACTTCGGGTGGGACTGAGACTCGGGACTCCTCGGGTGTGATGGTGATGACAACAGCCCAAACAGGGGCACCCTCGGCAACCTCTCTATTCAGCTCACGGACGCCTATGAAGCTAAGGCGCCTAACTGGGTCATGACTAACCTTGGGGGCCTTAGGAACGGGCGTGATAGGTGTAGGGGAATAGGGAATGAGAAGTTTCCCTTCATTGGGAGTTTGGGGACTCTCCGGAACCTTGGGGGTCCCAGTGGGGGTGGGGGAGGTGGAGCTCTTACCCGGAGTAGAAGTGGGACTCTTACCCGAGGTCACCTTTGGGGGTGTCGGGTACAACTGGATCTTCTTCCCATTGTGGGAGAAGGAACATTGGTTGGATCGACCGAAAGTTGTGAGGTCTACATCATAGATCCATGGTCGTCCTAGGATGATGCTTCCGACCTTCATAGGCACTACATCGCACAAAATCTGTCCTTGGTAGGACTGGAATTGGATGGGAATGACACATGTAGTGGTGACTGGGATCGAAGTGTCGTCAACCCAAGCCACGTTGTAGGGCCTAGGATGAGGGTGTGTAGGTAGACCTAGACGGGAGACAAAGTCTGAAGAGACCGCATTGATACAACTCCCATCGTCAAAGATCACCTTGCAGGGTTGGGTTTTCACCATGATGTAGGTTTGGAAGATGGAGCTTCGACGCCAGTCGTCCTCCTGGGGGTGTGTTAGGATGCAGCGAACTACACCTAGTCTACCCTGGCTAGAGCTCTCGGCAATATCTCCCACTTGCATGTATTCGACATGCGTTTCATCAAACCCTGCATCCATTTCCTCAAACTGGGCTATGAGGTCAGGATCGGTCATATATCTCTCAGTGTCTTCTCCTTCCTGAGGTGGAGGCTCCATAGGCTGAGGGTCAGTGATGACCAAGGCTCGGGTGGGGCAGTTGGTGGCAATGTGCCCTAGGTTGTGGCACCTAAAGCAACGGACTCCTGAGATAGGGGCTGGTTGGGAAGTGCCAGGGGCGGGTCCCTTTCCTTTGTCATCCCTTTTATCAATCGGTGGAGTATACTCCAGCCTGGGCAATGCAGCGGGTGTAGGTAAGGGGTTCCTTGTGAAAGGAACGGTGGGGGCAACGACCCGTAGCGGGGTAGCCGCAGGGGCATAAGAAGTGGAGGGGCCAACTCTCTCGGTGTAACGGACCATGGGGTTCCGAGACTCAGGTTGGCGGTAGGTGGGAACCCGAGGTGGGACCACTCTTTGAAATCGCTCAACATCTCGGGCAACCTGGTAGGCGTGCTCGAGGGTGTTGACCTCTCTCAAGAAAAGCTCCCGTTGGATGCTCTCGTGTAGGCCAGCCCTAAATCGAGAGAGGGTTACAGAGGCGTCTTCCATGACTTGGCTCCGAAGGAAGAAGTCATCGAATTTGGCAATGTACTCGTCCACGAACTTTCCATCTTGGGTGAGTTTCTGCCACTGGTCTAGAAGACGCTGATGGTAGGAGGGTGGCAGATATTTCTCCATCAGTTTCTCCTTCATTTCTTCCCATGTATTTATGGGCTCCTCTCGTCTCCTGGCTAGGAGATTCTCCACATTACACCAGTAGGTTTTGGCTTGACCCAAGAGTTTCATTTTGGCAAACCTCACCCTAGTGGCAGGGGCCATGCGGTGATGCCAATCAAAATATTGATCCATCCCGGCCTCCCACTCAAGGTATTTGGCTGGAGTGAGGGACCCATCGAAACTGGGAGCGTCAATTTTGACGTTCCGTAGGATGATCTCCTCATCATCGTAGTCCCTCCTTCGAGGTGTACCATCCTCTTGTTCTCTACCTTGGGGAGCCTGATTCCGGCGGGCTTGCTCTCTATCTTCCCTAGAATTGGCTACGGGATTGCCGTGGCCATTCACTCGTCCTTCCTCCCTCTTTAGTTGATCCTCTAAGGCTCGGATCCTCTCATCTAGCTCTGCTCGTAGTTGGCCTATGGATTCTTCAAAATGGGTCAGAAGGTTATGCTCGAGCTGAGCCAACATAGCACTCACGCTCTTCTGATCCATCGTTGGTTGTAGTGTTGAAGGGCGCTCTAGACGGCCAGATGAATTCCTAGACCAACGTGACATGCACGACTTCGGACCTAGATGATGCAGTCCTGGGACCGATAATTAGCAAGCTATGACCCAAATTTTGTTGGCTAATTGACAAAGGGCCAATTTGAAGGGACCGGTCAGGGGGAGTTGCTCGCCCGTAGGCGAAGTAGTTGTGAAACTACCTCCTGACAACTAGGGTGCCCTAATGTGACAGTCTAGGGCCTAAAGGATAGGTGCAAGCAAGCATTCTCTCACCGTCCACAGCGATGCACTCAGAAGACGGGCTGCATGGATCGGGCTCTCTCTTACTTCGTCGCGCGGCAATTGAAAAGATACTAAATGAGCAAGTTTGGAGCACATACCTAGCTGACTGAAAAGTCTAGCTCCGACCGGAGACGAAGGCGAGCGGGGACGTGCAGGCCCGCACGGCGTCGACGAAGCTTGAGCGGTTACAAAGCATTCACTCCACGCAGGGAGGGTTGAATTATTACAAAACCACGTGACTTAAAATTTCCCACGCAGGGGAACAAATTACTCCAGAATTTCTCCGCGCAGGGAGACTTAGGGGCACTCACGTTCCGTAATTTACGGATCTTCTGTCGGCATCCGGACGGCTCAGACTCAGTCGAGCCGTAGTAGTGGACTTGGGTGTCACAAGAAAGCGATAAGTTAATATATATATATATATATAAGATTATATATATCTCGAATATATATATATATACTATATATAACTTAATTGTCAAAACTCTTTTTTTTTCTCAATCAAATAACATATAAAGATATATATATATCTAACACTTTTTTTTTCAAACTTTAACTACTCTTTTTGACTTTTTTTTTTTGACTTTTGTTCACATTTTTTTTTCTTTTTCAACACTCCACCTACTGCAATCCCACGCGGTCAAGCCGCGGGAGCGGGAGGCTCGGACTGTCAGCCCGGGTGGGCGGACGCGTCTGGCAGCCAGCCAAGGTGGGCTGGGCGGGCGCGGGGGCGCGCAGGCGTGGGTGCCGGGCGAGCAGGGGCGCACGGCCGGGGCACGGTCGGGCGCAGGGGCGCTAGGGTGCGCGGGCGGGCGCCGGGCCGGGCGCGCAGGGCGCGGGGCACGGGGCCGGGCGGGGCCAGGCGCGGCCGGGCGTCGGGCTGGGAGCGGCCGGGCGCGGGCACGGGGGCGCGGGGCAGGGCACGGGGCCGGGGGGGGGGGGGGGGGGGGGCGCTGCAGTTGCGGCCGGACGAGCCTGCGTGCGCAGGCGGGCCAGGCGGTGCACTGCGGCGGCGTGCAAGGCAGGGGTGCACGGGCGCGGCGGTGCTGCGGCGACTGGGTGGCCGGATAGGTTGAGGGTGGCGGGTACAGGCGGCCGGCGGGGTCGCGGGTGCGGCGTCCACCGCGGTCGGAGGCGCAGCAGGGTGCGCCCGGGCGCGGGTGGTCGCGGCCGAACAGGCGGCGGCGGGCTGTCGCCGGTGGGGCGGCGACCGGAGGTGGAGGAGACGGCGAGGGGGGTGGAAACCCAGGGGCGAGGGAGAGAGATTAGTGAGTGAGAGAGGGAGAGATTAACGAGAGAGAGTGATTAACGGGAGAGAGGGATTAAATGAGAGAGAGATTAAATGAGAGAGATTAAATGAGAGAGAGAGAGAGAGATTGGTGTGTGAGAGAGAACAGAGAGGGAAAAAGAGAGATAGAACACCCAAAAAAAAAATTTCTTTTCTTTGCTAAAATTTTTTTTCTCTATATCTTTTTCTTCTCAATCACATATCCTTCTGCTATTCTTCTTCCCCCCTTTTTTTGTTTCTTTTTTTTCTTCACTTCTAACAATCTAGAGAGAGAAAGAGAGAGATGTCGGAGACGTCGGGTTGACGGAGGCGCCGTTTGTTGGGCTCTGATACCAAATTTGACGCGGACGGACGTCGGGGAACGGATCGACGGCGGCTCTTGTCGGCACGGATGGAACAGATATCTTGCTACCTCGCGCAGCTCGGCCTCACGCCGGACGGTCTCACACCGGGCGACTCTCGAATCTCACAAAGAGAAGGGAAAGAAGGGAAATGCAAGAGAGGAATCTCTTAACACTTGTTTCAAAACAACTTTTCTTTCATTCATATGCCATCTCGTAACAACACCCTTAGCCCCCTATTTATAGGGAAGGCTTTAACATACATATCCTCACACTTTCATAATTTGTAGCTATATCCTAGCCTAATAAAACAAGAACCTCACCCACCATCCAACAACCTTTGTTGACTTGGGGTTTATAGCAATTTAAAATATAATACTTTGACTCAAATAAAATATTATGGTGGTTAAAATACAAATACCACCAAATACACACATACACACATACGTACGGATACGTACTCAGGACGTCGCGTCTTCTCCGAGCCATAAACTCAGTGCAGTCGGGGCGGTGTGGCGTCGGCGCTGAGTAGTGGGCCCGGTAGTGGGCCCGGTGTCCCCACCAAATGGGGTTCGGGGCCTTTCTCCGAATCGAGCCAATTAAGCTCGACCTTGCCCTGATCCAAGCACTGCGTGAAAGATGGGACCCAGTGAGTCGGGCATTCCTGATGTCGTGGGGGCACATGGTGCCCAGCCTGGAAGACATGGTCCGCATCACAGGCCTGAAGGTAGATGGGGAAGCGGTGACTGGCGTCACCTACGTGGACTACCGAGAAGGTGCCCAAAAGCTGTTAGGGCTGGACCTCGACGGTCGGAAGAACTGGTCAGTAGCCAAGGCATCGATCATAGAGGCGCTAGGGCTTACCGACATTCGTTCACGGGATGACGAGTCCCTGGATGAATTCATGGAAAGGGCCGAAAGACGAGCCAGTGCTGTGTACTGCGTGGACGCCAGCAACTGGGAAAGAACCAACATGGATCTGAGGAGGTTCCTCCTCTTCCTGTTGGGCAAGTTGCTGCTGGGCTCCAAGGGAGACAACATACACTGCCGCTTCCTAGAGCTGCTCGTGGACTTGGAGAGGGTAGGACAGTACGCCTGGGGAGCTGCCATACTAGCGCATCTATTCATAGGTCTGTCGCAAAGGACAGGCCGAGAGGTGACAATAAATGGGTTTACGCCCTTCATCCAGGTAAAAGATTATTATTATATTTTTTTTGTGATTTTTGTTGATGCCAATGACACATGATGGTGTAGCTATGGAGCTACTATTATATTCCAATGGGGAGAGCTTGACACTGGCGGCCAGTGACGATCCCGTTGGCTAGGCGGTGGCAACCCATCATGAGTACATCACCATTATCCTACCAACTGATGGTGTTGAGACGGGAGCTGCAAGAGTTTCCTGCAGCGATGGTAGGATTATTTTACTCTTTTTCGTTATTCATTTTTTACCATTTTTTTGTATTTTTGAGTAGCTAAGAAGATATGTACAACCCATCAAAGGTGAACTGGAGGCCTTTCTCGAACATGGTCGATGTCGACCAGCCGTGGGTAATTGGAAGCCGTGTCCGGTTTGGGCGGGACCTCTAGCTCCATTGCTTGAATGAGATTGAGCCACTAAGGCTGCGATTAGCCATGAGGACCCTAGGGCTTGCCCAGGAATGGGTGGATATGACCACATCACCCAGCGTCGGAAAGAAGACGCGCAGACCGGTAACTTGTGTTGATTGGAGGGTGCGCTTCCCCGAACAATATGAAGACTGGCAGTGGGGAGGCACGCTCGTGGAATCGTAGGCGCAAGACAGTGAGGATTACCTGCGACTCTACAGGGTAATGTATGCAGAGAGGCTCCAGCTTGGAGGGCTTGTGGAGGTAAAGTAAAAAGAAACCATTTTTTAATCTTTTTTTTTCATTTTTTTTTGATTTTTTTTTGTGAACTTATAAGCCATAACTATAGGATGCCCGTGACACCATAATAACGAACTTACGAGCTCGTTTGGCAGACACAGAGCAAGAGTTGAATGACACCCGAGCGGCTCTAGGTTCATCAGTAAGTGTTTGTGTACATACTCCTGGTATGATTTGAGATTCATGGGCCTAACCACTTAAATGTCACCTCATATGTGTCGCAGCGTGCCCAGCTCCATGCAGTTTCATCGGCAATGGGGGCAGACGGCGTTTCTTCCAATCTATGGATTCCTACTTCAGAGTTAGATCTACTCCACGAGTAGCTTGCTCATGCCACACAGCGGGCCGCGGAGGCAGAAGGGATGCTTTCTGCATAGGTGAGGATCTCACCATTTAATATCCCTAGTTCAAGCCTCACCATATGCCTGAAATGAGATGTATGGCAGGAGAAAGAAACACATGAGGCACTCGCGCATACCGCCCAAAAGGAAGCTAGAATAGCCGAGCTGGAAGAGGAACTACAGCGTCGGCCTGATGACGACTCTTCTAGAGACACTGTGGAGCTGAGGATCACCCTTCCGCTGGAGAGGGAAGACATAGAGAGAGAACGTGCCGAGAGAGAAAGGGACAGGGAACGAGAAAAGGCCAAGAGATTGGCTGAGAAAGAGGAGAAAAGAGCCATGGAGGCCCAACTATTTGAATTGAGGACCAATATCGGCCTCGCTGAGCAGTGGCTGAAGGATGGCGAGGAACGCTACCGAAGAGCACGAGAGCGCGGCTTTCGTGTGAGTAGCTTCTTTGCTGCCCCCGCAGATAAACGCCGGGGTGTGGAGATGGGAAGAGAAGCACAGAGCGGTAGAAGTACCGCTTTTCATGGTTGGGTAGCACCCTCAAGAGCGTCTGGTCCGGAGAGTGGCGGGACGAGTAATGTGGAGAAAGAGGGTGGAACCTAATGTAGACTCTTTTGGTTGTTATTTTTTAGTTGGGAGTGGAATAAAATATTTTGTGCTTGATTCTCTGCTTCTTCCTTAGTTACTCAAATCCCTGCACACATCTAAGCAAACAAGTCAGTACTTCTGCTCTGACTTGCCCCTTGCTCAATGAACAAATGTGATTTTGAGCTATCCTTGATAACGAGTCAAGGGGCAAGCCCTTATTAACGAAGGCAATAATAAAAGATGGTAATGAATGCGGCATACAAGCACACGGATGCAAATGAAAATTTAAGATGAAATGCTACATACAAATGCAATCATGCAGAATGTGATTTTTGTTTTTTGTAGGTGTGTTCATTTTTTTGTATTTTGTTGTTTGTTTATTTCATTTTTTTTTGTCTTTTACATTTCCATTTTTTTATGCACATACATTTTTCTGCCCCTCTTTTTTTTTAGATTTGTCATTTTTTTGTTTGTTTTTGGTTTGTTTATTTTTGTTTTTGCTAATGCATGATGACCACTATAACATCTAACCTGCATGAGAACAAGGGTTTCTTACTAACCCCTCAGGCATCCTAAGTGCACATCTAGGTTGATTTGGGCCTCGAGACTCCTCGAATGATAATCCCGTCGTCTAAGACTTATCCTGATGACAATACCGTCATGCCATGCTTAGGCTCCCAGTTGCTTCCGACCACAGGGATTCACCCAAAAGGTGTTCGAGGTAAATGATTTGCCCGACCCGGGTCTATTTCCTCACAACTCTAGATGATATGTAATGGAACACCCTGGAACCCAAATGACCAACCGCGCGACGCTGACCCGGAATCAGACGCCGTCGCACCCGTAGGTGACGCGCTTGCATTGGTCTAAGCCCGAGGTTAAACTAAGAATACATTAAGATAGTAGCTAAGGGTCTTGACCGGCCAGAAACACGGAGACTCCTTTACGGCAATGGCTTTTGCTTTTCCAAATAGACAACCATATGCTTGTGTTAAAAGGATGTTACAGGCTTTGGCGAGTTTCACCCTTCAGGAAGTCCATTGAGCCTTTATCTTCAGGGGAAGAAGGAAGAGTATAAGGGGGTAAACCTCCTGAGAGGACCGGCAAAACCGTTAACCCGGCGAGCAAGTAGGGGTGCACTTAACTTCCCCTTTCTGGTAACTTCAGACCAAATCTCGAGCATTTACATCTCATGGCCTCTTTTGTGTAGAATTTGACTTTCAGTCAAAGGGGTTTATCTAGTGGAATCAGGCATGGTTACGACCGGGCCTTTCTTTTGACTTTGATTTTTTACTTCTTTTTGATTTTTTGATAGATTTTTGCGAGGGACATAGTATTTTGACAATGTGAAATCCCTCTTGTATGCCTGCGGGGACACTGCCCTCTTCTCATGCTCTGATCCATGCTCGAGAAATCGGATCCTACTCTTACCCTGGGGGGGTTGTGTTTGTGTTTCCCATGCTCAGCGTTTTAAGGGCGCCGGCTGTCTCATTCGATCGAGAAGAGAAAGAATAAAGACTACGGCTTTCTTGGAGACCCTCTGGGTGAGGCCTCAGCATAAGCGATGCTACCGATTCTGGATAAAACACGTAAATGTGTACATGTTGACTTCCTTTGAGTGGGCATAGGCCGGACTAGCCGGAGGGATCTCCACGGTTCTGGCAGACCAAGACCTAGAACCTACCAAGTCTTAATGGGCCCTATCCTAACATGAATGTGAGATGTGATTACTTGATTGCATAGTGATCTCCAATCATTAGCATTTTGAATTTTCTATTTTTTGGTCTTTTCTTTTTTGTTTTATACACATATTTTTGTTATTTTCATTATTTTTCATTGTTTTTTTGTTGTTTTCCTCTTTTCTTTTTTCTTTTTATTTTTGACACTATGTACACCTATCTAAGGGTAGTACTTCTTAAGATAAAGCTCATTCCAAGGGTGGGATAACTCGACTCCCTCAGCATTGACTAGCCTATAGGCGTTGCCAGGATGCACAGCCTGAACCACGTATGGTCCTTCCCAATTGGGTTGGAGTTTAGAACGTGGCCCGCCAGGTTTTATAAAAAATCTTTTCACTACCATTTCACCAACTTTGAATTTTCTCTCAATAACCTTCTTTTGGTAAAAACGTGAGAGTCTATTTTGTTATACACGAGCATGCTCGGCAGCGACCAGGCGCTTCTCGTCTAAGAGTTCTAACTGGGCAAGGAGAGAGTCACGACGTTCGTCGAGGGGAAGTTCCTTATCCAATTGTACTCTAAGAGAGGGAACTAAGATCTCATACGGAACTACCACCTCCATCCCGTAAGTAAAGGCGAACGGAGTTTGCCCAGTGGAGGTACGGATTGAAGTGCAATAGGCCCATAGAGCTTCGATAAGCTTCTCTGGCCAATCCGAGAATCTGCTAGACTCACAAGTTTTCTTTATGATTTTAATCAATGTTTTATTGGTGGCCTCTGCTTGACCATTGCCTTGCGGATAATATGGTGATGAATGATGTAATGTAATTTTATACCTTTTGCAAAGATCCTGAAGATCCTGAGAAATGAATTGTGGCCCGTTGTCGGTGATGATAGTTCTTAGAATGCCGAACCTGTCGATGATGTTCTTCATGATGAACTTGCAGACTGTGGATGCCTTGATTTCCGCATAGACTTCGGCTTCGGCCCATTTGGTGAAGTACTCCGTTGCAGTGAGGATGAATGATTTTTGTTTGGTAAGGGAGTTGGGATCACCAAGAGGACCAATAATGTCAAATGCCCACATGGAGAAAGGCCATGGGGAGGATTCTGGATGGAGAGAGGAAGATGGGGAATGGATCTTATCGGCGTGAAGTTGACACTTGACACACCTACGGACATAGACAACACAATCTTCCTTCATGGTGGGCCAGTAAAAGCCTTGTCGAATGATCTTCTTAGCAGGCATTTGGCTGTTTACATGACCACCGCACACACCTGAGTGTGCTTCCTCTACACACTTCCAGGACTCATCATCATCAAGACACCTCAGGAGAACACCAGTGAGGCTTCTCTTGTATAACAATCCTCCGACAAGTGTGTACCTCTGGGCTATTCTTCTTATGGCCCTCTTATCTTCTGTTGTTGCCTCTTCAGGATAAGACTGGTCTTTGCAATATTTGGTAATTTCATAGAACCATGGCTTCTCCTCATCAGCCAGCTCTTCCTCTAATTCAACCAACATAATTTCCCTCTTCTCAACAACTTCCCATCTTGGGCCATCCTTGACATTTTTTCCTTGACCCTTAAATAGGAAGGGTTGTGGATAGCAGGGAGGTGAAGCTTGTGGATGGAAATGGATTGAGCCCTTCTACCCAGAGGAAAACTTAATGATGATGCCAACGATGCAAGGGCGTCGGCCAGAATGTTCTGATTGCGAGAAACATGAACAAAGACCAACTTAGTGAACAATTTAGCAAAAGTAACAGTGAGCTCTTGATATGGCTTGAGTTTGGGATCGCGTGTGCGATATTTAGTGAGCACCTGGCGAAGAATAAGTTGACTATCACCTATGACACGTAATTCAGTGACCCAGAAGGAATAGGCAAGATTCAGACCTGCTAGAAGAGCCTCGTATTCAGCCACGTTATTGGTGACTGAAAATGAGAGCTGAAATGCCTCTGGGATAGTAACACCTTCGGGCGATAGAAGGACAATACCAATACCTCTCCCCTGGGAATTCAAAGCTCCATCAAAATATAATGTCCACATGGGGTCATCTGATTGAGTAATAGACATTAGTTCCTCATCTGGAAACTCTGATTGAACAGGATCGAACTTGGGGAGAGGGTGGTGAGCAAGATGCTCAGCTATGGCATAGCCTTTAATCACCTTTTGCTGGATGTAGATGATGTCAAACTGAGATAGAAAACTTTGCCAACGTGTTAGCCTATCAGTAAGGACAGACTTTTCCAAGAGAAATTTGATAGGATTCATCCGAGCAATCAAGTGGACTTCGTGAGCCAGAAAGTAATGTTTCAATTTCTGTACCACCCACACAAGGGCGGCACATGTCTTTTCCATGGCCGTGTACTTTCGTTCACAGGGGTTGAAGAGTTTAGACAAGTAATAGGTTGCCCGTTCCTTGCCTTCCTCATTGATTTGTGCCAAGACGGCTCCCACAGAGTCGTCTAGGACTGAGATATATAAGATCAAAGGCTTATCTGGAATAGGTGGAGTGAGGACAGGTGGGTTGGCCAGGTATTCCTTTAATCCATCAAAAGCATTCTGACACTTGGAATCCCAACAAAATTTGGTCCCTGCTTTGGTTAACTCATAGAAAGGTCTACACCTTTGCGAGTGTTGAGACACAAAGCGACGGATAAACTGTAATCTCCCAATTAATCCTCGAACTTCTCTCAGATTTTTCGGGGGTGGCATATCCCTAATTGCCTTGGCCTTGTTGGGATCTATCTCAATGCCCCTTTTGCTCACAATGAAGCCAAGTAACTTGCCCGATGATACACCAAACACGCATTTTTTTGGATTCATTTTCAAATTAAACTCACGCGATCTTTGCAACACCTTTGTAAGGACCTCGGGATGTTCTGCCCTAGTTTTAGATTTTACCAACAAATCATCCACATAGACCTCCAAATATATGTGCATCATGTCATGAAATATCGCCATCATAGCCCTTTGGTAAGTGACTCCAGCGTTCTTCAGTCCAAATGGCATGACCACATAACAGTAAGTTCCCCAGGGAGTAGTGAATGACGTTTTCTCCTGATCTTCTTCTGCCAAACGGATTTGATTGTATCCAGAAAATCCGTCCATGAATGAAAGGGTTTCATATCCTGCCGTATTATCAATCAACACGTCAATATGAGGCAAGGGGAAATCATCCTTCGGACACGCGCGGTTAAGATCCCGAAAGTCAATACAAATTCTCACCTTTCCATCCTTCTTCATGACCGGGACAATGTTTGCGACCCACTGAGGATAAAGGATGACTCTTATAAACCTGACTTTGTGAAGCTTATCGACCTCTTCCTTCATTTTCAAAGCCATTTGTGGGCGGAAACGTCTTAACCGTTGTTTTACCGAGACGGACCCTGGTTTTAGAGTAAGACGATGTTCAACCAAGGTGGAATCCAAACCCGGCATATCCTCGTAACTCCATGCGAACGTGTCCTTATAATCCTTAAGGACCTTAACTAATGCCTCTTCTTCAGGTGATAGTAAATTATCACTTATGAGGACAATCCTAGGGTCTTCCTCAGTTCCCAAGTTTATCTCTTTGGTGGACTCTTCTACAGCGGCTGACGGCTCGTCAAATCTGCTCATTCCACTAGCATAGGCGTCAGCCGCGTCCTCATATTCTTCATCCTCTTCTTCAATGGAGTATTCCTCATCAGTGATTTCATAAACCCCATATCCTTCATCAATCGTGCAATCATTTTCACATTCTATTTCTGGCAGTTGGATTGGATTTTCTAACAATTGAGGGATGGCTAGAAGGGCTTGACACCTGGTGGCTAGATCCAAAAGGAACCGGCGGGGAATTTACCTACCCTTGGATTTCTTCTTGGGCACTACCCTTGACTCATTATTCCTAACTTGACTGACATTATTTACAGAAGAAGAAGAAGAAATTAAAGAGGATGGTGAAGAATGTACAGGGAAAGACCCCTCAGATGAGGGGTAGAGAAGGTCGCTCAGGGGACCTTGAATGAGTGGCCCGTAACTCGGGGCACACTCATGGGAGATGTAGGAGGTTTTCTCAAAGACAATACGCTGTTGAGGAATTGGGAAATTGGCATTTTTTTTTTCATTTTCATTTTTGATAACAAAACAGTGAAAAGAAATTGGAGGAGGTGAAAAGGGAATTACAGCTAGGGGGTTGTGTAGCTCGTAGAGCAGATCGTGATTGAAGACCTGGCGCGAGTTAAGAAACCCACGCGGGTAAATAAGTAAAGAAGGGGACCTGGGAAGATCATCAGACAACTGTCTGGCCCAGGAAGGAGACAACAATAAAGGCTGTGATAAGTGAATGGAGAAAATGACGGCTAATGAGCCGTCAGTGGCAACATTGATAACGGATGATGATCCGTTGATGACAACATCCTCTTGGCGAGGAGGGTTTGAAATCCTGGCAATAGTAGTGATATCCCCTGACATTTCGAAGATCAAAGGTGGCCCTTCTAGACGTGGAGGCGAAAACATTCTTTCCAGTGCAATGGATATATCTGGTATGTCAAACCATTTATACCATTCACAATCCAAGTGGACAATCTTTCCTCTTTTCGGGATCCTTGAACATCCCTCAGCTAAAAACACGTCCCGTAACCCCCCATGTGATTCTGATGGAGGATCTCCCATCTGGACGACGGGCCCCTTCTTGAAATGTAAGGACAAAGTCCAAGTGAGGGGTTTCCCCTCTGATTTGAACGGGCCCTTAAAACCCAAGCCAGCTCTACGGGTTGGCTTTGTCTTCTGCAATGGTCTCAGCCTTCCTTGCAGTTGTGCCCCTAGACCTTTACCATCTTGGTAGCCAATATTTCTCATAATCTCCCATCCTTTAGAGCGGAAGGGGAGACGTGAGTTTGGCACAGGAAATGGCTCTTGTTGTGTGAAGGGGGCACGACAGGGATCATACACATCCCACAAGGATAGTATGGGCCAATGAGTCGGCCAGACCGAGGGCAAAGAGGTGGTGATAGCATCCACCGTAGAACAGAGGGGCATGCTCATTACCTTGATAACCCATCCTTTATATGGAAACTTCAAACACTGATGGTTGGTGGATGGTACAGCATTCATAGCTTCAATGTAGGTACGGCCTAGTATAGCCTTGAAAGTGGGATCCATATCAAGGATATGGAATTCCGTACAGACTGATACAGGGCCGAGTTCTACATTCAGGGTAATCATGCCCATTGGCGGCCTTTTACTATTGTCATAGGCCGTAACTGTGATTGAGGAGGGTATGACTTGTTCTTCATCAACCCCACATGCTTGGAGAGTACTCAGGGAAATCACGTTTATAGACGCGCCCGTGTCCACCAGGCACGGGTCCACAGACACGCCATTGATTTTCACTGTAATGCACAATGCATATTTTCGAGCTTCCTTGGGGGCAAGCTCGTGATTATGGAACATGATGGGCGGTTGTGTATCCATGGGCGTCAGGACTGTCGAGATTTTCTCCACATGAAGATCCTCATTCACCATGACTTTTTGAAGATAGTCCCTTAAAGCTTCTTGGTGAGATGTGGATCTTTTGATCAACTCAAGGATGGAGATACGGGCAGGCATCTTGTCCAGATGTTTTAGCAAGTCATAGTGGGTCCCAGGGATGGACTCTTCTGACTGCTCTTCCTTATCTTTCTCTGGCTAAGACTGTTCAGGGGCCTGACTATTCTGGGGAAATACCCGGTGGAACATCCTTCCACTCCGAAGCACCATTGCTTGTGGGTCTTGCTGCACCTCTATGGTATTGGATGTGGATTTTAGCAAGGGTTTGAGGGGTAGTGGTGGAGGAACAGTTGGTGGTATAGGGGTGATGACGGGTGTAGGGGTTTTGATTAGAGGTTTATCAGGTGGAGGTATAGTAGAGGTAGAAGGGACCTCGGGTGAATGGTGGATAATAAGAGGTTTAGAAGGTAGAGAAGAAACGGAAGTAGAGGTAGAAGGGACTTCGGGAGAATGGTGGATGATAAGAGGTTTGAAAGGTGAAGGTAGATTAGAAGTAGAGATAACTTCATGTGGATGGTGAATGATAAGGGATTTAGATGGTGGAGGAGATATAGTGAAAGTAGAGGGGACCTCGGATGAACGGTGAATGTTAAGAGGTCTAGATGGTGGAGGAGGAGGTTCAATGGGGATAGAGGTGGATGGCGTGTCATACGGGTAATGGGCGGTAAAAAGATTAGAAGGTTGGGGTAGAGATGCGACAGAGGTAGGTGGTAAATTGGAGGGATAAGAAGTGACGAGAGGGTTTGGGGGTAAAGGAGATGTTGTAGATGGTATTTGGTGGTAGACTAATGGTGAATTGACGGTAGGGGTACGAATAAGAGGGCGTGATGGTTGTGGACAGGAAGAAGGACCAAATAGGGGTTGTGAAAGGGTTGAGTGGTGAGAAGATGTTGTGCAAAAAAGACGAGGAGGTTGATTAGTAACATGGCTGGTAGCAAGGACAGAGGTGCTTTCCAAATGCCAGGTTTGCTCTCTTCCAACTTCTTGGAAGGAGGAAATCGGATTAACATGGTAGTTGGGCTGTTGGTGTTCCGGAAGCGGATTATGGATGATGCCCATATTAGGCTGTTGGTGTGGGGCCTGCTGAGGCTGCTGCTGTGGTGGTTGGGGTTGCTGTGGTAAATGTGGCCTAGGCGGAGGTCTCCTGGCCTTCAGAGTGGCGATGTATCATCTCATTTCATCCCAATCGATTTCACCATGATCATTCATGTCATAAATGTAATCTTTAAAGTTGAAACAATTCTCCACCGTATGACCCGGCTGTCTGTGGTAAACACAGTACCTAGAGGTATCAGCATTTGGGGGCCATGCAAACCTTTCTTTGGGCAAAGTGAGTGCATTGGCAGCCATAAGGGCATTAAAAATATCCGACATGGCTTCAAGCAATGGTGGATAATAGGCTCTTTTGGGTCCAATGGGCCTCATTCGTTGTTGTGGTGGGCCGTAATTTCCCGAAGGTGGAACTTGGTGATATTGAGGTTGTGGTTGTTGCTGGGGATGAAAGGGTTGAGGCATGTTGTTCTGGGGAAGTTGTTCTGAGGTAGAGGACGATAGGGAGGTGGACCCTGCTGAAAGGGTGGTGGACCCTGCTGAAAGGGTGGTCGTAAATTTTGACGAGGCCTGGGGTCGGCCGGCTGGTTGGGGCTGCCAAGCACACTCACTTGCTCGTTTATGACGACCCCTTCTGTTGTTCCCCCTTGGACACCAGTACCCGTCTTCTTAAACACTCTCGACTTTAGGGGTTCAAACATATGCATGATGGGGGAATCTTTTAATTGGGTCTGAATATACCGAGCCTTCTCATAAAGTTCCTCCATCGTTGTAAGCTTATTCATAGCCAAAATGTGTCTAAATTGCGGGGTTGCATTAGACACGACCATTTTCACTTGCTCGGGTTCTGAAAGGGTATCCTTTACCTTATCGGCCAGGGACCTCCATCTATCAGCATATTGGACAAAATCCTCATCTGACCTCATTTTCTCAGCAACTAAGTCGGTGATAGAAAGAGAGGGACCGACCCTATCCCGATACTTCTGTATGAATTTGGCTTTGACAACGTTAAAATCCTCAGCCTCACTCGGCTCTAGTGAATAGAACCATTCTAGAGCGGGACCATCCAATGATTTCCGAAAAAGGTAAGCCATGGATTTTAGATCGTTCTGCCATGAGGAAGATTCATACATGAAATCCTTGATGTGAATGGAAGGATTACCCGTGCCGTTATACCTACGATATGTGGGCATTTCGGAGGGAGGGAGATGAAATGTAGGAAGATTTGGTAGGGAAATGTCAGGGGCAGACTTCCCATGTGCCTCTTTCTTGAAGTTTTGGAACTCCTCGTTCATTTCGTTGTATTTGTTGAGGAGGGATTGGGTGAGCTCCTCGGCAGGTGAAAGCAGGGCCTGCCACTGAGGCTGAGAAGGCCTCACAGGGACCTGAGAAGGGAACCCTGAACCAGAAGAGTATGGTGGCCCACCAGTGGACGGACCCGTTTGGGGTACCGTATGAAGGATGGCAGGGATTTGAGATTGTAGAGGGGAAAATTGGTAAGACACGGGCTGTTGACTCGCCTATCCTTGAAGCGAAGAAGAGGGAGCAACATATGCATGTGATGGAGATGCAGTAGCCTGGAGCGACTGTTAGTAGGATGTAAGTGCCAGAGTTGACTCCTGAGGAGGGGGAGAAATAGATTTCCCCTTTAAAATGGCCTGAAAGGCCAAAAGTTGCTCAGGGTTGAGCTGTGTACTGGCGAGGACACCCAATAAGGAAAAGATGTCCTGAGGCGGGGCTACTTCCCGTGAAACAGCGGGGACCTCTTGTGAGGTCTCACGAGAAGGGCCTGAGTCCATTACATGGACGCGTGGGTTAACTGACTGACCACGGCCTGATTGATTCTCTTCAAAAGAGTCGTGAGCCATTTTTATTTTTCCAGAACGTAAACGCATACACCAGCAAACAAATATCAAAGATTAGCAGACAAGTGGATGATCTTACGTCGTTTTTTTGGTTTTTGTTTTAACTCTTTTTTTTGTCTTTTTTAAACAAATGTAAAAATTCACACAAAATTTGTAAAAAAAACCTAGTTACACCTTTGTTTTACCGCCGTGTAAACTAGGGACACTCGTCTCACCACGGATAGGTAACTAACTCCGGGGTACTTCAGTGGTACAACCTGCCCAGTGAACGAAGAGGGAATCCTTCGATGTTGGGGACTTACGGACGTCCCGATGGAGGAGATCCTAGTCCGTCGAGAGGAATTCCCGACGGAGAGTCCTTCCTTCACCGAGAGAGGTTAATCCTTAGAAAAATAAAATAAAGGGGTACGTAGATGCATGAAATGCAGTACTGAATGAAAGATATGTAACACAGATATATCAGGGATAAACACACAAATATAACAGAGATAATAATGATATAACAGATATAACAGCAGTAAACAGATAGAGTAGGATATAACCGTTCTTCTTTCCGAGACATGTAGACAACTTGGAAAAATAGGAAAAGACTATGGGAGTGCACGTGGTGCACAAGGGGGATGACGTAGCGTACGCGGGCGCAATAAGGAAGGGCACACATGGGTGCCAAGTAGAGGAGGACACACGTGGGTGCCGATGTGAAGGGGGCACACGTGGGTGTCAAATGGTGGGGGCACACGTGGGTGCCGAATGGAGGGAGCACACATGGGTGCCGAATGTAGAGGGGGGCACACGTGGGTGCCGAATATGGAGGGCACACGTGGGTGCCGAATGGAGAGTGCACGAGGTGCACGAGACAACGTCGACCTCTCAAGTAATCACAAAAGACCGGAGGGAGTGCACGAGGTGCACGAGGGGAGTGGGCGCACGTGGGCGCAATAGGGAAGGGTACACGTGGGTGCCAAAAGGAGGGACACACGTGGGTATCAAAAGGAAGGGGCACACATGGGTGCCAAAAGTTTGTGGGTAACCAAAAAAAGCAAAAAGCAGGTCCCACCGTGATCACCAGAGATGTGAACGTGTCACGTGGTGGACTGAGAGAGCGATGGGGTTTCTCCCTCTTAGTGAAAGAAAAAAATGATGAAACGCGTTCGTAAAAAGGGGGTGATATGGGAAAAGATGGAGAGTACGACCTAAAAAGACTTACCGGACTCCGGTACAGGGCGGAGATGGGGATCCGAAGATCCTCTCGCGCAAACTAAACTCCTTTCCCGATAGACATGGCCTACCGTTCCGTGAGTAGTTTTACATATACCGAGTTCATATCCTGGGACTCTACGTAGTAAAAATTGGCGGACACAAAGACATACGTAGACTCAGAATTTGGAACGGCATATCACTCCTCACATAGTTGTAATAACAGGAATATAACAGAGAGTAAACAGATCGCCGCAGAACATTGATCCTGCGGGGTTTTAACAGTAATATAACAAAGCGTAAAAGAAAAGTGCTGAAAGTAAATGACCACGGTGAAATGACTCACCGCGGCCAATTATAGTACAAACAGACCCGTGCGGGATTTAGCTATCCGCGGGTATTATAGACATAAAATAAAAATTACTACAAGCACGCGTTCGGTGGTGTGATCGCCAGGGACCGAGGGTCCCGAACTGGTTGATCACTTTTGCCTTTGATGCGGGAGTTGCGTGGGTTCCTTCTTCCTCTTCATTCGACAGGTCGAAGAAGAGGGCTTTTAACTGGTTACCCTGCAAAATGAACAAACACAGAAATAACAATTAAGTGAGAACGATAATATGATATGATAACAATTCATGAAATAAAACACTAATAACTGAAGAATAGACTAAAAATACAATAAAATGATAAAAGTAACAAACGAAGCCGTTGATGGTGATGCAAGCATGGGGGGGCAAGCAAGCGGTGGGACGAAACGGCTTCCCTCGTGTACGGGGACACGCGGGAACGCTGATTGGGCCGAAGGCCGCTTTTATTTCTGCACAAATTCAAAAGGGGTAAAATAAGACTAATATAGAGGAACACAGCAATATTTACATAGATATATATAACTATCCACATACATATTTAAACATATATATGTATATGATATATATATTTATTTATTTATACACTAATATACACATGTATATGTATATACATGTATAAACATATATATATATTTATTTATTTATTTATACATAGATATACATATCTATATGTATGATGTAAAGTATATATATATGATATATAAGAGATATATATATAGGGTGTCTACATCTATATAACAGAAACAGAGAGAAATATAGAGAGAGCACGTAAGGAGGGAGAAGATAGCAGAAAGAAAGAGAGAGGGGGAGTTTCTGGCGACAGAGAGAGAGAGAGACAGAAAGGAGAGAGATGGGAAGAAAGAGAACAAAGAGAGAAGAGGGAATAAAATAATAAAAAAAGAAAACAAAAGAAAGAGAGGGAGGGGGGATACGAATGAGAGAAAGAGGGAGAGGGAGAGAGCAGACGAAGGGGGGTTAAAAAAATAAAAAAAGGAATGAGAAGGAGATCGAGAGAGAGAGAGATGAGAGGGGAGAGAGGGAAACAGAGAGAGGGAGAGAGAAGAGAGAGAGAGAGAGTGGGATGAGGAGGAGAGAGAGGGGGAGAAAGAGAGAGAGGGAGGAGGATTAAAAAAATAAAAAAAAAGTGAGAGAGAGGGAGATCAAGAGGGAGAGAGAAAGACGAGAGGAAGAGGACGCGAGACGGGAGCCGCGGCAAGGAGGGCGGCGGTGGGAGCCCGGACGGAGGTCGGAGACGGCGGTGCAGTCGGTGGGGGCTCGCGGGCGTCGGTGATGAGGAAGGCGACCGGCGACAGCGGAGGGTGGTCGCGGCGGCTCTGCGGCAGGGGTGCGGTCGTGGTGCCGGGGGCGTGGTTCACGGCGCCGTGGTGCTGTCGGCCAGTGGAGGAACGACAGACGACGACGGGAGGTGGCTGGAGATGGTCCAGCGGCGATGCATGCAAGGGTGACGACGACGGCCCAGTGGACGTAACGACGGTGATGCAGTGGAGGGGGGAGGGGCGATGCGGTGGCCTGCCGGTGGTGAAGTGGGCAACGGCGATGTCTGCCGTGGACGCGGCTCCGGTGTGGTGGTGGCAAGGCGGACGACGTGGGTGTGGAGAGGGACGGTGGCCGCGTATGGTGTGCAGTGGCAGTGGCTGGGGGTGCAACGGCGGTGGAGCTGGGCAACGACGGCCGGTGCGGTGCTGCGGGCGAGATGGAGGAGAGCAACGGTGGCTTCACGGCAGGGGGCTCGCGGCAGCCGGCGGTGAAGGCGATGACGGGCGTGGGTGGCCGACGGCGGCCTCGCGGGTTGCGGCGTGAAGGGTGTCAGCAGGGAGGTGGCCGCGGCAGGGCACGATGGCGATGGCAGCGGGAGGTGGCTGGTTCGTGAAGGATAGGTGCAGACGGATGACGACGACAGTCGTGGGGTTTTGCCGTGGCGGTGGCGGGTGCAGTGGAGTTAGCTCGCTGCGGCGGTGTGAGGGTTGTGGCTGGGGGCGGAGCAGAGGCCAGTGGAGTGGGGATGGCTGTGGGTTGCTGCTGGAGAGGTGATGCTTCAGAGGGAGGTGTAGGAGGCGATGGGAGGAGATGATGTGGAGAGAGATGGGTGAAGATAGGCTTCGATGGGGTTGGCAGTGAAGTGGAGAGGGACGTGAGGGGGAGAGATTCCCCGTGTCCGGTTGCTAGGTGTACAAGAGAGAGGGGGATAGCGAAAGAAGAGATGAGGTAAGAGAGACACATGTGGTTGCTACTTAAAGTGTGTACGAGTGGTGGGTTGTTAAGTGGGAGAGTGGATTAATTAAGTGGAGATAAGAGTGGGAGAGTGATGGCTGCTCGTAAAGAGATAATAAGTGGAGACAAGGAGGAAGAGGTTCACGTGGGCTAGAAGTTGACATGAGATAAGAGAGGGGATTACGTGGATATGTTAGAAAGTGGGGTGATTAGTGTGTAAGTTAGTAGAAAGATAATGGGAGGATTAGTGAGAAATTAATTAATAGAATTAATATATATAGATAAGTGGGATGATTATTTATATAAAGTATACATATATATATATATATTAATAGAATTACATCTAAAATTCACATACAAAATATATATTGACTATTAATAACACATATTACCTATATACACATAACTATATACATTTCTTTTTTATTATTTATTATTTTTAATTTTTTTAATTTTTATTTTTACACAATCAAAGTTGTAGAAATTATTCAAATAAGTGAAAATGTAAGCCATGTTGGGGCATCGTAGCATAATATGAAATTTACTAGTGAAAAATGTGAAAATAGCGTGTCTACAATAGGGACTTTCCCTTCGGGTACATCAACTAAGTTCCAAACTTTGTTGGTGTACATGGACTGGATCTCTGAATCCATTGCCTCTTGCCATTTCTCGGAGTCTACACTACGGATCGCCTCCTGGTATGACTGAGGATCATCATCCTCATCGATACATACCTTAGAGGACCCCTCTGAGACATGTCCAACATATCTCTCAGGTTCTCTCGGTAGTCTACCAGATCTCCGTAGTGTCAGTGTTTCACTTTGAATAGAATCAACCGGTACAGTCTCATCTAATGAGCTTGTGTCTATGGGTTGTGGTTCTTGGACCTCATCCAATTCTATCTGGCCCCCACTATTTTTCTGGAGTAGATATTCTCTTGCTAGAAATACAGCTCTCATGGCCACTAAGACCCTTTGCTCAAAAGGGTGATAGAAATAATATCCAAACGTCTCCTTTGGATATCCCACAAACCTACACTTATCGGTTCTCGACTCAAGCTTATCACTCTAGTTCTTCTTTACATGAGCAGGACACCCCCAAATTTTAATGTGATTAAAATTTAGTTTCCTACCCTTCCATATCTCATATGGTATAGAAGGAGCTGATTTACTTGATATCCTATTCAATAAATAAGCCGCAGTCTCTAACGCATAGCCCCAGAGAGACAATGGTAGTCCTGACATAGACATCAAGGATCGGACCATGTCTAACAAGGTCATGTTTCTCCTTTCGGATACACCATTGTGCTGTGGTGTATACGGTAGAGTCCACTGAGAAACTATTCCATGGTCTTTAAGATAAGAAGTGAATTCATGGCTTAAGTATTCACCTCCTCGATCCGATCGAAGAGCCTTAATACTTTTGCCTGTCTGTTTCTCTACTTCATTCTTGTATTCCTTAAACTTCTCAAAGGCTTGTGACTTATGTCTCATTAAATACACATAGCCATATCTAGAGAAGTCATCAATAAAAGATATGAAATAGAGGTAACCCCCTTTTGCTTCCACGGACATGGGTCCACACACATCCGAGTGTATGAGCTCGAGAAGGTCAACAGCCCTCTCACCATGTCCACTAAATGGAGCCTTGGTCATTTTCCCCATGAGACACAACTCACAGGTATCAAATGGCTTGTATTCGAACGAATTCAAATACCCATTTGAGTGTAAGTGAGAGACTCTTTTCTCACCTACATGACCAAGTCTGCAATGCCATAGATATGCAGAATTCACTTCATCAGCATTGGAAATTTGCATAACATTAGAACGTGTATCTAATACATAAAGATCATTGACTAATGAACCATTGGCTATAATCAAACCATTATTCATTATAGAGCACCCAGTGCTATTAAAAGCCAATATATATCCAATGTTATACAAGCCAGAGATTGAAATAATATTCTTAATAATATTAGGAACATAATAATAGTCATTCAGCTCCAGAATGACTCCTGAAGGTAAACTGAGACGTGCAGTCCCGACAGCTTTGGCAGAAACTAAAGCTCTATTACCCATCCTCAGTTCAATCTCCTTTTTGCCCAATCGCCTTCTATTTGCCAGCACCTGCATAGAATTGCAGATATGAGATGCTCATCCAGTATCCAATACCCATGATGTGGATTCCATATATGACAAATTAAGGTCTATGACAAAAATACCTTCATTTAGAATTGCCTTGCAATTCCTCTTCCAATGCCCAGTTTCCCCGCATCGAAAACATTTGTCTTCCTTTTCATTCTTCTTGCCCTTCCCTTTGTCAACTTTGACGATTTGCTTACCCGTGGCCTTTTTCTTTACCTTCCCTTTGTTACTCGTGGTGGATATTTGAGAGGCCTTCCTTTTCTTGTTGGCCCGGCCAACAATCATTACAGACGAAGATGGTTTATCTTTCTGCATGGTTCCTTCAGCACTCTTTAACATGTTGAGCAGCTCCGGGAGAGTTGCATCAATTATATTCATGTTAAAGTTTATGATGAAGGAAGAAAATGAATCGGGCAATGACTGGAGTATAAGATCAATGCATAGTTCAAGATCCAACTTGAACCCCAATGCATTGAGTCTTTCAATCCACTCCATCATTTTCAATACATGGGCCTGTACTGATGAACCCTCAGACATCCGTGTCCTGAAAAGCCTTTTTGAGATATCATATCTCTCAATCCTACCCTGCTCCCCGAAGAGCTGACGTAGATTGAGAAGTATGCTTCTACAATCAGTCTTTTCAAATTGCCTCTGTAGCTCGGGAGCCATAGAGGCCAACATGTAACATTGGGCAAGGGAGGAGTCCTCAAACCACTTGGCATAAGCCAGTAACTCACCCTCGTCGGCATCAGGAGCTGACTCAGAATGAACCGTGTCCAACACGTACGCAATCTTTTCGGCGGTAAGGACTATGCGTAGATTACGCAGCCAATCCGAGTAGTTCGGTCTAGTTAATCTATTTACATTCAAGATGCCGCGGAGGGGGTTGGACGACGAAATTATAATATGGATAAGAAATAAAAGACAACTTAGCATGTGTTCAAATTCTAACTTAGATGTGGTTTTCTATCTTAGTTAGTCCCACTATTTTTCGATCGGACTATATAACCCTCAGTATATAGAACGGGAGATTAACGAGATCAACCTAGTGGGTCGGAATCCCAACGAGACTGATGTACGACCTTGTGGAAAGCACAACAAACCATACACCATCTCAAGGGCAGTCAACATGCACTTGCATCTAATGCAATATCTGATATTCGGCCCCCGAGAAATCATCCCCTTGTGGAAAGCACAACAAAGGATATTCTTGGTTAGATCTAACCATCATTACTTCATAGCAATGAGTTCATGACCCAACCCTTGTGGAAAGCACAACAAAGCCGAGTTCAATTCCTCACCCCATTGAGGCTGAGCCTTGGAGTTTAATCCCGTCCCCAAACTCATGGACCTTGTGGAAAGCACAATAAATCCATGAAATGAAGACGTTCATTCACTCCATAATGATGGAGGGCCACGACGACTCCTAGAGCCATGCTTACCAGATCTAAAATTCAATCGCGAGGGAATTTAATTTTATCTTGATCTCACCCTAGGTGGTAATATAAATATATCCAATATATTTACCGGTCCTAGTAGTTTGCATAAAATAAATACATCCAATGCAAAAATAAAACGCAAGTGATCATGGATTTAATCCCTAATGTAACTAAGGCATCCGGCCCGCTTGCGAAGCAGCTGGATCGTCCTCGTCGGGTGTGCTCCGCGCTTTCAAACTCTAACTCCGCAGTAATTACAACTTTTACACAGCACGCAAGCCGAAAAAATGTAAATTACATATCAATAAAATTTCAGAAACCCTTAGGGCGAGTACAACAATTGAGGAAGATAGAAGTACATTGAATTTTAGCAGAGAGAGAAAGGAGGTTCGCAGACCCCAATTAATTACATTAATCCAAGTCCATGATCACTTGCCAACCCATTCAAATAAAATCAATCAAGGGTTATTTTTTGAAAATAATCCTTACTTTTGAATTTAAAAATGGGATGTGCAAACAAAAACAGGCCAACTTTGTTTAATTTTAAAAATCGAAGCATAATTAATAAAAATTAAACATACAAGCAGGTCAATACAAGGTAAATAAAGTAGAGCACGTAAAGAACCATCATTTTCTACAGGGGCATCTAATTGAGATAATTAATTTTATTTAAATTTAAATTTAATTATCCAATAATCAAATTTAAATTCAAAATTTAAACATGCTAATAATTTAAATTTAAATTTAAATTCAAACTAATTATCCAATAATTTTGTTTGAAAGTAAATTTAAAGTAATGCAATTATCCTCAATTAGTAATTTTTTAAACTTTAAAATTTGAATTTAACAATTATCTAATAATTAAAATTCAAATACTTGAATTTTTTTACAATTAACTTCAATAAAATTTAAATTTTGAATTTTCTAATTATCTAATAATTAAAATTTCAAAAATTAAAATTTACTGAAGTAACTTCAATTATTACCATTTTTTTTCCAACTCAAGTCATCAGGTGGCAAGAGAGAGACTGCACCCCCATACCAGAGGTAGGGAATGATCCCACTCCACCTCAGCCACTAGATGCTAATTTTATTGATTTTGAAAAGAAGTAACAAACATGGAGGGGCGTCCGCCCGGAAAGTCAAAGAAGAAAGACAAATCCTATACAGTTGGAAAACTACACAAAGCAACAGCAGCAGAACACAAAACCCGCCCACCAATACATCAGCACGAAAAACTGTAGCTCCGCGAAATACGGTTCGTCCCATCAAGAACTAGCACGCCGAACGCGAAGGTTCGGCATACCAAGGGCGTCCGCCCTAGCAAATCCTTTGGCTGCTGCTGGAAGCTCCCTCATGGAAAAAAATTCAGAATTACATCCCATATCCCATATTACCATTTTATCTCGAGGTAAATAGTAATTATCTCACCTCGGTAAATTCAACACGGTTAAATAAAATTTAACATTTGACATTTACCATCGAGATAACATAATTAACCTACTAGATAAAATCTGATTTAATTTACTGTGTATTTTCATATATATATATCCTATATATATATGTACAATTTTAAGTACACAATAAATTAAAAACAAAAAACATTTTTTTAAAATTAAAAAAATTTGGGCGGGCTGACCCGCCCGCGTGCGGAGCGGGCGCCGACCCGCCTGAGCGCGGGGCGGGCGCCGCCCCGCGTTGCGGGCGCGACCCGCAATGCGGGCGCCCGCAACGCGAGGTCCGCGTGGCGGCGCCACGCGATCGCCCGCCCCGCGGGTCAGCATCCCAAACCGGGCCGGCACAATTTTTTTTTTAAAAAAAAAATTTTGCTCCAACGATGCCCAGCATCCCTTTCTAGCAATAACAATTGAAGATTTTAATTGTTCCTAAAATATGGTTCTATACGATGATAAAACACCGACCAGAGCGCAAACCTGGCTCTGATACCACTGTAAGGTTTTGCACAGCACCTACGGGCGACGCAGCGGATAACAAAAATTCATTTGCCCGATCCCGATGTTATGGAAACCTTAATCTGTGCTCTAATCGGTGTTTAAAAGACTCTAACCCGCCTAATTACAGGTTGCGTGTTTATACCTTGCGCGGAACGACGTTGTCCGCTATGCCCGATGCAGAATACCGAGCCGCACAACTGCACGGCCTCTAGAGCAGATCCACACAGACCCTTCTGCAGTGACGGTACCCCCGACACGGACCTTCCCCGACCCTTTCACCTTCTGGAAAGAGAGAGAGCAAGAGGAAGGAAGGGGGGAGAGGAGCTAATCCTCTTCCTTAGGCTAATTGCTTGATTAAGCCTTTTGAAAGAACAACCTCCGAATGAGCTCACGTAAGGATCTATATATAGATAGCCCTGTCAATGGATCGGATCCGGGTCGGATCCTTTGAGATCCGAATCCGGATCCGATAAGATCAGATCCGAACAGGATCCAAATCTAAAATAAAATATTATTTCGGATTCGGATCTGATCCGAATCCGAATTTAAATTTTCGGATTCGGATCTAAACCGAAATCCAAATTTATATACATCTTCAATAGATAGAGTAAGAGGATCCGAATATACATGTTGGGTTGAATTTGGATCCGAATTTTCGGATCTAATTAGTAAACAAAACGAATATCTTTATAGGTAAATAATAAGCACAAATTTTTAGATCCGAATTTTCGGATCTAAATATTAAACAGTGTTACAAACTAAAAGGGAAGATAGTTCAAAATCTCCTCAACCATAGAACCTGTTGCAATAAAACCTGGACAATCTAAATATTAAACAATATTAAGCACTGTTGCAAACTGTTGCAATCGCCAATCGGATACCCAACTCTGTGAGCTCTGCCCTTGCTTCAAAATCTCCTCAACCATAGAGAGAAATCCAACTAGATCCATTATCCCTTTGGCATCTGTACGAGGACTGAAGGAGAGCTGATGAATCTGAGAACAAAAGTTTTCTTAGAAGGCGTACATGATACATTTGCCAGCAATGTTGAAGGCTATGCCATGCTTGCAGACTTGCAATTTGACCATGAAGAACCTTTTTACATAACAGAGTAAATTATATTAGCTCCTAAGAAGCACCAAAAGCAGAGCAAGAGCACCATGAAAAATTTGTAGGGAAAATATATAGCATGATCTCAATAGATGCAAACTAGCTTGGTCATCACACCAGAATGAGGCAGTTTTGAAAGATTGAAAGTTTGTGGGATTTGTGATGATTAATTTTCCTGAAACAGTTTTGAAAGATTGAAAGTTTGCAGTATAAACCACCAATTTTATTAAATCAACAGAATGACACGACCAAAGCAGAGGAGGATAGGTTCCTGCCTCTCAAAATGTTATTAAAGCAACAAATATGCAAATCTAAACATCATAAAACAATGTATTTCAGCCATTTCCTGTTATATAAAATAACCAGTGAACAGGTGCCATTAGAGAGCTATATTGACTCACCATCTTGACACTTCCCTGAATGTCAAAGCCTTGATTTCTGACCTCTTTTTGTTAGAATCTGCAAAGCTATGATAGGACAGTCATTTCCTGAGCACACCAAGGCTTTAATTGATGTGTGCATATTTGGAGAAATATTATCAGTCCAAGGCTTTAATTCTTAAACAAGAATGACACAATGAGAAAACATATATGGGTTCTACATCTAAAGGTCAGTCATTTCCTGAGCACACCAAAACAGGAATAGGATAGCCTTACTGTAGAATATCTAACCATTCACAATCCATTCCAGCAACCATCAACTATGGAAAGCATGCTCACCCTCCTGGAGATACTATTTGATAGTCACCCAAAGGGGGTAGAGAATACAATAGCAAGATAAAAAATGAAAGAACGAAATGAGTATCATAAAGTTTTGTATCAAATGTCAACAACAGTAGACATGGGAGGATCTGCAGTCACCATGTGGTTTTGGTTTTACAGTGGCTCTCCAGAGGAAGTAGACAACTTTGGGGGGAGGCGCTCACTGTGGTTTTGTTCCATATGAGTCACCATGTGTAGTTATGCTTTGGAGATGATGGTGGTAGTGCTTCTTAATTAACTTAGCAGTTAGCATGTAGTCTGAATCAATTTTTTTATACTGTTTTACTTTGTTTCAGCTAAGTTGATGTAAGAATCTGGCCATAATCATATATGATATGCACATGCATTTACCGGGACAAGATAATTGGGGGGAGAGAATACAGTGATTCTCAAGGTATTAAGTATACAGTCACAAGTCATCTGGAAAAAGCCCCCACACATGCCCAAAGAGTTTTGAGATCCCTACTTTAGCTTTGATGAGAACTTATTGCAATTACTGTTGTTACTTTGAAACAGAGAGGAAGCACTGCATCAGACTTATTAATCAAAAAAATAAGTCACAAAAAGAATTTGAATTGCAAGTCTATCCAATCTACTTAATCTAAAAGTACGATTTGGATTAAAAGGCTGTTGAAACAAAAAAAAATAAGAAAAATAGGTACATTTCTCACATCATAAGTGTAGTGTTCACATAACTACTACTCGAATTTACATTTACTAACCTTTATATGTCAATGCCATCAGATCCAGCCCACATCTCTGCATTTTTTTCAAAAAACTTGTACACTAGATCATATTTACCTGATTCCTGCATCACCTTTCAACAAGCATGACTTGTAAGACTAAAAATGCAACTATAATTTGGGGCAAACAAGTGCAGCCTAACTAAAAGAGAGAAATGGACAAGAAAGAACAAAAAAGATATTGTGAATTTTGAACGACAACAACATTGCAGAACAAGTTCAAAAGCAACCATGGGAGTATAATGGAGAAAAAAGAGCAGTAATTCGGGATGTACTAAGTTGATCTGTTGGGCTTTAATCCACTTGACCTCATCTGTTGTGCATTACTTTTTTTGTGTGTGTTAGGAGGCTGAGCCTTTTCTGCTTCTTGCCATTTCTTGAGAGATTGGGTTGTTTCATGTTGAAAAGAGTCGTAGTGAAAGTTTCAGTTGTGCGTCGTATAATCCTTTTGGGTGATAATTTGACCATTATATATATGTGTGTGTGTGTGTGTGTGTGTGTGTGTGTGTGTGTGTGTGTGTGTGTGTGTGTGTGTGTGTGTGTGTGTGTGTGTGTGTGTGCACATCTTCTGAGCTCTCTGATGAATCCCGTACAGTATGACATTTCCCCTCTTAAATTTTGCCCATAATTTTAGCCCCGTTTCTAGATGCAACTAGAGATGACAGCAGTGCCTTTGTCATTTCTAGGTGGAGCATTTCTTGGGGATTAAGCGCAAGGGTGATTCAAGCAGCATGGCCCCGTTGCCTCCAAAAAAGCCGAAGAGTTAAAAAAAGGTCATGGCACTGGAGCCGTCAACGTTTCTGAGTTCCCAACAACTAAAACTCTAATAAATGGTCATCCCATCAATTCTGAGCCATTCATCTTCATTGTTTAGACAGTTTTTCCCAAGCCTAAATCATGTTCATTTATCATAGATCCACACAAGTATAATAGAAGAATAAAATAACTCTAAAAAAGTGCAGGAACAAAACATTGAGTGTAGACATCATACCTAATCAGCAATTGAAGAAGATGCAAATACTCCATCGAAAGGAACTTCTAAAATATCATTTTCACTCTAATCATCAAGCTTGTTACTTGCAAATATAGAGCAAAGTGAATCTTCTTCTGAAGTGTCAACTGAAGAAACATCTTCTCGAAGCCAATTTTCAGTACATATAAGAGCTTGCATAGTAGTATGATCTAATGAGCTTCTATATTTGTTCAACACCCTACTCCCAGTACTGAAAGCTGATTCTGATGCTACAGTAGACATTGGAATAGCCAACACATCACGAGCCATCAATGAAAGCACTGGATACTTTAAAGAGTTATTTTTCCACCACTTCAAAATATCTAAATTGTCATCTAGTTTTGCTGGTTCTTCTAGGTAAGCATCCAAATCAGATTTTTCTGATGAAATTAATGAAGACTGATGAAGGTACTGATCAAAGTCCATGTACATAGATGTCAATGCGCTTCTTGAAGATGAGACCATTTTCCTCTTTGACACACTCGTCATAGAAGATGCACTCATAGTAACAGTTTCACTCTCATGTGACTGGCTTTGTCTTCTAGTAGCATATGTATCATAAAGATTTTTTAGCCCCATTTTCACCTCTGCTATCTGCCCATCAGCTTCATCACCATAAATCTTTTCAAAAAAATATTTTACCATGATCATCTTAAAACGTGGATCCAAAACCGTTGCAATTGCAAGAAGAGTATTTGTCTTTTTCCAATACTTCTCAAATTTAAATATCATTCGTGAAGCCATCAAAGAAATGAATGAATCATCATGAACACACCACTGTTTCAAAGAAATGTGAATTATGCAGATATCTCCAAAGAAAAGATTGGAAGTTAGAAACTTAGTCCCTGAGAGTCTTTCAATCACTTCATAAAAGACACTTAAACATTCAAGAACCAACTTAACATTTTTTCATTCACTGGCGGATGGTGCATAAAGATAGCCTGGATCATATAACTGCAAACATGAGAATACATTTTCAAATTCAATAGCCCTCTCTAACATTAGATACGAAGAATTCCATCTCGTAGACACATCTAAAATGAGAGACTTTTGAGGACCTCTTTCACTTCTTGCAGCTTTCATGAAGTTCTCCTTCCTTTGTTGAGAGGATTTCACATATTTTACACTTTCACGTACTTTGAAAATGATCTCATCAAGCTCTTTCAAACCATCTTGGACAATCAAATTTAAGATGTGTGCACTACATCTTAGATGAAACCATGATCCATCGAGAGGCAAAAATTGTGAAAAAGTTGGATCATTTAGTAACATCTTTACTGCTTTGTTGTTAGCACTTGCGTTATCTAACACAATTGAGAACAACTTCTTATGAATATTCCACTCTAACAACTTGTCAAGCAGTACTTTAGCTATCTGTCTGTGACAATGAGGAGCCTCAACATACTCAAAGTTAAGAATTTTCTTTCTTAAATTCCAATCATCATCTACATAATGGCACGTTAGGCACAAATAGCCATCATTACTAATGGAAGTCCACATGTCCAAAGTTAAGCTTGCTCGACAATTGAGACTCTCAAATGAGGAATAAACCCTCTCTTTCTCTTTGACATAAAGGTTCATACAATCTGACTTAATTGTGTTACGAAACAACAACTGCAATTCAGGCTGTATATTCTTTAAAAATTTTCTAAAGAATGCATGCTCAATCATTGCAAATGGATATTGATGGACAATAAACATCTTTGCAAGATCCTCTCTACTTCTCTCATTATCAAACACAAAGGAGGACTTATCAGTTTCAGTTCCAGTACCTACTACATCCTCTTTACTTCGTTTCAAACTTTGGGCAACAGAACAACGCATAATGTGGTTACTTAGATGTTTTGTTCCACTTGAACTTTTGCCAACTAATTACTTTTGACAATATCGACAAATGGCCACAACGGTTCCATCTTCATTTAAAACCCTCTCAAAGTCTAACCAAACTTTTGACCACAACTTTCTCCTTCTATGGGGAGGTTCACCAGACGGTTGGATAACACTTGTTTCTATATTATCTACATCAACTTCTATATTCTCTGAACCACTTGTCATGATTTCAAATCAAAATGACAATATAATCTACAACCTTCACAATAGAAAAAAAATAATTAATAATAAATATGATCAAGCAGAACTTAAATCAAACATTTGGCAGAAATAATGATAAAGTGTTTGAGTCCAACAATCATAATATTCAGACTGTCATTCAGTAATGACCAATGGTACCGGGTGGAGGTAAGTCCTCACGCATGGTGAAAGCTTCCAGACAGGACTAACCTGTCCTTTTTCATGTCACCATTCTATATACCACAAGGTCATGCATGAATGTGCATAACAAATGTATTTTCAATGTCATCACATGCTGCCCATACACACATCAGCCATACATTAAAAAAAGGGATCAGATAGAATGGGTGAGGACAGGAATGACCAAAGTACATCCACATAAAACAATGCAACGAATAGAAAAAACATGAGATAATTAAGAAAATCTCATGAATGAATAGAAACGAAAGAGATGATACACACAAATATACGAATGAATGCTTGCTTATTTGCAGTTGGGAGTACATTAATTCTGTCCTCTAGTTAGCTACCACTATCACATAACAAGGAAGAAGAAGAAGAAGAAGAAGAAGAAGAATCATGACATAAATGTTTGTAATAAGAGTCAAAGATTATGAGACAAATGCAGATGGAAGCACACATTCAGTATTCCAAACAAGTCATTCAAAATGAGCTATGGACTGTAACATGTGATATTGGATGACATAAAAACAAACAGAAGATGGAATGAAATGGTGAAAAAAAGCCAACGGTGATTGAAGAAAGGGAGGGGATTGTAAAATGGATGCTCAAAATAGAAGAAACATCAGCTTCTTGGGATGACCCAGTTGCACAAAGAAAGTGAAGGACAAAATAATTATACACTTATAAGTGCAACCCTAGCATCCAGGGTGCAACATCTCGACAAAATTTTATCTCAAGCAATGGGAAAAGATTATACCCACTGTTTATCCATAGAATATCATCATTCGGGAAATTACTCGATATCCGTATGTTAACATTACGCATTGAAAGAAAGATAAAGGTCCAGGAAATGTAAATAGTGGATAGCTAAACAGGAGACCCAGACTCTAACCCAGGTAGCAAAATAAAGAATTGACACAAGGGTGAACGAATTGTGGTATAACATGAACTTTTGTAACAAAGGTTAACGGGGAAATCCTAAGTTTGGTATCTTTAGCATGTAAGAAAGAACGTTCACAGAGATTAATCTTATAAGCTGAATTCCTTTGAGGAACGAAGACCCAAATCTTAAAAGAGAAGAACTCAAACCCTAGAAGAGAAAATAACCCTAAGTTCTCAAAATCTGAAGATTCAATTCAGATCCCCGCCATATGTTAAAAAAGAAAGATACCCGTATATCAACAAAACTCTCCCAAGATCTAATTTTGGGACCAATTTTAAGGCAAAAGGCAGCATACAAGAGTAGAAACCCGAACAGCCGAATAACTGGAAAAAAAATAAAAAAGCCTCACATGGATGAAGAACGGAAAACCCATCCGAGATCTCACGACCGACTTGAAAACACATAAGACAGAAAAAAGCCCACATCTTTCCTTCCTTTTCTTTCTCTTAGAAAAAAAACAAAGGAAAAAGACTTCCCAATAACCATTTTTCTCCTTTTCAGAGAGAGGGTGGGGGTGTCGGAGGTGAGTACGCAGCGAGATCTGCTAAGAGAGAGAGAAAGAGAGAGATCTCAAAGATAAATCAACGTACCCAAGAGGCCGATCTCGATCGATGCCGTTGCGGGTGGCCGAGGAGATCGCATAGCCGTCGTCGAGATCGCCACCGCTGGTCTGCTGGAGAAACCCAGGGCGCATAGATGGATTTCGAGAGCGAGAAGGAGAGAACTCGACGTCGCCGCTGGTCTGCTGGAGGAACCCTAGGCACAGATAGGGATTCCAAGAGCGAGAAGTAGAGAGCTCGATCGACACCGCCGCTGGTCTGCTAGAAGAGGGGTTCTGAGAAGGCCGTTCGTAGATAATGTCGGCGTCGCGGGTGGCCGAAGAGATCGCCGTCGTTGAGATGCCGCCGGGGTCGAGATGCCGTCGGGGTCGAGATGCCGCTGCTGAAACCCTAGAGAGATCAGCACTGTGGGGATGGGAGGAGGCCGCCGCAAGCCTCGATGGGATTTGCTCGCCCCGAACGATAGGGTTTTATGGCGCCCGAACACCCGATCCGAAATCAAAGACTTCGGATCAAAATAAAGCCGCCCCGGATCTACGGATAAACCCCGTCTCGGATCAAAGGAGTTGCTCCGAATCCGAATATTTTTTCGGATTCGGATCGAGCTTTAGAATGCTCCGAATCCATTTACACCCCTATTATAGAGTTTAGGCATTTCTGAAAAGGGCTCCAAAGGACCGAAACTGTATATATGTCCTATCTACTATTATACATATGTATTAAGCTCCATTTACACTCCTTTCTAAAAGAAATTAAATAGAAATAATACATACATTTGTATAATAATAATCCGTCACCCAAGAATCCATTGTGTGTGATCCTCTAGGCCCACAGTCACTCTAGTTTAAGGCCCATTAACTTCTAATTCCCAATTAGAAGTAAATTAAACGTATTCTTCGCTTCTACTAGAGCCGAATAATAGTTTAATTTATTCCGAACCTTCGATCACGTTGGGTGAATCAAATCCGCGTGATCCTAGAGGACGTCAGGTTTAAACCAGCCTGTCTGGTACCTGTAAGTCCACAGTTACCGCATCGATATAATCCCTCGCTCCTTCTATGAGTCTGGTACGATCGAGGATATGGTTTCTGTCAAACCCCATGATCGTGCCATTTGACTATGACCTCCTTAAAGTGTATGACGTCCGTTCTAAACGAACTCACATGACCCTGCCCAGGGATTTAACAGAGCGTCAATGTCATGACCCATTAACTGTCTGATATATACCCGACAGTGAGCGATCCCTTCTTGACCATTGACGATCTTCACACGTATCCTGGAGTGGTTAACGACTCGACAACTCATGACTTATGGTTAAAGTCATTTAGCTAAGCAATTAAACTATTTCAATCCTCGTGTAAGATTCGATCAATGTCTCAGGTCAAAGGACCAACGATGCTACTGAGACAGTTGGATCTTCAGTTGACATTAGGTATAATCAACCATCTGAAGATCCAATAGCGGATCAGTTCAGTGTACATCCTCCAAGGACATACACATACACATATGTGTTGGTGCCCCGCACCAATGACCATGAGACTGGTCACTGACACATCATGTGTACTGGTTTAATAGGTAATCAAAGTCCCCGAGTGATTACCCTCCAACCATGAACAGTTTAAGACATGTGTACATGTAAAGTCAATCTCATGTTCTAGATCCCATCTCGAGCTGACTTTACAACCACATATCCTAGGGACAACGTAAAGCAACACAATCGCATATTTACGCTCAAACACCACTTTATTAATAATGAACAAGACCGTACATTTCTCGGGTCTACCCGACCCTAAATTGACATGTAGCACACCAACACTAACAGCTCCTGCTCGGCAAATCGTCGCTCGAAGTCTCAGAGCTGAAGGGAGAGTTCCAGATGAGCGCGAGACGGCGCCGGGGGCTCCTGGTATGCCCTTGATCTCTTGCCTGCCACTCCGTGGCAGGGGCGGCCATCTCTGTCGGTTGATGGGGCGGTTCCGCCTCGTTCCTCCTCCCTTGCGGGTTGGAGAAGGCCTCTTGTTCTGCAGGCAGAGGTGGGGGTTGAAAAGGACCACCCGCCCCGCTCCGGATGATGCAGCCATCTTGGAGGATAAAGCGGCCTCCGGTTGTCAGCCGGCAGGCCTCTGCATGGGGGGGGGGGGGGGGGGCTGAACGGGAACGCTGGGACCGTTCCTCCCTGGCTACCTACTTGGCCCCTCATCAAATCGACGAGGGTGTCCAGTTTAGCGTTGAGTGAGCGGAAGGCATCTGGGTCCACCATAGTAAGCTGTCCCCCTAGAGGTGGCGATAGGGGCGGGGCGTTGGCCTAGTCATTAGGAAGGGGGCCAGTCAACGAATGTGACGGCACGGGCCCTTCGTTGGCTACGGTGGGCACCTTCCCCTTGTCGCTGGTACCTCTCCTGCTGCTGCTTCTTCGCGCCATACTGGCTTCTCGCTCGTTTCCCACAGACAGCGCCTAGTCACGAGGAGTTCGCCCTGGCTTACCGTGGAGTCTTGATGACGGGCTGATCCATAAAAGATAAGGGATATCCCCCGCCTATGCCGGGGAGCCGAGATTTTGGACACCCTTAAGGGAGCATTCCTTCACCTTATGATCGCTCGGCCGATCACCTGTAGGCTTTTCGCGAGCATTAGGGAGGCCTGTCGATCGAGTCGATGGGCTATGTTGGCCCTGAGCGAATGAGGTCCCATAGTAAGTGGGCCCTCTAGGGACTGTCACTTGTTGGGCTGGCGGGCCTCGCCAGGCTGTTTGGGTCATGTACATGGTGGGCCGCGAATCTTCCCCTCTCTAGAGAATATATAGGTGAGTAACAGAGATGCTGGATCATCAACCCGGTTAGTAAATTTTTTGCTCATTAAAGTTTGGTGGAGTTCATAAACAAATATTTAAGATGGTACTATATCTCGATCTTCTAATCTAATCCTCCAAGTAAGCTACTACTATCACGTGAGTTACGACTTTCATGAGGATAGTACTTGGAATTTTAACAAATCACTACTTCCTCATGTAAAGTAATTGTATCAGTTAGATATATATATATTTTTTAATTTACTTTGGTACTTGAGGGGATTTTAAATGTTAGGAGGACAACTCCACGGCCCATGGGCCTTAAAATTAATTGTTATTGGAGAGAGAAGCCTCATTAAGGCTTACCAGACAGGGTTGATGAAAGCGCTCAACAATTTTACCAACTTGTTCGTAAAGGAGAGAAAAAAATAAAAATAAAATAAAAACTGTTACCAACTTTAGAGTCACTTTCTAATGTTTGGACTTTCTTGTATGAAAGGAGAATGGGCATATCATATGCCCCCCAAAACTGTTGACCCAGCTAGAGGGTGGCGCAAATCTAAGCTCAAAGGTGCGCAAGAGGCTAATTAAGAGCATCTGATCCAATAAGTTTGGTGACTTCTAAGAAAGTATTTATTGCAGGTTTTTAAGGAAGAAATCAAAGTATAAGAACGAGGCATTAAAAGGAGGAATGTTGCCAGCGTCACAAGGACCTTTTTTTTTTATGCTGGGTAGTTTTTTTCCTTTTTTTAACTGAGAGAGATAATCGGATATTGAACCTGTGACCTCCCCCTTGGGTGCCCACTCCGCCACTGGTGGGGGACAACATCACAATGACTCTTATTTGGAGTCAGCATGCATGGAATTGAATTTCAAAATATTAGGAACAAGAATTAACTACCCTAATTTTGTTCTTGTACTCTTATTTTCACGGAGATTGCACATTCAATTCCTGCATTTGAGTATACGGTTGACTAATCCTTGATTTTAATTCTCATCTTAAGTGGATCAAAATTAAAAATCTCATCTGACTAACCCCCTCTAGCACTATATTCAGGAGTTAGTAACTTGAATCACTGATCATGACTGACAGACTAACATTGCATTTTAAAATTACTAAGATCTATTAAAGTGATTTTTTTAATTATTCATAAATAACCCCCAGATATTTTGCAAATCTCCTGGACAAATTTATATACCATCCTCCTCATTTTATGTTCTTTTAGAGGTTATTTGGTGTGTGTCTTAAAATAACATACACCATTCATTTTGAAATCACTGACTTTAAAATTCATGAAAATAAGATTATTCATGATTTTAAAACCCTCGGTTTTAAAATCTCTGACTTTTGTTTCAGGTTTTGCATCGAAAACTAAAATCTTTAAAAAGTGCTACATGGGTCGACCAATATTGAAACCCAACTATTAACAGCACATGAAACGCAAAGAAAACGCCATAAAATAAATTACAACATTCCAAATATACAAAAAAGCACCATTTTTTGTCTTTATTTCACCATCTTTTACAGTGTTTTACTGCATGCCGAACAACCCCCTTAGTTGAAACCAATGTCTTGAAGATTGATTTCTATTCCTTTCAACAAAATTGGTGATCATATCCATTTCAATGAAGTTGGTTTGATAAAGTATGAAGCTTGGAGCTAGAAATGCGAACATTTTATTAAATATTTTCACATAATAATGTTCATTTTGGCCTATCTCTTTAAGAACAATCCTACAATGCCATTAATTATTGATGACAAGCTATAGTTCTATACTTAACCCCCAAGCAAAGTCACTACAGAAAAATAATAATGTGGAGGCGGCTGCATGGCACAGGGAAAGGCAACCCTTTTAATGTTCTTTTCTTGCTACTTCCCCTCCTGGTCGTCGCCAACGACCCTTCTCTCCTCCTCCTCCTCCTCCTTCTTTCTCCGCCTGTTCTTCTTCTTCTTCGATTCTGAGTTACCATTGATGGCGAAGGAGAACGTGGCCGCCGAGGGGAAGGCAACGAACCCGTTGACTGGTTGCCCCTACTCGAAGCGCTACTACAAGCTGCTGGAGAAGCGCAAGGCACTCCCCGTCTGGGCGCAGCGGGGGAAGATCCTCGACGCCCTCTCCAAGCACCAGACCGTCATCGTGGCCGGCGACCCCGGCTCCGGCAAGTCCACCCAGGTACGCGCCACTTTGTCCGAATTCTGAATTCGTTCCAAAGTTGGTCCTTTTCGCTGCTCGCGTGATCCGGGGAGGCGGCGTGGGCGGTGCCGTGGTGGGTTGTTGTTCTTTGGAGCACAGTAGTTGTATGTACCCAGTTCGAGCATTCGGTCGCTTCTGATTGCACTTGTGCTTATCTTTGGGAGTTCCTGGGTTTTCTTGGCGGTTAATGCCGTGAATTAAGTGAAATCGAGATTTTTCCTACTTGCAAGCGAATTCAAACTCTGCCCTGAGATGTCCATGTCCAACGGTTGTTATGGTCTTTAGTTTCTAGAAGTAGGCTGGAATTCTGGTCGCTGGTTTTGCGTGTTTAGTTTCAACCTGGGTGTGTCTTGGTCTTGCATGATCTGGGTTGAAGACCTCACATTTTGCTTGTTGAAGGTTTCCTGTCTAAACTGCTCTCATCTTGGGAAATGTTAATAACGAAGATAGTAAGGATTGAAGTAAAATAGTGAACCCCGAGATATTCTAAGGCCACTGGTTTCCATATCTATAAAGGCAAAAAGGAATGTTGAATAGTTTAGGATATTTTTCACTGAGAATCAAAATCAAGGAAGCCTTGGTAAAATGGCTGTTCCTGATCTTATTTCATGTTTATTCATTAGTCCAAATAATGAAAGGAATCCCCAAAATGAAATCTTTACAGGAGAATTTCAGTATCTTCATCAACCCAATGATACCTTTGTGTAAACCCTTTTGGATGTTGGTCCGTAGATGATTGAGATTGCATTATCCTAGGTAGGACTGTAGTTGGGAGGCTCTTCTGGGATCATTTGGATTGGAGGATCAAGCTAAATCCGCCTTATGAAAGAAACCTTCATGTCTTGGTTTTTAGGATTCAGATTTCAAGAATGTTCAATTCAGTATTTTTTTTCAATTAAGAAAATACTCAAATTGTTTGGTATTGGCAGGTTCCTCAATTTGTTCTCGAGGCAGGATACGCCAGCGATGGCAAACAGATTGCTTGCACCCAGCCCCGTAGAGTAGTAGCTACATCCATTTCCTCTCGTGTGGCTCAGGAGATGGACGTCAAGCTGGGGGAAGAGGTTGGATACTTTGCTCGTTTCGAAAACTGCAGTGGCCCAAAAACTGTTCTTAAGTAAGTTTTAAAGGGGGTGAATAATCTTGCAACTTTCATGCACACATGGTGATTTGGTGTTTGGAGCCTTTCCTGGCTGCCTTTCCTGTTGTCATAGTCTGTCAAATGTACTGAAATGTGAGCTTGTTGCAGGTACCTAACAGATGGTATTCTTCTGAGAGAAGCAATATCTGACAGGTTCCTTGAACATTATAGAGTTATCATTCTGGATGAAGCCCACTTGCAGACTTTGGCAACTGATATTCTTTTGGGATTCCTCAAGTCACTGTTGAAAATTCGAAAGGATTTAAAAGTTATCGTTCTTACTGCCACTTTTGGGGCGAAGAAGTTTCAAGCCTATTTTCAGCCTACCTGCACTGTGAAAATAAAGCGAATGCTTCATTGTGTGGAAATTGTTCATGCATCTGAGCCTGTACAGGACCATATAGAAGCCAGCATCGAGAAAATTAGACAGATTCTCTCATCTGAACCTTCTGGTGACATACTGGTGTTTCTCACAGGAATGGCGGAGATTAACATGTGTAGCTGGAGGCTCACAAAAGTGATTGCTGACCTGGGGGACCAGATTGGCCCTGTGAAAGTTCTTTCACTGCATTCTACAGTGTCTCTGGAAATGCAGAAGGAGATTTTCAAGGCTGCTTATCCACCACCGAAAAAGGGCAGTCCTCTTGGAAGAAAGATAGTGTTGTCAACTGATATTGCAGAATCATCTTTGGCCATTGATGGTATTGCTTATGTTATTGATTCCGGATTCTCAAAACAAAAGGTTTATAATCCATTGCTTAATGTGGAATCTTTGCTGATATTACCAATATCAAAACCAAGTGCTTATTGGAGAGCAGGGTGCATAAGAAGGTTGCAGCCCGGAAAGTGCTTTAGACTCTATACAAAAGAAATTTTCAAACATTTTTATCCACCACAGGTTCCTCCAGAGATCCTTCGTGCAAATCTTGCTAGCACTATTCTTGTTTTAAACAAACTTGGAATCAGTGATCTATCCCAATTTGGATTTATTGACCCTCCTTCTGCTGATGCCATTGCTAGAGGCATTGATACCTTGACCTATTTGGATGCTCTGGATGCAGACGGGAACTTGACCAAGGTGGGGGAGATGATGTCTGAATTTCCTTTAGATCCTCACATGTCAAAGATGATTGTTAGAAGCCCTGATTATCATTGCTCCAATGAGATTCTCTCCATTTCTGCCATGCTCTGTGGTAAATGCCCCTCTATCTCTCAATCTTTCATTCACACTCGGACAAGCACACATGCACATGAACACGCACCTGCACCCATGCACCCATCTCACTCCTCCACATCCACACCTGTCCACACAAATGCCTCCCCCAATTGTTGCCATAGTTCCGGGTTTCATATTTAGGCTCTGCAACTATGTGCATTTGCCTGCATGCTGCAGTTATGGTCACTCTATGCAACATTTAAAGAATAATCATGTTTGTGCAAATTTTTCATCTGACTGATGTAGTTTCTGAAGGGATTCAAATGCATCTTTTGTGCACTAAATGTCTTAGGGTCCATCCACATGAGGTTTTCGTTTCAATGCTGATTTGCAAAACTGTTTCTGATGTTCCTCAGAGTCTGCCTCATTGAATGTTTCCACATCGAAGTGCTGATTTGGATAGTTATTCCATCTCTAATCATTGCTTGAAGCAAGTAGTATCATTTAACCTTTGTGAAACTTCAAAAATGTTATGTTAAACTGGATTTCTCTTTCCTCAGTGCCACACTGCTTCCTGCAGTCTATCGAAAGCCTTCAAGCTGGTGATGAAGCAAAAGCTCGATACAATCATGTCAATGGGGATCACCTGACTTTGTTGAATATATTTGATTCATACGTGAAATGTAGTAAGTGGCATATTCCCATTTTAGGCAAGGAGGTTATTCTTTGTGATGTTATGTCTTTTTAACTAAGCTCAATTATTGTAGATGGGAATTCTCTCTGGTGCAAGGAGAATTTTATAAATGAGGATGCAATGAAGTCTGCAGTTAAAGTGCAAAAACAACTTCAATGCATCATGCGCAAGTTGAATCTTCCTCTGTGTTCCACAGCTTCAAGTAACTCTGACTACTATAGTGACATAAGAAAGTGCATCTTAACTGGTTATTTCATGCAAGCTGCACAGCTTGGGGATTCTGGTCATTATGTCACTGTGAAAGACAATCATGTACATATCTGATACTCTGAAACTTTTACATATTGATTTATTTTACAGTGGTTAATATTTATTTTCAAAAATACATTTGCTTATTTTTATCAGGTGGTTGACCTTCATCCTTCATGCTGTCTCACTTCCAAACCAACATGGGTCATATATCATGATTTTGTTGTGGCCAGTAGGAATTTTCTTCGCATTGTTACAGATGTGCAAAGTGAGTGGTGAGTCATCCAGAAATCCAATTTTACTGCTATAATTGGGCTTCGTATTTTTTTTCATCATCTTATTAGCAGCTTCTTCTGCTCATTTTTTTCATCATCTTGCCGACATTCTTGAGGATGAACATGTCATTGTTTGTTCAAACCCTTTGGTCTACATGGTAGAAAATATAGATGTGAAGACATCTGGATAACAAATGTAAAGTGCAAGTAGAGGATGTGTGTCACTCATGATGATATGGTATTATCAGTCTTTTGAATGATTGTGCTCTATAAAACCAAACAAGCAAGCAAGCATGTAGGGCCACTATTGTGTGGTACAGAGCTTTAAGATATCCATGAAGAAACAAAAATTTCAAGAGTAATCTGGTTGCGTAGCCCCCCCAAAAAAGAAAGAAATATTTCCCTTGGTTCCCCCAAGAAAGCTTTAAGATATCCATGAAGAAACAAAAAATTCAAGAGTAACCTGGTTGCTTAGCCGGGAAAAAAAAGGAAAAAAAGATTTCCTTTGGTTCCCCCAAGGAGTTGTCCCAAGCAGTTCTGTAAAATTATGAACCTACTAGATTCACAGAGAGAGCTTAAAATATGAAATCCGAACCCTCGCTGGTAATCAGTAAACAAATTCTACAGAACAAAAAGGAGCTAATGTTCTCGATTTTGGTTGCAGGCTGATTGATATTGCTCCACATTATTATCAAATATCAACTACTCTAGGTCCTTTGATCTGGAAAAAGGACGAGCATGAAGAGTCAACATAAACTTGTTGCTGCCCTTCGAAGGCCTGGTTGATACCACCCTCAACTGTCATCATTTGTCAGGCTTATTGATGGTGCTGCCTCTGCGATCCAGTATTAACAGATCGAGTTCTCATCTGTCGCCTAAGAGGCCGCATATATGAAGCATAAAACTAACTGGCTGTTTACCTGGTTAACAAGTCAATGACTTGGATGCCATATGCCATGTGTATTCTTACTGATGTTTGGAGGAGGATAACAACTACAGATTGTCCATTGTCACACCTTCGGATCCATTACATTCCACACAGTTGGTCGAGGCTTTATCACAAGTACGGATTGGCCCACCTTTGGTATTCCATCGATTGTGTTTGTACTCGGAACAGTTGTTGGAATCACCGCCTTGTACGGTCATCACACAAGCTACCTACATGGGGGTGGCGTGAATTAGTGGTCATATGAACTACTTTTAATTGTTCATTATAAAAATTGGGTTACCGACTCTTTCAATCCACTGCAGTCCAAGTTTGGTATTTATCATGCATAGGTGACACCTGCAAACAATGAATAATAATCTCTCTTCCTCGGTGACACCATTGAACTGTTGGCATCCTTGTTCTAATCATCCTCTTCTATCTTTTCCTCTATTCTGTTTGAAGAAAATACAGTGAAAAAGAGAACGATCCTGCGGGCCGGTGAACTCCCCCGTGGTAGGATCCCGAGGTGCGTTTGACTTCGAGCTTTAATTGTCACTACACAATTCGGTCCGTACACGGTTGCAGCTGGAGTGAGGGTTGAGTCAGTGGGACGTCGATACGAGTTTGTCCTCGAAAGTCTAAAAAAAAACTGTGAAAAGCATCACAGATCAACACCGAGTAGTTGGCGATGGCTGAGTTAAAGGAATGAACGGCCGGTAATGAATGCAGTATGGTTTACTCATGTTGTCATAATTAACATATCAGGCCCTGTGACTTGAACAGACGGTGTGAAGATTTCATTTGGTTCGATTTGAATAGGATTTTTCTGAAATCAAATTAGATTAAGAGCTTAACTCTAAACAAATAAAATTGAATGTTTTTAAAATTAAATCAAATCAAATAGGATTAATCTCGTTTAATTCTGAGGAGGGTAAAATTAGTCTATTGCAGTCCATCAGCATGGGGTTTGTTTCAGCCCTGTCCGGTTGAGATCAAAGCAGACCGATCAATAGTCTATGAGTCAAAATCTGACGGCCCAATAAAGACATATCGAAGATTCATCAGTCTGCATGAGACATTGGTGTGGGAGTCTTGGGCGCTGGATAACTCTCGAGCAACCGAACGTTGTTCCTACCGTTACAGGCTTCTTCTCCAGCAAGGACGAGGTCACATCCATTACGTTAGAATCCTCGTCTCGAGGTCACACTTCTAGATTAAGTAAGAGCACAATGGGAAACTCCACCCACTATCAAGGAGGCGTTATCCCACGACTTACGTCTTTTCCCGTTAGGAAATAGATTTCCATCGCCAGGGGCGACCTATATAAATAGGCCTTTGGACACACAGAGACAGACAGAGACACCAAGACACAGGGATATAATCATACACGTGTAGAGGAAAAGGAGATATAAGAAGCAGCGAGTCTCCGAGCACGTCCTGCGCTCAATGAGTACTCTCCGAGCACTCGTCAGACGCGGCAAGCACTTCAAGAAACCTGACTCCCGCTCCCACGTCTGATTACTCTCTCTCTCTCTCTCTCTCTCTCTCTCTCTCTCTCTCTCTCTCTCTCTCTCTCTCTCTCTCTCTCTCTCTCTCTCTCTGTGTGTGTGTGTGTGTGTGTGTCTTCTACTGTTCTCCACTCGACGTGATCCTGACTTAAGTATCGGAAGGTTTTCCCCTAGGATAATGCCTAGGGCTCCTTTTGACGTCAACTTTCTATTATTTACAGGTTTTCACGGGTGATTGGATGTTCTTCCCCAATTAAATAAATCTTAAAAGTGTGATACGTGATTCGAGATACCAGTCAACTATCTCTACAACTTCGATTTAGTTCAATTTGATCTATAATTCGTCTCCAAAGAGTAAAAAAAACATGACTAACTATTGAAATTACTGAGAAAATATTCACTATTTGAGAAAATATATATCTAATTATTGTATAAAAATGAGACATTAAGATACCTCCCAAAAAAGTGAGGAGTGTCATTATCTATTTAGTTTTTTTTCACGTGTAGAAATGTTATGCTGAACTATAATCTTAAAATTTTAAATCAAATGGAACTAAATCTACCGGTTCACTTTACTGGTTAACCCTGCTTACCTCTAACTTTGACTATTACTAAATAGACCTTTTATCTTATAAAAAGGCCATCTTAAATCTAAATCCGATTGCCTTCCTCTTGCCTGGCGTTGATAGCCACGATTCGCTTTCGCACGTCCACTTCCAAACGCCACGGCGCCGATTCCGTAGCAATCCGGGAAAACGGTGGGGGAGGTTGGGCGGGGTGTGTGTATGTCCCGAGTCGGTCAGAATCGTCGGATCGGATTCCCGTTCCATACCTCCCTCTCTTGACCTTTCCCACGAAACGCCCAAGAAAATATACATATAATAAGAGTTGTTTCATATATAACCCTTTTAAAAAGTGAATATTTGTACATGATCTTATATTTATATTTGTAGATGTATATATATATATATATATCTTTCATATGTAAATTAAATATTATAAGAGAATGATAAAATGTTTTATGACAATTTATGAAAAAAATATACATGATATTAAATTCACGTAAAGGTTGTATACATGCAAATATAAATATACGATAGATTTTTACACAAATTCACTTTTAAGTGGGATACGTGTGTAAAAAACCCATATATATATGTCGGTGGGCAAATCCGCAAAAACGCCGCCTCCCTTCTCGGTTCCCACGGCTGCACAGCGAGCTTGGTTTTCTCCTTTCCCTCTTCTTCTTCTTCTCCCACACAAACCCTAGTTTCTCTACGCCATTAAAGACCAGGTGAGCGCGCTCTCTCTCTCTCTCTCGGGCGGCATGTCGACGGAGAGGAAGCGCAAGGTGAGCCTGTTCGATGTCGTGGACGAGACGTCAGTGCCGGCGAAGCGGGCAAGGGTGGCGCCCAACGGCGCGCCCGTGGCGTGGCCCGCCGCCTTTCCCCCGGGCATCAACCGGTGGACTGGGCGCCCGTATTCGCAGCGGTACACCGAGATCCTGGAGAAGAGGAAGACCCTCCCCGTGTGGCAGCAGAAGGAGGAGTTCCTCCAGGCACTCAGGGGCAGCCAGACCCTCATCCTCGTCGGCGAGACGGGAAGCGGCAAGACCACCCAGGTCGGTGGATACTTCTCGCGTTGTTTACCCCTCTTGAGCCGTTTTTTGCCTTCTTTTATTTTTGCAGTCGTGGATTGTGATGGCTTGTTATTAACGTTTGCTGTCGAATGTTTTAATATTGTGGATTGTTTGCGTATTTGGAATTCTGGCATGACACTGTTTTAAAAATTAGCTTTTTACGGGCGAATTTGCGCCTGTGGAGGGGAAGATTTTCTTCTGGATGAAGGTCACGACTGTTGAAGAATCTCCAACGACAGTTTTACGACAATGGAAATCTGTAGTAGCTTTACGAAGCTACCTTATGGAAGATGTTGGGCTTCGTTCAACCCCCTGAAACAGATAGTGGCCCGTCCGACAGTTGGTTTTGTATGTAAAAACTGATGTTATCTGCTTAGGACATTTCCGAGGAGCATAAGAACTGTGTATTCCACGAATATTTTGGCTCGAATGTGTCTTTGCTATGCAATTAGTCTGCCATGAATATGCATTGCATGCCTTACCGGAGTAGTAGGTACTAGCCTGCTAGGTGATAGCATATAGATGTGTGTTAAGCACTCGGGATGGATTAGTAGAATATTTGTTAGAATGTTGCAGAGTTATTTGGTAAACGATTAGGAGTATTTTGGTGTGCGGATAAGGTAAGATTGGGAAATTTGGTAATATTCATGTCTCTGACATTGATACTTGGGCATAAATTGACCATTCTCGGGCATCAAATGCTGCTGTCCCTACAGCACCCACTCTCCCCCACCCAGAAAAAAATGAAAAAAAAGGAAAAAGTAAAGGAGCCCACCTAGTCAATGTTATGCATCTCAGTAATAGCACTATAGCATTTCAGATCCAGCTCAGGAGGGGCCTTAAAACAGGTACTTACTCCATGCATCCATGAAACTCAAAATCGATGTGATGATAGTATCAGCCTTATGAACTGTCCTGTTTATTTTTAAATATATTTTGGATCTCACCTAGTCATCAAAATTAAAAGTTTTGCTGATCTGTGGCAGTTATGCCAAGGATTGTTATTTGCTTCTGCTGTTACAGTTTTGCAGCGAGCGAAGCCTCATTTCCTCTTTGAATTGTTCCCCCTCTCTCTTCCCGCACTTGGTTAGAAATATTGATGTAGTATTTTCACATATATATTGGCAGATTCCTCAATTTGTTTTGGAACTTGACGAACTTGGTAAACGGCCAACTGTTGCCTGCACTCAACCTCGTAGAGTGGCTGCAATGTCTGTTTCTCGTCGAGTTGCAGAAGAGATGGATGTAACTATTGGTGAAGAAGTTGGTTACAGTATTCGTTTTGAAGATTGCAGTAGCAACAAGACAATTCTAAAGTAAGTTATCTTCTTTCATGCTTGAGCGTTCTGTGTTCCATTGTATTATTGTTGCTGGCTACATCGTACAAGTCGTTCCTGTTCAGAGTTGTAGAGCTTATTATCTCCATTCACCATTGTACGTAAGCTATCTGAGGCATGTATCCTGCAAGTTAGTTTGACTCTTTTTGTGAATTAATCTCAGGTACTTGACTGATGGTATGCTTCTAAGGGAAGCAATGGCAGATCCACTTTTGGAGAGATACAAGGTGATAATCCTGGATGAAGCTCATGAGCGAACCCTGGCCACTGATGTTTTGTTTGGACTTTTAAAAGAAGTGCTGAAGAATAGGCCAGATCTGAAACTAGTTGTGATGAGTGCCACACTTGAAGCTGAGAAGTTTCAGGGTTATTTCCATGGTGCACCACTAATGAAAGTACCTGGAAGGCTTCATCCCGTGGAAATCTTCTACACTCAGGAACCTGAGAGGGACTACCTGGAAGCTGCAATTCGAACTGTTGTACAGATACATATGTGTGAACCTCCCGGTGACATCCTTGTTTTTCTCACAGGAGAGGAAGAGATAGAAGATGCATGCAGGAAAATAACAAAGGAAGTTAATAATTTGGGTGACCAGGTGGGTCCCGTGAAAGCGGTTCCCTTGTATTCTACCTTACCTCCAGCTATGCAACAGAAAATATTTGAACCTGCTCCAGATCCACTGATGGAAGTTGGTCCACCTGGGAGGAAGATTGTTGTGTCTACCAATATTGCAGAGACATCATTGACCATTGATGGCATAGTGTATGTGATTGATCCTGGCTTTTCTAAGCAAAAAGTTTATAACCCCCGGATACGTGTTGAATCATTGTTGGTCTCTCCAATATCAAAAGCAAGTGCTCATCAAAGGTCAGGTCGTGCTGGTAGGACACAGCCTGGAAAATGTTTTAGACTCTACACTGAAAAAAGCTTCAATAATGATCTTCAAGCACAGACATATCCAGAAATTCTCCGGTCAAATTTAGCAAACAGTGTTCTCACTTTGAAGAAACTAGGCATTGATGATCTGGTTCATTTTGACTTCATGGATCCGCCTGCCCCTGAGACATTGATGCGAGCACTGGAGATCTTGAACTACTTGGGTGCCCTGGATGATGATGGCAACCTAACTAAATTAGGGGAGATCATGAGTGAATTTCCTCTGGATCCTCAGATGGCAAAGATGCTTGTTGTCAGTCCTGAGTTCAATTGCTCGAATGAAATACTGTCTATATCTGCTATGCTTTCAGGTAAGAACTCTTCTGCTTACTTTTGCCTTTCACTACTGATGCTTAGGCACTTGTTTTGTACTGATAGAATGTGGTGTGCATGAACGGGAGCATCTTCCATTATTCTTTTGTTACTATTTGCACTTCATGTTGCATCTTAGATGTTCTAATAGTAGTGTCATGGATATGGTTACCATTTACATGGAGTGTTACTTCGTCAAAATAATGCATGCGATGGTAGATGTGTCTGCATTAGTTTCAGGGTTCTGTTCGTGTAGGTAGTCATCAGCTACTGGGTCATTCAGGCTAAGCCCATGGTCAGCATGACCATATTTTCTTTTAAAAGAAAACAGTTGAGAAAGTAGTCATCAGCAAGTGGGCTATCCAGATTCCAAGCCCCTGGTCAGCATGACCATATAATTTTTTTAGTCTAGTGCTGATGCATTTAGTTTCAGTTTCTCAGTTATTCTCTCATGAAGCAAATGGTGTCATCTCGCCTCTATCCATCTGCTGACCTACCGTGGGCCTCGTCTGTGATAACCAATTTCTTTATTTAGTACCCAATTGCTTTCTTCGGCCCAGGGAGGCCCAGAAAGCTGCAGATGAAGCAAAATCTAGGTTCGGACACATCGACGGGGATCATCTTACGCTTCTCAATGTGTATCATGCATACAAGCAGAACAGTAAGTTCAAGTCTTCCTCATCAATTGATCATTGGATTTTGTAGAGTCTGTTTTATCCCTCATTCCCCAAATCTAATATTCCAGACGAAGATCCTTCGTGGTGTTATGAGAACTTCATTAATCAAAGGGCAATGAAGGCTGCTGACAACGTGAGGCAACAACTTGTACGCATCATGGCAAGATTCAACCTCAAGCTATGCAGCACAGACTTCAACAGTCGTGATTACTATGTGAACATTAGGAAGGCTATGCTTGCTGGCTACTTCATGCAGGTGGCTCATCTCGAGCGCACGGGACATTATTTGACAGTGAAGGATAACCAGGTGAGCTGCTTATGTTCCATCCTCCAAATGCCTCCTTGCCTCTTCTACTTTGTATATGGGAGAAAAAATATTTAACCCACTCTCTTCTGCTTACCTTAATGTATTGTCTACATTTTCCCTCTGTTTGTGTAGGTGGTTCACCTGCATCCTTCAAACTGTCTGGATCATAAACCAGAGTGGGTCATTTATAATGAGTTCGTTTTGACGAGCCGGAATTTCATTCGTACGGTTACAGATGTTCGTGGAGAGTGGTAAGGATTTGCTTTCTCCAATTATGTTGTTCAAGCATTTCTGCATTTCTACCTATGAATTGGGCCAATTGGCAAAAATTTCTAGCAAGTGGTGCCACAACATTTGTCTGTGCAGAGGTGGCTTTTAGAGCACTCTCTTTCCTTTTGGGGGGGTGGGGGATCACTTTATTTCGTATTGACTGTGATGGTGTTGGCATCAACATTGCTCTTTGTTTGGGGCTTACAATGGTTGTGTTATGCAGGTTAATTGATGTAGCACCACACTACTATGACTTGAGCAATTTCCCTCCATGTGAAGCAAAGCGCATCCTCGAAAGGCTGTACAAGAAGCGCGAGAGAGAAAAGGAAGAGATCAGGAATAAGAATAGAGTTCCATAGCTTGATGCGGATGCCCACGTCTTCATAGATGTCAAATCTTGTTAGATGTTACTGATGACGCTTCTTGATATGTTACTCGCACGCATCATGGTTGGAAGACCTTGAATGAAGTGATTTCTACTGAGCCCGGTGTGGGAGCGGGGTGGTGGGGGCTGCAGCATTGGCTACAATGTGGCTAGAATGGTATATAGATTATAGAAGTACCCTGCGTTTCTCTGTTGTGAATTATTCAATTGCTGATATGGTGGTACCATTTCTATTTGTTCTAGGGTTTCTGACTTAAGTTACTTGTCAAGGGCAGGGTTTTTGTGCCATGATGTACACCCGGTTTGGAACATCAGTTCAAGTTCATATAGTAAATATTTCTTCCTTTTTTTCATTTTCATGTTTTGGACTCCATTGCCTTCTCTGTGGTGCGTTTTCTTGAGAATGTGCCATCTGTTGTGGCATACACTGGGCCGCTGGCAGCGCGCTCTATCTTTACTTGTCAACCCATCCCTTGGAGGGTGATAGACAAATCAAGGTGCAACTACATCAAGCAATAAATGTCTGGATTATATGTTTAGGAAATTCTTAAAAAACAGCAATTGATAAATGTTATATCTGGTAAAAGTTCACAAGGAATAATGCGGAGCTGTTCTCGACAACAAACTGGAGATCCTTCTGCGAAGATATCAAGGGCATTTCCCTCTCTTAAATATTAAAGAAAAGAAGTCTCTCTCGTTCGCTCTCCTCTTCTTATAGATCAAGATTCTACTCTTTTAAATGTTTAAATATTGCAAATTTTACAAACGTCCGCATAATTATTATTTTATAGCTTAGTTGAGTTACTAGGGTCAACTGTGGTTAATTAATAAATTGGGACGGATGAAACTCGTGAAAGGATATAGGGATAAAGGAATGACCTGGACAAAACTCATGAAAGGACACGGGGACGAAGGAATTGACTCGTGTTTGGAAAGCATGCCGGGGAGAGATCTTGAAGATTTTAATTATTAGAATATCCACCCCTTTAAAGTTCCTTTCAAATATGTCGGTGTCTCATGTTTACGCAAGTTTAGAGATTTTAAGATTGTGTTCGATAAGACGAGTGAGAATAGAAGAATTTTGATGCGAGGATTATACAAATACGTGGACTCCATTTAATAATCGAGAATCTATTTATTTTTTAAAAAATAATTCAAAATATTTTTTGGTGGAGAGAGAAAATGTGTATTTTTATGACTATATCTCTCTAGAATATGAGGAATAGATTTTGAGTATTATATTTTGAAAAGTATATTAAATACACTTTGTCTCTCCCATGTTTCTTATTTTAAACTTTAAAATAATTAGAATATATTTAACAAAGTGATTTCAAACGCAGTCTTGAGATAGTCAGATATAAAAAAGAGGAGATTTTAAAATCTTAAAAAACTACCTCAAGAGAACTTCATCTATTTTTAAGGATTTTGAAAAAAAATCCATACACAACATTTTTTTTTCAAACAAAACCTTAATATGACGACAGATATGACCACTCCTGATTTTATAGATTCTAAGGACATTCATTCAGGCCCACTTTGATAAAAGATTATAAGATGGTCGGGACCACTTTTAAAAAAAAGCTCCTTCTATCTAAAAAAATATATTATGTCAAATTTTAACTTATTTTTTAAAATTGATAGAAACATATAACTATCTGTTTGATAAAAATGTCGTAATTTTTAAATTTTGTGTGGAACTGTTCGGTAGAACAAACTGAAAGTTTCAAAGACTATGGAAGTTGATGACCTTGGAAGACTGAAACACCCTAACTATGGCAGAGACCATTAAGGGAGGTGGATCCCCGAGTCATCCTATCGATGCTCTCTCTCCAGTATAGCTCGAGAGAAGATCGTAGATCTCCTCATTATATACCTCCAAAACCGCAACCTGGACGAACAACCCTACCCCAAAACCCCATTGTCCACCTCGGCAATGTTCTCCTCTGCCCCTTCTCCCACGAAGATGAGGCCCTCGTTCCATGGCGGAGTTACTGGAGTGCCTCCTCGATTGAGTGAGGCTAGGAGGGTGTGAAGGGACTGGAACCCCAATGTTGCCCTGACTAAGATGGGCACGTTAATCAACGGCGAACCCACTGCCATTGTCGCCAGGGGGAGGGGAAGAAGGTCCTGGCAATCCAGAATGGTGAGCCATAAATACAAGAGCTTGGGAGAGACACAGAGCTTAGAACTGGTTGAGCCACAGCCGCAGGGGCGTCAACCTTCCAGGCGCCATGTAAGGACTCACCGGCCTGAGTGTTGACCCACATCGCCACCCTCAAGTCTTCACCGACCTCCCCATCATTACTCTCCGGTCGGTACCACTGCGAGGAGAGGGGGCTGTCCGGAGGGTCCCTTGTAGGCACCTCCGATAGGTCGTATCATACGTCGTCGAGGAAGCGGCCTCCACCGGCAGTGGGGTTGTCGGGGGAGCAGGGGGAAAGGTCCCAAATGGAGACCTCCAGCGGTGTTGAGTCGGACACATCCGCGTAGGCGACAGAGCCCCGTAGGAAGGGGAGAAAGAAGAAGGGGGCCCGGGGGGGGGAGAGAGAGAGAGAGAGTACCACTGTGGGGCGAGGGGGTTGTCCGGAGGGTCTCTCGTAGGCACCTCCGACACATTGAAGCAGGCACTGTCGAGGAAGCGGCCTCCTCCGGTAGCTGGGTCATCGGGGGAGCCGGGGGAAAGGTCCCAGACGGAGACCTCCAACGATGTTGAGTTAGACGCGTCCATGTACGCGGCGGAGCCCCGCGGGAAGGGGAGGAAGGAGAAGGGGACCGGGAGAGAGAGAGAGGGAGCGCCGAGAGAAGGGGATCGAGAGGGAGAGAGGTCGCGGCTCTCTTAAAAAAATATGGAAAGACATATTTTTATTTTGGAGTAAGTTACAACGGGATACAATTTTATCCCAAAAAAGTAGATCGGTCTTACCAAGCGTGTCTAAGGAGGTTGTCTATTCCTAATTTTTATTTTGAGAGAAAAAATAGGTGAAAAATTATAATCAAACACCCTATTAGAATAGAGACGGGTGACCTATCAAGGATGCCGTGTCTGCCTCTATTTATATTCGACTCTAGTTAAACTATTCCACTTATTTTATGAGAATAAAAAATTCACTCTAACCTCTATTTAAATCAAAATTAACGACACTAAAATAAATCATCTGTTCCGGAATAACTCATCTTAACCGAGTTTATACCGGTATCAAATTCAACCTAAAATTACAAATCCACTACTCCCTTACCCTCTTCTAAAACCTTTCCCTCTAAAAACACCGCACCTTCATCCACGATTAATAGGAACCCAAGGCCAAATTGGTAAATAACCATCTGCACCGTCTCCCTCGAAGAGCCCCTCCGCCGCCACGAGGGGCCTCTGCAGTCCCCTCCCTCCTCTTTGAAGTTGCGGACGTCTTCTCTGCTCTCCTCCTGTTCCTCCCCTCCTCCTCTTCTCCACCGGCGATCTCTACAGAGAGGAGCTCTAGAGGGAGAGGAGACAACGATGTCGCTCCGGCCGGGCGCCGTCGGCAGGAAGGGGCGGGCGGACGACCGGATGAAGAAGTACAAGGCCGGGGTGGATGCGGACGAGGGCCGGCGGCGGAGGGAGGAGGGGCTCGTCGAGATCAGGAAGAACAAGCGGGGCGACAGCCTCGTCAAGAAGCGGAGGGAGCGCGCCCCCTTCGCCGCGGTGGCACCGTCCTCCTCACCCTCCTCTGACGGCGCCGTCCACGCGCTCGCCGCCAACGGCCGTTCTGTGGCTCACGATGCCTGCTGCCAACAACATTCGGCCGGGATGTCTTCGCAGATCGTACACCCCAAGGTATTCGCGGCCTCCTCCTCTCTCTGCTCATCCGATGCTTGTCTTGTTTCTCGCTGTTATTTTCTTGGAACTCGTGGATGATCTCTTATTCGGATTCTTGCAGCGGAAGGTCTTAATGTTGCCTTTTCTTGGATGCTTTATGAATTCTTTGGTTAATTCCGATTTGGGATGTGGTCTCTGCGTGTGGCAACCTTCCTATCTTGTATTTGTGCTAAATTTGAAGTTCGATTCTCGTGCCCTTATTGAAATATTTTTATTTATTTTCTTTGCTTAATGGTTACTCCTCGAACGTTTAGGTAATGCATTAAATTTGCCTCCTCAAATACTGATTTGTCGATTAGATTTTGTCTCGATCTTCTATATATCCTACACATAAATGTTGGGCAGATATTACCGGGTGCAATTTTTTTTCGCTTTCTTCAAGCAGAGTCCAATGTGTGCAACGTCAAACGCAGTTTAATTGTCCTTCTTGAGAATTCATCAGAATGACAAGCCTGGCTACATTAAACTTACATTGTATTGTTAGTTCCTGAAAGCGATGATTTTTTTTTCTACATAGAACTACAGAAGGTGGGCAGTCTTAATCGCTGGATTTTATTTTTTTCCCCTTCCCGTGCTCCTAAGGTTCAGCAGATTTCTGAGCTATTGTCAAAGAAGCTTGAACGTACATTGTTTATCAGATTCCTTTTCTTTGCTACTTTGAAGTTGAAGAGGGTACTTATTGTTTTTAAAATTTCTGCATTATCCCTGTACCAATTTCAATACCAACAGTGTAGTCTGAATAGAAAAAGGGCGCACTACTGATATACATCTTGTTCTGATTCATGGGCACCATTATAATAGTATACATAAACAGTTGTTTTACAGTGTTTCCTACCATTCAGAGCCATGCTCAGTGTTTACTGATTTTGTCTTTCCTCTGTCAGCTGGAAAAAATATCTGAAATGTCACAGCAACTGTGGTCTGAAGATGTTTCTATACAGATGGATGCGATCACATATTTCAGGAAGCTCCTATCAATAGGCATTTCACATTGTTGTCTCCATATTTCACAAATAATTTACACATATATCCACACAGTGTTGTGCATCTCTTTTCTCTAGTCAACTTTATATTTTGATGGTTATGAGTTTTTTTCTCTTTGTTCTATAGGACAGAACCCTCTTGTTGACATCATCATCAGAGCAGGCATTGTCCCTCGTGTAGTGCAATTTCTTTTAAGGCAAGATAAGCCTAATCTACAGGTAGTTCTACTTCTGATGTTTTTCCTTTTATTATTATTTTTTTTGAAAAAACAAACTTATTTGCAGGTAGTTCTACTTCTGGTATTCTTTATTTTATTTTTTGAAAAAAAGCAAACTTACTTATTTTGTGTTGATGAATGCTCTGCTATAGTAATTGCTTTAACACTGCTTATCATTACCAAGCAGTTTGAAGCAGCATGGACCTTGACAAATTTATCTTCAGGGACATCAGAGCATACTCAAGTTGTTATTGAACATGGTGCTGTTCCCATCCTTGTACAACTTCTAACTTCTCCAAGTGAGGAAGTCCGAGAACAGGTTACTTAAATTTTTTGTTCATTTTTTTTTGAGGTTGTGCCTTGTATGACTTTCCTCATTGATCCTTTCTTTTTCCTTGGTAAACAGGCTATATGGGCCCTGGGTAATGTAGCTGGGGACTCACCTAGTTGCAGGGATGTTGTCTTTGAAAGTGGTGCACTTATTCCATTACTTTCTCTGTTGACTCCACACTCAAGACTGTCAACACTAAGAAATGCTACATGGGCTTTGTCTAATCTCTTTCGAGACAGACCTTCAAGAAAAATTGAACAGGTTTAGAGTGGTGTAATTGCTATCCTTACTTCTTCGACATTGCTTCTTGTTCATCCACATTCAGCTTTCCATTAAATGTTTTGTGGACCCCTTTTTTGTAGATAAAGCTTGCCCTATCTGTCCTTCAACAGCTTATTTACTCAAATGATGATGATATTCTGGAAAATGCTTGCCGGACATTGTCTTTTCTTTCTAATGGAACATGTGATATAATTCAAGCTGTTATGGATGCAAATGTTTGTCCAAGACTTGTGGAGCTCCTTCGGTATGATAATTTTGCCTTACTTTGTATTCATATCTTTTTTATATTCAATAATAAAATTACCAATCTACATTTTCAGTGTTTGCCTTGTCAGTAGATCTGGGAAACATTTTAATTACAATTAACTTTTTTGTTTCTTGATGCGCTTGGCAATGCTATCGACAATGATGTTTTATCCAGGCATCCAACACCTTCAGTTCTAACACCCGCTCTTAGAGCATTGGGAAATATCGTCACTGGTGGTGATGATTCTCAGACACAGGTATTTATTATATCTGCATGCCTAAGAGGACTAGTGATATGTCCTTCAATTTTTAGAATTGCATTAAGTTGCAAAACCAATTGTCCTCCTTTTGTAAAATGATGGATTATATTATGAGACATTTGCTTGGTAGACCTGGTTATGAGAAGGCACATGTATTCCCAGTTTCTCACACGTTTTGGCCACTTAATATATATGTATATGTATACCTAGGATATGGGTAGGGCTGTTGGTAAGCGCACACGGAAGGGGCCCGTGCTAGGCGTCCGTGCACAAGCAGCATGGCGCCTGGTGGGGACACTGCAGCAAGCCTTCGGGTTTACTGACGTTGCCGTCAGCACTTCAGTTCGGTGGTTGCTCTTTGTGGCTATGACAGAGCTATCCTATGTTATGTTTTGTTATTTAGTCTTTATGTTGTCTTTGTGGGCATAGACGTTAGTGGGCCAGTTATGTTGTGTTTGTGTTATCTTGTGTTATTTTGGACCTGTTAGTAGGTTGGTATGTTGCAGCCGTACGATGTAGGGTTCTTGTTTTGTTTGATCTGGACCATTGATGCTTTGTTATAGCCTTATATAAGGGCCTGTGATGGTTAGTGAGAAGCTAATGATGGATTCTTTGTTAAAACCCTAATTTGTGTCCTAAGAGAGGATCGAGGTGCTGGTTGTGAGGGGCAACCTGTTTTCCCCTGGTCGTGAGAGGCGACCAACCACCCTACCTTCCCCACCGCCGCAGCATCGTCTCTTCCTCCCCTCCTTGCGCTGCCGTGCCAACGCCCTACACCGTCACCCCTGCCCCGTCGCTGCTCCTCTGTCCCTCTGCACATAGTGCCGCTGCCGTCGTTGCTCCGCCTTCCCCCACACCGCCACCTCCTCCTATCGCCACCATGAGCCACCTCCCTGCCCTCGTTCCAGCTTCCCAACGCCATAGCCACCGTCATCATCTCCCCTGACCTGCATCAGCCGCTGGCCGCCGTCGTTCCGCCTTCCCTTACACCTCACTGTTTCACCGTACCAGTCTCGGTCGCGTCCTCCCCTCCGCCAGTCGCCGTTTCCCTCTATGCACCCTGACCGCCGCTGCTGTTTCGTCTGCCTCCTTCTCTCACCCTGCCATAGTCACCTTTTCCTCCGTTCCCCCTACGCCTCTCACCCACAGGTCGGACCCGACGCCGGCCAGCCTCTCGCCTCCCTTTGCTCCCCTCTCTCTCACAGGTTTCACCTCCCCCGCTTCCCTCACCTCTGTCTCCTCATCTTGCTCCCCTCTCGTACACAAAACCGGCTCTACCTGCATGGGCCTCCCCGCCGATGTTGACCACCACCAACCTCCAGAGTGACCGAACAGCCCAGCGGTTCAAGTCCCCTGCGTGTTGAAGCTTCCTGGGAGAACCTGACCGTCGCAGAAGGCGCCGACGGTCTGGCACACATCTACTTGTATCTGCCACTATACCCACACGAGTTCGCTCAACCCGACGACTGCGGACACCACCACGTCAGCATCCGCGCCGTCCCGAGGTTTTTCCCCTGCGTAGGCCCCACAAGGACCAGCTGCTTGTCGCAGCCCTCTCTCTCTCATCTACCAATGACACAAAACGCCACCCATCCTAAGTGGTACATTGCTATCTATGTTGGTGTTTGATCTTTGCGCATTTGTGCCACCGGGAACCACTAAAAATTCTGCCATATCCATATCCTCCATGCTAAATTATTAGTCATAGTTACATCACACTGAATTAGCCTTCCCACTTGAGCAACCCCTCCCCCTGTGCATTGCTTTCTTTGTTTTGACTGTTGAAGACGACCCTAGTTGGTGGTGCTATCTATCTGCCGGACCTCCTTGCTTAGTTTTGGATCGTTCCATGCTTGACAACGTGGTCGCTCACTTGTTTTAGATTCCTGCACAATCAAAGCTGAATTAGTTGGGCTTGAAAATTCAAATTGCTGAGGATTAACATCACAAAATAAGTAAACAACCTGCATTTAAATGAGCTTGCTTGCATGTTTCACACCAGCACCTCACGCATGGATGCCCGTCATGGGAACTTCTGCGCATGGGCGACATCCATGCCGTAGGATCAACTTGATTGGATAGCCCTTAGGATCCACTTGATTGGATAGCCCCTGTTTCGGATCAGATTCCCCTCGCTACACATTCATTAACCCCCTGTGAATTTTGGAGCGCCGGAGGCATGCAGCAACATTTTCTTTTTTCTTTCTGTAACTCACTAGATGAAAATCTGATCGCTAGAAGATTGGATATGGTCAGGTCACACCAATTGCCATGACCAAAGGTCAATCTTGATGATTAGGCTCTTTTGCATAAATGTCATCGTTGCAGACAAAAATACAGATATGCTATTCTTCAAAAAGTATTAGCATATATATCACTGTTATTTTGAAAAACTTGCAAATATGCCATGTCTGATGGCATATTTGCAAGTTTTTTAAAATAACACTGATATTTGTAAGTTTTTTACAAATAACAGTGATATATATGCTAATTCGTTTCCAAGAACGGCATATCTGTAATTTTGCCTATAACAATGGCATTTATGCAAAAAACCCTAAATATTATCACTTGCAAGCTTGGAATTCGTTGCATATGCATTCTCCGTTTCACAAAAGAACCATGTGTATATGCACACAGGTGCATGCATGATTTTGACCATGTGTGTGCATCAGTGCATGCCCGTTATCAAAAAAAAAAAACATGTCCATGGGGAGAAGGGTCCACAAAGGGAAATGATTTTCATATTACAGTTACTTGAGAAACAAGGATGCCTGGTTGGTTAATGAAGTATCTGCTATCTTTTCATTAGTCTCTGCCACTGATATCACATCCGAAGGCTCCTATATGGAAAGTACATTCTTATTCTAATTGTTTGCCCAACTTGAGGCCTGTGCAGCCTGACTTTGCTTATACATGTATTTATACATTGTATCAATACACAGACCAAATGCAATATGCTTATGGATGCCAAGTTTTGTTTTAAGTAGAAAATGTGTGTTTTAATGAGTTGGTTGAACTCTAAAGAAAATTTGATATCTAGAAGTTGGGAAAACTTGGCCTGAGTGACTGATATTGTGTACAGGTTATATATTATATAGTCCCAAATTGGGTGAATACTACTGTCTCAAGGTCTAGAATTTGGCTGGATGGGCTGAGGTGGCTGAAGCTTGGGCCAAACCTGTCCTAGTTTTGAGCCTGGACTGTGCCCTTTTCAGCCCTTGCACAACTGGCTCTCCCAATTTGCATGGCTATTTTTGTTGACTTTCTTGTTTTCTCTTAATGATCCTTAAGCTCACCTTTGTGTTACATGCACCAAGGTGCATTGGTGATCCCTTGTCTGCATTGCATGGCTAACTTTCATGCTTGGTTTTTGTGATTGAGGACTTGCATTTTTTGAATTCATGAATTCTTTTCTTTGATTATTTTTGTTTCCTTTTGTGATAGTAGAGTGTATAACTTGTGAACTGTGTTCTCAGTTTGTCATAGATCATGGTTTGCTCTTCTGCCTACGGCAATTTCTCACACAATATAATCCAAAATTCATCAAAATAGAAGCTTGTTGGATTATCTCAAACATCACTGCAGGGAATAAAGCTCAGATTCAGGTAAGAGCATATGGTAATTCATTGTGATCTTGCGTATCTTGTTGATGAAGAAGGCGTCCAGTAACCGGTGATTTTTTTTTGGTGTGGGAGTGGGTAACCCAAATTTTATTGAATGAATTTTGAAGGGGAAAAAATTCAATGGTTTATAATTTTTTGACCCTCTTTTGTTACTAAGTGTGAAAGGTTCATGCAGATGCTTTTGATGTTTAAAGATAAATAAGAGGGCGTGTTTGAAAATCTGTGAAACCTTTTTTCGTCGAATAAAATATTAGCTTTTAATTGTAATGGTTGTGATAACCTTTAGAAAGAGGATGACTGAAAGTAACAGGCTGTTTAATAGCTCTCTTTTGTAACATAATTATAGTTAATTTCCATCATACCTCATGCCATATGTTGGAGCATTTGGTGGGAGTGCAATGATGTTCTTTTTCGGGGAAGTAGACTTTATGTTGAGAATATTTGTTCTAGAATCATTCCTTTTTTGTATATTTGGAGTAGACATCTGAATAGTTTGTCTGCTGAAGATTGGTCCAAGGCCTTTTAGTTTCTTTCTGAGTGTCTTTGAGAAGAGGAACCTCTGCTCTTATTTTATTGTATTGCCTTTGTTTAGTAATAAGATGGTTGTATTATCCACTTTTTACTTCCAAAGAAAATGTAATTATAGGTAATTGACTAGATATCCATGTTTTTCATGCAACTGTGTTATCATGCTTTCAAGCAATATCTTTCAGAGCCTTTAGCTATCCATACAGAAGGATTAAATTCCAACTGATACTCTGCTCTTTTTTGGTTTCTTTATTTTTTATTACCACCGAAGAAAATATATCCAGATCGATCACTTTTGTTTTATAAATAGCCACTTTTTTTCTTTCTAGACATCGTTTGTGTTATTCATGAATAATATCTTTATCTGACAGAAGTAAGTGACAATTGATGTTTGTCCACCTTTTTATTCTCATTAATGTGTTATGGTGCAGGCTGTATTTGATGCAAACATTATTCCCCCTCTTGTACATTTACTCGAATATGAAGAATTTATTATCAAGAAGGAAGCTGCATGGGCAATATCAAATGCTATTTTGAGGGGAAGCTTTGAGCAAATCCAGTATTTCTTTTCATATCTTCTTTGTGTCTATCAATATGCTTTTACTTCCCTTTTGATACTTTAAAAAGATTTCATTATGGCAGACAAGTAGATCACATTCTTTGCACTTCCAATAGATGTCCGTGTTTTACATTTTGGATATCTAATCCTGTCTTTTTCTGTTGTCTCATTTCTTAGGCCCATAGCCTCATATATTGGACCCTGCAATGCAATGGATGTTAATGATGAGTATCTGCTCTCCATTGATTCTTGGGATCTTGATTGAATTCCTAGTGTGGTATCTGGAAACAAATTAACAGGTCTTCTAGAGACGAAACTGAATGGAAACCAAACTCCGCTAGTTTTGTAAGCAGTGGATACTAGTGATTTGAGTAACTGTTCTCCATTGATTTTTGGAATCTTGATTGAATTCCAAGTGTGGAGCCTGGAAACAAATTTACAGGTCTTCCAGGGACAAACTGATGGAAACCAAAATCTGCTAGTTTTGTAGAGGGTCAAGTTTCCAGCCTCACCAAGATATTTCCCTTGTCCACTACTGTCCAGCCCCTTTTAATAGCACCATCCCCGACATGAAGCATGCCCCTTGATCCTTTTTTCAGTTTGTATGATCTGTTATTCCCTTGTGCTTGAGACTCATGAGAATGATTGAAGGATGAAAAATTGGCATAATAGTTTGTTGTTTGACATGTGAAAGCTTCTAATTCTGCATGGGGTTGGTTTTTGCAAATATGGCTAATTGCATAAATCCCTTAGGCAAATGATAGATCTAGTTGAGGGTTTGACTTTGCATAAATCCTTATCCTTAGGGCAAAATGATAGACCAACTTGTGGGTTTGACTTTATTCTTATTTTCACAATTTGTGTGTTCTAACTGCATGTTCTATTTTTGTTGTTATGTAGCTTTCTTGTGACTCAAGGATGCATCAAGCCACTTTGTGATCTTTTGACCTGCCCAGATTTGAGTATTTTAATATTGTGCTTGAGGAGTCTTGAGAACATACTAAACGCGGGAGATGCCGTCAAAGATTTGGGCAATAATGATGGAATCAATCTGTATGTCCAAGAGGTTGAGGACTGCGGGGGTCTGGACAAGATTGAGAACTTACAAGGTCATGATAACTTTGAGATCTACGATAAGGCTATCAAGATACTGGAGAAGTATTGGGAAGAGGAGGAAGAAGAAGGGGAGAATTTGCAAAGGATTGGTGAGGGCATGGATCAGGGCTTCATCCCTGGCCCAGAGGCCACCACTGCCGTAGAGTTCAAGTTTTTATGAGAGCTCCAGCTCCTACTGGGCTACGTACGGCCTCTGTTCACGCATTCAACTGTTGACTTACTATTGTAACAGTGGATCATTGTTCTGCATAGATATCAACTCTCTCTCTCTCTCTCTCTCGGAATGGTCTATACGAGTACCGAATTTTTGATAACACTTGGCGACTGTGCACTTCGATGTCTTTCATCCTGTACAAATCCTCATTTATTAATGTGAATGAAGCAAGAAATACGGATGTACGATGTTCCTTTGGAATCTCAGTCCATGTAGTATCTGTTTAGTCTCCAATATCAGGTATCAATCATTCATATCAGGTGCCTTGCAGTACAACAATTCCATTTTTTGGCATATGTGATCAGTCTCTTCTTTAAAAGGGTAGACGATGATTTGCACACAACATGGTGGAAAGGGATGTAAAATTGAGAATACATCTTTAGGCAGTCGAGTAAATTAAAAATAGATTTTTATAAAAAAATCTTTGTTAAACTTGAATTTGTAATTTTTTTTTAAAAAATCAGGGTTTGTCGTCCCGGTCGGATCGGTCGTCTTAGTCACCATTTGGGACGGGACGGTACGGGTTAGTATCGTCGTGTATCGAGATATAAAAAATATATTATATATATTTGTTATAATATAATATAACTTAAATGTTCTCCTATATCAATTGGTTAAGTGATATGCAATTTAAACTGTTGCTCACGGTTTCGTGCTATCTTTTGAAACATTTTTTTTAAAATAATTATATAAAAAAATAAATAAAAATGATGTTTATAATACGTTTTAAATTGGCCTCAACTAATCAACTTACAAAATGAATTCGATATAAAAAATTAAAATAATATATATAGCGTCCTGGTTGTGTCTCACAGATCGGTCATCCCGATCTATGGTTGAGATCCCGTCTCGATTTGTCAAACCTTGTTAAAAATATATTAATAAATATATCACTAAGTAAAATTATATTATTTAAATATGTTATTTTTATTTGTTGGCATGTCAATTTTTTTTTGAAAAATTTGTAAAAAATTATGTTTAAATGACTTTATATAGTATTTATGTAATATTTGATTTTATGTAGTGGTATATTTGTTATTATATTTTTAAGAATATTCTTTATAAATTTATTTGTAATAATAATTTATTTGTAAAAATCTTCAGTTAAAAAATGAGGATTTGATATTGTTTTATGAAAAAAATCATCCATTAACTTGTATAGGAATGTATGTTGAATGAAATTATATCGTGACATGTTTTGTTTGAAGAAAAATTGACCAGCCTTGGAACCTACAAGCATTAGTTTTAGGCACTGACGTGGGTTCTCCGTACAACCCACTAGACCCGGGTATGTGATGCATTCCCACCGCTTTGAGTGCCTCCTGCCTATTTTTTAAATTTTAATCACATTAATGACGACGTAGACATCAGCTAGCTACGTGTTTTGGACTGTCATTGCCTCGTAACATATCCGACGCACATCGCATGTTGTCCTCCTACCAACCCTACATATTGTCCGGCGCCAACCACCTGAAGCTCTGCAACCACCTTCCCTCGCATGTCTTGATTGGACCCTACGCCATGGCGTGGGTGATTGTCTGACCCTCGTAGGCACACTCCCCCTAACGGTAAGGTTGACATTTAATGCACCTCAACTCAATGAATATAAAAGTAGGTCACTATGGTTTCCTCTGGGGAAGCAAAGGTAACCCCAACGTTTACTCCTCTCCCTCTCTGCTCTCCAACCCACCTTTGGCTATCAAACCTTCCGCCCTATGCTGACTTAAGCATCGAAGGATTCTCCTTGGACACCTGACCCTTTGTCGAGAACTACTATTTCCTTGTAGCCCTAAATACTCGGCTTCCTCTGATATATATATATATATATATATATATATATATATATATCTCTCTCTCTCTCTCTCTCTCTCTCTCTCTCTCTCTCTCTCTCACACACACACACACACACACACACACACACACACACACACACACACACACACACACACAAACACACACCCATCAAAGGGGACTCACCTCTTGACGCTCAGCACCTTGCCCCAGAAAGTGAAGAAGTATGATGACACTTGGCCCCAACACTTGCCTCATCATCGGGGAACTCCACCTCTTACTGTCCAAACTCTCTTACTCAGTTCCTCATTATAAATTCAAGTGTACACAACACTTTGGCGCAATACGTGGGAAATGACCAGAAGCCATGTCACCATCCCGAAGAACCCTAGCACAAGCTGACGTTGAAGTTGAGACCTAGCAATAATCTACCGAGTATACTCTCAATGGGGGAGTCTCGAAGGAGTAGTTTGACGCTCTGGCCAGGCAAGTTACTTGTTTGAGGGAGGTCATCTTGGGCCTCACCCCCCTCAAGGACATGCTCGGCGCCCTAGCGAACTGGCTTGTACCAAACACCCCTAGTTCAGTCCATCAACAATGAACTCAGGGTGACTACCAACCACCAACACTATTGAGCAATGGCGCTCCCATTGCCATGGCTATTGCTCAACAAGAGCCTTGCGCCATCGTTGCAGAGTCAACCCACGTCTCCTCTCCTCGGCAGGCCAAGGAGGATGTCTCCTGCGTGCCCCACTTTGGAATCCCTACTTTACTATGATGCTCCACTCACCTTGGAGTGACAACTTGAGGAAGTGAAGCAAGAAGTGAAGGAGATGGCCACAAACGTAGTTGTTCAAGCTGCCTCTTCCATCCAGGTCAATAGCTCACCTATTATCTAGGAGGTCTTGGTTGTCGTGCACCTCAAGAAGCTAGAGCTCCCAACCACGAGGCCTTATGACATGACTTAAACCCATCCAAACATTGGAAGAGGTTTGACACCCTCCTCACCTTGTTGGGAGTCTCGGATCCCATACCTTAAAGAAGGGAGCAACAGCCTAGTTCAAGACATTCACACCCAATTCCATCTCCACCTCACACTAGCTCAGTTGAGCATTTTATTCTCACTTTGCTGGGTACTCCTAGCCCATAAAAACATTTGCCTGCCTCATGGTGCTAAAACAGAGGAACGAAGAGAGCCTCAGGTCCTACATAGGGCATTTCCATGCCAAAGCCATATGTTGGACACCTTCATAGCCGTCACGATGATGCTCGACAGGACCACCGCCCTCGGCCTCCAGGACTCTCTAGCTAAGAAGCCTCCCACCTCCTTCCCAGAGCTGATGGCCGAGTCCCTAAGGTGCAACAACAAATAGGACTTTCTCTCCTCCCGTATAGGGGAGAGCTCCACCTCCGATGGACCATGCACGGAAGCCCACTAGTAAGGAACATATTGTCACAAGACACTAGGGAGTACGGTAACCCCTCGAGCTTAGAATGTGGACACCTATCATCCATAAAACCATGTACTCCTATTCTGGAATTATTGTAAAGGACATCAATTCTTCCAAGTATATGCCCATGATCTTTGGGTGTGGCTAATTGCCGCCTTTGCTCGATTATCTCTCATGGAATAACCTCTGGCCTAGCTGATCAATGGCCATAGCCTAGTTATCTCTCGCTGTTTGGCCTAGCCGTTTGATAGTCATAGCCTAGTTATCTCTCATTGAATGACCTCTGGCCTAGCCGATCAACGACTATAGCCCGATCATCTCTCATTAAATAACACCTGGCCTAGTTGATTGACAGCCTAGCCCGGTTATCTCTCGCTAGTTTGCCCTAGTCAATCAACAGCCATAGCCTGGTTATCTCTCATTGAATAATCTCTCGCTTAGCCGATCAACGACTATAGCTTGATTATTTGTCACTATTTTGGCCTAGCTGATTGACGGACATAGATTAGTTATCTCTCATTGAATAACCTCTGGCTTAGTAGATCAACAGTTGTAGCCCAGTTATCTCTCACTATTTTGGCCTAGTTAATTGACGACCATAGCCCAGTTATCTTTCATTTAAGAACCTATAGCCTAACTGATCAACGATCATAGCCTAATTAGCATTCATTGAATAACCTCTCGCCTCATTGATTGGAGGCTAGGGAGGGTATAATCTGCCGGCCCACTAAGGCCTGCCTGGTCGGCCCACTATGGAGGCCCAACCCTTCGGGCCCATGCCCAACACTCTAACCCAATACGCATCCTACCTTGGCGTAAACCCAAGCTCATGCGTCATACCCACGTGCGCCTTACTCGTCAGCAACCACAACTTACGTTTAGGACAACACATTAATGGCGGGAGGCTCACCAGTCCGACGATGGGAAAAGGAATGATGCCGCCCATACCGCTACCCCTAACAGGTCAGTCCCACGTTTTTGGTGAGCCCTGCTGTATTAATAGTGGAGCCACCCCCTCTTAGAAGGAATGACGAGACAACGCTCACACCTCTGCCTTACAAGCATGCAGGCATGGCGGCTCATGTCTTCCTCGACCACGGCAACCCTGTGAAACCAAGGATCAACCCCACGATGTTGGTATAAATAGAACCCTAGCTCGACGACCAATGGGTATGTGACCTAACCCCCTCAAGCTCTCACCACCTCACTCTGGTCTCCTTTCCCCCTCTCTTCTTGAGTGCTCACCCTTGTCCTACTAGTTGCCAAATTTGATCGTTGGAGAGTTTCCCCCTAGGGTAGCTCCCAAGACTCCTCCTGACAGTTTGCCCGTGGCTACTGTGGGCGTTTAGAATCGGTGTATGGGTGGTCCGGAGAAGTATGTATACCCGCGATATACTTTCACATTGCACCTCTCCTCCCCGCAACACAGACACCTACAAGCACACAAAGTTAGAATGATAAAATAATGTGATCGCCAGAGGTTATTACCTGAACCTCATAGGGAGAATATGATTGCAAGAAACTCTGAGCGGGGAGATGGTGAGGTCCCTTCTTCTCCATCCTCGGCCGGCCAAGGGCGGAGAGCCCTGTTACGTCCCACGATGCCGAAATCCTGTAGACAAGATCGAAGCTCACAGAAACACAAGAGGATATGTCATTAGTTCTATGAAGTGCAGTATATGTTCTAAAGCGTATGGAAGAAATAATATTGGTGGCGTGGTTACCTGGGGGGTGGTGGGAAGGAGGGGTGGTCGAGACTTTCGGCCACCCGGCTTCCCGTTTGTTTTAAGATGGAAGCCTCTGTATGAGGATCTAGGATTCTAGTATGTAATGGCATGTAAATGGGGAAGGGGAAATTTGCAAGGAGTAAACAATGAACATGGAGAAAAGAAAATCAAACCCGAGAGGGGTTCGCAACTGTAAATCGATGCTCTGTATTCAGAGGGGGGTGAATGAATCTACCCTTTAAAAATTTCTCCCAATTAAAATCTAATGCTCACAACTGAAGAATTTACGCCTAAAGGAATGAATTAAACTTCAGATCTAATCCTGTCAAAGGACTCTTGATACCACAATCAAACACACAGTGTGCAATCAAAACATATCGACCCTATGCATGCATCTAGCGGAAGCATATAAGAAATCAAATCACTGCACAGAGGATTTTTAGGTGGTTCGGTCCTCCAGACCTACATCCACCCCACACTCAAACCAGAGTGTGGATTCCGCTGACTCACAGCTTGAACCGCTGGGCATCACAGCTTGCCTACAACCACTGGGCATTACAGCTTGCCATCCACTGGGCAACATAGATTGCCATCGGCTGGGGACTACAGCTTAACCCGTCCGAGGTATCCACCTCGCCGCTGTGCATCACAGCTTGCACTGTTGACGAACAGCTTGAATAAGGGTTTAAATCTAAAACAGAACACAAGAAAAATCAGCAACGGAAAGCTGGAAATGAAGTGCACAATGTAGCTCTCGCAGGAGCAAGTCTGGTTTGGATCTGATCCAATTTCCAGACAACCAGATTCTTCAATGGATGCTTCAGACTCTCTGCTCGAGCTCTCTATCTCTATCTCTCTCTTTTACTTCTTCTCTCTTTCTCTTTTCTTCTTTGCTGCTTTCACACTCTGCCTCTGCTCTCTTTCTCTTCTTCACTCTTTTCTTCTCTGGATCGTGCAGGCTGCTTCAGTCACACTCTCTTTGCTTCTGCTCCTTCTGCTTTGATCAAGCTTCTTCTGAGGAAAAGACTTCATATATATAGAGCAGCAGATAGGGCGTGTGTCTTCCACATCTCCCGCCCAAAAGTGCAGTCCACGTGGCAGCATTTCAGCACAGTGGTTCCACGTGTCACGATCAGGGCCATCTTCTATTCTTGGATCACGTGCATCATTAACCTCCTCGAGCAGCAGCTCTGTAATAACAGACTGTTATCAGTAGAGTCATGGCCTGTATAGACTTGACAACAAGTGTGTAGGAGAGAGTGTATAGACTTTAAGTGCATGAGATGCAGTTTGCATTATGCATAAGTATATACATTTAGAGTGAATGCACAGACAGGCCAGCACAAGTGTACAGACTTGCGTGAGACGCTGCATGAAGCAAGGCAAATGGATGTATAGACTTGTGTGTGCGTGCATGCTACAAGGCAGTGTATGGACATGAACGCGTGTAACAAGACAGTGTACAGACTTGTGTTCATGCAGCAACATGCGTTGTATGGACTTGCTATCATGCAGATGTATAGACTTGAGCAGACTGGCTATCATGCGAGTGTATAGAGTTGTGCAGACTGATGATGTACATACTTGCATGAGACACAGCATGAGATGCTGAACTGCCAAGAATGTATAGACTTGTAAGTGCTGACAGACGATGTACATACTTGCATGAGACGCTGAATGAGACGGATGTTCACGAGACATGAACTGCATTGGCTGTACAGACTTGTGCTAATGCTGCAAGTGGACAATGTACAGACTTCAAGTGCGTGCAGCAAGACACTGTGTAAACTTCAGCTCGTCCAATGCAGTGTACAGACTTTGAATGGCAGTATATGCAACCAATGCAGTGTACAGACTTTATATGCACGATGTACAGACTTCAAATCAAAGGATGCACAATGTATAGACTTTAAATCAAAGGATGCACGATGTACAGACTTCAAGTCAAAGGATGCACGATGTACATACTTCAAATCAAAGGATGCACAATGTACAGACTTTAAATCAAAGGATGCACGATGTACAGACTTCAAGTCAAAGGATGCACGATGTACAAACTTCAAATCAAAGGATGCACGATGTACAGACTTCAAATCAAATGATGCACGATGTACAGACTTTGAACGTGTGTAATGTGCAAATGTTGTACAGACTTGAACGCGTACAATGCAGCAAGGCAATGTATAGACTTGAACGCGTGCAATGTATAGACTTGCCAGCAGGGAATGTGCATGCGACAGCAATGTATAGACTTTGCAATGTGACAGCAATGTATAGACTTTGCAATGTCTAGTGTTGAAACATGAGAGCACAATGCACAAACTGAGTGTGTAAAGCAGAATGCATCAAGCAAAGTATGAACATTACAAATGGATGCACTGTCATGCCAAATGAATATACAGACACTGCATGCAACAATGTGTAGACTTAGTGTTTGTGCAGCTAGCCAATGTATAGACTTGGTGTTTGTGCAGCTAGCCGTTGTATAGACTTTGCATTATGAAGCACACAGGCTGTACAGACATGAAATAATGCATGGACTATGCACATGCATGAAGAGCCCTGTTGATGTATAGACTTGATAATGCAATCTAAGGCGATGTACATACTTGACTAATGCAATCTAGGTAAAACTCTGTACAGACTATATATGCATGAAGAACACTGGCTCTGGCTGTATAGACTTGATCGAATGAATCAACCGGAGGTTGTACAGACTAGCCACTAAGGAATGTGCAGACATGCACACATGCACAAAGAACTACAGCATAAACATATCAGCAGAGAATCAATGCACCGATGCTATGCACAGACCTTAAATCATGCACAAAACAATTTATGCACATCAGCTAAAACATCATCAAGGCATAAGGTATACAGATCAAGCTCTCAATTGAAGATTAACCAAGTGATGACACTAATGTTGCTATCATCAAAACATCACTGCATCATCAAGGCACAAGGGGCACAAAAATCTCCCCCTTTTTGATGATGGCAATACAATGAGTCACACAGACAATTCTCCCCCTTTGACACAATCAAAAAGGAAATGGTTTGCGAGTGGAATGAAAGACATGTATGAAATCTGATACCAATTTTTCCCCTTAGAAACATGCAGAATGAGTACTGAAGAATAAAATATAAGAACTCCCCCTATCAACATGCATGATTGACTACTCACCCCTGAAATGCAGATGACCCATAACTCTAATAAATCAATCTGAAATCTGCCATAACAAACAATCTGAACTCTGGTTGTGGCACCTCACATATGCATGAACATAATGAAACAGGTGGAAAGTCGACATAACCAGAACTGGTTGCAAAACAAGATGGAAGATTCCAACAGTGTGGAGAGGAGTACATCTCAGGAATCAATCAGTCAACTGATAAGAGAGGATTGTCAATACAGTTCCTGTTGAGCAAGTTGTCAGAGGTGAGTCAGATCATGAGGGATTTTAAGGCATGCACAACTACAATGAGTCTTAACATGAATAGACTCTCCTATCATAGAGGGTTATGAATTGGCAACTTGACCAACCTGATTTAATTATGATGTATACCAAATTTGTCAATTAAAAGTAATACTTATATCTGAATTCAAGTTTTAATAAAGGTGAACCAAATAATCAGATGACACTCATGACCGCTCATCTTCATCTTACACACAAGATCTCAATGACTCTTTTAAGAGTTACACAGATTAGTATTGATGTTAAACACTTTTGACAAGAACATGAGTTGACAGAATTTTCAATATATTTTCATTTGAAGCACATTATATTTTTTCTGAGCAATTTAAGTTGATCACACCTTTTTACATGAGGCACAACACGTCTCTGGTGAAGTAACCCAGTTACTCAGTGTGATAACTGTCATTGCCTCTCAACATTGAGACCAGAGTTAGCAATAGAAATATCTTTTTACATGAGGAGACACCTTGATCAGAGGCCAGACTCCCCAGTTACTTGACACAAATATGCCATTGCTCTGTCAGGTTTTTCGATAAATTTTTATCGGAGATAACTATGGCACCTCATGACATAAGTTACTTTATTTCATTGATAAAGAACCCAGTTTCTCAGTGACCGAGTCATTGCTCTGAATTCATAATTTTTCATTTAGTCAACATTTTTCAAGTCAATGTTTAACCACAGTACTCAGTCTATGTATCTCTACCAAAGTAGCCTTGATTTCAAATTTTCAGATATCAGGTGAGAGAGTCTAAGGTTTACATGACACATGTGGTTAAAGTTTATTAAACCTTATAATTCAGATATTTTCAAAGCATTTAAATGCAAATATGAGAATACATAAATCTTATATCAGTCTGATTTAGTGGTTATTCTTAAACCTATATGATAAGAATTTCTACATGATTCAGACTGAATTGCATGGCCTGCAGCTTGAGTTCCTCAGATCAAAAAAAAATTTAGCTGACCAACTAATCAATAATAGAACCAAATCAGTCACACCAGCTAAGAGATATATGAAGGATGAGTATAAGTTGGTGGAAGAGTCAATCACCAATAGAGAAGAGCATTAGAAGAGAGTTTATCAACAAACAGTAGCTGAGTCTGGAATACAGACTGATCAGCTGTTTTGGTGAAGACAACAGAGAATTCAATTGAACAGCACATAGGCAAGAAAAAGAATCATATTACTAGACAAAAGGAGTTCATGAGGTGAAGAAAAGATGAAATAGGAATGCTCCTCCTGTCTAAATGCAATGGAATATCTTTTAAGGTTTTTCAAATTTTATGACATGCACTGCTCTTCATATGTGTAGTATGTAACAAATCTGATAAGGAGAGCATGATGACCAAGCGACAGCAGACAAGCTCCCCCTGACAAAATGCATCATATGCAATGAAGGCACAATAATATGCACTGTGAACATGAGATGCACTGACTATATACAAGACATGCAGCTACCTATACTCGGTGCAAAGAAGATTTTTCAAGTGATTTGACTGATTTTTCATGAGAAACAGGAGTTCTGAAGATGAGGCAGAATATGTAGATATGACAATGAATCAGATGGGTAGACAGGAAGAGTTCAGACAATTGGCACCACTGAAGAATTTAGAAAGGCTCCCCCTGTCTATATGCAGTGAATCACTTCTTTTAGGAATTTTCAATATGATGATATGTAATGCAGTCACTACATGTATGCTTATGCAATGACTCTCATTCAGATATGATTCATGCAAATCAGACAGAATAGAATTACCATAAGCATGATTGTGCAATTCACATTTCAGAAAGTTTCAGTTTAACATCAACAAATCAACATGATATGCAATCATTTCAAGTTCACAATTTCATATGATGGAATTTAAGATGAGTATTCAGAACAAACCTGAAAAGTAGAACCCTGGGGTCTTCCTGTTGAGTGCCTTGGTTTATTTACCCCTCTTTTTCATTCCAAGGCACACCTGTGACATGTTAATCAATTTGATCCTACAGGAACCCAAGCAGTCTTGGGTCCTGCGTTAACCCTGACAGGTGTTCTGAACAATCTTTTAGCCATATTGTCATCAAAGTCCATCAGATGATAATTAGTCATGGAGTGACCAAATTTACCACAATATCTACATGAAACAGCAGATTTTCTGGTCCTATGGTGCATATCAACAGCAGCATGAGACCTATGAAACTGAGCATGAAATGTTCTGTTGTTTACATGAACATTTTGTTTCTTATTGCCAGATGACCAACATTCAGCATAGTTATGACCTGACTTGCCACAGTTATAATATGAAAAATTCACAGGTCTTTTGGCACAGAATTTAAAAAATTTGTCATTAACATGGCTTCCTTGGGCATGCCAACAGTCCTTGACTATATGGCCATACTTCCCACACTCATAGCACCTTAGGTGCTTACCTCTTGAGTCATTGTTTCCCCAATGATTTCCTGACCAACACTCATTTGCCTTATGCCCAGGCTTGTTGCAAGTGAAACAAATAATATGCTAGCCTGAAGTAGATTTATATCTATATGGGCCATGAGCATGTGAGAGAATTTTAGCTTGTAGTTATTGTCTTCTTTCATGATAAAACATGCATTCATTAGGTGACCACGACTACCACAGTAATAACATGATGCATCGGAATTCTTAGTGGCATGGTTTCTATCAGATGATTTCCTAGAATGCATTGCTTCACCAGCATGCTCATCTTTAAGCAACAGTCTGCAATCATCCATTACATGCCCTATCTTTCCACAATAATGACATGACACTTGTGATTTCCTGGCAACATGATTACTAACAGACTGACTAGATGCATGCGAATGATTACATGAGGCATGAGCATTGTGCATTGACCCATCAAATTCAACCGAGTTGGCATATCTTAGGGTGTAACCAAAAATATTCTTTACCTTCTTTGTTTGACCCTTCCTTTTCAATTTTTGATTATTCTCAACAATTTTTGTTTGCTTTTCATTTTTCTGGGCTTTGAACTGAAATACAGATGTTGAAGGTGATTTCTGATTTTCATTTTATTTTGGGGATTGATTTGAGGTACCAGCTACATTAGAGCTTTGCACAAAAGTGGTGTATAGCTAGTTTTTAGTGATTTCCTTAACATCAGAAGTGCAATTTGTTCCCCCTTTTGAATTATCATCCTCCCTTTTCACAACAGCTTTTATTTTTCTTTCATTTTTTGTAAACTTGGATGCTGAGTTTTCCAGATCATGAATTTTATTTTCCAAGCTAGCAATGTGAAGTTCATAACTGGCTATCTCCTGTTCACTGCAATTAACACATTCGCTTAGAATTTTGTTTGTAGTTTTATACTTCTTAATTTCTTGTTCTAGACTGTTCAAACTTTGTGATTCTCCATCACAAGTGTATTTCCCCCTTTTTAAAGTGAGAAGTGTTTCAGACAAGCCAGTGTTTAACCACTTTAATTTTTTAACTTCAGCTTTCAGTTCAGTGTTTTCCTCCTCAAGTTTTTGTGGTTGAGCTTCCTTAATAACAGATTTTTCTTTTTCGATTGTCAGAAGCCTCTGTGAGAAAATAGTATTTAAAACCATCAGTTTCTTGTTTTGTTCTCTCAGTTCTTTGTTCTCTTCAGTCAGCTTCTCGATTTCTTCATCACATTTTTCATTTCCAGACATTTGCTCCAATTTTTCAATTAGTTCCTCTTCTCTTTCCTCCATTTTAATTTTCTCAGCGACCAAGTTTTTGTGATCCTCTTTAAATGAGGTAATTTGTTTATTCAGCCATTCATTCTCACTATAAAGATCTTCATTACGTTCTCTTAGAGCCAAGCACATATTACAGTTTGATTTTAGAGAGGAAACATGCACACCTTCCTTGTTGATTTTATTCAGACTAGCCTTGAGATCTTCATTTTCTTTTTGAACTTCAGCATGTTCAAGCTTTAGTTTGTCCATTACAGAATTAATTTCAGTCAGCTCTTGCATACTTTTTAGATGCTCATTTTTCTTCTTATTCACCTGATTCTCAAGTTCTGATATCTTGTCCAAGCATGTTTGATTTTCAATTTTTAGAGAACCATTTTGTTCCCTAAAATTCTGAGTATCTATTAGGCATGTATCATAAGACTGTTTCAATGTAGGACAAATATCACAAGTAAGTTCAGATTTACATTGTTCAATTCTTTTCTTTAGCCTTTTATTTTCAGATTTTAATTTTGTACATCTATCAGTAAGCTCTTCATTTATATTCCATAAATCATCAATCGAAACTTCTTCGGTTCCAGAACTTACCTGAGATGATGATTCTTCATTATCATTTCTCTGATCAGCCATCAAGCATTTGTTGTGATTCCTGGTAAGCTTTAGTTTTTCCAAAATTTCTTTGGCAGTCCTGCAAGAAGAAATACATGAGATTAGAGCTCTGTCAATTGATTCTTTCATTAAAACTAATGCTCTAGTGTTGACATAGTCTTTCAAATTATCCTTCTCAGTCCATCTAGATTTATCTTTTGATAAATTGTGTGGATCATGAGTTATTAGCTTCCAGAGATTAGGATCAGTTGATTTTACATGCCGATGAAAATTTTCTAACGAAGAATCAAAATCATTACCTCTGAATATCGGAGGATTAGCCATCGATATATGATGAATGCACCGAAATCAGATGAGCAAATCAAGACACTAAATCGGTGAAACAAAACATAGAACACAAGAAACCCACTCTGAAATGCACCAAAAACTAGCAGGATCCTCTGTAGATTGTTAGATCTGTTAGGTCAGAGACCCGCTCTGATACCAAGTGTTGGGTTCGGTGCTATGTATTCAGAGGGGGGTGAATGAATCTACCCTTTAAAAATTTCTCCCAATTAAAATCTAATGCTCACAACTGAAGAATTTACGCCTAAAGGAATGACTTAAACTTCAGATCTAATCCTGTCAAAGGACTCTTGATACCACAATCAAACACACAGTGTGGAATCAAAACATATCGTCCCTATGCATGCATCTAGCGGAAGCATATAAGAAATCAAACCACTGCACAGAGGATTTTTAGGTGGTTCGGTCCTCCAGACCTACATCCACCCCACACTCAAACCAGAGTGTGGATTCCGCTGACTCACAGCTTGAACCGCTGGGCATCACAGCTTGCCTACAACCGCTGGGCATTACAGCTTGCCATCCGCTGGGCAACACAGCTTGCCATCGGCTGGGGACTACAGCTTAACCCGTCCGAGGTATCCACCTCGCCGCTGTGAATCACAGCTTGCACTGTTGACGAACAGCTTGAAGAAGGGTTTAAATCTAAAACAGAACACAAGAAAAATCAGCAACGGAAAGCTGGAAATGAAGTGCACAATGTAGCTCTCGCAGGAGCAAGTCTGGTTTGGATCTGATCCAATTTCCAGACAACCAGATTCTTCAATGGATGCTTCAGACTCTCTGCTCGAGCTCTCTATCTCTCTCTTTCTCTTCTACTTCTTCTCTCTTTCTCTTTTCTTCTTTGCTGCTTTCACACTCTGCCTCTGCTCTCTTTCTCTTCTTCACTCTTTTCTTCTCTGGATTGTGCAGGCTGCTTCAGTCACACTCTCTTTGCTTCTGCTCCTTCTGCTTTGATCAAGCTTCTTCTGAGGAAGAGGCTTCATATATATAGAGCAGCAGATAGGGCGTGTGTCTTCCACATCTCCCGCCCAAAAGCCTCAGTCCACGTGGCAACATTTCAGCACAGTGGTTCCACGTGTCACGAATAGGGCCATCTTCTATTCTTGGATCACGTGCATCATTAACCTCCTCGAGCAGCAGCTCTGTAATAACAGACTGTTATCAGTAGAGTCATGACCTGTACAGACTTGACAACAGGTGTGCAGGAGAGAGTGTATAGACTTTAAGTGCATGAGATGCAGTTTGCATTATGCATAAGTATATACATTTAGAGTGAATGCGCAGACAGGCCAGCACAAGTGTACAGACTTGCGTGGGATGCTGCATGAAGCAAGGCAAACTGATGTATAGACTTGTGTGTGCATGCATGCTGCAAGGCAGTGTATGGACATGAACGCGTGTAACAAGATAGTGTACAGACTTGTGTTCATGCAGCAACATGCGTTGTATGGACTTGCTATCATGCGGATGTATAGACTTGAGCAGACTGGCTATCATGCGAGTGTATAGAGTTGTGCAGACTGACGATGTACATACTTGCATGGGACACAGCATGAGACGCTGAACTGCCAAGAATGTATAGACTTGTAAGTGCTGACAGACGATGTACATACTTGCATGAGACGCTGAATGAGACGGATGTTCACGAGACATGAACTGCATTGGCTGTACAGACTTGTGCTAATGCTGCAAGTGGACAATGTACAGACTTCAAGTGCGTGCAGTAAGACACTGTGTAAACTTCAGCTCGTGCAATGCAGTGTACAGACTTTGAATGGCAGTATATGCAACCAATGCAGTGTACAGACTTTATATGCACGATGTACAGACTTCAAATCAAAGGATGCACAATGTATAGACTTTAAATCAAAGGATGCACGATGTACAGACTTCAAGTCAAAGGATGCACGATGTACATACTTCAAATCAAAGGATGCACAATGTACAGACTTTAAATCAAAGGATGCACGATGTACAGACTTCAAGTCAAAGGATGCACGATGTACATACTTCAAATCAAAGGATGCACGATGTACAGACTTCAAATCAAATGATGCACGATGTACAGACTTTGAACGTGTGTAATGTGCAAACGTTGTACAGACTTGAACGCGTGCAATGCAGCAAGGCAATGTATAGACTTGAACGCGTGCAATGTATAGACTTGCAAGTAGGGAATGTGCATGCGACAGCAATGTATAGACTTTGCAATGTGACAGCAATGTATAGACTTTGCAATGTCTAGTGTTGAAACATGAGAGCACAATGCACAAACTGAGTGTGTAAAGCAGAATGCATCAACCAAAGTATGAACATTACAAATGGATGCACTGTCATGCCAAATGAATATACAGACACTGCATGCAACAATGTGTAGACTTAGTGTTTGTGCAGCTAGCCAATGCATAGACTTGGCGTTTGTGCAGCTAGCCGTTGTATAGACTTTGCATTATGAAGCACACAGGCTGTACATACATGAAATAATGCATGGACTATGCACATGCATGAAGAGCCTTGTCGATGTATAGACTTGATAATGCAATCTAGGGCGATGTACAGACTTGACTAATGCAATCTAGGTAAAACTCTGTACAGACTATATATGCATGAAGAACACTGGCTCTGGCTGTATAGACTTGATCGAATAAATCAACCGGAGGTTGTACAGACTAGCCACTAAGGAATGTGCAGACATGCACAAAGAACTACAGCATAAACATATCAGCAGAGAATCAATGCACCGATCCTATGCACAGACCTTAAATCATGCACAAAACAATTTATGCACATCAGCTAAAACATCATCAAGGCATAAGGTATACAGATCAAGCTCTCAATTGAAGATTAACCAAGTGATGACACTAATGTTGCTATCATCAAAACATCACTGCATCATCAAGGCACAAGGGGCACAAAAATCTCCCCCTTTTTGATGATGGCAACACAATGAGTCACACAGACAATTCTCCCCCTTTGACACAATCAAAAAGGAAATGGTTTGCGAGTGGAATGAAAGATATGTATGAAATCTGATACCAATTTTTCCCCTTAGAAACATGCAGAATGAGTACTGAAGAATAAAATATAATAACTCCCCCTATCAACATGCATGATTGACTACTCTCCCCTGAAATGCAGATGACCCATAACTCCAATAAATCAATCTGAAATCTGCCATTACAAACAATCTGAACTCTGGTTGTGACACCTCACATATGCATGAACATAATGAAACAGGTGGAAAGTCGACATAACCAGAACTGGTTGCAAAATAAGATGGAAGATTCCAACAGTGTGGAGAGGAGTACATCTCAGGAATCAATCAGTCAACTGATAAGAGAGGATTGTCAATACAGTTCCTGTTGAGCAAGTTGTCAGAGGTGAGTCAGATCATGAGGGATTTTAAGGCATGCACAACTACAATGAGTCTTAACATGAATAGACTCTCCTATCATAGAGGGTTATGAATTGGCAACTTGACCAACCTGATTTAATTATGATGTATACCAAATTTATCAATTAAAAGTAATACTTATATCTGAATTCAAGTTTTAATAAAGGTGAACCAAATAATCAGATGACACTCATGACCGCTCATCTTCATCTTACACACAAGATCTCAATGACTCTTTTAAGAGTTACACAGATTAGTATTGATGTTAAACACTTTTTACAAGAACATGAGTTGACAGAATTTTCAATATATTTTCATTTGAAGCACATTATATTTTTCCTGAGTAATTTAAGTTGATCACACCTTTTTACATGAGGCACACCACGTCTCAGGTGAAGTAACCCAGTTACTCAGTGTGATAATTGTCATTGCCTCTCAACATTGAGACCAGAGTTAGCAATAGAAATATCTTTTTACATGAGGAGACACCTTGATCAGAGGCCAGACTCCCCAGTTACTCGACACAAATATGCCATTGCTCTGTCAGGTTTTTCGATAAATTTTTATCAGAGATAACTATGGCACCTCATGACATAAGTTACTTTATTTCATTGATAAAGAACCCAGTTTCTCAGTGACCGAGTCATTGCTCTGAATTCATAATTTTTCATTTAGTCAACATTTTTCAAGTCAATGTTTAACCACAGTACTCAGTCTATGTATCTCTACCAAAGTAGCCTTGATTTCAAATTTTCAGATATCAGATGAGAGAGTCTAAGGTTTACATGACACATGTGGTTAAAATTTATTAAACCTTATAATTCAGATATTTTCAAAGCATTTAAATGCAAATATGAGAATACATAAATCTTATATCAGTCTGATTTAGTGGTTATTCTTAAACCTATATGATAAGAATTTCTACATGATTCAGACTGAATTGCATGGCCTGCAGCTTGAGTTCCTCAGATCAAAAAAAAATTTAGCTGACCAACTAATCAACAGTAGAACCAAATCAGTCACACCAGTTAAGAGATATATGAAGGATGAGTATAAGCTGGTGGAAGAGTCAATCACCAATAGAGAAGAGCATTAGAAGAGAGTTTATCAACAAACAGTAGCTGAGTCTGGAATACAGACTGATCAGCTGTTTTGGTGAAGACAGCAGAGAATTCAATTGAACAGCACATAGGCAAGAAAAAGAATCATATTACTAGACAAAAGGAGTTCATGAGGTGAAGAAAAGATGAAATAGGAATGCTCCTCCTGTCTAAATGCAATGGAATATCTTTTAAGGTTTTTCAAAATTTTATGACATGCACTGCTCTTCATATGTGCAGTATGCAACAAATCTGATAAGGAGAGCATGATGACCAAGCGACAGCAGACAAGCTCCCCCTGACAAAATGCATCATATGCAATGAAGGCACAACAATATGCACTGTGAACATGAGATGCACCGACTATATACAAGACATGCAGCTACCTATACTCGGTGCAAAGAAGATTTTTCAAGTGATTTGACTGATTTTTCATGAGAAACAGGAGTTCTGAAGATGAGGCAGAATATGTAGATATGACAATGAATCAGATGGGTAGACAGGAAGAGTTCAGACAATTGACACCACTAAAGAATTTAGAAAGGCTCCCCCTGTCAATATGCAGTGAATCATTTCTTTTAGGAATTTTCAATATGATGATATATAATGCAGTCACTACATGTATGCTTATGCAATGACTCTCATTCAGATATGATTCATGCAAATCAGACAGAATAGAATTACCATAAGCATGATTGTGCAATTCACATTTCAGAAAGTTTCAGTATAACATCAACAAATCAACATGATATGCAATCATTTCAAGTTCACAATTTCATATGATGGAATTTAAGATGAGTATTCAGAACAAACCTGAAAAGTAGAACCCTGGGGTCTTCCTGTTGAGTGCCTTGGTTTATTTACCTCTCTTTTTCATTCCAAGGCACACCTGTAGCATGTTAATCAATTTGATCCTGTAGGAGCCCAAGCAGTCTTGGGTCTAGCGTTAACCCTAACAGGTGTTCTGAACAATCTTTTAGCCATATTGTCATCAAAGTCCATCAGATGATAATTAGTCATGGAGTGACCAAATTTACCACAATATCTACATGAAACAACAGATTTTCTGGTCCTATGGTGCATATCAACAGCAGCATGAGACCTATGAAACTGAGCATGAAATGTTCTGTTGTTTACATGAACATTTTGTTTCTTATTGCCAGATGACCAACATTCAGCATAGTTATGACCTGACTTGCCACAGTTATAACATGAAAAATTCACAGGTCTTTTGACACATAATTTAAAAAATTTGTCATTAACATGGCTTCCTTGGGCATGCCAACAGTCCTTGACTGTATGGCCATACTTCCCACACTCATAGCACCTTAGGTGCTTACCTCTTGAGTCATTGTTTCCCCAATGATTTCCTGACCAACACTCATTTGCCTTATGCCCAGGCTTGTTGCAAGTGAAACAAATAATATGTTGGCCTGAAGTAGATTTATATCTATATGGGCCATGAGCATGTGAGAGAATTTTAGCATGTAGTTTATTATCTTCTTTCATGATAAAACATGCATTCATTAGGTGACCACGCCTACCACAGTAATAACATGATGCATCGGATTTCTTAGTGGCATGGTTTCTATCAGATGATTTCCTAGAATGCATTGCTTCACCAGCATGCTCATCTTTAAGCAACAATCTGCAATCATCCATTACATGCCCTATCTTGCCACAATAATGACATGACACTTGTGATTTCCTGGCAACATGATTACTAATAGACTGACTAGATGCATGCGAATGATTACATGAGGCATGAGCATTGTGCATTGACCCATCAAATTCAACCGAGTTGGCATATCTTAGGGTGTAACCAGAAATATTCTTTACCTTCTTTGTTTGACCCTTCCTTTTCAATTTTTGATTATTCTCAACAATTTTTGTTTGCTTTTCATTTTTCTGGACTTTGAATTGAATTACAGATGTTGAAGGTGATTTCTGATTTTCATTTTATTTTGGGGATTGATTTGAGGTACAAGCTACATTAGAGCTTTGCACAAAAGTGGTGTATAGTTGGTTTTTAGTGATTTCCTTAACATCAGAAGTGTAATTTGTTCCCCCTTTTGAATTATCATCCTCCCTTTTCACAACAGCTTTTATTTTTCTTTCATTTTTTGCAAACTTGGATGCTGAGTTTTCCAGATCATGAATTTTATTTTCTAAGCTAGCAATGTGAAGTTCATAACTGGCTATCTACTGTTCACTGTAATTAACACATTCGCTTAGAACTTTGTTTGTAGTTTTATACTTCTTAATTTCTTGTTCTAGACTGTTCAAACTTTGTGATTCTCCATCACAAGTATATTTCCCCCTTTTTAAAGTGAGAAGTGTTTCAGACAAGCCAGTGTTTAACCACTTTAATTTTTTAACTTCAGCTTTCAGTTCAGTGTTTTCCTCCTCAAGTTTTTGTGGTTGAGCTTCCTTAATAACAGATTTTTCTTTTTCGATTGTCAGAAGCCTCTGTAAGAAAATAGTATTTAAAACCATCAGTTTCTTGTTTTGTTCTCTCAGTTCTTTGTTCTTTTCAGTCAGCTTCTCGATTTCTTCATCACATTTTTCATTTCCAGACATTTGCTCCAATTTTTCAATTAGTTCCTCTTCTCTTTCCTCCATTTTAATTTTCTCAGCGACCAAGTTTTTGTGATCCTCTTTAAATGAGACAATTTGTTTATTCAGCCATTCATTCTCACTATAAAGATCTTCATTACGTTCTCTTAGAGCCAAGCACATATTACAGTTTGATTTTAGAGAGGAAACATGCACACCTTCCTAGTTGATTTTATTCAGACTAGTCTTGAGATCTTCATTTTCTTTTTGAACTTCAGCATGTTCAAGCTTTAGTTTGTCCATTACAGAATTAATTTCATTCAGCTCTTGCATACTTTTTAGATGCTCATTTTTCTTCTTATTCACCTGATTCTCAAGTTCTGATATCTTGTCCAAGCATGTTTGATTTTCAATTTTTAGAGAACCATTTTGTTCCTTAAAATTCTGAGTATCTATTAGGCATGTATCATAAGACTGTTTCAATGTAGGACAAATATCACAAGTAAGTTCAGATTTGCATTGTTCAATTCTTTTCTTTAGCCTTTTATTTTCGGATTTTAATTTTGTACATCTATCAGTAAGCTCTTCATTTATATTCCATAAATCATCAATCGAAACTTCTTCGGTTCCAGAGCTTACCTGAGATGATGATTCTTCATTATCATTTCTCTGATCAGCCATCAAGCATTTGTTGTGATTCCTGGTAAGCTTTAGTTTTTCCAAAATTTCTTTGGCAGACCTGCAAGAAGAAATACATGAGATTAGAGCTCTGTCAATTGATTCTTTCATTAAAACTAATGCTCTAGTGTTGACAGAGTCTTTCAATTTATCCTTCTCAGTCCATCTAGATTTATCTTTTGATAAATTGTGTGGACCATGAGTTATTAGCTTCCAGAGATTAGGATCAGTTGATTTTACATGCCGATGAAAATTTTATAACGAAGAATCAAAATCATTACCTCTGAATATTGGAGGATTAGCCATCGATATATGATGAATGCACCGAAATCAGATGAGCAAATCAAGACACTAAATCGGTGAAATAAAACACAGAACACAAGAAACCCACTCTGAAATGCACCAAAAACTAGCAGGATCCTCTGCAGATTGTTACATCTGTTAGGGCAGAGTCCCGCTCTGATACTAAGTGTTGGGTTCGGTGCTATGTATTCAGAGGGGGGTGAATGAATCTATCCTTTAAAAATTTCTCCCAATTAAAATCTAATGCTCACAACTGAAGAATTTACGCCTAAAGGAATGACTTAAACTTCAGATCTAATCCTGTCAAAGGACTCTTGATACCACAATCAAACACACAGTGTGCAATCAAAACATATCGTCCTTATGCATGCATCTAGCGGAAGCATATAAGAAATCAAACCACTGCACAGAGGATTTTTAGGTGGTTCGGTCCTCCAGACCTACATCCACCCCACACTCAAACCAGAGTGTGGATTCCGCTGACTCACAGCTTGAACCGCTGGGCATCACAGCTTGCCTACAACCGCTGGGCATTACAGCTTGCCATCCGCTGGGCAACACAGCTTGCCATCGACTGGGGACTACAGCTTAACCCGTCCGAGGTATCCACCTCGCCGCTGTGCATCACAGCTTGCACTGCTGACGAACAGCTTGAAGAAGGGTTTAAATCTAAAACAGAACACAAGAAAAATCAGCAACGGAAAGCTGGAAATGAAGTGCACAATGTAGCTCTCGCAGGAGCAAGTCTGGTTTGGATCTGATCCAATTTCCAGACAACCAGATTCTTCAATGGATGCTTCAGACTCTCTGCTCGAGCTCTCTATCTCTATCTCTCTCTTTTACTTCTTCTCTCTTTCTCTTTTCTTCTTTGCTGCTTTCACACTCTGCCTCTGCTCTCTTTCTCTTCTTCACTCTTTTCTTCTCTGGATCGTGCAGGCTGCTTCAGTCACACTCTCTTTGCTTCTGCTCCTTCTGCTTTGATCAAGCTTCTTTTGAGGAAGAGACTTCATATATATAGAGCAGCAGATAGGGCGTGTGTCTTCCACATCTCCCGCCCAAAAGCCTCAGTCCACGTGGCAGCATTTCAGCACAGTGGTTCCACGTGTCACGATCAGGGCCATCTTCTATTCTTGGATCACGTGCATCATTAACCTCCTCGAGCAGCAGCTCTGTAATAATAGACTGTTATCAGTAGAGTCATGGCCTGTACAGACTTGACAACAGGTGTGCAGGAGAGAGTGTATAGACTTTAAGTGCATGAGATGCAGTTTGCATTATGCATAAGTATATACATTTAGAGTGAATGCACAGACATGCCAGCACAAGTGTACAGACTTGCGTGAGACGCTGCATGAAGCAAGGCAAACGAATGTATAGACTTGTGTGTGCGTGCATGCTACAAGGCAGTGTATGGACATGAACGCGTGTAACAAGACAGTGTACAGACTTGTGTTCATGCAGCAACATGCGTTGTATGGACTTGCTATCATGCGGATGTATAGACTTGAGCAGACTGGCTATCATGCGAGTGTATAGAGTTGTGCAGACTGACGATGTACATACTTGCATGAGACACAGCATGAGACGCTGAACTGTCAAGAATGTATAGACTTGTAAGTGCTGACAGACGATGTACATACTTGCACGAGACGCTGAATGAGACGGATGTTCACGAGACATGAACTGTATTGGCTGTACAGACTTGTGCTAATGCTGCAAGTGGACAATGTACAAACTTCAAGTGCGAGCAGCAAGACACTGTGTAAACTTTAGCTCATGCAATGCAGTGTACAGACTTTGAATAGCAGTATATGCAACCAATGCAGTGTACAGACTTTATATGCACGATGTACAGACTTCAAATCAAAGGATGCACAATGTACAGACTTTAAATCAAAGGATGCATGATGTATAGACTTCAAGTCAAAGGATGCACGATGTACATACTTCAAATCAAAGGATGCACAATGTACAGACTTTAAATCAAAGGATGCACGATGTACAGACTTCAAGTCAAAGGATGCACGATGTACAGACTTCAAATCAAAGGATGCACGATGTACAGACTTCAAATCAAATGATGCACGATGTACAGACTTTGAACGTATGTAATGTGCAAACGTTGTACAGACTTGAACGCGTGCAATGCAGCAAGGCAATGTATAGACTTGAACGCGTGCAATGTATAGACTTGCCAGCAGGGAATGTGCATGCGACAGCAATGTATAGACTTTGCAATGCGACAGCAATGTATAGACTTTGCAATGTCTGGTGTTGAAACATGAGAGCACAATGCACAAACTGAGTGTGTAATGCAGAATGCATCAAGCAAAGTATGAACATTACAAATGAATGCACTGTCATGCCAAATGAATATATAGACTCTGCATGCAACAATGTGTAGACTTAGTGTTTGTGCAGCTAGCCAATGTATAGACTTGGCGTTTGTGCAGCTAGCCGTTGTATAGACTTTGCATTATGAAGCACACAGGCTATACAGACATGAAATAATGCATGGACTATGCACATGCATGAAGAGCTCTGTCGATGTATAGACTTGATAATGCAATCTAGGGCGATGTACAGACTTGACTAATGCAATCTAGGTAAAACTCTGTACAGACTATATATGCATGAAGAACACTGGCTCTGGCTGTATAGACTTGATCGAATGAATCAACCGGAGGTTGTACAGACTAGCCACTAAGGAATGTGCAGACATGCACACATGCACAAAGAACTACAGCATAAACATATCAGCAGAGAATCAATGCACCGATGCTATGCACAGACCTTAAATCATGCACAAAACAATTTATGCACATCAGCTAAAACATCATCAAGGCATAAGGTATACAGATCAAGCTCTCAATTGAAGATTAACCAAGTGATGACACTAATGTTGCTATCATCAAAACATCACTGCATCATCAAGGCACAAGGGGCACAAAAATCTCTCCCTTTTTGATGATGGCAACACAATGAGTCACACAGACAATTCTCCCCCTTTGACACAATCAAAAAGGAAATGGTTTGCGAGTGGAATGAAAGACATGTATGAAATCAGATACCAATTTTTCCCCTTAGAAACATGCAGAATGAGTACTGAAGAATAAAATATAAGAACTCCCCCTATCAACATGCATGATTGACTACTCTCCCCTGAAATGCAGATGACCCATAACTCCAATAAATCAATCTGAAATCTGCCATTACAAACAATCTGAACTCTGGTTGTGGCACCTTACATATGCATGAACAGAATGAAACAGGTGGAAAGTCCACAGAACCAGAACTGGTTGCAAAACAAGATGGAAGATTCCAACAGTGTGGAGAGGAGTACATCTCAGGAATCAATCAGTCAACTGATAAGAGAGGATTGTCAATACAGTTCCTGTTGAGCAAGTTGTCAGAGGTGAGTCAGATCATGAGGGATTTTAAGGCATGCACAACTACAATGAGTCTTAACATGAATAGACTCTCCTATCATAGAGGGTTATGAATTGGCAACTTGACCAACCTGATTTAATTATGATGTATACCAAATTTGTCAATTAAAAGTAATACTTATATCTAAATTCAAGTTTTAATAAAGGTGAACCAAATAATCAGATGACACTCATGACCGCTCATCTTCATCTTACACACAAGATCTCAATGACTCTTTTAAGAGTTACACAGATTAGTATTGATGTTAAACACTTTTTACAAGAACGTGAGTTGATATAATTTTCAATATATTTTCATTTGAAGCACATTATATTTTTCCTGAGTAATTTAAGTTGATCACACCTTTTTACATGAGGCACAACACATCTCAGGTGAAGTAACCCAGTTACTCAGTGTGATAACTGTCATTGCCTCTCAACATTGAGACCAGAGTTAGCAATAGAAATGTCTTTTTACATGAGGAGACACCTTGATCAGAGGCCAGAATCTCCAGTTACTCGACACAAATATGGCATTGCTCTGTCAGGTTTTTCGATAAATTTTTATCAGAGATAATTATGGCACCTCATGACATAAGTTACTTTATTTCATTGATAAAGAACCCAGTTTCTCAATGACCGAGTCATTGCTCTGAATTCATAATTTTTCATTTAGTCAACATTTTTCAAGTTAATGTTTAACCACAGTACTCACTCTATGTATCTCTACCAAAGTAGCCTTGATTTCAAATTTTCAGATATCAGATGAGAGAGTCTAAGGTTTACATGACACATGTGGTTAAAGTTTATTAAACCTTAACATTCAGATATTTTCAAAGCATTTAAAAGCAAATCTGAGAATACATAAATCTTATATCAGACTGATTTAGTGGTTATTCTTAAACCTATATGATAAGAATTTCTACATGATTCAGACTGAATTGCATGGCCTGCAGCTTGAGTTCCTCAGATAAAAAAAAAAATTAGCTGACCGACTAATCAACAGTAGAACCAAATCAGTCACACCAGCTAAGAGATATATGAAGGATGAGTATAAGCTGGTGGAAGAGTCAATCACCAATAGAGAAGAGCATAAGAAGAGAGTTTATCAACAAACAGTAGCTGAGTCTGGAATACAGACTGATCAGCTGTTTTGGTGAAGACAGCAGAGAATTCAATTGAACAGCACATAGGCAAGAAAAAGAATCATATTACTAGACAAAAGGAGTTCATGAGGTGAAGAAAAGATGAAATAGGAATGCTCCTCCTGTCTAAATGCAATGGAATATCTTTTAAGGTTTTTCAAAATTTTATGACATGCACTGCTCTTCATATGTGTAGTACGCAACAAATCTGATAAGGAGAGCATGATGACCAAGCGACAGCAGACAAGCTCCCCCTGACAAAATGCATGATATGCAATGAAGGCACAACAATATGCACTGTGAACATGAGATGCACCGGCTATATACAAGACATGCAGCTACCTATACTCGGTGCAAAGAAGATTTTTCAAGTGATTTGACTGATTTTTCATGAGAAACAGGAGTTATGAAGATGAGGCAAAATATGTAGATATGACAATGAATCAGATGGGTAGACAGGAAGAGTTCAGACAATTGACACCACTGAAGAATTTAGAAAGGCTCCCCCTGTCTATATGCAGTGAATCACTTCTTTTTGGAATTTTTAATATGATGATATGTAATGCAGTCACTACATGTATGCTTATGCAATGACTCTCATTCAGATATGATTCATGCAAATCAGACAGAAGAGAATTACCATAAGCATGATTGTGCAATTCACATTTCAGAAAGTTTCAGTTTAACATCAACGAATCAATATGATATGCAATCATTTCAAGTTCACAATTTCATATGATGGAATTTAAGATGAGTATTCAGAACAAACATGAAAAGTAGAACCCTGGGGTCTTCCTGTTGAGTGCCTTGGTTTATTTACCCCTCTTTTTCATTCCAGGCACACCTGTAACATGTTAATCAATTTGATCATGCAGGAACCCAAGCAGTCTTGGGTCCTGCGTTAACCCTGACAGGTGTTCTGAACAATCTTTTAGCCATAATGTCATCAAAGTCCATCAGATGACAATTAGTCATGGAGTGACCAAATTTATCACAATATCTACATGAAACAGCAGATTTTCTGGTCCTTTGGTGCATATCAACAGCAGCATGAGACCTATGAAACTGAGCATGAAATGTTCTGTTGTTTACATGAACATTTTGTTTCTTATTGCCAGATGACCAACATTCAGCATAGTTATGACCTGACTTGCCACAGTTATAACATGAAAAATTCACAGGTCTTTTGGCACAGAATTAAAAAAAATTGTCATTAACATGGCTTCCTTGGGCATGCCAACAGTCCTTGACTGTATGGCCATACTTCCCACACTCATAGCACCTTAGGTGCTTACCTCTTGAGTCATTGTTTCCCCAATGATTTCCTGACCAACACTCATTTGCCTTATGCCCAGGCTTGTTGCAAGTGAAACAAATAATATGTTGGCCTGAAGTAGATTTATATCTATATGGGCCATGAGCATGTGAGAGAATTTTAGCATGTAGTTTATTGTCTTCTTTCATGATAAAACATGCATTCATTAGGTGACCACGCCTACCACAGTAATAACATGATGCATCAGATTTCTTAGTGGCATGGTTTCTATCAGATGAATTCCTAGAATGCATTGCTTCACCAGCATGCTCATCTTTAAGCAACAGTCTGCAATCATCTATTACATGCCCTATCTTGCCACAATAATGACATGACACTTGTCATTTCCTGGCAACATGATTACTAACAGACTGACTAGATGCATGTGAATGATTACATGAGGCATGAGCATTGTGCATTGACCCATCAAATTCAACCGAGTTGGCATATCTTAGGGTGTAACCAGAAATATTCTTTACCTTCTTTGTTTGACCCTTCCTTTTCAATTTCTGATTATTCTCAACAATTTTTGTTTACTTTTCATTTTTCTGGGCTTTGAACTGAAATACAGATGTTGAAGGTGATTTCTGATTTTCATTTTATTTTGGGGATTGATTTGAGGTACCAGCTACATTAGAGCTTTGCACAAAAGTGGTGTATAGCTGGTTTTTAGTGATTTCCTTAACATCAGAAGTGCAATTTGTTCCCCCTTTTGAATTATCATCCTCCCTTTTCACAACATCTTTTATTTTTCTTTCATTTTTTGTAAACTTGGATGCTGAGTTTTCCAGATCATGAATTTTATTTTCCAAGCTAGCAATGTGAAGTTCATAACTGGCTATCTCCTGTTCACTGCAATTAACACATTCGCTTAGAACTTTGTTTGTAGTTTTATAATTCTTAATTTCTTGTTCTAGACTGTTCAAACTTTGTGATTCTCCATCACAAGTGTATTTCCCCCTTTTTAAAGTGAGAAGTGTTTCAGACAAGCCAGTGTTTAACCACTTTAATTTTTTAACTTCAGCTTTCAGTTCAGTGTTTTCCTCCTCAAGTTTTTATGGTTGAGCTTCCTTAATAACAGATTTTTCTTTTTTGATTGTCAGAAGCCTCTGTGAGAAAACAGTATTTAAAACCATCAGTTTCTTGTTTTGTTCTCTCAGTTCTTTGTTCTCTTCAGTCAGCTTCTCGATTTCTTCATCACATTTTTCATTTCCAGACATTTGCTCCAATTTTTCAATTAGTTCCTCTTCTCTTTCCTCCATTTTAATTTTCTCAGCGACCAAGTTTTTGTGATCCTCTTTAAATGAGGTAATTTGTTTACTCAGCCATTCATTCTCACTATAAAGATCTTCATTACGTTCTCTTAGAGCCAAGCACATATTGCAGTTTGATTTTAGAGAGGAAACATGCACACCTTCCTTGTTGATTTTATTCAGACTAGCCCTGAGATCTTCATTTTCTTTTTGAACTTCAGCATGTTCAAGCTTTAGTTTGTCCATTACAGAATTAATTTCAGTCAACTCTTGCATACTTTTTAGATGCTCATTTTTATTCTTATTCAGCTGATTCTCAAGTTCTGATATCTTGTCCAAGCATGTTTGATTTTCAATTTTTAGAGAACCATTTTGTTCCTTAAAATTCTGAGCATCTATTAGGCATGTATCATAAGACTGTTTCAATGTAGGACAAATATCACAAGTAAGTTCAGATTTGCATTGTTCAATTCTTTTCTTTAGCCTTTTATTTTTGGATTTTAATTTTGTACATCTACCAGTAAGCTCTTCATTTATATTCCATAAATCATCAATCGAAACTTCTTCGGATCCAGAGCTTACCTGAGATGATGATTCTTCATTATCATTTCTCTGATCAGCCATCAAGCATTTGTTGTGATTCCTGGTAAGCTTTAGTTTTTCAAAATTTCTTTGGCAGACCTGCAAGAAGAAATACATGAGATTAGAGCTCTGTCAATTGATTCTTTCATTAAAACTAATGCTCTAGTGTTGACAGAGTCTTTCAATTTATCCTTCTCAGTCCATCAAGATTTATCTTTTGATAAATTGTGTGGACCATGAGTTATTAGCTTCCAGAGATTAAGATCAGTTGATTTTACATGCCGATGAAAATTTTCTAACGAAGAATCAAAATCATTACCTCTGAATATCGGAGGATTAGCCATCGATTTATGATGAATGCACCGAAATCAGATGAGCAAATCAAGACACTAAATCGGTGAAACAAAACATAGAACACAAGAAACCCACTCTGAAATGCACCAAAAACTAGCAAGATCCTCTGCAGATTGTTAGATCTGTTAGGTCAGAGACCCGCTCTGATACCAAGTGTTGGGTTCGGTGCTATGTATTCAGAGGGGGGTGAATGAATCTACCCTTTAAAAATTTCTCCCAATTAAAATCTAATGCTCACAACTAAAGAATTTACGCCTAAAGGAATGAATTAAACTTCAGATCTAATCCTGTCAAAGGACTCTTGATACCACAATCAAACACACAGTGTGCAATCAAAACATATCGTCCCTATGCATGCATCTAGCGGAAGCATATAAGAAATCAAACCACTGCACAGAGGATTTTTAGGTGGTTCGGTCCTCCAGACCTACATCCACCCCACACTCAAATCAGAGTGTGGATTCCGCTGACTCACAGCTTGAACCGCTGGGCATCACAGCTTGCCATCCGCTGGGCAACATAAATTGCCATCGGCTGGGGACTACAGCTTAACCCGTCCGAGGTATCCACCTCGCCGCTGTGCATCACAGCTTGCACTGCTGACGAACAGCTTGAAGAAGGGTTTAAATCTAAAACAGAACACAAGAAAAATCAGCAACGGAAAGCTGGAAATGAAGTGCACAATGTAGCTCTTGCAGGAGCAAGTCTGGTTTGGATCTGATCCAATTTCCAGACAACCAGATTCTTCAATGGATGCTTCAGACTCTCTGCTCGAGCTCTCTATCTCTCTCTTTCTCTTCTACTTCTTCTCTCTTTCTCTTTTCTTCTTTGCTGCTTTCACACTCTGCCTCTGCTCTCTTTCTCTTCTTCACTCTTTTCTTCTCTAGATCGTGCAGGCTGCTTCAGTCACACTCTCTTTGCTTCTACTCCTTCTGCTTCGATCAAGCTTCTTCTGAGGAAGAGGCTTCATATATATAGAGCAGCAGATAGGGCGTGTGTCTTCTACATCTCCCGCCCAAAAGCCTCAGTCCACATGGCAGCATTTCAGCACAGTGGTTCCACGTGTCACGATCAGGGCCATCTTCTATTCTTGGATCACGTGCATCATTAACCTCCTCGAGCAGTAGCTCTGTAATAACAGACTGTTATCAGTAGAGTCATGGCCTGTACAGACTTGACAACAGGTGTGCAGGAGAGAGTGTATAGACTTTAAGTGCATGAGATGCAGTTTGCATTATGCATAAGTATATACATTCAGAGTGAATGCACAGACATGCCAGCACAAGTGTACATACTTGCGTGAGACGCTGCATGAAGCAAGGCAAACGGATGTATAGACTTGTGTGTGCGTGCATGCTACAAGGTAGTGTATGGACATGAACGCGTGTAACAAGACAGTGTACAGACTTGTGTTCATGCAGCAACATGCGTTGTATGGACTTGCTATCATGCAGATGTATAGACTTGAGCAGACTGGCTATCATGCGAGTGTATAGAGTTGTCCAGACTGACGATGTACATACTTGCATGAGACACAGCATGAGACGCTGAACTGCCAAGAATGTATAGACTTGTAAGTGCTGACAGACGATGTACATACTTAAATGAGACGCTGAATGAGACGGATGTTCACGAGACATGAACTGCATTGGCTGTACAGACTTGTGCTAATGCTGCAAGTGGACAATGTACAGACTTCAAGTGCATGCAGCAAGACACTGTGTAAACTTCAGCTCGTGCAATGCAGTGTACAGACTTTGAATGGCAGTCTATGCAACCAATGCAGTGTACAGACTTTATATGCACGATGTACAGACTTCAAATCAAAGGATGCACAATGTACAGACTTTAAATCAAAGGATGCACAATGTACAGACTTCAAGTCAAAGGATGCACGATTTACAGACTTCAAATCAAAGGATGCACAATGTACAGACTTTAAATCAAAGGATGCACGATGTACAGACTTCAAGTCAAAGGATGCACGATGTACATACTTCAAATCAAAGGATGCACTATGTACAGACTTCAAATCAAATGATGCACGATGTACAGACTTTGAATGTGTGTAATGTACAAATGTTGTACAGACTTGAACGCGTGCAATGCAGCAAGGCAATGTATAGACTTGAACGCATGCAATGTATAGACTTGCCAGCAGGGAATGTGCATGCGACAACAATGTATAGACTTTGCAATGCGACAGCAATGTATAGACTTTGCAATGTCTAGTGTTGAAACATGAGAGCACAATGCACAAACTGAGTGTGTAATGCAGAATACATCAAGCAAAGTATGAACATTACAAATGGATGCACTGTCATGCCAAATGAATATACAGACTCTGCATGCAACAATGTGTAGACTTAGTGTTTGTGCAGCTAGCCAATGTATAGACTTGGCATTTGTGCAGCTAGTTGTTGTATAGACTTTGCATTATGAAGCACACAGGCTGTACAGACTTGAAATAATGCATGGACTATGCACATGCATGAAGAGCCCTGTCGATGTATAGACTTGATAATGCAATCTAGGGTGATGTACAGACTTGACTAATGCAATCTAGGCAAAACTCTGTACAGACTATATATGCATGAAGAACACTGGCTCTGGTTGTATAGACTTGATCAAATGAATCAACCGGAGGTTGTACAGACTAGCCACTAAGGAATGTGCAGACATGCACACATGCACAAAGAACTACAGCATAAACATATCAGCAGAGAAGCAATGCACCGATGCTATGCACAGACCTTAAATCATGCACAAAACAATTTATGCACATCAGCTAAAACATCATCAAGGCATAAGGTATACAGATCAAGCTCTCAATTGAAGATTAACCAAGTGATGACACTAATGTTGCTATCATCAAAACATCACTGCATCATCAAGGCACAAGGGGCACAACAATGATAATAGTAAAGAATAGTGAGCATTACATTTAATGAACCATACACCATAGATGACCAAACATACCTCGTTCACAAGTGGGAGAGGAGGGCGGCCATATCGATGGCCTCTCTCATGGGCTAGATGGCCACATATGTGGCCTCCCTTGAGGGGAGGGAGGCTAGGGCAATGGCCGCCCAGGGAATGATGGACGGCCAGGAACTTGGCCGCCCATCTGCTCTTATCTCGAACGAAGCAGGAGTCCAAGCTAGATAGGACTCTTATCTTTAAAAACACCGACTGGGGTGCCCTTCTCCATCACCAAACCAAGGGTTCGGAGTCAAGAAGATCCTCAAGAGAAGTGCAAGGATGGCATGCTCCTCCGCTCCATTGGGAAGCCACAAGCTAAGTGTTCTATCCGATGTGCCCAGCCATCTAAGTGGCCTTGTGAAGCGAGACAAGGTATGGTTTTGTGTGTGCTGAAAAATTATGATAAGGTTTTGACAGATTCAGCTTGCTTATTTGTGCTTCCGTTCTCTCTTCTCTTCTAATGGTGCACTGCATCCCTTCCTTTCCTGGGGCAAGACATGCCCGCCGTTACGGTTGGCTCCACGATCTGTTGGCAGCCATTACGCCTGCTATGAGGGTGTTTATGCACCAGTGGCATCTCGTCCGCCTGGTTATCATGGCGAAGCGTTTCAGCAGCATGAAGTGGAATTGGGAATCATTGTGCGCCCTGATTGAGCTGTGGCATCCAGACACCCACACCTTTGTCTTTCCCGAGTTCGAGGCCTCGGTGCTGGTAGAAGAACTAGACTTCCTTTTTCAGTGGGGAGACCTGGAGGTGGGCGAGCTGATCGACCTCCCTCTTTGGGAGGAAGTCCTGGCTGAGATCGTGAGAGACAAGCGCGAGGTTCGGCGGATGACGGATCAACGGGGAATGTTAGTCGACCGCCTAGCTGGCTGGCTCCTGGGCCAAGTGAAGGACAAGGTAGTTGCGGCGGATCGGTTGATGCGGGGCGTGACATTGTGCTTAGGTGGGGCGTTGCTCTTCCTTACATCAGGAGATGTGCTGAGGCGGGAGTATGTGGGGCCCCTTACCCTCCTATGGACTAGGCACTCTCTCTCCCGGGCGGTGTTAGCTCACTTATACTGTGGACTCACTCAAATGAGCCTGGGCGGTAGCACCATGGGGAGCCTCTACCTCCTGCAAACATGGATGGATATCCATTTGAGCTTCGACTATGATGATACGATGACCACTACTTCTTGAATCTTTGAGAAGAGCGCGCTCTACTCGGTGAGGGCCATCCTTGGTCCTGAGGATCAGGTGATATGCAAGACGCCGCTGCTGAAGACCAGAGATGACTGGTGGGACTACTTGAACTTCCTACCCGAGGACCAATTTGTGTTCGTGCCAATGATGTATCGACGCGAGGAAGTCAAGGTACGAGGGTCACAAGAGAAGGAGTTATGGCTTGTGGGGGCTGAGGACTTGGTGCTCTACTAGGCCCACCGTTGCCATCGCCAGGTGGGATTGCCTAGACGGGTCCCATGGGCGACTTCGAGGGGAGCATTAATTACGAAGCATCGTTTGGGAACTGATGCAGACAGACGGCGGCTTCGGAAGATCAGAAAGACGTGGGGACGCCATGCCACTGTCGTGAAGGCTCAAATTGATGTGTAAGAGGACAAGGATGATTGAAGCATTATGTGGGCTACCTGCGGGGTTTTAGACCAGTCGTGAATGGATTCTACATGAGACGGCACACTTGATTGTGTTAGTGCCTGTTCAGCCTTTTATCTTAATTTGCTTGTGATGGAAAGAAATGGATAGGAATAAAAATGCTTTTGTTGATTTTTGTAGTTTTGATGGTGAATGCTTGATGAAGTAAATGAATGAATTGTGAATCGTGAATTTTTTTTTTGGCTGAACATGGGTAAGGGCGGCCTAGGTGTTGGCCGCCTCCAACTTAAGTGGGCGGCCAATGACTTGGCCGCCCTCCTCCTTGGAGGGTTTAAAAAGTGGCCGGCTTCTCCATTTGGACGGCCATCGGAGTTGACGCTCTACCAAGTTCACGAGAGCCAGAGTTTAGTGGGAGTGATCCTCGAGTGATTCTTGCTACCATGAGTGAAATTTGGGTTGCCCGAGCATCGTGATCCGAGGGATGGGGCAGCGGCGAGCTCGGTTTGGGATTGTTGATGAGCCTCCATCTTCGAGTGAGGGTGAAGAAGATGAGCAAATGGAGGGTTCTGCAAATCCATCTACCTCGGCCTCCTCTCATGATGATGAAGAAGGTGAAGAAGCGGGAGGAGATGAGGGCGTGGTTGCTCAAGATGAGGGTGAGGAGAACATGGAGGAGGAAGAAAGCTCCACCTCCGATGGGGTTGAAACAAATGAGAAAGGGGAGATACCACGCAAATAGGTAAGTTCCATGACTCCTGAATGCTTCTCTAGCTGATTAGATTGTGTATGGGATGCGTGATGTTTGGTGGGAAGGTTTTACTGAACGGAGGGGTGGAGAAAGGTGGAGCTGGCCTGTAGGCGGCCATGGTTGTGGCCGTCCCTGGCCCTGGGCAGCCAGGGTCCTGGCCGTCTTGGGGAGGGTTAGGCGGCCAGCGACCTGGTCGCCCAAGAAGTCAGGCGACCAAGACATTGGCCGCCCACCTCTCAGGGCAGGGAGCTTTCAATTATGGTTGGGGATTGATTGTGGGTTGGGATGGTTGGGAAGATTTAAGGATTAATTAGCTATTGTCTTCTTTTCTGTTGTATATGCAGGGCCCACGGAGGATCAGAGCCCGGGTGTCATGGGATTTAGTGTGGGCTTGGTACCACGCCTTGCCTCACGATCACCGGTGGAGAGTGGACTGAATGGGATTTGGTCCATTCTTCAGGATCCGACCTTTTCCTGTTGACGCGACCTTCCTGGCGGCATTACGTGAGCGGTGGGTGGATGGATGCAGGGCTTTTGTGATGCCGTGGGGGCACATGTTTCCTACGCTCGAGGACGTCGCCTACTTAACCGGCTTGCCAGTAGCTGAGATCCCAGTGTTGGGTCAGGAGCTAAAGAATTATCATCAGGAAGTTGAGAGCTTGCTCGGGCCGCAATTGATCAGAACCAGAAGGCCAGTGACTACCCTCCATCTTGGGAAGATCAGTGCCACAATGGGGTTAGCCAGAGTGGTCCGAGGACCATTAGAGGATCTAGATGTATATCTAAAGCGGGTAAATCAGAAGCTGCGGACACGGGAGAGGAGCGATGCGCAGGAGATACGCCTCTTTCTCCTCTACTTCTTTGGGAGGCTACTGTTCGCGACTGCTTCGAACAAGGTGAATCTGAAGTATCTGTTGCTGATACGGGATCTTGAGAGGAGACCTCAATTTGCGTGGGGGAGAGCGATGCTGGTGCACCTCTTTGCCCACCTGGATCCTATACGCCCTGGTTCAGGGAACCTAGGTGGCTTCACACCTTTTCTGTAGGTACGAGTTTACCCTTCAAATTGTTGATCCTTGATTTGATTAGCTGATTAGCTCTGGATATTTCAGATTTGGGGGTATACCTGCTTCCCTCTAGGTCGCGGCATGATCCCGCGGGCTCAGATGTAGGCAGTTCCGCTCATGGCGAGGTGGGATATGGTTCGAGATCGATGACTAGTAGCGACCAGGCTATCCGACCTTCGGTCAGCCCTGGACGAGTTTTCGCCTCACCAGGTGAGCGTTTGGCTAAAAGAGAGTTATGTGATGCTTTTAGTATTTGCAATGTGAACCCAATTTTAACAAAACTTTCAATTTATTGTGGTATGTGATCTGGATGCCTTACACGACAGAAGACATCACCCCTAAGCCTTGGGTGAAGGAGGGGCGAGCTTGGTTCCGCCGGGATACAGTGTTGTTCTGTGTGAACCTGCAAGATCAACTCTACCTACGTCTGGTGTAGAGGACGCTCGGGTGGGACCAACCTCCAGTGGCGGTACCAGCTCAACCTGGGACAGACAAAGGGCATCGACGGACCTCGACGAGCGACTAGGATTGGTTCTCCCGCTACCGTGCGGAAGCAGAGGCATTGCAGTGGGGACCCTCCTTGGAGCAGGATAGGAGCTTGAGGAGCAGCGAGGCCTACACGATGGATTACCAGGAGCGGTACGCTGGGCGACTCCGCCTCGACACCCGGACAGTAAGTTACTCTCAGGCACCTAAAGTGAATCATTTCTTTACGAGAATGTAGCTGAGTGGATTTTGATGAGCAGATGACGGAGGTGGAAGCTGTTCGGGTTCTTCATAATCGGATCGCTGTCCTTGATCAGACAATCGTGAACTTGAGGCACGAGATTCGAGAAATGGTAAGTCAAAATTAGCTTGATTGATTTGAGGCTTTTGATAACTCTTGAATCTTGACTGACCAATTGCCCCTGTCCCACCAGCAAGGCGAGCTGGCCTATGTTTGTGTTCGGGCGGGAATGGCCGGAGAGGCTGGACCCTCGTCCCAGGTGGACACTAGAGAGGCGTTGGAGGATCGCCTGGCAAGGGCCCTCGAACGAGCTGAGGAGCGGGAGACTGAGTTAGCTGAGATGATGAGATCCTAGCACCTGGATCAGGAGTGATCCTTTTCTCATCCGTCTTTGCCTGACTTGCGTGATGGTTCAAATTCTGTAGAAGAAGGAGCTAGAGGCCGCCTTGGCCACTCGACGAGAGCAGGATGCGTGTATTGAAGAGATGACACGCCATCTCGAAGAGAGGAGTGCTTTGGAGAGAGTTGAGGGTCACCTTGCTGGGGCGAAGGAGAGGGAGGCCGAGGCACGTGCTCGAGAGATGGCGATGGCGATACGGGAGCAGCGAGCCCTTGACTATCTAGAGACTCTGAGGCGGCGAGTACTGCAGAGGTATCAGAGCAGAGGCGCCCCAGGAGTAGGAGCGAGACATGTGACTCCCTCAGAGTCACTACAGTCTTTTGGGGGAGTTGAGTTTACAATGGAAGAGTTGATGGGTATGACACAGTCTCCTACAGAGCAGAGAGCGGCCCAGCCAGCAGCGTCAGGTTCGAGAGCTTCGCGACCATCAAGGTCGCGAGACAGGGGGAGCAGGGATGGGGACGAGGCCGATAGTCGGCATAGCCGGCCTCGCACTAGTGGAGATTAGAGAGAGAGGGAGCTAGATAGCTGCTATTTTTTGTAAACTAGGGGTATGCCCCTAGAATGCTATAGCAAATGGGATGCATTGGACTTGTTTTGGAAATGAAGTATGCTTTCTTCAGTGTACTTGGTTTGGTTTGGTTGACGCCGTCTTCCCTTTTCACATGTTTCAACTACACTTAAAAGAGAAAAAGGTTAGTGTAGTCTGATTTTAGCCCCCTGCCCGAGATAGATAGTACCTTCCTCAATGCAGGGTCAGAGGGCTAAATCTTATTAACAAGATTAAAATAGAAACTAAATGTGCGATGCACATGCATGCAAGAAGGATGCAAATGGAAAGGAAATTTGATCATGCAAAATGCGTGAGTGGATGCAAAACATATTTTTGGGTTTTTTAGGGGTTTTACACATTTTTAGTTCTTATATATATATATATATTGGAGTTTTACTTTTATATGATTTTTTTGAATTTTTGATCATTTCTGATTTTTTTGTTTTTTTATTTGTTTTTGTTGTTAACACCTGGTGATCACCCATATGACATCTGATCTACATGAAGACGGGGTTTCTCATTAACCTCCTAGGTATCCTAAGTGCACATCTAGGTTGATTTGGGCCTCTAGACTCCTCGAATGATGGTCCCGCCGGTTAAGTCTTACCTTGATAACAATACCGTCATGCCACGCTTAGGCTCCCAGTTACTTTCGACCACAGAGATACACTCAAAAAGTGTTCAAGGTAAATGATTTGCCCGACCCGGGTCTATTTTCTCACAACTCTAGATGGTAAATGATGGAACACCTTAAAATCCTAACGGCCAACTGCGCGACGTTGACCGGGAATCAGACGTCGTCGCACCCATAGGTGACGGGCTTGCATTGGCCTAAGCCCGAGGTAACATAAGAAGACACCGAGGTAGTAAATAGAGGTCTTGACCAGCCAGAAACGCGGAGACCCCTTCGCAGCAATGGCTTTTGCTTTTTGAGATAGACAACGATATATGTGTTTTGACTAAACAAGGTTGCAGCCCTAACGGGGTTCACTCTTCAGGATCTCCATGGAGCCTTTATCTTTGGAGGGAGAAGGAAGAAAGTAGGGGATAAACCTCCTGAGAGGACCGGGAAAACCGTTAACCCGGCGAGCTGGTTAGGGACCTACTCGACCTTCTCCTTTTGGGTAATTTCGGACCAATCCTCGAGTACTTGACATTTCGATGCCCCTTTTGTAAAATTTTGACTTATGATTTTGAGAGGGGTTTCGTTTATCAAGATCAAGCACGGTTACGATCAGGCTTTTATGTGGCTTTGCCATGCATATGTGTATTTCTCTATTCTCTCTCTCTCTCTCTCTCTTTTTTTATTTAAAGGGATATCATCATTTTAACTTTTTGGATTCTCTCTTTTGTATGCCTGCGGGGACACTACCCTCTTCTTGTGCTCTGACTCAGACTTGAGGGGATGAATCCTACTCTTATCTTGAGGGTATTGTCTTTCGGCTCCAGTGCTCAATGTTTTAAGGGCGCCGGCTGTCTCGTTCGGTCGAAAATGAAGAGAACAAAGAATTACGGCTTTTCTGGAGACCTTTCGGGGTGAGACCCTTCCATGGGTAATGCTGCCCATTTTGATAAAATGTGTGGGTGTGTGCATGTTGTTTCCTTTTTAATAGGCATAAGCCGACGTGGCTGGACAGGGATCTCCACGGTTCTGGCAAACAAAAACCCGAAACTTACCTGACCTTGGTGGTCCCCGTTCTAGCATGAAGGGTGGATGCAATGAATTTGGATTTCATGGTGATCACCATGCGCTTAGCATTTTGGAGCTTTCTAATTTTTTGTTTGTTTTTATGAGTTTTTTTTGAAAGGTTATGCACAAGGTCTCATGAATAAAACTTTTTTAAGTAGATTCCATTCCATGGGTAAGTCAGTTCTACCCCGTTGGCGTCCACCAACTTGTAGGCGTTTCCTGAGTAAACCTCTTTGATGACAAATGGACCTTCCCAATTTTCTTGTAACTTTGCTTTAAGACCGGTGGCTTTAGTGAGTTTCCTTTTTAGAACCAGTTCACCCACTCTGAATTTTCTCTCAAGAACTTTCTTTGCGTAGTAACGTGCAATTCTTTGGCGATAAACTTGAGCATGATCGGCCGCGATCATTCGCCTCTCATCTAATAGTTCCATCTGGGCCAACAGATTTTCTCGGCGTTGCTTGGGATCGAGTTCGGAATCCAGCAGCACTCTTAGTGAGGGGATGAATATCTCATATGGGAGTACCACTTCTGTCCCAAAGGTAAGTGTGTATGGGGTTTGACCCGTGGGAGTTCGGACAGAAGTGCGGTAAGCCCAAAGGGCCTCAATGAGGCGATCTGGCCAATCTGAAAATTGATGAGACTTGCAAGTTTTCTTGATGATTTTAATGAGAGTTTTATTCGTGGCTTCGGCTTGTCCGTTTCCTTGTGGGTAGTATGGAGATGAGTGATGCAGGTTAATGTCATTTTTACCACACATATCGCGGAGTTCCTGAGATGTGAACTGTGGCCCGTTGTCGGTGACAATGTCACGAGGGACGTCGAACCTGGCGAGGATGTTGCACTTAATGAACTTCACCACCGTTGATGCTTTGACTTCTGTGAATGCCTCGGCTTCCGCCCACTTCGTGAAATATTCCGTAGCAGTGAGAATGAAGGATTTTCTTCGGACTTCGCCGGTGGTATCCTCCATGGGAGCGACTACGTCAAATGCCCACATGGTGAAAGGCCAGGGAGCTATAAGAGGGTGGAGGGAGGATGAAGGAGCGTGAACCTTGTCCGCATGGAGTTGACACTTGGCGCAATGGCAGACATAACGGGCACAGTCCTCATTCATGGTAGGCCAGTAGTATTGCCGAAGGAGTTTCTGAGCAAGCATGTGGCCATTTACATGGCCACCGCATTCACTGGAATGTGCAGCCTCGACCACTGCACGAGACTCGGTCTCATCAAGACAGCGGAGGTAAACTCCGCTAAGGGATTTGTGATGCAAGAGACCGCCCACGATGGCGAAGCACTCCGCGGCTCGGCGGATGGCTCGTCGATCGGTGGAAGTAGCATAATCAGGGAAGGATCCATCCCGGAGATAGTTTTCGATGTCGAAGAACCAGGGATTGCCATCCTCGAGGTCAACCTCGGGTTCATGAGAGATGGCATGGACTTGAAGGGAGGACTCTGAGAATTGTTGGAACCAAGGATCTGAATGCGAAGGAATGTACATCCTTTGCACCATGACAGTGGTTGATGGCTTTTCACCGGGAATTGGAAGAGAAGATGCCAGAGAAGTCAAAGCATCGGCTAGAATGTTCTGAGCCCTAGGGGTGTGCACCAGGGTTAGCTTCCTAAACAGCCGAACTACCTTGCTAACCAAGTCTTGGTAAGGCTTTAGTTTCGGGTCCCGGGTTTGGTATTTACTGAGGGATTGCCGGAGTATAAGCTAGGAGTCTCCGATGATCCAGAGTTTCTTAATTCTGAGTGCCAATGCCATCTTTAAGCCTGTAAGGAGCGCCTTGTACTCAGCCACGTTATTCGTGGCGGGGAAGGTCAACTAACACGCACGTAGGACAAGGACCCCTTACGGAGACTGGAGGACGGCTCCTACTCCACAACCCTTAGAATTAAGTGCACCTTCGAAGTAAAGGATCCACGAAGGTTCACCATCTATGATGGCTCCTAACTCTTTGTCTGGGAAACTCTCGTCGGTAGGGAAAAATATGGGGAGTGGATGATGGGCAAGGTGCTCGGCGATGGCGTGCTCCTTGACCGCCTTTTGACTGACATAGGTGATGTCAAATTGGTTGAGGAAACTTTGCCATCTCACCCGATGATCAGTCAAGGCAGGCTTTTCCAGCAAGTATTTGATTGGGTCCATTCGCGCCAGGAGCTTCACCTCATGTGCCAAGAAATAGTGTTTTAGCTTTTGGGCGACCCAGACAACAGCCGCGCAAGTCTTTTCCATAACAGTGTACTTCTTCTTAGCTTCATTGAATAGTTTGGACAGATAATAGACTGCGCTCTCTCTCTTTGCATCGTCATATTGGGCCAACACTGCTCCGACAGATTCTTTCGTGGTGGATACATAGAGCAGTAAAGGCCAACCCGGGACCGGGGGTGCCAGAACGGGAGGGTTTAGAAGATAACTCTTCAGGTCATCAAAGGCCTTTTGACATTTATCATTCCAATCAAATTTAGCCTCTCCTTTCAACATGTCATAAAAGGACTTGCACCGCTGAGAGTGATGAGATATAAATCTCCTAATGAATTACAAACGCTCGATTAAACCACGGACCTCTTTGATGTTCTTGGGAGGAGGTATTTTGGCAATGGCCTTAGCTTTGTTAGGGTCGATCTCAATCCCTCTCTTGCTGACTATGAACCCTAAAAGCTTACCTGAAGATACCCCGAATACACATTTCTTGGGGTTCATCTTGAGTTGGTGCTCCCGGGACCGTTGGAGAACTACCCGGAGGATCTCTGCATGGCCACTCCTGGTTTTGGATTTAACCAGAATGTCATCCACATATACCTCCATATAAATGTGCATCATGTCGTGGAAGATGGCAATCATCGCCCTTTGGTATGTTGCCCCAACATTCTTGAGTCCGAAGGGCATGACGACATAGCAGTACGTCCCCCACTGAGTGGTGAACGAAGTTTTCTCCTGGTCCTCCTCCGCTAGGCAGATCTGGTTGTACCCCGAGAAACCATCTATGAAGGATAGCATCTCATAACCGGTGGTATTGTCTACCAGGACATCTATGTGTGGGAGGGGGAAATCATCTTTTGGGCAAGCACGATTGAGGTCACGGAAATCTATGCAGACACGGACCTTACCGTCCTTCTTCATAATAGGGACGATATTAGCTAGCCATTGTGGATACAATACTACCCTGATGAACTTGGCCTTATGGAGCTTGTTAATTTCCTCTTTAACCTTGAGTGCGAGCTTCGGGTGAAGCCACCTTGACTTCTGTTTGACAACTCGAACATCGGGCTTCAGAACCAAACGATGTTCTACCAATGATGGATCTAAACCTGGCATGTCCTCGTAGGACCAAGCGAAAGCATCGGAAAATTCCTTAAGAACCGCCACAAGGGAAGCCTCCTCTTCACTATTCAAATTGGCACTTATAAATATGATCTTGGGGTCATCCTTGGTTTCGAGATTGATTTACTTGGTGGACTCGTCGACGGAAACACTGGGTTCATCAAATCTCTTGGTTTCGTCGATGAAGGAAGCTATGGGATCACTGCCATCCTCAAATGGCTCTTCTTCCTCCTCAACATCATCATCTTTTTCTAACACATATACCCCTAGGTCATCGTCTACAGAAGATCCTTCTAGTTCAACTGCCCCTAGAGGAATGGGAGTGGATGTGAATTCAGAGACCTGACAAAGCTGCGCGCACTTACCAGCCAGCTGGCTGAGGTAACGCGCGGGAACCTAACGGACCCTAGACTTCTTGGAAGTAAAAGGTGCTATGTACAGACCCTGACTCGATCTAGATTCTATGCTACTATGTACAAGGGGAGTTTGTGGAAGAGAATTCAAGGTGGAAAGTATCGGCCCATGGCCGAGGGATCCCTGCTCCAGGGGGGCCGTTTCTTCGACAATAAGCTCACAGGCCCACGTTTGGGAATTGGCATTTTTTTTGGTGGTCATGGGTGAATGTGCAGACAACATGGGTCGATTGCCCCATAACCGGATAAGTGAGAAGAGGGAGAGATGGTGGATGAAATTGGACTGGAATGAAGACGACAGGAGCAGACCTGTCTAGAGCGAGGAAGGTGCCTATAGAAGAGGCGTTATCAGGAGGTTTATCAAGGTGGAACAGAGAAAGGAGCCCAAAATCTTCCTCGAGCGAGGGATCGGGAGGGATTTACTTTTCTTGGGGAACTTCAGAACTTTCTCTCGGCTCCGGCCGAGTTCCTGGTTGTGTCGGTCTTATAACAAAGTGATTATATATCAGCCCCTTAACGCGAGTGGTCTTGGATGCCTCCTTTGCGGAATAGCCTAAACCTATGCGTCCCTTAGAGACCTTGAGTTTCGCACTATGTGTGGGGTCTTGTTCATGTTGACCTAATCCCCTACCCATAGTAAAGTCCATCCTAGCCATGATCTCCCATCCTTTGCCGAATGGGATGTTGGAATGTGTGATCGGCCAGGGAAGAGAAGGGGAACTAGGTGGATTTAAGGCGGAAGGCCCTACGGCGCCTCCTATGAAGAGAACTGGTTTCTTGCCCTTATCCGGGATGGTCATGAAGGGGATCTGTTCAGAAGTGATAGCGTTGAGAGTTTCCACCAGGGGAATGCTCTTTATTTTGATCACCCTACCATTATAAGGAAATTTGAAGCATTGGTGGGCTATTGACGGGATCCCTAGAGTTTGCTCAATCCATGGCCATCCTAGGATGGCCTTATATGCAGGGTCGACATCAAGGATGAAGAAGTCCGCTGACATGACCACTGGACCTAAGCCAAGCTTTAGGGTCACTTTTCCTTTTGCACACCGCTTTGAATTGTCATAGGCTGAGATTGTGGTGCACACTTCTTCCAAATTCTCTTCTTGGAGGCCAATCTTTTGAATGGTCTTCATGGGACACACATTGATCGAAGCTCCCGTATCGATGAGGGTGGAGTCAACCTTGACTCCATTGAGAGTGACAGTAAGGCACAGCAGGAGTGATCTACTTTCAGGTGGAGCGAGGTCCTTTTCTGAGAATGAGATGGACGGTACACATGTGAGGGCCATGATGGCATCAGTCACACCACTTGCCAGAAGGTCCTCGTTGACCATGATCTTTTGGAGAAACTGAAGCCAGGTGGATTGATGTGAAGGGGACTTCTTGATGAGCTCCAGAATGGAAACTTTGGCCGGTGTCCTATCCAGGTGTTGGAGAATGTCATACTCCGCAGGAGGACCTTGAGAATTGGCCCCTTCCTTGGACTGAGATTGCCTTTGGGATGGGGGAATGATGCGGTTGAAGAGAGTGACATTCACCGAGGCTTCTTTTGGGTCATCCGACTCTGAGAGTTTCGGGCGGATTAATTGTAAAGGAGCTGAAGACCCGAAGATGAGGGAAGCTGATTCCTCTCGGGAAGTGATAGGAGCTGGGAGGGACACCTGTTTTGGCTGCGGAGGCCTTAGAAGAACCAAAGGGCGCTCTTGCCCTGATCGAGCATCCGAAGGAACGTGGGATTCTTGACAAGGTGTTTGAGGAGGACTGATTAGGTTGAGAGGACCTTGAGTAGCAACTGGAAATTGGCTAGGGGGTGAGATTAGAGTCCAGTGCCACGGTTCTTGGGAGAACATGTTGACATCCATCCATGGCTCATTGGCCTCCATTTCTAGTTTCCCATACCACCCGGGCAGACCCTCGACGCTCCACATTTGCGTCCTCTTGAGCACACGAGGTTCCATTCCGATCATAGTATTCACCTGCTCATTTTGCTTTGAGCTAGAAGGATCTTGATGTGGTTGATGAGTAGGTAACGGATTTTGCACGATGCCAAGGTCCCGATTGGGTTTCTTGAGATTAGCAATGGCCATTTTGACATCAGACCAATTAATCCTCCCCTCGTCATTCATGTTGTATACCCAGTCCCGGAACTGAAAGCAATTGAAGATGTCGTGCCCGGGAGCTCGATGGTATAGACAATACCTGGAGGTATCAGCGTTGGGATGAACCCAATCCCTTTGTGGTGAAAGTTGAATGGCTTGGGAAGACATGAGGGCAAAGAATATGTCGCCTAGAGTTTCAGGCAACGGAGGATAAGAAGCCATTTTCGGCCCAGAGCGATTGTAATTCTGAGGTAGGGGGACATTGGAATATGGCTTCGGGTTACCTTGGCCCTGATTCATACCAGTTTGATTGGGGTGTGACGCCTGACGGTTGTTAGGCTTAAAAGGTGGGCCCATAGCATTGACTTGTTCGTTCGACGTGACACCTTCGGTGGTAGGGACGGCTGGAGCCTTCCGACCTTTTGGGCATGTCTCAAAGAAAGGAGGCAAAGTTGAATCCTTTACCTGAGCTTGAACGATCCGAGCTCGATTGTAAAATTGAGGGAAAGTATGGAGCTCGCTGAGCATCAGAATGGCCCTAAGCTGGGGAGTAGCATCATTCACCAACATGGTGATGGCATGAGACTCGGGGATAGGAACTTCCGTTCTAGAGGCCATGATCCTCCAGCGATTAGCAAAATTAATGAAGTCCTCATCGGGCTTGATCTTTTCCGTGACCAGATCAAACAAGGTAGGAGCGAGGGAAGACATGTGACCAAAGCAAGCAAGGAATCGCTCGGAAACTATATCAAAGTTAAGGAGATCAATGGCTGGGAGGGAGGAGAACCAATGTAGGGCCTCGCCCTCGAGGGACTTTTGGAACAAATAGACCAGCAAGACCCGATCATATAGCCATTGATGGGAATCCATGAGGAAACCTGAAAGATGATGATGAGGGTTAGTGGTATCATCATACCTCCTATACTTAGGAGCCTTGAAACCAGGCGGGAAGTAAGCATCGAGTAATTTGCAATATTGGGCTAGCGAGTGGGGGCGTGAATTGGGCATACTCTCGGCCACCGCCTGTCGAATGTAGCTTTGGATTTCTTGCCTGAATGTGGGATCCATCCCCTTCAATGGGGCAACCGTAGTTGGTGGAATCTTGAGTGGAGGAACCCCTTGTGAAGCCATCAGATGGCTAGATTGGAATGGGACTTCTCGAGAGGGACGACTTGTGGACCCTTGAAAGGGGGCTTGGACCCGGGGAGATGTAAAGTGGGAGGACATGTGTGCGATAGCGGGAGTCTTCTCTCGGGAAGCCATCGTGACCAAATCCTCGGGAGCATAGCGAGATAGCACGTTGATCAACTCCTGATCTTCGTGCGGAGACAAGGTAGGAGCCCTAGGACTACCATGATCATGTTCACTTGGGGACGACACCGAATCGGCATGGATGGCCTCGTCTGGCGCAGCCGAAAACATGCCTATGAAGGCGGCCGGGTGGCTATCCTCCATTTGAAATAAAGGGTTGCCCCTAATCCCGGACTCATATTGGGGAGCGAACTCCTCTTCATAATCCGGGTTAGTGAAAACTCTCTCCATCCTTAACCAAGCTCACTTGGTATAGGAAGGAAAAAGTGGAGATTGAGGAAGGGTGAATGGTGAGAAAAAAAAAGGTTGTCTGCAAGTGGCGACCCAATATCTTTTTGTTTATTTTTCTTTTTGTTCACTCGGAGGAGAGGAGGAATCTAATGGCGTGATGGTATTCTCCGGGGAACTTAAGAGACAACTCACTTGATGCCCATGGTCGACTACACAGGTCTACGAATGGTACAACCTACCTGGCGACCCTGTGGGAACCCACGGTTCGCGAGGACTTACGGAGGTTCCCGATTGAATCGAACCCGTTGCACCCGAGTGGGAATCCTCAAATGAAGGGTTTAAATCCAACGGGAGGGTATTCCTACTAAGTGTGATGCCAGCTCTTTTCCAAGCCCACCCACACGCAAACCTGTAGAGAGTATCACATACACAACACACAAAGGAAAATAAAACAAAGAAACACAAGATACAGACTAAAACATGAAGCTAGTAGGAAATGTGTAGAAGGCGACCAGGGATTTGGCCGCTTAACAACCAGGGCGGCCAGACCGAGGGACGCCCAGACTGGTGGGCGGCCAGTCTTCTGGTCGCTTCGAAATGGGGTGGACGGCCAGGCCTAGGGACGCCCAGACTGGTGGGCGGCCAGGCTGCTGGCCGTTCAGCAAGAGGCCTAGGCTGCCACTGGGTGGGACGCCCAATGGCCTAGGCGGCCAAGGAGTTGGCCTTCTTCTGCAACTTTCTAAAAATAGAGCCTAAGCAAACACCGAACTAATGCATAAAATAAAATAAGTAAGCTTCCAAAAACCTTGGATTTCGGGCATCAGGAACTCACAGTAGGCAATAGAAGATCCCACCGTGATCGCCACTTCGCTTCTGTGGGCGTTTGGAATTGGTGTATGGGTGGTCTGGAGAAGTATGTATACCCGCGATATGCTTTCACGTTGCACCTCTCCTCCCCGCAACACAGACACCTACAAGAACACAAAGTTAGAATGATAAAAAAACCTGATCGCCAGAGGTTATTACCTGAACCTCACAGGGAGAATATGATCACAAGAAACTCAGAGCGGGGAGATGGTGAGGTCCCTTCTTCTCCATCCTCGGCCGGCCAAGGGCGGAGAGCCCTGTTACGTCCCACGATGCCAAAATCCTATACACAAGATCGAAGCTCACAGAAACACAAGAGGATATGCCATTAGTTCTATGAAGTGCAGTATATGTTCTAAAGCGTATGGAAGAAATAATATTGGTGGCGTGGTTACCTGGGGGGTGGTGGGAAGGAGGGGTGGTCGAGACTTTCAGCCACCCGCCTTCCCATTTGTTTTAAGATGGAAACCTTTGTATGAGGATCTAGGATTCTAGTATGTAATGGAATGTAAATGGGGAAGGGGAAATTTGCAAGGAGTAAACAATGAACAAAAAGAATAGAAAATCAAACCCGGGAGGGGTTCACCCTCGTTAAAGCTCGGAGATCATTGCCCGAGACGCAGCTCCGTTTCCTCTTCCGATTGCCGCTCCCAAGATGTCAGGGTTGGCCTCTCTTGAAAGAAAGCAAAGCTCTTCCCTCCAAAGACACCGACTGCTCGTATCTCCTCCAATGCTCCTCCAATTCAAATCCCTCCGAATCCTCTCCTCCTCCTCTCTCCAGAGAAGAGTTTTGTCTTCCTTCTCTCCTTCTGGAAGGGTCGGAAGTGGGATAGATCGTGTGCAACATGGGAGGATTGGTGCCGAGTGTGGCGGGAGAATGGAGCACGTCTTTGACCAGCAGTTACAGGACAGGCGGCCAAGGAGCTATCCGTTTTAGGGACATGGGTGGCTAGATACATGGCCTTCCAAGAAGGTGGAGGGCGGCCAGCTTCCTGGCCTCCTACTGGGGTGGGCGACCAAAGAAGTGGCCACCTAGGGGTGTCCTAGGCGGCCATCGTTTAGGCCGCCCAGGGGGGGTGGGCGGCCAAGGGTTTGGCCGCCCAGCCCATGGACCTTGAATCCTCAGGTGGCCCATGAACACACAAGTGTTCGGGCTGGACTTAAAAACATGAAACGACAAAAAACCCGAGTGAAACGACTGCGTCATTTACATGACGATCTAACTGGAGATCCGCGGGATGTCCAAAATCAGGCGTCTACAGCTACATGCCCCTTTCTGATGAACACTCCTTTCTCTCTCTCCCCCCCCTCAAACAAATTTTTGGAGGTGTGATTCAAACTTTGGATAACCAATCTCAACCGCTACACTTCTTGGCGTCATCTATGAGAACTGAAAACACAAAGCCATGGCACAAAGTATAAGGTTTTGACCAGAAATGCAGCAGAAGACATCGAAACCTTAGATGCATATTGTTGCCAATTTTTCAAACTCGATCAAGAACGGAAAATCCCACGGAGTGAAGCACGATTCTTTACTTTTATGGGGTTGAGAATCTCCCAAAAGCGTGGAGATGAACGAGAGGTGGATCCCAATGTCGCGAGCCGTCCAAGTGTCCAGCCTCTAGATGTATCCACATGAGCAGAGGAAGTAGACGGGATCTCTTCCACGATAACCTCAAGACCACCATCCACAGTGGAGGGAGGAGAGGGAAGGAGGGGGTGCCCCTAGGAGAGAGAGAGAGAGAGAGAGAGAGAGAGAGAGAGAGAGAGAGAGAGAGAGAGAGAGAGAGAGAGAGAGAGAGGAGAGGGCGACCAGGGTTTTTCCACGGTTTTTCCACGGAGCTTAGCCCATGGTTTCTCCCTTCAGTGTATATTTGTAGACCTTTGACATTTTTCATAAAAATTTAGTAACTATCTATAAAGTCCATCATCCCGGTCTGTCCAATACTCTATTGTGTGTGACCCTCTAGGCCCAAATGTCTGTTTGATTTTCCAACTGATTAAACTAAGAACCCTTCTTAACTTAATAAACCCAGTCCATTAACCCTTAATGGAAATAACAGGCTTTCTGATCACGATAGGTACCAAGCAACACCTCGGGATCCCAAATGAAATTGGGGATAAGCAACCCACAATGGAACCTTTCCGTCTTCAGATTCCACATAGTTATAGATCTTCTTTCATGCAATGCCCCTACCAGGACTAGGGTATTGTGTTACTGTCAAACCCTATTATGTCCTATCTCAACTAAACTTTGTACTCCAAAAAGATTCATTAGAAAATCTTCTTTTTCATAATGAACTCCCATACCCTGTATCACGACCCGGGATCTGAGCATTGGTAAACTAATAACCCGAACCACGTACCGCTACCAATGAGTGGAACACTCGTAAGAGAAAAGTTTTTTTTTGGTGTTTTTGGGGTGCATGACAATTAGAAATAAATGCACAAATTAATTCACATGATTTAAATATTTAATAATAGAAATAAATAAACATTTTACAAGAATTTAACATTTTAATATCGAGTCCAAGTCTATTCAGTACAGCAAATTAAAAAGGAGGACGCATACTGTAACGAGCCTACACTGGCCCTAGCGACTGACAGCTACAACAACACAGGTGCAACTCTCGTCCACTGGTCCACGTGGCAAAGCACCAGACCTGAAAAGAAAAAAGGTGAGCCTCATCTCATTGGCTCAATAGAGGTCCCGCGGAGCTCTACCTCAACCCAAACGCAATAACAAAAGCCACAATAATAGCAATTAATATGAAATGTAACAAGGATAGTAGCTAACTAACAGCAAAAGCTACAGTAGTCAACATAGCCAGTAAAACACAGTGAGGGCGAACACAACATAGCCTACAGTGAAATCACAACTTCCACAGCTACTCCATAAACACCGCAAACGGAGGACAAACCCTCGAACACTGGAATAAACACAGCTACGCTACAGAAAACCCACGACAACTCAGTCGTGCAGATCCATCCACACTGATGGATGATCTGAGCTAGGACTACACAGTCACCAGCATAACCTCTTTCTTAAGAGTACCCTGACCTCAAGTCAAAAAACCTCGGTCTTAACCTAGGAGGGAGCTACGACCTCACCACTGTGCCAGCTCTACCTAACAGCCAGAAGGCCTCGTCAACGCTGTTGATAACGTTAACCTAACGTGAGGACCACAACAACGTAGTCACCTCAACCAGCACTCAGTATCTCATGTCCCTCGTATGTAGCCCACACCTCAAGCGGGGATCCCATACGCAGCCACACCTTAACCTCAAGTGGGTAGAGACACACACACACACACACACCCCACTCCCTCGGACTGGCTAGAATCTGCACCACTACAACCCACAGCACGGCGGTGTCCCACTCCCTAACACGGGGTACGCGCCACTGCACCCGTCAGCAATGTACTCTTGTTCTAACCAAGGCACTTTATGCTCTAAGCTATCCTTGCCTCTGTTGTACGAGCATCACGCACACAAGGCTATCCTCGCCCGGTCCGTCCACGGTACATAGACTGCTCTCGCCTGCTCCTAATAGAAAACATACGTACCCCTCACACGGGTATGGTCATGGTCACAAACGGCTAGGCAACACAAGCCTACAAGCTGTACACCAAGAACTACTAACGACAGTCTAAAACACGAGCGAAAAGACAAGTCACCAGAAACATGAGAGCTCAACTCAAGGGCAACACACGGTGCATTCGTCACAAAGACCATTCTACACAAGCCCACACAACTAACCACATAGAAAAGTAGTCGTCATACAATCAATTAGAACTACAGAACTCACGTAGTTATGGCAATCTAGGCTAAACAACTATTTCATTCCTAGACCAGGTTACATTACCACACTGGCCCGCTAGCATACACAGGAGTGACCCTCGTGCGGTCACATGAACTCGACCCTCCTATGGTCGCACAATACTACACAGAACAATCCTCCATGGGTAACTTGCTATGACTCACATAGAAACACTTAAACATGCAAGGCATTAGGCGTGCCTTCATCACTCAAGGGAGTACAGCCTCAAGCCATGACACGACCATAACAAAAACCACAGCCTTAAGACGGAACACGAACTCACGTATTCTCAATCCCTAACGACTCATGTTTACGTGTCGAATTCACACATGATTCGACTATACAGACATGCCTCCTATGATCACTCAAAAGGCCCACGTCCTATGATCTAACATCGGGCAACCATTGCCCACTCAGGGTAGAAACGATCCAATTTGATAGCATTTAGATGCTCCGGGGTGAAAACTCAATCCCAGACGCGTACCAGGCTGACTAGGCCCCTAATCAGTCAATCTAAACTGACTAGCTCTCAAGAATAACAAGGATAGACACATTTTAAGGTCACTCTGTGATAGCATGGTCGCGGTTGATCGCGGAACCGCGTCCAACGTAGTCACGGTCGGGGGTCATGCCGTGTTAAGGGTGATCGCAGTCTACATGAAGGTCGCAATTTCATAGACACAGTGGGGGAGATGAACGCGTCTCGAACTGCATCTCCAGCCCTACACAAAGTGTGAGCACGGTCTCTGTGTACACCCCATTCAACATCCAGAGGCTTAACGCAGTTGGGAAGGCAACCGCATTAGCGTTCCGATCTAGACTTCCGCAAACCAGCGCAAAAGCGTCCGTTCCACGCCCCGTTCGTGTCATACGAAGTGGGAAAACATACAAAAGTCATTCCTTTGCCTTCTACACACCGGAAGGACTCAGAAAACATAAAAATGATCAAGGAAATGGACTGTAGCAACTCAAAATTTTATATATGCATTTATATGCGAAAAAAAGAATGAAAGCTGAAAATAAAAAAAATGATGAATATTTTTTCTTTATATCTTTAAAGTGTAGAATATATAAACACGAACCCTATCCCACGTGTTAACACGAACGGTATGATTCACGGCACAATTCAGAGAAGGTAAAGACGTCGGTACTGTAGCAGTACTGTAGCATCCGATTTAAGAGGAAATTATTGGCTCTAATTAAATCATAATTAGTGGATGATGTCATTTCTTACATCATTGAATAAATGAGGTCATTGATTATGTCATAGAGGTGGATTTATTTTAACATTCACATGTTAGAATTTATTTTCAACATAAGTTGGTGTAATAGTAACATGGGTTGGTGAAATAAAAAAATTAGGTAAAAAATTGACTTAGAATTAAATTAGCAATAAAATATCATTGAATAAATGAGGTAATTGATTATGTCATAGAGGGTGATTTATTTCAACATTCACATGTTAGAATTTATTGTCAACATAAGTTGGTGTAATAGTAACATGAGTTGGTGAAAAAGAAAAATTAGGTGAAAAATTGACTTAGAATTAAATTAGTAATAAAACATCATTGAATAAATGAGGTAATTGATTATGTCAGAGAGGGAGATTTATTTCAACATTCACATGTTATAATTTATTGTCAACATAAGTTGGTGTAATAGTAACATGGGTCGGTGAAATAGAGAAATTAGGTGAAAAATTGACTTGGAATTAAATTAGTAATAAAATACTTATGGATATTGGCCTATAAATTGGGTTGATACTCAAAGCATAAATCTATTGGGAAAGTGCTAGTTATATAGAGGGGAAAATTTTGAAGTTTGGAGGAGTGTTCTAAGTGTTCTTCGTTCTTGTTCTTCTTTCTCTTCGATCTTCCACTAGATAGATTTTCTCTCAGGAAAAACTTAATTAGATCTTCATATATGTTTATTTGCGTGAGTATTTTGATTTTATGTAATTTTTCATGAGCATGTATTTGTGACGTATTTTGAGATTTAAAGTCCAAAAATTGGAGTTTTCATTGTAAGAACGCGTTTCAATTTTCTATTTAAGAACGTAGATCACACATGGACCGTGATTTGAACGTGGTAATCACGTCCGATTTACCTCGTTTATATGTGTTATTTCAAAACTTAAAATTTAAATTTTGAAATCATGTTCTTGCCTTAAAAAGACTATCGAGAAAGAAATGACTACGTAAATGAACTCGTAAGGCTAACGTTAAAGGTTTAAACAACTATGCTCGAATTTTCGAAAAATTCCTATACATGATTGACCTTGTCCATTTTGATCTAAGTTCTATTTGAATGCTTGATATTTTTTTTTCAATGTCTTTTCCTTCATTGAAATTCTTTTACAAATGAACATGTTATAATATGAAAGAATGATTTCCGTTCGATTTACGTGTTTATGTATTTTCGACAAATCGTGTAATTAGCAAGTCTACCAAGAAAGACCGGTGTCTAAGGCTAGAGGTCCATAGGCAAACACTTTAAGTGGATAAGTGGTTACTTAATTAAGACCTTGCGAATATGAGGAGAACCTCCCACTGTCCCATATCTTACCTGGCTAAGATCTCTTTGGTTTTCTGTTAAGCACCCGACTTGATCTAAACCTATTTTACAAGATTTTTCGCAGAGCTGATCGTGTCTTGACTGACAAATTGTTCTCTTTTTTATCTTAATGTCGTTAAACATGATGCCTTAATTCATCCTTGAACTTCTCTTATAAACTTCATTTACTCTTCATACTACTTGTCATTAGGAGTGTAAGAGCTAAGTGCCATGTGGGGCAAAGTGATATGTTATGGGAGTCACCTCTTGAGACCAGAATGGCGTAAAGTGCTACATAACGGGAGTCACCTCTTAAGCCTGTAGGGGCTACCTCTAGAGTCCTCTATAACTAAATGTCTAGTTGTGCGCTATACTACGCTTCTTAAGCTTTTCTTGAAACTCGGATTGGCCATAATTATAAATGAATTATTCTAAAAATTACATGGGACTCTGGGTCCATCTGAACACTCAATGCCTGACAAACATGGGGCCCTAATCTGGTCCTAGGCTAGTAAAGCCTGAAAGTACTTATGTCTGAGAGAGTTGAATGATTATGTGTAACATTATACCAACTAACATGCAAGATTGAACTAGACAATTCACTTATTACATGCTTGACTCATTACATGCTTAACTTTCTGTACATGACATGTTTGACCGAGAGTGTTAATATTCTTGTTACATGGTCAATTTTACAATTCTATACTTGTTATTGATCCTTATGCTTACAATTGATTTCTACAATATCCATTCTTGAATTCTTGACTTCCTGACCTTATTCTCTACTATACTTGTCATTTGTTTTATTTGCATGTTTTATTTCGAGAGCATATAGATGATTCAAAATGTTAATTACTTAAAGTGACATGGTAAAGAGATATAAGTCATACTGAGTTTTCTAGCTCACCCTGTGTATTTTTGTCAATTTTCAGGAAATCCCAAAGATGACCGGAATGGGCTGGAGTGACGAGAGTGCTGATAGTTTTTATTAGATTTTTCCCTGTCTGTCTACTTAGAAATGAATGTACTAGATTTGAATAGTATCAAAAGTCCTTGAAGAATATTTGTTGGAAATGTCAGGTTATGAAATAAAGATGTGATTTTGTCCATTTAATGTTCATGCTCATCAGCTCAGTCTCTTAATTAACCCGCTTATATAACTGTTCACGTCTTGATATTTTTGCCTTATTCGGGGTGTGACAGTTTAGTTGGTATTAGAGTCTCTGGTTAAAAAAAGAGTCTAGGGCATCAAGACATAGTTATTGAAAACTCTAGGTTCTTCACACTATAGGTTAAAATTTAGTGATACTTTACCCGTGAGACTGGGTAGAGACTTGGGCTAGATATTAAGACATGTATAGTTAAGATATTTAATCCCCATAGCTTGTTTTGTAGAAATTCATACCTGTTGAAAATGGTCGCTGAGCGTGCTCAATGGAGGAAAATGCAAAGGACTGTCCAAGGGCTAACTCAAGCCCTACAATATGTGGCTCAAGGAGGAGCTAATCACTATGGTGCAGGAGACCTACACTGCAACTTTAGGAACATGAATCCCCTGAGATTCAATAGTTCCACTGACCCAGACAAAGCTGAACATTGGGTCAAAGAAATAGAAAGAATATTTCGAGTCATGCAATTCTCGGATCAAGATAGAGTTTTGCTTGCAACTTTCCAACTAGAAAGGGACGCGAGAGCTTGGTGGGAATCGGTGGAGGCTATGACGCCCCGACTCGTAAACCCGGTCCAATCGTAAAGACTCACGTCGGATCCTGATCGAGACGTCACAGTGGGACAACCCAAACGGTACAATTACGGTAGAGAATTTTACAGAAACATTGAGACATCATTGCAGTGGAAATAAAATTTCTCAATCATTCAGCTTATAGTCAAAAGACTACATCCACGTAGGTCGAAATAAATATGAGTGATTTAACAAGTCATTTATTACATAACCAAATTTCACACATATTTTTTTTCTAACATAACTACCTATGACAATGATACGAAGTAAATCCAAGCCGCGGTTAGAATACTGCGAGATCACTCCTCACTTTCTTCTACCGCTTCTCCTGAAAATGTTCAACGGGGTGAGTCTACGAATAGACCCAGATAGAGACTGAGCATAGTCCCCAATCATAACATGTAAAAATATATCCAAAGTGATTTACGGTATTTCATTTCATAAGTCATTCTTAGGCATAATTTCAATTAGATAACATATGAGATTAATACATTTAACCCAATTTCAGTTCTTACGATCATAAGTCATGCTATTAACATTTTACAAATAAAACATGTACATTAAAACTTTATTCTATCAATGACAAAGTAAATGAGAATTCATCATTTACAAACATTAACGAATGATTCCAGTACTAGGCGGAGTATGGCCTCACACATAGTGAAAGGATCCAAACAGACTTAATATGTTCTTTTCCAAATCACCATTTGATATATCGGAGATTCATTAACAGTAAACATTTACAGTGTAATAACAGTAAAATGTAATAATAATTCAGTAGGTAACGACACTAGTTTCAATATCAGTTTAATGAACAATAACATTAGTTTCAATATCGATTCAGTGAACAGTAATAACAGTTCTAATATCAATTCAGTGAACAGTAATAGTCGTATTAATAACGACTCAATGAACAGTAACAGTAGTTCAATATCAATTCAGTAGGCAGTAACAGTCGTTCAATTTTAGTTCAGTAAACAGTAACAGTGGTATAAGTAGTCAGACACGGTGCCCAAACCACCACTAGAAGGACATTCAATCGGTACTCGATCACCTAGGTAAATAGTGATGAGTCTTGGTTACTGCGCAGAACCGGGAGAAGTCCTATCCACCTTAACCAGTGGTACTTATTGATGGGAATCGACGCCAAACACTGACATTTTTAATTTGCATTTATGTCCTTTTAGTTTGCTTTTATATCCTTGGGAAAATATGTTTACAATTGTAAGGCTTTATAAGCCAATGTGTCATTCCCTAAGGATCTTTGGGTTTATTTGCAAAATGTCATTAGGTCCAGTAAGGGGGCCCCCACTCCTTTCCCATTGGTCCACCTAAGCCATAGGGGTCCATGTGGGGCTGGTCAACTATCCTAGGTGGCTTCTAGATGGTTGGACTATTCAAGGGGACAAGTGTTACCAAAAGTCTAATTTGGAAGCTGAATGGTCAAGGGCCCCCCCTTTAAGCATTGTTTAATGGTGTTCCAAACCACATGGGAGAATAACTTATGAACTCCCTCTTTTACCCCTCCCAATTCTAGATCTAGGGATATTTATAGTCTTTTTACATTTCATACAAATAGCTTGTATTTCACATTTTAGTGGAATTAATGCATGAAAATTTGTGAAATTGGCTTGAACCTCCTTGGAGGGTGCGCCCCTCTCTCCTCTCTCTCTGCTGTGGTTCTTCCTCATCCAGCCTTCCAAGGTGTGAGACCCATTCTATCTCACCCTCTCATCCTCTGAATTCTGATTCTACCGCCGCCGCCGCCGCCATCGCACCGCCATCGCGCTGCCGCCGCCATTGCACCGCCATCGCGCCGCCGCCGCCATTGTCGGAGTTCTGTCCAAATCAGGACAGAACCTCAGCTCCAGAATTTTATCTTTTGTTCTTGTTGTCTGATCGAGCCCAAACTTTGAGGGCTTGTTCTACCTGTCTCCCTTAGTCTCCAGTTTAAATTTTGTGTCATTTTGACATCGTTTAGTATTTTTCCCTTATTTCTTGTTCCCCCCTGTAATATGCCATTATGCCGATCCACGGGACAGTGTCACCTATTAGTATTTTTCCCACCCGCTTAGAAATTTCTAAAAAATCCATAAAACTTCCTCAGTGTTCCTCACATTTCCCCCTATCTTCCATAATATTTTCAGCCCCTGAAAAAATCATTTACCTTTCGGTCAAAGGTCAGTTTTAGGCAGATCCCCTTCTGTCCTGAGTGTCTGTAAACAGATCCACAGAAAAAACACAATGTTGTAGAGCCTCCCATTTCTCATCCCTTTGTTGGATTGACCTACAAAAATTATATGTTGTGGATCTGGGAGTCCTCTTTCCAACGCCACTGGTCTTGCCTCGATCTGATTTCGGATCTGTGAGAATTAATTCTTGCCGTCGAGGCGTGCAAATCTGTTCCTTGTGCAGGTCCGAAATTACAGTCCGTGAAAAATTCACAAATAAATATCAAAAATCAACTTCAGGAGCCGCCACTCCTAGGAGTCGACCAGGGACGTCCTGCCAACGTTTCAGCTAAGCGGCGGCTCCAAAATATCTCAGGAAGGTGATGTTCCTTTGGAGGCCAAGGCTTGCTGTCCAGCGAGTCAGAACCGAGTCGGCGTAGCACCGAGTCGGCGCAGTACCGAGTCAGACCAGCAGGCTGAGTTCGCCCCAAATGCCCGTCCAACTTGCTGCCCGTCAACCCAGGGTCGGTCCTCCAGGGCCCACTTGTAGCCCTTTACCTCCCTGCGTGGAGTGGGCAATAAAATTTACTGTTGTAATTAAGTTTTTACTATTGTACCGGGAGTTACCGTAACTGACCGGGGTCCTCTTCCCCACGCCCGGAGCGTGGAGGTATCGTGTTCGCTCTCTTACTCGGCGTTTGCTTTACTCTTATTTATTCGTATATGCCGCTACATGTGATAGGAAATTAGCTCGCTCAAATAATTATCACCACTGTGAGAGAGTGAGTGTGACCCGTCCCGTGACTCGATCCGAGTACACGCGGAAAGCCAATACCCGAGACTCACTGCCGGTTTCTCAACCGCGCACGGTCCCACGTCTTCCCTCGCTTAGGGGCGATCGCGAGCTAGAGTCCTAGGGCGCGTGTCTGTCCCGCATAAATTTGGTATCAGAGCGACCGGTTTGAGTCTAGGGTAGTCTAGTGGAAAAAAACAAAAAAAGAGTCATTTAAGTCTAAGAGAGTCTAAGTCGGTCTAAGGTTGCATCCGCATACCATTGTTCGGTATATAAAAAGGTGTCGCCCGACCGCTAGGTTACGCCTATCGGAGAGGTGACTCACTCGCGTGAGAGGATCTTCGGATCACCGGACTCCGCCCGGTACCGAATCTTGATCGTGTCTAGGTGTGTAGTCGAGTCTCATTCCAACTTTGCATTAGTTAGGATCGTGTCTAGTGTTTGTCACTAACTGTCGGCATGTCCACCCGATAGCTTCCCCGTGTCCCATGGATTACCAAACGCCCGGATCTTATGCATGGGTGCGATACTATCTAAATGGGAGAACCACCCAGACCACCCCCATAGGCCCGTAGCCTGGGACTTCTATGGATCCGATAACCCGAGTGACTACCTAGAGTGGGAAGCCGTTATGGACGACTACTTTGAGTGTTACATTATGTCCGGTCCCATGCAAGTCGACTTTACCAAAAGGTGACTTTTCTATGAAGCCGCCGAAACATGGAGGGACATCAAATACTTCTGGGAAGATAGGAGGCTAAGGCCCATCGAGTCATGGTGGGATATGAAGAGAGCGCTTAGGAGGGTCTACCATCCCCGCCCACCTACCTCCAACCACGGGGGTCATACCACTAGCCAACCCCACCAACTCACCCACAATCAAGTGGTCCACACCTCCAACCCACCCCGCTCCTTCACCTCCATCCAAGCCCACCAAAGTACTCCCAATCAAGTGGCCCGCCCAGTCGCCTCCAACCAACCTCCCCTTGGCACCTCCGTCCCATCCCACCCAAGCACCTCCAACCAAGTGGAAGCCTCACTTATAGCCGAGCCTTGGTCCACACCCGGGCCGAGAAACGAAGAGCGAGTCCACCACGAGGCCCTTACTCCAACCCGCACCTTTGCCGAACTTCTGAAAATGTTTACGGACCGGTTGGATAGGATTGAAAGGACACGTGCTCCTTCACCACCCGTGAGTGCTCCATTGCTACCCTCCACTTCTGACCCTCATCCAGAGCCATCATATTTGGAGCCACCAAAGCCCGAGCCACCCGTATTTCTAACGGGTACATTTTTCATCGCCGAGCCGCTTCTTAGTTGGCTCAAGGATGGCTTGGTCCCACCTCCTTACCCATCCATGGACCCCACCCTACCACTAGTGCCCGTCAACTCCTACTACACGACATTCCGGTCTAGTCACCATGTTGATACCTTGGGTGACCTTATTATGGGTTTACACCAGCAATGGAGGTTGACGCACTTATTGGCCCGAGGCTTCGACCAACCCACTAGTCGTAGCTTCACTCATCTGGCCTTAGGGTCCATTACCTCCGTGTGCACCGTGAGTTGTGTCACCACGGAGATCCTCTTATTCCTCCCAATGTCGGCCGAACCCGACTTCATACCCTTTTACCCAAGGGAGGAACCATACATCCTACATATGATCACCGTCCCACCTACCACAATGCATGAGGGTGACCATCCACACCTTCAAGACTTCTACACGTGGGACCGTGACTTGTGAGAACCCACCACAAGGGGTCATACCTTCTTTGATCCCTTTGATCCATTCCTTAGTGGAACCCTAGACCCACCATATATACTTCACTTCTTCGAGGGCCGGGTCGTCTACACCCCCCAAGCCCGTTCACTTACGAGATACACCATCATATAGGGGAAAGGAAGAAGATGCATTTGGTACCCTTGGCCCTCCCCCATCTAAGCCCAATGTGCATGCATGGTCCACCTTAGGATGTCTAAGAGCCCCACATTCTGCCAACCACCGGTTGCATCGAGTGTATGCATGGCACACATTTGGGTGTCCTGGTCCACCTTTGCATATGCATGAGTCGGACTAATTGTAGGTTTGTTTAGGGTCGTATGTCAGTTTTTGTTTCGTACCGTTTGTCTGTCGAGTGCATGTGCATACGTCAAGTCGAGTCGGTCTTTGTACGCTCGCATTGTTAGTCCCTTTCGAGTATGAGACTTGTCAGACTTTGAGATCAGTTCTACTTCACATATCGGATCTAGTCACATAAGGGACAAGCGGTGATTCCTAGTGAGCCTTTGAGCCGTCTCCCTTCATTTGAGAGTGACCCCACCCCGGAGTGTCCACCTCTAGCCTCATTCCCCAGCAGCGTGTGCATATCGAATCTATACGGGATGAGCATGTGTCGATTACTTAGAGTGGAGCGTACTCCGCGCTTCCAGGTTCGGTGACGCATCCGTCGGAGCTACTCGAGCAGCCGCACCCCTTACTCGACGGGGTCGAGTTCTTCCCACCCAGGGAGAATTGATGGGAATCGACGCCAAGCATTGACATTTTTAATTTACATTTGTGTCCTTTTAGTTTGCTTTCATATCCTTGGGAAAGTATGTTTACAATTGTAAGGCTTTATAAGCCAATGTGTCATTCTCTAAGGATCTTTGGGTTTATTTACAAAATGTCAGTAGGTCAATCAAGGGGGCCCCACTCCTTTCATTTTGATCCACCTAAGCCATAGGGGTCCATGTGGGGCTGGTCAACTATCCTAGGTGGCTTCTAGATGGTTGGACCATTCAAGGGGACAAGTGTTACCAAAAGTCTAATTTGGAAGCTACATGGTCAAGGGGGCGCCCCCCCTTTAAGCATTGTTTAATGGTGTTCCAAACCACATGGGAGAATAACTTATGAACTCCCTCTTTTACCCCTCCCAATTCTAGATCTAGGGATATTTATAGTCTTTTTACATTTCATACAAATAGCTTGTATTTCACATTTTAGTGGAATTAATGCATGAAAATTTGTGAAATTGGCTTGAACCTCCTTGGAGGGTGCGCCCCTCTCTCCTATCTCTCTGCTGTGGTTCTTCCTCCTCCAGCCTTCCAGGGTGTGAGACCCATTCTATCTCTCCCTCTCATCCTCTGAATTCTGATTCTGTGGCCGCCGCCGCCGCCATCGCACCGCCATCGCGCCGCCGCCACCATCGTCGGAGTTCTGTCCAAATCAGGAAAAAACCTTAGCTCCGGAATTTTATCTTTTGTTCTTGTTGTCTGATAGAGTCCAAATTTTGCGGGCTTGTTCTACCTGTCTCCCCTAGTCTCCAGTTTAAATTTCGTGCCATTTGGACATCGTTTAGTATTTTCCCCTTATTTCTTGTTCCCCCCTGTAATCTGCCATTCTACAGATCCATGGGACAATGTCACCTATTCGTATTTTTCCCACCACCTTAGAAATTTTTAGAAAATCTACAAAATCCCTCAGTGTTCCTCACGTTCCCCCTACCTCCCACAATATTTTCACCATCTGGAAAAATCATTCACCCTTCGGTCAAAGGTCAGTTTTAGGCAGATCTCCTTCTGTCCTGAGTGTCTGTAAACAGATACACAGAAAAAACACAGTGTTGAAGAGCCTCCCATTTCTCATCCCTTTGTTGGATCGACCTACACAAATTATATGTTGTAAATCTGGGAGTCCACTTTCAAACGCCGTTGGTCTTGCCTCAATCTGATTCGGATCTGTGAGAATTAATTCTTGCCGCCGAGGTGTGCAAATCTCTTCCCTGTGCAGATCCAAAATTACAGTCCGGGAAAAATTCATAAATAAGTATCAAAAATCAACTTCAGGAGCCGCCACTCCTAGGAGTCGACCAGGGACGTCCTGCCAATGTTCCAGCCAAGCAGCGCCTCCAGAAGATGTCAGGAAGGCGACGTTCCTTTAGAGGCCAAGGCTTGCTGTCCAGCGAGTCAGAACCGAGTCGACGCAACACCGAGTCGGTGCAGTACCGAGTAGGACCAGTAGGCCGAGTTCGCCCCAAACGCCCGTCCATCTTACTACCCGTCAACCCAGGGTCGGTCCTCCCGGGCCCACTTGTAGCCCTTTACCTCCCTGCGTGGAGTGGGCAATACAATTTACTGTTGTAATTAAGTTTTTACCATTGTACCGGGAGTTACTGTAACTGGCCGGGGTCATCTTCCCCACGCCCAGACCGTGGAGGTATCGTGTTCGCTCTCTTACGCGGCGTTTGCTTTACTCGTATTTATTCATATATGCCGCTGCATGTGATAGGAAATTAGCTCGCTCAAATATTTATCACCGCTGCGAGAGAGTGAGTGTGACCCGTCCCGTGACTCGATCCGAGTACACGCGGAAAATCGATACCCGAGACTCACTGCTGGTTTCTCAACCGCGCACGGTCCCACATCTTCCCTCGCTTAGGGGCGATCGTGAGCTAGAGTCCTAGGGCGCGTGTCCGTCCCGCATCACTTGTCCACCTCCAGGATTTCAATTCCCGTTACCGTCGGTGCCAGTACAGTGTGAACCTCCCCATAGGGGCATTTCTATGGCTTGGTTCCAGTCTCCCCCTATGGTGGCAGTGTCCATTTGACAGTAATAACAGTGCAGTAATTATTTATATACAACTCATATCCAATGGACACATGCCACTCAAATATCATGATGTGAATGTTAAGTATGAAATATGTCATTACTGAAAATCATTTTTTTCTGAAATTCTCAATTTATTCAAATATAATGACATATATATATATATATATATATATATCAAAAATTACTAATTCTGTTTACAGAGATCAGAATGTAGTGAAATTTCAGAAAATCAATACATTTACAGGAAGGATCAATACAGAAAGTTTTCATCATTTTTCAGATAGTATTTATATTTTTTTCATAATTAGTTATACACCATTTATACATCAAAAATTTCTAATTATATTCTCAGAGCTCAGAATACATTGAAATTATAGAGAACTAATACATTTATAGGAAGAATCCAAACAAAAAATTTCATCAATTTTAAGACAGAAATTATAATTTTTACAGAATTACTTGTATTTCAACATGTATCATAGATTGACTAAATTAGCTACAATGTTCTGAAAATCATTTAACTTTTTCTACATATCACAGAAAAATTTCCATAAATTTTCATGCAGGAATTTGAAATTTTCCAAAATCATATAAAGTTTCCTATGCCTAAAAAATTCACTAAATTTACCCAAGGTACTATAAAAATCACCATACTTTTTCAAACCATCATTCATAATAGAAACATCATTTCTGAAACTTTAATATTATTTCTTAAAATTTTAATTATTTTTCACAATATATTTTTAATATTTTGATAGAATAACAAAAATACATCATGAATGATAAATCAATTAAATATAACCACAATGACCATAAAATTTCTAAAATTTTACAGAACATTGTTCCAGATAGAATTATCATATATAAGAACTTTCACTATTTTTCATTCAGTATGTTTAATTTTTAAAATTTTATATCAGTTTCTAAAATTTACAACAATAGTTTTTAAATGGAGAAAATTATCCAGAATGCTTATAATGACTAAATTATACTGAGAATCAACTTATAAATATTATATATCCGTTCTGTAACATTTTCAAGATTTTTCATAGAATATTAATATTTATTTAATTTTCTAATTATTTTCTTAAACATGTATAATTATACCAGTAAAGATTCCCTTATCAAAATAAGATGAAATTTCCCTTAATGAGTTCTAACATGTATTTAAGTCTTCTGGTAAAGTTTCAAGATTTTTCATATAGTATTTCTATTTATCCCATAATTTTATACTTCTAATAAAGTATCAAAAATTATATAATTTCACTTATAGATATCTATAATTATTGATATTTTCAGAATACAACACACTCAACTTAAGAACCATTCTGTGAAATTCTACGATTTTTGTGAATATGATCTTTAATTTCTATAATTTTTACATAATTATTTATTCATTTTATCATGTATAAAAATTCATTAACAGAAATATCATGATGTAAAAATAATAAAATTTTTATACACATGGGTCTTACAGTAAAATGCATTCTTACAATTTATTGTGATTTTATATCACCCCTTTAGCCTTTTAATGTAATTAAACACCTTCAAGATTATATTAAAATATTTGTAAACGTGAAAATAATTTGAAACAGACATGAAAATTTTTACAGAGAGCTTAGAACATCAAATCTCATGATTCTGGAAACTTTCTCAATGTATCATACACCGTTGCTAATTATAATGTATTAATCACCTAATTTTACCCTTAATCACATGCCTTAACACTAATGATCTTAATAAAATTCGACTAATCTATGATTACACATGGTGAAATAAGACCTATGAATTTAATTATCTCCTTAGATGTTCATTAACGCACCTTAACTTATTTTATATATGCTAATCTATGCTAATTAAGGCAATAAATGCTAAATCACTTATCTTAATGACGCTTAAACCTCTTCTTAATAGTCTTCTATCCTCCTCCTTCTTCTCTTCACGTAGCCAGCCTCCAAGAGGAGCAAATGAGCCCCTCTCATGACTATTTATAGGGGTTTTCCCCTTAATCAATCTTAACCATTGTTTTAAATCAATGGTGGAGATTAAAGTATTTATTTTAAGATTATTTTATTAAAATTTGACATGCAAACTCTCACCAACCCACTCAGCCCACTCTTTAGACTAACTCACATTTTTTTTTATGTATAGGACATGTGAGGATTTGACTAAATAAAGGAAATGAGTGTAGACTAATGAGGAGGCTTAATAATAAAATAAAAAGGAAAAAGAATTTTTTTTAATATAGCCGCAAAGCGGCCTTAAAGGGAGGGGGGGGGGGGCAGGGCGACGCACGCCTACCCGCTCGCTCCTGCGCGCGCGCGGGCGCGCGTGGGCGGCTGCCTTGCCGACGGACGATTTTTTTTAATTTTTAACCTTTTACTTTTTTTATTATATTTATACCTTTCTTTCTTTTTTTTAAACAATTAGCCCCCAATTATTTTTTTAAACTTTTGTTTATTATTATTTTTCCTTCATTTTCCTTTAACTTTTAAACCTCTTTATTTTTATGACTAAAATAAATATAATAAAACTAATAGTTTAAATATTTACGCATACACATTTTTTTAAATAATTAAAATACTATAAATTTGTAGGGCATCACACCCGCTCCACCTTAAAGAAAACTTCGTCCTCGAAGTTTGGGGTTAGATCACATACCGAACAATCTAGGGTACATATTCTTTATCACTTCCTTTGGTTCCCACGTGACTTCCTCATGCGAGAAGTTCTTCCATAGTATCTTCTGTGGGGTCCTCCGCCTGCTCAGCATCCTCTCTAGTTAACACAAACACCCGAGCTGGAGCTCGGGGTCTCCCTGCGGGTCTCGCTACTACTGGTCTGGCTGCTACTGGAGCCGCTACCGCTGCTACTGGCCGAGCTGCTACGGGCTGCATCATCTTCGAACAATCTCGGATCATGTGGCCCTTCTCGCCACAATGAAGACACCTGCTGGTGGCGATCCAACATACTTCCCCGCCATGTCACTTGTCGCAGTATTTACATTCCGGTTTATCGTTGTCTCTTGCTGGTGGCGTGATCTTCCCTGTCACGAATGATCGCGACGGATTCTCCATCATTGTTTTGCCTTTGTCATTTCGGTGAAATGGTGCCAATGGTCTCTTTGTTGAATTCCTCTTCTCCTCTTGATATAATTCCATATCGCTCTCTTGATGACATGCCGCGTCAAGAGCCGCCTCCATCGTAGCAAGATCTAGTGCAACTAGACGGGTTCGAAGTGATGGTCGAAGTCCCGCCACGAACTTTTTCACCTTCCTTCTTTCATCCGTAACAATGTGCGGTGCATACTTTGATAGTTCTGCGAACTTGGCCTCATACTCGAGCACGGTCATTGACCCTTGAGTTAGGGCAAGAAAATCTTGCTCCTGCTTGTCTTGTACATGCTCCGGTATGTATTTTACCGTAAATAGCTCCCTGAATTCTTCCCAAGTAATTTCATGCTCTAGCCTGTTAGGTTGATTCCTTAGCACAGACGCCCACCATACGTCTGCTCTCTCCTGTAGCATGTACGCTGCCAAACTTGTCTTGTCCTCATCCTCACACCGGATGACCCAAAAAATCTTTTCGATCTTACGGAGCCAGTTTTCAGCCATGATTGGCTTACTCTCCCCCTTAAAAGAGGGTGGAGCCATCCGTCGAAATCTGTCCATCATAGTCACTCCTCCAAAAACCTGCTCCTCGGGTGATGTTGCTTGAGTCTGGAGTTGAGCCTGAAGTGCGGCCTGCGTCTGAGCCTGGGTTTGCATAGCTTCAACCAATCCTTGCATGAACGTTCCATAATCCACCAAAGGTGGTGCGGGCGGCGACGGGAGTCCTCTCGACTCCTCCTGAACATCGTCATTGTGAACCGCACGACGACCTCCTCCCGCCATAGTCTAACAATACCATTATACAGTTAAGTTTTCATCATAACTACCTACTAGTTCAAGTCTTTTAGGAATGTGGATTAAGCTAATGACCATTTATGTAAATTCTTAACAGTTGGCTCTGATACCACTCTCTGTGACGCCCCGACTCATAAACCCGGACCAGTCGTAAAGACTCACGTCGGATCCCGATCGAGACGTCATAGTGGGACAACCCAAACGGTACAATTACGGTAGAGAATTTTACATAAACATTGAGACATCATTGCAGCGGAAATAAAATTTCTCAATCATTGAGCTTATAGTCAAAAGACTACATCCACATAGGTCGAAATAAAGATGAATGATTTAACAAGTCATTTATTACATAACCAAATTTCACACACATTTTTTTTCTAACATAACTACCTATGACAATGATACGAAGTAAATCCAAGCCACGGTCAGAACACTGCGAGATCACTCCTCACTTTCTTCTACCGATTCTCCTGAAAATGTTCAACGGGATAAGTCTACGAATAGACCCAGTAAGAGACTGAGCATAGTCCCCAGTCATAACATGTAAAAACATATGCAAAGTGATTTACGGTATTTCATTTCATAAGTCATTCTTAGGCATAATTTCAATTAGATAACATATGAGATTAATAGATTTAACCCAATTTCAGTTCTTACGACCATAAGTCATGCTATTAACATTTTACAAATAAAACATGTACATTAAAACTTTATTCTATCAATGACAAAGTAAATGAGAATTCATCATTTGCAAACATTAAAGAATGATTCCAGTACTAGGCGGAGTATGGCCTCACGCATAGTGAAAGGATCCAAATAGACTTAATATGTCCTTTTCCAAATCACCATTTGATATACCGGAGATTCATTAACAGTAAACATTTACAGTGTAATAACAGTAAAATATAATAATAATTCAGTAGGTAATGACACTAATTTCAATATCAATTTAATGAGCAGTAATAGTAGTTTCAATATCGATTCAGTGAACAGTAATAACAGTTCCGATATCAATTCAGTGAGCAGTAATAGTCGTATTAATAATGACTCAGTGAACAGTAACAGTAGTTCAGTATAAATTCAGTAGGCAGTAACAGTCGTTCAATTTCAGTTCAGTAAACAGTAACAGTGGTATAAGTAGCCAGATACAGTGCCCAAACCACCACTAGAAGGACAGTCAGTCGGTACTCGATCACCTAGGTAAATAGTGATGAGTCTTGGTTACTGCGCAGAACCGGGAGAAGTCCTCTCCACCTAAACCAGTGGTACTTATCCACCTCTAGGATTTTAATCCCCGTTACCCTCGGGGCCAGTACAGTGTGAACCTCCCCATAGGGGCATTTCCATGGCTTGGTTACAGTCTCCCCCTATGGTGGCAGTGTCTATTTAGCAGTAATAACAGTGCAGTAATTATTTATATACAACTCATATCCAATGGACACATGCCACTCAAATATCATGATGTGAATATTAAGTATGAAATATGCCATTACTGAAAATCATTTTTTTCTAAAATTCTCAACTTATTCAAATATAATGAGATATATATATATATATATCAAAAATTATTAATTCTGTTTACAGAGATCAGAATATAGTGAAATTTTAGAAAATCAATACATTTACAGGAAGGATCAATACAGAAATTTTTTCATCATTTTCAGACAGTATTTATATTTTTTCATAATTAGTTATACACCATTTATACATCAAAAATTTTTAATTTTGTTCTCAGAGCTCAGAATACATTGAAATTATAGAAAACTAATACATTTACAAGAAGAATCGAAACATAAAATTTTCATCGATTTTCAGATAGAAATTATAATTTTTCCAGAATTATTTGTATTTCAACATGTATCATAAATTGACTAAATTTACCTACCATATTCTGAAAATCATTTAACTTTTTCTGCATAGGTAATGACACTAATTTCAATATCAATTTAATGAGCAGTAATAGTAGTTTCAATATCGATTCAGTGAACAGTAATAACAGTTCCGATATCAATTCAGTGAGCAGTAATAGTCGTATTAATAATGACTCAGTGAACAGTAACAGTAGTTCAGTATAAATTCAGTAGGCAGTAACAGTCGTTCAATTTCAGTTCAGTAAACAGTAACAGTGGTATAAGTAGCCAGATACAGTGCCCAAACCACCACTAGAAGGACAGTCAGTCGGTACTCGATCACCTAGGTAAATAGTGATGAGTCTTGGTTACTGCGCAGAACCGGGAGAAGTCCTCTCCACCTAAACCAGTGGTACTTATCCACCTCTAGATTTTAATCCCCGTTACCCTCGGGGCCAGTACAGTGTGAACCTCCCCATAGGGGCATTTCCATGGCTTGGTTACAGTCTCCCCCTATGGTGGCAGTGTCTATTTAGCAGTAATAACAGTGCAGTAATTATTTATATACAACTCATATCCAATGGACACATGCCACTCAAATATCATGATGTGAATATTAAGTATGAAATATGCCATTACTGAAAATCATTTTTTTCTAAAATTCTCAACTTATTCAAATATAATGAGATATATATATATATATATATATCAAAAATTATTAATTCTGTTTACAGAGATCAGAATATAGTGAAATTTTAGAAAATCAATACATTTACAGGAAGGATCAATATAGAAAATTTTTCATCATTTTCAGACAGTATTTATATTTTTTCATAATTAGTTATACACCATTTATACATCAAAAATTTTTAATTTTGTTCTCAGAGCTCAGAATACATTGAAATTATAGAAAACTAATACATTTACAAGAAGAATCGAAACATAAAATTTTCATCGATTTTCAGACAGAAATTATAATTTTTCCAAAATTATTTGTATTTCAACATGTATCATAAATTGACTAAATTTACCTACCATATTCTGAAAATCATTTAACTTTTTCTGCATATCACATTTACATGTAACATTACACAGAAAAGTTTTCATAAATTTTCATACAGGAATTTAAATTTTGACAAAATCATATAAATTTTCCTATGCCTGAAAAATTAACTAAATTTACCCAAGGTACTCTAAAAATCACCATACTTTTTCAAACCATCATTCATAATAGAAACATCATTTCTGAAACTTTAATATTATTTCTTAAAATTTTAATTATTTTTCACACTGTATTTTTAATATTTTGATAGAATAACAAAAATACATCATGAATGATAAATCAATTAAATATAACCATAATGATAATAAAATTTCCAAAATTTTACGGAACGTTTTTCTAGATAGAATTATCATAGATAAGAACTTTCATTATTTTTTATTCAGTATTTCTAATTTCTAAAATTTTATATCTGTTTCTAAAATTTACAATAATAGTTTTTAAATGGAGAAATTTATCCAGAATGCTTACAATGACTAAATTATACTGAGAATCAAATTATAAATATTATATATCAGTTCTATAACATTCTCAAGATTTTTCACAGAATATTAATATTTATTTAATTTTCTAATTATTTGTTTAAACATTGATAACTATACCAGTAAAGATTCCTTTATCCAAATAAGATGAAATTTCCCTAAATGAGTTCTAACATAGATTTAAGTCTTCTGGTAAAGTTTGAAGATTTTTCATGTAGTATTTCTATTTATCCCATAATTTTATACTTCTAATAAAGTATCAAAAATTATGTAATTTCACTTACAAACATCTATAATTATTTTTATTTTCAGAATACATCACACTCAACTTAAGAACCATTCTGTGAAATTCTAAGATTTTTGTGAACATGATCTCTAATTTCTAAAATTTTTACATAATTATTTATTCATTTTATCATGTATAAAAATTCATTAACAGAAATATCATGATGTAAAAATAATAATTTTTTTATACACATGGGTCTTACAGTAAAATACATTCTTACAATTTATAGTGATTTTATATCACCCCTTTAGCCTTTTAATGTAATTAAACACCTTCAAGATTATATTAAAATATTTGTAAACGTGAAAATAATTTGAAACAGACATGGAAAGTTTTACAGAGAGCTTAGAACATCAAATCTCATGATTCTGAAAACTTTCTCAATTTATCATACACCGTTGCTAATTATAATGTATTAATCACCTAATTTTACCATTAATCACATGCCTTAACACTAATGATCTTAATAAAATTCGACTAATCTATGTTTACACATGGTGAAATAAGACCTCTGGATTTAATTATCTCCTTAGATGTTCATTAACACACCTTAAATTATTTTATATATGCTAATCCATGCTAATTAAGGGGATAAATGCTAAATCACTTATCTTAATGACGCTTAAACATCTCCTTAATAGTCTTCTATCCTCCTCCTTCTTCTCTTCACGTAGCCAGCCTCCAAAAGGAGCAAATGAGCCCCTCTCATGACTATTTATAGGGGTTTTCCCCTTAATCAATCTTAACCATTGATTTAAATCAATGGTGGAGATTAAAGTATTTATTTTAAGATTATTTTATTAAAGTTTGACATGCAAACTCTCACCAACCCACTCAGCCCACTCTTTAGACTAACTCACATTTTTTTCTTTTCTTTTTATGTATAGGACATGTGAGGATTTGACTAAATAAAGGAAATGAGTGTAGACTAATGAGGAGGCTTAATAATAAAATAAAAAGGAAAAAGAAATTTTTTTTAATATAGCCGCAAAGCGGCCTTAAAGGGGGGGGGGGGGGGGGCGTCGGCCCGCCCGCTTGCTCCCGCGCGCGTGGGCAGCCGCCCTGTCGACGGTTGATTTTTTTATTTTTTTTTCATTTTTAACCTTTTACTTTTGTTTATTATATTTATACCTTTCTTCCTTTTTTTAAACAATTAGCCCCCAATTATTTTTTTAAACTTTTGTTTATTATTTTTTCCTTCATTTTCCTTTAACTTTTAAACCTCTTTATTTTTATGACTAAAATAAATATAATAAAACTAATAGTTTAAATATTTAGGCATACATAATTTTTTTAAATAATTAAAATACTATAAATTTGTAGGGCATCACAGAGGCGATCTTGTCCGATCCTCAAATGACTTGGGAGGAATTTCTGGAATATTTCAATGGCAAGTATTTTTCAGAAAGAGTTCAAGAAAGGAAGGCATCGGAATTTGCCACTCTTAAACAAAGAAGCCCTTCTATAGTTGAATATGAGGCCTAATTTTCTCGACTGGCCCATTATGCTCCACATCTTATTAATACGGAGAGGATGAAGGCCAAGCGATTCATGAATGGGCTAAGGCCTCAATTGTCACGTCTCGAGCGCGGAAGATACCCGGGTCGTGGCCAGCTTATATAGAACCATTTAATCAGAGCAGTATACATAAAATTTTTTTGACAAAAGACAGAGTGCGCAAAAGACTAAATAATGACTAAGTTTTTAATTTCTAAAATAATACCAATGTCCAAGATGACAATTATTTAACCAAATGGTGATAATTCTAATCCATGACATTCCTTATTCAAATCTAATCACTGAGCTACAAGCCTTAACAAGCTTCAATCAACTAGACTGATATAACTGGAAATACAAAAGGGGACTCAAGAAAATCAAAAGATGCGACTAGCTGACAGTAGATGATTTGATGTGACACGAGGTCGAGGAAGGACTTCAAGCTGTCAGCCGGAGAGCAAGAAGGCGAGGTGACTAGAGAAGAATGGAGGAGCTCGGCTGGGGCCTCACATCAATCCCCATCTCAGGGACGACGCAGTCGTGCTCTTCAATTCTTCTCTGCGGTGATGGCGGTTGCAGGCGTTGTAGTTGGCACGGCGGTGGTGGCGGTGGTGATGGACGATGGCGGCGGTTGAACGGTGAAGGAGGAAGATCGTGGAGCTTCGATGGGGCTTCACACCCGTCCTCTTCTCGAAGACGATGCACCGGAGCTTCACGGACGACCTCCCTGGCGGGACGAATTGGGGTTGGGCCTCTCACCCGGGGTTCTAAAAATTAGAGGACACACAAGCCATGGCTAAAATTCAAACTATTTCATTGCATTCTATATTATCTCCATCGTGGGTTTACATTTGTTTAAATAGAAAACATGGGGAGGGGAATAGGCATCTTGGAATACCAAGAGCCATGGTTCCTACGAGGAGTACCTAATAAATGCACATAAGTGCAACCATATATATATGTATATCTAAGACAAAAGAACTAAATACTACCTAGGAAACCCAAGGGGCATGGGTTCCTACGTGGGTTCCTAAGATTATATATATATATATATATATATATATATATATTACTAATGACAAAAGAAAACACTACATATGAGGCACACTCTATATATGGCCCAATAAACAAAAGACAACTTAGACATAAATTTATATTTGATAGTTTTGCCGATGCCACTTGACGATCCCGTCAAACCCCTCCGCTTGGAGGAGGTTTGACCTCGAACCTTGAATCTCGAATCGCAGGACCCCGACTTGTTAGGACAAATCGGACGACTTGCTCTGATACCATTTGATGTGACACGAGGTCGAGGAAGGACTTCAAGTTGTCAGCCGGAGAGCAGGAAGGTGAGGTGACTAGAGAAGAATGGAGGAGCTCGGCCGGGGCCTCACACCCATCCCCATCTCAGGGACGACGCAGTCGCGCTCTTCAATTCTTCTCTGCGGTGATGGCGTTTGCAGGCGTTACAGTTGGCACGGCGGTGGTGGCGGTGGTGATGGACGACGACAGCGGTTGAACGGTGAAGGAGGAAAATCGTGGAGCTTCGATGGGGCTTCACACCCGACCTCTTCTCGAAGACGATGCACCAGAGCTTCACAGACGACCTCCATGGCGGGGCGAAGTGGGGTTGGGCCTCTCACCCGGGGTTCCAATAATTGGAGGACACACAGGCCATGGCTAAAATTCAAACTATTTCATTGCATTCTATATTATCTCCATCGTGGGTTTACATTTGTTTAAATAGAAAACATGGGGAGAGGAATGGGCACCTTGGAATACCAAAAGCCATGGTTCCTACGAGGAGTACCTAATAAATGCACATAAGTGCAACCATATATATGTATATCTAAGACAAAAGAACTAAATACTACCTAGGAAACCCAAGGGGCATGGGTTCCTAAGATTATATATATATATATATATATATATATATATTACTAATGACAGAAGAAAACACTACATATGAGGCACACTCTATATATGGCCCAATAAACAAAAGACAACTTAGACATAAATTTATATTTGATAGTTTTGCTGATGCCACTTGACTATCCTGTCATGATTGGTGACTCTAGCACTCTTCACTCGGTCTCATTCCCACTCATGTGGATGTCGCTATCCGACTTACCTGAAAAATGTTAGAATGTAACTGGATGAGCGAATCGCTTAGTAGGAATTACATCTCAAGTTTGAGCAATCTATAAGTGATTTACATGTTACATGTAATGCCGGTATAGCTAAGCATGATGTACAAGTACGAAAATCAAGTATACAGGTATATCTATGCATGATGAACAAGTAAGAGATCAAGAACTGTATAGAGAGAGTATCACATGAATTCAAGTATTTGACAAGCAGGATATCAAGAACTTTCAAGATGTTGACTTTCTGGGCAAGAAAAAACTCATGTACAAGCAAGTAAGAGTCATGTTCAAGTAAGTAAAATTCATGTTCAAGCAAGTAATGTCAAGTACGTATCAATGGAATTGACTATTTTAATCAAGTAAGTACCTTGCCCTTTTTCGGGCCACGCGAGTCAAGTATTGCCCATTCTGGGCCACACAAGTCAAGTCAAGCAAGTAGAGAGAGTATGTGTGGAATGTCTCAAGTCAAGTAAGTCAAGCAAGTACTTTGGTGCACTGCTTAAACACAGTGGTCAATAAACTCCCATGGGCACAAGTACCTTCCTGCGCTCCTCCCAGGACCAGACCGGGCCCTCTATGCACATCATTTCCATATATTTCTTTTGACATCCACTCTCATTTATAGCCAATATGGAATTTCAAGGGTTGACCATTGTAAGAACATAAGGTGGATTCCATGAATGGAGTTCAAAGGCATATATCATGCAGGAGATGAACTAGGGTTATGTCGGTATAAACCACGAGACAAATTAGGGATCAGCATGAAATTTGCAGCTAATGGGCTGCCTCACTGAATTGGGGCCTGGGGGTTAGCCCTGCTTTCATGCTTTCAGGAAATGGCGCTTGGGGGTCAGGCAGTCTCTCAGGGAATTGGCGCCTGGGGGTCAGGCTGTCTTTCAATCAATTGGCACCTGGGGGTTGCCCAGTCTTTCAGAAATTATATATATATAGATGGAAAATGGAGCCTAGGGGACAGGGGTTCTATCAGAAAAATGGCGCCTGGGGTCAGGTACCCTTTCATGAAATTGGCGCCTGGGGGTTTGGGCTTCTTTCAAATTTATATATATTTATATATAAATGGAAATGGCGCCCCTGCAGAGAGTCATCATTTAAATGACGACCCTCAGGAGGGTCACTATTCATGAAATTGGCGCCCCTGGCTAGGGCGCCAATTCATTTGGCCCCTATTTACACCAGGCATGTACGTTTAGGACTCATGACACTATTCATAATGTAGAAGTTTCACGAAATTAGGAACCAGGGATATGGATAGACAGAGAAAATTATCGAGAGTTCAGAACTATGTTAATGCAGAATTGTTAGGTTTTAGTTCCATAGATATTAATTTTCCAACGTGGTATATATAATTATTGGGAAAAGGAATTGGCGCCTCCCTAGGGGGTCTTCATTTAAATGACGACCCTCTGGAGGGTCATCAATTGAAGTAAATGGCGCCTTGGTCAGGGGCACCTATTCAGTTGGGTCATGCACTATTCACATTCCCAATGTTTCTCAGAATCAGGAAGTAAGGACATGTATAGGTAGAGAAAAATATCAGGATCACAGAAACATATTCAAGCTAGAATTTTATGGTTTAGTTCAATAGATATAGAATTTTGAATGCGTTGATTGTTAATTGCTGGAAATGAATTGACGACACTGTATAGTGTCTTCAATTAAATGGCGCCCTGGACAGGGGCGCCCCTTCAGGAAATGGCGCCCTGGTCAGGGGCGCCGTTTACCCGAGGGCTACTCTTTCTGGGTTTTAAAAATATATACATATCTCTTGTAAAATTGGTTGTATACTAGGACAACATGATTTTTTGAGGCTGTAAAAAAGCTAGTATGACAGGATATATTCGAATCCCGTAAGATCAGTATAATAGACTATGTAGAAAACTTGGTGTAACAGGCTATAGTTGTTCTACTTAAAAACCCGTGTAACATGCTATAGAGTATAGTCTACTTAAAACTCGTGTAACATGCTATAGAGTATGGAACAGGCTGCATGGCATGACAGATAAATATACTAGCATGTTATGTTACCCTATTTTGGCTACGGGTTGGGCTAGATCTTGAGAACACCTACTTTTTTGGAGTGCTACATGTAGTACAGATAGAGAAAATAAAGAAAGCCCCTTCACGTTCTCTTCAGCAGCAAGAAGAAGCACGTGGGAAGAAGAGCTCCAGCAGCAGGATGTAGAATGTAGGAAGAAGACGTCCCTTCACGTCTTTCGACAGAAAGAAGGGAAATATTCCCTTCTGTAAGCAGCACTGATAATGGCAGTAGCTTCTGCCTGTGCTTTGGAGGGAAATAGTTATAGGAAATCTGGTTGTCAACGCAAGGCATTGGCTTATTATCTTGCGGGTCCGGTTGGGGAACAAGATCCTAGATCATTGCTGTCCATGGTCAGAGGATGGTGCTTTGCCAGCTAAATGAGGTTGTTCGTGCCTCAACCTTCTAGAAGCACTTTGGAAATGGCACCTTGGTATAGGGGCGCCATTTAAATGGGTGATCCTATTCATGTAAGTGACGCTTTTGCATGAGGGTGTCCATTCTTCATAGCTTTAGACAAAACTAACTGGAGAGGGGAAATCTCATTGCCCATATGGAGAGGCCAAAAGGGGTCCAACCAGATCGAACGAGGCCGAACTGCTTGAAGTGGTAGCCCCTCAGGCCCACTTAGTATAAAGCCCAAAAACTCACTCGATACAAGCGCCTTCCTGGCGACCTTCAGGTTGGGAAGTCCGAGCATCAGTTCGATCGGGAAAGCTCCCCCGGAGCCCCCTATTCCCTGTCCCGACCATGCACTCATCGCTCGGGAGACCACTCCTGGGCCAGTGCCTATCGCTCAGGCTCACTGATGGAAGCTTATTGATTACGGCCGTTGCGAGTCCCTTAATGGCATGAAGCTCAAGAGGATAGGGGAGACCAAGAGTCCGCGTACTATAAAGGAGCCCGTATGAATGACGTAACCCCCCCTGAGACCCCTCCGCTTATAGGGATCAGTCGCACAATGGCCCACCATTTAAACTGGAAATGCCCTACTACAAAGAGGTAAGCCAGGCAAGAGCCAAAAACCCTGAGCAGGAACCACTTCATCTTTTGGTGGAGAGGGATCTTGCGCTCCCATCTTCCTCCTAGCTCTTCCCTTTGCATTAGAGCTTTACTACTTTGCCGACTTAAGCATCGGAGGGTCTTCCCCGGGGATCTATCCTTGGGCACCCCTGACTCGTTTCCCTTCTTGCAGTTCACACTTCAAGTGTATGTGGTCATCCTCTTCCCCGCTCAGGAGCAGTGTGAGATAGCCCCTCTTCATCTGGCACCGTCTGTGGGAAACGAACAAAGAGCCATCATGGTGCGAAGAAGTTCTGGCAGGAGGACTGTCGGTGACCTAGGGAAAGCCCTGGTGATGGAAGAAGGCGCACCTTATCTCCCCATGGAGAATTCCCCGTCAGGCAACCACGCCAACGAGATACCTCCATCGGTGGAGGGGGAACAGCTTCCCGACGGGAGCACCGATGCCCTCCAAACCCTCAACGTAAAACTGGATGTCCTCGTGGATCTCATGATGGCCCAGGCGGCCAGGGAGGAGAAGTCACAGCTCCCCCGGAAGAGCCCCCCACGTGGATATGCCTCCCAGCAAACCGCTAGAGGCCGTTTTACTCTCCGGGGGCGGCGGCTCATTCGCAACCTGTCAGGAGGACCCTTGCATGCCCCTCTCCCGGAGCAGGAAGCCTCCTCAACCCCGAGGAGGGAGAGGATCGGAGCACGCCGACCGTTTCCGGAAGCTGAGGCCCCCGAGGAGCGTCGGGACAGCATGCAAGTGCGCCCCCCAGCCCCTCGGGCCAGGGACAACCAGAGCTGTCTCTCCGACTGCGAGACTTTGAGAGGCATTTCACGGAGCAAGAGCGGGCACTCCGCGCCTTACAGAAGACCTCTCCTGTGGAGGACGAGGAGCGATCTCTATTCTCTGACTATATTTTGAAGGCGGAGATATCCTCCAGGATCTCACTCCCGACCTTCAAGTCGTACGATGGCCTGGGAGACCCGGCCGACCACTACGACAGCTTTGACGCCCTAATGGCCTTGCATGGGGCGTCCGACGTAATCAAATGCCGAGCGTTCGTGACCACTTTGGTCCAGGGTGCTCATGCTTTGTTCAGGGCCCTCGCCCCCGACAGCATCCACAACTTCAAGCAATTCGGGCGAGTGTTCAAGGAAAGCTTCGCGGGCAGCGGTCCACCCCGGTCAGTGGCGGGATTATTGGCCCTCAAGCAGGAACATGGGGAGAAGTTGCGAGCTTATATCAACCGATTCAAATCGAAAGCCCTGCGCATCCCCCGCCTGGATGTGGCCTCTGCCATCACCGCATTGACCGGGGGTACCCGTGACGAGAACCTGCGGCGTGAGCTAGTGCTTCATCCTCCCACCTCCCTTGCCAAGCTAGTGACCCTGGCCTTGCGCCATGCAGAGTGCGAGGAAGTCCTCAGCGCCTGCCAAGGCGCGACAGGCTCGGGTCGGGAGGGGGACAAGAAGCGACCGTCCGAGCAAGGGACGGGCCAAGGAAAAAGGCGGAACCAGGACGGAGATCGAAAAGAGCCGTCCTGAAAGTACGAGCGGTATACCCCCTGTGGACGCACTTTTTATTAAATCGTTATTTTATTGTTTATCAGGTTCATTTATTGGTTTATTAAGTGCGTGGGCGTGCCAGTCACAAAGTGACGATTTATTCGGGCTTCGTAGAAACCCTTGGTGCGCACGATCTGACGAATCAGACAATTATGTAGTTCGGGTCAAGACCAAAACTCGCCGCGCCATAAAGGTCATGGCGTCATTTACATCCCCTCGGAGAGGGGAACACCCTTGATTAATCACCGGGAATAAGGACCTCATGTCCTAAAGAATCATATCGGGAGAAACGAGACAATAGCGATCTTGAATCAGCCGGAAAGCCATATGTCTAGGGAAACAAGCGTTCGAAACATGTCGGTCACTAAGGGGGACCATTTTAATAATTGGACGAGTGTCCGGTTTCAGAATATCATAATCGTCACGAGAAAGCCGGAGCATATGTATGCCGGGGCACGATAAATTTATTATTCGGAGGGATGAGAAACATTCGGTTAAATCCCGGTTAGAATCGTCGGAAAAGCTGGAGCATATGTAAGCTGGGGTATGGCAAAATTTATTGTTCAGAGGGGTGAGAAACATTCGGTTAAATCCCAGTTAGAATCGTCGGAAAAGCTGGAGCATATGTATGTCGGGGTATGGCAAAATTTATTGTTCAGAGGGGTGAGAAACATTCAGTCAAGTCCCGTTTAGAGTCGTCAAAAATCTGTAAGTTTATTGGCTCGGTGCAATGTCAGATCCTGGCCATATTAGGGTGGTTCCCAAAGCCCGAGTCTGACCTGGAGGGGCAGCATTAATATTCCCCTTACATCGAGTCTCGAGGAGAAACGAGACTGCGGAGCAGATCTCAGCATTTTTTATTACTGTTTGAAAATTTTATTATTATTTTGTTATTTATATATATATTTTTTGAGGTGAGTCTGTTATCATTATTGCTTATTTTATTTTTATTATTTATTTATTTATTGATTGAGTTTGTTGTCATTATTATTATTCATTGTCATCATCATTTATTTATTAACGTTATTTGTTTATTTTTTTTGTTCATTGATTCTTCTCTTATTGCCTATGTGTTGTGAATTCTTCTTTTATTTATTTTGGTATATTTATTATTATTTTATTATCATTATTATTATTCCCTCTTTTTCCTTCATATCACTATTATTATTATTATCATGTGAATTTTCATTGTCGTTATTATATTCCCTTTTCTCTCTTTTTTTATAATGTAGCGTTTTAGGTGGAGGTTTTAGGGAGTGTGCCGGGTAAGGGCCTAGAAAGTGTACCGCTAGAAGGGGGTAAGAGTGCACCGAATGAGGCACCGGCGAGTGTACCGGGTGGAGGTGGGTATGAGTGTGCCGCTGGAAGCGGACCCAGAGCGTGCCGGGCTAAGATGGACTGAAGTGTGCCGAGATGGCGGAGGCTGGAGTGCGCCGGGCTGGAGAGGCTAGGAGTGTGCCGGGCTGGGATTGAGCTGGAGGTGTACCGGGCCAAGGCTTGTTCAGGGGAGGCTCATGCATGTGAGGGGTTTTCTTTTATTCATGAAATGCAGGCGTAGGATTTTTTTTTATTTGGCTTTCTTTTATTCATGCAGATCGTGTTCGAGGTTATGTTCGGTAGTCCGTCATAAAGATGCAAGTGTTCTGTTATTCGGGATCCCCGGGGTTTCTTCGTTATTTCGGCGAAGCCGTTGCATTAGTGTTTATTTCGTTCATTTGTTGTATCTTTGTGCATTATTACTTTTCTTTTATTATTATTGTTATTATGTTAATTCTGACAAAAATTCGGCAGCATCTCCCCTTGACCCGGATGGTAAGGGGGGGTAAAGGGGAGCACGCCCACAAGGAGTGGCGTGACCCAACAACTCGAGGTGTGCGCCAAGACAGCAACACCTCAAGGAAACTTCGGAAAACATGAAAGTCAGCGAGCGGGAAAACACCGGGCTGAAAATAAGCTGAGGGTACACAGGATAGAGAGGCTAGTTGGGTGCACTGGGTGGAGGTGGCCCAAGGGGTATTTGGAGTGAAGTGTGCTGGGCAGTGCACGTTGTAGTGTGCCGGCAGGGGCAAGGCCGAGGGCGTGCCAGGCTAGGATAGGCTGGTTGTGCCGGGCAGGCAGGCCAAAGGTGTGCCGGGCAAAACGTGGGTGGGGTTGTGCCGGGCAAAGGCCAGAAGACTAGAGAGGTGTGCCGGGTGAGGCAGGTTGACCGTGCCGGTGGGAGGCCTGGGTAGAGTGCACCGGGCAGGAAAACTTGGCGAGTGCACTGATGGAGGGTGCTGGGCAGTGCGTCGGTGGAGGGGAGGTGTCAACACACTGGGATAAGTCTAGGCGAGGGATACACTAGCTAGGAGGGGAGATCTAGGGGTGATGAATGGAAGTTACAAGCTCGAGCTGCTAAAGGGGCAAACGGTGTCCGAGGGGGAGCTTCTCCATCAAACCAGATGAGAAATTTGGGAATCAAACCCACAAGAGAGAGAGCACGGAGGATGAAGAATGTTGACTTCTTTCCCCCCCACAAGGTATAAAAGAATCGATGAAGCACAGAGGAAAAACTCCGGTGGAAGTGGAGAGGTAAGAGACATAGACACAAATCCATGAACACCTAAAGAGGAAAACTTGTTATTCTTGTAAAAAGGAAAGAGCAGCCCAGAGGGGTAATACATTACAAGAAAGCAAATAAAGAATTGAGAGGACAAGATACAACGAGGGGGAAGGGGGGACGGAGCACTAGCTCCTCTCTCACTCACCACTCCTCTCTTCTTATCTTCTTCTTCTCTTCACACAGACGGTGGTGGCCTTCCTCTCTTCTTCTCTTCTTCTTCTTCTTCTCTTCCTTTCTTCTTCGTTCTGCCTCTGTGGAGATCCCGCCAGCCAGAGTCCTCCGTTCTCTTCTTCTTCGGCAGGGTTTTTTATATCTTGGCAACCGTTGACGGAGGCCTCATGATGATGCTCCCATCCGAGGTTGACTCCGGTCCCATCCTCGTTAGGTGGAGGCCTGAATGCTCAAACCAGAGGGTGACACCGCGGCAGGGTGCTAGCTGGCTCCGAGGTGGCCAAGCTGCGCACCAAGGATCCCACGTAGTGACCAACGTATTTACTGTCGGTTGGCACTGGTCCAAAGGTTGGAACGTTGCACCGAGTGCGGAGGACAGGGCGCTGCACCGGGTGGAGGACTTGACAAGGTGTGCCACTGACGGGGTCCAACAGGTGCGCCGTTGAAAGGGCACAATGAATGTGCCGTTGAAAGGACCTTGACGGTGTGTGCCGTTGGAAGGCACCAATGGTGTGCCGTTGAAAGGGCACCAGGTAGTGTGCCGTTCAGAGGGGTCCAACAGGGTATGCCGCTGGAGGGCTCAACGGGTGTGCCGCTGGAGGGCTGAGGGTGTGCCACTGGAGGGCTTAAACTGGTGTGCCATTGAAAGGCTTGCAGGCTACTGTGCCGTTTGAAGAGGCACGAAAGGGGTGTGCCATTGAAGGCTTCAAGGAGTGTGCCGCTGGAAGGGTAGTTCAGGAGTGTGCCGACAGGGGCACTAAAGGGTGTTTGTAGTGCCCCAGAATTTATATAAATAATTTTTGAATTATAAAATATTTTTCTAGAATTTATAAAGGCCTAAATATATTAATAAATGGATTTTGAGACTAATAAGTCATTAAAGGCCCAATTAGGTTAAACAATTAACCAAGCCTAAGTACACATCATCTACGGCCGAAAAACCATTAAGTTTGGCCCATGTTCTAGAAGGTTATTTAGATTATTTAAGGATAAAAACAAATTATATAGATAATTATATGGATAAATGAATAAAAGAGTTTTATTAATTTAGAACTCTACATACGTAGACTGTAACGGTCTATCGCGAGACCGTCACATTCACCTAACGCGCCTGCGTTCGACCGTTACACTCTGCAGATTCCGTAAGAGGAAGAAGTTGTAAAAGGTGGAAACTTGATGATCTTATCCACTAGGGATCGACTTGAGAGAGTTCATAACACCACTAAGGACTCTTAGAGATCAGGTTTTAACAGATTAAGGACTCTAGAATCGATCTAATCTTCAAACCATAGCTAGAACCCTATAAATAGGACCTAGTTCTGAACTGCGCGACCCTTACTTTTGCTTGCGTGGAATCAAGGTAAGGAGTCATAATCTCGGGTAAGTTCTTTAGAAGTATTTGTTTACAATACTTTAGACTAACTCCTCTCCAAATTTCACATCTTTAGGTCAAGAGGTCGTGCAGTTAGAGCCCAAGGAAGTTGCTGAAAAGTCACAGGAAGAAGGGAACTAGGGCTCGGTGTCCAGACCATAATTGGAAGTTTTAAAGCCTAGACAAGAGGTAGGTTATCTCATGAACGGCGAAAACAACTTTATAGGACTAAAAGCCCTCTATTTTGATTGAATTTCATGCATGGTAGATCATCAATTTCATGTTTTACTAGTTCTATGCATTGCATGCATCTCTTAGCCCTATATGGAAATTTTAAAAGATGTATCTTGTCTGTTTTCACTGGAACCCATGCATATAGATAACCTATACTTCGTTATCATGCCTAGTATAGACATGGTATTTGATTTAGACATGATGTGAGTTGATCTCTTGGGTTTCATATCATTGTCCGTCAGCAGATACTGTAACGCACCATAGTAGGACCGTCACACTCAAGTAACGGCCATACGATGGACCGTCACAGTCCCTGATTGCCTATTGATTTCTCTGTTGGCTCTGACGCATCTATGCAGGAGCGTTACATTCTGTAACGGCCGTTCTATAGACCGTCACACTCAAGTAACGGCTATACGATGGACCGTCACAGTCCCTGATTGCCTATTGATTTCTCTGTTGACTCTGACGCATCTATGTAGGAGCGTTACGTTACTGTAACGGCTGTTCGATTGACCGTCACACTACTGTGACGCACCACTTATAGACCGTCAGAAGCCCTGTGTTCTGTCAACCCTAGACAGAATAAGATTCGTCAATCTTACCTATTATTAAGCCTAGTTGATTAGAGTTTTCACCTGATTATGTGAATTTAAGGTTATTTTAATTATTCATAATAGGGGTTGCATGATTTCAGGAACTTAATGGTATTTTAAGTTATGTTAGTTTCATAAGCCAAAATTCTATAATCTTGTATTCTAAATCATGATTCTTTTAACTATTGTATTGTCGGAGTTTTCATCATGATTTTCACGTTGATACTTGTATCTCTCTATCAATAGAGTCATTTCTATAAGTACATGGCACATACTCCGGTATGTTGACCATTAGTTCACACTTTGCCCTATAGGAACACAATCTTGGACTTGAGGACCTCTCTATTGGATATTCCTTCCAATGGACTAGGAAATCTTGTTTCAAGGCCTCCGTAATTCTCCGCGAGCCTGGTGTTGACACCCGTTTTATGCCGATAAGCTGAGTCGTTTCTCTTACTCCCATTAGTTGATGCCCTAAGTTGTCCATCATTCATTGGGCCATTTTTTGTGGCACGTCCTGGGCCCATTTTGTGGGTGGCCTCCCTCCTTGGTGAAGTCTGTGTCGAGTCAGGCTTTGATTAATTGAACGTGTTTTACGAAAATCAAGTGTCCAGGAGCATGCACGGTCCAACATCAGCCGTTCAGGACTGGGGCGGTTGAACCCAGACCGTTCATACATTTTGGCTAATTTTTGAGGATTTTCTGAATATTCACCGACAGGCTTTTTTGCGGCCCTATAAGGCCCGTTCAAACCAATGGACGGGCGAATTCCAACCGCCTATATCTCAGAGTCCTACGCGTGCCAATTTTCTCAGATAATTATCCAATTATTTGAATTATCACCGATAGGGTTAGAACGGTCGCTGGTTGGCCGCTCTACATTTGAACGGTCTTATTAGAACCGTGCATCTTTGAGGGTCCAACGGCGGACGTTTCGGTCAGTTCGAGCGATAATTGGGCTAAATTTCTGATTATTTGAATTTCCACCGACGGGTTTGGACGGTCCAAATTGAACCGCCCACACTTTTGAGCGGTCTATCGTAAAATCGTTCATCCTGTCGGTTGGTGATTTTAACAGTTTTTATCCCTTTTGTGTATGGTTTTATCCCCAACTTCTTTTATCGATATCTCCATGGATAATCAACCATTTTTGATGCCGTTTCGACTGGATGAGAGATAATGATAATATCTACGATTTATCTTTTATAATCTCGACATGAAAATAGCTCAAAACCCTAGTTTCAGGGCTGACTTTTTAGACTCTATAAATAGACCCTAATGGCTGGACTTGAAAAGGGGGGGAGATCTTGGTCGACGGCGGAGCCCTGCCGAGTTTTTGAGCGACCTAGCACCAAGGAGGGAGGCTTTCTACGTCCACATAAGCCTCCGGTTCAGGGAGTAGTTTGATTTTGAGTCCTTTTGGTTTATAGTCTCCATTACGTTCTTCGTTGCATGCATCGTTTTCTCCCTACGTCCCCCTTCTTTCTCATTACCATGCACACATCCACCCACGTTTTTGTCACCCTAGGGGTTTAAAACCCCCCAAGTATCCTCCTTTCCATTTGTTAATGTTCATCCCTTACCATTTTGACGTTTACTACACTGTCCAGTTCTAATCTAGGTCTTTTCTGTGTGTTTCTTACGTTGTTTCGCAGGTCAACAATCATCAGCACGAGGCCCATCCCCTCTGGCCGGCCGGAGAGGGTGGAGGTTGGACCCCTTGCAACTTACTGCGTGGTAGACTTGTGCGGTTTCATTATCGCCGTTCCACAGTACGTGCGGTTCATAGAGGGCCGTTCTTCCTGTTCGTGCGGTCAATATAAAGCCATTCTTCCTCCAGCAGTAGTTCCTCCCGCACCTTCTGTAGCGCACTTAGGCGGTCTATCGTAAGACCGTACACCGTAAGGCGGTTCTTCAGGAGCCATTCATATACCCAGCGCTGCAACTTAGGCGAGTACTCTCCCCTCTTTCCAAGGTACGACGTGTCCATCACGTACGGCACCTTGGTGGCGATCACGGTCTTTTGTTTTCTGTTCTCCTCTGAACGTTGTTATTTGCTCATCGCATATTGTTCCATTCATGATGCATATTGATCTTTAGTAGGAGGAGAAAAATATATCTACACCTGGGATTCCCACTAGGACGCCGAGTTGGTTGTACCATTAAAACCCATTAACTAGAATATACTATCGTTGTTTTCTGGATCTAGTAATGTAACGGCTTTACATTGGACCGTCAGGCTCACGTAACGGCCGATTGCATGACCGTCACATTTCTCTGAGTCTATTTTTGTCTTTCTGGACTCGGATCACTGTAACGGCCCACTACTGGCGCGTCACATTATGTAACGGCCCAGTAGATGACCGTCACACAGCTTGTATATGTTAACCCAAGGTTTGACCAAAGGGTTGATTTTATAAGGTTCTAGATGGACTAATGATAATCTAGAACTTATCATATTGATCAAGGAACTTAAAATGATGAATGAAAAAAATAAAGAATGTACTGTTATGCTGCCGATTTATTTCCATAAGCATAGCATAGTCTAAGTCATTCTTGATCTCATATATTCAAGTTGAAGCGTTCATTCATTGATTTTCATTATTTGGAATTGATATATTCTTGGCCATACTTTACTGTTACATGCGTGGAAGTAGCTTAATTTATACCTGAAGATGCGATCGAGCACTGATTGTGTTCAAGGGCTCTATGCTAGTCCCCTCGGCTGATTGCCAGAAACATACTATTTTATAAACCATGGGGTATGATGCTACTGGCGTGGCATTGCGCTGGGAGTACTATTTCTATAAATAAGTGAAGATCCACGACACGACATGACATTCGTGTACATGACTTTCTTGCTTGATATTCCACAGAAATTCACGAAGTACTTGCTCATAAGCATAGGATGCTAAAGTGTTGATTATGTGGCTTGCTAGTACATTCTCGTTACACTCTTGTTCATGAAAAGGCCAATATCATGTTCTTGTTATATTCTTGATAAGTTTATTCTTGCTCACTCTATCTTACATGATTATCTCGTTACTATGGTTTAATCGCGTGATCATCGCATTGCATGATTTTGCCTTATTTCTTTAGAGCAAAAATGTTAATTACTTTAATAGTGTCTTCATGTTGATGCAAAGATACCTACTGGACGAGTGTGCTCATTACCTATTTTCCAACATTTTTCAGGAGATGGAAGTAGTTCAGATTCGGATTCGGGCTATACTAGTGGCGGGTCCGGAAGTGAGTGAAAGTCTTGTAAAGCTACAAGCAAAGACTTAGGAAGTCTATAATGTTTAGATTGAGTCAATGTAATTTTCTTATTTCTTGAGTCTAGTAGAATGAAAGGTGATTATTGTAAAGGAATACTTTGATCATTTATAAAATAAAGTTGGAGTTTGATTAAATTCTGTGCAATTACATTTATGCGTGTGATTGTCTCGTGCTCTGGTCGTTCTTGCTTGCAAGAGGCTTACCATGCCGACTGTTCGCGCTTCTCGAGTTAGTCTTCCGCTGTAATAAAGGCTTGGGACATGACAGTTAAGTTGGTATCAGAGCCTATGTCTCAGGACTTAGGGAAAGGAATCATGTCATAGGATAAGTCCAAGGTTTAAGGACCCCTACCTATGAACTAAGGAAGAAATTCTATACCCATGTGAGGATTGGGTAGAGCCCGGGATAAGATAATTAATTAGCTTTAAGGTTGATTCTCATGAGAAATAACAAGTTGTTATTTTTCTCTCTCAGGTACCCTATTTTACAAATGGCTCATCGCGTAGATTGGGACGGTATGCAACAAACAGTTGCCGGCCTCACTCAGGCATTGCAAACTATAGCACAAGGTGGTGTAGGGGCAAGGGCTGGTGACCTATATCGCAACTTCCGGAGTCTAAATCCTCCGCGATTCTATGGATCTTGAAATCCCGATGAGGCAGAAAATTGGATCGATGAGATGAATAGGATATTTGACGTTATTCAATGCACTGATCAGGAGAAGGTGCGTCTAGCAACATTTCAACTAAATAAAGATGCCCGTACATGGTGGAAGTCGGTTCCGGCACCTCCGGCCAATGCACCTCATACATGAGACAATCTTCTTACTTTATTCCGTACCAAGTATTTTTCCGAGCATGTAAAGGAAAGGAAGGCCATGGAGTTTGCCTCCCTTCGTCAAGGGATGATGTCGGTGGCAGAATATGAGCTGCAGTTTTCAAGACTAGCACCATATGCACCACACCTTATTAGCACGAAATTATTAAAAGCAAATCGATTTATGGACGGGTTACGGCCCGGTTTCATTCAGCAACTTGGGACACATAATATCCGCACTTATGTGGAGATGGTTCAGAGGGCATATCTATGTGAGAGGACCTTAGAGAAGGTCGAAAAGTTGAAAGGAAAAGGAGAAGAATCTAGCCGACGATCTGATCGGCATTATAAGAAGGAGAAGTTTAGCATCACGGAACCATACAAAAGCTATGACAGCAAGAAAAGATCAAGGAGCAGGAATGGAGGAAGTTCCCAGAAGATTGATAAAAAGGTTAAGGAAGAGAAGGAGCAAGTTGCCTCGGCGTGCACCTTTTGCGAGAAATTCGGCCACTCGGCTGAAGAATGCTGGAAGCGCCTTGGTGCTTGTTTGCGTTATGGAAGTAGGGAGCATTGTGTGCCAGATTGCCCCCTTATGAAAGATCAATCAGCTAATTGAGGACGTAGGAGGCAGGCTCGCCTCAATGCCATTCTAGACGAAGAGGAAGCGCCCAGGGATGATGGGCTTATGGAAGGTACTCTTCAAATTTGTTCTCGTCCTGCATTGTGCTATTTGATACTGGTGCCTCTCATTCTTTTATTTCCACTACCTTTGCAAAAACGTTGTCAATTGCATCAGTCCCCTTACCTTCAGACCTTGCTATTACTACACCTTTAGGATCTAGAACCAAGCTCACCGAGTATTATCCTAATAGCGAAGTGATAGTAGAAGGTCACAATCTCCCCGCAAACCTCGTGTGCCTTGACATGAAAGGTTATGATGCCATCTTAGGGGTGGATTGGCTTGTAGACCATGACACTCATATCAATTGCCGAAATAGGATTATATCTTTTAGAAAGCCCGGTCTTCCAAGATTTTCTTTTCTTGGCATCAAATACAAGAAACATTCTACCATTATATCTTCTCTTCACGCTTGCAAGCTTATCTCGCAAGGATGTGAAGCTTTTCTTGCTTCAGTCATTATCACCGAATCTAAGGAAATTGTCCTAGCAAACATTCCTATTGCAAATGAGTCCCCAGACGTGTTCCCATCTGAACTACCTAGTTTACCACCCGAGAGGGAAGTAAACTTTACCATCGAACTCATTCCAGGAGCAGCACCTGTTTCTATAGCCCCTTACAGGATGTCCCCCACAGAACTCAAGGAACTAAAAAGGCAGTTGCAGGAACTACTAGACAAGGGTTTCCTCAGACCTAGCACATCCCCTTGGGGTGCGCCGATTTTATTTGTCAAGAAGAATGATGGTTCTCTCAGGCTATGCATCGATTACCGGCGACTGAATCAGCTGACAATTAAAAACAAGTATCCATTGCCGCGTATTGATGAGCTCTTCGATCAACTTTCGGGAGCAGAATATTTATCTAAGATTGACCTCAGATCAGGTTATCATCAGCTTAGAATCAAAGAAGAGGATATTTATAAATCGGCTTTTCGAAGTCGTTATGGCCACTATGAATTCGTGGTGATGCCGTTCGGGTGAACTAATGCCCTAGCAGCATTCATGTAACTTATGAACAGTGTCTTCCAGCCATATTTGGACCAGTTCATCATCGTCTTCATCGATGATATCATGATGTACTCCAAGATAAAAGAAGAACATGAAAAACATCTTAGGATAGCTTTGCAAACACTTAGAGAACACAAGCTTTACGCCAAACTCAATAAGTGTGAATTCTGGCTCGATGAAGTCTCATTCCTAGGCCACATTATTTCAAAAGAAGGTATTGCTGTGGATCCTTCTAAGGTAGAAGCTGTCAGAGATTGGAGTTGGCCTACGATTGTGTCTGAAGTAAGGAGCTTTCTGGGTCTAGCTGGTTATTATAGAAGATTCATTAAGGACTTCTCAAAAATTGCGGTTCCTTTAACTAGACTTACGAGAAAAGAAAATCCTTTTGTCTGGTCAGAGGAATGTGAGAAGAGTTTTCAAAATCTTAAGAATCACCTTACAACAGCTCCTATTCTAACACTATCGATGGAGGATGGTGGATTTGAAGTACATACGGATGCGTCTGGAATTGGCTTAGGATGTGTCCTTATGCAAAATAGAAAGGTGATTTGCTATTCTTCAAGACAATTGAAACGTCACGAAGAAAATTATCCTGTACATGATTTAGAATTGGTAGCGGTTATTTTCGCCTTGATAATTTGGCGTCATTATCTTTATGGAGAAAAGTTTACGATCTACTCAGACCACAAGAGCTTGAAATATTTATTCTCTCAAAAAGAGCTTAACATGAGGCAAAGGAGGTGGTTAGACCATCTCAAGGATTTTGATTTTGCTATTCAATATCATCCTGGCAAGGCAAATGCTGTAGCAGATGCACTAAGTAGAAAACCAATGGGTATGTTATCAAGTCTCATGATTAGTGTAACTAACCTTATTCCTCAATTTGCTCAGTTGAATTTAGATGTTGACATTAAGGAAGAAGATTGCTTCATAGCTAATATCCGAGCTCAACCTACATTAATAGAGGATTTGGCCAAGTTACAAGAGGATGATCCAGTTTTACTGGAAATTAAGGCCAATATTGAACAAAGGCCGGATTTTTCTACTTCTAATGATGGAAGATTACTATTCAAGGGCCGAATGTGTATACCAGATCATGAGGATAAAAAGAAATTGATCCTAGAAGAAGCACATAAATAAAAGTACACTATTCTTCCAGGAGGTACAAAAATGTATCAGGATCTCAAAAGAAACTCTTGGTGGCCCAATATGAAGAGGGAAATAGCTGACTTCGTGTCTCGTTGTCTAACATGCCAACAAGTTAAAGCTGAACATTTTAGACCCGCAGGTAAATTACATCCCTTAAATATTTTCGAATGGAAATGGGAGAGTATAGGGATGGACTTCATTATGGGTTTACCAAAGACAAGAGGTGGACATGATGGCATATGGGTAATCATAGATCGATTAACTAAATCTGCACACTTCATACCAATAAAGAGTCGATGGTCTGTGGATATTCTAGCAGCATTGTACATAAAAGAAATTGTCAAATTACATGGTGTCTCCGTCACTATTGTATCAGATAGAGATCCTCGATTCACATCACAGTTCTGGAAAGGTCTACAACATTCACTAGGGACCAGATTAAATTTTAGCACAGCCTTTCATCCACAAACTGATGGTCAGACGGAAAGAACAAATCAGGTGGTAGAAGACATGCTCAGGGCTTGTGTCATTGATTTTGGAGGAAGTTGGCATGATCACTTGCCTCTGGTGGAATTTGCATATAATAACAGCTATCAAGCAAGCATACAAATGGCACCTTTTGAAGCTCTATATGGGAAAAGTTGTCAATCTCCAATATGTTGGAATGAAATAGGGGAAAAGTAATTTTTAGGCCCCGACCTTATCAGGGATTCTACGGAGAAAATCAAGCTCATTTAAGAGAGAATGAAATGGCACAAGATAGGCAAAAGTCTTATGCCGACAATCGAAGACGTGACTTGGAGTTTCAGGTAGGAGGTCAAGTATATTTGAAAGTTTCTCCAGGTCGTGGTATTCGAAGATTTGGCATTAAAGGAAAGCTAACTCCAAGATTCATTGGCCCATTTGAAATTCTTGAAAGGGTCGGTGAAGTGGCTTATAGATTGGCTTTACCTCCACAATTAGCAGGAGTTCATGACGTATTTCACGTCTCCATGCTGAAGAAGTATGTATACTATCATGACCATATTATCACTTATGACAATCTGGAGATTCAGAAGGACATGACATACGAGCAAACGCCAATAAAGATTTTGGAGCGTGAAGTGCGACAATTAAGAAATAAAGTTATCCATATGGTCAAAATTCAATGGAAGAAAACGTGGCCATACGAAGCAACATGGGAAACCGAAGCAGCCATGAGAAAAAGATTTCCAGAATTATTTAACTGTAAGAACACTCTCCACAATTCATGTCTTAAATTTGGGGACCAAGTTCTTCTAAGTGGGGGAGGGTGTAGTGCCCTAGAATTTATATAAATAATTTTTGAATTATAAAATAATTTTCTAGAATTTATAAAGGCCTAAATATATTAATAAATGGATTTTGAGACTAATAAGTCATTAAAAGCCCAATTAGGTTAAATAATTAACCAAGCCTAAGTACACATCATCTAAGGCCCAAAAACCATTAAGTTTGGCCCATGTTCTAGAAGGTTATTTAGATTATTTAAAGATAAAAACAAATTATATAGATAATTATATAGATAAATGAATAAAAGAGTTTTATTAATTTAGAACTCTGCATACGTTGACTGTAACGGTCTATCGCGAGACCGTCACATTCACCTAACGCGCCTGCGTTTGACCGTTACACTCTGCAGATTCCGTAAGAGGAAGAAGTTGTAAAAGGTGGAAACTTGATGATCTTATCCACTAGGGATCGACTTGAGAGAGTTCATAACACCACTAAGGACTCTTAGAGGTAAGGTTTTAACAGATTAAGGACTCTAGAATCGATGTAATCTTCAAACCCTAGCCAGAACCCTATAAATAGGACCTAGTTCTGAACTGCGCGACCCTTACTTTTGCTTGCGTGGAATCAAGGTAAGGAGTCATAATCTCGGGTAAGTTCTTCAGAAGTAGTTGTTTACAATACTTTAAACTAACTCCTCTCTAAATTTCACATCTTTAGGTCAAGAGGTCGTGGAGTTAGAGCCCAAGGAAGTCGCTGAAAAGTCACAGGAAGAAGGGAACTAGGGCTCGGTGTTCAGACCATAATTGGAAGTTTTAAAGCCTAGACAAGAGGTAGGTTATCTCATGAATGGAGAAAACAACTTTATAGGACTAAAAGCCCTCTATTTTGATTGAATTTCATGCATGGTAGATCATCAATTTCATGTTTTACTAGTTCTATGCATTACATGCATCTCTTAGCCCTAATTGGAAATTTTAAAAGATGTATCTTGTCTGTTTTCACTGGAACCCATGCATATAGATAGCCTATACTTCGTTATCATGCCTAGTATAGACATGGTATTTGATTTAGACATGATGTGAGTTGATCTCTTGGGTTTCATATCATTGTCTGTCAGCAGATACTGTAACGCACCATAGTAGGACCGTCACACTCAAGTAACGGCCATACGATGGACCGTCACAGTCCCTGATTGCCTATTGATTTCTCTGTTGGCTCTAACGCATCTATGCTGGAGCGTTACATTCTGTAACGGCTGTTCAATAGACCGTCACACTCAAGTAACAGCCATACGATGGACCGTCACAGTCCCTGATTGCCTATTGATTTCTCTGTTGACTCTGACGCAGCTATGCAGGAGCGTTACGTTACTGTAACGGCTGTTCGATAGACCGTCACACTACTGTGACGCACCACTTATAGATCGACAGAAGCCCTGTGTTCTGTCAACCCTAGACAGAATAAGATTCGTCAATCTTACCTATTATTAAGCCTAGTTGATTAGAGTTTTCACCTGATTATGTGAATTTAAGGTTATTTTAATTATTCATAATAGGGGTTGCATGATTTCAGGAACTTAATGGTATTTTAAGTTATGTTAGTTTCATATGACAAAATTCTATAATCTTGTATTCTAAATCATGATTATTTTAACTTTTGTATTGTCAGAGTTTTTGATACTTGTATCTCTCTATCAATAGAGTCATTTCTATAAGTACATGGCACATACTCCGGTATGTTGACCATTAGTTCACACTTTGCACTATAGGAACACAATCTTGGACTTGAGGACCTTTCTATTGGATATTCCTTCCAATGGACTAGGAAATCTTATTTCAAGGCCTCCGTAATTCTCCGCGAGCCTGGGATTCCCACTAGGATGCCGAGTTGGTTGTACCATTAAAACACATTAACTAGAATACACTATCGTTGTTTTCTGGATCTAGTAATGTAACGGCCTTACATTGGACCGTTAGGATCACGTAACGGCCCATTGCATGACCGTCACATTTCTCTGAGTCTATTTTTATCTTTCTGGACTCGGATCACTGTAACGGCCCACTACTGGCGCGTCACATTATGTAACGGCCCAGTAGATGACCGTCACACAGCTTGTATTTGTTAACCCAAGGTTTGACCAAAGGGTTGATTTTCTAAGGTTCTAGACGGACTAATGATAACCTAGAACTTATCATATTGATTAATGAACTTAAAATGATGAATGAAAAAAATAAAGAATGTACTGTTATGCTGCCGATTTATTTCCATAAGCATAGCATAGTCTAAGTCATTCTTGATCTCATATATTCAAGTTGAAGCGTTCATTCATTGATTTTCATTATTTGGAATTGATATATTCTTGGCCATACTTTACTGTTACATGCGTGGAAGTAGCTTAATTTATACCTGAAGATGCGATCGAGCACTGATTGTGTTCAAGGGCTCTATGCTAGTCCCCTCGGTTGATTGTCGGAAACATACTATTTTATAAACCATGGGGTATGATGCTACTAGCGTCGCATTGCGCTGGGCGTACTATTTCTATAAATAAGTGAAGATCCACGACACGACATGACATTCTTGTACATGACTTTCTTGCTTGATATTCCACAGAAATTCACGAAGCACTTGCTCATAAGCATAGGATACTAAAGTGTTGATTATGTGGCTTGCTAGTACATTCTCGTTACACTCTTGATCATGAAAAGGCCAATATCATGTTCTTGTTATATTCTTGATAAGTTTATTCTTGCTCACTCTATCTTACATGATTATCTCGTTACTATGGTTTAATCGCGTGATCATCGCATTGCATGATTTTACCTTATTTCTTTAGGGCAAAAATGTTAATTGCTTTAATAGTGCCTTCATGTTGATGCGAAGATACCTACTGGGCAAGTGTGCTCATTACCTATTTTCCAACATTTTTCAGGAGATGGAAGTAGTTCAGATTCAGATTCGGGCTATACTAGTGGCGGGTCCGGAAGTGAGTGAAAGTCTTGTAAAGCTACAAGCGAAGACTTAGGAAGTCTATAATGTTTAGATTGAGTCAATGTAATTTTTTTATTTCTTGAGTCTAGTAGAATGAAAGGTGATTATTGTAAAGGAATACTTTGATCATTTATGAAATAAAGTTGGAGTTTGATTAAATTCTGTGCAATTGCATTTATGTGTGTGATTGTCTCGCGCTCTGGTCGTTCTTGCTTGCAAGAGGCTTACCATGCCGGCTGTTCACGCTCCCCGAGTTAGTCTTCCGCTGTAATAAAGGCTCGGGGCGTGACAGTGTTTCCTTTTCTTCTTTTCTTCCTCTCATCTTCTCTTCTCTTCTCTCCTCCTTTTTTATTCCCCTACACGTAAACATGGGGTGAGAATTTTTAGTGTCCACAAATGCCCCCCAGCCGCTGACAGTGTGGGAGAGGGACGAGAGAGCGGGGCCTGTGGGTGCAGATGGACTGAGAGATTCATCAACATGATGAGGAGAGCGGGTTCGTGGGCCGAAGTTAAGGTCGAGAAACCAGGCCACGTGGGCCACAACCCGAGATGCAGGCTATGAGAGCCGAAGTTATTCGAAAGCGGGCTCTGAAAGCCGAGGTTGTGTAAGGCGAGCCACGGGGGCGGAGAGAGGGGTTTATTCCTTTAAAAGAGATATTCGTCACCCGAAGGGATGGAGAGAAGCGTTTATTGATTCAATGACCTGGACAGAAGGTCTAAATCAAATGGGTTATTCGTCACCCGAGGGGACGAAGAGAAGTGTTCGTTGATTCAAAAGGGATATTCATCGTCCGAAGGGACGGAGAGAAGAGTTTGTTGATTCAATGATTTGGACCGGAGGTCCAGATCAAAAGGATTATTCATCACCCGAAGGGACAGAGAGAAGAGTTTGTTGATTCGATGATCTGGACAAGAGGTCCGGATCGAATGGATTATTCGTCACCCGAAGGGATAGAGAGAAGAGTTTGTTGATTTGATGATCTGGACAGGAGGTCCGGATCGAATGGGTTATTCGTCACCTGAAGGGACGGAGGGAAGAGTTTGTTGATTCAATGACCCAGACGGAAGGTCTAGATCAAAAGAGGTATTCGTCACCAGGAGGGACGGAGAGAAGAATTTGTTCATTCAACGACATGGACAGGAGGTCCAAATCAAATGGGTTATTTGTCATCCGAGGAGACGGAGAAAAGAATTTGTTGATTCAATGACCTGGACGGAAGGTACAAGTCAAAAGGGATATTCGTCACCCAGAGGGACAGAGAGGTGGTCAAGTCGTTGACACGTGCTAGTGTCAGCGCCAAGGAAGGGGGTTGATTCCTCACCCGAACAACAGGTTCGGGCCAAGGTGAAAGGGTATTTTGTTCTTTAATGCGCCGAGGGTACCGACTGTATGAAGGGTTCTTTTAATCGTTTGGCTGGACGAAAGGTCCGAACCAAAGTGGAGAGAATCTTTTAGTCCTCTAGCCGGACGGATGGTCTGAACCAGAGTGAAAGAAGTCACAAATTTGTTCATCAATGCCGATGGGCTGTCGAGAGCTGACGTGGTTCATTCATAGACACGGGGTGAGTGTTAAAGCAATGGTCTTTTTGTTCTCTGGCTAGACGGAAGCTCTGAACCAGAGTGAAAGAGTCTTTTGTTCTCAAGCCGGACAGAAAGTCCGATCTAGAGTGGAGAGAATTTTGTTGTTCTCTAACCGGACGGAAGGTCCGATGTAGAGCGGAGAAAATCTTTTTGTTCCCTGGCTGGATGGCAAGTCCGAACCAAAGTGAAAGGATCTTTTTATTCTCTAGTCGGACGGAAGGTCCGATCTAGAGTGGAGAGAGTCTTTTATTCTCTGGCTGGATGGTAGGTCCGAACCAAAGTGAAAAGGGTTTGATGTTCTTTAATGCGCCGGGAGTACCGGATATATGAAAAGTCTTTTGATTCTCTGGCTGAACGGAACGTCCGAACCAGAGTGGAGAGAACCTTTTAGTTCTCTGGCTGGGCGACAGGCCCAAACCAAAGTGAAAGGATCTTTTTGTTCCCTAGTCGGACGGAAGGATCCGATCTAGAGTGGAAAGAATCTTTTTGTTCTCTGGCTGGACGGGAGGTCCAAATCAGAGTGAGAGGATCTTTCGGTTCTCTAGCCGGACGGGAAGTCCAGTCTAGAGTGGAAGGATCTTTTTGTTCTCTAGCCGGACGGAGGGTCCGATCTAGAGTGGAGAGAATCTCTTAGTTCTCCAGCTAGACGGAAGATCCGATCTAGAGTGAAAGGGTCCTTTGATGTTCTTTAATGTGCCAGGAGTACCGGCTGTGAAATCTGAACCTGGGAAGCTGGACCGCAAGGGCCAGAGTCGGTGTTGCGGAAGTAGACCGTGAAGGCTGAAATCGGGGAAGCGGACTACAAGAGCCGCAATTGGGAAGCTGGCTATAAAAGCCGAAATTGGGGAGCAGGCTATGAGAGACTAAAGGTTTTAGGAAGCGGGCTGCAAGAACCGAAGTTATGGGAAGCGGGCCGTGAAGGCCAAATTCTGGGAAGCAGGCTACAAGAGCCCAAATTGAGGAAGCGGACTATAAGAGCCGCAATCGCGAAGCTGACTACAAAAGCCGAGATTGGGGAGCAGGCTATGAGAGCCCCAAATTGAGGAAGCGGACTACAGAACCCGGAGTTGAGAGATTAGCAAGCCGCAAGGGCAGGAAGTAGGCTGCGAGGGCCAAGATTGGGCTGTACGAGCCAGAACTAGGAAAGTAGGCTGCGATGGCCGAAATTGAGTTTATTTATTATGATTATTTTTTATTCAAGCGTGTAGGCATTCGTCAGCAGGCATAACATAAATATACATAAGGCAGCTCCCTCTATAGGGGATGGGATAGGGAGATCGCCCATAATTTGCAAAAGTGGTGCGGGCCACGAGACACAACAAAGGGGTGGTGCACCCATCAAGAGGATATCGCATGTCTTGCATGCATAGCTTAAATTCACACATTTTACCCCAGGCAACTCTTCATGGAATGGAGGAGCAAACGTGTGAGCAAAAGGCCCTAAACATAGGGATATGCAGGTTTTCTAAGCAACACTCGAGGATTACTCTTGCGCCTACACATGGGTTTCAGGCTCTCGATTTCGGTAGCTTCGCACAACCCCCATCTGTTTATTTTGGTAGTTGATTTCACCGTTTAGTGCGAGTCTCCTCATGTGTCTCAATGGGGATTCCCGGGTACTAAGATTCCTCCTTATCATAATTCTATTACGAATTCCACCGTTTGACGCGAGTTTCCTCATGTGTCTCAATGGGGATTCCCGGCTACTAGGCTTCATCCTTATTGAAATTCACTTCACCATTTCGCGTGAGTGTCCTCATGTGTCTCAATGGGGATTCTCGGCTACTCAGATTCATGTTTCTCTCTCTCTCTCTCTTTTTAAAGTGGGGGTAGACAGTTTTTTCCTCACGATTACCTTTCACGCGAGTGCAGAAATTCAAGCACCCGTAGAGTGCTAAGAAGAAAGTCAGGCAATCCCTATGGTTGAAGACCATTGAACACATTGAGTGTGGAGTGAGGGAGTATTGCCTCAGGTTTATTTTGTGAGTTGGGCTTAGCAGTTCAGCCATGACTCTTCCCCTTGACGTGTGCACCCGCCATAATTGGGTTCCCTTCGAGCGTATGCCGCGCCGCACATGCATCCGGAATCGGGGCAATATTATTTAGCAAGGAAACATGGTCCTAAAAAAATTCCAAGGAGGTGTGTTATTCTATATTATAAGCAAGCATGCAAGCAGGGCATCCAAGCAAAAATTTTTTGTCTCTTTTTTGTCACTTTTTTTTTGCATAAGAATATACTGTCGTTACATATATGTATCTTGTACGTGCATATAGAATCAAAGCAGCAGCCAAGGTGCTGGGGAAGGAGACCGCGAAGGGCCGAAAGAACATTGGGGAAGCGGGCTATAAAAGTTGAAGTTGATATTAGAAGTGGGCTACAATAGCCAAAATTGAGGAGAGCGGGCTACGGGAGTCAAATTCTAGGAAATAGGTTGCAAGAGCCAAAGTTGGGAAGCGGGCTGCAGGAGCCAAAGTTATGGGAAGCGGGCCGCGAAGGCCGAATTCTGGGAAGCAGGCCGTGAAGGCCGAATTCTGGGAAGCAGGCTATAAGAGCCAAAGATATTGGGAAGCGGGTTGCAAGAGTCGAAATTGGGAAGCAGGCTACGAGAGCCAAATCGGGGAAGCAGGCTACAAGAGCCAAAATTGGGAAGCGGGCTGTAGGAGCCGAAGTTATGGGTAGCAGGCCTGTGAAGGCCAAATTCTAGGAAGCAGGCCGTGAAGGCCGAGTTTTGGGAAGCAGGCTGCAAGAGCCAAAGATATTGGGAAGCGGGCTGCAAGAGCCAAAATTATGGGAAGTGGGCCGTGAAGGCTGAATTTTGGGAAGCAGGCTACAAGAGCCAAAGCTGAGAAGCGGGCTACAAGAGCCGAAGCCGGGAAGCAGGCTACGGGAGCCAAATCGGGGAAGTAGGCTACAAGAGCCAAAATCGGGAAGCAGGCTACGAAGGCCAAAGAGAAGTGGGCTACAAGAGCCAAAGTGTTAGGGAAGCGGGCTACAAAGAGCCAAAGTTGGGATATTGAAAAGTAGGCTAAAAAGTGAAGAGATATTGGGAGCGGGCTAACAAGCCGAGAGATGTTAGAAGTCGGCTACAAAGCCGAAAGATATTGGAGAGCACAGTGGGACGGATGGATTAATTCTGATAGTGGGCCTTGGCCGAAATGGCTGAGCCGAAGGGCGTCGGGTAGCGGGATGTGAGAGCCAAAGAGAAGGGTCTCTTTTTATTCTCTGGCCGGGGGGGGGGGGGTCCGGACCAAAGTGAAAAGGTTGATTGTTTGATTCTCTGGCCGGGGAAGGATCCGAACCAGAGTGAGAGGTTGATTCTTTAATTCTCTGGCCGGGGAAGGATCCGAACCAAAGTGAAAGGTTGATTCTTTGATTCTCTGGCCGGGGAAGGATCTGAACCAGAGTGAAAGGTTGATTCTTTGATTCTCTGGCCGGGGAAGGATCCAAACCAAAGTGGAAAGTTTATTGATTTTGTTGGGTGGCCAAAGGCCGAAGGTGGAGTTGTTCGTTGGCTTGACATCTGTCGGCTGGAAGCCCCGATGGCTGAATATCTATCGGATTGAAGCCCCGATGGCTGAGCATCTGTCGGATTGAAGCCCCGATGGCTGAACATCTTGTCGGTTTAACGCCCCATTGGCGGGATGCTGGTCGGTTTAACGCCCCATCGGCGGAATGTTGGTCGGCTTAACGCCCCGTCAGCGGAGTGTTGGTTGGTTTAACGCCCCGTCGGCGGAATGTTGGTCGGCTTAACGCCTCGTCGGTGGAGTGTTGGTCGGTTTAACGCCCCGTTGGCGGAATGTTGGTCGGCTTAATGCCCCGTCGATGGAATGTTGGTCGGCTTAACGCCCCGTCAGCGGAGTGTTGGTTGGTTTAACGCCCCATCGGCTGAATGCTTTGTCAGTTTAACGCCCCATTGGTGGAACATCTGGTCGGTTTAGACAAAAGGTCGTGACACTGACCACATGAGAAGTCTATTTGTTGGATGGCTGAAGGTAGAGGGCGAAAGACCATGCCTACCTCAAGGATCACTTTCTTTTCTTCTCTTCTTCTTTTATGTGGTGGGGCGAATGGAAAGACCACGTCCGCCTGATGACTGTTCTTTTCTTTTCTGCTCTTCTTTCTATTGTGAAGAGGCGGGTTCAAAGACCACGTCCATCTCATGATTGTTCTTTTGTTCTGCTCTTCCTTTCTCATTAATGCCCCCGGACTGGGGTGTATTTCTCTTAATGCGCCCCCAGGTTGGGGTGTAACTTTTCTTCTGTACCCCCAAGTGGGGTGCATCTTTCATGGCTTCTAGGCCCCCGGACGGGGTGTAACTTCTGCTTCTTATGCCCCGTAGCGGGGTAAGTTTCTCTTCGTATTCCCTTAGGCCGGGGTGTATTCTTTACTTCTCATGCCCCTATCGCGGGGTGTAGTTCTTCCTCAAATGCCCCTAAGCCGGGGTGAATTCTTCATGGCTTCCATGCCCCCATATCGGGGTATATTTCTTCCTCAAATACCCCTAAGCCGGGGTGTATTCTTTTATGGCTTCTATGCCCCCAGGCGGGGTGTATGTTTCTTCTTCAAATGCCCCTGGAGCGGGGGTGTATTCTTTTATGGCTTCTATGCCCCCAAGTGGGGTGTATGTTTCCTCTTCAAACGCCCCTAGAGCGGGGGTGTATTCTTTTATGGCTTCTATGCCCCCAGGCGGGGTGTATGTTTCCTCTTCAAATGCCCCTATTGCGGGGGTGTGTTCTTTGTTTCTTATGCCCCTAGAGCGGGGTGCATTCTGCTTCTAATGCCCCTAGGCCGGGGTGAAGCTTTGTCTCACATGCCCCCATGCGGGGTGTGTTTGGCTTCTGGTGCACCCAAGACAGGATGTGTTGTTGTTGTTTTTTTTTTGTCCCCCTAGCTCGGGGTATAACTTCTTGCTTCTCATGCCCCTAGGCCGGGGTAGATTCTTACTTCTTATGCCCCCATATCGGGGTGAATTCCTCTGGTTCTTGCGCCCTCCCAGGGCGGGGTATATTTCTCTTCATATTCCCCCGACACGGGGTGTATCTTTTGCTTCTCATGCCCCCCAGACCGGGGTGGATTCTACTTCTTCTACCCCTCAAGGCAGGGCGTATTTCTCTTCATATGCCCCCCCGGAGCGGGGTGTGATTTCTTTCTTTATATTCCCCCTAGCTCGGGGTGTACTCTTGCTTCTTATGCCCCTATATCAGGGTAGACTTTTTTGCTTCTGATGCGCCCAGGGCAGGGGGTGTTCCTTTCTTCGTGTGCCCCCATGGCGGGATGTGCTCCTTTCTTGTTTCGTATGCCCCCATACGGGGTGTGTTTCTGGCTTCCTGTGCACCCAAGATAGGATGTGTTTCTTCTTTACGTACACCCGAGTCGGGGTGTAACTTCATGCTTCTTATGCCCCCAAGCCGGGGTGGATTCTACTTCTTTACTTCTGTGCCCCCAAGCGAGGTGTATTTGCTTCTTGTGCACCCCGGGTAGAGTGTGTTTTTTTCTTTGTATGCCCCCAGGTCGAGGTGTGTTTCACTTTTTGTGCACCCAAGATAGGGCGTGTGTTTCTTCCTTCGTGTGCCCCCTTGGCCGGGGTGAGTTCTTCTGCTTCTTGTGCCCCCAAGGCGGGGTATATTCTCTTCTCCATATGCCCCCATGGCGGGGTATGTTTCTTCTTCAAATGCTCCTAGGTCGGGGTGTGCTTCTTTCTTTGTGTGCCCCCAGGCATGGTATAGTCTTTGCTTCTTATGCCCCCAGGTCGGGGTGTAGTTCTTCTTCAAGTGCCCCTAAACCGGGGTAGATTTTTTTGAATACCCCTAAGCCGGGGTGAATTCCTCATGGCTTCCATGCCCCCCCGTGGCGGGATATGTTACTTCTTTAAATGCCCCTTGGGCAGGGTATACCTTTCTTCATATGCTCCCAGGTCGGGATGTATGTCTCTTTGCTTCATTTCCCCTCGACCGGGGTGTATTCTTGCTCTCTTTTCTTTTATACGCCCCTATGGCGGGATATATTTCTCTTTATGTGCCCCTAGATCAGGGTGTAACTTTGTTGCTTGTTGTGCCCCCAGGTCGGGGTAGATTCTTCTGCTTCTTCTGCCCCAGAGTGGGATATATTTCTCTTCGCATTCCTCTAGGCCGGGGTGTATTCTTTTGTTTTATATGCCCCCATACGGGGTAGAGTCTTTGCTTCTTATGCCCCCACGGCGGGGCGGAGTCTTGGCTCCTTATGCCCTCATAGCGGGATAGAGTCTTGGCTTCTTACGTCCCCATGGCGGGGTGTGTCTTTTGCTTCATGTGCCCCCATGTCGGGGTATTTTTCTTACTCAAATACCCCTAAGCCGGGGTGTATTCTTTGTCTCATATGTCCCCCGAGTCAGGGTGCGTTTTGCTTCTCGTGCACCCTGGGCGGAGTGTGCTTTTTTCTTTGTATGCCCCTAGGCCGGGGTGAGTTTATTCCTTTGTGTGCCCCCAGGCAGGGTATAGTCTTCTACTTCTTGCGCCCCCCCCAGGTAGAGTGTATGTTGCTTCTTATGCCCCCATGGCGGGGGTGGATCCTGCTGCTTATTATGCCCCAGAGCGGGGTATACTTCTCTTCATATGCCCCTAAGCCGGGGTGTGTCTCCTGCTTCTTATGCCCCCATTGTTAGGTGCGGATAATGAGACAGACGCAGATCCAGAGGGGGGGTGAATGGATCTTCTAATGATTTTTTTTGCCAATTTAAAAACCGTATGAGATGATGATCAGAAATTCGATGGACAATTGCTCAAACATCAAAGATGCATGCCCCATCAATCACTAGAACATGGACAACCAATAAGATCACGGTCCTAGCATGCATCTAGCGAGATCAATCAACCAGACAAACCACTGCACAAGGGATTTTTGGTGGTTCGGTCCGCGGACCTACGTCCACCCCTCACTCCAAACCGGAGTGAGGCTTCCACTAGCAAAGGCTAGAAACCGCAGACTCAGTCTGCAAACAAATGCTGCCTAACAGCTTGACCAGGTGAACAACCTCCCCCCTTCCTCTAACCCGGAGGGCAACCCTTGTCACGCCCCGAGCGCGGAAGATACCCGGAGACGCGTGACGAGTTAATATCGATCATGCCAATCAGAGTATTAGTGTATTTGACACCAAATCAGAGATGCACAAGAGTAAAGATAACCCAATCCTTTAATTCCTTCACAAAAGTATTTTTATTACAATCCCTTGAAAATGCTAAACTTAATAAAAAGAAAAGTACAAAATTGACTCAAGAAAATATAGAAAAGACAAGACTAGTTGACGCTTTGAGAAGCTCTAATCTCTTTCACTCTTGACCTTCCCTGTCCGATTGAGTCTCGTCGTCGGACTTACCTGAAAAGTAGGGAAACACTGAGTGAGCAAACGCTCAGTAGGAAATTATATCTCAAGAACTAGCAATGGGTTTAAGTAATTACAATTTTTCACATGTAAATGTAATATGGCTATGCATGTAGAAATAACTAATCAATAGAATAACACGTCGTGTAAAACATCCAAGCGAGTCTTAAACAAGAAATATTCATGAGAGACTTTATAGATTATTGGCTATTTCACGCAAGTACTTTGCCCGTGTCGGGCCACGCTAGTAAAGTCACGCAAGTCAAGTCACGCACGCGAGAAAGAGAGAGTGTGGAATGTCAAAGATCAAGAGAAAAAGTACTTCGGTGCAATGCTAGACACCATGATCATTACAACTCCCATGGGCACTAGTACTTTTGGGTGCTCCTCCCAGGACCAGATCGGGCCCTTATATGCACAACATTAAAGATAGATCTAGACATCCACGATAGTTTATAGCCAATAAGGAGTTTCAAGAAAAAGCTTGTGGATATTCAAGATAGAGTAGAGTTCAAAATTGAACTTGATGTATAAGGACGATAATAACGATAATAACACGAGTATCGATAAAACTGGGTGGAGTTGGTTCCCTAATTGGGTACCATGACAATTAAGTGTCCATATATAGATGGTCATGTCATTTGATATGGAATTGAGGTCCACAAGAACATCATAATAATGGCATGATTTCCACATCCCATTAAGAATATTCTCATGATATCCACATAACATATCATGAGGGCCGGTATACCATGTTTCTATAGAGTGACATGGTAAAATAGTGTAAAGGATTTTTATGGTACAACCCGCTCAGTCGGCCTTGAGGGAATCCAAGGCTACGAGGAGACTTACGGAGGTCCTAATGACTAACTTGCCAGTCCAAAGGAACGGAATGTCCAATGGAGGGCTTGTATGTCACCGAGAGTTGAGGGGTAATCGATAAAACATCGTAGAACATGGGACTATATTCACGGAATGGAATTATAGTGCCGATATATACATATATATTTATATAAAACCCTCGGTTAACAGTAAACAGTATAAAATAATTACACAGGAAATTAGCGCCTTAACATAAGCCACTACTTATTAAATTAACGCCCTTCACTGGGTCGTTATTTTAAATTTGACGACTTCTGTAACCGTCATCCATTATAAATTTCTATCTTACTGAAATTTTCTTTATTCTGTAATTTTGATTAAACACGCCTTAGACAGGGGCGTCTCTTTCATAAAAGACGACCTACTGGAGGTCGTTAATTCATTCTTTTCCAGGATAGATAATAATTTTCAGGAAATAAAGTACATGGTCAGGTTAAGAAAAATATCAGGATTCGAGATATATGATCATGCATTAGATTTAACTACAGGTTTCATAGATATTAAATTTCAAACATGCGTATTTATCAATTTCTTAAAATTGACGACTCTTAGTTCGGCGTTAGATCATGAACTAGCGCCCTGACATGGGTCGCCTCTTGCCAAAATTTCACAGAAAACCTCTAAAACGTAGTAAAACTATATGCATGAATTACAGATGATATTATCATAAATTTTTATGCTAGTTTGGGCTACAATTCTTGAGAAAACCTACCTGATGATGATCTGGGTGAAGATACGTGAAGGTTGTGTAGAGAAAACGGCACACTGTTCAAAACAGAAGAAGAGGATGTTGATGAAGAGCCCACGTTCTTCAACTAGACAAGAGAGTTACTACTTGCTGCAGGCAACCTACAGAAGAAGAAGATGAAGAACATTAATATTCTTCATAATCCATGACGAAAGGCAGAGGAAGAAGAACAAACCTGTTCTTCACGCACGAGACAGCAGCAGCAGGCCTTCCTTCGACAAAATAGCTATTAGGGTTCGATTGGAAGGGGTATTTATAGGATTTCAGGAATCCCTTAGGGTTAGAATTTGATTGGAACTCTAGTTTCCGTGATAGAGTCCTTACCATAATCAATCGAACACGTAACAATCCTAAAACTTACCCTGGATAGTCTCCTGGTTCGAATGGAACACAAATGCAATTAACGCCTTAGGTTAGGGCGTTAATTCTAATTGACGTCTTTACCTGTGCCGTTTCTTTTGTAATTCGCGCCCAAGAAGAGGGCGTTTCTTTCCCTTTCCTTTTATTCCTTTTGGACATTTTGAAATTTGACGACCTTTGGTATAGGCATCACTTTTTGAATTACCGTCTCAAGTGAAGGCGTTTCTTATTTAAATCGCGCCTTGTTGAGAGGCGTTATTTTATATTTGACTTATTATTTATTCATTTTGGTTCTTATCATTTACTTACTTAATCTTTCTTGAAATCTTCCTTTTATTTTACCAGGGTTGCTACACCCTCCCCCACTTAAAAGAATTTGGTCCCCAAATTCCATCACATATAAACGTGGAGAGTGTAGAATATATACCTTTTTAGAATAAGTCTGGGAATCGTTTCCTCATAGACTCCTCGGTCTCCCATGTCGCTTTGTGTTCTGTACCTTTACTCCATTGCACCTTAACCGTGGGAATAATTTTGTTCCTTAATGTTCGTACCTCGCGATCGAGGATCTTCATAGGCCTTTGCTCATAAGTGAGATCCCTTTGAATCACCAGGTCTCCATGATCAATGATATGTGACGGATCATGCACATATTCCTTCAACATTGATATGTGGAATACATTATGAACTTCGGACAATTGAGGAGGTAAAGCGACGCGGTAAACAACCTCGCCAACTCTTTCTAGTATCTCAAAAGGTCCGATAAATCTTGGTGTAAGCTTGCCCTTAACACCAAATCTCCTTATTCCACGTCCAGGTGATATCTTAAGAAAAACGTGATCTCCGACATGGAATTCGAGATCTCTCCTCCTTGTGTCTGCATAAGTCTTTTGTCTAGACTGAGCAACTTGAAGTCTTTCTCTAATCAACTGAATCTTTTCAGTGGTATCCCTTACCAGGTCTGGACCTAATAGTTATTTTTCGCCAACTTCATCCTAGCACAAAGGCGATCGGCAACTCCTTCCGTATAAAGCTTCGAAAGGTGCCATTTGTATAATTGCCTGGTAGCTGTTATTGTATGCAAATTCAACCAAAGGTAAGTGATCATGCCAGCTTCCACCAAAATCAATGATGCAAGCTCTGAGTATATCTTCAACCACCTGATTAGTTCTCTCGGTCTGACCATCCGTTTGAGGATGAAAAGTTGTACTAAAGTTAAGTCTCGTCCCCAGTGAATGTTGTAAACCCTTCCAAAAGTGAGAAGTAAAACGGGGGTCTCTGTCAGACACGATTGAGACAGGTACTCCATGTAACCTGACTATCTCTTTAAGGTATAATGCAGCAAGAACATCAACTGACCATCGACTCTTGATTGGCAAGAAGTGTGCCGATTTGGTCAATCGGTCGATGATAACCCATATTCCGTCATATCCTCCCTTTGATTTGGACAGACCCATAATGAAGTCCATACCGATATCCTCGCACTTCCATTTGGGAATATTTAGACGATGTAGCTTACCGACAAGTTTTTGGTGTTCTGCCTTGACTTGTTGACATGTGAGACAGCGAGACAGCGAGACACAAAATCCGCTATTTCTCTCTTCATATTGGGCCACCAAAAGGTCCTTTTCAAATCTTGGTACATCTTAGTTGATCCTGGATGAATCATGTACCTTGATCTATGAGCTTCATCTAAGATTTTCTTCTTTAGCTCTGGGCAATTCGGTATACATGTTTTATTTCTGAACATCAATCTTCTATCTGGTGTTAATTTGAAATCAGGTTGTTCTTCCATTTTGCCCTTGATTTCCACTAGTACGGGGTCACTACCTTGAAGTCCTTGTATTTCAGATAGCAAGTCTGGCTGTATGCTCATATGGGATAAGGTGACACACCTACTGTCCTTGTCCATGCTTATATTAAGTTTAGAGAATTGTTCTAGCAACTTCCATTCCTGAATCATACAATTGGCTAATAGTGCTCTCGGCTTTTGACTGAGGGCGTCGGCCATAGGATTACCCTTTCCAGGATGATATTGTATAGTGAAGTCGAAGTCCTTGAGATATTCTAGCCAACGTCTTTGCCTCATATTCAATTCCTTCTGAGAGAAGAGATACTTAAGACTTTTATGGTCAGAGTATACAATAAACTGCACTCCGTACAGATAATGTCTCCATATCTTCAGTGCAAATACTACCGCAGCCAATTCTAAATCATGAACTGGGTAGTTCTCCTCGTGCTTCTTCAATTGGCGAGAAGAGTAGGCTATAACCTTCCCTTGTTGCATTAAAACACATCCGAGGCCAATGCCAGATGCATCGGTGTATATTTCGAATCTCTCGCCTTCAATTGGTAAAGTTAAAACCGGGGCAGTAGTTAGATGATCTTTGAGAGCTTGGAAGCTTCTTTCACATTCCTCACTCCATTCATAACGTATCTCCTTGCGAGTTAGCCTAGTGAGTGGTACGGCTATCTTGGAGAAATCCTTGATGAATCGCCGATAGTAACCCGCAAGACCCAAGAAACTACGGATCTCGCTAGCATTGGTCGGTCTTTCCTAATTCCTTACAGCTTCAACCTTTGATGGATCTACAGATAAACCGTCTTTTGATATAACATGCCCCAAGAAAGCTACTTCTCCTAACCAAAATTCACATTTGCTGAGCTTTGCATATAACTGATTCATCCTCAATATTTGTAATGCTATTCTCAAATGCTCCTCGTGCTCTTCCTTGGTCTTTGAGTAGATCAGTATATCATCAATGAAAACCACTATGAATTGATCTAGATGAGGCCTGAATATACTATTCATCAACTACATAAATGTAGCAGGGGCATTTGTTAGTCCAAAAGGCATAACAACAAATTCATAGTGCCCATACCTGCTTCTGAACGCGGTCTTATAAATGTCCTCATCTTTGATCCTTAGTTGGTGATATCCCGACCTGAGATCAATCTTTGAAAAATACATGGATCCAGATATTTGATCAAATAACTCATCGATTCTCGGCAGTGGATACTTGTTCTTGATAGTGAGATGATTCAACTGTCGATAGTCGATGCATAACCTCATGGATCTATCTTTCTTCTTTACAAATAGCACAGGTGCTCCCCACGGGGAAGTGCTTGGTCTAATAAATCCCTTCTTGAGAAGTTCCATCAATTGCTCCTTCAGCTCCTTGAGTTCGGCAGGGGACATCCTATATGGTGCCTTAGAAACTGGTCCAGCACCAGGGACCAAGTCGATGGTGAATGTCACTTCTCTTTGTGGGGGTAATCCAGGCAAATCCTCCGGAAACACGTCCGGAAATTCTTGCACAACTGGAATGTCTTCTAGCTTAGTCTCCTTAATGGTGACAAATGTAAGGAAAGATACACATCCTTTCCTTATTAGCTTGCTAGCTCGGAGAGCCGAAATAAGAGGTGACTTGCTCCGACTCTTAAGGCTGAAATAGACTAGTTCTGGAAAGTCCTTGAAAGTAACTTTGCTGTTACGGCATTCCACAGTTGCCTGATACCTAGATAACCAGTCTGCTCCCAATATGACATCATATTCCTTTAGATCTAAACATATGAGGTTGATAGGAAGATTTCTTCCTTTTACCAAGACTTCACAGTTTTGATAATGGTGAGTAATATCGGTTTCGTTTCCGAGAGGAGTAGATAAAAATATTTTCATCCATTCCGGTTCCATAGGTAGTGGGTCAGCAAACTTCTTGGAAATAAAAGAATGTGATGCACCCGTATCAAATAAGTCATGTGCAGACTTGGAACAAACTTTCAGTGTACCTTCTACTAGTCCGCCTTCCTCTTGTTCCGCCTCCTTAATAGCTTGGAGACGAGCATTCTTTGTCACCGGGCGCTTTCCGTCACCGGCTTGATCATTGAGTAGGGGACAGTCGGGAATCCGATGATCACGGCTCCCACAACGGAGACACGCTCCAAGTTTCCTCCAACATTCTTCGGCCTTGTGCCCGGCCTTATCACAGTGCTTACATACCACCTTAGAAGGTGTAGTGGTGATGGAGAAGGGTTTGGTCTTCTTGAACTTTTGCTCCTGGGAGGGAGTGCCTCCATTACTTGGCCTCTTCTTGAAATTAGGTTTGAAGGTGCCGGAGCTAGTAACATTTTCCTTCTTGTCTTTCCCACGGATCCTATCAGATAGTTCCGTGGCATCTTCTAGTAATTGGGCTCGCCGAACCATCTCTGAATAGACTTGTATGTCCATCGGTGCCAGTTGTGTGATGTATTGGGGCCTGAGCCCATTAAAGAATCTTCGAGCTTTCATCTTCTCAGTACTAACTAAGTGTTTAGCGTACCGAGACAGCCTTGAGAACTGCGCTTCATATTCAGCCACCGACAAAGATCGTTGCTTAAGTGCGGCGAATTCAGCGGCTTTCTTCTCTTGAACTCGATCTGAGAAATATTTATTGTTGAAATGTTCAACAAACTCCTCCCAAGTGACTTGTCCTTGATTTAACGTAGCTTCTACCGACTCCCACCAACAGCGGGCGTCCCTTTCTAATTGAAAAGTTGCTAGTAGGACCTTCTCTTGATCCGTGCATTGCATAACCCGAAAGATCCGTTCAGTTTCCCAGATCTAGTGTTCGGCATCGTCCGGATCAGTAGATCCTACGAACTTTGGAGGATTCATGTTCTTAAAGCCTTGGTGGAGATTTCCGGCTCCACGTAGTGCACCTCCTTGTGCCACTTGTTGCAGTGCCTGGGTCATGCCTTGAAGAGTGCGTTGCATGTTGCGCCATTGAGCACGTTCGGCAGCCATTGTCCTACAATTACAATAGCTATTAGTATGTGATTGCGTTTAAAGGCTTTTAATTATATTTTGACTTTAACCCTTGGTTCTACCCAATCTCACTGGTTAGAGGTTCAGACTTATCCTTGGACTTGGGTTTCCTAGGAATTGAATACCCTAGGCTCTGATACCATAAAAACTGTCACGCCCCGAGCACGGAAGATACCCGGAGACGCGTGACGAGTTAATATCGATCATGTCAATCAAAGTATTAGTGTATTCGACATCAAATCAGAGATGCGCAAGAGTAAAGATAACCCAATCCTTTAATTCCTTCACAAAAGTATTTTTATTACAATCCCTTGAAAATGCTAAACTTAATAAAAAGAAAAGTACAAAATTGACTCAAGAAAATATAGAAAAGACAAGACTAGTTGACGCTTTGAGAAGCTCTAATCTCTTTCACTCTTGACCTTCCCTGTCCGATTGAGTCTCGTCGTCGGACTTACCTGAAAAGTAGGGAAACACTGAGTGAGCGAACGCTCAGTAGGAAATTATATCTCAAGAACTAGCAATTGGTTTAAGTAATTACAATTTTTCACATGTAAATGTAATATGGCTATGCATGTAGAAATAACTAATCAATAGAATAACACGTCGTGTAAAACATCCAAGCGAGTCTTAAACAAGAAATATTCATGAGAGACTTTATAGATTATTGGCTATTTCACGCAAGTACTTTGCCCGTGTCGGGCCACGCTAGTAAAGTCACGCAAGTCAAGTCACGCACGTGAGAAAGAGAGAGTGTGGAATGCCAAAGATCAAGAGAAAAAGTACTTCGGTGTAATGCTAGACACCGTGATCATTACAACTCCCATGGGCACTAGTACTTTTGGGTGCTCCTCCTAGGACCAGATCGGACCCTTATATGCACAGCATTAAAGATAGATCTAGACATCCACGATAGTTTGTAGCCAATAAGGAGTTTCAAGAAAAAGCTTGTGGATATTCAAGATAGAGTAGAGTTCAAAATTGAACTTGATGTATAAGGACGATAATAACGATAATAACACGAGTATCGATAAAACTGGGTGGAGTTGGTTCCCTAATTGGGTACCATGACAATTAAGTGTCCATATATAGATGGTCATGTCATTTGATATAGAATTGAGGTCCACAAGAACATCATAATAATGGCATGATTTCCACATCCCATTAAGAATATTCTCATGATATCCACATAACATATCATGAGGGTCGGTATACCATGTTTCTATAGAGTGACATGGCAAAATAGTGTAAAGGGTTTTTATGGTACAACCCGCTCAGTCGGCCTTGAGGGAATCCAAGGCTACGAGGAGACTTACGGAGGTCCTAATGACTAACTTGCCAGTCCAAAGGAACGGAATGTCCAATGGAGGGCTTGTATGTCACCGAGAGTTGAGGGGTAATCGATAAAACATCGTAGAACATGGGACTATATTCACGGAATGTAATTATAGTGCCGATATATACATATATATTTATATAAAACCCTCGGTTAACAGTAAACAGTATAAAATAATTACACAGGAAATTAGCGCCTTAACATAAGTCACTACTTATTAAATTAATGCCCTTCACTGGGTCGTTATTTTAAATTTGACGACTTCTGTAACCGTCGTCCATTATAAATTTCTATCTTGCTGAAATTTTCTTTATTCTGTAATTTTGATTAAACGCGCCTTAGACAGGGGCGTCTCTTTCATAAAAGATGACCTACTGGAGGTCGTTAATTCATTCTTTTCCAGGATAGATAATAATTTTCTGGAAACAAAGTACATGGTCAGGACAAGAAAAATATCAGGATTCGAGATATATGATCATGCATTAGATTTAACTATAGGTTTCATAGATATTAAATTTCAAACGTGCGCATTTATCAATTTCTTAAAATTGACGACTCTTAGTTCGGCGTCAGATCATGAATTAGCGCCCTGACATGGGTCGCCTCTTGCCAAAATTTCACAGAAAACATCTAAAATGCAGTAAAACTATATGCATGAATTACAGATGATATTATCATAAATTTTTATGCTAGTTTGGGCTACAATTCTTGAGAAAACCTACCTGATGATGATCTGGGTGAAGATACGTGAAGGTTGTGAAGAGAAAACGGCACTCCGATCAAAACAGAAGAAGAGGATGTTGATGAAGAGCCCACGTTCTTCAACTAGACAAGAGAGTTACTACTTGCTGCAGGCAACCTACAGAAGAAGAAGATGAAGAACATTAATATTCTTCATAATCCATGACGAAAGGCAGAGGAAGAAGAACAAACATGTTCTTCATGCACGAGATAGCAGCAGCAGGCCTTCCTTCGATAAAATAGCTATTAGGGTTCGATTGGAAGGGGTATTTATAGGATTTCAGTAATCCCTTAGGGTTAGAATTTGATTAGAACTCTAGTTTCCATGATAGAGTCCTTACCATAATCAATCGAACACGTAACAATCCTAAAACTTACCCTGGATAGTCTCCTGGTTCGAATGGAACACAAATGCAATTAACGCCTTAGGTTAGGGCGTTAATTCTAATTGACGTCTTTACCTGTGCTGTTTCTTTTGTAATTCGCGCCCAAGAAGAGGGCGTTTCTTTCCCTTTCCTTTTATTCATTTTGGACATTTTGAAATTTGACGACCTTTGGTATAGGCGTCACTTTTTGAATTAACGACTCAGGTGAAGGCGTTTCTTATTTAAATCACGCCTTATTGAGAGGCGTCATTTTATATTTGACTTTTTATTTATTCATTTTGGTTCTTATCATTTACTTACTTAATCTTTCTTGAAATCTTCCTTTTATTTTACCAGGGTTGCTACAACCCTAGTGACACACAATCACTAGAAACCAGAGACAAACGTCTCTCTTCCTCTAGACCAGGAGGGAACCCACTAGTGACTACCCGTCACTAGCAACCGGAGACCCAAGTCTCCCTTCCTCTGAAACCCAGAGGGAACCACAAGTGACACCTAGTCACTTGCAAACCAGAGGTCACGGACCTCTCTTCCTCCACACTAGAGGGAACCACCGATGACACACAGTCACCAGCAAACCGGAGAACTAATCTCCCTTCTCCTGAGACCACAGGAGGAACCCGACCTCAAACCAGAGAATCGGAAGAACAAATGTGATGAGTTAAAAAAAAACAATAAATGATAAAGACACAACGACTGAAAGCTGAAAAATGAAATGCACAATGTAGCTCTCGCAGGAGCAAACTGGATTGGATCTGATCCAAAGTCCAGTGAAGACAATGAAGCTTCTCTTCTTCTTCACGAGCTCTCTATCTCTCTTCTTCTCTGCTGCACTTCTCTTCTTCTCTCGATCTCTGCTCTCAAAGGATCTCTCTCTCTTTCTTCTTCTTCTTCTCTATTTCTGCTTCTGTCTGCTTCTTCGACCACTCTCTGCTCTCTGCACGATCAGTCTTCTTCTGAGGAAGAAGCTTCCAATTTATAGCAGCAGCAACTAGGGCGTGTGCAGGGCATGTGCCCTCTTTGTCCTCGGATCACGTGCCAGGTGCCAACCTCGGATCACGTGCCCATACATGTTTCTTCTCGAAGGATATACTTGTCAAACAGTCATAAGAAAATATTAGAGAGATGTACAGACTTGCTAGGTAACTCAAGACCGCCGTGTGCAGACTTAGTATGAAAGATGCATATGCGATAGAATGTATAGACTTAGAAATAAAGAATGTACAGACTTTATCTTGAAGGAGATGCACATATGCACTGAAGTGTGTACAGACTTCACTGAAGAATGTTCATACTTTAACCACTGAAGTGTGTACAGACTTTACTGAAGAATGTTCAGACTTTAACCACTGAAGTGTGTATAGACTTTACTGAAGAATGTTTAGACTTTAAGTATGAATCCTTGGACAAGCCTTCAATGAGTGTGCAGACTCTGTGTGCACCATTGTGCAAAGTTACTAAAAAAATGTATGAGCATAGCAGCACACAATGTGCAGACTTCGTGCAATGCATGAAGCAATGTATAGACTTAGAGTGAAGGAGTGCACAGATGCAGATAGCAAGGTATATACATTACAAATGGATGCACTAACATGCCAAATGAATGTACAGACTCTGCATACAACAATGTGTAGACTTATTGTTTGTGTACAAAACAGACTTAGTGTGTGATGTGCAGACTTGCTATGTGTCATGTGTGCAGACTCTGCATGCAAGACAGTTTAATGTAATATGCATATAGTAAAGTGTGCACAACAAACATAAATGATCAGGCATGCAAGGTATGTACAGGATGAATGCTCAGGCATGCTGTCAAGGGATGTACAGACCTTTTATGCCCGCAACAAGATAGTGTATAGACTGTTATCATGATGCACAAACATATCAACAGAGTGTGTAGACATTGAGTGCACGATAACGAGTGTATAGACATGCTAAGTCATCATGCTACGTGCAGACAGCAAACTCTGTATAGACTTCACTTGTGCCTGAAACAGAACAATGTACAGACTTGGTCTTGCGACCACAGGCTGTACAGACTTTGACTCAAATATGCATAGAGACGCTAAGTGAGACGGTGGATGTACAGACTTGCTGTGTGTAATGCATGCGATGTATAGACTTGATAGCATGAGACGTTGAGTGAGACTGACCGATGTACAGACTTTGAAAGACGATGCATGCACAAGCCAACGATGTACAGATTTTACCAATGTACAGACTTTGTACATGAAGCAAGGCAATGTATGGACTTCAAACGTGTGTAATGCAACGATGTATAGACTTAGCATAAGACGCTAAGTGAGACGATGCACAATGTATAGACTTATCATGTCACGCCCCGAGCCTTTAATTACAACGGAAGACTCGCTCGGGGAGCGCGAACAGCCGGCATGGTAAGCCTCTTGCAAGCAAGAATCATTCAGAGCGCAAGACAATCACACAAGTAAATGCAATTGCACAAGATTTAATCAAACTTCAACTTTATTTCATAATGCTCAATATTCAAGATACAATCACTAATTTGATTTCCATTCTACTAGACACAAGAAATAGGAAAATTACATTGACTCAATCTAGACACTTTAACTTCCTAAGTCTTCACTCTCATCTTTATAACACTTTCACTCGCTTCCGGACCCGCTACTAGTATAGCCCGAATCCGAATCCGAACTATTTCCAGCTCCTGAAAAACATTGGAAAATAGGTCATGAGCACACTTGCCCAGTAGGTATCTTCGCATCAACATGAAGGCACTATTTAAGTAATTATCATTTTAGCTCTAAAGAAATAAGGTAAAATCATGCGAATGCGAATCAATCATGCGATCAAATAAATAGAAACAAGATAACCATGTAAGATAGAGTGATCAAGAATGAGCTAGCAAGAATATAACAAGAACATGATATTGGCCTTCCATGAACAAGAATATATCGAGAATGTACTAGCAAGCCACATATTCCTCACTTTAGCATCTTATGCTTAAGAGCAAGTGCTTCGTGAATTTCTGTGGAATATCAAGCAAGAAAGTCATGTCGTGCCGTGGATCTTCACTTATTTATAGAAATAGTACTCCCAACGCAATGCGACGCCAGTAGCATCATACCTCATGGTTTATAAAATAGTATGTTTCCGGCAATCAGCCGAGGGGACTAGCATAGAGCCCTTGAACACAATCAGTGCTCGATCGCATCTTCAGTTATAAATTAAGCTACTTCCACGCAGTATAACAGTAACGTATGGCCAAGAATATACCACTTCCAATAATTCCATGATAACTAAAATCAATGAATGAATGCTTCAACATAAGAATGTAGGAGTCAAGAAATAGACTTTAAACAATGTCATGCTCATAGAAATAAATCGACAGCATAACAGTATTTTCCTTAACTTCCATTTCTTTTACATCAATTTAAGCAATATGACAAGTTCTAGATCATCAAGGTTTATCTAGAATCATTGGAATATCAACCCTTGGTCAAACCTTGGGTTAACATAAACAAGCTATGTAACGGTCATTTGCTGGGCCGTTACATTATGTAACGCGCCAGAAATGGGCCGTTACAGTGATCCGAGTCCAGAAGGATAAAAAAAGACTCAGAGGAATGTGACGGTCTGGCACTGGGCCATTACGTGATCCTTACGGTCCAGTTCAAGGCCGTTACATTTCAAGAATCAAAACCACGATAGAGTGTTCTAATTAATGGGCTTTCATTGGTACAACCAACTCGGCGTCCTAGTGGGAATCTCAGGCTCGCGGAGAATTACGGATTCCTTGAAACCATGATTTCCTAGTCCATTGGAAGGAATATCAAATAGAGAGATCCTCATGTCCAAGATTGTGTTCCTATAGTGCAAGGTGTGAACTAATGACAACATACCGGAATATGTGCCATGTACGTATAGAATTGACTCTATTGACAGAGAGAGATATGTATAATCAATGTGAAAATCATGATAAAGACTCCGTCAATACAATGTTAAAAAGTCATACTTTATAGTACAAAACTATAGAATTTGGTTTAACATAGCTTAAGTAGAAGTGATAACAAAACATGCAATACCTATCATGAATAATCAAATATCCTTAAAATCATATGATTAGGTTAAAAACTTAGGTAACTAGGCTTTAACTATAATAAGATTGGCGGGTTATATTCTGTCTTAGGTTTAACAGAACCAAGATTATAACGGTCTGGAGAGGGGGCGTCACTGTTATTGTGACGGTCAGGACCCAGCCGTTACATGAATGTAACGCGTCTGTCCAAGCGCGTTAGAAATAACAGTGCAATTCAAATATCACAGAGTGTGTAATGGTCTGTCGTAGGGCCGTTACTTGAAAGCAACGGTCCTATGCTAATGCGTTACAGTATCTGTTAACAGAAAATAATCATAGAAACTAAGAGATCAAATCACATCATCTCTTTTATCAAAACATGATGAGTTTCTAGTCATGTTAACGAAGTAAGGCCATCTACATGCATAGGTAATCATGAATAGATGAATAGTCATGTTTTAATTTCTTAATTTGGCTAAGAGGTGTATGATGTGCATAGAACAAATAAAACATGAAATCAATGCTCTATAATGCCTGGAATTCAATCAAACCAGAGGGCTTTTAGTCCTATCATGCTGTTTTTGCCGTTCATGAGATAACCTACCTTTTACTTAGACTGTAGTATCTGAATTTGGTTGAAAACCTTGCCCTAGATCCCTTCCTTCTCTTGTGACTTTTTCAGCAACTTCTTTAGGCTCTAACTCCACGCCCTCTTGACCTAAAGATGTGAAATTCGGAGGGGAGTTAGTCTAAAGTATTGTAAACAAATACCTCTAAAGAACTTACCTGAGATAATGACTCCTTACCTTGCTTCTTTACGTCCAAAAAGTAAGGGTCGCACAGTTCAGAACTATGCCCTATTTATAGAGTTTAGGCTAGGGTTTGAGGATTAGATCGAGTTTAGAGTCCTTATTTCATCAAATCCTAATCTCTAAGAGTCCTTAGAGTCTTTACAATCCTTCCCAAGTTGATCCATAGTGGATAGGAACATCAAGTTCCAATCTTTTCATGAGTTCCTTCACTTACGGAACTAACAGGAATGTAACGGTCGAGTGCCCATGCGTTACATGGCTGTGGCGGTCTTACGATAGACCGTTACAGTCATCGTAGCTTAGAGTTTCAATTTATAAAAACTCTTTTGTTAATTATCTAAATAATTATCTTATATTATTAGTATTTATCCTTAATATCCGTGGATAGGCTTAAATACCTTCTAGAATATGGGCCAAACCTAATGGTCTAGGTCCTAAACCCTTTTGGACTTCAATTAAGTGGGTTGGGTTGATTGATTAACACAATTTTGGCCTTATATTGATTATTTAGCCCAATTAATGCCAGAATATTATTTAAATAACTAGAAATTACTTTTATAAATTTTGGGGCTCTACATAGCATGATGCACACACATAGACTGTACTGACTTCTATGAATGTAAAGACTTTGTGTAGACTGACTTCGATGAATGTATAGACTTGCTGAGACGCAACATGAGATGATGCACACGAATAGACTGCAATGTGTAGACTTGTGACAATGTGCAGACTTGCTAGTGCATGATGTGCAAACGTTGCAATGTATAGACTATATGGCGTGTAATGCAGCAAGGCAGCAAGGCAATGTATAGACTTGTGTGTGTGCATGCTGCAATGCAATGGAGTGTATAGACTTTATATGCATGAATGCACCATGTATAGACTTGCCAAAGGAGTGATGCATGAACGGCACAATGCACAGACTATGCGTGTGCATGTATGAACTTTGTATGCAATGCATGAGCCAATGTATAGACTTGCTAGTTATGCCTGCACAGACTTAACCACTCGAACCTACAGTGGAATGTATAGACTTATGTGTGCGTGCATGCTACAATGTAATGTATAGACTTGATGCACAATGCAATAAGACTCTGTACAGACTTGGAGTAATGCATGCAGCAGGCGATAATGTATAGACTTGCTAGAGAGAACGATGTACAGAATTGCTCTTGCGAACACAGGCTGTACAGACTTTGAATGAAGTAATGTATAGACTTGATATTTGACAAAATGCTATGCTGTATGAACTGTATGTATGCACTAATGCAAGATAACACATTCATATGCCCAAAGCAGAACTATCATTTAGACACAGATGATCATGATATGCAATGCTGACTCATAGTGTTTGCTATCATCAAAATCACAGGGGCACAACAATCTCCCCCTTTTTGATGATGGCAACACTATGAGTCACACTGACTCATGTCAAACTATTCTCCCCCTTTGACTTCATCAAAAAGAAAATAGTTTGAGATGAGAAAAATAAACATAAATGACATGAATAAATGAAATACTCCCCGTTTGACTCAGTCATTTAGACATGAAAGACACAGAGGCAGTTAAACAATGAAGCACAAATCAAGTCTATGATGCAGCTGTATGCTCTCCTATACCAGCCAGATAAGATCATACACAACATGTGAAGGATAGCCAAGAAGTGACAAGCAGGTTAATCTCCCCCATAAAGCCAGAAAAGAGTTGAGGTATGTCAAGAGGTGATAAGCATCTATCAGCAAAAGCACATGGGCACTCAAGGATTACCACAATCTGTAAGCACAATGAATAAATGAGGAAGAAGGATTTTCATTAGCACACCAAATTCATAAGTCTTTGTAAACGAATTTCAGATTCTTCAATTATAATAGATTATGAATGTGTTTAAACTTGCCATCATGATTTAAGAGAGATGTATTCAAAGTTTATCAAGAAAATTCAATACTCATATCTAAAACACCTTTTAATAGAAATGAACCAACAACTCATCTGATATTCATGTTTAACCTCCTTCCATCTTCCTCATTTAAATTCAATGACTCCTATGGAAGTTACACAAGATAATATTGAGATTAAACAGAGATAAATTTGTTTGAACTTGTCTTTAGTTTTTTTTTCAGAATTTTCTATAGATCAACACTTATTTTTCCTGAGCAAGTTTGGTTCAGTCAGCACCTTTTTACGTGGGGCACAACACGTTTTAGGTGAAGTGACCCAGTTACTCAGTGTGACAACCATATTGCCTCTCAAAGAGAACAGAGTTAGCAATTTGGAGTGTCTTTTTACATGAGGAGACATCTTGATCAGAGGCCAGAATCCCCAGTTACTCAACACAACCATGCCATTGCTCTGTCAGATTTTCAAACATTTTTAAAGAAGAGGTAACTATGGCACTTCATGACATGGGCTTGCTCTATTTCTTTGATAGAGAACCCAGTTTCTCTGTGACCAAAGTCATTGCTCTTGCATAATTTTCTTTCTCATATTTTTAAGTTTTCCAGACAAAACTCAGTACACTTAATTGTTTAAGAACAATATTTTCTACATGTATCTTAACCAAAGATAGCCATATATTTTAAAATTTCAGATTTCAGAAGGTTTTGCATGAAGTTCATGAGACAATTGGTTAAGATTTATTAAGCATGATGATTCAGATATTTTCAAGAGTTCTAAATCTAGACTTAGGAAATACATTAGACTTAAATCAATTTGATTTATCAAAACATTCTTAAGCCAGTATAATAGAAGATTCTTCTTTCCAGAATATTTCTGATTTATGATTAGGGTGCACTGACTAAAATCTTTCCTCATTCGGATGAATCAACATTGACATTGCAGCAAATCAGTGGAGTCAACAAAGCATTTTTATTGAGAGAACAGTGTAATTCAGAAGCCAGCATTAAAGACTAAAATCCAGTCAGATTAGCTTGGACCGGTCTTGACAAGATATGAAGAAATGTGAATGATAGGAACAAGCTAGCAATTGAATCAATGGCTGAGTCTGGAATATAGACAGATCAGCTGACAGGAGTGCCATGAAGAAAGTTGAGAGAAGCTCTTCTTCAAATGACTTAATGAATAGAAGGCAGAATTCATCATCAGGAGAGAGAGTGAGAACACATGAGAGTTATTTAGATAACTAGACAAAAGTGTTCAGTGTGACAGACTAAAGAATAAAAAAAAATGCTCCCCCTGTCTAGATGCAATGAGTCATTTCTTTTTAGATTTTTTAAATTTGATGATATGCAATAGACTGCTTCTACATGCATGCATATGTAATGACTCTCCTGGAGAAATTTCCTGAACATGAATGTCATGAACATTATGCAGGGATAACCAAACTCCCCCTGACTATATGCAATGTTTGCAATGAAGACTGAACATATGATTTTGTGATTCATGCTCATTCAGACTGCCCTATCAAGCAATATGACCCATGGTACTAGGCGGAGAGCTTGGTCTAAAGGACCATCTCATACATAGTAAGAACCTCCAGACAGAATTCACCTGCCTTTTAGTAGCTTACCATTTAATATACCAGGGTTATGCATAGAGATGCAGTGCAAAGCAGTCCTAAGTACATCAAATTTTTCAATGGCTGCATATGCAAATTCAGCCTATCATTAAAACACAAATCATGTGAAATTCAGATGTTTGCAGAGAATTCTTAATCAGGCAATGTCCATCAACAGAGTTGAGTGCAAAACATAATCTTCAGATGAGGAGAGTTCAGAGAATTCAAATTTGACAATGCAGATGATGAATGAATATGCAAAAACAGATTTAACATGCTATGCAGTAATTCTGAGAACAGGAAGTGCAAGGAATTTACCTGAATGGGGCTTTATCAACTTGGGTGCCTTGGTTTAATTTACCCCTCTTTATTCCTCAATCCAAGGCACACCTGCAAAGTTTTTGATCATTTTGATCCTGCAGGGACCCAAGCAGCTTTGGGTCCTGCGTTAGCCCTGACAGGTGTTCTAAGCACTTTCTTAGCAACCTTGTCATCAGATTTCATCAAGTAACAATTGTCCATAGAATGTCCAAATTTTCCACAATGTCTACATGAAATGACTGGTTTCTGGTTCTTATGATGCATAGTAACAGCAATATGAGGTTTATAAATATGATCATAAGATTTTCTGTTGTATGCATGAACAGTTTGATTCTTATTCTTAATCAGCCAACATTCAGCAGATTTGTGACCTTGCTTACCACAGTTATAGCATGAAAATTTCACAGGTCATTTTGCAGGAGGGAATTTAGCAGATTTGGAATTTATGTGATTTCCCTGAACATACCAGCAATCCCTGACTATATGCCCATACTTACCACATTCAAAGCACCTGAGGTGCTTGCTGCTTGATTCAGAATTGTTCTAGTAATTTCCTGACCAGCACTCAACAGCCTTGTGCCCAGGCTTATTGCAGTGAGAGCACACATTGTGCTGACTGGACTTTGGTTTAATTATGTATGGACCATGAAAATGCATGGAAGACTTAGCATGCAGTTTATTGTCTTCTTTCATAATAAAACATGCATTCATGAGATGACCATGCCTACCACAATAGTAACATGAAGCATTAGGCTTCCTAGTAGCATGGTTTCTACCAGAGAATTTCTAGAATGTAAAGTTCCACTAGCATGCTCATCCTTTAACATCAATCTGTAATCTTCCATTACATGACCTACCTTCCCACAATAATAACATGAACTCTTTTTAGTATGAGTGTGTGAGAGATCATGTGACTTGTGTGCAACATTCTTAGTACCAGCATGAGTGTCTTTGTCCTTCTTCTGTAGATTTTCATTCTTTTTCAATATTTGAGTTTGTTCTACAGTTTTGGAACTGATAGTGGATTTTTGTGCAGTGAATTGAAAAACAGAAGGAACAGAGGTTGTGTTCTGATTAGAAGCTTTGACAAACACAGTAGACGTTTTATTCCCATTACTCCTTTTGTTTGTCGGACTGTAACCCAGTCCCTCTCTCTGAAAGCTAACATTATTTCCAAGAAGCTTATTCAGATTGTCCTTACCTTTGACAAATTTTGATAGAGAGTTTTTCAAATCTTGAATCTCAGAGTTTAAGACAGTAATATTAGCTTCATATTTGAACAGATCTGTTTCACAGGAAATGACTTGTTGATGCAAGGTATCATTCAGACTTTTGAGTTTTTCTACTTCTTATTTTAATTCTATTTCCTTGTCAGCTTCAGATAGAGACTTGTTAAGATCATCAATTTCTTGTTGAAGGGATGTGATAGTAAGCTCATAGTTAGCTATCTTCTCTTCACAGCAAGTGACATTTCCACTCAACATTAGGTTGATGGTTTTTAGACTCTCAATTTCTTGTTCAGCGTCCACCAACCTATCAGAGTTATCCATGCTCACACACTTGCCTTTTTCAATTGTCAATAGCCTATCTGACAGTTGGGTGTTTAGATGTTTCAGCTTGTTGATTTCCTCTTTCAATTTCTTGTTTTTCTCTAGGAGATCATCATCAAACATCCAATCATCTAAGGAGGACTGACATTCATAAAACATTTCTTGTTGTTTCTCAGATTGAAGTTTGTTGAGATTTTTCTGAATCTCTAAATTTATTACTCTATCAGCCTCCAATTTTTCAGAAATCAATCTGTTTTCTTTTTCAAGACTCATTGATTTGTGTTCAAATTCCTTGGACTATTTTTTGAGTTTTCATTTTCAGATTTCATATTTTCCAATTCAGAACTGACAAGCTCTAAATTTCTCACCAGTTTTTCATTTTGAACAACATCATTGTTATGAGCCTGATTATCATCGGTTTGTAGACACGCTAAAATTGACATTATTTTGAGTATATTTCATATCACTCTGCGATGCCCCATTTGACCCTCAAATCAGCTTATTTGAGTGGTTTTCCCACTTTTTCTTGAATTTCTCCTATTTTTCCCCATTTATCTCCTTTTCCTATTTTTCTGGATTTTTTGGGGGCATTTATCTCTTTTTTTTGAATTCACGCCCTCATCAGGGGCGTGTTTTTGAAACACGACCTTGTCTTGGACGTTTTATCCCATTTTATCTATTTCTCCCCCATTTTATCTATTTTATGAATTTTTTAAATTCACGACCTGGGTAAGGGCGTGTTTTCTTCAAAACATGACTTAACCAAGGGCGTTTCTTAAAGAAAGGACGACCTCACCTGAGGGCGTTAATTCTTTTGGGTTTGACCGACTTCCCCATTTGAGCTCTTGAAATTAACGCCCTTCTCAGGGGCGTGTTTTTTTAAACGTGGCTTTAATTAAGGCGTGTTTTACATTTTTCAAATATGGGGAGTTTTTATTTCTAAATTTGGTTTTTGAGAAACGCCCTTGTGCAGGGCGTGTTTTTGAGAAACGCCCTATGCGTAGGTCGTCAATTCGTAAATTGACGCCCTGACCTAAGGCGTGTTTCATCTTCTGGCTTCGCAGCCCTTTCCCCAGAGAGTCCTTGCTTCGTTAGATACCTGCTTGGTTTGGGCTCTTGCCCATTCTTATCATTTCCCTCTTGGGACTCTTCCATGTTTATCTCTTCCTCAACCTATTTAATAGAGCCATTGGCTCTGTTAATGAGGTTCGGAGGTCCTTCTTCTTTCTTCCTTCCCCCCGTTTTGTTCTCCTTCTTCTTCTGCTTATTTGTTTTGTTCCTTTTTTCTTCTTTTTCTTCCTTTTCTTCTTCTCACGCAGGTCACTGTCGGCTGAAGGAGGGGCTTCTATGCTTCATTCTTCATCCTCTTGAAGTCTTCTCCCCATCGAGAACCCAAGCCGAGGAGCAAACGATCAGATTTTCTTCTTATCACCCTCATCTCTTTGCTTTTGTTTTATCATCATCGGTTTGTTCATATGTTCATGTTACATGCATCATGTTCATGTTCATATTGATTTTTCATACTCAATCACATTGAGATCTCCCCATAAGTGCAACACTTGCACTCTTTCCCCATTATATTTTACATGCATTCATATCTCCCACACCCTCATTGCATAGGGGTTTAAGGGCAATCCCCTTAAGGTGTCTTCTTCACCATGATGTCATGCTCATCTTTATTTAGGATTTGATGCTACACACCATGTTCTAATGTATATCTTTATTGGTGTTGTTGTCTTTCTTACAAGGATAATTGATTGAAGACTCTCTTCGTCGGCCGGCCGATCTTGAAGAGAAAAGGAGTACTCACATCCCCCGCATCTTTTGAGGTATTTTGCGATCATCTCCCCATATCAATCTCCTCTTTGAGACCCTTGTGTCTCTGGCGATCACAACCTCCACATTAGCACCTCGTGCTATTTTATTGCTTTCATCATATCTATTGCTCTTTATATTTAAGTGTGGATTTTAAATAGATCTACAAATTGGCGATCACGGTGGGACCCTTTGTGTTCTTCATCTATTACCCGTTTCCCCTTAGGCACCCGCGTGTGCCATCTCCCTTATTTGCCCCCTCGGTGCGTCCCCCTTTTGTGCCCCTCGGGCACCCTCCATTGGTTTTGTCCTTTTCCCTAAGTGATTTGTCAATTTATTGATTTTTCTTTAAAATCTTCACTTATTTGAAATTTTGATGAGCATGCTTATATCTTATATTTGTTGATTGCCTGCGATTGTGAGTGGTTGTTACTGTTGGCCGTGGATTGAGAATTAACGCCTCTGTCGGAGGCGCCTTTTGATTTCACGCCCTAACCCAGGGCGTGTTGTTTGAAGTTAACGCCTTCTGACAGGGCGTTTGCTAGCTGTCTCCAATTATCTCTGCTTGCTTGGTGAATTCACGCCCGTTGCAAGGGCGTCTTTATCTTTATTAGCGCCTCCCTTAAAGGCGTTTTCTTGGATTTGACGCCCGCTGGATAGGGCGTCCTTTTATTTATAGCGCCTCACACTAAGGCGTGTTTTACCCCAGCCCCTGGGCCCCTCACGTTGATTCACGACAGTCACACCGTCGTGTCCTTGTTTATTAGCGCCCCCTTCCAGGGCGTGTTTTTACTGTGGGTTTCAGAACCCCGGCTGTGGTTTTTCATGATATTTCATGCTTATTTTTGTTGATTGATCATATTATTATGGTTGGCCTGTTTACCCTGTTGCATTCATATTTGCATTTGGTTTGGGAGCCTCCTCCTCTTCATTTGGATCCACACACCCTCTTGGAATCGGGACGACCCTCCATTGAGCATTCCGTCTCTTTGGACTGGAAATCCCTTTTCCAAGCCTCCATAAGCCCCCGCACCCGTGGATTCCCTCACGGACGCCGGGCAGGTGGTACCCTTTTGGAGTCCCGATATAGTTGGCCTAATACGTGGTGAGTGAGAGTTCCTAGCTGGCATTGGAGTTCAAATCTCATTTGAAACTAGGACTCTCCTTGTGTGAATCTTTCCAAACTTTATTAAAATCCTTAATTCACCAAGGATAAAACAATCAAAAATCACGGTAACCATTCCAACTTGTGTGCTTATTTGCATAATTATTGAGAATTTTTGATTATATAATGGCTTACCATGATAGAAACATGTTCAATTCAATTCATGAGGATGCACAACCTAGCACTTCATATCCTCAATTTCAACATGTTAATCAGCATTCTCACCATTCTTTCAAGGGACCACGTCCTTATTCTCATGGTCATACCCAACCCATGGGCAATGTCCATTCTTATGGTCCCCCTCTTCAAGTTCGAGCCACTATTCCCTCGGGACCGTCTCGTCCCAACGACGAGAAGGTCTCTCGAATCATCCATGCATTAGATCATCTTACCCCTCAACAGATCCAAGCCCTTAAGGCTGCCGTTGAGGGTACATCTCATGCATCTCTCCCTCCTTCCAATTCTATTCGGGTGGCCCATCACCCATCTCCCTCCAATTCTACACGGGTGGCCCATCACCCATCTCCTCCTTCCAATCATATTCGGGTAGCCCATTACCCATCTCCCCCTATTCATTCTACTCGGGTGGTCCGACACCCGCCTCCTTCTATTCCTCCTCCCTCACGGCCCCGAGGCCCATTTATTCATTGCAATCCGGCCCATCCGGGTTCTTTTACGGGTCATACCGTCAACTCCCCTCCATGGCCTTTTTATGCGGCCCCTCCTCCTTCAAGGCCCTGCCAACCCTCGGTTGTTCAAGTCACACCCCTCCAGCAAACTCTCCTCGATAAGATTATTTCGATGGAGGAACAAATAAAGAGGGTCACGGCTCCTCCTACTCCAGTCAATCCTCTCTATGCGGCTTTGGATGACATTACAAAGATGGAGAGAGAATGGAAGGATAGGATGGACGACTACGGCGTTGATATTCCAAGCGAGCAAGAACCGGCAATTGAAGAATACGAGCTGGTGTATGATGATGAAGCTCCGCAGGCACCCCTTCCGAGTTTCCTTAATTTCCCGCTCCCTCCGCTATCATTCGATGAACCTCCTGCTCAGGATGAAACCATCCCCGATCCAACCCCCATTTATGAGACTAGTTGGTGTTATGACGATGGGTCGATATTCCAATCACCCGCACCGGCGCCTATTGAGTCTCTTCCCATTCCCATTCCCACTCCCACTCCTAACACTGCTCGCCCCGTCCGGCATTTTCTACGCACCAAACCTTCACCCATTAACCCTCCACCAACTACACCTCCACCCACTATACCATCAACCTTCACACCATTAGCCACCGCTGAGCCTTCCATTATAAAACCTCCACCTATTAAGTCAGTAACCTCCACATCGGCCCACACCGAGCCTACCACTGAACCTCCTCCAATTGACCTCCCATTACCACCATCCCTAAAAACCACCTTACCTACCCCACTATTTAACCCTCCACCTTTACCTATGGCTAATCCTGAGCAGGACCCACCACTTTTTGCACTCGAGCTAACCCCGACCGCTTGCAAGCAAAGGGAGAAACTCGATGTGTTTAAACCTCCGCCTCCACTTACGCCAACACTTTCCATTATACCTCCACCACTCACAAAGCCTCCCGCCTCCGCCTCACCTCCCTTTGTTACTCAGAAGGGGCGTGCTTCTGCAGCTACTCGCGCCAAGGATAAGCAAAAGGCGGGCAAGAAGACTTTGGCCACGACTGTGTCATTCAAGATTCAAGAATTTATTTACCGGATGCCAATCCGGGTTATTGTGCCGCGCATGATCGAAGAGGCCGAGTCACCGCCACTGCTCAACAGATGCCAAGTGCTAACGCCGTATGAAGGCCAGGCAGGGCACCCCTTGTTCAAACTTTCCAATCCAGAATTCATTATTCCTTACAAGGGGCGAATGCCCATTTTGCTCAACATTCCATATACACCACATTCAATGGGCAACATAATGCTTCCCGTTCCAACTCTACGACTCCCTCACTTTATTGATCTTCGCTTTCCAAAGGGGTTGTCATTTATTGAAGCTTCCTTTATTGGGCCAATTGGCCGTACATGTTCACTGCCATGGAGGGGCAGTTACCTTGATGCTAAGGGGCCATCCCTTATTTGTTCCACTTTCTATTCGTCCATCTCTATCACTTCTTCTTCATGGGCCATTCCCAGGGTTAAGAGGAGGATCTCGTCCTCTCGCCCTTCATATTCTCCATATTCCTTGCATCTCATGCATTTTGTTGCATTCATGCATTCACAGCATTCATCGCATTGCATTCGCATACAATTGCATCTCCTGCTTCCCGGGTTTCCAAACCCGTACCTTCCTCGTCTTCCGGCACCTCCGGATATTCCGCACTTCCCATCTTATTCATCTTCATCTTTTTATCCACTATCCTTGGGGCATCGCGCCCCCTTTCCTGCTATCTCCCTGGAACCTCCAGGAATTTTATCCCTCCTCTTTGGGCATCTCGCCCTTTTGATTCTATTCCTCCGGAACCTCCGGACTTATCTCTCGGGCATCGCGCCCCTTTCTATTTGCTTCCTCCGGAACCTCCGGACTTTCCCCTCGGGCATCACGCCCCTTTTCATTCTCTTCCTCCGGAACCTCCGGACTTTTCCCTCGGGCATCACGCCCCTTTTCATTCTCCTCCTCCAGAACCTTCGGACTTTTCCCTGGGGCACGACGCCCCTTTCCACCTTCTCCTTCCTGATTTTATTCCTCCGGAACCTCCGGATTCTCCGTCTTATTCTCTCTATCATCTCCCAGGGCATCGCGACCCTCCTGATTTCATTCCTCCGGAACCTCCGGACCTCCCATATTTCCTTCAATTCATCTTTTTGCTCCTCCGGGACTCCATATCTTTTATTCTCTTCTTCCTTTTCCGTCATCTTTTTCATCATCTTTTTCCCTATTTCTCCCCAGGGCATCGCGTCCCTTCTTTCGTTATCCCTCCGGAGCCTCCGGATGATTCCTCCTATCACGATTCTCCTCCTTTACCTCCGGACCCTCCGGATCCACCTCTTTCTATCTACCAATTTCTTCTTCTAATTCCTCCTGATTCTGGGTCCGACCCAACTTCTTCCACATCCACTGCCTTGGGCATTTGCCCCTTCTCCATTGTTTCCGAGGCTTTAGTCCTCACCCCTCTTCTTGATTTTCCGCTTCTTCTGTAGACTGTTCCATGTGATCAGGGTCTCCGCACCTTAGTGAGGGAGTTCTAGCCCTCGCCTCTCTTCCTTTTCTCCTTATTTCGTCTGAGTCTGGTCTGGGCACCATTCCGTCTTGTTAAGCCACTTTCAATCCTTTGCTTCCAATCTTTTTTCTGCAAAAGAGGACAAATCCCATGATGATCACCTCCAGCAGTAGCTGCTTCTATGAAGGTTGCAAGGTAACATATTGGCGTAAGCGCATTTTTATGATATCATTACCCCATTTCTTCACGCATGATTCTCAAAAGGAAGTGCTTCTTAACAAGATTAAGAATGGTGTTTTAAACCTTTATCTTAGGCTTTTAATTGAATCATTTCGAAAAAAGAGTCTTTAGACTTGCTTTGCAGCACTTTGGTTGATAAAGAACCCAGCATTGGGAATTCAACATTCTCTCCCCGCTTGTTTAAAAGTAACCCTCGGTTGGGCATTCCACACACTTCACGGCGTCCTTAGCCGGCTCCTTTGGTTAAAACACCGTTGCTACTTTGGCCATGCCATGAGTATATCTGAAAGTCTTTCATCTTCTTTACTCGGCCGAATGCAGGGGCAAGAGGTTGACGGATGAGATGACCAACTCTGGTAATCCCCAATACGAGAGGAGTCTCAAATAGGGGCAGTCTTGACCCAAAATCAATATGAATTTTTATATGAGTTTTCATGATATACATCTAGCCAAAAGGGCTATTATGAAAATCAAGTCAGAATTTCGATAAAAGCAAGATAGTGAATTATGGCATGACAAGAGTGGCAAAGTCCCCGCAGGGAAAACCCTGGTCGTATGCATGTCAAGGGTCTAAAAATCAAAGGCACAAAGCCCCGGCGCAACAGACTACCTCTTTGAAGGGAACACCTTGGAAGGAATTCAAGTCCCGACGTCTCCCATCCTGTATGAAGCTTGTCTCAATTATTCTTCTCTTCTCCCTCCAAGACCGAATGTTTCTCAGGTATGGCCTTGGTAGGGGCACCGTTGATCAAAGGCGGTCAGTTATAGGATGCCACTTTCAATGCACGCCCGGCTTTGAGAAATTTTAGCAAAAAGGGAAGGAACGAGGACCCCCAATTAATGGTTTAAACAACCCTTTGATGCTGCATTAACAATATCTAAGCCAAAATCAAACAAAAATTCACATATTGATAAAAATCCATAAAAATTGGATATTTCTCAAAACTTCATAAAAATTTGAGTATATTTTCCAAAAACTCATAAAAATTTGCATATTCCAAAATCCAAAAAATTGCATTGTATTTTCTGATGGTGTTTTTCAGGAACAACTTTGCAAGGACCAGGAGCGGGATGAGTCCTCTCTCTACTTATTGCTATCAATCTATTGATTCCTCCCGATATTCTTATAACATGCCACCCAGGGGCATTTTGATTGTCATCTCCCTATCATATCTCCTGATTATTATTCATCTCCAAATCTTTTTAGATCAACTCCTGCTAATTTTATCTGATCACTCCGCCGATTGGCCTTATATCAGATCTTGATCTTTCATCTCCAAATCTTGATTAGCCAGATTGTCTCCTCATGATAAAACAACAAGCTATGCTATGATTTGACTTATGCTATTCATGCCATATACATGCTATAATTGGTTACTTTGATCCATGCTATGCATGCTACGCTTGAATGCCTTATTCATTGCTTGTTATCTTTTATATCTTGGCTAATGAATTTTGAGCGCAGGAGAAGAAGCTCTTGGTCCCGCCGACTGGGCATCATCATCCAAGTCCCACGGTGCTTGCAGCTCATTTCTTAGTCCCCATGCTTATTGATATCACCATCACTGTATGCATTTTACTATATGTTACATATGTTACTAGATTATATCAAGGACCTTGTGGCTTTGGTAAATCTGGGATTTTGAGTTTCCCTTCATCAAAAACAATGATGATTCCAGAGGAGTCTTAGTCACACGGATAGGCCGTTAAGCCATCCAAGACTGGGGACGATGGTTCCCTTTTACGAATTGGTGCGTGGATAAAAGGGCTTCGGCTTAGTATCAGCTCGCGAAATCGGTTTCTTGACCCAGTCTTGGCAGTTTAACAATATTATCCTTGATTATTCTATATTTTCATTTGATTTATTTTTTTCCCTTTAAACCCAGCATGCATTCATGTAGGACTTCGAATTAACTTTGGAAAATCATTCTGATAAGCTGCTGTTGAGAATTGAATTGATCTAAATCTTTTCCGATATGAGATTTTCATTGCCGAATTGAATCCTCAGTGCGTTTTGTCGCTGTTTTGGGTCTTTTCTCGGAAACTCCTTGTTTGGATTTTTATCATCTTATTTCAATCTTTCCCTTGATCCACCTTGGCTGCAGCACGTCCACATTGGCTGGTAACCGCTCCCCAATGGTGAAACCTACAGGTTTGTGACCTGGGGTACTTCCACCGCGCTGGAAGTTGATCATTTTATTTTATCTCCTTCGTGCACCGCGTGCACATCTCCCCCTTTTATCCAAACATCGTTGATTTCATTGAATTTCCCGAGATTTGCTTCATCTCGTACTTTTGATTTCATTCTCATCAAGTGATGTTGATTGCGTGTCTCATCACACCTTGGCATCTACTTTTTAGTTTGCTCTGCTCCCTTGCAAAGTAGACGCCAAGGCGGGGCAGCTGTAGACACGCTAAAATTGACATTATTTTGAGTATATTTCATATCACTCTGCGATGCCCCATTTGACCCTCAAATCAGCTTATTTGAGTGGTTTTCCCACTTTTTCTTGAATTTCTCCTATTTTTCCCCATTTATCTCCTTTTCCTATTTTTCTGGATTTTTTGGGGCATTTATCTCTTTTTTTTGAATTCACGCCCTCATCAGGGGCGTGTTTTTGAAACACGACCTTGTCTTGGGCGTTTTATCCCATTTTATCTATTTCTCCCCCATTTTATCTATTTTATGAATTTTCTAAATTCACGACCTGGGTAAGGGCGTGTTTTCTTCAAAACATGACTTAACCAAGGGCGTTTCTTAAAGAAAGGACGACCTCACCTGAGGGCGTTAATTCTTTTGGGTTTGACCGACTTCCCCATTTGAGCTCTTGAAATTAACGCCCTTCTCAGGGGCGTGTTTTTTTAAACGTGGCTTTAATTAAGGCGTGTTTTACATTTTTCAAATATGGGGAGTTTTTATTTCTAAATTTGGTTTTTGAGAAACGCCCTTGTGCAGGGCGTGTTTTTGAGAAACGCCCTATGCGTAGGTCGTCAATTCGTAAATTGACGCCCTGACCTAAGGCGTGTTTCATCTTCTGGCTTCGCAGCCCTTTCCCCAGAGAGTCCTTGCTTCGTTAGATACCTGCTTGGTTTGGGCTCTTGCCCATTCTTATCATTTCCCTCTTGGGACTCTTCCATGTTTATCTCTTCCTCAACCTATTTAATAGAGCCATTGGCTCTGTTAATGAGGTTCGGAGGTCCTTCTTCTTTCTTCCTTCCCCCCGTTTTGTTCTCCTTCTTCTTCTGCTTATTTGTTTTGTTCCTTTTTTCTTCTTTTTCTTCTTCTCACGCAGGTCACTGTCGGCTGAAGGAGGGGCTTCTATGCTTCATTCTTCATCCTCTTGAAGTCTTCTCCCCATCGAGAACCCAAGCCGAGGAGCAAACGATCAGATTTTCTTCTTATCACCCTCATCTCTTTGCTTTTGTTTTATCATCATCGGTTTGTTCATATGTTCATGTTACATGCATCATGTTCATGTTCATATTGATTTTTCATACTCAATCACATTGAGATCTCCCCATAAGTGCAACACTTGCACTCTTTCCCCATTATATTTTACATGCATTCATATCTCCCACACCCTCATTGCATAGGGGTTTAAGGGCAATCCCCTTAAGGTGTGTTCTTCACCATGATGTCATGCTCATCTTTATTTAGGATTTGATGCTACACACCATGTTCTAATGTATATCTTTATTGGTGTTGTTGTCTTTCTTACAAGGATAATTGATTGAAGACTCTCTTCGTCGGCCGGCCGATCTTGAAGAGAAAAGGAGTACTCACATCCCCCGCATCTTTTGAGGTATTTTGCGATCATCTCCCCATATCAATCTCCTCTTTGAGACCCTCGTGTCTCTGGCGATCACAACCTCCACATTAGCACCTCGTGCTATTTTATTGCTTTCATCATATCTATTGCTCTTTATATTTAAGTGTGGATTTTAAATAGATCTACACGGTTAAGCTAAGTCTTTCCTTTAGTTCAGCAATTTCACAAATAAGCTCTTGATTCTCCTTTTTGTGTAAACCAATTTGTTTCATAAGAGTTTATTTTTCAGATTTCAAATGATCTAAATCTGAACTAACAGAATCAAAATCTTTTAATTGTCTTCTGAATATGTCATTTTCTGTCTTCAGAATTTCTATGTCCTCACCTCCAGAATTAACATTCACATGATCATTCAACTTCTTTTTCAGAGATTTATTTCATTTTTTCACTTTTACGAAAGAATCAAGCAAATCACCGTATGCTTCAATCCAATCATCCATATCATAATTTTCAAATTTAGAAGATACATCATCTTCATCTTTTTCTTCATTTTCTTCTTGCTGTCCATCAACGTCCACCATCATACATGTGTTGTGGTTCTTGGTAAGCTTCAGTTTCTCTAGAATCTCCTTGGCGGACTTGCAAGAAGAAACACATGAGATTAAAGCTCTGTCAAGTGATGCTTTCATTAAGTCTAATGCTCTAGAGTTGACAGAATCCTTCAATCTATCCCTATCAGTCCATTTAGATATATCCCTTGATAATTTATGAGGACCGTGAGTTATCACCTTCCAAAGGTCAGGATCAGTTATCCTTACATACCGATGTAATTTTTTCAGCCATAGATCAAAGTCATCACCTCTGAATATTGGGGGATTAGCCATCGAGAGATGATAAATGCACAGTAAGCAGATGAGCAAATCAAGCTACTAAACCAGTGAAACAAAACACCGAGCACAAGAGACCCACTCTGAAAAGCACCACAAAAGATGCAGGATCTGCTGCGGATCGTTGGATCCAATGCACAGCAACCTGCTCTGATACCAAATGTTAGGTGCGGATAATGAGACAGATGCAGATCCAGATGGGGGGTGAATGGATCTTCTAATGATTTTTTTTGCCAATTTAAAAACCGTATGAGATGATGATCAGAAATTCGATGGACAATTGCTCAAACATCAAAGATGCATGCCCCATCAATCACTAGAACATGGACAACCCATAAGATCACGGTCCTAGCATGCATCTAGCGAGATCAATCAACCAGACAAACCACTGCACAAGGGATTTTAGGTGGTTCGGTCCGCAGACCTACGTCCACCCCTCACTCCAAACCGGAGTGAGGCTTCCACTAGCAAAGGCTAGAAACCGCAGACTCAGTCTGCAAACAAATGCTGCCTAACAGCTTGACCAGGGGAACAACCTCCCCTCTTCCTCTAACCCGGAGGGCAACCCTAGTGACACACAATCACTAGAAACCAGAGACAAACGTCTCTCTTCCTCCAGACCAGGAGGGAACCCACTAGTGACTACCCGTCACTAGCAACCGGAGACCCAAGTCTCCCTTCCTCTGAAACCCAGAGGGAACCACAAGTGACACATAGTCACTTGCAAACCAGAGGTCACGGACCTCTCTTCCTCCACACTAGAGGGAACCACTGATGACACACAGTCACCAGCAAACCGGAGAACTAATCTCCCTTCTCCTGAGACCACAGGAGGAACCCGACCTCAAACCAGAGAATCGGAAGAACAAACGTGATCAGTTAAAAAGAAAAACAATAAATGATAAAGACACAGCGACTGAAAGCTGAAAAATGAAATGCATAATGTAGCTCTCGCAGGAGCAAACTGGATTGGATCTGACCCAAAGTCCAGTGAAGACAATGAAGCTTCTCTTCTTCTTCACGAGCTCTCTATCTCTCTCTCTATCTCTCTTCTTCTCTGCTGCACTTCTCTTCTTCTCTCGATCTCTGCTCTCAAAGGATCTCTCTCTCTTTCTTCTTCTTCTTCTCTCTTTCTGCTTCTGTCTACTTCTTCGACCACTCTCTGCTCTCTGCACGATCAGTCTTCTTCTGAGGAAGAAGCTTCACATTTATAGCAGCAGCAACTAGGGTGTGTGCAGGGCTTGTGCCCTCTTTGTCCTCGGATCACGTGCCAGGTGCCAACCTCGGATCACGTGCCCAGACATCTTTCTTCTCGAAGGATATACCTGTCAAACAGTCATAAGAAAATATTAGAGAGATGTACAGACTTGCAGGGTAACTCAAGACCGCCGTGTGCAGACTTAGTATGAAAGATGAATATGCGATAGAATGTATAGACTTAGAAATAAAGAATGTACAGACTTTATCTTGAAGGAGATGCACATATGCACTGAAGTGTGTACAGACTTCACTGAAGAATGTTCAGACTTTAACCACTGAAGTGTGTACAGACTTTAACCACTGAAGTGTGTACAGACTTTACTGAAGAATGTTCAGACTTTAAGTATGAATCCTTGGACAAGCCTTCAACGAGTGTGGAGACTCTCTGTGCACCATTGTGCAGAGTTACTAAAAAGATGTATGAGCATAGCAACACACAATGTGCAGACTTCGTGCAATGCATGAAGCAATGTATAGACTTAGAGTGAAGGAGTGCACAGATGTAGATAGGAAGGTATATACATTACAAATGGATGCACTGACATGCCAAATGAATGTACAGACTCTGCATACAACAATGTGTAGACTTAGTGTTTGTGTGCAAAATAGACTTAGTGTGTGATGTGCAGACTTGCTATGTGTCATGTGTGCAGACTCTGCATGCAAGATAATTTAATGCAATATGCATATAGTAAAGTGTGCACAACAAACATAAATGATCAGGCATGCAAGGTATGTACAGGATGAATGCTCAGGCATGCTGTCAAGGGATGTACAGACCTTTTATACCCGCAACAAGACAGTGTATAGACTGTTATCATGATGCACAAACATATCAGCAGAGTGTGTAGACATTGAATGCACGATAACGAGTGTATAGACATGCTAAGTCATCAAGCTACATGCAGACAACAAACTCTGTACATACTTCACTTGTGCCTGAAACATAACAATGTACAGACTTGGTCTTGCGACCACAGGCTGTACAGACTTTGACTCAAATATGCATAGAGACGCTAAGTGAGATGGTGGATATACAGACTTGCTGTGTGTAATGCATGCGATGTATAGACTTGATAGCATGAGACGCTGAGTGAGACTGACCGATGTACAAACTTTGAAAGACGATGCATGCACAAGCCAACGATTTACAGACTTTGCCAATGTATAGACTTTATACATGAAGCAAGGCAATGTATGGACTTCGAACGTGTGTAATGCAGTGATGTATAGACTTAGCATGAGACGCTAAGTGAGACGATGCACAATGTATAGACTTAGCATGATGCACACACATAGACTGTACTGACTTCTATGAATGTAAAGACTTTGTGCAGACTGACTTCGATGAATGTGTAGACTTGCTGAGACGCAACATGAGACGATGCACACGAACAGACTTCAATGTGTAGACGTGTGACAATGTGCAGACTTGCTAGTGCATGATGTGCAAACGTTGCAATGTATAGACTATATGGCGTGCAATGCAGCAAGGCAGCAAGGCAATGTATAGACTTGTGTGTGTGCATGCTGCAATGTAATGGAGTGTATAGACTTTATATGCATGAATGCACCATGTATAGACTTGCCAAAGGGGTGATGCATGAACGGCACAATGCACAGACTATGCGTATACATGTATGGACTTTGTATGCAATGCATGAGCCAATGTATGGACTTGCTAGTTATGCCTGCACAGACTTAACCACTCGAACCTACAGTGGAATGTATAGACTTATGTGTGCGTGCATGCTACAATGTAATGTATAGACTTGATGCACAATGCAATAAGACTCTGTACAGACTTGGAGTAATGCATGCAGCAGGCGACAATGTATAGACTTGCTGGAGAGAACGATGTACAGACTTGCTCTTGCGAACACAGGCTGTACAAACTTTGAATGAAGCAATGTATAGACTTGATATTTGATAAAATGCTATGCTGTATGAACTGTATGTATGCACTAATGCAAGATAACACATTCATATGCCCAAAGCAGAACTGTCATTCAGACACAGATGATCATGATATGCAATGCTGACTCATAGTGTTTGCTATCATCAAAATCGCAGGGGCACAACACCCATGGCGGGGTATGTTTCTGCTTCAAAAGCCCCTAAACCAGGGTGTATTCTTTTGCTCTTTATGCCCTTAGGTCGGGGTGGGCTCTGCTGCTTCTTATGCCCCCATGGCGGGGTACATTTCTTCGTTAAATGTCCTTAAATCGGGGTGTAACTTTTACTTTATGTGCCCCCGAGTCGGGGTGGATTCTCTTCATGGGCCCCCATGCCGGGGGTATATTCTTTATGGCTTCTATGCCCCCAGGTGGGGTGTTACTTCTTATTTTCATGCCCCCCTCCCATGCGGGGTGTGTTTCTTCTTCAAATGCCCCCGGAACAGGGTGCAGCTTCTTGCTTTCATGCCCCCCGTGCGGGGTGTGTTTCTTTTGCTTCATACGCCCCCGTGGCGGGGTACATTTCTTCTTCAAATGCCCCTAAGCCGGGGTGCAACTCTGTTTCTTCTTATGCCCCCAGGTCGGGGTAGATTCTTCTCACGTGCCCCCCGAGTCGGGGTGTATTATCTTCATGTGCCCCCAGGAGCGGGGTGTATTCTTTCTTGCCTCTTATGCCCCATGGCGGGGTACATATCTTCTTCTTATCCCCCATGGAGGGGTATATGCATGCTCTCTTCGGGAGTGGTGGCCGTGCTTGGCCTCATCGCTATAAAAGCATCCCCCACAACGGGCAGGAATTCATCAAGCTACAGTTTCGGCTTGTTGGATCTTCTAACAACCACTCAAGAGACCGTCTTGTGCCGGATAGAGGCAGTAGGAAGGTGGAACGGACCGGGGCATTGCACCCCAGACTTGGACCCTCCCAGAGTCGGGCAGGGCGCCGACCTTCTTCTTGTCCTTTTGATCGGCGATGCTTGCCAACTTTTATTTTTGTCCTTTCTTTTCTTCTCTTCTTCCTTTTTTGTGTAATAGACCAAGATGGGTGTGCAGGAGAGCGCTCACCCCCTCAGAGAGGGGATGAGTGGTTCGCTCCACCGCGTCAATCCCACAGTGGTAATCTTTGTTCAGCACGGGTGTCGACGGATATGGCCGTACAACCCTCTCTCGCCAATTCTCTCTCTTCTCTTTTTTTTTGCTTGTTTCTTTTTCCTCCTTTTTCTTCCTCTTAGGGACGGGGGAATGACTTCCCCTCCCTTCTTCTTTCTTTTTTTTTCTCTAGCGGCCTTCATGATTCCTGGAAGCTGCTTGTGCCTCGGAGTAGCGTCCTTGAGGCCACAAAGATAATTTCGCCTAGTCTGGCTTTCCTCCGCATAGGGCTGGCGGAGACAGCACCTACAATTCATCAAAAAAGGCAAACATCATTTATTTAGAGGCCATGAGGCCCCGAATCCCGGCGAAGAGATGAAGGGTGGTAACTCGGTCCCACCGGGCATGCAAGACTTGTGGACGCACTTTTTATTAAATCGTTGTTTTATTGTTTATCGGGTTCGTTTATTGGTTTATTAAGTGCGTGGGCGTGCCAGTCACAAAGTGACGATTTATTCGGGCTTTGTAGAAACCCTTGGTGCGCGCACTTTTTATTAAATCGTTGTGTTAGCCTAGGTGGGCCTTTGTTTGTGCTAGCCTGGTTGGGCTTTGTTCCTCCCCTGATCTATCGCCCCATTTGTCTCTATAAGTTTGGGTGCATGTCCCTCCTCCCCTCTCCCCTTTTGTACTGTCATTTTCTATTTTGATTAATGAAAATGCTTGTCTGGTGGTCGGGGTGGAACGTTCATCCCCTTCTGCAATGAAGGGATTAAGGGAATACCTCGTCTCCCCCTTGCAAGTATTACCTTTTAATTAAAAAAATTGTGTAGTTCGGGTCGGGACCAAAACCCACCGCGCCATAAAGGTCACGACATCATTTACATCCCCTCAGAGAGGGGAACACCCTTGATTAATCGCCGGGAATAAGGACCTCATGGCCTAAAGAATCATATCGGGAGAAACGAGACAATAGCGATCTTGAATCAGCCGGAAAGCCATATGTCTAGGGAAACAAGCGTTTGAAACATGTCGGTCACTCAGGGGGACCATTTTAATATTCGGACGAGTGTCCGATTTCAGAATCTCGTAATCGTCACGAGAAAGTCGGAGCATATGTATGCCAGGGCACGGCAAATTTATTGTTCAGAGGGATGAGAAACATTCGGTTAAATCCCGGTTAGAATCGTCGAAAAAGCTGGAGCATATGTATGCATGGATATGGCAAAATTTATTATTTAGAGGGGTGAGAAACATTCGGTTAAATCCCAGTTAGAATCGTCGAAAAAGCTGGAGCATATGTATGTCGGGGTATGGCAAAATTTATTGTTCAGAGGGGTGAGAAACATTCGGTCAAGTCCCGTTTAGAGTCATCAGAAATCCGTAAGTTTATTGGCCCAGTGCAATGTCAGATCCCGGCCATATTAGGGTGGTTCCCAAAGCCCGAGTCCGACCTAGAAGGGCAGCATTAATATTCCCTTTACATCGGGTCTCAAGGAGAAACGAGGCTGCGGAGCAGATCTCAGCATTTTTTATTACTGTTTGAAAATTTTATTATTATTTTGTTATTTTTATATATTTTTTTGAGGTGAGTCTGTTATCATTATTGCTTATTTTATTTTTTATTATTTATTTTTATTATTTATTTATTTATTTATTGAGTTTATTGTCATTATTATTCATTGTCATCATCATTTATTTATTAATGTTATTTGTTTATTTTTTTTGGTTCATTGATTCTTCTCTTATTGCCTATGTGTTGTGAATTCTGTCTTTTGTTTCTTTTGTTATATTTATTATTTTTTATTATCATTATTATTATTCCCTCTTTTTCCTTCATATCACTATTATTATTATTATCATGTGAATTTTCATTGTCGTTATTATATTCCCTTTTCTCTCTTTTTTTATAATGTAGCGTTTTAGGTGGAGGTTTTAGGGAGTGTGCCGGGTAAGGGGCTAGAAAGTGTACCGCTAGAGGGGGGGGGGGGTAAGAGTGCACCGGATAAGGCACCGGTGAGTGTACCGGGTGGAGGTGGGTACGAGTGTGCCGCTGGAAGCGGACCCAGAGCGTGCTGGGCTAAGATGGACTGAAGTGTGCCGGGATGGCGGAGGCTGGAGTGCGCCGGGCTGGAGAGGCTAGTAGTGTGCCGGGCTGGGATTGAGCTGGAGGTGTATCGGGCCAAGGCTTGTTCAGGGGAGGCTCATGCATGTGAGGGGTTTTCTTTTATTCATGAAATGTAGGTGTAGGATTTTTTTTATTTGGCTTTCTTTTATTCATGCAGATCGTGTTCATGGTTATGTTCGGCAGCTCGTCATAAAGATGCAAGTGTTCAGTTATTCGGGATCCCTGGGGTTTCTTCGTTATTTCGGCAAAGCCGTTGAATTAGTGTTTATTCTGTTCATTTGTTGTTTCTTTGTGCATTATTACTTTTCTTTTATTATTGTTGTTATTATGTTAATTCTGACAAAAATTCGGCAGCATCTCCCCTTGACCCGGATGGTAAGGGGGGGGGGGGGGGGTAAAGGGGAGCACACCCACAAGGAGTGGCGTGACCCAACAACTCGAGGTGTGCGCCAAGACAGTAACACCTCAAGGAAACTTCGGAAAACACGGAAGTCAGCGAGCGGGAAAACATCGGGCTAAAAATAAGCTAAGGGTACACCGGATAGAGAGGCTAGTTGGGTGCACCGGGTGGAGGTGGCCCAAGGGGTATTTGGAGTGAAGTGTGCCGGGCAGGGCACGTTGGAGTGTGCCGGCAGGGGCAAGGTCGAGGGCGTGCCGGGCTAGGATAGGCTGGGTGTGCCGGGCAGGCAGGCCAATGGTGTGTCAGGCAGAACGTGGGCGGGGGTGTGCCGGGCAAAGGCCAGAAGACTGGAGAGGTGTACCGGGCGAGGCAGGTTGACCGTGCCGGTGGGAGGCCTGGGTAGAGTGCACCGGGCAGGAAAACTTGGCGGGTGCACCGATGGAGGGTGCTGGGCAGTCCGCCGGTGGAGGGGAGGTGTCAATACACTGGGCTAAGTCTAGGCGAGGGATACACTAGCTAGGAGGGGAGATCTAGGGGTGATGAATGGAAGTAACAAGCTCGAGTTGCTAAAGGGGAAAACGGTGTCCGAGGGGGAGCTTCTCCATCAAACCAGATGAGAAATTTGGGAATCAAACCCACAAGAGAGAGAGCACAGAGGATGAAGAATGCTAACTTCTTTCCCCTCCACAAGGTATAAAAGAATCGATGAAGCACAGATGAAAAACACCGGTGGAAGTGGAGAGGTAAGAGACACAGACACAAATCCATGAACACCTAAAGAGGAAAACTTTTTATTCTTGTAAAAAGGAAAGAGCAGCCCAGAGGGCTAATATATTACAAGAAAGTAAATAAAGAACAGAGGGGACAAGATACAACGAGGGGGAAGGGGGGACGGAGCACTAGCTCCTCTCTTACTCACCCCTCCTCTCTTCTTATCTTCTTCTTCTCTTCACACAGACGGTGGTGGGTGGAGCAACAACCTTCCTCTCTTCTTCTCTTCTTCTTCTTCTTCTCTTCCTCTCTTCTTCATTCTACCTCTGTGGAGAGCACGCCAGCCAGAGTCCTCTGTTCTCTTCTTCTTCAGCATGGTTTTTTATATCTTGGCAACCGTTGACGGAGGCCTCATGATGACGCTCCCATCCGAGGTTGACTCCGGTCCCATCCTCGTCAGGTGGAGGCTTGCATGCTCGAACCAGAGGGTGACACTACGGCAGGGTGCTAGATGGCTCCGAGGTGGCCAAGCTGCGCGCCAAGGATCCCACGTAGTGACCTGTTGAGTCCCGAAAGAATTTTAATTGGCCAATCAATTCACCCCTCCCCTCTTGATTGCCACCTTTCGGGACTCAACAATTGATATCAGAGTTTTGGTCTCTGTTTCACTCGACCACACGGTCGTAGAGTAGATCCCTTATTATGGCAAACAAGGGGATTATGCACGAAGGGCATTCGATCCAAAGACCCCCGTTCTTTGATGGATCAAACTACCTTTATTGGAAAAATAGAATGTATGTTTTTCTACGAGCCCAAGACTATGACGTGTGACGCGTCATTAGCAAGGGTCCGTACACTCTGTCTCAAAATGAGGATGAGTGGGATGATGGGGATATAAAGAAGTGTTTAGCAAACTTTAAAGCCATGAATATAATACGGTGTGCCATTCATCCTAATGAATACTCACGTATTTCCATGTGTTCTTCTGCGCAGGAGATGTGGAACAAGCTGCGGTTGATCTATGAAGGAACATCGGAAGTAAAAGAAACCAAGGCGAATCTGTTAGTCAGTGATTATGAGTTATTTATGATGAAACCAGAGGAGTCCAGTTCTGATATGTTTGCTAGATTGACGAAAATCACGAATGGATTAAAGGGTCTTGGTAAAGAGTATTCTGACAAGGATCTCGTCAGAAAGGTACTGAGATCCTTATCATCACAATGGCACACAAAGGCCACTGTAATCGAGGACTCAAAGGATCTCAACACTTTAAAATTGGATGAGCTAATTGGCTCCTTGATGACTTACGAAATCAACATCAAGAGGAGCGAGGAGGACCACAAAAAGAAGAAGGTAGTCACACCTTTGGCCCTAAAAGTGAATCCACAAGATTCAGAGGGCAGTGACAATGATTCAGCCGACAACACTGAAGATGAAGAGCTGGTTGCCATGATCACAAGAAGAGCAAGAAGATTCGTCAAAGGAACAAGAAAGTTCGGTGGCCAATTCAGAAAAGGACCAAGGAAGCAAGGTCTTAACAAAGGTGAAAGTAGCAAGAAGTTATTTGCTACGAATGCAAAAAACCCGGCCATATGCGGGGTGAGTGCCCCGATTTGATGAGAAAGTTCAAGAAAGGAAAATTCAAGAAGCCCAAGGCCATGGTGGCCACTTGGAGCGCTGAAGATGAGGAAGAGTCCGGGAATGAAGATGGACTAGATGAGCTGGTCCAGAACCTATGCTTCGTGGCCAGTGACGACGATGGAAATGAGGTAGATTCTGAAACTGAAACTCTTACTTGTGAACAATGGCAAATTGCATATGAGTCGTTATATGAAAAATGTAAAAAATTCAGATCGGAAAACATACATTTGAAAAAGAAAATTGAACATCTTGTGCATGCTGAAAACTCATGTGAAAATTGCCATGTGTTGAAATCTGAAACTGAGAAATTGACAAATGAGAATGAAACTCTTGTGTCCAAGAATGAATTGCTTGAAGAAGAGATTTCATGCATGAGAGAGGAGCAATCCACACTAAGTAAAATGCATGATGCTTTGAAAAATAATCTGGAGCAAGAAAAGCTTGAAGGCATGGCATGCAATCAAGCAAAAGAAAAGGCCGAAAATCAAGTTCATTCACTAAAGCATGAAGTCAATGAGTTGAGGGATGTCATTGCCATTCTTGAAAAAGGAAAAACATTACAATCTGAAACACATTCAACTCATGTGTCTCCCAGAAGTTTATCTCCATCCTCGTCAAAAACACATGTGCATAATTCATCCTTGAATGTAGGAAGGAGAAGAAACAGGGATAGAACCATTACATGCTTTTATTGTGGAAGGTTAGTCCATGACATGTATGATTGCAGAATTCTGAAATTTGATGGTGAAAGCTTTGCTAGAATGAGAAAGAGATCATACACATCTCATGTCTCTAACCATCGTGGACCCAAGCTTGCTTGGGTACCAAAATCCGCATAAGTATTTGTGTTGTGCTTGCAGGTCTGCTTGAGAGTCCAAAGGAATAGATGGTATTTGGACGGCGGATGCTCTCGGCACATGACGGGAAACAAGGATTTGTTTGTGGACCTGCATGAAAAGGATGGTGGGACAGTGGCATTTGGTGGTAAGGATAAAGGCAAAATTGTCGGAGAAGGTAAGATCGGAAAGAATCAAAATCATGCAATTGAGAATGTCTTGCTAGTGAAAGGGGTGCATCATAGTCTTCTAAGTATAAGCCAATTGTGTGACAAAGGATGCAACGCGATTTTTGATTCTAACCACTGTACTGTTGTGAATAAAAGTACTCATGAGATAAAGTTCATTGGTTTTAGGCATAACAATGTATATATGATTGATTTGGATGAACCATCTCATAAAAATCTATGTTTGGTTGCAAGGAATAATGATGATGTTTGGCTTTGGCATCGCCGACTTGGGCATGCTAGTTTCAATATTTTGCTAAAACTCTCTCGAAATGATTTGTTAGTTGGATTGCCTAAGCTGAAGGTTACCGATGAAGGAGTCTGTGGGGCGTGCAGCATGGGTAAGCAAACAAGGACATCATTCAAGTGCAAGAATGATGTAACTACATCAAGGCCCCTTGAATTAATCCACATTGATCTTTTTGGACCAAGCAGAACACATAGCTTGGGTGGTAAACTTTATGGTTTTGTAATTGTGGATGATTTCTCAAGATTCTGTTGGGCATATTTCCTTACTCATAAAAATGATGCCCTGATAGAGTTTGAAGCATTTTACAGGGCAATTCAAAATGAAAAGGGGTGCTGCATTAAAGCCGTGCGGAGCGATCATGGTAGGGAATTTGATAATAATGAGTTCAGCAAATTTTATAGGGCTCATGGCTATATGCACAACTTCTCCGCACCAAGAACCCCTGAATAGAATGGAGTTGTTGAAAGGAAGAACAAGACACTGATTGAGATGGCAAGAACCATGCTAAATGAGAACAACTTGCCGAGGTACTTTTGGGCTGAAGCAGTGAACACTGCCTGCTACATAGTCAACCGTGCCATGGTAAGACCATTGTTAAAGAAAACCCCCTATGAGCTGTACCGAGGTAAGAAGCCAAACATATCTTATTTTAGACCTTTTGGGTCTATTTGCTACATTCACAACAATGGTAAAGTAGACCTGGCAAAATTTGATCCCAAAAGTGATAAAGGTATATTTCTTGGGTACTCTCTTAGCTCAAGTGCCTATCGAGTGTATAACATGAGAACTCTTGTAGTTGAGGAAAGCCCCCATGTTATTGTTGATGAATCATCTTCCAAAAGAACTAATGAAAAATCTGTTTTGCAGGATGAAGAGTTAGATGTTGGTGATACCGGGAAGATGGAAGAAAAAACTAAGAAACAAGAAGTAGAAGAACCTCAAGAAGATGATGCAAATCAGGAAGATCAACCTGAACAGTAGCTACCAAGGCAATGGACATTTGCAAAGGACCATCTGTCGGAAAATGTGGTGGGCAATGTAGATGAAGGAATACGGACACGAGCCTCCTTTAGGGAAGTTGAAAATATGGATTACATAGCCTTACTTTCCCAGTTTGAACCTCACTCCTTAGAAGAGGCCTTGCAAGATGAGTCATGGATCATGGCTATGCAAGAAGAATTACACCAGTTCCAAAGGAACAAAGTGTGGTTCCTTGTGCCATATCCTAGAAATCACTCAGTGATCGGAACAAAGTGAGTTTTTCGCAACAAAACAAACGATCAAGAGTGGTAACTAGGAACAAGGCCAGGCTTGTAGCCAAAGACTACAACCAAGAGCTAGGGATTGACTTTGATGAGTCTTTTGCTCCTGTAGCAAGACTCGAGGCAGTGAGGATTTTATTAGCATATGCATGCTGTAATAACATAAAATTGTTTCAAATGGATGTTAAGAGTGCATTTCTGAATGACTATATCCAGGAGGACGTATATGTGGAGCAACCACCGGGGTTTGAAGATACGGAGCATCCAGACCATGTGTACAAGCTGGACAAAGCCCTCTATGGTCTGAAACAAGCACCCCGAGCATGGTATGAACGGTTAAGTGATTTCCTTATTCAAAATGGATTCAAACGAGGTAATGTTGATCAAACTCTCTTTACACAATTGAATGGTAAGGAAATTCTAATCGTTCAAGTGTATGTAGATGATATCATTTTTGGCTCCACTAAGGACGCTCTTAGTAAAGACTTTGCTGAATTGATGCAAAGTGAGTTTGAAATGAGTCTTGATGCGCACCGACTAGTGTCGTTAAGAAAGCCGTGCCACAATTTTAAAATATTCACACTCACTCACTTTAAAAGATTAAAAAATCAAATTATATAGTGGTAAGCGGAGTCGATCCCACGAGGAGGAAAAATCCTTATTTTATCAAGTTGGAAAAAACACCTTATGCTTTGAAAATCGAATTTTGAGTGAGATTAATCTAAGGAAAGACAAATTGCATGAAAACTATTTAAAGAACATGAGAGGGTTTAAGAAGAGAAATTAGAGGAGATAGAGAGAGAAACACAATTTCACAAATGATGAATTTCATTAAGATGATAGTGGAAAGTCACACTAGAAAAATAAGAATTACAACATGGGAACATCAAAAAGAAAAGATAAGAAAATATAGCCAATGCATGAAGAATAACGCCGCCTCCTTGCCAAGCCTTGGATGAAGATCGCCTCGCCTTGGATGCCGACGCCATGAGAAGATTAATAGATGAAGATCCGCCTTGGGATATGAGAGGAAAATAGAGGAAGAAAGAAATAGATGGAGGAAATTTGAAAACAATGCAAAAGGGTGTGTGTGTGTTGGTGTGTTTTGAGAAGAAACAGTGAAAAATTAGATTGAAAACAGAGGGTGATTTGGAGGAAGAATAACTTTAAAATCAGAAGAAATTAGGAAAAGTGGAAAACATAAAAGTTGTAGAGATCGAGAAGATGAAGAAGATTGATGAAGACTTCAGAGTTTAAAAATGAGAGGAAGATGGAGAAAACTGAGGATGAACAGGAGGTGGTCGCGGATGAATAGTGCAGAATTCTAAAAATCTGAACTTTAGAAAATTGACTATAGCTTTAAAACGGTGAGGAATGAGAAGATGCGGTAGAAGAAGAAGTTGAAGAACTTTCAAAAACGCACAACTTTTATGAAGATAGCAGAAAGAGATGAGGATCAGAAGAGGGAGAAAAATGATGAAGAACAGAAAGTATGAAAATCGGGTGAACAGTAAAAATCGTAGATAGAGCTTTGAAAAACTAATTATAGCATAAAAACGAGAAAGAATTAGGAGAAGAGGAAGAAGAAGAAGTTGGAGAAGACTTAAAAATGAAGAACTTTGATGAAGAACTTAACTGCAAAAGATGAAAAGAAAGGCTTCGAAATTAAACCCTAAGGCAGATCTCCAAACTGTCCTCTCCGTAACCCTGCGACCATGGCATCCTTTTATAGGGTTTTTGGTCTCTTACGATCGTGGACTTCCCAAATCCAATTAAAAGTAAATTTCCAGCAATGCAACTTGATCTATTTAGACTCCTTTCCATCCTTGGAGTCCTCCTTTCCTTGAATATGACTTGGATAAGCTTGAAAATTAGAAGGAGACTTCGATCGGGAAACTGCAGTTGCCATATCTGGTTGAACTTGAAATAGTGACTTCATCTGGGGCGTTCTTTCTTTAAATGACGCCTTAATCTAGGGCGTCCTTTCTTGAAGTAGCGACTGCATCTCGGGCGTCAGTTTCTTATTTCCTTATTTTGCTATTTCCATATTTTTCGTAAAATAGGAATTGACGACCTTCGCTTTGGGCGTCCTTTCAATGATTAGCGACCTCCTCTCGGGCGCTAATTCTTTTCTCTTTTTTTTTCTTTTTCCATTTTCTTTTATCAACTGAATTGACGCCCTTGGAGCTGTCGCTTCTTGCTGAAGACGCGCTCTTGCATCTGTCGTTATTTAAATAGCGCCTTGATCTATGTCGCTTTTTCCTGAAAATTAAAATACCAATCTATTTAATTCCAAAATAATTGTGCAAATATTTAAATATTTCTCACATGGTCTTTTAAGCTCAAAAAGATGATAAAATGCATGAAGACTCAAATAATGTGTGAGAATGTAATTAATGCTCATGTTGCACAAATATACTCAAATAATGCTCAAAGATGATGGATGTGATGTAAATTATGATATAAAATATAGCACTTATCACACCCCCCAACTTACTCATTGCTAGACCCTTAGCAATATAATTAAATTAAAATTAAGGACCAACAAGAATTCATAAAGATCATACTCTTATATCCAGCTCTCCCTTCATAGAATCAACCAAAGATTAGGAATCCAGAATCATTAATGCTCATATTAGCCTTAGATTGGAAATTAAAGCACATGACTTAAGAATACAAATCAAAGTTCAATAGCACTTGTGCATGTGTAATTCTAAATCTGCAGTTAAGATAATTGCATCCCCCATTTGTTATTCCAAGTAAGTACCTTTCAACCTTGCACCTCTCAGATCAGAGCATTTAAACGTACTTGCTTTTGTCTGCCTTTTTCTTTTGTCCCTTTGGAACTTTTTTTTTTCTTCATTTGCACAATCATAATGCTGCACTACCCTTCACTTTTTTGCGCGAACCTCAACATGTCTTAGGTGAAGCAGGCCCGGTTACTCAGATCAGGGGCATTTTTCATGGCGTGATCTTTCTATGCCTTTGCATTTTCTTTTCTTTTTTTTCTATAGAACTTGGCAGAAAGCTTTTTCTTGAAATAGATCTCATCCTCAAGAAATGCAGAGTATCAGATACAGTTCCCAAAATAACCGAGGGCTTATCTTATTTTGCTTCATCAGAGTGCATAGTGAATATTTTTTCTAATAGTGCGCATGAACTTTAAAGAGATTCTTATATCAATTTTCCATGGCTAGATCGAACTTAATTTTCCTTCAACCTTCTCCCTAGCCTTTTCTAATCCAGAATTACTTTCAATTCAAGCATGAAACAATAAAACTCAGTCGGGAATTTAATCTTTTTCATTTTCATGCAAATTGCAATAATTTCATGTAAAAACCCTACCAAATTGTATTACATGCAATGATGAAATTTTTCTCTGCCCCCCCAACTTAAATGACATTGTCCTCAATGACATGGAAAGTTGAAATGAAAGAACAATGTAATAATAAAATTTGCTGAGCAGGAAAGAGACAACCTGGTGTGCGAGGCAGAATCTCCTTTGGTGATAACTTCCTCTCCTTGGCTTGAATCTAATAACTAAAACACACTGAAACAAAAGCATCAAATAACAAAAATCTTGGGTTGCCTCCCAAAAGCGCTAAGTTTTCCGTCTTTAGCCAGACGCATGAAGGCTCACAAATAATTACTCCAAATCACACAAAGCAATTGATTCTTTTAACAGCTGCTCACTTTCCACGTAAGGTTTTAATCGTTGACCGTTGACAGTGAAAATGTGACCATTTTTAGGATCCAAAATCTTAACAGCACCATGGTCAAAAAGTTTAACAATAATGAACGGTCCATCCCATCTGGACTTTAGCTTACCGGGGAACAAACGCAGCCTTGCATTAAATAGCCAAACCTTTTGATTTTCTTGAAAACTCTTTCTGTGAATGTGTTTATCATGAAATGCTTTGGTTTTAACTTTGTAAATCTTCGCATTTTCATAGGCTTCGTTCCTTAATTCCTCCAGTTCATTAATTTGTAGAGCTCTTTGGGCACCAGCTTGATTAAGATCAAAATTAACTTGCTTAATGGCCCAATAAGCTCTATGTTCCAATTCTACGGGCAAGTGGCATACTTTACCAAAAATGAGACGGTAAGGGGACATGCCAATGGGAGTTTTGTATGCAGTTCTATAGGCCCACAATGCATCATCCAGTCTTTCAGACCAGTCTTTTCTATCCGGCCTAACAGTTTTATGCAAAATATTTTTAATCTCCCGGTTTGACACTTCAACCTGACCACTAGTTTGGGGATGATATGGGGTAGCAAGCTTGTGAGTGATACCATACTTACGAAGCAAAGCTCGGAATTGAAAATGAGTGAAATGAGAACCCCCATCACTAATCAGAGCTTTAGGACAACCAAACCTAGAAAAGATATTCTTCTTCACAAATTTCATAACCACCTTATGGTCATTTGTCCTAGTAGCAATGGCTTCAATCCATTTGGAAACATAATCGACTGCCACCAAGATATATTCATTACCAAATGAAGATGGAAACGGTCCCATGAAATCTATTCCCCAAACATCAAAAATTTCAACCACCAGAATGGGATTTAGCGGCATCATATCTCTCTTCGAATTATTGCCCACAGCTTGGCATCTCAAACATGATTTAGAAAATTCATAAGCATCCTTAAATAACGTTGGCCAATAAAATCCTCTTTGTAGCACCTTTGCCGCTGTCTTCTTTCCCGAGAAGTGTCCCCCACAAGCTAAATTATGACAAAAATTCAATACTGATTGTTGTTCTTCTTCAGGGACACATCTTCTAATGATCTGATCGGGACCCATATAAAATAGCTCAGGGTCCTCCCAGCAATAGTGTTTTACTTTAGAAAAGAAATGATCCTTCTCCTGCTTAGTCCACCCTCCCGGGATCTGACCTACCGCCAGGTAGTTAACAATGTTAGCATACCAAGGAGTTGAAGAATGAGAGAGGGAAAGAATCTGTTCATCGGAAAAAGAATAGGACATTGGAGTACTTTTAGGGACCACTATCCTGGATAAATGATTAGCAACTACATTGGCCAACGCCTTCTTGTCTCTAATTTCTAAATCAAACTCTTGTAATAATAGAATCCATCTAATGAGACGGGGCTTAGCATCCTTCTTGGAAAGTAAGTATTTTAAGGCAGAATGATCGGAGTAAACAATAACCTTAGCCCCTAAAAGATATGATCGAAATTTTTCTAGGGCAAACACAACAGCTAGCAGTTCCTTCTCCGTGGTGGTGTAATTCATCTGAGCCTCAGCAAGAGTGCGACTTGCATAATATATTACCACATGCTTTTTCTCTATCTTCTGACCTAAGACAGCTCCAACAGCATAGTCCGAGGCATCACACATTATCTCAAAAGGAAGCGACCAATCTGGAGATTGAAGAATCGGAGCTTGAGTAAGGGCCGCTTTCAAAGAATTAAAGGCCTGGAGACAAGAATCATCGAAATGAAATGGAGTATCTCTAGCAAGCAATTGTGTGAGGGGACGAGCAATCGTAGAGAAGTTGTGAATGAATCTTCTATAAAATCCAGCATGGCCAAGAAAGGATCTGATTTGCTTGACAGATATAGGGGGAGGAAGATTGGAAATCAAATCTACTTTGACTTTATCGACCTCTATTCCCCTTTTTGAAATCACATGACCTAAAACTATGCCTTCCCTCACCATAAAGTGGCTCTTCTCCCAACTTAACACAAGATTAGCATCAATGCACCTCTTCAAAACCTGAGTCAAATTTTCTAAGCACCCCTCAAAAGAATCGCCAAACACCGAAAAATCATCTATGAAAACTTCCAAAGTCTCCCCCACCATGTCAGAAAATATCGACATCATACATCTTTGAAAAGTAGCAGGGGCATTACACAGTCCAAACGGCATCCTTCTAAACGCAAACGTGCCATAGGGGCATGTAAAAGTGGTTTTTTCTTGATCCTCCATATAGATAGCAACTTGATTATATCCGGAATAGCCATCCAAAAAGTAAAAATATTTTGTCCAGCCAGCCTTTCTAGAATTTGATCAACAAACGGGAGTGGAAAATGATCTTTCTTTGTTACTGAATTTAATTTCCTGTAATCAATACAAACCCTCCATCCCGTCTGTAATCGCATGGGCACCTCTTCTCCTTTTTCATTTGTAACCACTGTCAGCCCCAACTTCTTAGGACCCACTTGTGTCGGGCTAACCCATTTGCTATCAGAAATAGGATAAATTATCCCAGCATCTAACCACTTAACAACTTCCTTCTTCACCACCTCTTTCATATTTGGATTCAGCCGACGTTGCATCTCTCTACTCGGCTTGGCATTGTCCTCTAAATAAATATAATGCATACATACATCTGGACTTATACCCTTCAAATCTGCCACAGACCATCCTATCGCCCCCCTATGCTCCTTAAGAATATCTAAAAGTTTAGATTCCTGAGCAGAGGTAAGATTAGAAGCAATGATAATAGGCAAGGTATGCTCTGGGCCTAGATAAGTATATTTCAATGAATCCGGTAGAGGCTTAAGTTCCAAAATGGGCGGCTGATCAAGAGATGGAAGAATAGGTTCAGCTTGAAGTGGAGGGAGTGGTTCAACTCTAGAATAGGGTGCATAAGAAAGAGGTGAATCTTGAAGCAAACTACCTTCTTCAATCACATCCTCATTCATATCCGCATTTTCTTCAATTATTTCATCAAAAATATCAATGACATTACATTCTCCCTCATGATCCGGGTATTGTGAAGCTTTAAAAACATTCAGTGAGACCTTCTCTCCTCCAAAGGTAATATCCATCATCCCTGTGGCACAATTAATATTGGCCTTCACCGTAGCCAAAAACGGGCGTCCCAAAATGATTGGTGTATGTTTTAACTCTTGGGATGAGGCCATATCCAAGATTAAAAAGTCCACTGGGAAATAGCATTCATGAATTTTCACTATCACATCCTCCAACAAACCCTTTGGTGTCTTAACAGACCGATCCGCCAGTTGAAGGATAATAGAAGTGGGCTTCAATTCCCCTAAATCAAATTGCTCATAAATGCAGGTGGGTAACAAATTAACACTAGCTCCAAGATCTAGCAAAGCTTTATCAAATGTCACCCCACCTATGTCACATGAAATTAATGGAGCTCCAGGGTCCTTCAACTTCTTTGGTAAAGAATTCATTAAAACAGCACTAACATCTTCAGATAGATGGATCTTCTGTGTTGCCGCCTTCGGCTCCCTTCTTGGTGTACAAAGCTCTTTTAAAAATTTGACATATGCCGGTACATGTTTAATAGCATCCAAGAGTGGAATATTAATATTGACTTGTTTAAATAATTCTAACATCTCTTCTTGTTGGACCGACTTCTTTTGAGCTTTTGGCTTTAATGCATCCAGAAAAGGGATCTTAGGAACATATCTTTGCAAACCTTCATCAACCTTGACCTTTCCTTTGTCCATTATCTTCTCTCCCCCATCCGGCTTCTTTTTCTCTTGAATAATTATCGGCTCTTCTTCCTCATTATCACTTTCCTCTCGGGCATCTTGGCCCGAACTACTACCTACATCCTTAGCCTGATATGGATCATTAAGAACTTTCCCGCTCCTAAGGGTAGAGATAGCTTTGGCATTCTCGAATTGAGGAACGATAGGAGGGGGTGGCTGAGGTTGATTGGGCTGATTTGGAGGGGGAAGAATAGGAGCTCTTTGCTGAAAACCCGGTGGTTGTTGATTGCGGGGATTAGCTATGGGTTGACTAGGTAGCTGCCCAACATCTCTCCTCATATTACTAGCCGCCAACTGACCTATTTGACCTTCTAACTTAGCAATTGATTGTTGCTGAGAGAGAATAAGTTGCTGAAGTTGGTCAAATTTATCCTCAAAATGAGGCTGAGGGGGTTGAGGAGGCGGTTGATAAGGAGCTTGAAATGGAGCTTGAGGTTGATAACGATGTGATGGAAATTGATTATATTGGCCCTGGAATGATGGAGCTTGTTGATATGGGGCCTGAGCATGATGGAACGATGATTGCTGAAATGGAACTTGTTGTTGATTATGTTGAAAAGAGGTTTGAAGATGTTGGTGAGACTGGTTCGGAACTTGAAAAGATTATTTAGGAATTGAGGGATTGACTTGAGTAGATGGTCCTTGTTGTGATTTCCAAGAAAAATTTGGGTGATTTCTCCAGCCCGGATTGTAAGTATTGGAATATGGATCATAATTAGGCTTGGAGATTCCCTGAGCAGCAAAGACTTGTTCTTGAATGAACGGGGGAAGTTGGGCCGCTGTAGGGCAATCAATGACAGCATGATTTGGGATAGAACATAGAGCACAAAGTTCTTGAAGGTTGGAATCTGAGAAAGATTGATTTTGTTGGATAGAAGGAAAAGAAGGTTCTTGTTTATTCATGGATAATAATTGATCAAGTTTTTGTGCTACCAAATCTACCTTCTCCATCCTTTGTGCCAACAAGTCCACTTTATTCAACTTTTGAGCAAGCGCATTAATATCCATCCTATTCTCCAACTCTCCTTGACTTTTGACTTCATATAGCCCACCCTTCTTAGCAGGTCCAATCATCCTTTCATAGGAGGAAAGTGAAGCATGACTAATAGAATTTTCACTTAACATCTCAAATAAATCATAAGCTTCATCCTCACTTTTAGTCATGAAAGCACCCCCACATGAGGCATCCACCATCTGTCTATAGTTTTCTGTTAATCCCTCATAAAAGGCTTGAATGATTTGCCATCTAGATAGGCCATGATGGGGACATTTTCTCAATAGATCTTTCAACCTGTCCCAAGCCTCATGAATTTGCTCCCCAGAATTTTGTGTAAATCCAGTGATGGCCCTTCTCATGGTATTAGTCCTACCAATGGGGTAGAATTTCTTCAAGAACTCTTTTTGCATCTCTCCCCATGTGTCAATTGTTCTACCCAAGGCTCCCAACCAATATTTAGCTTTATCCTTAAGGGAGAATGGAAAGAGAGTAAGCTTAAGGGCATCATCTGAGAAGTTTTGAATTTTGACAGTTGAACATATCTGGAGAAACTCATCGAGATGTTTATATGGATCTTCATTAGTATTGCCATAGAAGGATGGCAAGATCTGGATGGTACTAGATTTGATCTCATAATGAACCGCCTGGTTCTGAGGTGCTTGAACATAGAAGGATGGTTGATATTGGTTCGGTATGAAATAATCCTTCATTTGCTTGGGGGCTTGTTGAACTTGTTAGTTTTGATTTTGATTCTCCATGAGGTTAGGTTGGGGTTGTGGTCTAGATTGCACTAACCTTTCAATTTCACTAATGGGTCCTATCAACTGTGGGTGGAGGGATCTCCTACCTTGCATGCAATGCAAATGGCCCAAAAGGTAATGATGATTTTTTTTTAAATGCAATGAATCCCTATATGAATGAGTTATGCAAATGCAAGGATTAATGATATGAATGCAAGAATGATGATTTTTTTTTTAATTTTTTGGAAAACCTTCTAAGGGCACTCTAACTCCAAGGTGCTTCGTGGTACAACCTGTCCGGCGTCCGTGAGGGAATCCACGGGTACGGGGACTTATGGAGGTCTTAGAAATGGAATTTCAAGTCCAAAGAGACGGAATGCTCAATGGAGTGTCCTTCCAATCCAAGAGGGGTGTAAATATCCTAATGCCCTTAAGGAGGGGAAATAGATGAGAAGAGAATTTTTTTTCAAAAGATGTTGTAAATAAAGAATGAAAAATAAAAAGAGCAACTAAATGCACAAATGCATGAAAGTAATGCAACTAAGATGGAGATATGCTAGCATGATGAATTTTTTTGTTTATGTTTTCTGATTTTTATTTTATTTTTAGAGAATTTTTTAGATTTTTTTTCAATTTTCAAATAGAGATATGAATGAAATAGTCTATAAACTAAAAATACCACACACTATGTAAAACTACTGTAAAATAAAATCTAAAAGCATGTTTTTTTGTGTTTTCTGGATTTTTGACTTTTTGGAAATTTTTCAAAAATTTTCAGATTTTTTCGGAATTTTTCAGAAATTAGCAAAACATGAGCTTTACCTACGTTTCTGACCTTTCAGCGACGCTTGATTTTCTCAGATTTTTCTGAATTTCTACTTTCTGTGACAGATCTGGGATTTAGCGACGCTTCCTGTGACAGATTTTATTTCTTGGAATTTCAGGTCCGAATTTCTTTAGATTTTCTGATTTTTTTGATTTTTTCTTGCAAAATAAAATAGAAAAATAAGTAAAACTATATACAAATCAAACACAAGGAATTTCCCAACATAAAAATTAATTTCCTCCTCGGCAACGGCGCCAAAAATTGATGCGCACCGACTAGTGTCGTTAAGAAAGCCGTGCCACAATTTCAAAATATTCACACTCACTCACTTTAAAAGATTGAAAAATCAAATTATATAGTGGTAAGCGGAGTCGATCCCACAAGGAGGAAAAATCCTTATTTTATCAAGTTGGAAAAAACACCTTATGCTTTGAAAATCAAATTTTGAGTGAGATTAATCTAAGGAAAGACAAATTGCATGAAAACTATTTAAAGAACATGAGAGGGTTTAAGAAGAGAAATTAGAGGAGATAGAGAGAGAAACACAATTTCACAAATGATGAATTTCATTAAGATGATAGTGGAAAGTCACACTAGAAAAATAAGAATTACAACATGGGAACATCAAAAAGAAAAGATAAGAAAATATAGCCAATGCATGAAGAATAACGCCGCCTCCTTGCCAAGCCTTGGATGAAGATCGTCTCGCCTTGGATGCCGACGCCGTGAGAAGATTAATAGATGAAGATCCGCCTTGGGATATGAGAGGAAAATAGAGGAAGAAAGAAATAGATGGAGGAAATTTGAAAACAATGCAAAAGGGTGTGTGTGTGTTGGTGTGTTTTGAGAAGAAACAGTGAAAAACTAGATTGAAAACAGAGGGTGATTTGGAGGAAGAATAACTTTAAAATCAGAAGAATTAGGAAAAGTGGAAAACATAAAGTTGTAGAGATTGAGAAGATGAAGAAGATTGATGAAGACTTCAGAGTTTAAAACTGAGAGGAAGATGGAGAAAACTGAGGATGAACAGGAGGTGGTCGCGGATGAACAGTGCAGAATTCTAAAAATCTGAACTTTAGAAAATTGACTATAGCTTTAAAACGGTGAGGAATGGGAAGATGCGGTAGAAGAAGAAGTTGAAGAACTTTCAAAAACGCACAACTTTTGTGAAGACAGCAGAAAGAGATGAGGATCAGAAGAGGGAGAAAAATGATGAAGAACAGAAAGTATGAAAATCGGGTGAACAGTAAAAACCGTAGATAGAGCTTTGAAAAACTAATTATAGCATAAAAATGAGAAAGAATTAGGAGAAGAAAAAGAAGAAGAAGTTGGAGAAGACTTAAAAACGAAGAACTTTGATGAAGAACTTAACTGCAAAAGATGAAAAGAAAGGCTTCGAAATTAAACCCTAAGGCAGATCTCCAAACTGTCCTCTCCGTAACCCTGCGACCATGGCATCCTTTTATAGGGTTTTTGGTCTCTTACGATCGTGGACTTCCCAAATCCAATCAAAGTCAAGTTTTCAGCAATGCAACTTCACCAATTAGACTCTTTCCATCCTTGGAGTCCTCCTTTCCTTGAATATGACTTGGATAAGCTTGAAAATTGGAAGGAGACTTCGATCGGGAAACTGCAGTTGCCATATCTGGTTGAACTTGAAATAGCGACTTCATCTGGGGCGTTCTTTCTTTAAATGACGCCTTAATCTAGGGCGTCCTTTCTTGAAGTAGCGACTGCATCTCGGGCGTCAGTTTCTTATTTCCTTATTTTGCTATTTCCACATTTTTCGTAAAATAGGAATTGACGACCTTCGCTTTGGGCGTCCTTTCAATGATTAGCGACCTCCTCTCGGGCGCTAATTCTTTTCTCTTTTTTCTTTTTCCATTTTCTTTTATCAACTGAATTGATGCCCTTGGAGCTGTCGCTTCTTGCTGAAGACGCGCTCTTGCATCTGTCGTTATTTAAATAGCGCCTTGATCTAGGTCGCTTTTTCCTGAAAATTAAAATACCAATCTATTTAATTCCAAAATAATTATGCAAATATTTAAATATTTCTCACATGGTCTTTTAAGCTCAAAAAGATGATAAAATGCATGAAGACTCAAATAATGTGTGAGAATGTAATTAATGCTCATGTTGCACAAATATACTCAAATAATGCTCAAATATGATGGATGTGGTGTAAATTATGATATAAAATATAGCACTTATCAAGTCTTATGGGAGAACTAACATTTTTCTTGGGATTGCAGGTAACTCAGAATGCTGATGGTTTGTTCATAAACCAGAAGAAATATGCTATGGACATGCTAAAGAAATTCAATTTGACAACAACCAAACCTCAACCAACTCCCATGTCCAGATCATTGAAACTTGATCAAGATAACCAAGGTAAATCCGTCAACCAAACACTTTTCAGGAGCATGATAGGATCCTTGTTATATTTGACTGCCAGCAGGCCCGATATACAATTTGCAGTATGTTTGTGTGCTAGGTTTCAATTGAATCCTAAAGAGTCTCACATGTCGACCGTGAAGCGTATTTTTAGATACATTGCTGGTACTTGTAAATTGGGTTTGTGGTTTCCACGTACTTCAGTTCTTGATTTAATCGGTTATTTTGATGCTGATTACGCGGGTTGCAAAATAGATCGAAAGAGCACAAGTGGGTATTGCCAGTTCCTTAGAGGTTGCTTGGTTTCATGGGCCTCTAAGAAATAAAATTCCGTGGCATTATCAACTACCGAGGCTGAATATGTGGCCGCAGGTAGCTGTGTTGCCCAATTGCTCTGGATACAACAACAATTGATTGATTTTGGGATTACACTAGGAAACACAGCCATTCTTTGTGATAACACATCTGCAATAAATTTGTCAAAGAATCCAGTGCATCATTCTCGCACAAAGCATATTGAGGTTAGGCATCACTTTCTGCGTGATCATATTAGCAAGGGGGATGTTGAAATAAAATTTATTGATACAAATAATCAAATTGCCGATATCTTCACTAAACCTCTCAATGAAGACAAGTTCACTTCTTTTAGAAGAGAGTTAGGCATTTGTCATCTAGACAGTCAGTGAGTGTCTTGTTCTTGTTTAGTTTGCTTTATGCATTTGCATCTGCATTTCACCACTAGATTTTTAGTTTATGTAATCTTCTTGGATCATGCATATGCATCATGATTGTAATGTGTGTTGCATTTTGCATGCTTGTATGAGTAATCCAAATGCTTGTTGTGTGTGAATATATATACCTTATTGAAAAACCCAAACATTTTTAACCTCCCTTGATTTTCTATGACTATATATTCCTTGGATAATAATGCATTGCCACTAGAAGTTCGGGATGAATCATGTTCGGGAAATCTGTTATGGAGTTAGGCCCTATGTGATTTACTTTGGCTCAGAACTACCCCAAATTGACATTCCCACAAAATATCCCTTTTGCATTGATCAAATTATTCCTATAGTCATTTGGGGCTCAAGCTTTGCTCATTGGAATTCCACATCTCTGCTAAAACTTCTTTTTTCCTTGGATAACAGGAAGGTGTCGACACCTAAAGTTGACACCTAGCCCTGTGTGTTCTTTTTTTTTGGGCAGAACTGGGCAAAACAAGGTGTCGACACCTAGTGTCGACACCTGTCGGTCGTGACTTTTCGCGAACCCGTTCGCAAGGGTTTTAAACCCTTCTCGAACCCCTTGAACCCACTCCTCCTCACGCCCTAAGGCCCCTACGCAACTAGTGCTGCTCTCTTTCATCCCCAAATCCCTTTCTTGCTTAACCCTCCACACTTTCCAGCCCTAGAACACGGGGACACAACCGCAGCACCCGCGCCCTCTCCTTGGACGAGCATCCGCGGCCTCTCCTTCAACTGTTTGTTCCTTGGAGCGTGGATGATCTGTGGAGATTCCTCCCACCCACGGTAAGCGCTACATTGTTGCCCCAAATCAACTCCTCATCTCCTCCTTCGTCTACGCACAAGATTGTTTCCCCCATGGCACCCAAAAGACGTGCGCTGGGCAAGGAACCCGCTGAGGAATCCGGCCGAAAGAGGGAAGCTCGGGCTAAGCGCAAAGAGCATGAAGCCATTCTGGAGAATCCCACTCCTACACAGTTCAAAATGATGGATCGTAAGGTTCTCTGACCGTGAGTAGTTGATTTCAACGATCTTCACCAAGGACTCCCTGAGTTGCTCCCTTTGATAAAAAATCAACCGAACCTTCTTTCGTTTATGGCTGATCACTGGAAGATATATCATTCCCTTGTCCTTCAATATTATGGAAATATGTTTTTCAAGAACAACAAATACATGACAGTGGTGAATGGACAAATTCTTGGTATCTCTGAAGAACAGTTAGCTAATGCTTTTAAGATGCCTATTACTGGCGAACTTCATGGGGAGGCAATGATTGATGAAGATGTGGCATATGAACTCCTGACCGAGGATGAAATGCAAGATAGAACCGTCAGTGGCTTAAACACAAATCATTTTCCCCCATTACAGCGCAATCTCCATCATATGGTGACCACTATTTTGCTTCCAAAGGCAGGAGGATGGGAAAAAGTCACAGACATTCAGACTTTTATTATTGCTAATCTACTGCAAGGGCAGCAGATCAATTTCCCTGCACTTTTCTTTGGTCATATCACTGCATGACTTCATAATCAGAATCGCACTCTTCCATATGCCGCCGCCTTAACTGCTATTTTCCGTAAGGCTCCTATTGATTTGAGCAAGGAACCTTGTCAAACCTTGAGAGAAGGTGATATCTACACCGTTCATTCTGTTTGCAAGAATATGGGCTATGAGAGAAATGCTCACGGTCATTTGGTTCGGCATCTAAAATCTGTGAAAGAGAAAGAACCTGCAGTTGATTCTGATGAGGAAGAAGAAGAAGCCGACGATCAGCCTGTACATGGCGGGAGATCCAGCACTTCAGCCGCCTCCACGGATGTTCATGGGATACAATTGACTGTGGAGACCTTGAGTGGTGATGTGAGTGAGCTAAGGGAGACAGTGGATACTCTTACTCAGGATGTGGCCGAATTGAAGCTTAATCATACCACATATCTCCAGGAATTCCAGTCCATCAACACATCCCTTGACTATCTCAAAACCGCCATGGATGCTCAAACCGAACAGTTCCAAGCCATCGTGGATTATATTTGCCGACCTCCTCCTCTGCCATCCTCCGGGCCTGATTGAGTCTTGGTACTTCATGTTGGCACTTGCTACTTGTACTCCCGGCTCCCCTTGTTTTTGTTGATGCCAAAGGGGGAGAGTTATCTAGTTATATACTATGTTCTATTTGCTTTCATGTTATTGTGTGTTGCATGCGTTGGTGTGTTGCGTTGGTGTGTTGCCTGTATGGTCTCATGTTGTCGAAGTCTTAAGTCTTAAGTTTAGTCAATCTTGTTTCTTGAAGTCTTGCAGTAGTCATTGCATGAGCATAGTAGTTTATTTGGTGGCATTTTGTATCATGTAATCAAACACACAAAAATTAACGAGGCTTTTAAGTGTGGCTGTGGAAATCCTCTTGTGGTTGTGAATGTCATTCTGATCAATTAATATTTATGTTTGTGGTTATGATTGTGATTCATTGCATGAATACCATTTACATGAAATGAATGTTTGCATATTGCACCAAAACCCTCACTTTAGTCACTTTGTATAAATCGTAGCACATAGCATTATTGTCATCATCAAAAAGGGGGAGATTGTTTGCCCCCGAGGTTATAATGTGTGGAGCAATGAGTTTTGATGATTAATGAATGCAATGTGCGATCATGGTTTTGAGTGAACCGGTTTGTACTCTTATGAACACCACATCTATTTAATCATGCAATGGAGATTACCGGTTAATACTCTAATGGTCTTTGAATGGACAATTCAACAAATGAGCAAGCAATTGAGGACCGAAGGTGATTTCAGGTAAAATGATGAGGGAAATATTGATATGTGGTTTGATATGGATTTTTTCATTCCTCCCTGCTCCGTTACTCTTGGAACAACAAATGGAAACGATTTTGAATAAGCCTACCTTGTTAACATCTTTTTAAGTCCCCTCACTTCCATTGAAACAAGTTGAAATGAATGGTTATTTTGTGAGCTCTATGATGTTGTATCAATCTGACGAATACTTGGTGTTTTTATAGGTTGGAAGACGTCCTAGCAATCTCATTTTATCATGCCATCATCCTTGGAGGAGTTAATGCTTCAATTCTTAGCCTTTTGGGTCCTTAAGCCTTCTGGCAGGGCAAAAGTCGACACCAGGTGTCGACACCCTGTTCCAAAACCATTTTCCAGCAGCCAGTCCAGGAGGTGTTGACAGTGTCGACACCTACCTGTTGTGACCCTGGCAGCAAGCCAGAACACTAGGTGTCGACACCAGGTGTCGACACCCAGCGTCCGGGGACTCTATTTTGTGTTTTTGCTCCTTGTAATGCCCAAGGTGTCGACACCAGGTGTCGACACCTACACGGAGCCGTGATTTAGGACTTTTGCGTCCTCGAACCTTTTGTCCAACTACCCACATCAATCCTCCTTGTTTTCCTCCAGATTTCATGGATCTTGTCCTAATGGTGCCCCTTGACCGTCCTAGAAGGATATAACCTTCTCTTTGGGTCGAAAACCCTAATGAAGAAGGAAGATCAAGAGTTGGTTTTCTAGTTCTAACCTTGGTGAGTGCAGGTTCGAAGCAGCATCTCAAATCCCTTCTTCCACCTTGTTCTGAACCTAAAAGTGAAGGGAAGAAGCTTAAATCAAGCCTCAATATCAACCCCAACAACAAGCTGCGTGGGTTATCAAAGCTGAAACCTCATTTGGTCGACAAAGCTTCATTCTTCCTCAAGGATCGATCTTCATCCTGCAGAAGCATTCAATTACATTCAAAGAAGTGAAAGGGGGAGCTCCAACCATGATAAATCATTCTTCAATCTATACTCTCAGATTTACTTTGTGTCTACTTGAGTATTTGATGTAAAACTTGATTCAGATCTCTGTGTGTGTTGTTCGTGTTCGGAAACACGAACGTGTGTGTGTGTGGTAGCCCAAATCGGGTGCCGCGTGTGTGTCTTTGCTGTTCTACACAGCATTTGTGTGTGGCTCACTTCATAGTGAAGTCTTGATCCTCATGAGTGAGGGGTGGACGTAGGGGACACGGTAGTGTACCTGAACCACCTAAAAATTCAGTGTGTCACTTGTGGTTTGCTCTTCTGCTTCCATAATCGAGTGGGCTTCACGGTGAGTTGAGCATATACCAATGTCATTGTCAAACACCTACCAATATCCACACGCATTCACAAATGTGTTCATGCTCGAGTGAGATCTAGTGCTTGTATGATTAATTATCTTGTTCCACTCCCAAAGAATTTTAATTGGCCAATCAATTCACCCCTCCCCTCTTGATTGCAGCCTTACTTCGAACCTGCACTCACCAAGGTTAGAACTAGAAAACCAACTCTTGATCTTCCTTCTTCATTAGGGTTTTCGACCTAAAGAGAAGGTTATATCCTTCTAGGACGGTCAAGGGACACCATTAGGACAAGATCCATGAAATCTGGAGGAAAACAAGGCGGATTGACGTGGGTAGTTGGACAAAAGGTTCGAGGACGCAAAAGTCCTAAATCACGGCTCCGTGTAGGTGTCGACATTTGGTGTCGACACCTTGGGCATTACAAGGAGCAAAAACACCAAACAAAGTCCCTGGACGCTGGGTGTCGACACCTAGTGTTCTGGCTTGCTGCCAGGGTCACAACAGGTAGGTGTCGACACCTCCTGGACTGGATGCTGGAAAATGGTTCTGGAACAGGGTGTCGACACATGGTGTCGACTTTTGCCCTGCCAGAAGGCTTAAGGACCCAAAAAGCTAAGAATTGAAGCATTAACTTCTCCAAGGATGATGGCATGCTAAAATGAGATTGCTAGGAGGTCTTCCAACCTGTAAAAACACCAAGTATTCGTCAGATTGATACAACATCATAGAGCTCACAAAATAACCATTCATTTCAACTTGTTTCAATGGAAGTGAGGGAACTTAAAAAGATGTTAACAAGGTAGGCTTATTCAAAACCGTTTCCATTTGTTGTTCCAAGAGTAACGGAACAGGGAGGAATGAAAAAATCCATATCAAACCACATATCAATATTTCCCTCATCATTTTACCTGAAATCACCTTCGGTCCTCAATTGCTTGCTCGTTTGTTGAATTGTCCATTCAAAGACCATTACAGTATTAACCAGTAATCTCCATTGCATGATTAAATAGATGTGGTGTTCATAAGAGTACAAACCGGTTCACTCAAAACCATGATCGCACATTGCATTCATTAATCATCAAAACTCATTGCTCCACACATTATAACCTCGGGGGCAAACATGACTAACGTATTTGATGCCGGTTGGCACCGGTGCAAAGGTTGGAACGCTGCACCGGACGCGGAGGATAGGGCGCTGTACCGGGTGGAGGACTTGGCAAGGTGTGCCGCTGACGGGGTCCAACAGGTGCGCCGTTGAAAGGGCATAATGAATGTGCTATTGAAAGGGCCCTGACGGTGTGTGCCGTTGGAAGGCACCAATAGTGTGCTTTGAAAGGGCACCAGGTAGTGTGCCGTTGAGAGGGGTCCAACAGGGTGTGCCGCTGGAGGGCTCAACGGGTGTGCCGCTGGAGGGCTGAGGGCGTGCCGTTGGAGGGCTTAAACTGGTGTGCCGTTGAAAGGCTTGCAGGCTGCTGTGCGGTTTGAAGAGGCACAAAAGGGGTGTGCCGATGAAGGCTTCAAGGAGTGCGCCACTGGAATGGCAGTTCAGGAGTGTACCGGCAGGGGCGCTAAATGGTGTTTCCTTTTCTTCTTTTCTTCCTCTCATCTTCTCTTCTCTTTTCTCCTCCTTTTTTATTCCCCTGCACGTAAACATGGGGTGAGAATTTTTAGTGTCCACACCCCCTTACCACTCCCGTCTACGAAATTATGAAGACATCAAGCGCTCGGGCCTCCTCAGCCAACCCGAGCCTATGAAAGCCAAGCATCGCAATCGCTACAAGCATTGCCTGTTCCACAGCGATCACGGGCATCACACCAGTGATTGCCATCAACTTCAAGATGAGATCGAGCGCCTCGTCCGCTAGGGACACCTATCCAGATACGTGTCCGGGCAAAGGGAAGACCGAGGTGCCCCCGAAGAGATCGACAATGGCCCCCGCGGAGTCCACATCAACGTCATCGCGGGAGGCGCGACATCAGGCAGAGATAGCAGCCGAGGAAGAAAGCGTCACGCCGAGCGGGTGAGCCGAGCCTCCATTGAGCACTCTACGGCCCCGCAGGCGAGCGAATCGTAGGCCCTGGTATTCTTCGACCAGGACCTAGAAGGGTTAACCACCTCGCACGACGATGCTCTCGTTGTATCGGCTACAATAAACCATTGTAACATAGATAGGATCTTAGTTGACAATGGTAGTGCCCCTGATGTATTATCCTATGAATGTTTCCTCAAGATGGGAGAGAATCCATCAAAACTCCGCCCGATCCGAACCCCCCCTCCGTGGGTTCAACGGCCAGGCAACTTATCCCGAGGGAGCCCTGAGCCTGCCAGTTACTATCGGCACCCCGCCCAAAACCATTACGGTTATGGTCTACTTCATCGTGATTAAAGGGATAACGGCATATGACGCCATCTTCGGCCGAGGCATTCTCAGCCGAATGAAAGCGGTGCCCTCTACCTTTCACCAAAAAATGAAGTTCCCAACCAAACATGGCGTGGGGGAAGTTCGTGGTAACTAGGCATTGGCTAGACGGTGCTATATAATCTCGGTCGAAGCCACTAGGCCAGAAGGGAAAAAAGGAGTAAAGGGAGCCGAAGAGGGACCCGCAACATCTGAGCCTGGTGGCGAGTTGCAAACGGTCTTCCTTAATGGTGATCTGACTCTAGGAGTAAAGATCGGAGCTGATCTACCACTTGAAGAACATGAAAAATATAAGGATTTCCTTGCCCGGTATATCCGAGTCTTTACATGGTCTGATGAGCACCTTCCCGGGATCCCGGGAGACGTGGTGATGCACAAGCTCAACCCCGACCCAACGGTGAAGCCAGTCCAGCAACGCAGGAGAAAGCATGCCCCAGAGAAGCAAGCAGTCATCAAAGAGCAAGTCATCAAGGGATAGAAGACTAGCCTTTTTCGTCCAGTTCTGTACCCTACGTGGCTCGCCAACGTCATCCTAGTACCAAAGGCTTCTGGGAAATGGCGAATGTGCGTGGACTTCACCGACCTTAACGAGGCTACCCCGAAGGATTTCTACCCGCTGCCGAGCATCGATCAACTGGTCGACTCAACCTCTGGCAATGAGCTGCTCAGCTTCCTGGACGCCTAATCCGGCTACCATCAGATCAGGATGGACCCGGAGGACATCGAGAAGACCGCCTTAATCATTGACTTCGGCGTACACTGCTACACCCGGATGCCGTTTGGGCTAAAGAACGCCGGAGCGACATACCAGAGACTGATCAACCACATCTTTGAAGGACAGCTTGATCGGAACATCGAGGCCTACATTGATGACATGCTCGTCAAAATGTCGATGGCCGAAGACCACCTCGCCGACTTAGCCGAGACCTTCGACACCCTCTTGAAGTGCAGCATGAAGCTCAACCCTGCCAAATGTGCCTTCGGAGTCAAATCTGGGAAGTTCCTAGGCTTCCTGGTAACTCAGCGTGGGATTGAGGCCAACCCCGACAAGGTCTAGGCCATCCTGGACATGCGGCCTCCCACCTGCATCAAGGACGTCCAACGCCTTATGGGGCGCATTGCTGCGCTCAACCGTTTCCTATCTCGGGCGGCCAAACGATGCTTACCCTTCTTCAAATTGTTGAGGGGACCCAAAATGGCATCTGCTACGTTTGCCTGGGACGAGGAATGTCAGAAGGCGTTCGTCGAACTCAAGGAATTCTTGGCCTCGCCCCCGGTACTATCCAAGCCGATCCAAGGCGAAGCTCTATACCTCTATCTATCGGAGACCCCTTCTACAGTGAGCTTAGTCCTGGTCAGGAATGACGCAGGGATCAAGAGACCAGTTTACTATGCTAGCAAGGTGCTTAATGAGGCTGAGAAAAGGTACCCCGCAACCGAGAAACTCGTGCTAGCGCTGGTAACCTCGGCCAAGCGCCTCCGACCCTACTTTCAGGGGCACTCCATCATCGTATTGACCGGCGAACCCCTGAAGAAGATCCTCTTTCACCCTGAAGCCTCGGGACACCTAGTCAAATGGACCATCATGCTCGAGGCCTACGATATCTCGTATCACCCCCGCTCGGCCATCAAAGGACAGGCTCTCGCAGACTTCATCACCGAAAGCACGGTCCCGATTGAAGAAGTACCTCCACTAGCACCCGGGCCCCCTTGGGATATGTTCATCGACGGGTCCTCTAACTCGATCGGATGCGACGCCGGTGTCCTCCTCAAGTCCCCCGAAGGAGCGGAGATGCGGTACGCCATGAAGTTCAACTTCCAGGCGTCCAACAACGCCTCCGAGTACGAAGCCCTTATCTCAGGGGCCAGGATGGCTCGACAACTGGGGGCCGAGCGGGTCAGAATCCACACTGACTCCCAATTGGTCGCTAGCCAGGTCAACGGTGATTACGAAGCTCGGGAAGGACTAATGGTCAAGTACCTCCAGGCGGTCAAGATGATGGCCCAACTCTTCGAGAGCTTTGAGGTAGTCCGGATAGCTCGGGAGGAAAACTCCCGAGCGGACGCCCTCTCTTGACTGGCCTCCTTGCTCGACCCCGCAGGTACACGATCGGTCTTTCTCGAAGAGCTCGGGCGACCGAGCATCGAGTCTAAGCTTATGACCATTGACCCGACACCCCCGAGCGATTAGCAGACCCCCTACATATCCTAGCTCCGGGATTCTCAAGAGCCCACCGACCCTCGGGAGTCTCGGAAGCTCAAGTACCAAGCTTGGCGTTTCGTCATGCTGGACGATGCCTTATACCGCAGATCTTTCTCCGGTCCCCTCCTCAAGTGCATCAGCGCTGACGAAGCCAGCCGAGCTATTCAGGAAGTACACGAAGGCACCTACGGAGCGCACCAAGGAGGAAGATCGCTCGCCAGGATCCTACTTCGACATGGTTACTGGTGGCCCACTCTCTAGCGCGACTACACGACCTACATACAGAAGTGCGACCGATGTCAGTGCTTCGACCACCTGATCCATCAGCCCACCGCGGAGCTCATCACCCTTGCCGAGCCATTCGCTTTCGCTCGGTGGGGGATCGACATCTTGGGGCCATTCCCGACGGCTCAAGCTCAGAAGAAGTTCGTCATCATCGCCATCGACTATTTCACCAAGTGGATCGAGGCCGAAGCCACCACCAGGATCATCGAGTCAGTCGTATGGAGTTTTGTTTGGAAGTCGATCATCTATCGCTACGGTGTCCCCCGAGTGATCGTGAGCGATAACGGTCGGTAGTTTGATTCTCATTACTTCAGAGATAGATGTACCGACCTAAACATTCGCAACCACTTCACTTCGGTAGTCCACCCTCAGGCTAACGGACTGGTCAAAAATACCAATAAGACTATCTTAAAAGGCATCAAAACCAGGCTCGGTAAGGCCAAGGGTAGCTGGCTCAAGGAATTACCGAGCGTACTATGGTGGCACCGAACTACTCCGAGGACGGCCACCGGTGAAACGCCTTTTCACCTGCTCTATGGCACGGAAGCCGTAATTCCGTTGGAGGTCGGCAATCCCTCTCTCCGAGTCATCCACTTCAAACCCAAGGTAAACGAGCAGAACTGTGAGAGAATCTTGACCTAGTGGATGAAATATGAGAGATTGCAAAGATCCGTGCAATAGAGTACCAACGGCGCATCACTCGATACTACAACTCTAGAGTCCGAGACAGACACTTCTAACCGGGAGACTTCATCCTAAGAAAAGCCGAAGCATCTCGACCACTAGAGGCGGCGGGGAAGCTGGCCCCTACCTGGGAAGGCCCCTATCGAGTGGTCGAGACGCTCGGGAAAAGAGCATACCGATTGTCCACCATGGAAGGAACACCCGTCCCTCGGACATGGAATCCGACAAATCTTCGCAAGTTCTACTTTTGATCATTTGGCAAGCATGCACATGTAAGCAAAGTAGAATAAACGCAATTATTCTCTTCTTATTAAAATTTGATGTACATCAAGTAGGCCGTAGCCAATACAGTATACATGTACAGAAATTACACCCTCTGGCACTATTACGCGAGCAGAACGCTCGGCCAACCCGGTAAGCGCTCCTACGTCCAGCCACTGACTCTGCCTTGTGCGGAAACTGGTTCGGACAAAGAATTACCGGCCTCATTGGTTCGAGGAAAGCTCGGAGGAAAGAGGAAAAGAGGGGAAACAACAAAAAGAGAGGGAAGAAGAGGAAGGAATACAAGTGAAGGCCTCCTCTCTGCCAACTCTTTGGATGGCAGAGAGAGCAGGCATCCTCCGAAGAGTGAAGAAGGAGGGAGAAAAAGAAAACGGCAGAGATGGATGAGGAGGTAGGGGGAGGCCAAGAAAGGAGGGAGCTTAATGAGCTCCCCCCTCCACTTGGGATGGCATCGGCGAGTTAGGAACAGGAGGGCGACATCCTCCGGCATGACAAACCCTCTTCCAAACTGACCCCTGAGTGACGAACCCTCTTCCAGACTGAAATAGCAGGAGCTTCCCTCCTGCTGCAATCTGCATCATCGTCTTCTGAAGCACTTTCCATGCTCCGCCAAGACCGATAGCACAACGCCTCGTGGAAGAGAAAGAAGGAGAAACTACCAGGGATGGCCTTAAGCGATGAAAGGAAAAGGAGACGCCCCTCGGACCTTTTATAGGCCGAAGGGGGAGCTGATCGCCTTAAATGACTCTCCCCTTACAAAACACACTAAAATGGCTTTCCCTGAGATGGTTACCTCATTTCCCAACATCCTGCCAGCGGGATGCGTGAAGCAGCAAGTCATTAAGGGTGGTATGGAAAAATGGAAAGGTGCCAGCACCATGTCAGTTATTTGACAGATCGGCACGCGCGATATCTGCAGAGAAAATCAACGCCTTCTCCAACGACTACGAATCCGATAGTCAAATCACACCAAAAGCTATAAGAAACAGTCAATTCAGCATTTAATACTGCCGCTGTTATATTTTCCAAAAAAGCCTTACCCGGCTACATAAGGGAAAGGAAAAAAAAGAAGAAAGAGAGAGCTATTACATCAGGCCTCAGGCCCATCTTCAGGCTCGGCAGGCAAGGCTTCCTCAACCCCACACGATCTACCCCTAGTATTCTCGGCGACGGTCGATCCAAGCACTGACCCCACCTGTGTGGGAACTGTCTCGGTCGTGCGCTGTCCCGAAGATGTTGGAGTTGGCAATTGCTCGGACGAGGACTCCCAACCCTCCTCTTCGCTCGATGTATAATGGGAAGAGTCTATCGAGCCCCAGTCCGAGTCATAGCATTGTCCGGAAGGAAAATGAGCCTAGACGCTTGGGCCTCTGCTTCTATGGCGGGCCGATCGAAGCCCTGGGAGAAGCCCTTCCGAAGGCCCCGACGATAGCCCGACTCATAACAAGGGAAGGCAGCCTGGAGAAGAGCCACGTGATAGGCCTCTGAGCACTTATGTCGCTCGAGTGCCTCCACCTCGGCCAACTCTGCTTGCCTCTCAAGCTCGGCTATCCTCTGTACAGACTCGGACAGCCTTCTCTCATCCTTAGTCAGTGCATCCTCGGCCCCCCGGACTCGACCCTCGAGCGCCTCCCGCTCGGCCTTCCACTGCTCGCCACGCTCGACCTGAATCATACGCTCTGCCTCCTGGAGCTCATTCTTCCGGTCGACCATATGACGAGCCTGGGCCAGCTGCTTCGCCAATGACCGAGCCTTCTCTTGGCTCGACTGCACCTGAGCCCGAAGCGGGGCCACATCCCGACGAAGGTCACCAAGATTAAGGGTCAGACGCTCAACTTTTCGATCGAGCGCACCACGGGCCCATGAGAGAGCCTCCCACTCCGACTCCACCCGAGCATACGCGCCTACCGCCTCAGCCCCAAGCTAGGCCAAGATCAAGCTGCCTTCCATAAGTCGCTCGAAAAGCGTGGAGGGGGGACCCCTCTAGAGCTTCTCTCGCACAACCCCCGAAGAAATAGAATGGCACCTCCGATACAGGGAGGCCCGGACTCTGAAAGAACTTGTTGAGGGAAGGGAAACTCTCTCCGGAGCAGTTGGGATTGGGGCACCTTCCCTGGGCAATCCTGCCTCGAGGGCCCCACCGGTTGACTCGGGATGAGCAGCCCCGCCATGCACCTCCCCGGCCTCGGTCGGCTATGATCGAGTTGCTACATCCTGCGACCCTCCAGCCTCGACCGGCTCGGATCGGGCTCCTCCATCTGGTGCCCCCTCTGCTTCGCTCGGTGCCCCAGCATCGGCCACGATCCCTTCGTCATTTGCCCCCTCTTGCACCGCAGAGGGAGGAGGCAATAGGGGAACCTCATCAACCGGGAGGGCGGTCTCCGCCTTCCTCGCCCACTTCTTCTTAGCAGACTGAGCCTGCATCGAAGACCATAACAACTTTGCCACAGGATCCTTCCGCTTGACCCCCCGACGTTCAGAAGCATCGTCCCCGGTGACCCCCTTGCCCTTTTCCCAGGCGTGAGACGTGCCCTCCGAAGCTAGGAGATCACTTGGAGCTGGCGTATCATCCACATTGATGACCTCTAGCTCGATTGACAGTGCCTCCTCCTCCTCCTCCTCAGCCGCTCGTCGCAGATCTGCGCAAAGAAGAGTAAATTGAGAAGAGGAAAGCACTCGCTTGAAAGAGGACAAGTTCCTGAGAACCTTACCCGTCGGCAACAGCAGTCGAGAAAGATACTCCTCGATGTTAGGAGGAGTCACCAACTCAGCAGTCTCCAAGCGGTCTCGCTGAAGGATAGTAGCATCCCTCTCCACCTCCGGAGAGAGCTCTGTTTGCTTCGGAGGGATGTTCGGTTGAAAGTTGGGCGCCGTCGGGAAATCTCAGACCACGCCGACCGCCGACGGGCCCACCCAGAAATATTGGGTCTTCCACCTCTTATGAGAGGAATCCTTCACACAAAGGGACACACAACTCCTCCCCCGCCTCGCCTGAGTGAAGAAGAAGCCCTTCCCCGCAAAAGGATGCTCCTTCAACTCAAAAAAAAAATAATGGAAGAGGTCCACCGAGGTGTGCACCCCTCTCTTGCCACAGAGAAAAATGAAGGAGAAAATAAGGGTATATGAATTGGAGACCAGCTGGACAGGAGACAGCCGGTAGAACCGAAGCAACTCGGTGATGAAAGGATGGAGGGGCAGCTGAAAGCCGCACTTCCAGGCCAGGAGGAAAGAACAGAAGAGGTCGGAACGAGTTGCCAGGATAGACTCATGAGGCTCTGGCGCCAGGAACTGGAACCGCCAAGGCAGCCCATACTGGTTCTCCAGCCGCTTCACATCAACCTCCTCCAGCTCGCTGCTGAGAGGCTCCAATGATACCAAGAAAGCCCTTGGGGCCTGATCTCTCTGCCACCCCTCGGCCTCATGATGATGATCCGCCATGGAGCAGAGAGAAGAACCAGAAGAAGGAAGGGGAAAGCCCTGAATCAGAGGACTCCGAAGCTGACGAATCACCGCCTCAGGATGCTCCCCTAGCTCCGATGGCCGCAACGATTCTCCGCTCTTTCGAGCTGCTCTCACAGAATAGGAGCCCCCCTCAAATATAAATGTGAAAGAAAGGCAAAACCCTAAAACCCGGAGATAAAGGGACACAAAATGCGTAATGCTTAAACCGGAGGCGGCACGGCGATTCGATCTCCCGAGGAGGGACCTTCTCTTATTCATCATGATGGGCATATTTTCAAGACAAGCCGCATCATGTGGCCCCTACTAGAGAGAAATCTCTACCCAACCAGAGCCATAAAAAGTCCAGCCCAAATGCTACTCGTTCGAGCCTAAATGTTTGGCTCGGGAGTAGGAGGGGGACAAGTGGAGAGGAGAAATCTCATCGCCCGTACGGAGAGGCCAAAAGAGGTCCAACCAGACCGAACGAGGCCCAACTCCTTGAAGTGGTAGCGCCCGGGCCCACTTAGTATAAAGTCCAAAAACTCACTCGGTACAAGCGCTTCCTAGGCGGCCTTCGGGTTGGGAAGTCTGAGCATCAGTTCGATCGGGAAAGCTCCCCCGGGGCCCCCTATTCCCTGTCTCGACCATGCACTCATCGCTCGGGAGATCACTCCTGGACCAGTGCCTATCGCTCAGGCTCACTGATGGAAGCTTATTGATTACGGCCGTTGCGAGTCCCTTAATGGCAGGAAGCTCAAGAGGATAGGGGAGACCAAGAGTCTGCGTGCTATAAAGGAGCCCGCATGAAGGGCGTAACCCCCCCTGAGACCCCTCCACTTACAGGGATCAGTCGCACAACGAGCCACTATTTAAACTGGAAATGCCCTACTACAAAGAGGTAAGCTAGGCAAGAGCCAAAAACCCTGAGCAAGAACCACTTCACCTTTGGTGGAGAGGGATCTCACGCTCCCATCTTCCTCCTAGCTCTTCCCTTTGCATCAGAGCTTTACTACTTTGCTGACTTAAGCATCAGAGGGTCTTCCCCGGGGATCTATTCCTGGGCACCCCTGACTCATTTCCCTTCTTGCAGTTCATACTTCAAGTGTACGTGGTCATCCTTTTCCCCGCTCAGGAGCAGTGCGAGATATCCCCTCTTCACTAACCTTCACGTGTTTGGTCTTCATGATGTATATATATATTAATATATATAGTGGGATGGTGGCCCAAGGGAAATGGCGCCCTTGCATGGGGGCTCCTATTTGGTGAACGGCGCCCTGGTAAGGGGGCACCCATTCCTTTTGGGTTGGAAAAAGTGAAACCCCACTATGTACTATCCATGTGTTGGCATTTAAGTGATGTTGGGCTTTGTACATTTATATAGTGGTCCTCATAAGGTATGATTCTTTTTATACGTCCTTCATGTAGGATTCTTTATTTAAGAAGTTCAACTTCTCTACTATTTTATCGGGGGTGCTACACCCTCCCCCACTTAAAAGAATTTGGTCCCCAAATTCAACTGTATATATGGAGATAGGAAGGGTGCAGAGAACTTATAGACTATAATAACTCCGAAAATCTTCTTTTCATAGACTCCTCAGTTTCTCATGTAGCTTCTTGTTCTAAACATCGATTCCATTGGATTTTTACCATAGGGATCGTCTTGTTCCTTAAAACTCAAACTTCTCCGTCGAGGATCTTCATTGGCTTTTGCTCGTAGGTAAGGTCCTTTTGTATTACCAAATCCACGTGGTCAATGACATTGAAAGGATCGTGCACATATTTCTTCAGCATAGAAACATGGAATACGTTGTGCACTTCTGATAGTTGTGGAGGCAAGGCAATGCGATAAGCCACCTCGTCCACTCTTTCTAGCACTGCAAATGGACTAATAAACCTTGGTGTAAGTTTGCCCTTAACACCGATTCTTCTAATGCCTCGGTCGGGAGATACCTTGAGAAAAACATGGTCACCAACTTGAAATTCCAGATCTCTCCTTCTATTGTCAGCATATGACTTCTTCCTGGACTGTGCTATCTTTAGCCTTTCCCGAATGAGGTATATCTTCTCAGTTGAATCTCTCACCATATCTGGGCCTAGAATTTATTTTTCACCGACTTCGTCCCAGCATATTGGAGATCAACAACTTCTGCCATAGAGTGTCTCGAAAGGTGCCATTTGGATACTGGCTTGATAGCTATTATTATATGCGAATTCGGCTAGGGGTAAGTGGTCATGCCATCTTCTGCCGAAGTCTATAATACATGCTCTTAACATATCTTCCACAACTTGATTTGTCCTTTCGGTTTGTCCATCTGTCTAGGGATGGAAAGCAGTACTGAAGTTGAGTTTCGTTCCCAGAGAGTGTTGTAGACTCTTCCAAAAATAAGAGGTAAAGCATGGGTCTCGATCAGATACAATTGACACAGGGACTCCATGCAATCTAACCATCTCCTTAATATACAAGGCATCAAGGATATCAACTGACCATCGGCTCTTGATAGGCAAGAAATGAGCTGACTTAGTTAGGCGATCGATGATTACCCAAATTTCATCATGTCCGCTCCTGGACTTGGGCAAACCCATGATAAAGTCCAAGCCAATATCTTGCCGCTTCCACTTTGGAATATCTAGCAGATGCAATTTTCCAGCGGGTTTCTGATGTTCCGCCTTCACTTGTTGGCATGTCAGGCAACGAGACACAAAGTCCGCTACCTCCCTTTTCATATTAGGCCACCAGAAAGTTCGTTTCAAGTCTTGGTACATCTTAGTGGCTCTAGGGTGGATCGTGTACCTCGATCGATGAGCTTCTTCAAGAGCCTTCTTTTTCAACTCGGGACAGTCGGGTATACAAGTCCGTTCATGAAATAGCAATCTACCATCGAGTGCCAGCTTGAAATCAAGCCTCTCATCTAGCTTGCCTTTTATCTCCACTAGTGCGGGATCTTCTTCTTGTAGCTTCTTAATTTCAGGTAGTAAATATGGATCTAGACTCATATGGGATAGAATAATACACCCGTTCTTCTCATCCGTATTGATATCGAGCTCAGAGAATTTCTCCAGCAACTTCCATTCTTGAATCATACAGTTGGCCAATATTGCTCTCGGCTTTCGACTAAGGGCATCAGCTACTGAATTACCCTTACCAGGATGATATTATATAGTGAAGTCGAAATCCTTGAGATATTCGAGCCATCGCCTTTGCCGCATGTTTAGCTCCTTTTGGGAGAATAAATACTTGAGGCTTTTGTGATCGGAGTATACTATGAATTGTTCTCCGTAGAAATAGTGTCTCCAGATCTTCAAGGCAAACACCACTGCGGCTAGCTCTAAATCATGCACCGGGTAGTTCTCTTCATGCTTCTTCAGTTGCCAGGAAGTGTATGCAATGACTCTTCCATTTTGCATCAATACACACCCGAGGCCAATACCAGAAGCATCGGTATATACCTCATACTTCTCTCCTTCAATTGGTAATGATAAGACTGGAGTAGTGGTCAAGAGATCCTTCAAAGTTTGGAAGCTCTTCTCACAGTCTTCATTCCACTCATAAGGCACTTCCTTGCGAGTCAATCTGGTAAGAGGAACAACAATCTTTGAGAAGTCCTTGATGAAACGCCGATAGTAACCAGCTAGACCCAAGAAACTTTGAATCTCCGTTGCATTTGTGGGTTGTTCCCAATTCTTCACGGCTTCGACTTTTGAAGGGTCAACGGAAATTCCATCCTTCGAGACTACATGGCCCATACATGGCCCAAGAAGGATACTTCCTCGATCCAGAACTTGCATTTACTGAATTTGACATATAATTTATTTTCCCTTAATATTTGCAATGCCTTCTTCAGATGTTCTTCATGATCTTCTTCGGTCTTTGAATAGATCATAATATCATCAATGAAGACCACAATAAATTGATTTAAGTAGGGCCTAAATATGTTGTTCATTAACTACATAAAAGCTACGGGGGCATTTGTTAGTCCGAAAGGCATAACAGTAAATTCGAAATGCCCATACCTGCTTCGGAATGGAGTTTTATGAATGTCTTCATCTTTGATCTTCAATTGGTGGTAACCAGAACAGAGATCAATCTTGGAGAAGTATGTAGCTCCAGATAATAGATCAAATAGCTCATTAATTCTTGGCAGCGGGTACTTATTTTTGATTGTAAGGTGATTTAGCTACCGATAATCAATGCATAGTCTCATCGATCTGTCCTTCTTTTTGACGAATAACACGGATGCTCCCCATGGGGAAGTACTTGACCTGATGAAACCCTTTTTCAGTAACTCCATTAGCTAGTCTTTTAGCTCTTTCAGCTCAGCAGGGGACATTCTATAAGGTGCCTTGGAAATAGGACCAGCACCAGGGACATGGTCGATTGAGAATGACACTTCCCTTTTCGGAGGTAAGCCGGGCAATTCTTCTGGAAAAATATCGAGAAAATCCCAAATTACATGGATGTCTTCAAGTTTAATCTCCTCGACTTCCGTGGCAGTCACGAATGCTATGAAAATCATACATCCTTTACTTACAAGTTTACTAGCTCGGAGAGCTGAGACAAGAGGTGATCTATTCCGAGGGCTAGTATGAACCAGCTCGGGATAATCCATAAAAGTGATCTTGCCATTTCGGCAATCTACAGTTGCTTGGTATGTGGATAACCAATCAGCTCCCAGTATAACGTCATACCCCTTCATGTCAAGGCATATCAGGTTGACAGGTAAATTGTTTCCTTTAACCATAACCTCACAATTTGGGTAGTGATGCATGATATCGGACTCTTCCCAAGAGGTGTAGATATGACCAAATCTAACAGTTCAGGTTTCTTAGAAAATGAAGCAGCAAATTTCTTGGAAACGAATGAATGATTTGCTCCGGTATCGAATAAAACTTGTACAGTTTTAGAACAAATAGTTAGAGTACCTTCCACAATTCCACCTTCTGTGGGTTCTGTCTCGTGGAGAGCTTGCAGACGGCCTTGTTTCTTTGCCGGTCGCTTCTCATCCTTAGTGGCTTGCTCCTTCATCAATGGGCAGTCTGGGATTCGATGCTCTCAGCTCCCACATCAGAGACAAGCTCCTAGTTTCCTCCAGCATTCCTCAGTCTTATGGCCGGCTTTGTCACAGTACTTACAAATTTCCTTGGAAGGTGTATTGGTGGAGAATGGCTTTTCATTCCTTTGAAACCTCTTTCCCTTGGAGGACTCCCCTCCATTGAAGAACGACTTCTTGTTGAATGATGATTTGAATTTTCCCGGGCCTGTGACAGGTTCCTTCTTGTCGTTTCCTTGAATCCTTTCAGATAATTCGGTGGCGTCTTCTAGCAATTTGGCATGCCGAACCATTTCCAAATAGACTTGGATGTCCATCGGTGCAAGTTGTGTAATATAGTGGGGCCAAAGCCCATTAAGGAACCTTCTCGCCTTCATCTTTTCCGTACACACCAAGTGAGGTGCATACTTGGACAATCTTGAGAACTGGGCCTCATACTCGGCCACTTTCAAGGTCCGTTGGTTTAGTGCGGAAAATTCCGTGGCCTTCTTCTCCTGAATACGGTCGGAGAAGTACTTGTTGTTGAAATGTTCAACAAAGTCATCCCATGTGACATGGTCAACATGCAATGTTGCTTCTACGGATTCCCACCAGCCTCGAGCGTCCCGCTCCAGTTGGAATATAGCTAGTACGACCCTTTCCTCATCCGTGCATTGCATTACACGAAAAATTCTATCAATCTCCTTCAACCAATTTTCAGCATGTTCGGGGTCAGACGAACCCGCGAATCTTGGTGGGTTCATGTTACGAAAACCTCTGTGGAGATCACCAGCTCCACGGTTAGCTCCGCCTTGCGCCACTTGCTGTAGCACCTGCGTAAGACCTTGCACGGTGCACTGCATCTCGCGCCATTGTGCTCTTTCAGCGTCCATGATCTTACAAGAGAATTTAAGTGTACTAAGTATCATGTTTACTTTTATGAGGTTGAATGTCATTATAGAACTTAACCTATGGCTCTACCCATCTCACCGGGTACAAGATGTAAACCTATCCTTGGACTTGTATTTTTCCTAGATTTCGATCATGACTTCTATTTTCCTAACCTCTTATTTTTTCGAGAATTGAAATCCTAGGCTCTGATACCACGAAGGCTATCACGCCCCGAGCGCGGAAGATACTCGTGTCGTGGCCAGCTTATATAGAACCATTCAATCAGAGCAGTATATATAAATTTTTTTTGACAAAAGACAGAGTGCGTAAAAGACTAAATAATGACTAAGTCTTTAATTTCCAAAATGATACCAATGTCCAAGCTGACAATTATTTAACCAAATGGTGATAATTCTAATCCATGACATTCCTTATTCAAATCTAATAACTAGGCTACAAGCCTTAATAAGCTTTAATCAACTAGATTGATATAACTGGAAATATAAAAGGGGACTCAAGAAAATCAAAAGACGCGACTAGCTGACAGTAGATGATTGGTGACTCTAGCACTCTTCACTCGGTCTCATTCCCGTTCATGTGGATGTCGCTATCCGAATTACCTGAAAAATGTTAGAATGCAACTGGATGAGCGAATCGCTCAGTAGGAATTACAACTCAAGTTCGAGCAATCTTTAAGTGATTTACATGTTACATGTAATGCCGGTATAGCTAAGCATGATGTACAAGTACGAAAATCAGGTATGCATGTATATCTATGCATGATGAACAAGTAAGAGATCAAGAACTGTATAGAGAGAGTATCGCATGAATTCAAGTATTTGACAAGCATGATATCAAGAACTTTCTAGATGTTGATGCCACTTTCTGGGCAAGCAAAAACGCATGTACAAGCAAGTAAGAGTCATGTTCAAGCAAGTAAAATTCGTGTTCAAGCAAGTAATGTCAAGTACATGTCAATGGAATTGGCTATTTTAATCAAGCAAGTACCTTGCCCTTTTTCGGGCCATACAAGTCAAGTATTGCCCATTCTGGGCCATGCAAGTCAAGTCAAGTAAGTAGAGAGAGTACATGTGGAATGTCTCAAGTCAAGCAAGTCAAGCAAGTATTTCGGTGCAATGCTTAAACACAGTGGTCAATAAACTCCCATGGGCACAAGTACCTTCGGGCGCTCCTCCCATGACCAGACCGGGCCCTCTATGCACATCATTTCTATGTATTTCTTTTGACATCCACTCTCATTTATAGCCAATATGGAATTTCAAGGGTTGACCATTGTTAGAACATAAGGTGGATTCCATGAATGGAGTTCAAAGGCATATATCATGCAGGAGATGAACTAGGGTTATGTCGGTATAAACTACGAGACAAATCAGGGATCAGAATGAAATTGACAGCTAACGGGCTGCCTCATTGAATTGGCGACTGGGGGTTAGCCCTGCTTTCAGGAAATGGCGCCTGGGGGTCAGGCAGTCTCTCAGGGAATTGGCGCCTGGGGGTCAGGCTGTCTTTCAATCAATTAGGGCATGGGGGTTGCCCAGTCTTTCAGAAATTATATATATATAGATGGAAAATGGCGCCTGGGGGATAGGGGTTCTATCAGAAAAATGCCGCCTGGGGGTCAGGTACCCTTTCATGAAATTGGCGCCTGGGGGTTTGGGCACCTTTCAAATTTATATATATTTATATATAAATGGAAATGGCGCCCCTACAGAGACTCATCATTTAAATGACGACCCTCTGGAGGGTCACTATTCATGAACTTGGCACCCCTGGCTAGGGCGCCAATTCATTTGGCCTCTATTTACACTAGTCAGGTACGTTTAGGACTCATGACACTATTCATAATGTAGAAGTTTCACGAAATTAGGAACCAGGGATATGGATAGACAGAGAAAATTATCGGGAGTTCAGAACTATGTTCATGCAGAATTGTTAGGTTTTAGTTCCATAGATATTAATTTTCCAACGTGGTGTATATAATTATTGGGAAAAGGAATTGGAGCCTTCCCATGGGGTCTTCATTTAAATGACGACCCTCTGGAGGGTCATCAATTGAAGTAAATGGCGCCCTGGTCAGGGATGCCTATTCAGTTGGGTCATGCACTATTCACATTCCCAAGGTTTCTCGGAATCAGGAAGTAAGGACATGTATAGGTAGGGAAAAATATCAGGATCACAGAAACATATTCAAGCTAGAATTTTATGGTTTAGTTCAATAGATATAGATTTTTGAATGCGTTGATTGTTAATTACTGGAACTGAATTGACGACACTGTATAGTGTCTTCAATTAAATGGCGTCCTGGACAGGGGCGCCCCTTCAGGAAATGGCGCCCTGGTCAGGGGCGCCCTTTACCTGAGGGCTGTTCTTTCTGGGTTTTAAAAATATATACGTATCTCTTGTAAAACAGGTTATATACTAGGACTACAACATGATTATTTGAGGCTATAAAAAAACTAGTATGACAGGATATATTCGAATCCCGTAAGATCAATATAACAGACTATGTAGAAAACTTGGTGTAACAGACTATAGTTGTTCTACTTAAAAACCCGTGTAACATGCTATAGAGTATGGTCTACTTAAAACTCGTGTAACATGCTATAGAGTATGGAACAGGCTGCATGGCATGACAGATGGATATACTAGCATGTTATGTTACCCTATTTTGGCTACGGGTTGGGCTAGATCTTGAGAACACCTACCTTTTTAGAGTGCTACACGTAGTACAGATAGAGAAATTAAAGAAAGCCCCTTCACGTTCTCTTCTGCAGCAGGAAGAAGCACGTGGGAAGAAGAGCTCCAGCAGGAGGACGTAGAATGTAGGAAGAAGACGTCCCTTCACGTCTTCCGAAGGAAAGAAGGGAAATATTACCTTCTGTAAGCAACACTGATAATGGCAGTAGCCTCTGCCTGTGCTTCGGAGGGAAATAGTTATAGGAAATCTGGTTGCGAACGCAAGGCATTGGTTTATTGTCTTGCGAGTCCGGTTGGGGAACAAGATCCTAGATCATTGCTGTCCATGGTCAGAGGATGGTGCTTTGCCAACTAAATGAGGTTGCTCGTGCCTCAACCTTCTAGAAGTACTTTGGAAATGGCGCCCTGGTATAGGGGCGCCCTTTAAATGGGTGATCCTATTCATGTAAGTGACGCTTTTGCATGAGGGCGTCTATTCTTCATAGCTTTAGATAAAACTGCAACCTTCACGTGTTTGGTCTTCATGGTGTATATATATATTAATATATATAGTGGGATGGTGGCCCAAGGGAAATGGCGCCCTTGCATGGGGGCTCCTATTTGGTGAATGGCGCCCTGGTAAGGGGGTGCCCATTCCTTTTGGGTTGGAAAAAGTGAAACCCCACTACGTACTATCCATGTGTTGGCATTTAAGTGATGTTGGGCTTCGTACATTTATATAGTGGTCCTCATAAGGTATGATTGTTTTTATAAGGCCTTCATGTATGATTCTTTATTTAAGAAGTTCAACTTCTCTATTATTTTATCGGGGGTGCTACACCAATATATTCCCCAACTGGTGCCTATGGACATCCAAACATATGCCGAGATGGTCCGAAAGGCCCAACTATTAGAAGATGCCATGGAGATGACAGATAGAATCAAAGGAAGAGTCATTAAAGAGCAAGTCGTTGGAAAGAAGAGGACAAAAGAAGGAAGAACTCCTCAACAAGACAAAAAGTCTCGAGATGGAAATAGGCAAGCCATCCTTGCTGCACCTTCATCATTGTTAAAAGATATCTGCAAGTATTGTGACAAGGCTGGTCATAAAATCGAAGAGTGTTGGAGAAAGAAGGGAGCATGCTTGCGTCGTGGAAGTAGGGAGCATCAGATTTATGATTGTCCCCTTATGAAAGAATCTCCGCCGGAGAAGAAAAGTCAAGAAGGACTAAGGCTTCAAGGAAGACTCCAAGCTCTGATAGAACTTACACCTATTGAAGAAGGAGGAGTGGTGGAAGGTACTCTCACCATCAATTCTAGAACTGCTTTTGTTCTATTTGATACTGGAGCTACCTATTCATTCATATCCCAAAAATTTGTTGCCATCTTACATGAAAAACCCGTTCTTTTGAAAACTGAACTTGTCATTTACACACCTTTAGGAGCAAGCACTGAGCTTAAACATTATTTTCCCTCTAGTGAAGTATTGATTAGTGGCCATAACTTAGCCGCTGATTTGATATGCATGGACATGGAGGGTTATGATGTAATTTTAGGTGCTGACTAGTTGACCAAGTATAATGCTAAGGTAGATTACAAGTGAGGAAGTGTAACCTTTGGTGAACCGGGATACCCTGAACTCACTTTCTCTAAAAAAAGCCATCCTAGACACCCTCTTCTCATCTCTGCCCTTCAAGCTCAAAAAATGATGAAGAAAGCATGTATTGCATTCTTGGCTTCTATCCTTAAAACCGAACCCAAGAAACCTATTCTGGAATAAATATCTATTGTTAGAGAATATCATGATGTATTTCTTGAGGAGTTACCTGGCATACTACCCGGGAGAGAAGTTTTATTCTCAATCGATTTGATACCAGGAGCAGCCCCTGTATCCAAAACTCCTTATAGAATGTCACCTACTGAGTTGAAAGAATTAAAAGAGCAATTGATGGAATTGTTGGATAAAGGATTCATCAGACCTAGTACATCACCTTGGGGAGCACTTGTTCTCTTTGTGAAGAAGAAAGATGGATCTATGAGATTATACATTGACTATAGGTAGTTGAACCAATTGACTATCAAGAATAAGTATCCTCTGCCAATAATTGGTGACTTGTTTGATCAAATCTCTGGAGCTCATTATTTCTCCAAGATTGACGTTAGGTCTGGTTATCATCAACTAAAAATTAAGGAAGAAGATATTTATAAGGCAGCTTTTAGGAGTAGGTATGGGTACTATCAATTTGTTGTCATGCCTTTTGGGCTGACTAATGCACCTGTAACATTTATGCAACTCATGAATAGTGTGTTCAGGCCCTATTTAGATCAATTTGTGATGGTATTTATTGATGATATATTAATCTACTCTAAAACTAAAGAAGAACATGAAGCACATTTGCGAATGGCCTTACAGATATTAAGGGAGAATCAACTATATGCTAAATTGAGCAAATGTAAGTTCTGGTTGGAAAAAGTTTCATTTTTCGGTCATGTGATCTCTAAGGAAGGTATTTCTGTTGATCCTTCTAAAGTGGAAGCTGTCAATTGGGAAAGGCCTACAAATATGACCAAAATCTGAAGTTTTCTAGGATTGGCCAGTTACTATAGGAGATTCATCAAAGACTTATCTAAAATTGCCGTACCATTGACTAGATTAATAAGGAGGGAGAATTCTTATGTATGGGCTGAAGAATGTGAGAAGAGTTTTCAAACTCTGAAGGAGCGCTTGACAATTGCACCTATTCTTACTCTGCCTATTGTGGGAGGAGGATTCGAGGTATATACTGATGCTTTGGGAATTGGCCTAGGTTGCGTATTAATGCAACAAGGCAAGGTGATAGCCTATGCATCTAGACAACTGAAGACTCATGAAGTTAATTATCCTGTGTATGATTTAGAATTGGCGACAGTAGTCTTTGCTCTCAAGATATGGAGACATTATTTATATGGTGAACAGTTCATTATCTATTCTGACCATAAGACTTTAAAATATCTATTTTCTCAGAAGGAGATTAACATGAGACAAAGAAGATGGTTAGAATATTTGAAAGATTTTAACTTTTCTATTGAATACCATCTTAGAAAAGGTGATGCTATGGTCGATGCTTTTAGTAGGAAGCCGAGGGCTCTATTATCAAGTTTGATGATTAGTGAGTGGCGACTACTAAAGTATTTTACAAGATTAAATTTAAATGTGGAACCAAAAGATGAATGAGTCTTGATTGCCAGTATAAGGGTACAACCTGATATGTTCTCTGAAATAAAAGAGCAACAAGGTAATGATCCTTTATTGGCTGAAATTACGGGAAATTTGAGCCAAATGCCTGATTTTTAACTGGCTAATGATGGGAAATTATTATTTCGAGGAAGAACTTATGTGCCTGATAGTGACAAAATCAAGAAGAAGATAATGGAAGAAGTACACCAATCTAAGTATACCGTTCATCTAGGAGCCACTAAAATGTACCAAGATTTGAAAAGAAATTTTTGGTGGCTGAATATGAAAAGAGAAGTGGCTGAGTTTGTGAGCAATTATATAACATGTCAACAGGTAAAGGCAGAACATCTCAGACCTACTGGTAAATTGAAACCTCTAGAGATACCGGAGTGGAAGTGGGAAAGCATTGATATGGATTTCATTATGGGATTGCCCAAAACTAGAGGAGGACTTGATGCAATCTGGGTAATAGTTAACCGATTAACCAAGTTTGCTCATTTCTTACCCATCAAAAGTAATTGGACAGTGGATATACTGGCAGCTTTATACATCAAGGAAGTTTTAAGATTGCATGACATTTCTTCATCTATAATTTCTGATAGAGATCTTAGATTTACTTCTCACTTTAGGAAGGGTTTGCAATCTTCTCTTGGAACGAGATTAAATTTTAGTACAACTTTCACCCTCAAACAGATGGTCAGACAGAAAGAACTAATCAAATCATAGAGGATATGCTTAGAGCGTGTATGATAGATTTTGGTGGTACTTGGCATGAACATTTACCATTGATTGAGTTCTCCTATAACAATAGCTACCAATCAAGTATTCAAATGGCACTTTTTGAAGCTTTATATGGTAGAAGTTGTAGATTACCCATATGTTGGGATGAGATTGGGGAGAAGTAGCTAGTAGCTCCTGACATGATTCAAGATACTACTCGAAATATCCAGATGATTAGGGACCGACTAAAAATTATCCAATCCCGATAAAAGAGTTATGTTGACAATAGAAGAAGAGATCTAGAATTTCAAATCGGTGACCATGTCTTCTTGAAGGTATCACCTAATTGAGGAATCCAAAGATTCAGAGTCAAAGGAAAGTTAAGTATGAGATTTATTGGTCCTTTTGAGATCCTTGATAGAGTTGGACAAGTAGTATACATGCTAGCATTACCTCCGAAACTGGCAGGAGTGCATGATGTTTTTCATGTGTCAATGCTAAGGAAGTATGTCTATGATCCTTCGCATGTAATCCAACATGATGATCTGATACTGCAAAAAGATTTATCTTATGAAGATAAACCCATCAAGATACTAGATTGAAAATTACATCAACTAAGGAATAGAGCAATACCAATGGTTAAAATCTAATGGAGCCATCGTGGACAAGAAGAAGCCACTTGGGAATTAGAGGATGTAATTAAGAAGAAGTATCCAGAATTATTTTCAGGTTAGTATTGTTAGCACTTCTCATATTTTGTAATGAATCATGTGAATTTGGAGGACCAAATTCTTTTTAAGTGGGGGAGGATGTAGCATCTCGAAATTATATATATGCGAAAAAAATAATAAAAGATGAAAATAAAATAAATGATGAATATTTTTTCTTTATGTTTTTAAAGTGTAGAATATATAAACGCGAACCCTATCCCATATGTTAACATAAACAAAGAGATTCACGGCACGATTCTGAGAAGGCGAAGACGTCGGGACTGTAGCAGTACTATAGCATCCGATTTAAGAGAGAATTAAAAGACCTTACTGCTCCCGTTCCCAAAATCCAGTTTCCCCCTTTTCCTGTTCTGCTCACAGGGTTTCCCACCGGTGGCCCCGGCCATGGCCAGTCGCGAGAGGGCCAAGGCGGCCTCCCGCCGGCAAGGCCCGGCTACCGACACCCCTCCTCCTCCGTTACAGCCTGCTAGTGGCGTCCCGCTCCCCACCTCGGTCTCCACCGACTCCACGGGACCGCTCGCTACGTGCCACATTGGTACGGAAGCTATCGCTTCCCCCCCGCTTACGTCTTTTGCAGGTCTTGGGGTAGCGGCAGATCTTAGCCTGGATGCAGCTCCTCCGTCCACCACCGCGCGATCCTCTGCGGCTCTTCCCCGCCTTGCCGTTCCTATTGGTGGACTGGAAGCCTCTCACGAGCCTCCACCGGCCTCGGTCGGTGTTCATCCTTGTGCTGCTCCTCCCCAAGACCGGGCCTCTTTGCCAGACGGGTTGGCGACCACGACAGGTCCTCCCTCATACCCCGGCCTCCCCTCCGTCGATGGTAGTGCGCTGGAGCCCCCCACCCTGGCTGTTGGACCTACAGTGGTTTCTACACCTGCACTGGGCCCCTTCTCTGCCACATTGACCAGCACTGCCGTGGGCGGCTCTATAACGTCTTCAAGCCTCCTTGGCCCTCTCCCCCCCCCCATCGGCAGATGCTCTGTGTACGCTAGTACCCTCCAGCTCTCTGCCTGCTCCTTGCCCGGCCTCTGGCCCACGCGACGACGCCTCTGCGTTGCCATGCAAGGTTGATCCCCTGCCTTATGCCCCCAAAGGCCGTGAGGCAACTCCATCCTCTACTGCGAAGGGCTCAACTGGGCTGTAGGCTAAGCCGCCTGCTGGCCCAGCTGCTGGCGGCCCCTCCTCCATAGGCACTCCCTCGAAGCCTCCTTGACCCCGGATCTTTGATGCTGCATTTAGTGCCTCCCTTGCCTCTCTGATAGGACCTTCTTTTGCGCAGGTGCTTCTCCAAGCTGTCCAACTGCCTACCCTGCCCCATACCACTCAGCCCCAGCCTTCATGGACTCTGAGGAGCTTGCCGCTTTCTTCACCGCAGAGGAAGTGAAGATTTCCTGCCAACCGCTTGACTACGCCATCATCGCTCGGAACCTCCAAGGTCATCCTCCCTTCCAAGAAATTAGACATCACCTAGCACAACACTTCAAGCTTCGCCAGGATTTCGTCATCAGCTCGCTCGACTCACGGCACCTCTTGCTCTGGTTCCACAACCGTGACGACTTCCTCCAAGTGTTGCTGAAGGACACCCTCTACGTCAAAGGAAGGCCATTCGTCTTCTTCAAATGGACAATGGACTTCTCTAAGGATGCTGATTCTCCACTCTTCCCTGTATGGCTTGAGCTGCCAGACCTCCTGGTGAATTTCTACAATGAGGCGATGATCAACTCCATTGCAGGCAGCATTGGCCCTACCCTACAAATCGATCGGAATGCCCTATGTCTCACACCATCGCTCGCTGCCCGTGTCTGTGTGCAGCTGGTCATCTCCAAGAACCTCCCCCACGGGGTATACATTGGTCATGGAAGCTCTAGGTTCTGGCAACCAATCGCATATAAGGACCCCCCTCTATATTGCACTGCTTGCAAGCGCCTGTGACATGCTATCTCCAAGTGTAAGAAGGCACCTACTGCAATTGAATCTACCCCTCGGCCAGTCCGTCAAGGAGCCCCTCCCACGACGCTTGCTCCTGCCTCCACCCTTCTGCAGGTCTCTGCTGTTGCCCCTTCGCATGCACGGTTGCCTCCATCCGCTGCTGCGTTGCACACTTGCGTTGAGGCTAGCGTCCCTCTCGGACGGCCATTTGCTCGCCCTCCGAGCTCTGTGGGTGGCTCTGCCAGCCCCCCTGGCGCTCCCCTAGCGACCGCGGCAGGAATTGGCCTTCCTCCACCCTCCTCAGCAGCTGATGGGCAGAAGGTCTCACGTCAGGCTCCTGTTGACCCTGCTCCAATGGTCACCGTGGCCACTTCAATTGACTTTGTTGGCACCCCAACATCCCCTCAGTCAGCACCTTCTCCTCCTGCAAGACTGCTGTGCTCAGGGCCTACCCACGCCCCTATTGTACCCAGACGATTTCCCAGCAAAATAACAAGAAATAAGGGTTCGGGAATTTTCCCAAACACCTTTAAGGCATGAGCTACCCGGCCATCCCTACAACTCCCAGGACCCCACCAGGGGCCCTAACCAATTTGCCGTGACATGCGGCTACAGGAGCAACTAACCAGTACCAATCCCAGCCACTCACTTACGGACTTTGTCCGTACTCCACATGGCCGCCCGGGCCAACCCAGGGGCGCTCCGATTTCGAGCCATGCCACGTGGCATCCAGCGATAGGGCCGAGGGCCCACCCCGAGACACTGACTTCCAACCCTTCAAGGTCAAAGGGAGACCTAATTAGGTCAACCATAGGCTTTAGAGGCCCGCCGCATGCACATACGGCTCACACGTGCGTGTTTGACATTTTTCCGAACACCTTGTGGGCGTGTATATTCCAACCCTTCTACACCAAACCACGGGCCGCCCTGTGGTTCCAGCACACTAATTGGGTTCTACAACGACCCCCCAGCAAGCTGGGGCCACCCCCGACCCTTATACATGTGGCGATGAGCCACATAACTTCAGCTCTTGGGCCAACTCGAGGCTACCCCGCCAACTCACCATGCACCGTGGCACGTAGCTCGAGGCATGGCCCATGAGCCCAAAGTGCCTCTCCATAGCTCCCACGAGCTCTCATCCTCAGCCCAAGGCCCATACTGAGGCCCCTCAGCCAGTTACCCAAGCCGTTCGACAACCCGAGGTGTGTCGGGCATTTACCTGAACACCTTACAAGTGGCTACTACGACTCGAAGAACAACTCCCCCCACGGGCCATCCCAGTATCCCAAAGCCCAGTGTCCCTTAAAGGACACTCCCAGATGACAAAAGAAGACCCCCGGGGCCACCCCTCAGGGTTGCGGCCTGCCTGGGGCCCATTTGCCCCAGGGCGAGGCCGTGCCCCCAAGGGAGGGTGAACTCCCCGCGCCCTCTCTCCAGACCGGTGGCCCCATGGTCCTGCTCAGTCTTAGTTCATCCGATTCTCAGTGTCCGTTTGTCTGACTCCCTAATCCGGGGGGAAGGGCTCAAATCATTCGTCCGTACCAGTTCGTGGGAACAACACGCAGAAGCACGAAGCAACAGCACGGGGGAGTGGTCCTCGGCAGTCAACACGCTCATAAGGCTCCACGCATCCTCCCAGCACCTGCCCTTTTCGTCTTAGTTTAATTTAAGAAGAAAAACACCCAAAAAATGGGATTTTATAGGGTGGGGACCGGCTCCCTCTCTCTCTCCCATTACCCAGTCCTCCTAAACCCCCTGGGGGAAGGGTTTAGCCGGACCAGCCTAGCCCCCTGGGCTGGTCCGCCTAAACCTCCTCCGTAAAACAAAAAAGGGTTTTTTAATTAATTAAAGAAGCCTGCCAGCCCGCCTAAACCCCCCCTGGGGTGGGGTTTAGGCGGACCAGCCTCACCCCCTGAGGCTAGTTTGCCTAAACCCATTCCTGTAAAAAAAGATTTTTTAATTAAGAAAAACCCCTCCGTGAGGGGTTTAGGCGGACCAGACCAGCCCCTTGGGCTAGTCCGCCTAAACCCCATCCAGGGGAGGGGTTTGGGCAGCCCAGACCAGCCCTATGGGCTGGTCTGTCTAAACCCTTCCCCTCTGCACTATTCAATTGGTTTACCCGGGCTAGGTTGAACCCTTCACCCTAGCCTGCCTAAACCATTCAACGACCTTCCAAATTCCCTATAAAAGCCCCTTAGAAGCTTAAGGGGTGGGAGAGAGACAACAATAAAGGCTTCCAGCAATCAAAGGCTCCAAGCTTCAAGCAGCTCCAGGCAACGAGCAAGGAGAATTGTGTGTGGGTGACTTGGTCGTCGGCTAAGGACACCGAGGGTATGTGATGCGGGACGGACACGGGAGACCGACTCTATATGATGCGGACCTCGGACTCTAGATGGAGATGCGACCAGCAACACACAAATTGGAGAGACTTCGGCCCGACACTATGAGTTCCTATGGGCTATACGTCGCTAACAGAAATGCAAGCTCACTCGTCGTCCCAAGCGAGGGAAACGCGGATCGTGCACGGTTGAAGAACCGGCAGAGTTCAAGGGTAGTCGACTCACTTCCGGACTCGGATCGAGCCACGGGACGGGTCACTCTCACACTCACAGCGGTGACATGGACTCACGGGCTAGTTCCTATCGCGCTCGGCAGCGGCCTAAGATCATATACTAAACTAGCAAGTAAATGCCAAGAAGTTACGACCTTTACCTCCATGCACCTGGCGTGGGGAAGACAACCCCGGCCAATCACGAACCCCCGGTTAACAATTATTACAGCAGTACAATAATTTGACCCACTCTACGCAAGGAGGTAAAAGGTCACATGTGGGGCCCGGGAATCACGACAATTGGGTTGACGGGCAGCATCTTGATGTCGCCCGGCGGTGCCGAACACGCGTTTGTGGTGCTTTCCGGACGGCGCGATCTACGGGTCCGTGGGGCCCACGGACTGCTCCAACCTCAGGCTCTGTGGGGTTGGGCCCGCTGTGATGGGGACCCCTGGTGGCGCGCTTCCCTGGACGGCGGTCGGCTGGAAGTACCGGTCGGAGGCCGATCGGCTCTGATCGCCAAGTTGTGGAATTGCTGTCCACGGACTGAAGCTTCTGTTTTTCAGCGCACGCTCCGGTGAGATCAGACGCTGCGACCAATCCTAATGTCGGATCGAAGCACAGGAGGTACCGCTGGAAAGCTCTCTCGAAGTCCTTCAATCTAGACCCAGAGAGATGAGCTGGATCTGCACGGATCTGGCCTTAAACTATTTTTGAAGTTTCTGTTGCACAGTATCCGAACTCTCAGAACAGCAGAGCAGTTTCCTAAAAACTACCTTTGACCGTAAACAAAACCTCCGATTCAGACGTCGACCTCTTCATGAAGGTTATGGAGGGGAGAGAGAGGAAAACGGCAATAGGTCTTGTGAAGGGATAGGTGGAGGGCACGATTTGATATGGATTTTACAGTGACTAGTGGTCGGATCTGGACACTGGCTGAAAGAATTGTAAATGGATCTGAAGACGATTTTTAGAAAATAGGTGGAGGTCTTTAGAAATTCCACAAAAAATGGGGGATGGAGAGGAAGGTGGACAGAACTCCTAGTAAATTTGGGAGCTCCAGCAAAAATCAAAAGGTGGGTTAGAGATAGGAAACTCAGGGTGGCTATGGATCTGGACTGAAAACCGATAGATCTGGAAGAAACAGGTGGACGAAAATGTAAAAATATGAAATGGAATCTAGATAACCAACCAATTTTTGTGGAATGTGGGGAACACCTCTGGAACACACCCTAAAAATCCCAGCACAAGAAGACGTCGTGGTGGAGAGCATAAATTCGTGGAATGCACCTCTGTCCTGGATTGACAAAACACCGGCAGCAACCGTGGTGGAGCGATGGCGGCACGTGGCGGCGGCGGCGATCACCGGAACTGATAGGGGAGGCTTCACACCTCCAGAATACAGCCTTCCCAGCTGCAAAGGGGGGAGAGGGGAGAGAGAGAAGGGGGCGGCCAAGGCCTTTCTCCAAGATTTTCTTCCAATTGAATGCATTAATTCCACTAAATTGAGAAATACATGGTATTTATATGAAAGACCAAAAGACACAAAATACCCTTAGACCTAGGGTTTGGGGAATAAACAAATGGGATAGAACTAATTATTTCTAATACCATTTTACAAAAAAATAAAAGGGGTGATGGTGAGAGGGGGGGGGGGGCGCCCCCTAGACTTTGTAGGCAAGGTTGGTGGCCAACCTTGACCTTTAAGGCCAATTGTCTCCCACTTGGCCCACCATTCTAGAAGCCCACATTTGACATGTTGACTGTCCCCACATGGGCCCTGGGGGGGAGGTGGATCAATGGGAGGGGGTCTGGGGGGCCCGTGGGACCCAAGGGATCCAATTTGCAAATAAGCCCCTCTTACAAGCCAAATTACAAACCGAAATAAAGATAAATAAAAACACATTACACACAAATAAAGTCCCAGTAAATGTGATAAATTCCGAGACTCAGGGGGGAGTCTCCAGACTGTCTCCGAGCCAGATGGACACCGAAGTGGCTCGTGTGGTGCTCCGCGTACGGTACCGGTGGCTCGGCGTATCATGCTTCTCGATCGCGCGGGTGTCCGCACCAATTCTCCCCGGGTGGGAGAAACTCGACCCTGTCGAGTAAGGGTCTGCATCACTGTGGTACCGCTCCAGTAGGTCCGGATCAATCCGCTGCAACTCTCCATGGGTGATCCATGTATCATCAGTGGCGGGCCGTCCTCTCCATCGCACTAGGTAGCGCGGGTAAGATCCACTCCTAGTAACTGTCACCTGCTCATCCAATATATGACCTATATGCTCTCGCTGCCGTGAAAACGGGGCTGGAGGTGGACACTCAGGTGTGGGATCACTCGCAATGGGAGGGGATGGCTCGAAAGGCTCACTAGGGATCACCGCTGGGTCCCTATATGCAACTAGATCCGATACATTAAAAGTAGAGCTTATACCATATCCCTCGGGCAGGTCCACAACATACGCATTGGATCCAACACGTTTCAACACTCTAAATGGACTGGCTCTGCGAGCTTGCAGTTTCTTAACGGTTCCAGAGGGAAACCGTTCAGGTCTTACCCTGATCATGACATATTCGCCCTCTTGGAACTCTCGGTGGTGTCGATGGGCATCGGCTAACTCCTTATACCGTGCATTGCTGGCCTCAATGTGACGACGGACGTCGTCATGCAGACTCCTAACATGCTTAGCAAAAGAAAAAAAACACACGGATGCACACACAACCCTACACAAACCTAATGTTAGTCCGACCCAATCATATGCAAGGTGGTCCAGGACATACGAATGTGTGCCAAGCATACACTAGAGGCAACTAGAAGTTGAGTGAATGTGGACGGCATCCTAAAGTGATCCATTCATGCACGGATGGCCTTTTAGATTTGGGAGGTTTGGGCGGGCCATCTTCTATATCACCCCGATATGTAGGAGTATTATGAACGGGTTTGGAGGTTGTAGATGGATCGGCCCGTGGAGAAGGGGTATGATGGTGGACTCTCTCGAAAAGGTGGAGTAAATATGGTGGCTCACGGGGTCCACAAGAGAATGGGTAGAAGGGATCAAAGAGGTATGACCCCTCGGACTAAGCTTCCACAAATCACTGTCCCACATTTGGAAATCTTGGAGGTGTAAATGATCACCTTCATTCATTGTGAGAGGTGGGACGACAGTCATAGGTAGAAAGTAAGATTCCTCCCTTGGGCAAATGGGAATGAAGTCGGGCTCGGCCGGCATAGGGAGGAGTAGAAGAACCTCCGTGGTAACATGACCCACGGTGTATAGGGAGGTGATGGACCCTAAAGCGGGATGAGTGAAACTACGACCTGTAGGTCGATCGAAACCTGGAGCCAACAAGTGCGTAAATGTCAATTGCCGGTCTAACCCTTTAAGAAGGTCATCCAACGTATCCACATAGTGACTAGACCGGAAAGTGGTGTGAAATGAATTGATTGGCACCAGAGGTAGGATAGGGTCCATAGATGGGAGGGGAGATGGGACCAGGCCATTCTTAAGCCAGCTAAGGAGTGGCTCGGCTATAAGTAGCTTTCTCGTTAGAAACACGGGTAGCTGTGGCCGAGGTGGTTCCAAATAAAGATCGGAGAGTGAGGCTTCTCCAACCCTTTTGTCCCCTAGGGCTAGAGATGTCCGAGTGGGACACTGTCCGGCAAAGTGGCCGAACCCCTGGCAGCGATAACACTGCTGTTGTGATCCACTACGCTCCTTGATAAGTGTGTCCTTACCCTTACCCTCCTGACGGATAGGGGGTGCAGGCAATGGGGCTCTCGTGGATGGGGGAAGAGGATCCACTATGATGGGGAGAGGACCTTGGGATGGCACCTTAGATGGCATCGGGTTGGGGCTACCGGTTGCTACCTCCTTAGGCTCGTGCTTGGTCCCATTCTGTCTAGGGTGTAGGCAAGGGGAAACCAGGGACTCGATATCAGCACACCTCCTATCCACTCTTTCCAAAATGATTTGGAAGAGTTTGGCAATGGTGGGATTTAGAGTAGGAGCGATGTGATGGACTCTCCCATATGAACTCAGCTTAGTCTTGGACCTAGGCTCTTCTACATGCGCGGCGCTTTGCCTTTGATTATGGCCCACTTGGGTGAAGGTGATTGGGTGGGGTCAGTTGGAGGTGACCGGGCCGGGTAGGTAGACCTTCCTAAGTTCGCCCTTCATCTCATGCCACGACTCGATGGGCCATTGCCTCCTAACCTCTCTCATGCGCTTAATGCTCTCCCATTTCCAGGCGGCTTTGTGGACAAGCCTCTCTTGGGCAAAACTGACTTGCATGGCATCGGACATGGTGTAACATTCAAAATAGTTGTCCATGGCGGCCTCCCACTTGAGGTAGTCACCCAGGTCATTAGAGCCATAAAAATCCGAGGCTTCGGGCCTACGGAAGGGGAGAGGATGGTTGCCAAGCCCATGGGTAGACCAACGGCCATGTTGCCCGGGTGATTGGGAATCCATGGGAAATTGGGGAACTACATGTTAGACATGCCGACACGTGGAGACAAACACTAGACAATGCAAGGTTGGAATGAGACTCGACTACACCTAGACACCAATAGATGGTACTTGGCGAAGTTAATCGATCTGAAGATCACTCCCGCAAGTGTGCGGCCTTCCCGATAGGCATAGCCTAACGTTCGAACAACACCTTTTAATATACCGAATTATCGGGATGAAATGTAATTTTAAAACACTCTTTTTTTGTTTTGAAAATAATGATGATCCAAGACTTGACTTAGACTATGCAAGACTTATGCAACGACTACCCTAGACTCGACTTGCTCTGATACCAAACTGATGCGGGACAGACACAGGAGACCGACTCTATATGATGCGGACCTCGGACTCTAGATGGAGATGCGACCAGCAACACACAAATTGGAGAGACTTCGGCCCGACACTATGAGTTCCTATGGGCTATACGTCGCTAACAGAAACGCAAGCTCACTCGTCGTCCCAAGCGAGGGAGACGCGGATCGTGCACGGTTGAGGAACCGGCAGAGTTCAAGGGTAGTCGACTCACTTCCGGACTCGGATCAAGCCACGGGACAGGTCACTCTGATACTCACAGCGGTGACATGGACTCACGGGCTAGTTCCTATCGCGCTCGGCAGCGGCCTAAGATCATAAACTAAACTAGCAAGTAAATGCCAAGAAGTTACGACCTTTACCTCCACGCACCCGGCGTGGGGAAGACAACCCCGGCCAATCACGGACCCCCGGTTAACAATTATTACAGCAGTACAATAATTTGACCCACTCCACGCAGGTAGGTAAAAGGTCACATGTGGGGCCCGGGAATCACGACAATTGGGTTGACGGGCAGCATCTTGATGTCGCCCGGCGGCGCCGAACACGCGTTTGTGGTGCTGTCCGGACGACGCGATCTACGGGTCCGTGGGGCCCACGGACCTCTCCAACCTCCGACTCTGGTGGGGTGGGGCCCGCTGTGATGGGGACCCCTGGTGGTGCGCTTCCCTAGATGGCAGTCGGTCGGAAGTACCGGTCGGAGGCCGATCGGCTTCGATCGCCAAGTTGTGGAATTACTATCCACGGACTGAAGCTTCTATTTTTCAGCGCGTGCTCCGGCGAGATCAGACGCTGCGACCAATCCTAATGTCGGATCGAAGCACAGGAGGTACCGCTGGAAAGCTCTCTCGAAGTCCTTCAATATAGACCCAGAGAGATGAGCTGGATCTGCACGGATCTGGCCTTCAACTATTTTTGAAGTTTCTGTTGCACAGTACCCGAACTCTTAGAACAGCAGAGTAGTTTCCTGAGAACTGCCTTTGACCGTAAACCAAACCTCCGATTCAGACGTCGACCTCTTCATGAAGGTTATGGAGGGGAGAGAGAGGAAAACGGCAATAGGTCTTGTGAAGGGATAGGTGGAGGCCTCGATTTGATATGGATTTTACAGTGACTGGTGGTTGGATCTAGACACTGGCTGACAGAACTGTAGATGGATCTGAAGATGATTTTTAGAAAATAGGTGGAGGTCTTTAGAAATTCCATGAAAAATGGGGGATAGAAAGAAAGGTGGACAGAACTCCCAGTAAATTTGGGAGTTCTAGCAAAAATCAAAAGGTGGGCCAGAGATAGGAAACTCAGGGTGGCTATGGATCTAGATTGAAAACAGATAGATCTGGAAGAAACATGTGGACGAAAATGTAAAAATATGAAATGGAATCTAGATGACCAACCAATTTTTGTGGAATGTTGGGAACACCTCTGGAACACACCCTAAAAATCCCAGCACAAGAAGACGTCGGGGTGGAGAGTATAAATTCGTGGAAGGCACCTCTGTCCTGGATGGACAGAACACCGGCAGCAACCGTGGTGGAGCGATGGCGGCACGTGGCGGCGGCGGCGATCACCGGAACTGATAGGGGAGGCTTCACACCTCCAGAATACAGCCTTCCCAGCTGCAAAGGGGGGAGAGGGGAGAGAGAAAAGGGGGCGACCAAGGCCTTGCTCCAAGATTTTCTTCCAATTGAATGCATTAATTCCACTAAATTGAGAAATACATGGTATTTATATGAAAGACCAAAAGACACAAAATACCCTTAGACCTAGGGTTTGGGGAATAAACAAATGGGATAGAACTAATTAGTTCTAATACCATTTTACAAAAAAATAAAAGGGGTGATGGTGAGAGGGGGGGCGCCCCCTAGACTTTGTAGGCAAGGTTGGTGGCCAACCTTGACCTTTAAGGCCAATTGTCTCCCACTTGGCCCACCCTTCTAGAAGCCCACATTTGACATGTTGACTGTCCCCACATGGGCCCTGGGGAGGAGGTGGATCAATGGGAGGGGGTCTGGGGGGCCCGTGGGACCCAAGGGATCCAATTTGCAAATAAGCCCCTCTTACAAGCCAAATTACAAACCGAAATAAAGATAAATAAAAACACATTACACACAAATAAAGTCCTAGTAAATGTGATAAGTTCTGAGACTCAGGGGGGAGTCTCCAGACTATCTCCGAGCCAGATGGATGTCGAAGTGGCTCATGTGGTGCTCCGCGTACGGTACCGGTGGCTCGGCGTATCATGCTTCTCGATCGCGCGGGTGTCCGCACCAGTATGTCATTTGTACTTCCCTCACACGGTGTTCCGCCATGACACACAAGTCTACCCCCACCACGTGTGCGACGTTATGACAAGGGTGAACGCCCCCTCATGCAGGGATTTCCCCTCGCGTGCCCGTCGACCGCAACTACGCACGCACTATGATGTCACGCTTCCCCGCAGTCATGAGGCCACGTCCGACCGCTCGACTCCCCTCACCCAGACACCAGCCTGATGCTTCCTCCATCTATCCAGTCATAGCCCCTAGTTTGGCAAAGCAAACCTAGCCCATCCCACGAGAGGGACCCTCTGTAAAATATGCGAATACCCACTTTGTCACGCATTGACCCAGGGACCAACCATCATGTCAGAATTTTCCCATGGCTTGCGCCTGCTGTACTTCGGCCCCTGTGGCCCTCCTATAAAGCCATATAGCTCTCAAAAATCACACTGCCACTTGAACGAATGCGCTCGCATCCACGTTCAGGCCCTCAGCCCCTTTATATGTCACATAGTGCAAATCCACTGCCCCTCTGACCCTAGCCAACATCGCCCTGTCTAGTGCGAACCCACAGCTGCCGAGTACCCCCTGCTCTCCGCCCAGGACTTCAGATACAAACATGCTTCTCTTCAGCATAAAATGAAGATGTTCGGATTCAATCCGATGTAAATAAACACCGATCGCTTGCGGTCGGTGGGGAAAGATGTCCAGTACACGATTCTCACAATCGCCTGCGCACTCCCACCCGTGGAAACCCCTTGATCCATGTGTCGCCCGACCTCTCGAGCCCACGTGCCGCGTCCTGGTGACGCTTCCCCGGTCAACCCTTGGTTCCATATGTGATTGTTGAGAAATCGACTGGCACGCCCGCACCCTGTCTGGCTAACTTATGCCCCTACATTCCCATGCCATTCGACCCTTCTCTGCTTTCCGTAAAAAGGAGAGTGCCCGGTACCGCCGTGAAAGGCATACAACTGTAAGGGAGAATATCCGAGAAATATCAAACTCCCATATTTTTTCTTTCCCAACTGTATCGGCATAAAGAAAATGAAAAAAGAGGGGAAAAAACCCCGACAACAGAGAGGATGGCATGCCCGGTGGGACGTCTCCCGCCTTCCTTCTTTTTGCTAAAGAAACGCCTATGCCAGCCCTGAAGCCATGGTGCCCTTTCCCTGTCCTTGCAGGAGAGGCAGAGGAGGGTACTCGCACGCGCATTCCCTAGCGGACCCCAGTCGGACCTCGCTCGGTGACTACCGGTAACCGCCTCAGCAGCACTCAACACTCCTGCAACCATGGCGGCCGTCACTTATGGTCCCCTTGTCATCGCCACCCATGCACGGGTGGGGTACTTGGCGACGCCGATCGCTTTTGACAACTTCGCCCCTGTCATCAGATCGCCCTACTTTTTAGGCGTGATCTCTATGGCTGCTCCTCAACCAACCCCAGTTTCTCCGCTGACTAATGCGCCACGCGCACCTTCAACACCGGTGTCTCACTTGAGCACCAGGCACCAGACAACCACCACTGGCCCCTGCAGGGCCCCCAGATTATCTCTGGCCCGGGTGAGCGTTAGCTCCCAAGGCTAGCCTTGTCCGATCTCCTGCACGGGCCCCACGCCCCAAATTTCGATCGCTACCTCAGCATCTTCCTCAGGTTTCCAACCCCGAGCCCCAGCAAAGCCGGCACCCAACACAGTCTCCCAGCCCCTGGTCCATGGCTTCTCAGCATCTTCCTCAGGTCTCCAACCCCGAGCTCCAACAAAGCCGACACCCAACACGGGCTCCCAACCCCGGGTCCATGGCTCCTCAGCACCTTCCTTGGGCCCACAGGCCCAAGCCCCGGTAAAGCCGACTCTCGATACGGGCTCCCGGCCCGAGTCCACGGCTCTTCGACATTATACCCGAGATCCCGGTTCCGAGCTCCAGTTGAACCGGCTCTCCCCGCGGGTCTCCTACCTAGAGGTCAAGGTTCCTCAACACCTTCCTCAGGCCTCCCGACCCGAGCTCGGACTATGCCGACACTTACTGCAGGTCCTTGACCCAGGGGCGTCGGCACCTCAGCACTTCCGACGGCATCGCTTCCCGGTGCAAGAGTGCCATCTCGAGCATCAGCAACGCTTCTATCATACCTGAGTCACCCAGCCATCGACTCTCGACGTGGGTCTCATACCTCGGAGGCCGGTCCCAGTACTCCTGACTGACAGCTCCACGTTGCCGGTTGCCCAGGTAGAGTCTTCTCGGTCTACCATCTCATGGCGGAGTCTTCCTTCACTCCTCAGAAGAAGCAGCGCCATGGCCGCAAAGGCAGATGGCTCACCGTTGCGACCAGCAACCCCTGCAGGACTATTCTTGTCAGTGACTTACGGATCCGTCTCGATGGGGGCGAACCGATCATACCCCAGGAACGGACCGTTCCCACCATCTCCACCTCCAACCGTTTTGACCTCTTGCAGTAAACGTGAGAGGACGGGGTGAAGCTCAGAGGAGCGGGTTCCTCGGCAGTAGTCCGGGGGCACCCACTGCGGCCCGACACACGGCCTCCCAAGACAACTCGTCGAAAAAATGGCGACAAGGGAGACCAGCAATCCGACTTGAGGAGAATCTGGGTCACCTCGAAGGAAGCTCAAGATGTTCGAAGGGCGCGTATTAGAAACCCCCTGCGAGCACTCAGACGCGGCATCAGACGGGATGCGACTGGCCTCACAGTAGCGCCGTCTGACGATGCCCAGTCGTCTAATGTCCTTCGCACAAGTAAACAGAGGCAAAGGCGGGCCCGCTCCCGGGCCCTCCAATAGTCTGTCCCGGGCTCTCCCTCGATTGATATCAGGAATGAGGCCCCTCTACAACGCACCTCGGTCTTCGACAGACTAGGGGCGCATGTCCGCCCCGAGGGGCACTCGTAGACAAAGCGGATGGCCCGGTTCATCAATGACGTGGTTCGAGTGTTCGCGTACTGCACCACTGGAAACCAGCCAGACACCCAGTTTGATGACCAGAATCAACCCCTGTCCCACTTCAGGAGGCCGCGCCATCAGGTTCTGCCACCTCCCCCAACAGGTCACATCGACACTTCTACCGGACCGTAGGTGTCAGAACGTTCGGAAGAAGTCCCAGTGGAAGACCATGACCCTCCTACCAACGCGGAGCCGGTCAACAACGACCCTCCTGCAAACGAGGCTCAAGAAGTGACCCTCGATACTCTCATGAAGGAGAACCAGCATCTGAAGGCCCTCCTGCAAGACCGCCTCTAGGAACGAGACCTTCATCCTCAGCAACCTGCCAGGCCCCCGGCTGAGGCACCGGCACTGCCAGCAGCCTGCGAGACTGCCAACACCTCAGCGGCGATCGCCCAAACTCCGCAAACAACTGGGTTTGGCAGACCCCCGGTTGAGGCTCAACCACGAGCCTCCAATACGCCAGTGCCAGAAAATGTCCTGGCACAACGCCAGATGATCGAGTGTATTGTCGAGATAAAGCTCGCCCAGTATGGCGAAGGGGTTGTCACGGTAGATCTCTGCAGTGTGCCCTACCCGCTTCACCACCAGCTGAAAAAGCTTCCTCTAGAGTACGCCAAGCCCCCGAAGCTGCAAAAGTTCGACGGGCAGGGGTTGCCACATGAACACTTGGCCTACTATGTTACGGCCATGGGCGAGTTAGCATTGGATGAGTCATACCTTCTCCGCTACTTCGCTACTTCGCGTATAGGAACGGCCTTCCAATGGTATTCCCGCCTGAAGCTCGGCTCGGTCATTGACTGGGCGGATCTCCAGAAGAAGTTCCTCGACCGCTTTCAAATGGTCGAGCAAAAGATCTCCCTGGCTGAGCTCTGCTCTCTCCGGAAAAGGAAGGGCGAGAGTGCCCTTGACTTCATCAAGAAGTGGCGAGAGCTCAGCATGAGGTGTGTCAACCCGCCAGTCCAGGAGGATGGCATTACTATATTCCTGTGGGTCTGGTGGCTGAGGTCAGCGAGAAGCTTCTCGGCGCTAACATCAAAGGCTTCGACCAGCTTAATTCGACAGTCGCCGAAATAGAGAAGTTCTTCGCCAACAACCCAAGCTATACTGCAGCACAGGGTAAGCAAGCGCGAGAACACCAGTCAGGCAAGGATGTGAATATTGTTGAATTCACCCCTGTTGCTAGAGCCGATAAAGAGGCCGAACCAAGCGGCTCTGACAAAAAGTCAGCAGATAAGCCGGCCGCTCCTTCCTTCTTAGAGCGCATGAAGACACCCTTCTCCTTCAAGAAGGAAAATACGAAGATGCTCTTTGACCTCTGTATGGCCTAGAAAATTGTCGAGCTGCCATAAATTCGCAAGCCGGACGAGGCCCTAAAGACCGACGATCCCGGTTATTGCCTGTATCATCGCATGCTGGGCCACTCAATTGAAGATTGCTATGTCTTCAAGACCCAGGCGTAGAAGCTGATCCGAGACGGCCTTGTCAAAATGAAGAGCGGTCTCATCGATCCTCCGCAACCACATACGTGGTCTAGACCAGCTAAGGCAGCACGCGTGGTCCACTACCTGGCCAGCGTAATCCATATGATGGCTGCGTTCTCTCTCTCTGATGTCGAGACAGAGGAGCCCAGTACCAGTCAGGGCGAACATTCGCTCTGGTATCAGGGGTGGAGGCTTTGGCATGATCACAGATCCCTCTCCTTTCCCAAGGAGAGAAACCGGCAACTCTTCAATATCCTCATCGAGAGGGGGCAAATCATGCCCCGTGACTCGCCGGAAGACTACACCCATTAGGACCTTAATCACCCCCAATACTGCCCCTTCCACGCTAGAATCTGCCACCCGATCGAGTCCTGTGAGGAAGTTCAACACCTCATCCAGGAACAGATCCAGTGAGAGCAGATCGATGCGGAGAGAACTCCATGTCACTTGTCAGGCTTCGACAAGTTGTCGAAGAGACCCTGAGCACCGCCAGGGATGCGCCAGAGCGGCCAGACTCCCCCCAAGAAAATGGGCACGGGTTGTCTTACGAACATCCTCCAAAATGGCTCGAGTTCCGCGCTAACAACCAAGAAGCGCTCGAGCGATTGCGAAGGTGTAGAGAGCGGGATGCCAGTCAAGCGGCGGAGCCAACCGACTTCTCGGTCAACGTCATCCATTCCCCTACTCCTCTGGCCCTTGCGGGCTCCCAGACATCATCATCCAGCCAGCCAACCCCAGCCACTTCGGTTGTGTGGTGGCGGTCCTGGCGGGAGCTAGAGTCTCTCCCTTTCCCTGAAGAAGACACCGTCAGGCTCCTCCGGGTCCTTCTCGGCCGAGAGGACGTTCTGGTGGGCGAGACGACGACAGGCTCCTCAGCTCTCTCTCGTCCTCCCCCCGTCCTATCTTTGTCTCCGGCGTCCGTGGATAGGAAGGGAAAGCAAAAGTAGGGTGAGGTCCCGGCTCAGTCTTGTCACACCCCCTCAGCGGATGGGCCGTCGGGTCCTCTCTTCCTACCCTTTAACACAATCTGAAGTACAAAGAAGACATCTTCAGAGTCTTCAGCGGCTTCGATTCAAGCGGCGGGCCCACTGCCACAATGCTCAGCCAGTCCGCAGAGTCGGGGTAACTGTGCAGAGCAACAACATCCTGCGACGCCTTCGGCTGTCACCGGACCCAGCCCTCAGCGTGATCACAAAGGCAAGGCTAAGGAGCAGGACAATAAGCACATCCCTCGGTCCGCTTCTCAACAAAAGCTGTCGCCACCACGGTTAAGGCACCAAACCGCGCATACGTCTTCGGACGCCAACACCAGCCTACCGACTCCTCGTAGGCTCCTGTCGCCACCGCGAGTAAGCCATCAAGCCACGTACACATCTTCGGACGTTGGCCCCAGGAATTGTGGCTCGAGGTAATGGAGCAGGCGATCAACGCCACCTTCCAGATACAACAAGCAGAAGGCGCCTGGATTGAAATCCGGGCGAAGAAGAGCCGTCGACCTCGCCTCATTAAGGCACTACCCCAGGGACACCCTCCTCAGAATTTATCAACTCCGGCCCCAGCACCTCTCCCTCCGACTCCATTGGAGAACGCTATTGCCAAGAGACAAGAGAAAAATAGGTGGATGAACCTCAGAAGGCAACTCAAGAAATAAGCTGAACAAGCAGCCGCCTACAATCACCAGCCAAGCCAATGCCTCTCCAAAGGCTCTAGTGGCTCATTGATGACCTGGAGGAATACGTTCCTCCTCGTCCTACCGGAGCTCTCCCACTCAACAGCTATATCCCGTGGGAAGAAATGCAGAAACGAGACCGCCTCAGAAATTGGGTCCAAGAGATGATCCAAAAGCTGATGAATGTCGAAAGACTCCTGATCCCAGATGAGCTCTCCTTGTGCTATAAGGACAAGGAGATCACAACACAGCAGCTAGAAGAAATGCTTCGAGACTGCACCTGCAACATGGTGGCCATCCCACCTCCTAATAATATCAACGCTTCTCGGCGAGGTGACCCAGTGGCCTACCGAACCATACTAAGAACCACTGCCCCGCTTGGGCTACAGCCAGCGCCAGAACACATAGGCCGCGGCCGAGGTTGTGGCCGGGGACGCGATAGAGGTTGCGGGAGAACTCTTGAGTTACCCCTCCCTCCGTCCACGTTCAACCCGGAGCGAATCATCCTCTTTCGAGGGGAGGAACCTGCCCCCATTCCGGAGGTAGAAATTCAGAAAGGACCCGACGTCTTCGATCCTGCCGGTATCGAAGAGGTTTCCGCCGGCCTCTCGGTCTCTACACCAGCTCAGGCTTCTTCTACAGAACAAGCGGGACCGTCCGGCAAGGACGGGCCAGCCCACCAGTTACCCCTAGAAGAACCATCCTTGGCACCCTTGTTCCAGGAGTCCACCGGCGATCAGGGTCAGCCTGATCCCGACGATAAAGGCAAGGCAGTGCAACTTCCCAATGGGGAGCGGCACAATAGCTCGCAGAAAGTCCAGCCCGACACACTATCCTCCTTGGAGGATGCTCGAGCCCGAGCCGACCGGAAGGTCTTCCACCAGATGAAGCACTTCCCTGCCAGCATTACCATTTGGAAAGCCATTGCTTAGAGTAAAGAGCTGAGGGAAACCCTCATCAAAATACTCCTGGAGCCAGAAGCTTACGAGGCGCATGTCGCGAAAATGAAGACAGCCGCCTATGAAGCCTTCGCAACCACCGTCTCCTTCACGGAGAAGGACATGATGCTATCCCCTCCATGCCACAATCGTCCTCTCTACATGAAAGGGAAGGTCAATGGGCATGATGTAAACAGGATCTTGGTGGATGTTGGTGTTGCCGTTAACATCATGTCGCTCAAAATATTCACGACTTTATATCTGACCCCATACCTCAGAGGGTTCAGGCGGTCAAGATATCCGGCTTTAACCAAAACACCGAGGATGTCCTCGACCGGGTGGATGTTGATCTGGTGCTTGATGATTTCACCTCCAAGGTGACGTTCTACGTCATCGACTCGAACACGTCCTATAAGATGCTACTGGGTAGACCCTGGCTCCATGAAAATTGGGTCATCCCGTCAACTCTCCACCAATGCATCAAGTATGCCAAGGATGGGGAGCAACACACGGTCTTCGCAGACCTGTCACCGTTCACACCAGCGGAGTGCAACCTGGCCGACGCTGCGCTCTACTTCAAGGGCATTAGTCCATACCCTGTGATTAAGGGCAGGAGCAACGGCTGGCTCTCAAAGGAAGATGATGACGATCTCTTCTCCGTCGATGAAGTGAAGGCTAAGCTTCATCAGCTACGCCTCAGCTCCAAGTCAACCCTAGATCGCCCCGAGAGGCGTCAGATCAACTTCAAGGCTAATCTCATTAGTCGAGCTATCGGCAAGAGTATATGCTTGCCCCCAGACTCCATCCAGTTCCCATGTGCCGCCGAAGAACACAGCGTTGAGCCGTTGACAACATTTGTTGTCACCTTCAAGCGACAACGCGTAAACAAGAGGAAGGCCAACAGGGACAAACCCATTGTCTTCTATAAGGGAGACGCGGTCCCTCGAGCCCCACGGATGGGAATCGACGCCAAGAGCACTAATATTTTATTTGCATTTATGTCCTTTAGTTTGCTTTTATATCCTTGGGAAAGTATGTTGACAATTGTAAGGCTTTATAAGCCAATGTGTCATTCCCTTGGATTGTTTGGGTTTTCGTGCAAAATATCTGTAGGTCCAGGAAGGGGGCCCTCACCCCTTCCCCATTGATCCACCTAAGCCATTTGGGTCCATGTGGGGCTGGTCAGCTATCCTAGGTGGCTTCTAGATGCTTGGCCTTTCAAAGGGAGACAAATGGACTAAAAAGTCCAAGATGCCACCTACCATGGCCCCTTGGTCAAGGGGGCACCCCCTCCCTTTTAGAATTTTATTTTTTTTTCAAAATTCTCATGTTAGAACTAATTAGTTCTATCCCTTATTTACCCCTCTTAATTCTAGATCTAGGGTCATTTAGAGTCTTTTTACATTTATTATAAATAGCTTGTATTTCACATTTAATAGAATTAATGAAGTAAAATTTGTGAAATTATCTTGGAGCCTCCAAGGAGGGTGCGCCCCTCTCCCCTCTCTCCCTCTGGTTCTTCTTCTTCCTCTGGCATTCCAGGGTGTGAGACCCTTTCTACCTCCCCCTCTCATCCTCTGAGTTCAACTTCTGCCACCGCCGCCGCCGCCATCGCACCGCCATCGCGCCGCCGTCTTCATCGCCGGAATTCTGTCTCCATCAGGACAGAAGCTCATTTCCGGAATTTTATCTTAGATTCTTGTTGTCTGATAGAGCCCAAACTTTGAGGGCTTGTTCTATGTGTCTCCCCTAATCTCCAATTCAAATTTCGTGCCATTTGGCCTTAGTTTGATATTTTCCCATATTTTTATTTGTCCTCTCAGTAATCTGCCCTTTTGCAAATCTGCGGGACAGTGTTCCCCTTTTGTATTTTTCTCACCCCCTTATCAATTTTCAGAAAATCCCAAAACATTTTTCAGTGTTCCTCACATATACCCCCTTCCACCATAATTTTTGCGAAGTCTAGAAAAATCATTTCCCCTTCGGTCAAAGGTGAGTTTCAGGCAGATCTCTTGCTATCAGTAACCTGATCCACAGGAAAACCCATAGTTTGTAGAGTTTTTCATTTCTAATCCCTCCTCTGGATCGACGGAGAAAAACTATATGTTGTAGTTCTGTGAGTGCTCATTCCAACGGTACCAACCACACCTCGATCGGCCTCCGGATCTGAGCACCATAATTCTTGCCGCCGAGGCGCGCAAATCTGTTCCCTGTGCAGATCAGAAAACTCAGTCTGAGAAGAATTCAAGCAAAAATACCAAAGGTTAACTTCTGGAATCGCCACTTCAGGGAGTCGATCAGGGACCTCCCGCCATCGTCCCAGCCAAGTGGAGCATTCAGAAGACCTCAGGAGGGCGATGTTCCTTTGGAATCCGCGCCTTGCTGTCCCGCGAGTCAGAACCGAGTCGACGTAGTACCGAGTCGGCGCAGGACCGAGTCGGACCAGCAGGCCGAGTTCGTGCCGAACGCACCTCCAGATTGCTGACCGTCAACCCAGGGTCGGTCCTCCCGGACCCCACTTGTAGCCCTTTACCTCCCTGCGTGGAGTGGGCAATAAAATTCATGGTTGTAATTAACTTTTTACTGTTGTTATCGGGAGTTACCGTAACTGGCTGGGATCGTCTTCCCCACGCCCGGAGCGTGGAGGTACACTCGTCCCCGCTCTTTATCACATTTTGCTTATCTCGTATATTTTTGAATGCCACTGCGAGTGTAGGTTTCTAGCGCGATATATATTATTATCACCGCTGCGAGAGTGAGTGAGTGTACCGTCCCGTGACTCAACCCGAGTTAACGCGGGAAAGGCCGATACCCGAGACTCAAGGCCAGTTTCTCAACCGCGCTCGGTCATACGTTTCCCTCGCATAGGGACGATCGCGAGCTAGAGTCCCAGGTCACGTGTCCGTCCCGCATCAATTTGGTATCAGAGCCCCAGTTGAGTCTAGGGTAGTCATTTGCAAAACTCTAAAAAAAAAGAGTCGTTTAAGTCGAGTCTAAGTCTAAGTCAGTCTAAGTGTCACATTTGCATACCATTAATCGGTATATCAAAAGGTGTTGTCCGAACGTTAGGCTACGCCTATCGGGAAGGCCGCACATTTGCTTGAGTGATCTTTGGATCGATTATCTCCGCCACGTACCGAGTCTTGGTTTAAGTCTAGGGTCCTTAGTGTGCATGCATTCCAACCTTGCATAGTCGGTCTAGTGTCTTGTCCAAGTGTCGGCATGTCCATCCACTAGTGTCCCCGTGTCCCATGGATTACCAAACGCCCGGATCTTATGCATGGTGGTGATACTATCTAAGATGAGAGAACCACCCGGACCACCCCCGTAGACCCGTAGCCCGGGATTTCTATGGATCCGAAAATCCAGGTGACTACCTAGAGTGGGAAGCCATTATGGACGACTACTTTGAGTGTTACCTTATGTCCGGTCCAGCCCAAGTCGACTTTGCCAAAAGGTGACTTTTCTATGAAGCCACCGAAACATGGAGGGACATCAAGTACTTCCGAGAAGATAGGAGGCTAAGGCCCATCGAGTCATGGTGGGATATGAAGAGAGCGCTTAGGAGGGTCTACCTTCCCTGTCCACCTACCTCCAACCACGGGGGTCATACCACTAGCCATCCCCACCAACTCACCCGCAATCAAGTGGGCCACACCTCTAACCAACCTCGCCCCTTCACCCCCATCCAAGCCCTCCAAAGCAACCCCAATCAAGTGGTCCGCCCAGTCACCTCCCACCAAGTGGAAGCCCCGCTTCTAGCCGAGCCTAGGTCCACACCCGAGCTGAGAGACGAGGAGCGAGTCCACCACGAGGTTCCTACTCCAACCCACACCTTTGATGAAATCGAGAAACTATTTTCGGATTGGTTGGAAAGGATACATGCTTCTTCACCACCTGTGAGTTCGCTATTGCTACCCTCTACTTCCAAACTTTATTCGGAACCATCTTATTTGGAGCCACCAAAGCCCGAGCCACCCGTGTTTCTAACGGGTACGCTTTTCATCGCCGAGCCACTACTTAGTTGGCTCAAGGATGGCTTGGTCCCACCTCCTCACCCATCCATGGACCCCACCTTACCGTTAGTACCCGTCAACTCCTACCACACTACCTTTCGGTCTAGTCACCATGTTGATACCTTGGATGACCTTTTTATGGGATTAGACATGTAATGGAAGTTGACGCACTCATTGGCCCGAAGCTTCGACCAACCCACTAGTATTAACTTCACCCATCCGGCCTTAGGGTCCATTACCTCCGTGTGCACCGTGGGTTGTGTCACCACGGAGATCCTCTTATTCCTCCCCATGCCGACCGAGCCCGACTTCATACCCTTTCTCCCGAGGGAGGAACCATACATCCTACATATGACCACCGTCCCACCTACCACAATGCATGAGGGTGACCATCCACACCTTCAAGACTTCTACACGTGGGACCGTGACTTGTGGGAGCCCACCATAAGGGGTCATACCTTCTTTGATCCCTTTGACCCATTCCCTAGTGGACCCCTAGACCCACCATATATATTTCACTTCTTCGAGGGAGTCTACTACCACACCCCTACCCAACGGGCCGGGTCATTTATACCAACCAAGCCCGTTCTCGATACACCTACACCCAGTTCTCCTAGCCCTCTCAAGTCTCCCAAATCCAAAGGGCCGTCCATGCATGACTGGGTCATACTACGGCGTCTAGGTGTTCCCCATTCCGCCAGCCACCGGTTACATCAAATGTATGCATGGCACATATTCGGGTGTTCTGGTCCACTGTCGCCTATGCGTAGGTCGGACTAACATTAGATTTATTTAGGGTCTTTGTGAATCTTTGTTTTGTTTATCCATTGTGTGTCTCTGCATACATCAAGTTGAGTAGGTTTGTGCGCTCGCGTTGTTAGTCCCTTTCGAGTTTGAGACTGGCCGGACTTTGGGATCGGTTCTACTTCATATCGGATCTAGTCACATAAGGGACAAGCGGTGATTCCTAGTGAGTCTTCGAGCCGCCTTCCCTCCTTTGAGAGTGACCCCACCCCGGAGTGTCCACCTCTAGCGTCATTCCCCAGCAGCGTATGCATATCGAATCTATACGGGATGAGCAGGTGTCGATTACTTGGAGTGGAGCGTACTCCGCACTTCCAGGTTCGGTGACGCATCCGTCGGAGCTACTCGAGCAGCCGTACCCCTTACTCGACGGGGTCGAGTTCTTCCCACCCGGGGAGAGTTGATGGGAATCGACGCCAAGAGCACTAATATTTTATTTGCATTTGTGTCCTTTAGTTTGCTTTTATATCCTTGGGAAAGTATGTTGAGAATTGTAAGGCTTTATAAGCTAATGTGTCATTCCCTTGGATTGTTTGGGTTTTTGTGTAAAATGTCTGTAGGTCAAGCAAGGGGGCCCTTACCCCTTCCCCATTGGTCCACCTAAGCCATTTGGGTCCATGTGGGGCTGGTCAACCATCCTAGGTGACTTCTAGATACTTGGACTTTCAAAGGGAGACAAATGGACTAAAAAGTCCAAGATGCCACATACCATGGCCCCTTGGTCAAGGGGGTGCCCCCCTCCCTTTTAGAATTTTATTTTTTGTCAAAATTCACATGTTAGAACTAATTAGTTCTATCCCTTATTTACCCCTCTTAATTCTAGATCTAGGGTCATTTAGAGTCTTTTTACATTTATTATAAATAGCTTGTATTTCACATTTAATAGAATTAATGAAGTGAAAATTTGTGAAATTAGCTTGGAGCCCCCAAGGAGGGTGCGCCCCTCTCCCCTCTCTCCCTCTGGTTCTTCTTCTTCCTCTGGCATTCCAGGGTGTGAGACCCTTTCTACCTCCCCCTCTCATCCTCTGAGTTCAACTTCTGTCGCCGCCGCCGCCGCCGTCTTCATCGCCGGAATTCTATCTCCATCTGGATAGAAGCTCATCTCCGAAATTTTATCTTAGGTTCTTGTTGTCTGATCGAGCCCAAACTTTGAGGGCTTGTTCTACGTGTCTCCCCTAATCTCCAGTTCAAATTTCGTGCCATTTAGCCTTAGTTTGATATTTTTCTTATATTTTTGTTTGTCCTCTCAGTAATCTGCCCTTTTGCAGATCTGCGGGACAATGTTCCCCTTTTGTATTTTTCCCACCCCCTTATCAATGTTCAATAAACCCTAAAAAATTCCTCAGTGTTCCTCACATATACCCCCTTCCACCATAAGCTTCGTGGAGTCTATAAAAATCATTTCCCCTTTCGGTCAAAGGTCAGTTTCAGGTAGATCTCTTGCTATCTTGAGTGTCAGTAACCTGATCCACAGGAAAACCCATAGTTTCTAGAGTTTTTCATTTCTAATCCCTCCTCTGGATTGACGGGAAAAATATATGTTGTAGTTCTGTGAGTGCCCGTTCCAACGGTACCAGCCACGCCTCGATCGGCCTCCGGATCTGAGCACCATAATTCTTGCTGCTGAGGCGCGCAAATCTATTCCCTGTGCAGATCAGAAAACTCAGCCCGAGAAGAATTCAAGCAAAAATACCAAAGGTCAACTTTTGGAACCGCCACTTCAGGGAGTCAATCAGGGACGTCCCGCCATCGTCCCAGCCAAGTGGTGCGTTCAGAAGACCTCAGGAGGGTGACATTCCTTTGGAATCCGCACCTTACTGTCCCGCGAGTCAGAACCGAGTCGGCGCAGTACCGAGTCGGCGCAGGACCGAGTCGGACCAGCAGGCCGAGTTCGTGCCGAACGCACCTCCAGATTGCTGCCCGTCAACCCAGGGTCGGTCCTCCCGGGCCCCACTTGTAGCCCTTTACCTCTCTGCGTGGAGTGGACAATAAAATTCATGGTTGTAATTAACTTTTTACTGTTGTTACCGGGAGTTACCGTAACTGGTCGGGATCATCTTCCCCACGCCCGGAGCGTGGAGGTACACTCGTCCCCGCTCTTTATCGCATTTTGATTATCTCGTATATCTTTGAATGCCACTGCGAGTGTAGGTTTCTAGCTCGATATATATTGTTATCACCGCTGCAAGAGTGAGTGAGTGTACTGTCCCGTGACTCAACCCGAGTTAACGCAGAAAAGGCCGATACCCAAGACTAACGGCCGGTTTCTCAACCACGCCATGTCCCACGTTTCCCTCGCATAGGGACGATCGCGAGCTAGAGTCCTAGGTCACTTGTCCGTCCCGCATCACCCACCAGAGGATGACTTTGGTTGGTCCAAGCGAGCCGATGATACCCTTGAAGCAGTCCAAGTGCTGGATGACCTGCCGCCGCATATTCGGGAGATGTGTCTAAAGCAACACATCCCTCAATGGCAAGGTTCCACGCAACGTGAATATTTTCACCAATTGTGGACCCCTTCTCAGGTTCGGGGGTAACCCCCATCCTTCTATAAGGATACCAGAGGACTTGGCTACGACTAAGACCCGGACTTTCACGTCCACTATGTAGTCAACGTCATAGGCTTGACACAACCAGTCGACGACCGAGCAAAAGTCAAAGCCAAATTCGACAGCTCCGGGGATGAGGAAGAGGAGATTCTGATCCCAATCCCCGTCAAAGCCAGCGCTCCAGCCCAAGCGGCAGAGGAACCCACCTCGCCTCCCTGCCAAGATAAAGGGGCCAAAGAAGCTCCTCCAGTCACTCAGCCAGTCGAAGGACCCAGTTCAACAAACTCTCCTGATGAGGGGGAGATCCTTGATATTAGCTGTGAGGGATTGTCAGCTTTAGCAGGCAACCCCGGGGGGACCTCAGCAACCCCGCTTGACTACTGTCGGCCAAAAGCCGGAGGCCCAGATCAATCCCACGTGGATCCTAGCGACAACCTCTCTCCAGTCCCATCAACGTCAACCAGTGGTTTCGAGAATCAAGAAATGCATGAAGTCGACACTAAGGATGAGGATTTCATCGACTTCCAGCCCGCTCCTCCTGAACTGGAGGACGGTGACCAAGCGACCATGGATGAGCTCGTTGAAATCAACCTGGGCGAAGATGAAGCCTCCCAGCCCACATTCGTCAGTGCTCTCCTTACCGAGGCAGAGAGGCAGGATTACAAGCAACTCCTGCTAGAGTATAAAGACTGCTTCGCCTGGACATACAGGGAGATGCCGGGGCTAGACCCCTCCGTAGCGGAGCGCGAGCTAGCCATTTCTCCCTCGGTCACTCCTGTCAAATAGCCGCAGCGGCGAATGCGCCATGAGCTAGAGCTCCAGGTTGCGACCAAAGTCAATAAAATGGCAGAGGTCGATTTCATCGAGCCGTGCATCTATCCGATCTGGGTAGCCAACATAGTTGCAGTCAAGAAGAAAAATGGTCAAGTCCGCGTCTGCGTCGACTTGTCTTTCATGGATGGGTCGTCCGGTTATAACCAGATCCGGATGTCCCTCAAAGACAAGGGCCACACAGCCTTTAGATCCCCCAAAGGGATTTTCAACTACAAGCGCATGCCCTTCGGTTTGAAGAACGCCGACGCTACTTACCAAAGGGCCATGACCAAAATATTCGACGAGATGTTGCACAACACCATCGAATGCTATGTCGACGACCTCGTCGTCAATACTAAAAGTCGCGAAGACCAATTTACGCCAAGTCTTCGACCGTCTCCGGCAGTACGCGCTCAAGATGAACCCCATGAAGTGCACCTTTGGCGTATCAAGTGACAAGTTTCTCGATTTCATCGTTCGATACCGGGGAATTGAGGTGGACCCCAGCCTGATTAAAGCAATCTTGGAGCTTCCACCACCCAGCAACATCACCGAGCTCATGTCCTTCCAAGGGAGGCTGACCTACATTCGAAGGTTTATCTCCAACCTCTCCGGACGATGCGCGCCTTTCGGCAAGCTAATAAGAAAGACGCCCAGTTCATATGGGATTCGGAATGCCAGGTGGCTTTCAAGAAAATCAAGGAGTACCTCCTTACTCCTCCAGTTCTGGGGGCACCAGTCAAGGGCAAACCCCTCATCCTCTATATTGCTGCCATGGATGCCTCCCTAAGAGCTCTCTTGGCACAAGTCAATGAAGAAGGTAAAGAGCAGCCACTCTATTACCTCAGCCAGAAGCTAATCGGTGATGAGTATCGATATTCTCCCATCAAGAAGGTTTGCTTGACATTAGTGTTCGCAGTCAAAAAGTTGTGGCATTACCTCCTGGCCCACCAAGTCGAGCTTATATCTAAGCACGACCCTCTGAAGTATCTCCTTCGACAACCCATCCTCTCAGGCAGACTGGGAAGGTGGGCTCTCCTGTTGATGGAGTACGACGTTATTTTTGTCCCCAGAAAAGCAGTTAAGGGATAGGGTATGGCTGAATTCTTGGCTGCCCATCCAGTACCAGGCAACTCGCCTCTCAACTCGGACCTCCCGGACGAGGAGTCCCTTACTGTCCAATCACGACCATCGGTTGAACAGAGCGGAGATGTCTTGCATTACTGGCAACAAAGCGCTCTTGTAACCAATGCTGTTCAATCACAATAACCAGTTGAACAGAGCGGAGATGTCTTGCATTGTTGGCAGCAAAGCGCTCTCATAGCCAGCGTACCTTGCTGGGAGCTCTACTTCGATGGCGCTTCCCGAGGGATTACCTGGAGCAACCAAGATCCAGCCACCACGGTAGGTGCCGGCATCGTTTTCCTGACTCCTCAGGGCAGAGTTTTGTACAACTCCTGTGCCCTCATGAAATCCCTGACCAACAATGAAGCGGAGTATGAAGCTCCGCTCATTAGGCTCCAGATGGCTCTCCACATGGGCGTCAAATGCCTTAGAGCTTATGGGGACTCACAGCTGATAGTTCGGCAGGTCCAAGGCATCTATGACGTGTGAAAATCGGAATTGGTCCCGTACCACGCCGCCGTCACCAGATTAACCCAGAAATTCTATTTCTTTAAGATAGATCATGTTCCTAGAAGCAACAATGCCCTGGCAGACGCCCTGGCGAAATTGGCTATGGCTATCAAACTCCCGCCCTAGGGCGAGGTCGACATCGTCGTCAAACACAGAAGATTGATGCCGACCTCACTCGAAGACAACATTGGTCTCACTATTTATGAGGTCCACGACCTTGACCAGAATACTCTTCCAGAAGGAGAAGATTGGTGACAGCCAATCATAAAACTCAAGAAAGGGTGGCTCCCTTCTGACCGAGGTCAAAGGGTCCAGCTACTCTGCCGAGCAACCTCTTATGAGTTGATTGGTGACTCCCTGTACCGACTCGTCCACGAGAAGGACAAGTCAATCCTCCTGAGATGCGTCTCTCCAGCAGAGGCTCGAGCCATCATGCAAGAAGTCCACTCCGGATTGTGCGGCGCGCACCAGGCCGGAGATCGAATGAAGCACATCATCAAGCTCAAAGGCTTTTACTGGCCAACCATGTACGTGGATTGCGTCTAGTACGCCCGTACATGTCATCAGTGCAAAGCTTTTGGCCCAGTGCCTAGAAGACCTCCTAACCCACTGCGTCCTTCAGCCCCCACCTAGCCTTTTGCTGAGTGGGGCATGGACATCGCGGGGCCTTTCCCGCCATCTTCCAAGGGATATAAATACATCTTGGCCGCCACTGATTATTTCTCTTGCTGGGCGGAGGCTCTCCCTTTGCGAGAAGTCACCGGCGAGGTGGTTGCCAGATTCGTCAGGTACAACATCATTTACCGGTTCGGTACCCCCAGTCGCATCGTGTCCGACAATGGGACACCGTTCAAGAATAGGGCCATGTACCAGCTAGCGGCCAAGTTTCACATCGACTGGAGAACCTCTTCGGTTTACAACCCCCAGGCCAACAGCTTAGCGGAAGCCTTCAACAAGACCCTCTGCAAGCTCCTGGTTAAAATGGTTAGCCACTAGAAACGTGACTGGGGTGAGAAGGTCTTCGAGGCACTATGGGCTTACCGGAGGGTCTATAAAACTCCTATGGGGTGTTCGCCGTTCTCCCTCGCCTATGGGGCAGAAGCCATCATCCCCATTGAAGTCCAGCTAGCCTCTTACCGTGTGGCGATCCACACTGGCCTCGCCAGCCCAGACGAAAATGAATACTAGAGAAGGCTAGAGGAGCTCGCCGATCTAGAAGGAAAATGGCTCGAAGCCTACAAACACCTGCAAGTATACCGGGCCCGTATGGTCCGGGCCTATGATAAGCTCATCAAGCAGCAAGCCTTCAAGCAAGGTGACCTCGTCAGGATCAAGGAAAAGGGAGTCATGGCGGGGAGCCCCGGTGGAAAATTACAGCCAAATTGGTGAGGCCCATATATCGTCCGTAACGTCTACGAGGGTGAGGCCTACACGGTCGTTGACCACAAAGGTCACCGACCCTTCCCGCCTCTCAATGGCAAGCATAAGAGGCTGTACTATGCACCTGAACACGAGTTCGCACGTCAACCAGACTAAGGTGCGTGTTCCAGCCACTACTAGGGAGGTCGTCCCTCCCCCGTGGAGGGTCGGACCAGCAAGTTCCTTCAGTTTTCAATTCCCAGTCAAGCAGCAGGGCCAGCCAAGCCCTCCCAGAACCACCGCCAGGTACCTTTGGGGGCTAATTCCCTGCCCGCGTTCTCGTCGCAACAAGAGCAGGGGTACCTCTGCGCCGGTACCAGTCCAGCCGTCAGGCTCTCAGGTAAGTAAAAAAAACAAAAAAAATGGGGTTATTTGAGATACCTCGGCAGACCCAGCCGTCCTCTTTTCCAAGACGACGGTTGGGGGCAAAAAGGCCAGTAACCCGACTGAGGTGAAAACCCGAAAGGGCACCTCAGGCAAAATGGGGAAACCCCTTGACGTGAAAACCCGCAAGGGCGCGTAGGAAAAAGCTAAAGGGGGTCGGCTTTGGCGAAAACCCGAAAGGGCGGTAGAGCCGATAACGAGAAAGTCTCCCTATCCCCGCCAGTCAGTGTGGCGCTCCGCCAACTCCTCAGCAAATCAATATCCCCACAATCATCAACCTTCTATCAACTCACATCGCTAGAGCACTAACCCCATGACCCCCAGTTAACCTTACATCACCCTAGTCAGCTCATGCCAAGTTTGGCCCTCGCTTCGATGCGGTGGGTCAACAACTTTCTATGGTAGTATTCCATCCTAGTTGCCATCCCGGCAAATCCCAGTCCCAGCCTATCTCCAGACCCTTACCAGTCCACACCACTGCATTCCACACCTCCTATAAATCCAGAGCCCCCCAATCTCATTATAATTCCAGTCCTCCCAGTAATCCCCGACTCTTCCCAACCATAACTCCGGTCACATCCTGCCATAGCAAAATGGTCCCTGTTACCATAACTTGACAACTCGCGAGAACTCCTACTAGAGGAGGAACAATACCCAGTCATCCACCATCTCCAGTTCCAAGTTACGTCCCCTGACAACAACATGCTATGGACAGTAATCTCAAATATGTATACACATATAATAACAAAAATGGGGTTAAAAATAGAGATACCCTGACGGACCCAGCCGTCCTCATTACAAAGAGGCGACTGGGGGCAAAAAGTGCACCAACCCAGTTGAGGCGAAAACCCGAAAGGGTACCTCAGGCAAAATCGGGTAACCCCTTAGTGTGAAAACCAGTAAGGGAGCACCGAAAAAAGCAAGAGGGGGCTAGCTCTAGCGAAAACCCGCAAGGGCGGTAGAGCTGGTAAAGTAAAAAAGAAAACTCTCTCTCTCTACCCCTCACAGATGAAAGTTATTGACCGCGACACCTCGCCGATGGCAAGCTCAACACCACTCCACAACAATGGTGACCACTGCACCCCCAAGGGTCGGTCACCCAAAGTCCCAGCTCCCAGTCTCGGCTACAACGCCTTCACAGGCCAGCCGCTAGCTCCCAGCTCCCAGTCCCGGCTACAATGCCTTCACAGGCCAGCCGCCGACTCTCAGCTCCCAGTCCTGGCTACAACGCCTTCACAGGCCAGCCGCCAGCTCCAAACAAATGTCTTTCAACCCTGCACCTCTTAGATCAGAGCATTAAGTATATTAATTTTTTATCTGTCTTATTGCTTTGTCCCTTTGGGATCTTTTATACCACACATGATGTTGCACTATCCTTCACTGCTCAATGTGAATCTCGACTCTTTCCTTAGGAGAAGCAGGCCCGATTTCGCAGATCAAGGTTCCCTTTTCTGTTTTACACGAACCTCAACACGTCTTAGGTGAAGTAGGCCCGGTTTACTAAGACTAGAGGCATTTTCATGGTGTTTCTCTCACTCTCTCCCTCTCTTTTTTTTTCTTTTTCATAGTGCCATTGCACTTATTTGATAGATAATTTGGCAGAAAGCTTTGTAAAAAGATCTCTTTTATTAAGAAGTGCAGAATATCAGATAACATACCAAAACTAACAGAGTGCTTGTCTTGCTTGTTTCATTAGTGTGCAACATTAATTTCTTTTTTTCTAAAGTGCACATGAACTTTAAAAGGATTCTTATATCAGTTTTCCGTGGCTAGATTGACAAAAATTCTCATCATCCTTCTCCCTAGTCTTTTCTATTCCAGAATTACTTGTAATTTAAGCATGAATCATGAAACTCAAAATGGGGTTTACATCTTTCTCCTTTCATGCAACAATTACATGCAAGATAGAACTCCTATCAGGTTGTACTATTTGCATAATGAAAATTTGTCTCTCCCTCCCAACTTGAATGACATTGTCCTCAATGGCATATAGAATATATGAACATGACAATGCATACATGAATGCTTGGGAAGGAAAGGTACAACTTGGGGTGCACAGACGAGGCTATTTTGGCAGGCAGCTTTGTGAACGACTTCTTCCAGCTCTTACAAACACAAATGAAAATGACTCACTAGATTATTGAAGGGAAATGGTTAGGTTGCCTCCCAACAAGCCCTAAGTTTAACGTCTTCAGCCAGACGACATTCTTGTATTTATCATGGGTCACTCAGTGGGATTGATTCATTTGATGAAAGTTGTGTGTTCTCCAAGTAGAGTTTGAGACGTTGACCATTGACAGTGAAAATTTGACCATTTTTAGGATCTATAATTTTGACAGCACCATGATCAAAGGCTTTAAGCACAATAAATGGTCCATCCCATATAGACTTCAATTTTCCGGAGAATAAGCGCAACCTTGAATTAAAGAGCCAAACTTTTTGATCAGGTTGGAATGATTTTCTCATAATGTGTTTATCATAGAAAGCTTTGGTCTTGGCTTTGTAAATCTTGGCATTTTCATAGGCTTCATTCCTCAACTCCTCCAACTCATTTAGTTGTAGGGCCCTATGAGATCTGGCTTGTGCTAAGTCAAAATTGAACTGCTTAATAGCCCAATAGGCCCTATGCTCAAGCTCAACGGGTAGGTGACAAGCTTATCCAAAGATTAACCTATATGGAGACATGCCAATGCGAGTTTTGTATGCTGTCCGATAAGCCCAAAGAGCGTCATCTAATCTTTCGGACCAATCATTCCTATCGGGCCTAACAGATTTTTGCAGGATATTTTTGATCTCCCTATTAGATGTCCCCACTTGGCCACTTGTTTGGGGGGTGGTAGGGGGTGTCAATCTTATGAGTGATCCCATATTTTCCGAGAAGAGCTCGGAATTGGGCATGAGTGAAATGAGAACCTCCATCACTAATGATCGCCCTTAGACACCCGAACCTTGAAAATATATTCTTTCGGACAAACTTCATGACAACTTTGTGATCGCTGGTCCGGGTGGCAATGGCTTTAATCCACTTAGACACATAGTCGACTGCCACAAGAATGTACTCATGTCCAAATGATGGCGGAAAGGGCCCCATAAAATCAATTCCCCAAACATCAAAGATTTCGACCACTAGAATGGGGTTGAGTGACATCATATCTCGTTTGCTCATGTTTCCAATGGCTTGACACCTAAGACAAGTCTTGCTAAATTCATAGGCGTCTCTGAAGAGAGTGGGCCAAAAGAATCCACTTTGCAACACTTTGGCGGCCGTTTTCTTTCCCGCGAAGTGTCCCCCACAAGCTAGAGTGTGACAAAAGTTCAGGATGCTTTGTTGTTCCTCCTCGGGGACACACCTCCTAATTATTTGATCCGGACCCACGTGGAACAATTCAGGATCTTCCCAGAAATAGTGTTTAATTTTGGCAAAGAAATATTCTTTTTCATGTTTAGACCACCCATTAGGAATTTGTCTCACAACTAAGTAGTTGACAATGTCTGCGAACCATGGGAGTTGACTATGGGTGATGGACAAGAGGTGCTTATCTGGAAATGAATCTTGTAAAGGAGCATTATCAGTTGTGAGAATCTGAGAAAGATGATTGACAACTTTATTCTCAGAACCCTTTTTGTCCCGAATCTCAAGATCAAATTCTTGAAGTAAGAGGATCCACCTAATGAGTCTAGGATTGACATCTTTCTTGGAGAATAAATATTTGAGTGCTGAGTGATCAGAATACACAATGATTTTTGCCCCTAAATGATATGACCGAAATTTTTCGAGGGCAAAGACAATAGCTAACAGCTCCTTTTCTGTGGTGGTGTAGTTAAGTTGAGCATCGGCGAGGGTGCGACTCGCGTAGTAGATCACCACCAGACACTTATCAATCCTTTGGCCTAGAACTGCCCCTATAACATAGTCAGAGGCATCACGCATGATTTCAAAAGGCAGAGACCAATTGAGAGGTTGTAGAATAGGTGCTTTGGTCAAGTCCTCTTTAAGGATATTGAAAGCCTCAAGGCAGGCAACATCCAAATGGAATGGAGTATCTTTGGCCAAGAGAAGAGTTAACGGGCGGGAAATCTTGGAAAAGTTACTTATGAATCGACGGTAAAAGTCGGCATGGCCAAGGAATGAACGGATTTGCTTCACCGAGGTTGGAGGAGGAAGATTAGAAATGAGGTCAATTTTGGCCTTATCCACCTCTATACCCCGTTCAGACACAATGTGGCCCAAGACTATGCCCTCTTGAACCATGAAGTAGCTCTTTTCCCAACTAAGAACAAGGTTGGTTTCAATACATCTCGCAAGCACTTTCTTCAAATTTTTCAAGCAGTTTTCAAATGACCCCCCAAACATAGAAAAATCATCCATAAAGATCTCCAAGAATTCTACTACCATATCGGAGAAAATGGCCATCATGCACCTTTGAAAAGTGGTCAGTGCGTTGCAAAGACCGAATGGCATTCTCCGAAAGGCAAATGTTCCATATGGGCAAGTGAAGGTGGTCTTCTCTTGGTCTTCCTGATAAATGGCCACTTGATTGTACCCAGAATATCCATCTAAGAATCAAAAATATCTTTGGCCCGCCAATTTCTCCAGAATTTGGTCAATAAAGGGGAGTGGGAAGTGGTCCTTTTTGGTCATGGCATTGAGTTTCCTATAATCGATGCACACTCTCCATCCCGTTGTGGGCCTATTGGGCACATCTTTTTCATGTTCATTTTGGACCACGGTGAGGTCTGATTTCTTAGGAACCACTTGAGTAGGGCTCACCCATTGGCTATCTGAGATAGGGTAAATAATTCCCGCATCCAGCCATTTGACAACCTCCTTCATGTTTGGGTTCATCCTCCTTTGCAATTCTCGGCTTGGTTTGGCATTGTCCTCCATGTAAATATGGTGCATGCAGATAGACAGACTTATTTCCTTAAGATCGGCCACTATCCAACCTATGGCACCCTTATAAGTCCTAACGACTTATAGGAGAAGTGTTTCTTGGGTAGGGGTAAGGTTGGAAGCTAAGATAACAGGAAGGGTTTGATCAGGGCCTAGGAATGCATATTTGAGGGAGTCCGGAAGGGGCTTAAGCTCAAGTTTAGGAGGACTTTCAAGTGATGGAAGGGCCGGTTCATCTTGCAAAGTCGGAAGAGGTTCAACCTTATGCCAAATGGTACTATGATGAGGAGAATCTTGAAGAGCATTGACCTCCCTTATTTGACCCATGCCCAGATCATTCTCAAGAAGTTCATTGTAGATGTCTATGAAGTGGCATTCCTTATCTAGGTCCAAATATTGGGAGGCTTTGAACACATTGAGAGAGACTTTTTGACCTCCGAATGAGATATCCATAGTCCCCGTAGCACAATTGATGTTGGCTTTGGCAATGGCAAGGAATGGGTGGCCTAGGATGATTGGGGTGTGACTTAGCTCCGAGGAGGAGGCCATGTCAAGAATGAGAAAATCAACGGGGAAATAGCAATCATGGACTTTGATAATCACATCCTCTATCAAACCTCGTTGGGTCTTGACTGAGCGATCCACCAGTTGGAGAATGACGGGAGTTGGCTTGAGTTCCCCTATGTCAAATTGCTCATAAACAGAGGTGGGTAAAAGGTTGACACTAGCTCCTAAGTCGAGGAGGGCTCGATCAAAGGCTACGCCACCTATATTACATGAGATGAGAGGAGCACCGGGATCCTTCAACTTACTAGGGAGATTATTCATCAAGACCGCATTAACGTCCTCGGAGAGCCAAATTTTTTTAGGGGGCGACTTGGGCCCTCTTCTTGGAGTGCATAGCTCTTTGAGGAACTTGGCATAGGCCGGAACATGTTTTATGGCATCTAGAAGTGGAATATTGATGTGAACTTGTGAGAAGAGCTCCATTAGCTCCTCATTTCGGGTTGGCCTAGTCTTATTGGACTTGGGTTCTAAGGCACTAGGGAATGAGACCTTGGGTTGATAGGAGTTTTGATCTTCATGGGCTTTTCCCTTTCCTTTAAGATCTCCCCCCAACTTATCTTGAGTGCAATCCTCCTTGCTTGCATCATTGTTATCTTGATTCTTTTCTATGGATTCTTGTAACTCCTTTTCATCTTTGTATGGGTCATCTAACACCTTCCCACTCCTTAAAGTTGAAATAGCCTTGACATTTTTAAATTGTGGGCCTTTAGGTTGGGCTTGTGGGACGGGTTGAGGTAGGAGGTCCGGTTGTGGAGGAAAACCTGGGGGTTGGTTTCTTGGGTTGGCCACGGGTTGACTTGGAAGTTGGCCCGCTTCTCTTCTCATTGTAGCTTCCGCCAATTGTCTTATTTGACTTTTCAACTTGGAAATGGATTGTTGTTGATTCAAGATGATTTGTCGGAGTTGATTGAATTTATCTTCAAAGTTGGATTGAGACGGAGGTTGGTAAGTGTGTTGGCCTTGATTAGATTGGAAATGTGAATAGCCCATCGGAAGGAATTGAGTTTGTGGACCTCTAGAAAATGAATTGAAGGTGTTAGGTTGGGTTTGAATGAGTTACTTTTGGGCTTGATGAATAGAGGGGTTGGTTGCTTGAGGTGGAGCTTGTTGGTCCTTCCAAGAAAAATTAGGATGATCTCTCCAGGCCGGATTATAAGAATTGAAAAATGGGTCATAGTTGGGCTTGGAGAACCATTGGGCAGCTTGAACTTGCTCTTGTATAAATGGTGGTAATTGGGCCGCAGTTGGACATTTCATGATGTGATGGGCCTGGCTTGCACATAGAGTGCATGCTTCTTGTGGCGTGGAAGATTGACCCGAATAGGAATGAGTTGATGGTTGACAAGTAGGATCTTTCAAGGTCAAGAGTTGATCTAACTTTTGGGTAAGACTCTCTACTTTATCTAACTTTTGAGTGATGAGGTTTATGTCCAATCTTGGTTCAAAATCACCCCAGGCCTTGACCTCGTATAATCCGGCCCGTTTGGAAGGCCCAATGGATCTCTCATAGGATGATAAAGAGGCATGATTGATGGAATTCTCACTAAGTATTTCAAACAAATCATATGTCTCATCCTCACTTTTGCTCATGAATGTCCCTCCACATGATGCATCAACCATTTGCCTAAATTGGTCAGACATGCCCTCATAAAAAGCTTGAACTACTTGCCATTTGGACAACCCATGATGAGGACACTTCCTAAGCAATTCCTTAAGTCTCTCCCAAGATTCATGTATTTGTTCCCCCGGAGTTTGGGTAAATCTCGTGATTGCCCTTCTCATGGTATTGGTGCGACCTATTGGGTAGAACTTCTTCAAGAATTCTTGTTGCATCTCGGCCCAAGTTCTAATTGGCTTCCCTATAGTGCCTAACCAATATTCAGCCTTGTCCTTAAGAGAGAATGGAAAGAGGGTCAATTTAAGGGCATCATCCGAGAAATTTTAGATTTTTACCGTGGAACAAATTTCTAAAAATTCATCAATGTGCTTGTAGGGGTCCTCATTAGTGTTTCCATAAAATGAAGGGAGCATTTGAATTATGCTTGACTTGATCTCATAATGGATGGCTTGATTTTGAGGAATGTGAATGCAAGATAGAGGTTGATATTGGTTGGGAATGAAATAATCCTTCATTTGCTTTGGGGGATCGGGATTTTCGGCCATTAGATTTTGGTGGTGAGGTCCTTAATTTTCAGCCATGGGATATTGTTAGAGATCGTTCCTTGGATACAAGACTCTCTCAATTTCTTGAATGGGTCCTAATAGGTTTGGATGTTGAGATCTTCTACCTTGCATAAACTAGGACGAAGAGAGAGATGAGAGAGATTTTTTTTTATGATGATTTTTGTTTGTTTGTTTGTTTGTTTTGGTGTTGACACAAACTAGGACGAAGAGAGAGAAGAGGAGGAATTTTTATTTTTATTTTTATTTTTTTTATTTTTTATGCAAACACAAACAAGTTGTCACACAAATTACCTAATGACCTAGATGTGACCTAGACCTACAAATTGGGTTACACAAAATGGCTAAAGTATAACTTGAGTTCACCCTCAATATTTCCACCGACCAGGTAAGGGGTGGGGTAGTGGGAGGCTCCCCTTGCTTTCACAAGGTCTTAATTAAAAATCACTAGCCCGCTTAAGGCGTTTGCCGTCCGACCGTCTTACCTTAGGCACCGGTTTTCACAAGAGGGTAAGTCGAAATAACACAAGAACCACAGTGTGAACCTAGGGCCAATGTCTACTGGAGTTTATTTAAGGTCTAGGTGATGCAAAGATGCAAGGGAATTATGGTTTGTGGGCTAAGGAAGGGTGATGAAATCTCCACCTTATCTTGCTTATGGGTGTTACCCTTAAGATACTTTGAAATGATATGCAACAAAGTAAGTTCAAACAAGGGGTTCTATGCAAGCATGGAAATGCATGAGCATGCTTTTGGAAAAGTTAGAGTACTCACCTTGCCTCCCGCAATATTCAATAATGTAATTAACAACAATTAAGCAATAAGGAAAAATAAATATTATCTTAAATGATGCATGACCTAAAACATGAAAGTGTGATTTTTACTCTTGGAATGAAGACTTTTATTGAGTTCAAGTGAAGAGTTTTTTTTTGTGAACCTATCTAACCACAATATGTAAGAACATTAAGGAAATGACACAGAATGAGAGGAATAAGTTTGAAGACTTACTTGATGCGTAATCCCTCGTTCTTTTTTTTTTTGAAATGAATGACAAAATCAAAAGATGAAAGAAAGAAAGGCAAACTTACCTATGATTTTTTGAATTTTTTTCTTTTTTTTTCTGTAAAAAAAAGAAAAGAGAGCTTTATTAGTATGCTATAAACACAAGGAAAACAAAGTTATTAAATCAAAAATCATCATTCCTCCCCGACAACGGCGCCAAAAATTGATAACGCGAAAGTTCGTCGTTTAAAATATGCGTATCAATCTTAAAAATTTCAACTCGCACTAGATGAAAGAAAGACGTAATATGGTGGCAAGAAGGATCAAATTCACAGGGAAGAAGAGATTTTTAGAGTTAAAAACCTTGGAGTCCTTTGAAAAACACTTGTGATTTTGCTTTACTTAAAGAAAATAGTGAAATGAAGAATGAGCCAAACACTTAATTAAAAACACCTATGACTATGCGCCTATGCTATAGAAAACAATTGCATGAAGTGAAAAGAAGAGATATGAGAAGGAGGTAGAGAGGGAAGAAGAGCGAGAATTAGATTAAAAGATTAACTCCTTTCATTAACTTAAAAGAAAGAGTACATGAAATACGAAACAAAATTACACTAACGACACAATGAGATTACAATGAAGTGAAATGACACAAAAGCAATACAAATAAGAAAAGCATGGAGTTTGAAGTTCAGAGAAGGTATCGACAATGGTGATGACGGCGTTGTTCTCTCTTGGCCTTGGATCACGAACCACCTCGCAGAAGATGTTGTCTACGTCGGGAGGAAGCCACCTTCATCGTTGAAGCTACCTTTGGAGGGTGAATAACTTTAAAAACTAAACGAATTAGAAGAAGTGGTAAAAACAAACGTTGAAGATCAGAGGAATGGGAAGAAGTTTTGTGAAGAATGAAGAGGGAAAAGAAGAGTCTAAGGGCATGAAAATGGAGGAAGAACAAGATGTAGAGCCTCGGATGAATAGTAAAAACACAGGATAACATCTTGAAAAAGAGGTTATAACTTAAAAACGGTATAGAATTGGAAGATCATACAGAAGAGGAAGTTGAAGATCTTTTAGACACAAAGAACTTTTAGGAAGAAAGCAAGAGGAGAAAATGACTAGAAGGGGCAGAAATAAGGGGAAGAACAGAGAGAAACACTGGTTCGTAGATGAATAGCATAGCATAGTGAAAAATATGAAATATCTTGAAAATCAAAAGGAATTAGAAGATGACGCAGAAGAAGAAGTTGTAGAGGGCGTAAAAATAAAAAACGTTTGTGAAGAAAGCAAGAGGAGAAGAGGGACGGAAGAGGGAGAAATCGGCAACCTAAGATGTGAGAGGGAGAGGGTGAAAATTACCAAAAGAAGAACTCCCTTCTCCTCCTTATCATGGGCTATTTATAGGAAAAGTTGGGTCAATGGAGGGTGGAGATTATATCAAAAGGAGATAGATGGTTGGGATTTAGGTAGAAGATGATGTATAGGGAAAAGGAGGTGGGCACCCCCTTTCTTGGACTTTGGGCACCTCCTTTCCCAAGGCTCATCATGTCTCTCCTTTATTTCAAACTTTGAATTCAATTGTCCCTCCAACCAAAATATGTGTTTCTTTTCCTCAATTTCAAACTTTTGAAATTTCTTTTCCCTCCAACCAAAATATGTACTTTTGACTTGGTCAAAGTGGTGATGATAATTTTACCCCCGGAGTTTATTGCAATTACCTTCAGTGTCCTACACACACATAATTATAATTTAGTCCATAAAAACTATCATAATGTGCACATAAATCTTAAATGCTCATGGTTATGCAATGGGGAATTGATGCTCATGGCCCTCAACTTTAATTTATTAAATAATATCACCAAATTAATTAACTTACGTGAAAGCTCCAATTTAAACGCGGAGTTTATGTTAACTATGAAATATGCATAATTACCTAATTATTATGCACAAAAAACGGTGTACATGCGATGAATTATAAATAGAAAATAGACACTGATGGGGCATCAAAGGCTAATGAGTTATATTAGTATGTATTGGCTTGTATTAGTGTGTTTGTTTGGGTTTTTATTTTTGATTTTGGCTCCTTTGTAAGGCTTTTAAAAAGTCAATGGGCCACATTCCATATAGAATACATCAATGGGTTGCATTTAGAAGAGTCCATTAAGGGGTTAGTTCATATTGGGTCATTAGACTTCATATTGGGTCTTTAACTCACTTAAGGCCCAAGTGGGCTTTTCCTTCTCATGGGCCATCTAGGTGGGAGAGTCCATAGACCAAGCATGGGTTAATGGGCTTGATTGGATGGCCTTGGACCAGCTAGGCCCAAGAGGAGGCCCATGAAGGGGGCGCCCCCTTCCTTGTCTTATTAGGCAAGGTAGATGAAGTTTGAATGGAATTATATTAGTTTGATTAGAATTTGTTTAATGTGTTTTGACCACATGGGAGAAATAGTTTCTTCTATCCCCTTGATACCCCTTTCAACCCTAGATCTGAGGTCATTTTGAGTCTTTTTACATTTTGTATAAGTGCTTGTATTTCCACATTTAATGAGAATTAATGAGAAGAAAATATTGGTGTAAGCCTTGGAGCTTGGTGCGCCCCTCCCCTCTCCCCTCTGATTCCTCATTCTTCCCTCTGCATTTCAGGGTTGAGAACCCCTTCTACCTGAGCCCCTCTATCTTTGATTTCATCTCTGGTGCCGCCGCCGCCGTTCGTGCCGCCATCGAGCCGCCGCGAAGCCGATTCCGAAGTGCTGTCCAAGGTTCTGTTCTACTGGACAGAGATTCACTCCGGGATTTTTAACTCCCAACTCCGACATCATCTGGAGTTGAGATTTTCAAGGTTGGTTTCCCACTTTATCTCCAAACTCCAGTAAAATTATCCCATCATTTCACCTTTATTTTATATTTTTCTATTTTCGTGTCTTTCTATATTTCTGATCTGTCCCTTTTCAGATTTGTGTAGCAGAAGCTTAGTTCTCCCCCCTTTCGACCCCATTTTTAATTTTTGTTGGAATCCCCAAATTTATTGGAGATTCTGTCCACCTTCCCCATCCTCCACAAATTTTGGTCAAATTTCAAAAGCCCTCTACCTATTTTTAGAAATTGTGTCTTTCCCCAAAATTCAGATCTGTTTCTGCTGTCCAGATCCGACCCCAAGTCAGTATAAAATCCTCACAAAATCTGAACTTCCACCAAATCTTGTATAAGATATATCCCCGTTTTCCTCTCTTCGGTCTCTACAACTTGCATGAAGGGCCCAAAGGCTGAATCAAAGGTCTACATTACGGTCAATGCCAACTCTCAGGAAAACTTGGTTCTGCCCTGAGTTTTCAGATCCTGTGAGTCAGCAGCTTGAAAATTCGACAAAGGCCATCAGCGGGAAACTCAAATTTCTTTCTCCGGCCATCGATCGAAGGATTTCAAGTCAGCTTTCCATCAGTACCTCTTGTGCGTCGATGTGACGTCGGGAGTGACCGCAGCAGCAGATCTTGCCGGGTTATGCGCTGCAAAACAGAACTGCAAATCCGTGACCAGCAACTCCGGCGAGTGGAGATCGGAGCCGCCCAGCCTCCGACTGGCGAACCAGCACACCGCCGTCCCAGGGAGCGCCCTCCAGGCGTCCCCACCACAGTGGTGCCACCCTGGGCCCACATGGCCTCTCGGACCAGCACGTGGGTCCCTCAGTCGTGAGTACGTGTGCAGTCGAAGCAACACAAGAAGCGGCCCGTCAACCCGAAACCGCTACTCCCGGGCCCCGCTGTGTCGCCCTTTACCTCTCTGCGTGGAGTGGACATCAATTTGTCTTGCTGTAATTGTTGTGTATTTATTGTTCCGGGAGTACGAGATCGGCCGGGAAGTCTTCCCCACGCCCGGTAGCGTGGAGGTATCGTATTCGCTCCTTACTCGGCACTTTACTTAGTTCGTATATGCTTTATATGCCGCTGCTAGAGAGCATGATAGGATAACTTAGCTCGCTATTTATTGATATTCACTGCTACTGCGAGAGAGAGCGAGACCATCCCGTGACCCGATCCGGGCACGAAATTGTGAGTTGACCACCCTAGCTCTTGCCGGTTTCTCAACCGCGCACGTCCGACGCTTCCCTCGCTAAGGGACGATCGCGAGCTTGCATAGAGTCCGAGGATTGCATATCCATTTGGAGTCGAGTCATGTGTCCGTCCCACATCAATTTGGTATCAGAGCGAGGTTGAGTCTAGGGTGTTTAAAACAAAAAAAAGTGCGTCATTTACGTCTAGTCATTGTCTAAGTCGGTCTAGGTTGCATTTGCATCCCTTTACTCGGTATATCAAAAGGTGTTGTCCGAACGTTAGGCTACGCCTATCGGGAAGGCCGCACACTTGCGCGAGTGATCTTCAGATCGATTAACTCCGCCACATGCCGAGTCTTGGTTAAGTCTAGGTGCATCATCTTTGCTTTAGTCCATGTTTGCATTAGCCGGTGTCTCCGTGTGTCTTTGTATGCCCACTCGTAGAGGTACACAGTACTCACCCCCACTACCACCTATGGTGGATCCCCGAGCCCCTAGTCTCGATGCGTCGTCGGTGGCCAAAATTTTCCAAACCCTTATGGGGCAAATGCAAGGGTTGACTACACGTATGGAAGGGTTGGGTACACGCATGGATGCGTTGACTACACGGGTAGATCAGATGGATGGGTTGAGTACGCGGATGAATGGCTTAGGCACATGCCTAGAAGAAAGGATGAAGGCCGTAGAGGATAAGGCTGTCGAGTCAGACCAGTCCGTTCAGGGCTTGGTAGAGAGAGTTGCCACACTAGAGGGAGCCCCAGCCGAGGCACCCCCGAGGGCCGCAGTCGAGGCACCCCTCCCACCTACTCATGGTCAAAAAGACCCGGTTCAGAAAAACGCTGCTCCACGGGTTCAAGGGATAGAGGTTAGGAGGCATCACATCCCCGAGGTGCATGACTACGAGTCTGATAACGACCATAGGGGATATGGTCGTGATCGTCGTCCCACACGGCGGACCCACGATCAAGATGTGGATGAACGGGCCCTTAGGACCATTCGTGCACATCCTCCCACTTTTGACGGGTCCTTAGACCCGAAGGTCTATCTTGATTGGGAGGCCGACATGGACCGATATTTTGAGTGGTTCGAGATGTCAGACCAACGGAAGGTCAAGTTCGCCCGGATGAAACTCTTAGGCCAAGCACAAACCTATTGGAGGAACATGGAGAACCTATTGTTTCATCGTCAGGAGCCCCCGATAGAGACTTGGACCGAGATGAGGGACAAACTTAGGAAGAAGTACCTCCCTGCCACTTACCGCTAGTGTCTCATAGACAGGTGGCAGAGTATTATCCAAGGAGATCGGTCCGTCTCCGATTACATCGCCGAGTTTGATGAATACTATTTGCGATGTGACACCACGGAGGAGAGCTCCCTTACTGTTTCCCGTTTTCGGCGTGGTCTACAACCGCACCTACGGTATGAGCTTCTCTACCGCAAGGTGGATAAGTTGGAGGATGCATACCAAGTTGCTCTCGAGATGGAGCAATTTGAGGGAGAGTTCGAGTCTATCCAACGGTTGGGCTCCGTCCCTCACCGTAGTGCTGAGTCACGTAGTTCCTTAGGTCCATACCCCAGGGGCCCCATAGCTCGACCTTATGAGCTTGCCCGTCAGGAGCACTTCACTCCTAGGCCTCGTCCTCCCCCACCACGGGATCTACCTCCACCCCAACCACCGACACCCATTGCTTGCCCTCCGGCACCCATTGTCCTCCCTCTGGCACCGACACCCCCACCCTTGTTTCCCATGGCACCTACGCCTTCACCCCTATTGCCTACACCCCCTTCCCGTCGGGAGGATAAAGGTAAATGCCCTCTTATCGGGGAGATCAGTAGGTCACGGCTGTAGTGTTTCCACTGTCATGGATTTGGCCACATCACCAGCCAATGTCCTACTCGTGCCACACTAGCCCTAGGGGTTGGTGAAGCCACGCCTTCTGGACTTGTGACTGTCAGCTACGAGTCCGATCCGAAACTAGCTGATGAGTACTATGCAGCGGAGGGTCTAGAGGAGCATACCGACGCTCAGGATGTGACTCTCGGATGACGGCCACTTGGTGGGTGATGTCATTGCATGTCATGCATGGGTCAGTATTGTTTCTTCTTTGTGTGGTTTGTTTATGTGGCTTGTTTGAGTGGTTTGTTAGGAGTCTACATGTGTCTTGTGCAAGCTCGTTAGTGTCAGTCCCTTAAGAAGCGAGTGGACTCGCTCGATGATTATGAGATCAGCTCTACATCTATGCCCCGGATCTAGTCACCTACAGGGACCCAACGGTGATTCCTAGTGAGTCTTCGAGCCACCTCCTCCCCTTGAGAGTGACCCCACCCCGGAGTGACCACCTCTAGCCTCATTTTCACAGCAGCTTGTGCATATCAAGTATATACGGAATAAGCAGGTGACAATCACTTGGAGTGGAGCGTACCCGCGCTACTTGGTACGGTGGCAAATTCGCCGGAGCTATTCGAGCAGCAGCACCCCTTACTCGACGGGGTCGAGTTCCTCCCACCCGGGGAGAATTGATGGGGCATCAAAGGCTAATGAGTTATATTAGTGTGTATTGGCTTGTATTAGTGTGTTTGTTTGGTTTTTTTTTTTGATTTTGGCTTCTTTGTAAGGCTTTTAACAAGTCAATGGGTCACATTCCATATAGAATACATCAATGGGTTGCATTTAGAAGAGTCCATTAAGGGGTTTGTTCATATTGGGTCATTAGACTTCATATTGGGTCTTTAACTCACTTAAGGCCCAAGTGGGCTTTTCCTTCTCATGGGCCATCTAGGTGGGAGAGTCCATAGACCAAGCATGGGTTAATGGGCTTGATTGGATGGCCTTGGACCAGCTAGGCCCAAGAGGAGGCCCATGAAGGGGGCACCCCCTTCCTTGTCTTATTAGGCAAGGTAGGTGAAGTTTGAATGGAATTATATTAGTTTGATTAGAATTTGTTTAATGTGTTTTGACCACATGGGAGAAATATTTTCTTCTATCCCCTTAATACCCCTTTCAACCCTAGATCTGAGGTCATTTTGAGTCTTTTTACATTTTATATAAATGCTTGTATTTCCACATTTAATGAGAATTAATGAGATGTGCGCCCCTCCCCTCTCCCCTCTGGTTCCTCCTTCTTCCCTCTACATTTCAGGGTTGAGAACCCCTTCTACCTGAGCCCCTCTATCTTTGATTTAATCTCTGGTGCTGCCGCCGCCGTTCGTGCCGCCATCGAGCCGCCGCGAAGCCGATTTCGAAGTGCTGTCCAAGGTTATGTTCTGCTAGATAGAGGTTCACTCTGGGATTTTTAACTCCCAACTCCGACATCATCTGAAGTTTAGATTTTCAGGGGTGGTTCCCCACTTGATCCCCAACCTCCAATAAACTTATCCCATCATTTCACCTTCTTTTTATATTTTTATATTTTCGTGTCTTTCTGTCTTCCTGATCTGGCCCTTTTCAGATCTGTGTAGCAGAAGCTTAGTTTCCTCCCATTTAGACCCCCTTTTTGATTTTTTTTGGAATCCTCAAATTTATTGGAGGTTCTGTCTACCTTCCCCATCCTCCAAAAATTTTCTCTGAATTTCAAAAGCCCTCTAACTATTTTTAGAAATTATGTCTTTCCCCCAAATTCAGATCTATTTCTGCTGTCCAGATCCGATCCCAAGTCAGTATAAAATCCCTACAAAATCTAAACTTCCACCAAATCTTGCATAAGATATATCCCCGTTTTCCTCTCTTTGGTCTCTACAAGTTTCATGAAGGGCCCAAAGACTGAATCGAAGGTCTACATCGTGGTCAACGCCAACTCTCAGGAAAACTTGGTTCTGTCCTGAGTTTTTAGATCCTGTGAGTCAGCAGCTTGAAAATTTGACAAAGGCCATCAGCGGGAAACTCAAATTTCTTTCTCCAGCTAGCGATCGAAGGATTTCAAGTCATCTTTCCATCGGTACCTCTTGTGCGTCGATGCGACATTGGGAGTGACCATAGCAGCAGATCTCGCCGGGTCGCGCGCTGCAAAACAGAGCTGCAAATCTGTGGCCAGCAACTCCGGCGAGTGGAGATCGGAGCCGTCCGGCCTCCGGCCGGCGAACCAGCACACCGCCATCCCAGGGAGCGCCCTCCAGGCGTCCCCACCACAGTGGTGCCACCCCGGGCCCACACGGCCCCTCGGACCAGCACGTGGGTCCCATGGTCGTGAGTACGCGTGTAGTCGAAGCAACACAAGAAGCGGCCCGTCAACCCGAAACCGCTACTCCCGGGCCCCGCTGTGTCGCCCTTTACCTCCCTGCGTGGAGTGGGCAACAATTTGTCTTGCTGTAATTGTTGTGTATTTATTGTTCCGGGAGTACGAGATCGACCGGGAAGTCTTCCCCATGCCCGATAGCGTGGAGGTATCGTATTCGCTCCTTACTCGACACTTTGCTTAGTTCGTATATGCTTCATATGTCACTGCTAGAGAGCATGATAGGGTAACTTAACTCACTATTTATTGATATTCACTACTGCTGTGAGAGAGAGCGAGACCGTCCCGTGACCCGATCCGGGCACGAAATTGTGAGTTGACCACCCTAGCTCTTGCCGGTTTCTCAACCGCACACGTCTGACGCTTCCCTCGCTAAGGGATGATCGCGAGCTTGCATAGAGTCTGAGGATTACATATCGATTTGGAGTCGAGTCGTGTGTCCGTCCTGCATCAGACACTTATCAGGTGCACCAGTAAAAGGACGGCCGCTGGTTCTATATATAACAGCCACACACTACTCATTGGGGGCAATATTGGCCCGAAACAATGAAGAAGGGAATGAACAAGGTCTTTACTACCTCAGCCGAAGACTAGTAAGAACTGTGGAGAAATATACCTTCATCGAGAAAGTCTGCCTAGCACTGGCCTTCGCCGTTAAAAAGCTCCGGCACTATATGTTGTCGTATGAGGTCAAGCTAATATCCAAAGTTGATCCGCTGAAATATATCTTGTCCCAACCGGCACTCAAGGGCTGCCTAGGAAAATGGGCGGTCATTCTCATGGAGTTTGATATCCACTATGTACCGCACAAACCCGTCAAGGGTCAGGCTATCGCGGACTTCTTCGCTGAGCATCCAGCACCCGAAGACTATCCACCGGAGACATAACTCCCTGATGACGAAACCCTGGAAGCTGACCAAGTGCGACCCTCCTTATGGCAATTGTACTTTGATGGCACATCCAAAATTGACACCCTAGCAACTGGATCGGCCAAAGTCAAGGCAGGGGTAGGCATAGTCCTGAAATCTTCAGAAGGAGAAGTCATATATACATCCTGTTCACTAAACAAACCTTGCACAAATAATGAAGCAGAATACGAAGCTCTAATCATTGGGTTGCAAATTGCCTTGTCTATGGAGATTCAGATGCTTGAAGCGTTCGGGGACTCCATGCTAGTGATAAAACAACTAGAAGGAGAGTTCGAGGTACAGAAGCAAGAACTCCTCCCCTATCATCAAATGGCAATCCGCCTGATGGCAAGATTCTATTTCATCAGAGTCAAGCAGATCAACGGAGGACAAAATGCCCAGGCAGACGCCCTCGCAAAGTTGGCCAGCTCTTTGGCGGTCCCGCCAGATACAAGCCTGAATATAGCAGTAATTAACTGATGACAAGTCCCCAGGGTGACTGAGGTCCTGGTTGATGGAAAAGAAAATGAAGCGGTAGCTATGGACGAAATCCAGCAGCCCGATTGGCGGGAACACCTCCTGTGTTTGTTTCACCACCAATAGCTCCTGAAAGAAAAAGAGCAAAGAATGAAGCTCTTGAGGGTCAAGGACTCTTATGAAATGAGGAACGGAACTTTGTTCAGAATAATGGCAGATGCCCAAAAGAAAATCTTACTCCGTTGCTTGTCTCCAGTAGAAGCCTGGCAAGTAATGCAAGAAGTCCATGCCGGGTCAGCCGGGGCACATCATGCCGGTCTGAAAATGAAGATCGAAATAAAGAAGCTTGGCTATTACTGGCCCTCTATCTTCAATGATTATTGCAAGTTTGCTAAAGCTTGCCAGAAATGTCAAGAGCATGCCAACGTGTCAAGAAGACCGCCGGTGCCGCTACACCCCACCCTACCAAGTTGGCCGTTTGCTCAATGGGGCACGGACGTGGTAGCACCCTTGCCAACATCATGATCAGGATGCAGATACATCTTAGCCGCCACAGATTACTTCTCCAGATGGGCGGAAGCAATAGCACTAAGAGAAGTGACGGGAGAATTAGTCGCCAGATTCTTCCGGCAGAGTATAATATTCTAGTTTGGAGTCTCCAACCGAATTATCTCTGACAATGGCAGCCACTTCAGGAACAAAAAGGCTTATCGACTGGCTGACAAATATAAGATTGATTGGAGGACGTCGTCCCCCTACAACCCTCAAGCCAATGGGCTCGCAGAGGCCTTCAACAAAACGTTGTGCACTTTGCTGGCGAAAACTATTAATTCCAACAAAAAGGATTGGGAAGAGAGGATGTACAAGGCGCTTTGGGCTTATCGTACAATTTATAAGACCCCAACTGGCTGCTCACCATTCTCCCTGGTATATGGGTCAGAGGCGGTGGTGCCAATTGAACTGGAAGTCCCATCACTTCGAGTCGCCATCCAGCATGGGTTGGCTAGTAGCGAACAAACTAACGTAGAAAGAAGATTGGAAGAGCTCTCTGAGCTCAAAGGAAAGCGTCTCCGAGCGCAACAAAATATCCAACTCTATCAAGCTCGCATGGCCCACGCTTTCGATAAGCTGGTCAAAGGATGAGAATTCAAGAAAGGTGACCTTGTAATGGTTAAAAGAAGAGAAGTGATGGCCTCCAACCCCTTAGGGGAAGTTGGTTGAAAACTGGGTCGGGCCGTATATTATCCATCGTGTGTATGAAGGGGGTGCCTACATTCTTGTAGATCACAAGGGAGTAGTTCAGTTCTCCCTACTTAATGGGAAACATATGAAGCTGTACCATGCAGTCCCACCAACATTCCCAGAATGACCGAAACCTACCTTGGCCTAGTGGCACTCCGCCCTGGCCGAGCTCTTTTAAATGTCCAGTCAGCTCAGACTGATTATCAGGCCATTGGTCTGCAATTCCGAGAACATCCCCAACAAACACTAAACACGGGATCCTTTGAAGACCCGCATACATCCATCGGGGACACCACCTGCATACAATATCACCATTATGGACCTTATGTCTGAATCGGCGCAGAAATCCTTCTTTGTGTTAGCATTACCCTCTTGCTAACGAATGAACCCCTTTCGACGCAAGACTTCGTGTCCTAGCCGACCTCCATACAATATCGCCATTATGGACCTTACGTCCAAATTGACACAGAAATCCTTCTTTGCGTTAGCATTACCCTCTTCCTAACGAATAAACTCCTTTCGGCGCAAGACTTCGTGTCCTAGGCGACCTTCATACAATATCGCCATTATGGACCTTACGTCCGAATCGGTGCAGAAATCCTTCTTTGTGTTAGCATTACCCTCTTGCTAACGAATAAACCCCTTTCGGCGCAAGACTTCGTGTCCTAGCCGACCTTCATACCATATCGCCATTATGGACCTTACGTCCGAATCGGCGCAGAAATCCTTCTTTGCGTTAGCATTACCCTCTTGCTAACGAATAAACCCCTTTCGGTGCAAGACTTCGTGTCCTAGCCGACCTTCATACAATATCGCCATTATGGACCTTATGTCCGAATCAACGCAGAAATCCTTCTTTACGTTAGCATTACCTTCGTGCTAACGAATAAACCCCTTTCGGCACAAGACTTCACATCCTAGCCGACCTTCATAAAATATCGCCATTATGGACCCTCCTTCCGAACCGGCGTGAAAACTCTTTTGCATTGGTATTTGTCCTTACCAATGAATAAACCCCTTTTCTATCGGCGCAGGGCCCCATGTCCCAGCCAACGGTCATATGCCACCACTCAGGGTCGAACGTTGCACATCGACCCATCATCATGTTCCTACGTCTATCAAAAAAAAATAATATTAAAAATGGGGCTTAAAATAGAGGTGCCCCGCCTGTCTTGTTCAGATTCTCTGGACAAGGGCAAAAATGGCTATAACCCGACTGTGTCAAAAACCCAAAAGGGCGCTGCAGGCAAAATCGGGTACCCTGCCACATGAAAACCCGAAAGGGTGCGTGGGCAAAAGCAAGAGGGGGCTGGCTTCGGTGAAAACTCGAAAGGGCACTTAAGTCAGTAATGTGGTAATTTGAAGTTCCTCTTCAACCGCACCCCAATGAAACTAAAAGCATCACCAGTCCTACCGAGGATCTACTTCTCCCAAACCATCGACTCGGGCCTTTCGTCCCCGTCGACAACAAACCTATCTTTGCTTCGACATTTAACCAATGTCGATGAACAAACCGTTACTGACCTTTGTCATCATCGGCAAGACTGGTCAGCTTCCCTTAACTTGAACCTCTTATCCTCGTTAATGAACAAACACATCTTTGCTTCGGCATTTAACCAATGTTGATGAACAAATCGTTATTGACACTTGTCATCATCGGCAAGACCGGTCAATATTTCCCTTAACTTGGACCTTTCGTCCTCGTTAATGAATAAACCTATATTTACTTCGACATTTAACCAATGACGATGAATAAACCATGTTTGACCCTTGTCATCATCGACAAGAGCGGTCAACACTCCCTTAACTTGGACCTTTCATCCTCGTTAATGAATAAACCTCCTTTGCCTCGACATTTAACCAATGTCGATGAACAAACAGTGTTATTGACCCTTGTCATCATCGACAAGATCGGTCAACCTTTCCCTTAACTTGGACCCTTCGTCCTCGTTAATGAATAAACCTCTCTTGCTTCAACATTTGACCAATGTCGATGAATAAACCATGTTTGACCCTTGTCATCATCGGCAAGACTGGTCAGCATTCCACTAACCCGGACCTCCCGTCCATGTTAGCAAACGCTCCTGTCTTCGACAGTTAGCCATTGCTGGCGAATAAGCCCTCATCCATCTCGGCCTCGTGCCGTGAATCAAGTTCAAAAAAAAATGAGGCTTAAAATAGAGATGCCTCGCCAGACTTACCCAGATACCTTGGGTAAAGGTAAAAATGGCTATAACCTGGCTGTGGCGAAAACCCGAAAGGGCGCTGCAGGCAAAATCGGGTACCCCGCCACGTGAAAACCCGAAAGGGCGCGTGGGCAAAAGCAAGAGGGGGGCGGTTCCGGTGAAAACCCAAAAGGGCGCTTGTACCGGTAATGTGATTAAAAAAAAGAGAAAGGGAAAAAAAATGATCAATGAATATGACACACCCTCCTCTGGGTCAAGGTAGAATATCCTTCCAAGTCCCACCCATGAAAAAACCAGTTTCAACCCTTGTCATCATCGGCAAGATCGGTTGACGTTTCCCTTAACCTGGACCTTTCATCATCGTTAATGAATAAACCTCCTTTGCTTTGGTATTTAACCAATGTCGATGAACAAACCCGTGTTCGACCCTTGTCATCATCGACAAGATCGGTCAACGTTTCCCTCAACCTGGACCTTTCGTCCTCGTTAATGAATAAACCTCCATTGCTTCGGCATTTAACCAATGTCGATGAACAAACCCGTGTTCGACCCTTGTCATCATCGGCAAGATCGGTCGACGTTTTCTCTTAACTTAGACCGTTCGTCCTCGTTAATGAACAAACATGCCTTTGCTTCGACATCTAACCAATGTCGATGAATAAACCAGTTTCGACCCTTGTCATCATCGGCAAGATCGGTCGACGTTTCCCTTAACCTAGACCTTTCGTCCTCATTAATGAATAAACCTCCTTTGCTTCGGCATTTAACCAATGTCGATGAACAAACCCGTGTTCGACCCTTGTCATCATCGGCAAGATTGGTCGACGTTTCCCTTAACCTGGACCTTTCATCCTCGTTAATGAATAAACCTCCTTTACTTCGGCATTTAACCAACGTCGATGAACAAACCCGTGTTTGACCCTTGTCATCATCGGCAAGATCAATCGATGTTTCCCTTAGCCTGGACCTTTCGTCCTCGTTAATGAATAAACCTCCTTTGCCTCGGCATTTAACCAATGTCGATGAACAAACCCGTGTTCGACCCTTGTCATCATCGACAAGATCGGTCAACCTTTCCCTTAACTGGGACCCTTCGTCCTCGTTAATGAATAAACCTCTCTTGCTTCGGCATTTAACCAATGCCGATGAACAAACTCGTGTTTGACCCTTGTCATCATCGGCAAGACCGGTCAACACTCCCTTAACTTGGACCTTTCATCCTCGTTAATGAATAAACCTCCTTTGCTTTGACATTTAACCAATGTCGATGAACAAACCCGTGTTTGACCCTTGTCATCATCGGCAAGATCGGTCGACGTTTCCCTTAGCCTGGACCTTTCATCCTTGTTAATGAATAAAACTCCTTTGCTTCGACATTTAACCAATGTCGATGAACAAACCCGTGTTCGACCCTTGTCATCATCGGCAAGATCGGTCAACCTTTCCCTTAACTTGGACCCTTCGTCCTCGTTAATGAATAAACCTCTCTTGCTTCGGCATTTAACCAATGCCATTGAACAAACCCGTGTTTGACCCTTGTCATCATCGGCAAGACCGGTCAACACTCCCTTAACTTGGACCCTTCGTCATCGTTAATGAATAAACCTCTCTTGCTTCGGCATTTAACCAATGCCGATGAACAAACCCGTGTTTGACCCTTGTCATCATCGGCAAGACCGGTCAACACTCCCTTAACTTGGACCTTTCGTCCTCGTTAATGAATAAACCGCCTTTGCCTCGGCGTTTAACCAATGTCGATGAATAAACCATGTTTGACCCTTGTCATCATCGGCAAGACCGATCAACCTTCCCCTTAACCTGGACCTTTAGTCCTCGTCAATAAATAAACATGCTCCTTGCCTTTGGCATTCAAATTCACCAACAAGAATGTTATTCACCAACTTCGTCACCATCGACGAGGTTTGCAAACCGACCCCTGGCTCTACCCTCTGACATTTAGCTAGTCTTGGCAAAGGATAGGCCCCGGGAATAGTTACACTGCGGTGGAGTGAACCCCTCACAGCTTCGCTGAAGGCGCGAGCGCTCTCCTGCCCTAGTAACTCATATATCTCGGCTAAGTTAATTGGCTAAGAAAGAAAGAGGGGGAATGAAGTCGTGACTTAAATGGTGAATGGAGACATATCATTGCTATGAAGTGACAAAATACATGTTACTCGGGCATCCCCGGAGATACAGACAAGTGCACCAAAAAGAAAAAGAAAATAGAAAAGGGGTTAGTGTAGCGGGCGTCGGAAGATGTCTTCGAGCTCCAAAATCCCCAGGGCGGGATGCCGGATTAATTCCTACAAGAAAGATTTTGCGGCTTCCAGCTGCGTTAGTTTCTCTTCAAGAGAGGCGGCTTGTCCTTCGGCCAATTCCGCTTCCTCTACACTGTGGACTTCATGCCGTTCGGCTTCCTGTAGCTCAGCCTCAGCCCTGGAAAGTTTGGCACGAAGTTTAGCTATCCTAGCCGTCAAAGAAGTTTGGCACTGGGAGGATATGCCGGCCACATTTCGCATTGCCTGTGCTGTCTCTCTCAAGGACGCAAGAGTGGTCCGACATTCCGTCCTCTCAAGTTTTAGGGCAGTCAGCTGATTTGCTGCTTCCTGACCTAGGAATTCCCGCCGATTTACATGTTTCAACAGCAGAACAACCCATTGCATCCAGTCGTCCATGGGGCAGCTGAAAGCTAGCAGCGAACGAGAGAGGTGCTCTACCAAACCCCTCAGCTGCACATAAGTTAAGTCCCGGCGGGTTGTCACAGTCTGTTGCAAAGTTTTCAAGAACTGCCACACCAGGTCGCTCGATGACTGCAAACCAAGTGGTGGTGTCTCAGGAAGCTGGAACTCCACTCTACTATCTACAATAGCCCAGATATCGTCTCTCGGTTTGGAAGATGACGACGGCATAACCTGTAAGGCGCTTGCGCTAGAGTCGGCTCCGACAGCTAACATCATAGAGGGAGCCTCGGTCACAGCAACCTTTCTTCTAGCTTCTTGCGGCAGAGCTGCACTTGTAACTTCTACAATGGTGGATGTCTGCTCCTCAAGCCCAGCCTAACCAGCCTCTACGGATGCCGATTCTCCAACAAGAGCTAAAGCCATGGAAGCCTCAGTCGCTTCTTGAACAATCTCTCCCGCTTCTATTTCGGGAAGACTCCTCTCCTCCGGAGCAGCTCTCTATCGGCAATGGGCGGCTAGGATTCCACAGCTTCAGTCGGTTCAGCGGCGCCCACAATTGCCCCTGAAACCTCCAAGCCTGCTACCGCAACATAATCCTTGGGATATCGTAAAGGGATAGGCCGCAAGACTGGGGGGAATGTCGATTGACCCGCACCCAAAGCCGGGAGAGGTATTTGCACATTTATAGTTGGCAGTACCACATCAACCTGCACCATGAATACAACATGCGTCAGGCATCTGATATAGAAGATAATGAGAAGAACTGTGGAGTGAAAGCAGCAGGGGATTCCCTACCTTGACCGGCACTAAGCTCAAGCTTGCGGCAGTAGAAATCATGGCCTCCATAGGTCCATCCCCCTCGCTTACGAGTGGACCGGATGGCCCAAGGCCGCTCCATGCCAGCCAGGGCGGACTAAAGGTTGCGTAATCACTTTCGTAAGCTGAAGACACCCCGGCATCTTCAGTTTCCGTCTCCACGGGCGGGAACTCCCCGTCACTGGAGTCGCCACCATAGTCGACCTGCTCCGAAGAAGATGAGCTCTCTGCCGGTGCCTGACGCTCCTTTATCGGAACGGACACTCCTCTGGTAGAAACATCTCCCCTGGTGAAGGCTTGCTCAGTCGATTCTACAATGGGAGTGCCAGTCGAATGAATTTCAGGGGTGGGCTCACTCCCTACAACGGCTTTCTCCCCAACAAAGGGTTCCTCAGCAACCCCGGTAGTGGAGGCGAAGAAGGTCGTAGCTCAACTAAAAGTTCAAGCAAAGGACAGTCAGGCAGACTGAAAAAGTAATAAGCCATAGAAATCCGATGAATGAACTACAAATTACCTTCCGTCTCGTGGCTGGGTGTCGGAGAAGGCATATCTCCTCCACAGGAGCTGTCGATGCTGCCTCTTGTCCAACCACCGCACCAGGAGTGGCGGCAACTGCAAAGAAAGAATCAGCCGATGCGGCCAGAACAAAGAATAGAGTACAAAAATGAAGAGTATACCTCCAGCTTCAAGCCCCTGCGCACGAGAGGCCTCAAATTATTCAAACGATACTGTCGGTGAAGGAACAATCACTGGTTCCTGCCCCGCAGCCTGCCTCCGGCGGGCCTGCGTCATCTGCGTGATCGCCACCTTGGCCTTGCCAATAGCCTCCCTCACCTAGGACCTTTTTCGCTTCCGCGAATCACCAGAGGGAAGTGGCGTCGTGGTCAGAGCCGCCTCGGGAGTTTTGAAGTACGTCAGCTTCTGAGCTTTTATTATCAACTCCCTAAAGTGTCAGGTCTCCTCTGAAGTGAGTTGAACTACACAAGCACAAGGGTGAGAATGACATATACTACGACGGAGGAAGGAAATAGGTCGAAAGGCTAAAATGAAAGAATGAAAGATACCTCCCGGTCCCGTATAGAAAGGAGAAAGGGGCCAATAGAACAGCGATGGCACTTTGTCTCTTGAGGCCGCCTCGCGAACAAGCCAACACACATCTCCTATCTTCTCACTTTGCTCGACCAGCGATGCCAAGTCCGCATGGCCATGAGAAGACAAGTGATAATACAAGCCTAGATGGTCCAACCCCCATCCGTTGGCATATTTGAAGGAAATGAAAAGGGGCTAGTCCAGAATAGCCTCGCACGGGCCACCCACTGAGAGCTTATGGGAGCGGAGCAGTGCAAACAGCCAAGGGGTGTTGCTATACAGTGCGTCCCACCTGTCTTCCCTTCTAATGAAACTCAGGTAAGGGTGCAAGCTGTCGCGCTCAGGATGCCAGTCAGCCATGGAAATAATAGGCTCCTCCACTGGTAGAGGGTCTTGTTGAAGGACCACTCGCTCACTGCTCACACGGCATAGCCCCCAAAGTGTCTTCACAAAGTCATCCCTGCTAATCTTGGGCAACTTCGGGTCAACCCTAGGCGAGCGACGTTTCACAGCCTTCCGGGGTTTCAGATAAGCCATCACCTCCGTATTGGTCCAAGATCGCAACTTCTTCAAGTAAGAAGGATCAATGTCCAGGACCGGCTCTGGCTGGGAATCCAAGAATTTGTGCTCTGCAACAGCCCAGCAGTCTCGACGGGAGCTCTTGTAAAACCCCGTCCGCGCGTTCCACCATTTGATATATTCAGGGGTAACGTAAGGAAAACTAGCAGGAGCCGAGATTCTGAATGAAACCTCCTCTCGGCAGTGGAAGTAATCCCACCATATTCGGGCATCGTCATTTGTTACCTGGACGGCTCTATGCCTATTCGGTAATGAAAACTGCGAAGAAGGAGGGATGTGCTGATCATAGCCAAAATTCTGACTAAATCGGAATGGGTAATATGGCTCCAGCCACAAGATGCCGCTTTTTCGAAAGACAAGGACGCTTGGTCTAATAGCCAGCGTCCAGTCAACCAGTTCCGGCTCCAGGATTGGCCTTGTACACTTGGCGCCAGAGAATGGATGGATATACTCCTCCGCCTCGAAAAGACTGCACTGCCGCGTCATGTTGACTAGCGGGCTTGAATGGGCAGCCAAACTCCAAAAATGCAGAGCCCCAGGCGCATCCATGGGGACCTTCATCAACTTCCCACGAATGGCAAAGAGTTGTTCCTCTGTCAATGATGGTTCGGCGCTAGCAAATTTGATCATCCTCGGAACGAGGCGTGCGAACTGTAACCCCCGAGGGGCAGCTTCTGGGAATAGTGTGCAGACCCATGCATTGAAGAAATGTAGCGGACCAACCATCCGCAAATTCCTGGGGAGACGATTCCTGTGCAAGTCCCCCAGCATCTTGTAAATGAGACATAAAGCCACTAGGCAGAGGGACAGCTTCGTTCCCCAAGCCATCATGCAAGTGGGATAGATGGCTTCCGCCCTGATTACGCTCTCGTCGCCTTGCGAGAGAGCAAATGAACAAATCCAGTAAGTTAGATATGTAGCACAGTGCGTGACTGCATCAACACCGACAGGGTTCGGGCCTCCTTGCTGCCCTTCCCTTAAAACAGGCGGGAAAGCGGCTTATCGCCGGACCCTCTTCTTCCGCTTCAAGGTAGTTGGTTTTACTGTGGGAAAGTCCTCATACTTATGCTCCCAACTGAAGAAATATTGAAGCCAAGCACCCATCCGCACACTCCTATTCTCCCCAGGCTTGCGTGCTTCCTTGGCATCATACGATGAGCGGCAAAGCATATGGTACGCCTTCATCAGATACCGATAGGCGAAGCCCGCTAGATATCGGCCCTCAACGTCAGTCTGATCCTTCAGCCAATCTGGCCAGCAGACTTCTTCATTTGGCTCACCGTCAATCGGCATGCCGCTAAGCTATGAAAGACTCCAAAGGTCTAAAGAGGTTTCTCCCTCCGAAGTGTAGAAAGTGTTATACTCTGGGCAGAATACCTCGATCATGCCATAGCACAAACCCCTGGAGATAGGGTAGTGGTACCTTGAGGCATACACACTATGATATACGCAGGCCTTGACTAGAATGGGAGCGTAATGTTGAAGGACGTAGTCCGTGAACTCCACTGCTCCCGGTCTGAATGCGTGGGCATCGGTGACCTTCAACTCGGCAAACCACCCTACAGAGATCTGATGCTTGAAACGGACTGCCAGGCAGTCCAGCAAGAAAGATTCTTTTCTATATCCCCATTTCAACGGGGCAAGAAATAGACTAAATATGGGCTTCTCTCGGTCGACACGACCCGCAATGTCATTACAATGAGCGGGTATGAACTCGGGCACCCTTTTCAGCAACCCATCCTCTGGAACCAGGTCCTGTAGTCCGAGTACAACACTCCATCTCCTGGGTTCACCGGGTAGATAAATGGGCCTTCCCCACACTACAAAGTCTGTCAAGCTGTCTCTCTCTACAAGTAGCGCCTGCTCAGCTTTCCGGACAAGGAACAAGTCCCTCTTCCCTTGAAGGTTAAACCGCCTGAGGAAGGACATTAAATGTTTATCCTTGGGGTGATCCCTCCTGACGGCATCTCCGTGGTCATAATTGAAGGAATCTCTCCCGATAATGAGAAGGCGGCTAGTGTCCACTGTATCGGTCTCTGAGTCTAAGGATTCTACGACCATACCAAGTTACTCGTGCCCCCGGTCCAAGGAATTAACATTCTCCCATGTCACCACGGCACGGGAAACAGAAGAAGAAGAAACATATGCCATTTTATCTGCAAGAAGCATGACAAGAAGAATATATAAGGTCAGAAACAGTTGACGGGAACAAGATTTCTGACAAAATTTTGACAGAGTCTCCCCAGCCCGGGAGATTGCCAGAAAGAAGCGGGAACACGTCCATCAAGAGACGGTCCCTAAAACAGGTCGTGGGTATCGCACCGGGGCCAAAAAAGAATACCCAGGGGAATAGCTCCGAGGGCAAGCCCTACTAGGAGCCTCTCGGGGTTCGGAAAGAGAGATTTATATCCCAAGGACAAAGACTCTCCCTCACCAGCTCAAGGGCGCGGCCACACCCCAAGGATCACTCGGCGCCGTGGGAGGAATGGAGAAGAGGAGAGAGAAAGAGCCGGTGCAAATGAAGAAGGGTGAAAGAAAAAACAAAGGGAAATGGGTATTATAGGGGTACCCTCTTGGGTTAATCCGGCACGCTAAATAGCGCGTCGTATTAACCCTCCCCACTCCAAATGGCGTGCTGGGAAGAGGCGCGCCATATTAACCAAGACCCCTGGCTGCGCCGGATTAACCACCGCGTCGGTTTAAGGGCCATTCTGACTCTCTACCATCCAGACGAAGAATCCGTTCCGTCTGGGTACATCCGTGGGTCCCACATCGCTCGTTCCTTGCTCACAGCACCCGCGCCTGGGGGGCATTTGTTGGCACTCAAAATATGCTCAATGGCGATCAAGCCTAAATGACAAGAATGACGCGGCCCGCTGAAGTGAAGAAGCCGAAGGAAACTAACACACAAGGGCCTTCTCGAGTTGCCGGAGCCTCGGGTCACCCGGAATGAACACGAGGGACTTTACCTTAGGAGAGTCGAGAAGAATTCACAACAAACCGACAGTGTCGTCAGGCCTGCCCAATGAACCAGTATCGACTTGGTCGTGCCGCATAAACAATATCTGTCATCCGACCAAGGATGAGAATGCACCCAGTGGTTCGCCACCTGACAAGAGACCCTCCTGAGGTGATAGAATGTCTCTGGCCCTTCAGAACAGAGAACCGGAGACTCCGTCAATAGAAGTCCCGGACAACCCGACATGGGTATGGCTTCTCAGTAAATTAGGTCCGTTAGTGACCGAATCATCGCCCAGTCAAGGTGAAAGCACCCCGGGTAGTATCCCACTCCCCGAGAAAGCTACCAATGTAGGTTAAGTCGAGCCAGCAGCACAAACCACTATGTCGAAGGCCATATCAGCAGAAAACCCACGTGTCCGAGCTAAAGATGCACGAGATTCTGAAAGCAACTGTTCAGTAGCCTGAAAGCTTTGTCAATACTTCTCACCGTGGTTTTGCAAGAACATGGCGAGATGAAGGATCATAGTGACCCTCGGAGTTAGTCCAAGGCCCCAGTCTGACTCATACCCGAGCGAACGTGATGGAATGGCCTTATCCGGCGCTCCCTCTTCCCGGCGCACTCCCCTTTTCGGTGCGCCCTTTTCCCGGCAGGCAAATGCAATCTGGAGCCTCTTCCCAGTGCGCTCTTCTCACGCCAGAGAAGGATTACGCATTGGCCAAGCTATATAAGCCAATCATCAGCCGAATGAAAGAGAGATGAAGGACGGACGGAAAAAAAGAAGATGAGGAGAAGAGGAGAAAAGAAAAGAGAGAGAGAGATAATAGAAAGAAAAGAGAATTAGGGAAGAAGAAAGGTTTTCTAGGGGTGAGACTCAGAGAGACGTGATCCCTCACAATTCGCTTCGTCTGTCTTCCAGGAGGAGCCCGGAGCCAGAGAAGAGACGGTGCTCTCCGATACTCTATTTTCGCTGTCGTTAACAGAGGTGGGTGGCGGAGCTTTCCATCTGTATTTTTCCTTCTTTTCCCCTTACGGAATCTCTTCGTGTATGATTTTTTAATGCCCCTGGCAATGAGATGAGCCCATTGTTCTTCGGTTCTCTTTACTTTCCCTTTTCTCCTTTCTCCTGAGCTTGATCGGGGGATCTGATCAGCTTCGTGCGACAACACCGAGCCGTATCAAAATATGTAACCTCATACACCTTTTTGGGTTATGTGATCAGTTTCGAATATGAATGAAGCTCTGATATGCGTGTGTGCTCCCTTTGCCTCCTTTCTTTGAGTGCATTCAATCTCTCATCGCGTGTTGTCGTCTGATTCCCATCATTGACACCGACTGTGCCCTGGGATATTCCCAAAGGGGCTACAACAATATCCCCTTCTCCCCGGGATTCTCTCTATTGCGTAGACCGCATCGCATGCTCCGTATGCCAATATGTTTCTTTATGCTAGAGGTGTGCATATAGATACACTCCCCTTTGGCCCTGGGAATGGCTTCTCAGCACCTCCCTATCCATAGCCATGGGCTATGGAGAAAAGAGCCATCCCTAAAGTCTATGTACGTGAGGGGGTTCTCCCTATCATGGTCATTTATGCTGTGCGATCCCCTTTTACTATTCGATCATTTGCTCCTTCCAATCGCCCAGTTCGTATCCTAACCTGTCAACATGCTAATCCGCTAACTGGCTGACTAGCTAACTCTATTATGGGTATAACTGATCTTGGATGGTCTAATGGTTTGATTACTACTTCTTATTATGTATGATTACTGTCGTGTGTTACTGACCCTGTACGCAATGGTCTAGCGGCCCGGGGGAGGGGAACATTCTCATCGGCATTTCTGAGTCACCACCGGTTCATAAGGGCATGTCCACTTATGGCATGTTTCCCCCTAAACCATCAGAGGTGAATATTAATAGGGTTTATCACCCGACACTAAACCCACTATCCCAAAGGGAATGGTGGTGGCCATGGGTTATGTGCCCCTCGTAGGCTAGCCCTTGGGGTTTCCTCCCTTATTGGTCATCCCTTTGTAATCATGCTTTGGCCCATGGAATATTGGTGCCCCTCGTAGGCTAGCCCTCGGTCTTCCATCCATTCGGGTCTGCTGGCCACCGTTGTGCCACCCGATATTAAGGAGCCTTCTCCATTATGTGGTTATGCCTCCGCTTTCTCCCCGTAATCCTCTAGAGATGGGGAGATGCTGCCAAAATTTCGTCAGACTTGTTTGACTAATTTCCCTCATAACTTGGGCTTAATAAGACATGTTCCCAAGATAATGAACTTCCGTGCTCGAGTAGGAACCTCGCACGAGTCTCAGCCCTGTCTCAAGGGCATCCTAGATCCCAATTAACTCATCAATCAACTCAACATATGTTTATGGTTCAAATAAACTGAAAAATACCCCGCACCATTTTAACCATTTACCTACGCCTAACCGCGCCGGTTTTGAATAAAAATGCGTCTTTCGCACCATTTTAACTCCTCTCTCATTCTCAAGCCAACCCTCGCCTTCCATGGCATGGGTCGATCAATATAATTAACCATAGACCAAATAAGAAGAAACTCTTTAAGTTGAAATCATCTGTCATCATGCTTTTGCTAATCTATGCATTAGATATAGATACGCATTCCTATATGCTACGTTAATGCGTGCTTGCCTAGGTAGGACTTTGGTATATCAAATGGAACTGACGGAAGGTTGGGTTATACCCGACCGGAAGCTTCAGCTATGCGTGACGGTGGTCTTCGGACCCATGTCCTCCGCCTCGTACCGAGGGCTCGAACTTAATGAATTATGCCTGCTCTGCATGACTAAGAGAATGATAAGCGAATCATTTCACGCGGCCTTGAAAGTCTCATCATCACATGCATTTTCCTGCATTCTATTTTACCCTCGGGCTACGCTTTATCTCGGTAATTAATCAGAGGTTTTCCTCCTTATCGGAGGATGTAATTAACGTCATAGCCTTTATGGTATGGCGGACTTCCGGTCCCGACACGGATCCCACTTTCGCCCGACCTGGGTCAGATTGAGCGCATAATAAACTCATCACCTAGTGACTGGCACGCCCACGCGAATAAACCAAATAAATAAAAATCAAATTTCCCCCAATCAAACACCACCCAATCGCTATGGGCGGTTTTTTTCCGTGCAAAACACCTACATGCTGATCATTACTCTGCTGCACGGTTTTCCCTTGCACTTTCGGCTGACAAAAACTTATGGAAGCAAGACGCAGCCATCATTCACTCCAACCATAGAGTCTTGATATCTAAAGACAACTCTCATGCATCCTTTTGCATGGACATATGGGTTGGGGCAGCACCGCTCAAAGACTTCCTTCCGTAAGATTTTTGGTCTGCACTGCCATTTAAAGAATGCACGATGCAGGTAGCTCTCAGCGGCAACGTACAAGAGTGTGTGACGATTGCCCAGGCTTTCTGCCCACTGGGTATGCTAGCTAATACCTTTGGTTCTCCCTCAACCGTGGACAACTGGGTTTGGACTCCAAACCCAAACGGCAAGTTCTCATCCCGATCTATGCGCACCATCCTGTCTGTAAGGAATTCAATGCAATGGGCTGTGCTTTGGCATCCTTTTGTCAAATGGTCAGTGCTCTCTTGGCGATTGCTTCACGGCTGTGTACCCACTGATGACACCATCTCTGCTTGTGGCGTCCCCTTGTGTTCGAAGTGTAGTTGATGCTCAACCCCTAATTCAGAGACCGGCCTCCATCTATTCTTTCATAGTTCCATCGCAAGTGAAGTTTGGTATTCTCTTTTCAACTTCCTAAGATTCCTCACCGCCACGACATCTTCTATTGGCACGGCAATATTTGATTACCTAAACAGCCTACACCTCTCCTCCATAGCCGACTGTCTATCTAGGTGCATCTTCTTGGCTGCCATTTGGGAGATTTGGTGCAGCAGAAATAAGGAACGATTTGAGGGTCAGCGCATGAGTGCGCGCCACATTCTCAGTCGGATATTCCAGTCGGTCCGCTCCATCACACAAGCCCACAAGTTCAAAGGCCGTAGCATTTGTTCCACCCAACGCCCCATACTTGCCTTCTGGGGCATCAATCTGCGGGTACCACAGCCAGCAACCCCAAGACTCGTCCAATGGTTCCCGCCACCGGCTGGCCGACTATAGCTTAATGTTGACATAGCTTTCAAGTGTGGGATGGGACTCGTGGGAGGCGGCGGCGCCATTCGGAAGTCTCATGGCCACCTTGTCTTGGTGTTTGCTGCTGCATACCCACATGTCTCTTCGAGCCTTGAAGCCGAAGCTATCGCCCTACGGGATGGGCTAACTTGTTGCAGGGACTGCGGCTTTAACCATCTCACAGTAGAGACCTACTCCCTTATTCTTGCTCAGATCGTCAACAACAAGTTCTCCTGTCCTTGGCGTCTTAGCATTGTAATGTATCAAGTGGCTGATATGCTTAGCTCTATGCATGCTACTCTATTACATGTATTTCGGGAGGCCAACCAACTAGCTGACTTGTTGGCTGGTCATGGTTGCTTCCTCTCTGCTCTTTCTATTTGGTCATCTTGGGAGGAGCTACCAACTCTTGTCAAAGGTCCCTATCGTTTAGACAAGATAGGATGCCCTTCGCTCCGTCCCTAACTGTCTATTGTATTTCCTTTTCTTCTATGGTCTTCTTTATAGAAAATCGCTTGCCTGGTGGCCGGGGTAGCACGTCCTGTCCCTTCCGCAATGAAGGAATGAGCGGACTCCTTCGTTTCCTACCTTGCAAGTATTACCTTTCAGTTAAAAAAAATATTAGCTCTAATTAAATCATAATTAGTGGATGATGTCATTTCTTACATCATTGATTATGCCATAGAGGTGAATTTATTTCAACATTCACATGTTGAAATTTATTTTCAACATAAGTTGGTGTAATAGTAACATGGGTTGGTGAAATAGAAAAATTAGATGGAAAATTAACTTAGAATTAAATTAGTAATAAAATATTATTAAATAAATAAGGTAATTGATTATGTCATAGAGGGGAATTTATTTCAACATTCACATGTAAATTTTTTTTTATTGTCAACATAAGTTGGTGTAATAGTAACATGGATTGTTGAAATAGAAAAGTTAGGTGAAAATTTAACTTAGAATTAAATTAGCAATAAAACATCATTGAATAAATGAGGTAATTGATTATGTCATAGATGGGTATTTATTTCAACATTCATATGTTGGAATTTATTGTTAACATAAGTTGGTGTAATAGTAACATGGGTTGGTGAAATAGAAAAATTAGGTGAAAATTTGACTTGGAATTAAATTAGCAATAAAATACTTATGGGATTTGGCCTATAAATAGAGCTGGGATCTTCCCTACTCAAAGCATAAATCTATTGGGGAAGTGCTAGTTGTAGAGAGGATAAAATATTGAAGTTTGGAGGAGTGTTCAAAGTGTTCTTCGTTCTTGTTCTTCTTCCTCTTCGATCTTCCACTAGGTAGGTTTTCTCTCAAGCAAAACTTCATTTGATCTTCATATATATTCCTTTGCGTGAGTATTTTGATTTTATGCAATTTTTCATGATCATGTATTTGTGGCATATTTTGAGATTTAAAGTCTAAAAATTGGAGTTTTCATTGTAAGAACGAGTTTCAATTTTCTATCTAAGAATGCGGATCACACATGGACTGTGATTTGAACGTGGTAACCACAGCCGATTTGCCTCGTTTATGTGCGTTATTTCAAAACTTAAAATTTGAATTTTAAAATCATGTTCTTTCCTTAAAAGACTATTGAGAAAGAAATGACTACGTAAATGAACTCGTAAGGTATCGTTAAAGGTTTAAACAACAATGCTTGAATTTTCGTAAAATTTCTATACATGATTGACGCTGTCCATTTTGATCTAAGTCCTATTTGAACGCTTGACATCTTTTTTCAATGTCTTTTCCTTCATTGAAATTCTTTTACAAATGAACATGTTACAATATGAAAGAATGATTTCCGTTCGATTTACATGTTTTTGTGTTTCCAACACATCATGTAGCTAGCAAACCTACCAAGAAAGACCGGTGCCTAAGGCTAGAGGTCCATAGGCAAACGCTTTAAGTCGATAAGTGGTTACTTAATTAGGACCTTGTGAATGCGAGGAGAACCTCCAACTGTCCCATCTCTTACCTGGCTGAGATCTCTTTGGTTTTCTGCTAAGCACCCGACTTGATCTAAACCTATTTTATAAGATTTTCCACAGAGCTGATCGTGCCTTGACTGGCAAATTATTCTCTTTATTGTCTTAATGCCGTTAAACATGATGTCTTAAATCATCTTTGAACTTTTCTTATAAACTTCATTTACTCTTCATACTACTTGTCCTTGGAAATGTAAATTTTGTTAGATATGTACTTTAACCATAAACTACCATTTAGGAGTGTAGGAGCTAAGTGCCATGTAGGGTAAAGTGCTACGTTATGGGAGCCACCTCTTGAGGCGGAAATGGCGCAATGTGTTACATAATGGGAGCCACCTCTTGAGCTTGTAGGGGCCACCTCTAGAGTCCGCCATAACTAAATGTTTCGTTATGCGCTATACTATGCTTCTTAAGCTTTTCTTGAAACTAGGATTGGCCATAATTATAAATCAATTATTCTAGAAACTACATGGGACTCTTGGTCTACTTGAACACTCAATGCTTGGCAAACATAAAGGTCCTGATCTGGTCTTAGGCGAGTAAAATTTGAAAGTACTTGTGACTGAGGGAGTTGAATGATCAGGTGTGACATTGCACCAACTGACATACAAGATTGAACTTGACAATTCACTTATTACATGCTTGACTCGTTACATGCTTGACTTTCTGTACATGACATGTTTGACCGAGAGTGTTAATATTCTTGTTACATGACCAATTTTATAATTCTATACTTGTTATTGATCCTCATACCGACACTTGACTTCTACAATATCCATTCTTGAATTCTTGACTTCATGATCTTGTTCTCTGCTATACTTGTCATTTGTTTTATTTGCTTGTTTTATTTCGAGAGCATATGGATGATTCAAAATGTTAATTACTTGGCTATAACCCTGAGCCACCAGTCTAGCTTTATTTCTGATTATTTTACAATCTTCACTAAGTTTGTTCCTAAATACCCATTTGGTGCCTATGACAGATTTTGTTGAGGGTCTAGGAACAAGATGCCAAACATTATTTCTTTCAAACTAGTTTAATTCATCTTGCATGAAGTTTATCCACTTTTAATCTTTTAAAGCTTCTTCAACATTTTTTGGTTCAATATGTGAGACAAGAGCAAGTTGATCCAATTCTTCAACTATTCTAAAATGTGGCCTTATTCTAGGTGAATCATGCAGGCTACCAATGACATTTTCCAAAGGATGGTCTTTATGCACTCTAATATTGGAAGCATTGTTACCTTCACCAGTAGACGATCGAGATCCTTGAACTACTTGATTCTCCCAGGTCATCATTTCCTCTTGTCTCCTCATGTGGAAGATCATGTTTTTCCTTTGCATCTAAGAACTCCCCATCGCCCACTTTCCTGTAAGACCTGTCATCATTAGTTTCATCAAATGTGACATGGGGTGATTCTTCCATACTTAGACTCTTAGAATTGTAAACTCTATACGCCCTAGATCTACCAGAATAACCAAGAAATATGCCTTCATCACTCTTATGCTAAAACTTAGCTAAATCTCTTTTGTCATTGTTATGAATAAAACACTTTGATCCAAACACTTTCATGTGAGAGAGAGGGGGCTTTTTACCTTTGAACAACTCATAAGGAGTCTTTTTGATTAATGGCCTTACCATTGAGCGGTTGATGATGTAACATGCTGTGTTTACCGCTTCTGCTCAAAATCTCTTTGGGAGTTGCCTTTCAGCAAGCATTGTTATAGCCATCTCTATGAGTGTTCTGTTTCTCCTCTAAACAACCCCATTTTGTTCAAGGGTCCTTGGTGATGAAAACCTATGAGTGATTCCTTCAGCCCTACAAAGATCATCAAATTCGGCATTGTCGAATTCACCACCATGGTCAGAAAGAATGTTAAAAATTTTAAACTCACCATCTTGCTTTACCTTCATGTAGAGTGCCTGAAACTCATCAAAAACATCATTCTTATGCGTAAGAAAGAACACCCATGTGAATATAGAGAAATCATCCACTAACACATAGCCATATCTTCTACCACTTAAGCTAGCAGTTTTTGTTGGCCCAAACAAGTCCATATGAATTAGTTCAAGTGGTTTAGATGATAAACCTTCAGTTCTATTTTTGAATGATTTCTTAGACTGTTTGCCTAGGGTGCACGCATCACATATTTTATTATTTTGCTTGAAGGGAAATTCAGGCAACCCTTTCACCATTGAATGTTTCATGAGTTTATGTAAGACATTGTAGCTAGCATGTCCTAGTCTACGATGCCATAACCAAGCTAATTCAGATTTTGGTGCAGCAAGATAGAGATTCAAATGAACTGGATCATCTAAGTCAATCATGTATACATTGTTGACTCTCTTACTAGAAAATTTGGTTTCATTAGAATTTGGTTCCAAAATTTTACATTCATAAGAGTCAAAAACTACTCTATGTCCTTATCACATAATTGACTTATACTCAACAAGTTGTATTCTAAGCCTTCAACTAACAATACATTTTCGATTGAATTGGAGGGACTCTTACCTACATTACATGACCCAATGATCTTGCCCTTGTTGTTCCCTCCAAAAGTAACATGACCACCTTCCTTTTCTACCAATAGACAAAATTTAGCTTTGTCCCCAATTATGTGTCTTGAACAGCCACTATCAAGGTACCATCTGAAGTCCTGCGATCAATGACACCCAAGAGGGGGGTGAATTGGGTGATTACAGATTTTAATAACTTTTACTCGATTTAAAAGATGTATTAAGATCAAGCAACAAACAAGAAGAGATCTATTGGATAACAAGATGAATCTGGCTAGATCAACCCTTACAGCAGTTCTTGGGTACCAGGTGGAGTTAGGGAATCTGAAGATTCTCTCACACAAGGTATTTTCCTCCCGACAGGACTGACCGTGTCGATCAGAAGCTACCTTTTGATATACCAGAGATCTCCCGTAAAAAGGTTAATACATCTAGATCTAAACAACAAAACTAGATGATGATACAATAAGCAAAAGTGCTAGAGTAGAATGGAGGTAGAAGATAAGGAGCAAACCACACAGAAGACCATGATTTTTAGGTGGTTCGGATGCAACAACTGCAACCTGCGTCCACCCCTCACCGACTGTGAGGATTCACACACTATCTTGTAGAAGGTTACAAGATCCAAACACACACACACACACACACACACACACACTCGTGTGAGTTCAGAACTCCAACGAAGGTGCACAAGCACCAAACCACAAGGAAAAGAGATAAACGAGGAAATCACTCACACACACACACGGATTTGCGTAGATCCACACACACACAGGTGTTTCAATATTACAAGAATACACAATAAAAGCTCAGCAAGAGTGGAATGAGAAAATAGAAAATGAAGACACAAATTCAAGCTCCCCCTTAGTGGATGAAGATGGTATTTGATGAAGCTTGCTCCCAGCTCGATCTTTACTTGAATGGCCTGCAAATCAGCTTGAGAAGCTTGCACTTGAATGAAGAACTTCTTGCCCGAAGCACTGTTCACGGAGCTACAGTGCACCCTTCCTTCTCCTTTGATGGCCTCCCTTGTTCTTGCTTCAATCACTTAGGTTTTTGACCCCAATAAGATTATTTATAGAGCTTGGGTGGTCAATAGACATGCCACAGACCAGATCCACAAATCCTGCCTTGATTGGTGGCAGTGGGCATAAACAAATGGGAAGAAAGACCTCTCCAAGAGCTTGAAATAAAAAGTCAAACAAGGTTGTATCGGGGCTGGCGGTCGACCTGCAGGGATTGGCGGTCGACCGAAATTTTGCAGGGAATGGCCCGTTGGTTGCTGGGAAAACCGGTCGACTGCTACTGGCTGGAGATCGACCGCTGGCTTGGATTTCTGCAAAAAATAAAGAGTTAGCCAATGCAATGTAATATATGAACTAATCAGTTTATGGCTAGCTTGTTCCAATCAAGGTGAGTTAGTTTAAGCTTAGCCTGGGTGGTTTATGGATCAAGATGGATTTATGCATTTGGAAGAGATGAAGTTTTTTAAACATTGCATTATGACATTTGGCTTTAAATGCGTATGAAGATCGAACTTGATTGTTAATGGATAGCACGTGAGAGAACGTACGTCCTGGGTTTTGTTATCATCAAAATCACCTAAATACAACAATCTCCCCCTTTTTGATGATGACAAAACTGAAGGGGTTTTGAAATACATGAACGTGCCTTTAAGCAATGTTTGAAAATTGAGATCAAAGTTCGAAGTCAAAACATTTCACTCACATCCCATAAGCCAGCGAATGCAAACCATTTAACACTTTATTTGCCGAGTGGAAAAGAAATGAGATACAATAGCCAACCATTTGAGATCAAACACTAGTTGCATTCAATTCATCATTTCATTACAAAGTACATTAGTGCAAGAATGAATGCACGACTCTAGACTCAAGAGACTAAATAAAACACATGCATAAAAACTGACTTATGATCCTCACATGATCAAACATGCAAGCACACAACCACACACAGACATACATAAATATATAAAGCCATGCACTATTACTTCTCCCCCTTTGACATCATCAAAAGGGGATAGGATAGACGAAGGGGGACCCAAGTGACACAAAACCAAAGGACAGCAAGCTAGAGGGAGAAAAAGCAAAAATCCTCAAGGTGCATCTGCAGGTGGCAGATCCTCTAGAGGAGGAGGGGGCTGGTAACCAAGGCAATGGCTGATAGCTTCAAGAGCATGAGTTGAGCATGAAGGGCATCACGAATATGGCCAATGGTGAGGTCACGAGTCGCATCACGACGAGCCATGCCAAAGAGGATCATGTTCATGATGTGGAAGGACTCGCTGGAATCAGCAACACTGTTGGTAAGGCTAGTCATATGAGTGGTGAGTGTGGTCATTTGAGTGGAGAGAGAATCTAGAGCAGTGGAGAAAGAATCTATACGGCCTGACATGGTGTCAACCATATTTCCCATAGTGTCAACACAATCCCCGAGAGTAGAAAGTCCCTCCCCAAAAGTTTCCACACGAGTCTTTAGCCCAGTGAACCGCCTGTCAAAAACCTCATAGTCTACCCAAGAAGGCTGGGTGGCTCCCTGTGTGGAGGACTCTCCATGATGAAACTGAGTAGGAGGAGGTTGTGGTGAAGGTGGAAAAGGCAGCACGACATCCATGTGATGGGGTGAGGGTGGAGGAGGCTGCTCCTCGGCCTGAACTGGAGGGGGTTCATCCCCTTGAACTTGCTACTGCTGTGGTTCCTGCTCATCCTCACTGTCATACTCATCTCCATAAGTAGGCACATCCCGACGCAGCTCACCATCGGGACCATAGTAATATCCCGTATCTATAAGGATCTTGTGCTTATTGTAAACATCATCCTGGCGAACATAGATAAACTATTGTTCTGCTAAATTTATCCCAGCATGAATGAATACCTTGGTCAACTGTGAAGCATACGACAAAGATCACTGCAGATTTGTTTGGCAAGCTCCAATGAGAGTCGTCATGAGGCGACCCATGTTGATTTGTATACCATTCATGACATTGCAGAACATAAATTTATGAACTTCTGTGACTTCATTTCTGCTGCCACACTTTGGGTAAATGAGGGATGTAAACATATGATGCAAAACATGCTGTAGTGGTGGAAAATGATTTGCATTCAATTTAATCAAATTGCTGACACCACGCACGTAATAACAGCCAATCATAGAAAGAAATGTATCCTCAACCTCCCCATGACCATAAACCAAGTCGGCTCCTCTAGCCGCAACTCCTAAGCACCTCTCAAATAGGGCGGGTGTAATGTGAATCTCAACCCTTTGAACAACAGTAAATAATTGCTCATTTCATGCAACCAAGTTTCCATAGAACTGCTGTACTAGATTGGGGTAATGACGGTTATATCTAGAGACAAAATTAGTCCAACCCAGCTGAATCTTAAAGGTTGCACATATATCGGGCAAGAGCTCATTCACCTCGTTGAAGTCGACCAGTCGAGGGTCGATGATGGGCCAAATAAGCAACCGAGGTGCTCGACGCGGCGCAGGCGCCTGCTGTGGTGGAGGGGTTGGTGTGTCGCGTCTCTGGCCACTCCCTTCCCCTCGGGCAGAACACCGAGAGCTTCGTCTAGGCGGCATCCCGAACTAGAAAACCCAATGGAAAACCCTTGAAGAGAGGACCCTCGTCCCGGGGGATGAAGATAGAACTACGGACACTCCAGGGGCTTGCAAAGACCTTCTCCACAAACTGGAATCAAGGTGGGAACTCCACGAATGCACGAACGGCCGAATGGAGTTCGTCCTGAAATCGTGACGAACATGTCAGATCTTGTGCGGGTGGAGAAATGATGAGGTTTGGGAGCTTGGGATGTGGAGTTTGGAGGTTCTAGGGTTAGGGCTAAGTAGTGGAAGATGAATGGGAGTGATGGAAAGAGAATGAGGGGTTTTAGGACCCCTTATAAGTTAGCTCGGGTGTGACCCGGTCGGGCTGGTTCGCCGCAACCGGTCGATCGGTGCGGGGCTGGCGGTCGACCGCTAGCCCAAAAATCCCAAAAATTTGTAATTTTTATTTCCTTTCCTTTCCTTTTCTTTTTTTTTAAATGGGGGGACTAACAACCGACCTTCTGATTTGAGCCAACGTCATGAAGTGTAGGGAAGGAAATAGATGCAGGTTTGAGGGAAGTTTCTAACTCCCCCTCAGAAGCAACCTTAGGTCCGACATCACTGAGTCCACAATTATTTATCCAAGGAATATCTGGCCTTAGAAGAATTTTTCAAGGAGGGCTATATATATAATTACATTCAAGCATGCAGGAATGTATGTGAACACACAAGGCATTAAAAGTAAAGACAATCTGCATGTTTTCCTACCCTTGATGCATATGAGTCTCTAAAAATGCAAGTCTTAACCTGAGTGCAAACCTATGCATGTATGCTCTCACCCTTGCACATCCCAAGTTCTCTTCTTATCTTGTTAAATTGATCCTGGTTGAGGGGTTTGGTGAAAATGTCTGCTAGCTGATTGTGTGTGTCAATGAAATTTAATTCAAAGACCCCTTTTCCTACATGATCTCTCAGAAAATGATGACGAATATCAATATGCTTGGTTCTAGAATGTTGAACAGGGTTTTTAGACAAACTGATTGCACTGGTATTATCACACAAGATTGGCACACATTTCATCTTAATATCTAAATCAAACAATTGATTTTTGATCCAAAGTACTTGGGCTCCACAACTTCCTGCGGCTACATATTCAGCCTCGGTCGTTGAGAGAGCTACTGAATGTTGTTTCTTGGAGGCCTGTGAGACTAGGCACCCACCAAGAAACTGACAGTACCCACTAGTACTTTTACGATCTAAAATACATCCAGCATAATTAGCTTCGGTGCATGCAATCAAATCAAAAGAACTACCGATGGGAAACCACAAGCCAAAATCTATTGTGCCAAGTAAGTATCTAAAAATGCGTTTAACAGTCGATAGATGAGATTCTTTAGGGCATGACTGAAAATGGGCACAAAGACATACACTGAATTGGATGTCAGGGCGGCATGCTGTAAGATACAGTAGTGATCCGATCATACCTCGAAACAGTGTAGGATCTACTATTTTACCATTTTCATCTTTGTCTAACTTCGAGGTTGTGGCCATTGGAGTTGACAAAGGTTTTGCTTTAGCCATCCCATATTTCTTCAAGAGCTCCATTGTGTATTTAGCTTGACTTATGAAAATACCCTCAAATGTTTGCATCACCTGTAATCCAAGAAATAATGTTAATTCACCCATTAGACTCATCTCAAATTCTCCTTGCATAATTTCTACAAATTCATCACATAGCGCATTATTAGTAGCTCCAAAAATTATGTCATCCACATATACTTGAACTAATAATATATCTTTACTTGATTTTTATGTGAAAAGTGTTTGATCAACCTTACCTCTCTTGAAATCATTTTCAATCAGAAATGACGTGAGCCGTTCATACCATGCCCTTGGTGCTTGCTTCAGTCCGTACAAGGCCTTCTAGAGCTTGTACACATGTTGTGAATGTTTGGGGTCTTCAAAACTTAGAGGTTATTCTACAAAAACATCCTCCTTGATATACCTATTTAGAAACGCAGATTTAACATCTATTTGAAACAATTTAAAGTTAGATGAGCAAGCATAAGATAATAAGATCCGGACTGCTTCTAAATGAGCAACCGGTGCAAATGACTCATCAAAATCAATACCCATCTCCTGGATATATCCTTTGGCCAGAAGCCGGGCCTTGTTCCTAACAACCAATCCTGTATCATTTAACTTATTTCTAAAAACCCATCGTGTTCCGATAATGGATTGATTCTTAGGCCGTGGCACTGGAGTCCACACCTGGTTTCTTTCGAATTGGTGCAACTCTTCATGCATAGCCTGGATCCATGATTCATTTTGAAGAGCTTCATGAATGACCTTAGGCTCTTCTTGAGAGATTAGGGTTATCAAATCCTCTTCTTCTACTTGCCTTAGAGATGCTCTGGTTCTTACCCTATCTTGAGGATTACCGATTATATTTTCACCTGGATGATCCTTTAAGAATGTGGAGGTGCTTGGCAAGTCGCGGTGCCGCACTTGCTGCTCTTGCAGCGTTTCAAATGATGGATCTTCATCTTCTTCACTCTTGCTGGGTATTTCTTCCTTTGGTTCATCCTTAGCTTCAGATGTTCCAACATTTGTTGAATTTTGGGGGGCTTCTCTTGCATCCACAATTGGAAAAGATTGGCTTGTCAGTTTTTGTTCTGATTCATCAAAAATAACATGAGGACTTTCTTCAACAACCAAAGTCCTTTTATTGAACAAACGATAAGCTCTAGAGTTAAGTGCATAACCTAGGAAGATTCCTTTGTCACTTTTCTCATCAAACTTATCTAGGTTGGACTTACCATTGTTTAAGATGAAACATGAACATCCAAAGGGTTTAAGATGGGAAATATTCGATATCTTACCCATGTAGAGCTCATATGGAGTTTTCTTCAAAATGGGCCTTACCATTACCCCGTTGATGATGTAACACGCTGTACTTACTGCCTCAGCCCAAAAATATTTTATTAGAGAGTTTTCACTTAACATGGTCCGTGCCATGTCTATCAAAGTTCTGTTTTTCCTTTCCACCACTCCATTTTGTTGGGGCGTCCTTGGTGATGAGAAGTTGTGTGTATACCCGTGCTCCTAACAGAAATTACTGAACTCATGATTTTCAAATTCGCCACCATGATCACTTTGGATAGTAGTGATAAGGTAGCCTCTATCATTTTGGATTTTCCTACAAAACACTTGAAATTCCATCAATGCATCACTTTTATTGGATAGAAATAACACCGAAGTGAATCTGGAATAATCATCAACAATCACAAAACCATAGGATTTCCCTCCTAGGCTGGATGTCCTAGTTGGGACAAACTAATCAAGATGCAGCAATTCCAAAGGCCGGGAGGTGGAAACAATGTTCTTATTTTTGAAGGATATGCATGTTTGCTTGCCTTTTGTGCAAGCCTCACATATTTTATCACTTTTAAATTTTAATTTTGGCAACCCATTTACTAAGTCATGTTTAGACAACTTGGAGATTACTCCAAAACTAGCATTACGTAGTCTTCAGTGCCATAGCCATGCATTATCAAGATTGTTTTCTACCAAGCACACATCATCACTGGAAACATCATCTAGATCAATAGTATAGACATTGTTGCTCCTTTTACCGATGAATCTGATTTCATTTGAGATCTTATTCACGACAAGGCAATGAGTTTCATCAAAAATAATCTTATAGCCATTGTCACACAATTGGCTTATGCTCAGCAAGTTATGATTCAAACCTTTCACCAAAAGAACATTTTCAATTAAAGTTCTAGAATTCTTACCTATGTTGCCAATTACAATTATTTTACCTTTGTCTTTTCCACCAAAAGTAACTGAGCCTCCATCCTTATCTTCATAGAGAACGCCTTCCTGTCCCCTGTTATATGCCTTAAGCAGCCGCTATCCAAGTACCACTTGCTCCCCCTGCCTTCAAGATATATCTGTAAGAAATAAAATTCTCATGCAATTATTTTTGGTACCCAAACTAGTTTGGGTCCGTAGGAGTTAGTCCAATTTTGTGCATATTTTTTCTTAGTCCAAAAGGCATGCTTTCTTGGTGAGTTTTGTTTGAACCAGCAATTTGCAACAACATGACCAAATCTACCACAATGATAACAATTAACAGGTGCAAACTTTCTTTGAAATTATCGTGGTTTGGGTTGGACATGTTTTGGCTTAGTGTTGGAACATGAAGCATGACTGTTTTCTTTTTCATGAACATAGGATGTAGTAATCTTACGCTCAAAGGATTTTTTGTTTTGGGGAATGTACCCCAATCCTTCCTTCTGGAGGTTGACTTTAACTCCCAACAAGTTATCTAGGTTTTGTTTGCCCTTTACAAATCTTGAGAGAGTGAATTGCAAGTCAGTTACTTCCTTATTCAAACTCACATTTTTATTTTCAATTTCTGAAATGGATGAGGTCAAAATTTCTTTTTCATTCATGAGATTTTCACAGACTTTTTCAATTTCTGACAATTTACACGTCAGTTCCTCCTTATTTTTCTCACTGGCTAAAATTGTTTGCAACATGCTTTCTTTTTGTTCCGTTACCTCAAACCATTCCTGTTCCAATTTTTCAAACTTACCAAAAATATCCTCATGTGTTAACTCATCAATCTTTTTCTTGAGATTTTTATTTTCAAATCTGATTTTCTTATATTTCAAATACAGCTTCTCATATTCTGACTCCGATTGTTCATTTGAAATAAAGTCGGGATCAGAATTTACCTCGGTTGAGTCATCCTCATGTGCCATGAGACACAGGCTCTCCACCAGCTCTCGTATCTCCTCATCGGACGGTTCGTCCTCTTCATCGCTCCATGTGACGACCATGACTTTGGGTTTTTTGAAATTATCTTTCTTGAATTTCTTCTTCAGATCTGGGCACTCTCCCCTCATGTGCCCGGGTTTCTTGCATTCGTAGCATATGATGCTACTTGGTTTGCTTGGCTTACCCTTGGTTTGAGTGGGCTTCCTTGGCCCCTTTCTGAAGTTGCCTTGGAAGATTCTCTTCTTCCTCAAAAATCTTTACACTTGGCGAGTTATCATGGCCAAGTCTTCTTCTTCATTGTTTCCCTCGCTGGATTCTTCTTCTTGAAAGTCTTCATCAGATTGATGAGCTTTCAATCCAATTATCTTCTTCTTCTTCATATCTTCCTCGACTGATCTCTTCATATTTATTTCATAGGTCATGAGTGACCCTATGAGCTCGTCAAAGGTGAGTGTGGATAGATTTTTCAAATCCTCAATAACTATGGCTTTTGTATGCCACGCCGATGGAAGTGATCTCAATACTTTCCATACGAGCTCAGAATTTGTGTATTCTTTTCCGAGACTCTTGAGACCATTGGTAATCTCAGTTAACCTTGCGAACATTTCAGAGATAGACTCTTCAGATTTCATCTTGAATAGCTCGTAGTCTCTGACGAGTAGGTTGGCCTTGGTCTCCTTGACCTCGAGGTTCCTCATATATGAGACGTAACTTGTCCCACATTTCCTTCGCTGAGCTGCACATGGATACACGAGAAAATTCATTAGGATGTATAGCACATTGCATAATGTTCATAGTATTAAAATTGACAGTGCATTTTTTTTCCTCGGGTGTCCATTTCTCTTCATCGTCAAAGAGTTTGTAAGGACCCCTGTCCACAACTCTCCAGATCTCAGACTTCTAGGCTCTCAAGAAAGCATGCATTCTATTTTTCCAATATGAGTAATTTGAGCCATCGAAGTATGGAGGATGATGAATGGAGTGACCCTCAGGCATCATAACCTTGTTTGCCATTGATCTGGATCTTACTCTAGATCGTTAGATCTGAAAGAAATAGAGCCTTATCTATGATACCAATTGAAGTCCCGCGATCAATGACACCCAAGAGGGGGGGTGAATTGGGTGATTATAGATTTTAATAACTTTTACTTGATTTAGAAGATGTATTAAGATCAAGCAACAAACAAGAAGAGATTTGTTGGATAACAAGATGAATCTGGCTAGATCAACCCTTACAGTAGTTCTTGGGTACCAGGTGGAGTTAAGGAATCTGAAGATTCTCTCACACAAGGTATTTTCCTCCCGACAGAACTGACCGTGTCGATCAGAAGCTACCTTTTGATATACCAGAGATCTCCCATAAAAAGGTTAATACAGCTAGATCTAAACAACGAAACTAGATGATGATGCAATAAGCAAAAGTGCTAGAGCAGAATGGAGGTAGAAGATAAGGAGCAAACCACACAGAAGACCACGATTTTTAGATGGTTCGGATGCAACAACTGCAACCTACGTCCACCCCTCACCGACTGTGAGGATTCACACACTATCTTGTAGAAGGTTACAAGATCCAAGCACACACACACACACACACACACACACACACACACACACACACACACACACACACACACACACACTCGTGTGAGTTCAGAACTCCCATGAAGGTGCACAAGCACCAAACCACAAGGAAAAGAGATAAACGAGGAAATCACTCACACATACACATGGATCTGTGTAGATCCACACACACACACAGGTGTTTCAATATTACAAGAACACACAATAAAAGCTCAGTAAGAGTGGAATGAGAAAATAGAAAATGAAGACACAAATTCAAGCTCCCCCTTAGTGGATGAAGATGGTATTTGATGAAGCTTGCTCCCGGCTCGATCTTCACTTGAATGGCCTGCAAATTAGCTTGAGAAGCTTGCACTTGGATGAAGAACTTCTTGCTCGAAGCACTGTTCACGGAGCTACAGTGCACCCTTCCTTCTCCTTTGATGTCCTCTCTTGTTCTTGCTTCAATCACTTAGGTTTTTGACCCCAATAAGATTATTTATAGAGCTTGGGTGGTCAATAATCCACAAATCCTGCATTGATTGGTGGCAGTGGGCTTAAACAAATGGGAAGAAAGACCTCTCCAAGAGCATGAAACAAAAAGTCAAACAAGGCTACATCGGGGCTGGCGGTCGACCTGCAGGGACTGGCAGTCGATCGGAATTTTACAGGGAATGGCCCGTGGGTTGCTGGGAAAACCGGTCGACCGCTACTGGCTGACGGTCGACCGCTGGCTGGGATTTCTACAAAAAATAAAGAGTTAGCCAATGCAATGTAAGATATGAACTAATCAGTTTATGGCTAGCTTGTTCCAATTAAGGTGAGTGAGTTTAAGCTTAGCCTGGGTGGTTTATGGATCAAGATGGATTTATGCATTTGGAAGAGATGAAGTTTTTTAAACATTGCATTATGACATTTGGCTTTAAATGCGTATAAAGATCGAACTTGATTGTTAATGGATAGCACGTGAGAGAACGTACGTCCTGGGTTTTGTTATCATCAAAATCACCTAAATACAACACCATCGGTTATGTACGGCTGCAAGACATTCATGCATAGCAAATTAAGCAATAATATTTGGAACCCAAACACAATTGGGTCCCAGCAAACCTTTCATCTCTGCAAAGCATGATAACATAGACTTAGGAATCTAGATTTTTTTCACATTTTTGATTTCCTTGCTTGATGGAGAATTTTCATTCTTGTTTTCATCTTTACATTCCCTGTTTGTTTAGGAATCCTTTTACCCTTTGATTTGTGATGGACGTTTGGAAATGGTTGATTTGGGTTCTAATTCATTATTTTTGGTTGGTAGAAGTTATGGTAGTTCATAGGGAAGTAAGTTTGACCAGGTCTGTATGTGTATGAGGTATAATAGGGCCTACCATATGACTGCGTCGACCTGTCCACCTGACTGCGTCGACTTGTACCCTGAAAACCGTAGTGATAACTGCTCCTGTTTGAAGGGTGCGTCGATGCGCTATACCTTGTGCGTCGACGTATAGGTGGGTTTCTACCCGCCTGACTAGGTGGTGACCAGAAATGCGTCAACCCTTATTGAGGATAGCGTCGACCTTGACTACCCATTTTACCACTTCCTCCCTTGCTTTGAATAGGTTTGGTGTTTGAGCTAGATGCACCTGAAGAAGACACAAAAGTGATAGTTTTCATGCCAATCTCTTTCTTTTTAGTGGGATTATGACCCAACCCTTCTCTTTTAAAGTTTATTTTTGTTCCTAGCAAGGCATTAAGGTTTTCTTCCCCATCTACAAATTTTTCCAGTAGCTTTTGTTTATCTTCTAATTCCTTTTGGAGCTTTTCAGCATTTTCTTGTAGTTGAATGTTGACTTCCTTGACAGCTTGATCTTTTTCATTGCACAATTTGCTGTCACTTTCATAGCTTTGCATTTTTAATTTCAGTTCATCAATTTCATTCCTTAAAATTTCATTTTCAACTTCAAAGTCTTTCATTTCACTCCTTCCATATTCCAGGTCTTCAACCATTTTCTTCAGATTTTGAATTTCTGATTCCAGCGAAGCATTCTTTTCACTCATGCTATGATCATGCACAATGGTGTTGATTTTCTTCTTTAAGGCTTTGTTTTCTTTCTTGTACACATCATATTTATCCATAAGCTCAAAATATGCCTCTTCCTAATCACTAGTTGAAAAATGTTCAAAGGGAGAGTGTACCTCAGATTCTTCATCTCCATTTGCCATTAGGCACATGTCTTCATTCTCTTCCTCTGTGGAGCTAGTTTCTTCCTCATCTTCTTCTTCATTGCTCCACGTAGACACCATTGTTTTATTTTTCTTCCCTTTCCATTTTGTGGAGACTTTCTTCACTCCTTCAGGGCACTCAGATTTGATATGCCCTAGTTTTCTGCATGACTAACATACAATTCTGTCATTTTTCTTCAAGTTTTCAGATTTTGATCTGAACGATTTCTTTACCTGAGGCTTCCTTTTCTTGAAGCATTTACCTTCTTTTCTTAAAAATTTTCTAAATTTTCAAGTGAGCATAGCTACCTCATCTTCATCTTGATTACTGCTAGATGACTCACGTTCTTCGAAAGTTTCTTGATTACTTGGTCCAACTTTTAGAGCCAAGGGCTTTTTCTTGCTTACCTCCATATCCTTGTTCTTGAGATTTATCTCATAGGTCACAAGGGACCCTATGAGTTCTTCGACCTTGGTTGTTGACAGATCTCTTGATTCCTCAACCACAGTAGCTTTTGTGTGCCAGGCTGGGGTTAATGATCTAAGAATTTTTCAAACAATCTACTGCTCTGTGCAACTTTTCCCTAAATCAATTAAACTGTTAGTGAGCTGAGTTAGATGAGCATACATGTCGGATATGGATTCATCCGGCCTCACTTTGAACATTTCATATTCTAAAATTAGCAAGTTGGCCTTGGTTTCACGTACCTGAGAGGTGCCTTCGTATATTACCTCTAGCCGATCCCACATCTCTTTGGCTATAGCACATGTTGACACCCTTGAAAATTCCACGGGATGGAGAGAACACTAGCATTATGTGCTTGGCACCCCAGTTAAGTGTTGACCATTTGAATTGCTTACGGGTCCAAGTTTCCTCATCTTCAGGCAGCTCGTAAGGACCCTTGCTAACAACTCGCCAAATCTCATGATCTTGCGCCCAAATGAACACCTGCATGCGATTTTTCCAATAAAGATAGTTAGTACCAGTGAAGAAGGGTGGTCGGTTAACAGAATGACCCTCAGGCATGTGACCCTTTGATGCCATTCCACCATTTCTCTCAAGGTCGTTGGACCACATCATGAGAGATTGGCTCTGATATAACGTGTTGAGTTGGAATGGCGGATCTGGAGGGGAGGGGTGAATAGATCAACCTCTCTTTTTCGAATGAGCAAAACAAAGCACAAGCAGAATAAAAACTAAGTGACCACAAAGACAAAATAGAGGAAGAGTTTATACACAAGATGACATATAGAAATGAGGAGCGAGCCTAAGCAAACATCTAGCGTAATATAAACACACAAACAACCCACGGAGACAAAGATTTTTAAGGTGGTTCGGACTCTGACCAGAGTCCTACGTCCACCCCTCACTCAAATGAGTAAGGCTTCCCTAGTGCAAGTGCACTAAACCGCTATCACATAGCTTGAACCCACTGCCATACAGCTTGCAGAGAGATTATCCCCTTTCAAGGAACCGCTGCCAAACAGCTTGATGGCGCACAAGGCCAGACCACAGAGCAGAGCACACTAGCTCAATATGTCTGCCTACTATCACAGGTGGGGATGATTTACATTCACAGCAGATTGATGTTCAACAAGAAAAAAGTAACAAAACACAAAACTCAAACATGATATAGGAACTCAAAACAAGATGAACATATCCCGGTCTGAAATCTGGAGGGCGCTCTTGGGTGCTTCTAGATTAGCCGCTTCCTTGGAGACTTCTCCTTTTTCTCATAAAGTTGGAGATGGATCTTCTCCTTCTCGCAGGATGAAGAAGATGGGTCGTGGATGAAAGGCTCATGCTTCAGCTTCCAATCTTCAGCAGATGGCTTCCAGCTCTTCTCCTTCTTCTTTCTTCTTCTCTTCCACTTCTCTTCTTGTCGCTCCATACCTTCTGTTCGAACCTTCTATTCTATCTGCTTGTCTTCAGAGTATGTTCCCCCACACGCTCCTTTTGTTCCAACATCTTTTTCTTTTTGCATGCAAGGTACATGATACGTAGTCCCTGATCTGGTAGGAAGAAATCTGAACTGTCCAGATCCATAGAATACTTCCTGATCCTGAGAAGAGTGGCCACAGATTGGCCCAATGGAGATAAGGTACGTAGGTTCTTGATTGGCCAACCAATCCCCTTCATGCAGGACAAGCCAGTTTTGATTCTTTTTCCTCAAGGCACAACCTATTTTTGGATGAAACCCTTTCTAGGAGGTTTGTGATTGGTCCAGCTGGAAAGTGGGAATATCTTCTTCCAAAAGGTCTTCTAGAACCTTGAACCATCGAAGCACATCCCTTTCAATCATTTGGACTTGGACTATAAGGCCCAGATCCTTCTCACATGCAAGTTTGCAAAGGACGCTTCCGGAGTTCACAATGTGTGCGTCGACGCACCAAAAATGTAGCGTCGACGCAGCCTTCTTCAAGATGGCTTCGACTGTTGCTGGTGCCATTGCTACACTGACACATTGATTCACTTCAGTTCAGCACTTGTCAGCTTGTTTGATGTCGGCCTCTGGCTACGTTGACGCTGCTGAAGCATTACGTTAATGTCTCAACTCTTTTCCTTCTTGTTGGGTTCTTCTTCCTCTCATTTGTTAGCTGTGAGGCTCCATTTATCACCACTAATTCCCATTTGTCTGCCATATGAAATTATTTTTCACCCTTATCGGCCTTGAGCCATCGCCTTTGCTGCCTTTGTCTCTGTTGATCTCAGCTTGTCTGCCTTAAGTATCCCAACTTCACTGTGTTGACGCACAAGGATGCTGCGTCAACATAACTACATTGGAGTTGTTAACTTCAGCCTCTTCTGCCATTTATCAGCTTCCTTAAAGTTGGCCATTGGTTGCATTAATGCCATTAGAGCACTACATCAACGCTGCTTCTGCACTCTTCTTGTTGTAGCCTCTGCTTTTCTTCTCTTCTTGTACTGCTTTCCTTTTCTTCTTTGTAGGTGCTGGAAAGAGCTCAACAAATCGTTCACTGATCATATCTTGATCTTGGATGATGTTTATCAAGGTTGTCTAATGCTCAAAATAGCTCCAGAATCGAGGTGATGAGGTTTGGAAACCCCTACACAGTTAAATCCCTCGAACAGGCTTGATCACCCTTCATTTTTCACTGCTAAGAGTTATTTTTTACTATTATGGAGCTATTTGTCACTGATATCGGTTATTTATCAACCTTAGGCAGCTATTTGTCACCCTTAGTCACTGGTTAGCCGTCGCCTTTGCTCTGCTTTGTGTAGTTCATCATTCTACTGTCTTGCACCATAGCTGCTTCGACTCCATGGACAAATGGAGTCGACTCCATTTGATAGGCAATAGCATTTTATACTGGCAATCCATCGCAAAAGCTATTTTCACCCTTAAGAACATATTTTTCATCCTTAGGTACCTATTTTTCACCCTTGGGTACCTATTTGTCAACCTTATGGAATATTTGATACCGCTATCTACTTCAGCTGGCGAGCGATGATTGCATCGACTCCAAGAGTTGCTGTGTCGACTCCTCTTCATGGCGAAGGCTTCATTTCCATTGCTTTTGGTCTATTGTTCATATCTCAGCCTCACGAATCTATTTTTCAACCTTGTGAAGCTATTTGTAAGCTTTATCTTCTATTTGTCACCCATAGCTGGACATTTTACACCCATAAGAAGCTATTTTTCACCCTTATTCCGTCGCTAAAGCCCTGCTTTGAATAGATCATTTTTATTCTCCTTTGGAACCTTGCTGCATCGACTCCATGGATAAATGGCGTCGATGCCATCAACATGATTTCATCTTCTTTGTCCATACTTTGATCAAAAATGATCCTGACATCACAAAAACTCATGGATATTCATGGATTAACATTCTCAAAAGCATTTGACAGCATCAAAAACATATGAACCTCAAGAATCAAAACGTATGAAACTCAAAGAGCAAAAACGTATGAAACTTAAGGTTCAAAGACGTATGAAATTCAAGGATAAAAAACACATGAAACTCAATGATGAGTCATAGTGTTGACATCATCAAAACACAAGGGCACAACACTTTAAATGTATTTGTTCACGATCTCTCTTTGTCCTTTATTGTTAATATCATTTGAAGCCCATGCGTCTCTCGCGATCACCCTCCTATTAGCATCCACGTATGCTCCCCATTCTCTTCTTCCTCTTTCCCCTTTCTCTATCTTATTTCCCCTTCCTTATTCCTTTAATTAATTAATTTCTTTATTTTTATTCTTTGTGAATTTTCTAGTAATCTACAGATAGGCCCTAGGGTTCCTGGGAACCCGAGCCAGAACGCGGTCGGTATAGGTGCCGCGACATTAAGAACATGGTCACGAAGAGAACCATGATATCGACATATATAATAAATAAAATAAAATTTTCTACCACCAGGTCACGGTCTATCGTGCAGCCACGATTTCAATGCTGTAGTTGCATGAACTGCGATTTCAGACAGAAACTTCAATCTAGTGAGAAAACCCCGAGCAGTGATATCTAGGCCATGATCTTAAAAATACGTGCAATATATATGCTATAATTTGGGAAAAGCCATGCAGAAGTATCTTAGACCTGCTTATGAACAATTTTGAACCATTAATGAGGAGTTTAGCCCAAAAGAACACCTACCTTAAGTCGAATTAGGAAGAAGAGGAAGAAGAATGAAACCCCACGATCGCCTCGAAGAAACCCTCGAATCCTCCTCCTAGATTGATCCTCTCATGCCTAGAAGCTTGCTCCCACAATCTAAGGTCGACCAAGGAGGTTATGAGGTTCTATTTATAGGATTTAAGGTTCCTAAGAGGCCTAATTAGGTCAAGGTAGCCTAGGTAGGGAAGAACTCCAATAATCACGAGCTCTGTCTATCTCTAGGGCCGCCCTACCCCATCTAGATCGAATATTTTGGGTTAGAGTTTAGGTTAGATTCGACCTCCTCTTAGTGGATTAGGGTTTGCTTGGGGTTATTAGCCCATTAGGATTAGTGTTAACCCAAATTAGCCCAATTACAGCAAGGGTTTTTAGAAATTCTGAATTTTAGGAATTTGTTAAGCCTTTTAGCCCATTATGCCTCAATTATTTGCCCATTTAAATTAAAACTTATAATAAGTTCTTTGATTTCCCTTTTTGCCATTTAAATATCTTTTATAAATATTTAAATTAGCCCTTATAGGAAATCGGGTCGCTACATTAAAACTGTTTATTCACAAAATTGCGGTATGTATAGAATTTTATTCGTATTTACAAAGTACACAAGTGGATGTATATGTTCTGTAGAAGGGAAGCCATAAATTTGCTGAATATCCATTCTGCAAATTCCTGTTGAGTTATGGTTTTGATGATTGTTGGCGTTATAGTTTTGATGATAACTAAACTTAATGTGTGATTGAGTGATGATAACTAAACTTATGGTTGATTGCACATGTTCTTGATGATTGTGTACATTCAAGTTTAAATATGATTGAGATGGCAAATGGCAACGGTACATGGTCTTGATTCTTGCTTGATTGAATTGGTTTTACAAGAGGCAAGAGGTTTTATAACCTCTTTAATGTGAACAAGCATGGTATTAACCCTGACTATCTTGCTTGCAGGATCAAACTCATGGCAATCACCTGGTGAACCAAACGTGTGGATAAGCACCATGCTCCTCTACAATCCAAAACAGGTGGTATATGTCATGTATTGTTAAGAACCATTGGTAAGGCTCTTACCCTGTTATACACTCCTTGTTATTGAATGTTCCATGAGGTTATTTCATGAATAATTTACTTTGAATGATTGAGTTTTATCTCTTGATTATGAGCCCAGAACTTGATCCTTACCTCAGAACATGTGTGTTTCAAAGTGTTCATATGCACCTAGTTCATGAGGTTTCAAGCCCTTGCAAAACTCGCCATCGTGCGCCCTCGCATGCGGATCGACCTGCGCGGTCAGGTCGCGGGGATCAACACTTCATTTTGAGCTAACACTTCATTTTTGCAGGTATGGGTCATTTCGGTCGACCAACACACCATGGCCAGTCGACCAGAATTGACAGAACCGAAAAGATGGAAGTCTGTAGGTTTTCGATCGACCGCCACTATCAGGCCAGTCGACCCGTTTTGCCAAAGATGAAAAATGTTCCGACTGTAAAATTCTGGTCGACTGACCCAGTGCTTCCGGTCGACCGCCAGCCCCGAGGCCCCTTTTGTTGACTTTCGATTTCAAGCTCGTGGAGAGGAATCTTCACCCATTTCTTTAATCCCACTGCCCCCAATCATGCCAGGATTTGTGGATCTGGTCTGGGGGTTGTCCATGGACCATTCAAAGGTTATAAAATATCTTATTGGAGTCATAACCCTAACAATCCAAGAGGGTTTCAAAGGGACATCAAGAGGGTGCTATCCAAGGAGGAAGAAGAAGGGTACTGTAGCCATGAATAGTACTCCGTGCAGCAAGTGTTCTTCATCCATTCTCAACCCATTGAAGGCATATCTGAAGCCAACCTCCTCCAAGGAAGAGAAGAGCCAAGCAAGTAAGCAAGGATTCCAAGAAGAGTGCCTAAGGGAGAAAGAAGAGAAGCCAAGTAAGCAAGAAAGGAGAAAAGCTAAGCAAGCACGGATTGAAGCTCCGGTCAAGTGAAGATTGAAGATACGTTCAAGATCTGCAACATGCATTCAAGGGGAACCCAAAATAGGAGTTTTCTAAACTAAGCCTCATCATCTTTATGATTTGGGTGTTGTATTTGTGTTCGTCATAAACTGAAGAACTTGTGTGTGTGTGTGGATCGTTGTTGGATCCATGGTCGTGTGTGTGTGTCGTATTTGATTAGTGTGTGTGCGTGGATCTTCCTAGATCTACGTTTGTGTGTGTGTGGGTCTATTTAGATCCATTCTGTCTCGTGTTTGTGGATTGCTGCACTTGTGGCATCAAGTGTGTGTGTTGTTGATCTGGTTGTTGGATCGTGTTGGAGACCTCGTCTGTGTGTGTGTGTGTGTGTGTGTTGGGGCGCGTCCCCGTGTGTGTGTGTGCAGGCGTCATCCTACGTGTGTGGTTGGAGCGTCGTCTCTGTTTGGGGATTTATCCCTGAGTGAAGCCTTACCGGATTTGGTGAGGGGTGAACGTAGGATTGCCGTCATTGCATCCGAACCACCTTAAAAACCGATGTGCACTATGGTTTGAATTGTGTGATTTGGTCCTTTTCTTTTACCTCCATTCTAAGTGAGTGTCAGTGTTAATTGTTGTTCCGGATTTATCTACGTATATCTTGCATAATCTATATCTCATCATATAAAGTTTGATAAATCCAATTTGTGTACAAATAGTTTTGAATCTCTTAACTAGCATTCTATCATATATTTCAAAAAGGCCAAAAGTTTTCGTAAAATTTGTAAACACCCAATTCACCCCCCTCTTGGGTGTCATTGATCGCGGGACTTCAATTCCATGTTCTCTCCTTATGTTTAAGAATTATTATTTTTAAAAGGGTTTAATAAAAATATCTTTAAGTTGATTATTTGTAGGCATGGGATTAATGTTGAAACAATGAAAGAAGGGTTTTATGTATTGACTCAGATGGAAGGTCTGAGCCAAAGGAGTGGGATGAATTTTGGTGTGACTAGGGGTTGGTGTTAATCAAGGGGAGCCATTTTGTTCATTGACCTAGACGGGAGGTCTAGGTCAAGGGTAGGATAGTTGTCGGCTTAGACGAAATGTCATGACGGCGGGGACAGAATAGATGTCGGCTTCAATGGGTTGTCGTGATGCTGGACCACTTGGCTTAGATGACATGTTGTGACACCGAGGGAAGAATAGTTATCAACTTTGACGGACTGTTGTGATGTCGGGGGTATGATGAATATTGACTTCAACGGAATGTCGTGACATTGGCTTAGACGGAGGGTCTTGACGCCAAGGGTAGAATAGATTTTGGCTTCGATGAACTATCGTGATGCCGAAGGTAGAATATATATGGACTTCGATGGACTGTCATGACGCGGAAGGTAGAATAGTTGCCGGCTTCGATGGATTGTTGTGATGTCGAAGGTAGATATTGGCTTTGACAGACTGTCGTGATGTCGAAGGTAGAATATTTATCAGCTTCGACGGACTGTCGTGCCGCCTTAGGCAGAATAGATATTGGCTTGGACAGAAGGTCCAGGCCACAGGTAGGATAGCGGATTTCGACAGAATGTCAATGTCGAACTACTTGGTTTGGACGAAAGGTCCAGGCCAAGGGCAGAATAGCTGGCTTCAACGGCATGTCGAGGCCGAAAGCAGAAGAGCAGGCTTCGATGGAATGTTGAGGCCGAAAGCAGAAGAGGGAGCTTCGATAGAAGGTCTAGGCTGAAAGAAGAAGAGCGGGCTTCGACGGAATGTCAAGGCCAAGGGCAGAATTGCGGACTTCGAAAAAATGTCGAGGCTGAAAGTAGAAGAGGGGACTTCGACAGCACATCGAGGTCGAAAGCAGAAGAGCGGGAGTCGACGGAAGGTCTAGGCAGAAAGCAGAAGATCTGGCTTTGATGGAATGTCGAGGCTGAAAGTAGATGAGTGGGCTAGCTTTGACGGAATGTCGAGGTCGAAAGTAAAAGAGCGGGATTCAACAGCATGTCGATGCCGAAAGTAGAAGAGCGGGTTACGACAACATGTCGAGGCCGAAAGTAGAAGAGCGGACGTCGACGAAATGTCGAGGCCAAAAGCAGAATATATGTCGGCTTTGACATAATGTCGTGATGCCGAGAATAGGATATATGTCGGCTTCGACGGACTATCGTGACGTTGGACTCCTTGGCTTAGACGGAAAGTCTTGATGCCAAGGGAAGAATATCTATCGACTTCGATGGAAAGTCGTGATTCCGAAGGTAGAATATCTATCGGCTTTGATGAAATGTCGTGATGCCGAAGATAGGATATATGTCGGCATCGATGGAATGTCATGACGCCAAAGATAGGATATATGTCAGCTTCGACAAGCTGTCGTGATGCCGAAAATAGGATATAAGTCGGCTTCGACAGACTATCGTGATGCCGAACAACTTTCGCTTAGACAGAAGGTCTGAGCCAAGGGTAGAATATCTATCGACTTCGACGAAATGTCATGAAGTTGAATGAAGAATAATTGGCTAGTGGGACCTAGGGTCGGTATCCGCCAAAGGTAGTCTCTTCTTCTTTTCTTGTAGATTAACATTTTCATTCATTTTTTCCATTTTTTATCATTCGTCATCATTTCACTCATTTTCATTCTTTTTTTATTCATCATCATTTTCATTTTCTTCATTTTTTTCTTTTCATCATTCATCATTTTTTTCTATATTTTTTTTTGTTGGGCAATTGTTGTTATCTGGATCGCTACGCTGACGATCCTTTTCGGTCAGACTTTTGAGCTTTCCCATCCTTCATAGCTTTATTTCATTCTTTGCCAGGTTCTTCTTCTAGCTTACTGGGCTCCCTGGTACAGATTCATCCGCAATGCGGGTTGCTTTGTCTGGTGGGAGTGCTAATGAATTTGACAGCTTTGCCTATGCATCAGCTCGGGCATTTTAATCTTGACCGACATGGTTCATTTGATAGAGAAGAATCGCTCCATGAACTGTATAATAGGGGAATCTGGCTCTCTATAGTTAGGGCAATCTGCTTCATCATTCGTACAGGCCTCGTAGACCAAGCACGAGATGTGCGAAGCCTCACCATTTGGGGGTTAGAGGACACCTGTCCGTCTCGGCCCGAACTTCTATTTGTGTTGACAGAGATATTTCTATTATCATTTCTATTGAGACCACGCCAAAGTGTAGCCTCCACACAGTGTTTTGGACTTGGTTAGGAGTTTCACCATTAGACGGCTCTATGATCAGAGGTGAATCTTCAGGCATCAAATGTGCTACACAGAAATATGTAATCGCCTGGCCTTTGATGGGCTTCTTCATGATTGGAGTGTCCCTCCCTTCGATTCTCATCTGTCTTGGCATCGATAGTAGATAACCTATTCTTTTTCTTTATCATTATTTTGAGTCAGCATTGCCCCTAGGAGATATTCGACAATAGCTATGTACAAAATCAACGGTTGCCCTTTTATCATAGATTGGTACGAGGGATGGCTCAAAAAGTTGCAGCTCTTGCAAGAATAGGCTCCCAATGCCTGTGCCAAGTGCTAGCTTCTTGGCCTTCTTGTTTCAGTAGTTATAGTTATGGGTTCTTCTTTCTGCAGATGGCACATCCATCTTATGTCCCCCGAGATGTGCATCATGAACTCCTTCTAGGGAGTTTTGATGTGTGAATGGATGAACGAGTGATCTAGAGGGGGGGGGTGAATAGATCTACCCCAATTTCAAATTCTACAGCAGTTAATAACAATGCAGAAATAAAAGAAACTGCTACGAACAGAAATTTGAAAATGATCTAAATCAACATCCAAGAAATCAAGTCAGAAGTAACAATCAACCACAAAAAACTTCAAGGAAATAGATCAAACAACTCAGTATAGTACCCGACGGAGGTTTGATTCAAGATTCTCCTCACGCAAGGGTCAATTTTCCAGATAGGCTTAACCTATCCTTCTGACTGAGCCTTTTTATATACCACTGAGTTATCGACCACAATGCAGATATGAGATGATAAATCTACTGAACGATTCAAAACAATGTCAAATTATGATGAATTAGCATAGATAATTCAGAAGACAATCAAACAACCAGGTTGGGTACTCAGGCATAAGCAACAGATGAATATATCGAAAGCATTAAAGACTTGAGGTAAACGATCCTAGGCATTCATCTAGTTGTAGTAAAAAGAGATGTGCAATCACACAGAGAAAGGCATTTTTTAAGGTGGTTCGATCTCGAGGTTGAGATCTATGTGCACCCTTTACTCAATCGAGTAAGGCTTCCGCTGACTAACAGCTTGAAATCAGCTGATCCACAGCTTCGGGGATAGAATCCGTACAATCCGCTGAGCTTCACAGCTTGCTTAGCGCTGAGCAACACAGCTTGCTGTCCGAGGATCAAATCCTCGCCGCTGCCTCACAGCTTGACCCGCTGATACACAGCTTACAGAAAATTCAGATGGAAATTGAAAAAGAACAAAAGAAAAATGATGACAGAAGAAAACTGCACTCACTAGAGCAATTTGAGTCTGGATGTGATCCAGATGCCAAGACAATTACACTTCAACTCAATCTCACTCCTATCTCAGACTTTCCTCCTCAGACTTCCGGCACTCTATTTTCTTTCTCACTCTCTGCAACAGGCTCTTTCTCTCTCAAACTCTCTTCAAACTCTTCTCTTAAGCTCTTGCTCTTCTACTCTCTTATGCTTCTGATTACTCTCTTATGATATGCTTGAGAGCTCATTTCATTTGAGCGCTCGGGCTCTGTATTTATAACCTGGCTAGCGCGATCCTTGTGGTCCCCATGCGTCTTCGAATTGGGGGCGTGGCAAGCACATTCCCGCCCAATGATTTTTCCAAAAAGTGCACTTCGAAGGCCCACATGTTAGAAGTAGAAGAAAAACTGATCCACGTGGCAGAATATTCAGTTCAGCCTCCTGCCTTGGATCACGTGCCCTTAATTCATTCGCTTTCAATTCCACGTGAGAGTCAAAAATTCTACCATTATGCAACCCAGGTGTTCGAGCATGAGTCTGGGTTATTTCTTGACACTTTTATTTTCTGTCAACACAAAAGCAAAGACTTATGAGACTTATGAAGCAAGTAATAAGTATCAAAGCAAATCCAGTTTCAAATGTTTCATAAGTTCAGACAAATTATGTAAATAAATGCACAAAACCTTGTAAATGCATCAATGCACAAACAAGGTGATCTTGTTTATTTAACATGACTAACACATGCAGGAAATTAAGGCAATAGAATCGACCTTTAAGTAACACATGTAGACGTTATTTGTCAGAAAGACTAAATCTGTAATGGAGGTGCATCGACCTGTGTGTGAGCAAGCTCGTGCTTCATGAACACTAACATCGACTTCCCACCAAGCATGTCTACCTGTAGTGAGTGAGAAAAGAAGAAGGTGCTTAAAACATCGACGCATGAATTTACTGCACCGACCTGACCTTAGAGCAGATGCACAATGTGCATCGACCTTAGGAATGACATCCTTTATTGCATTGACTTGATATAGCAATAATGGCTCACTAGCATCGACCTGCCTATGATGTGCATCGACTTTATGAACCATTATCTAGCATGAAATGCGTAGCAACAACGACCTTAGTATAAGGTGCACCGACCTTAAGAATGATAACCCAAGATTGCACCGACTTTATGTCGCAATCGCTGGCTCACCAGCATCGACCTTCATATCATGTGCACCGACCTTATGTTGTACTGTAACGACCCGGAGATCCGAATACCGGTAAACTGATACCAAGACTCGGAGACGCCACCCAAGAGGCTGATGAGGCCCCGTAAGGGTTGGGAGGATTGGTTGAGGAGGTTGAGTCTCAAAAGCACCTATGACCAACCATTTAGATTAGACAGATTACTACTGGCACCTATGACCTGCCGTCAAAAGCACGAGAACCACCGGCGGACGGTTGTTGCTGCTCACCTGGAGAGGAAAGGGTGAGTCTCACAACAAAGACTCAGTAGGGTTCACGTGGATCCCTACCTCGCAACTAAACATATAAAAGCAATTAAAGATGCAATGGCATATGAATAACAATAAAAATTAAATCTGTACAGTTATTTGAACAATTAAAGACAGCTAATCTAAATGCCATTTGATATTCAAGTGAACAACTAAGCATGAGAATCATAATCTACCTAATAAAATAAAAAGCAATGTTTCCATCATTTCCAAGTGATAGGAGAGAGAAAGGACCACCAAAAAGAAGACCAGATGCGTCCACTAACAACTTATACTGCGCCTCAAGTATCTGCACGAGCCTGGAACGCGGCAAGTGAGACACATAACAGTAACCAAGGTCAAGAGCTAGTCAGGGTCACACTCGTCAGTGTCAGTCCAAGCCCCTAACCACGTGTGCACACATAGGCTCAATGCCTTGAGCCAGGCCTCTAACTAGTTTTCTCCCCCAGTAAGATGCTACTGCCAAGCAAGGGGGCCCACGGAAACCAGCCTAAAAATCGTACAACGGGACTCCCCCGCCACCTCTCCCAGGTGGGCCGACACTAAAGGTCGTCAGGCTACGACTAGTGGTTCCATCACAAGGAAAGAGAAAACAATTCTATTGAAATATAGAAATGTGCCACAGTTTGTAAAAAATCTAAACATGGCAAACATATATCATTAAATGCATAATAAAATGAACATGATATAATTTATATGCAACAGACCAAACGGTCTAGCACAGGCCCGCCAGGAGCTGGGAAACGCTCATGCGACTGACCGCCAAACGGACCCATGCGGTCCTATCCGTGACTGCCAGGCCACGAACATTTGATATATTTTGAATAAAATAAAACCTTGAATGGAAACGGTCGGTCGATTGACCGCCAAGAGACCGAAAACGGTCAGGTCAACACCCGCTGGGCTCCCACCGCCTTACTTGGTCAAAGGGGCTTAGCAGTCATCCGCTAGCCTGCCAAGGCATGCAAACGGTCGGTCGCACGACCGCCAAAAATAGCAAATGGTCAGGGGTGAGACCGCTAAGGTCCACCGCCTTACACCGTTAGGAAAACGGTCCCTGGAGCGACTGCTAGCCATCCAGGGGACCCGATCCGTGGGTAATGTATATGAAACCTCTCCCAATCGATCCAGATCGATGGGAAAACACGTTTAACCTACCTTACACCAATCCTACAGCCATTCCATAATAGTTATATGCCCGAAAACATAAAACAATGGCCATGGATGGATTGAAAACATAAATGTCAATGTTCATGCTCCGAAAACATATGACGATTTCCATGCATATAATCATCCTATTAACATGCCGATGGATAGGAAATGATCCTAACGAGGCAAGGAAGTCATCCCCCTACCTGGTTTAAACCGAAAATGCCGTTTCCTCGCCGTTCTACGCGAAGGAAGCCATGCCTCACCAAGTGGGTTTCCCGCCTCCACGCTCCACCATCGCCTCCACGATGACAGCGACACTCCCTCCACTCCTCAGCCTCGCCGAAGCCGCCTCCTGCAATCCCTGTAAGACCCCGGGGTGGTCACACCGCCGAGAACGAGAGAGAGAGAGAGAGATGTGTGTAGAGGAGAGAGAGAGAGGGTGAAAGTGGAGAGAGAAAGAGAACCCTTTGTGGGTTCTTCAAAAAAACAAAAAAATGTTTGATATATTTTTATTTTTTTGTTCAAACTTTAAATTGCAATAAGGCCTTAAAATAAGCAAAATTGCATAAATGCCTTATATGATTTCTAAAAGCTTATACAAATGGGCTATTCGATTGGATTTGGCCCATTAAGCCAATTAAAAATAGCCTAAATTCGTGAATCAATCCACACTTCAATACCGATAAGGATCCGCTAAGAATCCATTAACTACCGGGTCTTACAGTCCCTCCCTCCTAATAGAAATTTCATCCTCGAAATTTAAAAGGAAACACAAGGAGAGAACTGAAAGAGATTATACCTTACTCGAATAAAAAGGGAAACTACTGACGCATATTGTCCTCACATTCCCAAGTAGCTTCATTACCCAAGTGACGCTGCCATACTACCTTTACCATAGGGATTACCATATTCCTCAGTCGTTGTTCACGACAATCGTCAATCCGAATCAAAAACTCTGGCGTGGATAGATCCGCTGTCACCTCAGGCCACATTGAATCATCTAACACGTGAGATGCATCAGAAACATACTTCCTTAATTGAGAAACGTGAAACACATCATGGATTGCTTGCATCGCCGATGGCAGTTGAAGTCGATAAGCCACTTGGCCCACACGTTCCAAGATAGGGAACGGACCAATATATCGGGGACTAAGTTTTCCACGCTTCCCAAATCTCATCACGCCTTTCATCGGAGATACCTTCACAAAAATAGAATCTCCAGGCTCAAACTGCAATGGTCTTCTACGCCGATCTGCATAGCTTTTTTGTCGACTTTGAGCTGTCAACATCTTCTATCTGATCAGGCACACCACATCAACACATTGCTGAATCATATCCGGTTCTGTCAATAGTCGATCACCAGTCTTAAACCAGTCCAACGGTGTACGACAAGGACGCCCATACAAAGCTTCATACGGAGCCATATCAATACTGGAATGATAACTGTTATTATATGAGAACTCCACCAGTGGCAAGTGTTGACTACACGAACCCTGCCAATCCAAACAACATGATCGCAACATATCTTCTAATGTCTGAATAGTCCTCTCGGACTGACCATCAGATTGAGGATGATACGCCAAACTAAATGCCAATTCTGTGCCCAACGCATTTTGAAAGCTCTGCCAGAAGCCAGAAGTAAAACGTGGGTCACGATCTGACATAATAGATATCGAAATTCCATGCAATGGCACAATCTTTTCAACATAAAGCTCCACCAATCTCTGAACATTCCACGTCACCTTGATCGGCAACAATCTCGATGTCTTGGTTAGACGATCAACTAACAGCCAAATGCCATCATAGCCCAGAGAAGTACGAGGTAAACCCACAATAAAATCAGTAGTGACATGATCCCACTCCCACATCGGAATCTCCAAGGGTTGAAGCATTCCTCCAGGCCTTTGATGCTTAGCTTTGACCTGTTGACACGTCAAACATTTAGACACAAAGTCAGTCACATCCCTTTTCATACCTGGCCACCAAAACTACCTTCTCACATTATGATACATTTTCGTGGTGCCGGGATGAATAGCATAACGGGATCCATGCGCTTCATGCAAAATAACATTCCTCAGTGATTCATCAGCTGGAACATAAAGTCTACCTTTGAATCTAACCATTGAATCATCACCGAACTCCACATCCAACATTAACACAATGCGAGACAACTCAGAATCTGCTTGCTGTGCCTCCCTGATCTACTGGTAAATCGTTGGAGTCATCACTAGACTAGCAAATACGGCTACCATCGGATCACGGGGAATTTTCAATCTGAACGTCTCACAAGGAAACTGTTCCCACAACTTCCATTCTCGCATCAACAAATGACTGACCGGCACTTTCCTTCTCAATGCATCAGCCACTACATTCATCTTGCCAAGTTGATAAGATAGAGTAAAATCATAGTCTTTCATATACTCCATCCACCTGCGCTGACAAAGATTTAAATCTTTTTGAGAAAACACATATTTCAAGCTTTGATGATCCGTGAAGATCTCAAATTTCTCGCCATACAAGTAGTGTCTCCATATCTTCAATGCAAAAATCACCACCGCCAACTCTAAATCATGAGTGGGATAATTTTCTTTCTGTTGCTTTAATTGCCGGGACACATATGCCACAACCTTGCCATGTTGCATAAGCACTGCACTCAAACCTACTCGAGAAGCATCCGTACATACCACAAATCCACCCGAGTTAGAAGGCAAAACAAGCACTGGAGAAGTGGTGAGCAACTTTTTCAATTCATTGAAGTTCTGTTCACACTTATTCGACCACACAAACGGCACATCTTTGCGAGTCAACTTGGTCATTAGCGCGACAATCCGTGTAAAATCTTGAATGAATCTTCTGTAATAACCTGTAAGACCCAAAAAGCTCTTGATTTATGTCACAGTCTTAGGGCTCTGCCATTGTAGAATAGCTTCAATCTTAACCGGATCAACTGCAACACCATCACCAGAAATCACATGGCCTAGAAAATGAACTTCCCGAAGCCAAAACTCACATTTGCTAAATTTTGCATAGAGCTCGTGATCTCGCAGAGTCTGCAAAACTACCCGAAGATGCTGAACATGTTCCTCCTCAGAGGTAGAATAGACCAAAATATTATCGATAAAGATCACCACAAATTGGTCCAGATAGGGACGAAACACACGATGCATTAAGTCCATAAAAGCTGCTGGAGCATTGGTTAGCCCAAATGGCATAACCAAAATTCATAATGACCATACCTCATACTAAAGGCAATCTTCTCCACATCAGATTCCCGAATCCTCAATTGGAAATAACAAGATCGAAGATCAATCCGTGAAAAGACACTAGCCGACTGAAGTTGGTCAAATAAATCATCAATCCTGGGCAAAGGATATTTATTCTTGACAGTCACCTGATTTAATTGCTTGTAATCAATACATAGCCTTAGGCTTCCATCTTTCTTCTTCACAAATAACACAGGAGCACCCCATGGAGAAAAGCTAGGACGGATATAGCCCTTTTCCAGCAATTCTAGCAACTGTGCTCTCAACTCTTTCAATTCGGTAGGAGCCATACGGTAAGGTGCCTTTGCTAAAGGTGCTGTACTTGGAATTAGTTCAATTACCATCTCAATCTCTCGTTGTGGGGGTAAGCCTGGCAACTCATCAGGAAACACATCAGGAAATACACAAACCACAAGAATATCATTTATCTCCTACTGTGGTGCCTCAACAACAACTACGGAAGCAAATAATCCCTGACAACCCGCATTAAGTAATCTACAGGCTCAAATAGCAGAAATAAGCAAGTGAGGAGATCGAGATTGAATACCTTGAAAATAAAATGTCGCTTTCCCAGATGGCTGAAAATAAACTTTCTTCGGTTTACAATCAACCATGGCTCCATAGCCCTCTAACCAATCCATGCCCAGAATAACATCATAGTCTACCAGCTTCAACGCATATAATCTAGCTGGTAACTGGTGATTCCCAATCACTATTGGAGTCTCATCAAGATAGAAAGGTGTAAACATGAACTCCCCAGAAGGCAATTCGACAAGTAACTCACAAGACATCTCTGATGTCGGCTCCTCAATACAGGCAACAAAATCTTCAGAAATAAATGAATGAGAAGCACCTGAGTCAAATAAAACATGAGCTGCATGCCCATAAATCATAATGGTACCTTCCACCAGATGAGACGCTACTGCTTCAGAACGAGTCATGTGCGTGACTCTCCCTTTCTTCTTCTTTCCGCCAGCCGTAGACTACTGCGACGACGATACTGATGCTTGTGAATACTGCTGTGGCTGTGTAGGTGGTGGAGGAGGTTGAAAGTGCTATGGCTATGAAAATGTAACAGGCTGCTTCGGCCTTAACAGACAGTCACGAACCACGTGATCCACCTGATCACACCAGAAACACACCACGGGCATCGAACATGGTCTCCCCAAATGGCTACCGCCACATCTCAGACATGGTCTCGGCTGACTAGCCACCGGTCCCTATCGTTGAAAAGAAGAGGGTGCTGAGTGTTGCACAGTACCAGAGGAAGCTTTCCTGTCATACTGCTTCTTGGATTTCCTGAACATCTGTTTGAATTTGGATTTCATGGAGGAAGTACCACTGGCAGAAGGAACAGAAGACGGTACCCCCGTCACACTAGGTAGACTGCTAGTCAGTTGTTACTACACACTCTGCTGCATCGGCTCAGCTTGGGTTCACCCTCGAGATCTTGCCATATCCAGTTCTAACGCTATTGCTACCTGATAAGCCACATCTAACTCTGCCACTCAAGTTGCAATCAGTGGCTGCCTCAGCTTCGGCTTCAAAGCACGCAGACATTGCTCAGTCTTCAGCCCTTCATCAGCAAGAATATGAGGAGCATACCGACCCAATTCCATAAATTTGTTATGATATCGCAACACTGTCATCTCACCTTGAGCCAACTCCATGAACTGGTACATTTTGTCCATCCTGAGATAAGCTGGACTGTATGTACGCTCGAACAAAGTGACAAAGTCCTTCCATGAGATTAGTCGAAGATCACGGGACTTGAAAGTCACCTCCCACTCCATGGTCCACCACACGAGCGCTGCCCCCTGTAACTGAAACGTAGCTAGCATCACCTTCTCATCTTCAGTGCATTCCATAGAACAGAACACACGCTCGGTTGCATCCAGCCAAACTCTAGCCGCATCTGGATCAGCTTGTCCTTCATATGTCGGTGGGTGGAATAGAAGAAAATCTTTCAAAACTCGACCACGACCACCTAGAGGCAACAAGTCTTCACCAGCAGCGGGGTCAACACGGCCTTGCCCTCGAACATTCACTGGAGGAGGCAAAGTACCGCTCTCTTCCCTTGGAACATCTCGGGGCACATTAGCTGGGACACGACCTCGGCCTCTCCGTCTAGGCGGCATTGCAATCTAAACTTAAGAGAAAACACACAATGAAAAAGCCATAAGTAATCACGGAAAAACAACCTAAGCCAGCAGTAGTGGTACACATGGACTTGCTCTGGACTATTGCAATTTCAATTCCTTATACATCACCACAACACCGCTCTGATACCAACTGTAACGACCCGAGATCCAGATACCGGTAAACCGATACCAAGACTCGGAGACGCCACCCAAGCGGCTGATGAGGCCCCATAAGGGTTGGGAGTATTGGTTGAGAAGGTGTATAATGAACCGGAATTACACGCACAATTATAAAATGGTAATTTTAAATGGAAGTAATTTATAATATCAGAGTGATATATTTACATAAAATAGTCCAGATCCGTATATAACAAGTCCAAACACTGTACAGGTATCAAAATAAACAACTACACGGGGCATACCCCGGTCAAAAGAGAAAGAAAGATAGACAGACGGACCACTGCTGGCACCTATGACCTGCCGTCAAAAGCACGAGAACCACCGACGGACGGCTGCTGCTGCTCACCTGGAGAGGAAAGGGTGAGTCTCACAACAAAGACTCAGTAGGGTTCACGTGGATCCCTACCTCGCAACTAAACATATAAAAGCAATTAAAGATGCAATGGCATATGAATAACAATAAAAATTAAAGCTGTATAGTTATTTGAACAATTAAAGACAGCTAATCTAAATGCCATTTGATATTCAACTGAATAACTAAGCATGAGAATCATAATCTACCTAATAGAATAAAAAGTAATGTTTCCATCCTTTCCAAGTGATAGGAGAGAAAAAGGACCACCAGAAAGAAGACCAGACGCGTCACTGACGACTTATACTGCGCCTCAAATATCTGCACGAGCCTGGAATGCGGCAAGTGAGACACGTAACAGTAACCAAGGTCAAGAACTAGTCAGGGTCACACTCGTCAGTGTCAGTCCAAGCCCCTAACCACTTGTGCACACACAGGCTCAATGTCTTGAGCCAGGCCTCTAGCTAGTTCTCCCCTTAGTAGGACGCTACTGCCAAGCAAGGGGGCCCATGGAAACCAGCCTAAAAATAGTACAACGGGACTACCCCGCCACCTCTCCTAGGTGGGCCGACACTAAAGGTCGTCGGGCTACGACTAGTGGTTCCATCACAAGGAAAGAGAAAACAATTCTATTGGAATATAGAAATATGCCACAGTTTGTAAAAAATCTAAACATGGCAAACATATATCATTAAATGCATAATAAAATGAACATGATATAATTTATATGCAATAGGACCAAACGGTCTAACACAGGCCCGCCAGGAGTTGGGAAACGGTCATGCGACAGATCGCCAAACGGACCCATGTTGTCCTATCCGTGACCGCCAGGCCACGAACATTTCATATATTTTGAATAAAATAAAACCTTGAATGGAAACGGTCGGTCGGTTGACCGCCAAGAGACCGAAAACGGTCAGGTCAACACCCGCTGGGCTCCCACTGCCTTACTTGGTCAAAGGGGCTTAGCAGTCATCCGCTAGCCTACCAAGGCATGCAAACGGTCGGTCGCACGACCGCCAAAAATAGCAAATGGTCAGGGGTGAGACCGCTAAGGTCCACCGCCTTACACCGTTAGGAAAACGGTCCCTGGAGTGACCGCTAGCCGTCCAGAGGACCCGATCCGTAGGTAATGTATATGAAACCCCTCCCAATCGATCCAGATCGATGGGAAAACATGTTTAACCTACCTTACACCAATCCTACAGCCATTCCACAACAGTTATATGCCCGAAAACATAAAACAATGGCCATGGATGGATTGAAAACATAAATGTCAATGTTCATGCTCCGAAAACATAAACGACAATTTCCATGCATATAATCATCCTATTAACATGCCGATGGATAGGAAACGATCCTAACGAGGCAAGGAAGTCATCCCCCTACCTGGTTTAAACCGAAAACACCGTTTCCTCACCGTTCTACGTGAAGGAAGTCGCGCCTCACCAAGTGGGTTTCCCGCCTCCACGCTCCACAGTCGCCGCCACGACGACAGCGGCACTCCTTCCACGCCTCAGCCTCGCCGAAGCCGCCTCCTGCAATCCCTGCAAGACCCCGGGGTCGTCACACCGCCGAGAACGAGAGAGAGAGAGAGACATGCACAGAGGAGAGAGAGGGTGAAAGGGGAGAGAGAAAGAGAACCCTTCGTGGGTTCTTCACAAAAGAAACAAAAAAACGTTTGATATATTATTATTATTATTTTGTTCAAACCTTAAATTACAATAAGGCTTTAAAATATGCAAAATTGCATAAATGCCTTATATGATTTCTAAAAGCTTATACAAATGGGCTATTCAATTGGATTTGTCCCATTAAGCCAATTAAAAATAGCCTAAATTCATGAATCAATCCACACTTCAATACCGATAAGGATCCGCTAAGAATCCATTAACTACCGGGTCTTACATGTACCATCTAGCCTACGGTGCCTAGCAACATCGACCTATGCACAAGATACACCGACTTGATAGTTCAAAGAGGTGGGTGATGCATCGACCTTTCAACGCAATACTTCTATATATGCACTGACCTTCTGGACTCGAAGTGAATATGTGCACCGACTTGACTTTCTTAATGCATGAATGTACATCGACCTTATAATGATACAATATGAGCTTGCATCGACCTGATAAAGAACAGAAACTCAATCTGACTTAAGAAAGACTACAAAATAATCACAATATTGTCATTATTAGTATTAAAGGTCAATTACACTATTGCCAACATCAAAATAAAATAACAAATCCGGAGGAGACACAACATTATCCCCCTTTTTGATGATGGCAACACTGTTATACTTTGATGGCAACACAAATTTCAATATGAGTCAGAATATGCAAAGGAGTCAGAATATGCATAGGTCACAATCAAGACACTCTCCCCTTTTGCCGGTCAAATCAATCATTAACCACTCCCCCTTTGCCAAACAATGCAACTAACACCACTCCCCCTTTGATGGGGGCATCTGTCACGTCCCGAGCCTTTATGACAGCGGAAGACTCGCTCGAGAAACGTGAACAGCCGGCATGGTAAGCCTCTTGCAAGCAAGAATGATCAGAGAGCAAGATAATCACACACATAAATGCAACTGCACAATAATTTAATCAAACTCCAACTTATTTCATTGATAATCAATATTCAAATACAATAACTTTCAACTTCTTTCAATCTATTAGACTCAAGAAATAGGAAAATTTCATAGACTCAATCTAAACAAATAGACTTTTCTAAGTCTTCACTCTCATCTTGACAACACTTTCATTCGCTCTCGGACTCGTTACTTGTATAACCCGAATCCGAATTCGAATCACTTTCCTTTCCTGAAAAGATTGGAAATAGGTAATGAGCACACTTGCCCAGTAGGTATCTTCGCATCAACATGATTAGCACTGTTAAAGTAATTAACATTTTAGCTCTAAAGAATAAGGTAAAACCATGCAAATGTGACAAATCATGCGAATAACCAAAGTAACAAGATGATCATGTAAGATAGAATGAACAAGTATGAACTAGCAAGAATGTAACAAGAGTGTAGCATGGCCTTTCATGAACAAGAATGTAACGAGAATGCACTTTCACTTTTCACTTTCATAACCATAAAGGTTACGCACTAGAATGTCAATCACGTAGCAATTCACTAGATTTTCACGAGTGCTCATGGATTTCACTTATTTATAAAGAAAGTACTCCCAGCGTAATGCGATGCCAGTAGCATCATACCCCATGGTTTATAATAGTATATTTCCGGCAATCAGCCGAGGGGACTAGCATAGAGCCCTTGGACACAATCAACGCCCGAACAACATCTTCACGTATAAATCAAGCTACTTCCATGAGTGTAACAATAAAGTATGGCCAAGAATGTAATAAGTTCAATCAATAAGCTCATGACAACAATTATCAAAGAACGAATGCTTCTATTAAGAATATGAGAGATGAAGAATGAATTAAGACAATGTTATGCTTATGGAAACAAATCGACAGCATAATGGTACATTTATTTGTCTTCCATTCATTATATTAAGTTTCTTGATCGATATGATAAGTCCTAGACCATTATCAAGCCATCTAGGAACCTTAGAATATCAACCCTTGGGTCAAACCTCGGGTTAACTAGCTCAAGCATTGTGGCGGTCAAAAACTAGGCCGTTACACTCATGTGACACTCCAGTGTTGGGCCGTTACAATGGTCTGAATCCCGAAAGAAGAAAGTAGACTCAGTTCGACATGACGGTCTTGTACTGGGCCGTTATGTTCACGTGACGGTCGAGCCTTGATCCGTTAGAAAGACTGAATCCAGAAATAGTAATTGGACTCAGCTAAATGTGAGGGTTGTATATTGGGCCGTTACATGGGCCTGACGGTCCAATATAGGTCCGTTACATTGCTAGAACCAGAAAACATCGATAGTGCTTTCTAATCAATTGGGTTTTAATGGTACAACCAACTTGGCGTCCTAGTGGGAATCCCAGGCTCGCATAGAATTACGGAGGCCTTGAAACAAGATTTCCTAGTACATTAGAAGGAATATCTAATAGAGAGGTCCTCATGTTCAAGAATAATGTTCCTATAGTGTAAAGTGTAAACTAATGGCCATATACCGGAATATATGCCATGTACTTAAAGAAAATGACTCTATTGATAGAGAGAGAATGTGTAATAATATGAAACCATGATAAAACTCCGTTCATACATCATTGAAAACCATGATTTAGATACAAAACTATAGAATTTTGGCACATGAAATTAACATAACTTAAAATAACTTAAGACACCTTAATCATGCACTTTCGATTATGAATTAGTAACTAAACTTAAAGTCATGATAACAGGTCCAAACTTAGCTATCTAAGCTTAATTATAGGTAAACTTTAACTGGTTATCATTCTGCCTCGGGCTGACAGAACACAGTGTCATACGGTCTACGATAGGCGCGTTACAGTCTTGTGACGGTTTATCGATGGACCGTTACAGTAGTGTAACGCTCCTGTTATGGTGCGTCAGAGACAACAGAGCAATTCAAATGCAACAGAGGGTGTGACGGCTTATCGTAAGGCCGTTAGATAATTGTGACGGTCTTACCTTGATGCGTCAGATCGTCTGCTGGCAGTAAAATAAAGTAAAGGTTTATGAAAACATAACATGCCTGGAAATCAAAGTACTACAACTATTCCAGACATGATAAACGAAGTATAGGCCAACTACATTATGGGTTTTAGTGAATAGACAAGATAATATCTTTTATTTTCCATTTAGGGCTAAAGTGATGCATGAATGTATAGAACTATTAAAACATGAAATCTATGATCTATGATCTATGATGCATGAAATCAATCAAAACCAGAGGGCTTTTATCCCTAAGAAGATGTTTTTGCCAATCATGAGATGACTTACCTTTTAATCTGGGCTTTAAACGTCTAATTTGAGCTTTCAAGGACCGCCCTAGTTCCTCTCTTTTTGTGACTTTTCAGCGACTTCACACTGCTCTAGCTCCTCAGCCGCTTGACCTAAGAACGTGAAATTTTGAGGGTAAGAAGCTGAAACTAAGGTGAACAAAAAGTTCTAAAGGATTGAACTCTAATTACCTCGTTTAGACGTCCTAATCTCTTGATCTTCAGTGGTCTTTTGCTCTGAATTCTGGGCTGGTATGACTGAATCAGCGACTTTAGAAGCCCCTATCTTCTTGGTTACTTGATCTCCTAGCACAAAATTTGTAGAGCTATTAGTCTAATGTATTATAAACAAAATCTTCTAAAGAACTTACCCGAAATTGTGACTCCTTATCTTGTTTGTTCACGAGCCAAAAGTAAGGGTTGCTCAGTTCAGAACTAAGTCCTATTTACAGGGTTTTGGCTAGGGTTTGAGGATTAGATCGATTCTAGAGTCCTTGTTAAAGTTTAGATCAACTTCTAAGAGTCCTTAACACCTTTATAAGTCTTCCCATCTCGATCCCTCAGAGATAAGCTAGCAAAAATCTGATCTTTTGGCTTGTTCTTCTCTTCACGAACTTACAGCGTGTGACGGTCCAGGCTTGATGCGTTACATGGCTGTAGCGGTCGCCCGATAGACCGTTACATCAAACGTGTACATAGTTTCAAATTAATAAAACTCTTTTATTCGTTTCTCCAATATAATTGTCCATAAAAATAGTATTTATCCTTAAAATACGTGACTAGACTAAATAACCTTCCAGAATATGGGCTAAACTAAATGGGCTTGGTCTTCAAACCTTTTGGGTCTTAATTAAATGGGTTAGATTAATTATTTAACACAATTGGGCTTAAAGTGACTTATTTAATCCATTATTTATTTATTAATCCATTTTAGGTCTTTAAAATTTCCAAAAAATAATTAAATATACCAAAAATAATTTATAAAAATTCTGGGGCCTTACAACATCCCTTGCCCCTCCGCATTTTTCGAGGCTCGGATTATTCGTCGGCATGTGCCATTGTGTTCATCATGTGTTTCTGAGTCTAGTCATGTAATTTTTATATTTTATTTGAGTCATAAACTATGTAATTTTCCCTTTATTTGAGTCTGGTATCTAGGTTTAAGAGTTATTTACCTATGTTAAGTGTCATTAGATTGTCTAGGCTGGATAATGGGCCCAATTCAATGGGCTAGGCCCATGGGCACCCCTCCCTGGTCTGTCTGGAAATTATGTCAATTGTCCAAGGTCAGTATGGTCATGTGAAAAGTCTGGAGTCTATAAATAGCCCCCTCCCCTCTCTCATTTGTTACCTTTGATGCATTACTAATAGAAAGAAAATCCTTTGAGAAATTTTCTTCCCCCACCTTGTGGAGTGAGACTCTCCACATCTCTCTCTCTCTCTCCAAGAGGGGTGCGCCCCCATTCTCTCTCCTCCCCCTCCCACCTACTTTCTAACTCCCCTCCCCTCATTCAAGAGCCTTCCCAACTCCCCACAACCCCTTTTCACTCCTTCCCAACCCCAAGGTAGCCTCCACCTATCCCCACTCCACCCTCCAACCACCAACCACCCACTCCCCTTCCCCAAGCACCTCTCTCATCTCCCAAGGGAGAATTTCCCACTCCCCAAGCACCCTTTCCCTTCCCCACACACCTCTTCCCATCCCCAAGATCAAAAATTAATCCCACCCTTAAACCCATTTTCAAATACCCTTTCCCTCTCTCCCTTCCAACCCAAATTCGCAGCTCTCCCTCCCTCCACCTGCTAGACCCCCTTCCAGCCCCCATTCTCCCCCTCCCTCACCATGGTTTGCCCCCTCCCAGACCCCCTCACAGCTAGGGGATGCCCCCACTCCCATGGAACACTTCTTATTCACGCCGATCAGGTGAGCTTCAGAACACTTCTTATTGCTGGCCTTTAATTGCTTAGTTTAGTATTGTTTTTGGTCGCTCCGTCGACGGTAAGAGAGTGCCCGATCCCAAATTTGCTTATAATTGAGGGACCACCGCGTAGTGAGTTAAGAGAGCGACCCTACAACCCATGCCCTTGGCGTGTTGTCCGCCCATGGAATTGGGCATCCCAGGCCCTTAAGGGTCCATCCTAAGTTAGCCTTACCCCTTGGAATCTCAAGGTCCAACCTCGGACCCTCATCCCCATCGCCGGTCCACCTACGGACCCGGGTGCGCGCTACGCGGGTGAACCCGCTTGAGTGAGTCCGCCGTTCAGCCCAGTTGCTTGCGAATATAGGTCCAAGGTGCATTGGTCGTGTGGCTACCACCCCCAAGGCGGTTTCACATCAAATTGGTATCAGAGCAAGTTCTCAACTTGTCTCTACAAGTTGGTCCTAGGGCGTGCATATGCATTTAGTTTCTCCCGGTGCATCACTCTTGTCTACTAGCATGGCCGCCTCATACCGACCATACCCATCGGCCCTCTCCATGAGTCCAAACCCCCAAGGGGAACCCACCACCAACAAACATGGCCACCACGGCCATGTCGACTACCTAATGGGAGCCATGACTTATGCCAATGAGCGGCTTGATAGCCTATCGGGTCAACTCAACCAATTAAAGGAAAATGGGCTCGCCCCAAGGGCGACCAGTAGAAGTGCACCTTCCCACCCACCCACCTTTGATGGGTCTATCAAACCGAGCAACTATTTAGATTGGGAAGTCTCAATGGACCATTACTTCACTTGGTATCCCATGTCCGAGGATGAGAAAGTTCGGTTTGCCAAATCACAACTTACCAAACGGGCTCAAACCTATTGGCTGCAAATTGTCAGGCTAAGGATGATTAGAAGGGAAGATCCCATCACCACTTGGGGAGACATGAAGGATCAACTTAGGGCTAGATATATTTTCCCCTCCTACCGAGATCGCCATAGCCCAAGGAGCCCTTCAACTCCTCCATCCCCACCCGGCCAACCCAAGACCCCAATCACCCAATCCCCACCGCTTCCCACCTCTCCCACCACTACATCTACACCCTACCTCCAAGTCCTCACCACAACCATAGCTCCACAAGCCCAAGTGGACTCCGTGTCCACCCCTCCACCGAGGCCCATGATGGCCACCACCCCCCAACCCAAAACCCCTCACCAAACCCATACCCCACAAGCCCCCTTGGTCTCTACCACTACCCCTCCATCGTCCCCCATAAGATACACACCTCCCAAGACCAGCCAAGCCAAGACTCCTCACCCAACCCATCTCCCACTCCCTACCCCAACTCTACCATTTTCTAGGCCCCCACTACTTCCCCTCCCCATCCTAGCGCAAGTCCCCCTTTACCCACCACCCCGGGTGCACCATGTGCCGCCCATCATCACCCCACCTATAAAGGACCTTCTCACCTCCTTGGTAGAGGAACCCATGATCTCCACACCTGACCCTATAGTGGTAAACACCCCGGATCCACTCCCCACCTTGGAAGAAACTCTTGTCCAAACTAAGGAAGAAACCTCACCTTTTACGCCATCCCCTCTAATTGGGAGTGAACTTATCATAAGTGGGCCCTTAGTTAGATGGCTAGAGGAGAAGCCAGCTCACCCTATCCTGCCCCATGCCTACCCTCCTATGGAGCAACACCTCCCCATAGTGCCCTTCAACTCCTATCGCACCACCATCCAATCATACTACCAAGTGGAGACTTTGGAGGATCTCATTAAGGGCTTAGCATGGCAAATGAAGTTGACCGGCATGTTGACCATAGTGGCCAACCAACCTAGGAGCCTTGACCTTCTACACCTATGTGTCGGGTCTATCACCTCGGTTTACACTATGGGTTGCTACACTAGCGACCTCCTGTTATTCCTCCCCACACCCGATAAGCCCGACCATATCCTCAAATTAGAGTTCCTTATATCAGGTAGAAAGCCAAACCATCCTTTCATGGCCGACCCACCCACCAAAGACTCCATCCCAAATGTTTCATGGGAGAAGAATGACCCACCTCTTTTTGAGGACCTAGAAGACATGGAGTCCCCCTCTCTAGGTGACCCCTTCCATGATCCCTTTGACCCCTTCCTTTGGGAGCTCGGGTACCCATGTGACCCACCCGCATCACCCACCACCCACCCTTTCCTACCCACACCCACCATGCTGGGCCAAGCCCACCTCAACCATGACCCAGGTTACACCATAAGAACCATGACCTTAGGCAACACCCGCCTAGAGATCGAGGAAGTGCCCCATCACATATCCACCTTCCTAGATCCCTTCGACCCTTTCACATGGAAGTTCAAAGGTCGTCCCACACCTATGAACATGGAAGTCACCTTTGGGATAAGCATGCATGTGTCTAGGCTTACCACACCACCTGGCATGAACACTATGTTGGGTCCATTCATTCACATCACCCACATGTTAAGTAGGAAACGTGAGTGGTCCATATTTGGGTGCAATGATCCTCCATCATTTGTCATTAGTCTTATACATGTTAGGGGCATGCACGGATGTCCGGATCCCCCGGCATTTGCTACCACCATCCATGATAGATTCACCTACGGATGCCCCGGTCCTCTAACCTTTGCTATAAAGTCCATGCATGATAGGGTCACCTTTGGCTGCCCCGGCCCACCTAGGCCCATCACAGTCTTCATAGCATCAAAGCATAATTGGTCAACATATGGTCGTCCTGGTCCACCTTTGCATCCCACACATTTCACCCCCACACCGCATCGTAGTGCATGGCATGAGCGTCTAAGCAAGCACCAAGCAACGGTGGTGAGATTTACAAAAGGCGGGAAAAAGCTCGTAAGAGCCACTTGGTACTCCAAGAAGGCAAAATTGGTGATGATGATATTAGAGTGGCTCTACCTTTGGGTCACATCCAAATCGAGGGCACGAGGACTTGGACCTTCCCAAGTTCCAAGTGGCTTTGGCAACCCGGCTTACGGGTTGGACTTACCGATGGGTTTTGAGATCCCACTTCTCACGTGGCGGATCTGGCACCCTATATGGGCACCGCGGTGGAACCTAGTGAGTGCCTTGAGCCTATACCTTCCTTTGAGAGGGACACCCTCGGAGAGCCACGACAAATCAGCCTGAGAGCCCGACGTGTGCACACGGACGCAATACTAGGCAAGCAAGGTATCATCGCCAGCATGAGGGTGTGTCCGTGCCACATTGAGAAGCTGAAGCGCCATCCCTCGGCAATGGACGTGGGATGAGTCAGGAGATCGTGGTTCGCCCAGAGCTGCCTTGGTGCACCACCTCCCCGATGGACCCATACTCGACAGGGTCGAGTTTTTCCCACCCCGGGGGTATGATGGGGGCATCCCTTGCCCCTCCGCATTTTTCGAGACTCGGATTGTTCGTCGGCATGTGCCATTGTGTTCGCCATGTGTTTCTGAGTCTAGTCATGTAATTTTTATATTTTATTTGAGTCATAAACTATGTAATTTTCCCTTTATTTGAGTCCGGTACCTAGGTTTGAGAGTTATTTACCTAAGTTAAGTGTCATTAGATTGTCTAGGCTGAATAATGGGCCCAATTCAATGGGCTAGGCCCATGGGCACCCCTCCCTGGTCTGTCTGGTAATTATGTCAATTGTCCAATGTCAGTATGGTCATGTGAAAAGTCTGGAGTCTATAAATAGCCCCCTCCCCTCTCTCATTTGTAACCTTTGATGCATTACTAATAGAAAGAAAACCCTTTGAGAAATTTTCTTCCCCCACCTTTTGGAGTGAGACTCTCTCTCTCTCTCTCCAAGAGGGGTGCACCTTCATTCTCTCTCCTCCCCCTCCCACCTACTTTCTAACTCTCCTCCCCTCATTCAAGAGCCCTCCCAACTCCCTACAACCCCTCTTCACTCTTTCCCAACCCCAAGGTAGCCTCCACCGATCCCCACTCCACCCTCCAACCACCAACCACCCACTCCCCTTCCCCAAGCACCTCTCTCAACTCCCAAGGGAGAATTTCTCACTCCCCAAGCACCCTTTCCCTTCCCCACACACCTCTTCCCATCCCCAAGATCAAAAATTAATCCCACCCTTAAACCCATTTTCAAATACCCTTTCCCTCTCTCCCTTCCAACCCAAATTCGCAGCTCTCCCTCCTTCCACCTGTTAAACCCCCTTCTAGCCCCCATTCTCCCCCTCCCTCACCTTGGTTTGCCCCCTCCCAGACCCCCTCATAGTTAGGGGTTGCCCCCACTCCCATCCACCCCATTTCCCATCCCACCTACCCCATTTCCCATCACCTATCACCACCTACAATTCTCAGGTCGCAGGCAGCAGAGCAGCAATAGATTGAAGATTATGCCACGGCGTCATCGTGAGGCTTCAGGAGGTGTACTACATACCGTTGGAATCATCATCCAGTCAGCTTCACAACGAGGGCAGTCCCGCTGTCTTTCGATCTTGGAGCTGTCCGAAGGAGCAAATCTCAGTGACTTACGCAGATACTCCCAAGCAGACAACCTGAAGCGACTTGTAGAAGCTTCCACAGCCTGATCTCTGTGCTTCTTGGGGCGCCACTTGGCTGAGGGCTTCCCCTACAAGTCCTCTGTCATATCCAAGAAGCAGAGTGAATTTAGGACCTCGGCATCAAAAGTTCCAAATTTTCTCTCCAAGGTGCGCCAGGTTAGTTTCTCTGAGCCTGAACCGACACCCCCTACTGTTCAGGCCTCCACGATCAGCTCCGACATCTGCCGATGGCTCCGTTGGTCCTGAAGGAAAGATGACTTGACCACGATCACAACAGGTCTAGTCTCGCCTTCAACAGAGCACGAGACTGTTCGTGGTGCCACCGTCTTCCAGCAGCATCACCCTGGGAGCAACCGAACAAGAGCAGTCCAGCCCTGTTCCCGGCCCTGCCGCAACCAGCGACATGGTCAGAAAATTCCACGAAAATTCAGGCATCCTCCTGGGTCAAGTCATAAAATTTTGGTGCTAATTTTATCAGGAAAAGAGTTCGGGGGAGCCCGTAGAGGAGCCGACATCGACTGCCTGTCTCGTTGTCCAGGGAGCTGGCAGAACCGACGGTCATCTTCCACTCGGCTTTTGCTTAATTCCGCATCCCCGCATGGCCGGCTTACTGCCCCTCCCTACGCGGAGGTAGTGTTTGACTGTAACCACTTAATTCCCCCACCCTTTGTCCAACCCCCTTGCTAGGGGAGTAGTGAATGTAGGTTAATTTTCAAGCAGAAGTTTCATCGATGCGGCGTGCGCGTAAGCCGACGCTTCCTCGCTTGCCCTCGTCTCCGACCGGGATCAATGTATTCACGTCGATCAGGTGAGCTTCGGAACACTTCTTATTGCTGGCCTTTAATTGCTTAGTTTAGTATTGTTTTTTCTTGCTCCGTGGGTGGTAAGAGAGTGCTCGATCCAGAATTTGCTTATAATTGAGCGACCACCGCGGAGTGAGTTGAGAGAGCGACCCTACAACCCACGCCCTTGGCGTGTTGGCCGCCCACGGAATTGGGCATCCCTGGCCCTTAGGGGTCCATCCTAGGCTAGCATTACTCCCTGGAATCTCAAGGTCCAACCTCGGACCCTCATCCCCATCGCCTGTCCACCTATGGACCCGGGTGCGCGCTACGCCGGTGAACCCGCTTGAGTGAGTCCTCCGTTCGGCCCGGTTGCTTGCGAATATAGGTCCAAGGTGCATTGGTCGAGTGGCTGCCAGCCCCAAGGTGGTTTCACATCACCCTTTGCCAAACAATGCAACTAACTTGCCATCAAAATCTCTCCCCTTTTGCCATTAGCAAAAAAAATGATAGAGACAATTGAAGCTTAAAAAGGAAGTAACAAAAAAGAGATGAGACTAGCAAAGTAGTGAAATTACAGAAAAGATCTGATTGGCAAACTGACTTATCTTTCATTGACCAAGCATACATAGCTCAGACTCTTCTGGTATAAGATTTCATATAATGCATCCTTGAAAGAAATGTGGATTAAGAGTGATGAAGGTTAGAGATTAGCAACTACACTCTTTGAAGAAGTATGCATTAACCCTTAATAGCAATAAACCAGAATGACATAAAGCATGTCAGATTTAGTCTTACTTCATCTTACTTACCTAAAATTCAATGAATTTCTTAGTAGTGACTAGGACATGTATTGAGATTAAACAATTTTTACAGTTATGATATATCACTTCAGGGTTACAACAATATTTTTCTTTTTCTTTTGTTCACTATTTTCAAAACAGTCAGGTATAATCCATACCTTTTTACGTAAGGGTACACAATGATTAGATGCCAGTACCCCTAGTTATTTAGTAGGATTTATCATTCTATTTCATTTATTAAGGCTTTCAGGTATAGTTTACACCTTTTTGCGTAAGGGTACATGTTGATTAGACGCCAGTATCCCTAGTTACTCAGTGAAACTATTTCAGTTTTAATTTTTGAACAGAGTTAGCCAAAGCACTTCATGACATGGGTTCACCTTATTTCTTTGATAAAGGACCCAGTTTCTTTGTGCATTCAGCTATTACTCTGCCTTCAACATTTTTGGCTCAATATTTTGACGCAGCTGCCCATCGATTTTACAGAAAGTTTTGTTTAAAAACAATACATACTTTCAAGTTTCTCAACCAAGATATCATGAATTTAGAGACTTTCAGATTCTGAAAGACTCCACCAGACATGGCATGTGATATATGGTTGAGAGCTATTAAGTGTAATCAACAATCTTTTTCATTGAGCTTAGTCTTTAGACTCTAAAATTCATTAAGTTTAAACCATCAGTTCATTCTTGGTACATCACTAATTATTATAAGAGAAGTTTTATGATTTTAGCAGCTTAGAGTAATGAACTGACTATCAGATTGTCATTAATTCAGATTCAAAGGAAGTGCAAGGACTTTTCAACAATTTGATACCATAAGATGGGAATAGATGAGGGTGTCAGGAGAATCTGATAACAAGCAATGCTTAGTGACAATGTGCCTCTGAGATTTTAGTTAAAGAACAATAGGGGTTTCAATTGATCAAAAAGGTAAAATCAGGATTGACAGAATATATACACAAAGAGGTCGACTTTGGGTGTCAACATTCTTTCAGAGACAGCAACATTTATTATGAACTGATACCATGAACCTGATCTGACTCAATTTTATTATGAACTCCCCCTATCAATATGCAAGAGACTCCCCTTGTCTATATGCATTATTATTTGACACAATATTTTGACCTATGAATAAATAATGAAATGTAAGACACAGTCACATGTTCTTGATTCAGGGTACCTGACAGAGGACTAGTCTCTACACATAGTGTGGGTTTCCAGACAGAAGAGATCTGCCCTTCTCCCAATATACCATTTGATATACCTCTGAGATCAAGATGGACACTATGCAAGACATTGTATGCAATGACAACAACTGATAGACTGAATCATGTGCATACGAAACATCATAGAGAAGGCATTTATTCTAGACAAGAATGAACTTAAGAATCAATCATCGTGCTGAAATTTACATAAACCTAGTTCTCTTCTCAAGAATTTAAAATTTTCATTTTTCAAAGGTTTAGTAAATATATCAGCAATCTATTTTTCTGATTCTACAAAGTTCAGCTCAATTTCATTCTTACTTACTTCATCTCTCAAGAAGTGATGTTTTATTTCAATATGCTTAGTCCTAGAGTGATGAACATGATTTTTAGTCAAGGATATAGCACTGGTGTTATCACACAGAATATGAATGCATCCAAATTTTATGTGATAGTCAATAAGTTGGTGTTTGATCCAGAGGACTTGGGCTGCACAATTCCCTATTGCAATATACTCGGCTTCAGTAGTGGAAAGAGCAACAGTGTGTTGCTTCTTAGATGCCCAAGACACTAGACAACCACCTAGATATTGATAATATCCACTAGTGCTCTTTCTATCTATCCTACACCCTGCATAGTCTGCATCAGTGTAAGCTACATGTTCTAACTCACACCAAGCAGGATACCACAGTCCTAAGTCAAGGGTGCCTGATAGATATTTAAAAATCCTCTTCACAGCACTCATGTGTGATTCCCTAGGACTAGCCTGAAATCTAGCACATAAACACACTGAAAATTGTATATCTGGATGAGATAAAGTAAGATACAATAGGGATCCGATCATACCTCTGTATAATTTGGCATCAACCAATTTACCTTTTGGGTCGGCATCAAGACTAGTTGATGTACCCATTGGTGCAGTGATAGCCTTGAGGTTCTCCAACTTGTATTTCTTCAACAAATCCTTGATGTATTTGGACTGTGTGATGAAGCTTCCCTCTGAAGTTTGATTGACCTGCAATCCAAGGAAAAACTTTAGTTCTCCCATTAAGCTCATTTCAAATTCACCGGTCATTAACTTAGAAAATTCCTCACACATAAAAGGTTTAGTTGACCCAAACACTGTATCATCTACATAAATTTGAACAAGAATGATATCTTTATTGTTTACCTTGGTGAATAGAGTCTGGTCAACCTCACCTCTTGAAAATCCTTTACCTGTGAGGAAGGAGCTCAACCTGTCGTACCATGCCCTGGGAGCTTGCTTCAGTCCATAAAGTGCCTTATCTAACTTATACACATGATCAGGAAAGTCAATGCATTCAAATCCAGGAGGTTGTTTAACAAAGACATCCGCTTTTATTAAGCCATTTAAAAAAGCAAATTTAACATCCATCTGCTGGAGTTTTATTCCTAGGCTACAAGTAAAAGTAAGGAGAATCCTAATGACTTCTAGTCTGGCTACAGGGGCATAAGATTCTTCAAAATATACCGCAAATTCCTTATTGTGCCCCTATGCCACTAGCCTAACCTTATTTCTAACAACATTTCCTTGTTTATTTTTTTTATTTCTAAAAACCCATTTAGTGCCTATGATGGAGCCATGTGAGGGTTTAAGAACTAGGTGCCATACCTTATTCCTTTCAAATTGATTCATTTCATCATGCATGGCATTTATCCAATGTTCATCTTTTAAGACATATTCAATGTTCTTGGGTTCTACTTGTGAGACTAGTGCAAAAGAATTCAGTTCATTTTCTATTCTGAAATGTGATCTAGTCCTAGGGGGTTCATTCAGATTACCAATCACATTCTCTAGTGGATGATCTCTAAGAATTTTGATGTTGGTAAGCCGATTACCTGAATTTGCACTTACCTCTCCCTGAACTCCTGATCCTTCTGTCTCACCTTCTTCAGCTGGTTCTGCATCCTGCTCTTCTTTATTCTTAAGGATTTCTCCATCAGCTTTGTCCCTACAGAAACCCATTTCAAGTTTATTTGATGTCTCATCAAACACAATATGTGGTGATTCCTCAACAGCTTGTGACTTAATATTGTAGATTCTATAAGCTCTAGACGTTTCAAAATAAGCAAGAAAGATTTCTGGTTCACTTTTAGCTTCAAATTTATCAAGGTCTCTTTTAGAGTTAACATGGATAAAGCATTTAGAATCGAAAACCTTGAAATGAGCTAGTGAAGGTTTCTTACCCTTAAGTATTTCATAGGGTGTCTTTTGAGTAGAAGGTCTTATCAAGGCTCTATTTATAATATAACAAGACGTGTTTACTGCCTCTTCCCAAAATCTTCTAGGTAAGTTCCCTTCAACTAGCATGGTCCGAGCCATCTCTACCAGGGTTCTGTTTCTTCTTTCAACCACTTCATTCTATTCTGGAGTCCTTGGTGAAGAGAACCTATAATTTATTTCATTTTCCCTGCAAAAGTCCTCAAACTGTGAGTTTTCAAACTCACCACCATGGTTAGACAGAATTTTAGATATAAACTGCTCACCATTCTGCCTTATTCTGTTGAAGAATACCTGAAATTCTTTAAAAGCATCATTTTTGTGAGTCAAAAAGAATATCCAAGTAAACCTAGAAAAGTCATCTACTAAAATATATCCATATCTTCTACCGGATAAGCTAGCTGATCTAGTAGGTCCAAACAGATCCATATGAATGAGCTCAAAAGGTTTAGAAGACATGTTCTCAATTCTGGATTTAAATGACTTTCTAGTTTACTTGCACCGGGTACAAGCCTCACATATTTTATTGTTTTTCTTAAAAGATATTTCAGACAGACCTCTTACCATGCTATATTTATTCAACTTATACAACACATTAAAACTAGCATGACCTAACCTGCGATGCCAAAGACAGGCTAAATCATATTTATTTACAGTAAGACATAAATCAGTATGTGCTGCATCATCTAAATCTACCATATAGATGTTATTGACTCTCTTTCTAGTGAATTTTACAGTTTCAGAATTGGGCTAAAAAATAGTGCATGCAAGAGAGCCAAAAATAACTTTATGGCCCTTATCACATAATTGACTAATACTTAGAAGATTATAGGCAAGGCCTTCAACAAGTAAAACCTCTTCTATATAGCAATAAGAACACTTACCGACCTTACCTAATCCTATGATCTTCCCCTTTGTATTACCTCCAAAAGTTACATGACCAGCATCTTTTTCCACCAGCATGTAGAATTTTCTTTTATCCCTTGTCATGTACCTGGAGCAGTCACTGTCAAGATACCATCTGTTGTGATTGGTTGCTAGGCATACCTGCAAACGTGATCAAGTAGAGAATTTTGGAACCCAAAATTGTTTGGGCCCCATAGCAGCAGTTAAATCATGCAAACAAGACAACAAATATTTTGGTATCCACATTTATTTTTGTGACTTGACTTGGGCTGTGGATTTCTTAACTTTCTGCTCAGTCTGTCTTTTCTTGCCACTCTGAGTTTTTTTGTCTTTTTCTCTGGTGTGACATTCTTATTCTTAACTGCTTGAGAGTTTTTGTGCCAGTAATTAGTCCATTGGGCATTGGAAGGTGTGTGTGCACTGTAGATCCTAGGCTGATCAGACATAGGATGGACAAAGTCATATGAGTTCTGGTTCATGAAAGTTCTGAATCGAGGTTGCACAGAAGTATTATAGTGGTAAGGTCGATACACCTGACTAGGATAAGAATTCTAAACATTATGCTGCATCGACCTCATATAGATGCTGCCTCGACCTTTCCTACCAAAGGTGTAACGATAGGAGTTATGGAATGTTAGATAGGTCGGTGCACCATAGTAGTAGCATCGACCTGAGATACCCCTGACCTGACCTTGGTTTCTAAAGGACCTAAACCCAGAAGAGGTATGCGTCGGTGCAGGTTGGTTTTTGCATCGACCTTTCTGTTGAGGCAGGGTTGCCTTGGTTTTAGGGGTTCCTAGGACTTCGATTTTTGTTAGCTGACCCCTAACCTATGTAAGGTTTCCTTCAGCACTGTTCGGGCAATGCAGCGGATAACAAAAATTTATTTACCCGAACCCGACTTGATGGAATCCTAGATCTGTGCTCTAATCGATGCATTAAATACCCCAACCCCCTAACTACGGGTTGTTGATTTATACCTTGCGCGGAACGACGCTGTCCGTAGTGCCCAATGCAGAATCTCGCGAACACCAAGCCGCACAGAAGTACGGTCTCTAGAATAAATCCACACGGATCCTCGCGCAGCGACGGTATCCTCCCGGCACGATCTTCCCCAAGCTTTCCCTTTCTAGAGAGAGAAAGAGCTTCTAGAGAGAGAGGGAGAGCAAGGGAAGGGGGGAGAGAAAACCTCTCTTCCCTTGTTGTTAATGCTTGATTAAGCCAAGGGGGAGGGGAGTTCACGTAGGATGCATATATATAGGATTTAGCCCTTTCTAAAAGAGCCCCTATTAACCGATATTGTATATGTATCCCTTTCATTATTGTACATATATATTAAGCCCATCTTATATGCCTTTCCAAAAGGATTTCAAGGGAATTAATATATATATTTGTACAATAATAATCCGTCACCCAAGAATCCATTGTGTGTGATCCTCTAGGCCCATAGTCACTCTAGTTTAAGGCCCATTAACTTCTAATTCCCAACTAGAAGTAAATTAAACTTATTATTCGCTTCTACTAGAGCCGAATAATAGTTTAATTTATTCCGAACCTTTGATCATGTTGGGTCAAGCAAATCCGCGTGATCCTATAGGACGCCGGGTTTAAACCACCATGTCTGGTACCTGTAAGTCTACAGTTGCCGCATCGCTATAATCCCTCGCTCCTTTTATGAGTCTGGTTCGATCGAGGTTATGGTTTCTGTCAAACCCCATGATCGTGCCATTTGACCATGACCTCCTCAAAGTGTATGACGTCCGTTCTAAATGAACTCACATGACCCTGGCCAGGGATTTAATGGAGTGTCAGTGTCATGACCCATTAACTATCTGATATATACCCGACAGTGAGTGATCCCTTCTTGACCATTGATGATCTTCACATGTATCCTGAAATGGTTAATGACTCGACAATTCATGACTTATGGTTAAAGTCACTTAGCCAAGTAATTAAACAATTCCAGTCCTCGTGTAAGATCCGATCAATGTCTCAGGTCAAAGGACCAACGATGCTACTGAGACAGTTGAATCTTTAGTTGACATTAGGTATAATTAACCATCTGAAGATCCAATAGCGGATCAGTTCAGTGTACATCCTCCAAGGACATACACCTACACATATGTGTTGGTGCCCCACACCAATGACCATGAGACTGGTCACTCACACATCATGTGTACTGGTTTAATAGGTAATCAAAGTCCCCGAGTGATTACCCTCCAACCAGGAATAGTTTAAGGTATGTGTCCATGTAAAGTCAGTCTCATGTTTGAGATCCCATCTCGAGTTGACTTTACAACCATATATCCTAGGGACATCGTAAAGTAATACACAATCACATATTTACGCCCAAACACCACTTTATTAATAATGAATAAGATCGTACAACTATTGGGCCTACCCGACCCTAAATTGGCATGTAGCACACCAATACTAACAACCTATCCCTTAGACTTAGGTACAATAGTGTGTGTACTGGATCCTCGTTGCACCTCTACTTTTCCTTTGCCCTTGTCCTTGGCACTAAGCTTATTATTTTTCACAGATTTTTCATTGAAGTTTTCTTCACAATTCATTTTTATCAAAGGTTTGGATGTTCCTTTTTTAGTAACAAAGGAGATTGTCTTCACATCAAACCTTTTCTGATTGGTTGGGTTAAAACCCAATCCTTCCCTTCTAAAGTTTACTTTGGTTCCCAAAATGGCATCCAAATTTTCAGATCCTTGTTTCATGCCCTCAAGAGAATTCTGTTTATTCTTGTTTTCTTTTTCTAAATTTTCAATTGTTTTTTTAATTCTTCATTTACCCCTTTTACAACATCATATTTTTCACTTGTTGTTTTTGTGTCCTCTTCAAATTTTTGCATCCTGAGTTTGAGTTCATCAATAACATTCTTTAAATTTTCATTTTCACATCTCAGATTATTCAAAATAGTTTTAAAGTTTTCAGATTCAGCAAGAGAATTCTTCAAGTTGTTGTTTTCTGTTTCAAGGCATGCAATTTTGTCATTCAGGGAAGTATCATTCACTAAAAAATTTATCTGTCTTTTCATATGCCTATTTTCTCTACATACATCATCATATTTATCTAAAATCTCAGCATAGGCTTCTTCCCAATCACAATGTGTATAGTTTTCGAAAGGGAAAGTTACCTCCTCCTCCTCCTCCTTTTCTTCTTCTCTCTTGGCCATCAGGCAGAGCTTGTCTTCTTCCTCGCTATCAGATGTACTGCTCTGACTACCTTCCTCTTTGTCGCTCTAGGTGCTCACCATAGCTTTTCCTTTATTGTTCTTCCACCTAGCTTGCTTCTCCTTCTGTAGTTTAGGACAGTCTGTTTTCAGATGTCCTGACTTCCTGCAATTATAACAAACAATGCCATCAGATTTCTTGGCAGTATCAGATTTATATTTGGACTACCTCTTTCATGAGAAATATTTTCTTATGAACCCCTTTTCTTCCTTCTTCAAGAATTTCTTAAATTTTCTAGTTAGCATGGCAAACTCATCTTTTATACACTGATGATACCCTTATCTTTACTAATGCGGCAGAAAGGAATGTAACGCGTCTCCTGTAATTTCTTAAGAAGTATGAGGCAAGCTCGGGGCAGAAGATAAATGCTAGGAAAAGCTGTTGTGTACTATCCTCCAAGGCACCGCGGAGCACTAGACAGAGAATTAAGGAGCGGACATGGTACAGGCATCACGTGGGTCCGTTAAGATACCTTGGCATACCCCTCAAGAAGGGTCGGCTGGCTTCCGCTGATTTCAGGTCCTTCATTGAGAAAATTACTGCTCAATTAGCTGGTTGGCGGTCCCATCTCCTCTCACAGGCTAGCCGAGCGATACTTATCAGGTCTGTGCTTCGAAGTTTGCCGATTTACCTAGCTTCTGCCACTATGATTCCTGTTGCTATATGTAAGCAGGTGGACCGCATTTGTGCAAATTTTTTTTGGAGCGGTTCAGGGGATGCTCATAAGAGGCACTGGGTGGCCTGGTTGAATCTTCAAAAGCCAATGGAGGAGGGAGGCCTCAGCTTTCGTAGTCTGCAGAACATCCAACTATCTTTAGCCGTAAAGCAACTGTGGAATATATTGCATGGTAATTCTCTCTGGTCGCGTTTTGCTAGACAACATTTCTTGAAGTGTCACCTTATGGATGAGGTTAAGCCTTTTCCTGTGGGCATCTCCAAAAGACAGTTCCTCAAAGTGAAGGAGGTGGTTCTGTATCAATCGCGTCGGATGGTGGGAGACGACAAGAATATTGATTTCCTTCGAGATAGATGGATCGGTGAAAGACCTCTATTCCACTTTCTTAGCCCAACCATTAGCGTTGCTAATCTGCCGCGAATTAGTGTTCAGGCGATGCAATTGGATAAGAATCATCCTCTATGGCAGAGTCTCACCATCCCGGCCGTGAACCTTCACATTGAACTTAACAGTGACAAGGACTTTTGTATCTGGATGGGCAGCGGCTCAGGGCAATTTACATCTTTGTCTGCTTATAGGTTGGTAGCCTCACATGGAGTGTGGAGGAATGTGTGGAGGAACCTCTGGCATCATGCCTTTTGGCCCAGGGCATCCATGTTCTGCTGGAAAATTATGCACCGCACTATTCCGGTCGACAATCGGATCTCTGATTGTGGCATTCCATATGTCTCAAAGTGTGTCTGTTGCAAGAGCCTGAAACAAGAAGATCTCAATCATCTGTTCATCCATAGTGACATTGCCGCTGCTTTATGGTCATGGATGATGCCGCTGTTCAGCCAGAAGATCAATTTCAGCAGTCAGTTGACCATCAGGTGCTGGAGCTTCATTTCAACTACGAACTTGCACTCTGCTATTCACTTTGTTAGTTTATATGGAGTCATTCTGCTGTTATGGGAACTCTGGAAGGCAAGGTGTGCTGCACGGTTTGAAGGTGTTGCTCCCTCTCTGAAGAAGATTCAGAGCTCTATCCTTAACAAGCTGGCCTTGGCCATCAATGGTATCCATTTCTCCAAATCGAATTCTTATCGGGATGCCCAAATCTTCCAAACATTCCATATTCACCCACTGGTTAAGGTCAAGCCACCCACAATTGTTAAGTGGCTTCCACCACATTTTAACTTTTTTCTCAACATTGATGGGGCTTCCAAAGGTAACCCTGGCCGTAGTGGAGGTGGGGGCTGTATTCGATATACTGCTGGTGATTTCAAGTTGGGTTTTTCTTTCTACTATAAAGAGGGCACCAGCTTACTCACAGAAACTAGAGCGCTTCATGATTGTCTCCGACATGCCTGGGAGATGGGCTATAATCTCTCTGTCACGTCCCGAGCCTTTATTACAGCGGAAGACTCGCTCGAGGAACGCGAACAGCCGGCATGGTAAGCCTCTTGCAAGTAAGAATGATCAGAGCGCAAGGCAATCACACATAAGAATGCAATCGCACAATAATTACTCAAACTCCAACTTTATTTCATTAATAATCAAGTATTCAAATACAATAACCTTTTCATCCTTTTTCCATTCCACTAGACTCAAGAAATAAGAAATTACAAAGACTCGATCTAAACAATATAGACTTTCCAAAGTCTTCACTCTCATCTTGACAACACTTTCATTCGCTCTCGGACCCGCTACTTGTATAACCCGAATCCGAATTTGAATCACTTTCATTTCTTGAAAAAGATTGGAAATAGGTAATGAGCACACTTGCCCAGTAGGTATCTTCGCATCAACATGAATAGCACTATTAAAGTAATTAGCATTTTAGCTCTAAAGAATTTAGGTAAAATTATGCGAAATGCGATCAATCACGCGAGTAACCAAAGTAACAAAATGATCATGTAAGATAGAATGAGAGCAAGAATGAACTAGCAAGAACGTAACAAGAACATGATATTGGCCTTTCATAAATAAGAATGTATCAAAAATATACTTGCAAGCCACATAATCATCACTCTAGTATCTTTTACTTATGAGCAAGTACTTCGTGAATTTCTGTGGAATATCAAGCAAGAAAGTCATGTACAAGAATGTCATGTCGTGCCGTGAATTTTCACTTATTTATAAAGAAAGTACTCCCAGTGCAATGCGACGCCAGTAGCATCATATCCCATGGTTTATAATAGTATGTTTCTGACAATCAGCCGAGGGGACTAGCATAGAGCCCTTGAACACAATCAGTGCTCGATCGCATCTCAAGTATAAATCAAGCTACTTCCACGCATGTAACAATAAAGTATGGTCAAGAATGTAATAAGTTAAATAATTTCATGATAACAATAATCAATGAATGAACACTTCAATTTAGAATATGAGAGATCAAGAATAACTTACACTATGTTATGCTCATGGAAATAATTCGGTAGCATAACGGTACATTTCTTACTTTCCATAATTTAAATTAGGTATCTTGACTCAATTTGGTAAGTCCTAGACCATTATTAATCCATCTAGAACCTTGGAAAATCAACCCTTGGGTCAAAACCTTGGGTTAACATACTCAAGCATTGTGACGGTCAAAGACTGGGCCGTTACATTAACGTGACGCTTCAGTTTTAGACCGTTACATTGGTTTGAATCTAGAGCAGTAGAATAGACTCAGTAAAATGTGACGGTCATATATTGGACCGTTATATGGGCCTGACGGTCCAATATAGATCCGTTACATTGCTAGAACCAGAAAACATCGATAATACTTTATAATCAATTGGGTTTTAATAGTACAACCAACTCGGCGTCCTAGTGAGAATCCCAGGCTCGCGGAGAATTATGGAGGCCTTGAAACAAGATTTCCTAGTCCATTGGAAGGAATATCTAATAGAGAGGTCCTCATGTCCAAGAATAATGTTCCTATAGTGCAAAGTGTTAACTAATGGACAACATACCGGAATATGTGCCATGTACTTAAAGAAAATGACTCTATAGATAGAAAAGACTGTGAATCCATGTGAAACCATGATAAAACTCCGTCAATACATCTTTTGAAATCATACTTTAAATACAAACTATTAGAGTTTAGCCAATGAAATTAACATAACTCAAAATAACTTAAAAGGCTTGTAATCATGCAATTCCTATCATGAATTAATAAATAAACTCAAAGTCATGATATCAGGTCAAAACTTAGATAACTAGGCCTTTTTATAAGTAAATTGACTGTTTTCCAAATCTATCTATAGTTCTCCTGACGGTCGAGAGTGGGGGCGTCATAGTGATTGTGACGGTTTATCGTGGGGCCGTTACAGTATTGTAACGCTCCATCTATGGTCCGTCAGAGACACAGAGCAAATTTTCATACAGAGAGTGTGACAGCTTATCGTAAGGCCGTTACAGTGTTGTGACGGTCTAAGTATGATGCGTCAGAGTCCCTGCTAACAGTATAAAGAAATTAAAAGACTATAATTTGAAACCATGTCATGTTTTGAAAAGATTTAATTATCCCAATCATGACAAAACGAATTAAAGGTCATCTAGATGCATAGGTTGCAGTGAATTGACAAGATAATATCTTTGATCTTTGATTAGGGCTAAGGATATGTATTTATGCATGAACCCACTAAAACAAGATCTATAGTGCATGAAATCAAGCACAATCAGAGGGATTTTACCCTTAACAAGATATTTTTTCCAATCATGAGATGACCTACCGCTTAATTGGGCGTTAAACTTCTAATTTGAGTCTAAAAGACGTGCCCTAGTGCTCCCTTTCCAGTGAGTTTTCAGCAACTTCACGCTGCTCTAGCTCCTCAGCCTCTTGACCTTAGGATGTGAAATTTTGGGGGTAAAAAGATAAAACTAAGGTGAACAAAAAGTTCTAAATAACTGAACTCTAATTACCTCATTTAGACGTCCTAATCTCTTGATCTTCAGGGGTCTTGCGTTCAGTTTCCTAGGTTGCTAAGGTCTGACCAGCAACTTTGGAAGCTTCAATCTCCTTGGTTGGTTGATCTCCTAGCATGAAATTTGGAGATATATTAGTCTAATGTATTATAAACAAAAAGTTCTAACTTACCCGAAATTCTATCTCCTTACCTTGATTCTTCGCGAGCCAAAAGTAAGGGTCGCTCAGTTCAGAACTGGGTTCTATTTATAGGGATTTAGCTAGGGTTTGAGGATTAGATCGATTCTAGAGTTTTTAGTTGGCCAAAACCTGATCCCTAAGAGTCCCTAGTAACCTTACATATTCTCCTAATTAGGTCTCTTACAGATAGGATCTTAAAGATCCAATCTTTTTGCTCGTTCTTCCACTCACGGAACTGACAGGGTGTAACGCATCAGGACTAGTGCGTTACATATCTGTAGCGGTCGCCCGACAGACCGTTACATCAAACGTGTACATAGTTTCAATTTATTAAAACCCTTTTATTCATTTTATCTATATAATTATCTATAAAAATAGTAGTTATCCTTAAAGTACATGAATAGGCTTAATAATCTTCTAGAATATGGGCCAATCTTAATGGGCTTGGTCCTTAACCCTTTTGGATCATATTTAGATAGGCTAGGTTAATTATTTTAACACAATTGGGCCTTTTAATAACTTATTAATCCAATAATCCATTTATTAATTTATTTAGGCCCAGAAATTACTTATATAAAATTTTGGGGCACTACACCCTCCCCCACTTAGAAAAATTTGGTCCCCAAATTCAATACATGGATTATGGAGAGTGTACTTACAGTTAAATAGTCCTGGAAATCTTTTCTGCAGAGCTTCTTCGGTTTCCCATGTTGCTTCATATGGCCATGTTTTCTTCTATTGAATCTTGACCATAGGAATAACTTTATTCCTTAGTTGACGCACTTCCCATTCCAGAATCTTTATTGACATTTGCTCGTATGTCATATCCTTCTGAATCTCCATATTGTCATAAGTGATAACATGGTCAGGATCATATCCATACTTTTTCAGCATAGAGACGTAGAATACGTCATGAACTCTTACTAATTGTGGAGGTAAAGCCAGTCTATAAGCTACTTCACCGACCCTTTCAAGAATTTCAAATGAGCCAATGACCCTAGGAGTTAGCTTTCCTTTGATGCCAAACCTTCGAATACCACGACCCGGAGAAACCTTTAGATATACATGATCTCCAACCTGAAACTCCAAATCGCGCCTTCGATTATCGACATAAGACTTTCACTACAAGAAAAATCGCGGATAGCGACCGACCTAGCGGTCGCTATTCAGTCGTAGATCGGTCGCAAATCTTCATTGCGACCGAACAGATACTATATAGCGACCGAATGTGTCGGTCGCTATATAATAGTCGCTATATAGCGACCGACATAATTCGGTCGCAGTATCAGTCGTTACCAGAGACCGATTATTATCGGTCGCCTGATCGGTCGCTAATAATTCGGTCGCTATTCAGTCTCTATTCGGTCGCTACATTTGTTGTATTTTAAAAAATAAATTAACCTATCGGATTTATTCGGTGGCTAATCGGTCGCCAGTCGGTCGCCAAGTATAATTATTTAATAAAAGAAATATAACGTATAGTCGCTATTCGGTCGCAATTCAGTCTCCATGCGGTCGCTAATTTTGCATTATTTTTTTTTTAAAAATTTATTTAAACTGATAAATAAATTACCTGATAAATAACAAATTCATAACATAAATATAAAATCAACTACACAGACAACAATATCGACAAATCTCAAATTCATCACATACAAACACCTGATAAATAACAATTTCATAAAACAATAATAAATCAACTACACGGATCACAATCTCCACGAACCTCAAATTACACACAATTAAAATAAAATCACAAATTAATCATACATCCATAATAATAAAATGACAACATACACAACTAAAATAAAATCACAAATCCTCCACATATGTCTCATCCTGGTCGTCGTCTCGTCCAACATCATCCTGGTCGTCGTCTCGTCCAACATCTCGCGACGGATGATCCTGTATATCATTTAAAAAAATTATAATCAAATCCTTAATAAAGAAATCAAGCATTAACAAGACTTAATAAAGAAATCAAGCATTAACAAGAGTATGCCAATAGTTTAAGCCAGCTCATTTTCATATATATAAATACACACACACAATATAAGTTCAAATTTCATCTTGTATTTTAAAAATGAAGTTTGAGCGCCGAGCTCAAACCGGGCATCCGATTTGGATTCCGTCAGTTCTGACAAGTCACTTTCATCTCCCCGGTCGTATTGGAATGATCGGCATGGCCATCCGACCGGTATTTCGAATTTTAGACCCCCGGACCCGTCCTAACAGTTCATTTGAACTAAGTGTATTTTAAAAATGAAGTTTGAGCGCCGAGCTCAAACCGGGCATCCGATTTGGATTCCGTCAGTTCTGACAAGTCACTTTCATCTCCCCGGTCGTATTGGAATGATCGGCACGGCCATCCGACCGGTATTTCAGATTTTAGAACCAAATGCCCCGTCCTAACAGTTCATTTGAACTAAGTGTATTTTAAAAATGAAGTTTGAGCGCCGAGCTCAAACCGGGCATCCGATTTGGATTCCGTCAGTTCTGACAAGTCACTTTCATCTCCCCGGTCGTATTGGAATGATCGGCACGGCCATCCGACCGGTATTTCGAATTTTAGACCCCCGGACCCGTCCTAACAGTTCATTTGAACTAAGTGTATTTTAAAAATGAAGTTTGAGCGCCGAGCTCAAACCGGGCATCCGATTTGGATTCCGTCAGTTCTGACAAGTCACTTTCATCTCCCCGGTCGTATTGGAATGATCGGCACGGCCATCCGACCGGTATTTCAGATTTTAGAACCAAATGCCCCGTCCTAACAGTTCATTTGAACTAAGTGTATTTTAAAAATGAAGTTTGAGCGCCGAGCTCAAACCGGGCATCCGATTTGGATTCCGTCAGTTCTGACAAGTCACTTTCATCTCCCCGGTCGTATTGGAATGACCGGCACGGCCATCCGACCGGTATTTCGAATTTTAGACCCCCGGACCCGTCCTAACAGTTCATTTGAAATAAGTGTATTTTAAAAATGAAGTTTGAGCGCCGAGCTCAAACCGGGCATCCGATTTGGATTCCGTCAGTTCTGACAAGTCACTTTCATCTCCCCGGTCGTATTGGAATGATCGGCACGGCCATCCGACCGGTATTTCAGATTTTAGAACCAAATGCCCCGTCCTAACAGTTCATTTGAACTAAGTGTATTTTAAAAATGAAGTTTGAGCGCCGAGCTCAAACCGGGCATCCGATTTGGATTCCGTCAGTTCTGACAAGTCACTTTCATCTCCCCGGTCGTATTGGAATGACCGGCACGGCCATCCGACCGGTATTTCAGATTTTAGACCCCCGGACCCGTCCTAACAGTTCATTTGAAATAAGTGTATTTTAAAAATGAAGTTTGAGCGCCGAGCTCAAACCGGGCATCCGATTTGGATTCCGTCAGTTCTGACAAGTCGATTTGGATTCCACTTCAGAATTCTACTTCAAGATCAATGAGCACTACAAAATAATGTGCCGAGTATTTTCTTTCTTCTTTCAAATAGCACTCGATTATCACTAAGTAACCCTCTTGTGATAACCAAGAGAAAAATGCATCAAGCCGTTCAGACAAAATATAGAAGTGTCATCTGCCGTTTACATTCAGACAAAATTCAGATGGAAATTGTGAGCCATGTCAAAATGGCACCTACGACTCGATCAAACTCCATAATTGAAGTAGCAATCTCCCAATCACCTAGTAACTTTGTACGACTGCGATCAGAATTAAAAAAAAAAGAGGGGGGGGGAGGCTGTCAGTAGTACTAGAGTTATGAGGACCAACTTTGTAATGCTACTTTGCCCTTCTTTAGCAAAATGGTCAAAATTAACATCAGAATCATAAGATGCATTAGACTGTAGTAATATCAGAGTATAGGGTTCAGATGAATGCATACCTTGACAGTTTTCAGCAGTTCCCTTGCGTCACTGTTGTTTTTAAAATGGTCACGTACGGGCTGCCGACCAGAAAAAAGACTCAGAGATTCGGACCAGGGAGAAATGGGGAAGAGATCTCTACTATTGGTTAATGTGGATTTTTATTTTCAACCAACTGATTGGTTGACTGCAATGCAGTAACAGCTGATAAGTTATCCAAAATGCTACTTGTGCTTGTCCATGTTCATTATGGAATGAAAACAATGTCGACAGAAAAATGATAATATAACTACACAATCTATAACTGATCAATGTAGCATCACTTTAATTGCAATGTGAAGAGTCACCAAACATACCACACTTTTGAATTCGAAATCAGGAAAGAGACTATTAAGATTCACCTTGACAGCAGCTCAAATAAACTCCAACAAACTTACCAAGAGACAGGCAAGTACATGCCACTTGCAACCTTGTGCAGACCAAGGTTCATTTGCTCCACTCATTAGATAACTAATTCCCTTTTTTCCTTGGCACGCAGAAATGTTAGCATTACCTGCAGAATCTGGTTCAATGACTTTGAGAGTGCAGGTTTCAGGTCTCCTGGATGCAATGCTCCACTTTCATAATCAACAATTAACTCTTCCATGCTGTTGAAGGTCCTGGTTGGAGTAGCAATTAAAAATGTTATACAGGCTTAAAAGATCTCAAGAGAATAAACAATAGGGTGAATTTGATTGTGAAAAAATATAAGAAATCCAGAAGTATGACAAAACAAGATTTGCAGGGTCTCCAGAAAAATAAAAGTAAGAATGCAAACTTCAAATCAAAGTCAAAGTTACATGATGGATGCAGTCTAGCATGGCAACGAGTCAACCATTACATGATTGGAGGCAATATCTGACTACAAGCCTAGAACACAAGGGAGCACAACCATATTAGTCCTTAAAAGCATTTAATGTGTATGCATTAGCCATATAGCAAAGTCAGCAGGTCGATGTAATGCTTAAATATCAAACTTCAATTGAATCCTCAAAGGGACCTGGTTTGCTGTCGGAGGCATCATTGCTCATAATTTTCATGAACTGTGAACATTATCTTCCACATGGAAAAGAGCAGAGCATGTAGCTACGATACATAAAGATGGCCTGATAATATGGCAAGTATCATACTCAAAAATAAACATTGAAGTTGATTACCTCCGTAGTCCCCTGCAGGATAGGTTTTCCCAGAAGCAGTTCTGCAAATACGCAGCCAACACTCCACAGATCAACTGATGCTCCATAATCTGTTGATCCAAGAGAAGCTCGGGTGGACGGTACCACAGAGTCACTACACGGCTTGTCAATGGGTGCTTCCCACCAAGATTAGAGAAGTTTGCCAGACCAAAGTCAGCTAATTTCAAAATGCCATCATTGTTGACCAGAAGATTTGCACCCTTAATGTCACGATGCATGATACCACGTGAATGGCAATGTTGAAGTCCAGATAATAACTGGTGCATGTAGCATTTTACCTGCAAAAGTGACAAATAAACATGTGAAATTCTTCGAAGAGCAGCTTGAGGGGAACCATTTTTGACATGATAGCCAAAAAAAAGAAACTTTAAATGCTACATAAAAAAACTGGCTGAAAGTGAATATTTGGCATAGACAAACCAGTGACTCCGAAAATTGGATGTCAGGACAGGATGTTAATCCTGCAAGGTCATGTTTCATATATTCAAAAACAAGATATATGATGCATGACAATCGGGAAGTTATCAAGGCCTCCAGCTTCACAATATTTGGGTGATCAAATCTGCGAAGAATTATATTAACAAAAAGGATGATCATTTGAAGAAACTGGGTAATAATTTCTGCCTCACAATCAGTGAAGAAGCCAAGTTAAAACATCATCTTTAACACCAACATAGTTAGCAGAAAGCAGAAAACTGATAAAAAAAGTCCATGTAGATTATGGAATGCCTTATGTGTTATTTTGTAGAGATGCTTGCAAATTGCAATTAAATTGAACAAATGAAATTGCTGACATGGGATGACCATTAGAATTAGACTAAAATAAATGCAGCTGGTCATCCTGTGGAGTGCATTTAGACCAGCCAACAATTCTAAGCGGAGGAGCATGTTTCATATGGAGTCGGGTTGAAAATTAACTTGAGTGTAGCATTACTCTAAAAGATAACATAGTCACATAACCTAGTCACAAGTTTTATTTTGTACCTTGTTTGCTACATAAGGTTTAAAATGCATGCTACAGTGCCAAGTGTCAACGGCATATCACATTTTATCCTTGTTATCCAATCTTTATATCAAATGATGGAGAGCATCATACTTAAATTTAATATAGCACTTAAGTTGGGCACTCTGTTCATAAGTTCATTTCATTTGAAGGTTGAACAGTCAAAGTTAATTAGATGTGATATCTCATATCCTTTCTAGTTAATATTATTCACAACTTGTTTGATAAACATGTTAATATTCGTTCCTAAATCCTTGGAATCATGAGACATATGACCACACTCTGTATGACATTCATGCCCAACTCTGAACTTAATGAAAGTTCTACCTGATAATATTTAACTTCACCAAGAAAAGTTCATGAATAGTTTATGTACTCTAATAATAAAAAAGGACAAGAGATACTTATAATGAAAGTTCAAAAAATTTATTCGACTGTGCATCACATTATTCTAATACACAAAGGAAGAAGGAGAAAACAAAATAATCATAGCAAGAAAGGTGAAAAAGGCATACCCCCACAAAGAAACTTGCAAAATGCAGTAGGATAACAGATAATACGACAACCCCCAAAATCTCCAGACAACATGTCTTTGAATCCAAGATGAGAACCATTTGATGCAGAGACCATTGATTGTTTTAGACGAACAAGATTTTCTGAAAATACACTGAAAGAATAACAAACATTATAGAAGAATTCCGATTAAATGCTAGCTTGTCAAGTTGGTCAAGAGTCAAAGTTATGAAGATTGAACCTGCTTGCAAGCAATGAAGAAGCTAAGACAGCAAGAAGTGGAGCAAATGGTAGAACTACTTTCATGAAGGCAGGGAATACTTTTTGCAAGTAAGAGCCAAGTAGAATAGGCGCAACCACCACCTGCAACAAAATATATATTTAACAGCCTAGAATGGAAACAGATTGCCAAATGTCAATGTATACCTCAAATGGGCGTCAATTCACCTGTAAAGTACTGATGGAAAGCTTGACAGCATCCACGGGGACATATGCTCCAGCCAGAATTTTGGTTAATAAGGGAGCCTCAAACAATTCATTCTAGCACATACTGTAGATTTTCCAGCCTCCTGAATCTGCACTATATAACTTTTTTCTTCAACCCTGGCCGTGGTATTTCTCAACTCCATCAAAACCATAGAGTATAAGTTTTATTTGATCAAACGAATCTTAAGCTTGTCTACACAGAAGAGGAAGCACAATTCTGGAGGAAAGTGAGAGCTTACACAAGGCTTTTGGAACTACGAAATATGTGCAATAGTTAAGCAAGGAATAGACTAATTATATGATTCCTCTGTATAGTAACATTGTATATGACACTGTATATCAGATTTTTGTTGTTGTTGCACTTATTAAAAGAAATGTGCATCAGATAGCTTACGACATTCGATGCTGTTCCCGCTGGACAACATCCAAGCAAAATCAAACCAACGGCAAGAGCTGGTGAGAGGCCCAGGGCTTTGCTAATTATTGCTCCCAAGGCTGGCATGATGGTGTATTGAGCAACACATCCAAACAGTATCTGGAAAAGTGAAATGAAGTACAAAGGCCATCAGAATAGATAAAAGAGATAAGTTAGCATCTGTGGAGAAATTTATTGAAATACCAATTGCATCCATCTGAAGAGGGTCATGCTTTGCTACTACCAGTCAATCACATGTTTGTCTCGTACAATCATGACATGCTAAATGACAGTCCTAAAGTGAGCAACATCAAGTGGAATTCGCAGGCTTAGGGATAACTTCCTTTCTACCACGGGCTAAAATAATTCACTAAAACAAATGAAACAGAAAATGAAAACAGTAAAAGTGATTAACTAAAATAATATCTAGTTCAATAACAAATTTAGCTAAGAACAAGAAACTTGTAATAGAAGACATGTCAGAGGTATAAAACATATCGTACATAGGCTATATATATGCAACTGTCCCAGACTACCACAAAAACATAAGGCCAAGTTTAGCTGCTTTACATTATGTAATAGAACTTCTCACTTTCTCAGCATTTTATGCATCAATTAGTGCAAACTATGATTAAAAAATGCTGTGTGACAAAATGAGATATTAGCATTAGACACGCAAAAACCTCAAGAATCTGATATGGTCATATGGGTGGACATGGCCGATGCCTTCGCCAAGCACCTCTCCTCTGGCGAGGACGCCGCCTCCTACGTCGACCGCATCTGGCGACATCGGCCCGCGTTCGCTTGGGAACCCCTTCTCCCCCGTGGCCCGCATCTGGCGACATCTGAGGGGGACGGGGGCGCAGGCCGCAGGGGGGAGGGGAGGGGAGCAAGCCGGCGACGGGGCCGCAGGGGGGAGGGGAGTAGGCCGGCGGGGGAGGGGAGCAGGCCGGTGACGGAGGGGGAAGGGAGAGAGAGAGAGAGAGAGAGAGAGAGAGAGAGAGAGGTACCTGCGGAGGGCGACGACGGCAGGGCGAGCGGCGACGGCGACTCGACGCGAGCGGCGCGGCGACGGGCTCCGGCGGAGGGGGGCTCGGGCGGGAGGCAGCACGGGGAGGGGGGCTCCGGCGGAGGAGGGGGGCTCGGGCGGGAGGGCTCGGGCGGAGGGGGGGCTCCGGCGGAGGGGGCTCGGGCGGGAGCGGGGAGGGGGGCTAGGGCGGAGAGGGGGCCGCAGGGGAAGGGGGCTCGGGAGGGGGGGCTCGGGCGGGAGGGGGGGGGCTCGGGCGGGAGGGCTCGGGCGGGCGGGGGTCGTAGTAGGAAGTATAACGGCATCAGCGACCGACTGGCGACCGAAGTTAATTCGGTCGCAATAATAGCGACCGATTAGCGACCGATATACATGCGGTCGCTGAAACGGTCTCGATTATGCGACCGATTATTTCGGTCTCCGAATTGGTCTCTATTTGGGACCGACTAGCGACCGATTTAATCGGTCGCTAATTCGGTCGCTATAGCCACTTTTTCTTGTAGTGTTTTGCCTATCTTGTGCCATCTGCAGTCTTTCTCGAATGAGCTTGATCTTCTCTTTAGAATCCCTGATAAGGTCGGGGCCTAGAAATTATATTTCCCCTATTTCATTCCAACAAATAGGTGATCTACAGCTTTTTCCATATAACGTTTCAAAAGGTGCCATTTGTATGCTGGCTTGATAGCTGTTGTTATATGCAAATTCTACCAGAGGCAAGTGATCATGCCAACTACCTCCAAAATCAATAGCACAAGCCCTGAGCATATCTTCTACTACCTGATTCGTTCTTTCCGTCTGACCATCAGTTTGTGGATGAAAGGCTGTGCTAAAATTCAATCTAGTCCCTAGTGAGTTTTGTAGACCCTTCCTGAAATGTGATGTGAATCTAGGATCTCTATCAGATATAATAGTGACAGGGACACCATGTAATTTGACAATTTCTTTTATGTATAACGTTGCCAAGATATCCATAGACCATCGACTTTTGATTGGTATGAAATGTGCATACTTAGTCAATCGGTATATGATTACCCATATACCATCATGCCCTCCTCTTGTCTTAGGAAAACTCATGATGAAATCCATCTCTATACTCTCCCATTTCCATTCAGGAATATTCAAGAGATGCAATTTACCTGCGGGTCTAAAGTGCTCTGCCTTGACTTGTTTGTAGACACGTCAAAATTGACATTATTTTGAGTATATTTCATATCGCTCTGCGATGCCCCATTTGACCCTCAAATCAGCTTATTTGAGTGGTTTTCCCACTTTTCATGGATTGCCCCTGATTTCTCCTATTTTTCCCAATTTACCTCCCTTGTCCTATTTTTCTGGATTTTTTGGGCATTTATCTCTATTTTATGAATTCACGCCCTCATCAGGGGCGTGTTTTTGAAACACGCCCTTGTCTAGGGCGTGTCTTTCCCATTTTATCTATTTCTCCCCATTTTTTATTTTCTGAATTTTCTGAATTTACGACCTGGGTAAGGGCGTGTTTTCTTAAAACATGACTTAATCTAGGGCGTTTCTTAAAGAAAGGACGACCTCACCTGAGGGCGTTAATTCTTTTGGTTTTGACCGACTTCCCCATTTGAGCTCTTGAAATTAACGCCCTTCTCAGGGCGTGTTTTTAAACGTGGCTTTAATTAAGGCGTGTTTTATATTTTTCAAATATGGGGAGTTTTTATTTCTAAATTTGGTTTTTGAGAAACGCCCTTGTGCAGGGCGTGTTTTTGAGAAACGCCCTATGAGTAGGTCGTCAATTCGTAAATTGACGCCCTGACCTAAGGCGTGTTTCACCGTCTGCCTTCGCAGCCCTTTCCCCAGAGAGTCCTTGCTTCGATAGATGCCTACTTGATTTGGGCTCTTGCCCATTCTTATCCTTCCCCTTCGTAGGACTCTTGCCTTCTTATCTCTCATCCAATTCTATTTAAACAGAGCATTTAGCTCTGTTAAGGGGTTGGATGCCGGAGGTTTTCTTCCCTGTTGTTTTTATTATTTCTTCTTCTTCTTCCTTTTTTTTTTCTCTCTTCTGCTGCTGTCTTCTTCTTCTTCCGTCTCCCTTCTCTTCTGTTTTTTTCTCTTTTTCTTCTATTCTTCTTCTTCTTCTTCTGCTCCCTTTTCTTCTGTTTGTTTCTTTTGTTTCTTTTTACAGGAACCGAAGGTGGCCTTTGGCTAAGGAGGGCTTCTCACGATCAACCTCTTCATCCCTCTTGAAGTTTCTCCCCATCGAGCATCAAAGCCAAACAATCAGATTTTTCTATTCCCCTTCTCCCCTATCTTATTTTTATTTTAGTTCATAATTCACATGCATGCATCATTGTTATTGATAATTCTTTCTCAATCATCATATTGAGACCTCCCCTTTTTTATTATTATTTGCATTCATCATACATCTCCCACACCCTCTTTGCATAGGGGTTTAAGGGCTAATACCCTTAAGGTGTGTTCTTAATCAATTTTCATGCTCATCTTTATTAAGAATTGATGCTACACACACATTATTTCTAATCCAATTCTTTTGTGTTGTGTGTCTTTTTTTGCAAGGGTAACCAAGTTGAAGAACTCTCTTCGTCGGCCGGCCGATTTGAAGAGAAAAGGAGTACTCACAATCAACCGCACATTTGAGGTATTTGCGATCACTTTCCCCTTATCATCTCCACTTGAGACCCTCGTGTCTCTGGCGATCACATCACAACCTCCTTTTAGCACCTCGTGCATGTTTCATCTCCACTATTGTTTATTGATTATTGCTTTTTATTCTTAATATTTTCCTTAAGTGGATTTTTAAAGAGATCTACAAATTGGCGATCACGGTGGGACCCTTTCTTGTTTTTATTTTGATTACCCCCTTCCCTTTGGCACCCACGTGTGCCCTTTCCCATTGGTACCCTCGGTACCCTTTCCTTTGTGCCCCTCGGGCACCCTCCATTGTGCTTTGCACTCTCCCCTAAGTGATTTGTCAATTGAATAGATTTGTTTTAAAATTTCCACTTATTTAAAATTTTGATGAGCATGATTCTGTTGATTGCCCTGCTGCTGTGAGTGCTTCTGTCATTTCTGGCCGTGAAAGAGTTTCTGAAGGAAGCTAATTCACGCCCCTGTCAGAGGCGTCTCTTTCATGAGTAACGCCTTCTGACAGGGCGTTTTTATTCATATCTCCTACACTGAGAATTCACGCCCTAGAGCAGGGCGTTTCTTTGTTGCGTAGCGCCCCACATCAGGGTGCGTTTTATAATTTGACGCCCTACCCCAAGGGCGTCCTTTCCTTTGTAACGCCTCACCCCAGGGCGTTTCTTTGACTTGGTTGGCATCTAGTGCATTTTAACGTCCTCTCCAGAGGCGTTTCTTTTAGTTTTAGCGCCTTGATCCAGGGCGCGTTTTACCTTGCCTGTGGGCCCCCCACAGTGTTTCACGCCCTTCCCCAGGGCGTCTTTTTGATTAGTAGCGCCCTGCCCCAGGGCGTCTTCTTCCTGTGTTTTCGCCGTGCTTCCCCGTTTATTTTTTTCATATTTTATATTCTGTTATACATCTGTTGCATTTACACATATTTGCATTTGGGTTGGGAGCCCCCCACTCTTCATTAGGATCCACACACCCTCTTGGAATCGGGACGACCCTCCATTGAGCATTCCGTCTCTTTGGACCGGAAATCCCTTTTTCAAGCCTCCGTAAGTCCCCGCACCCGTGGATTCCCTCACGGACGCCGGGCAGGTTGTACCCTTTTGGAGTCCCGAGCTAGTTGGCCTATACGTGGTGAGAGAGTGTTCCTAGTTGGCATTGGAGTTAAATCATATTGAAACTAGGATCCTCCCTTGTGTGAATCATATCAATTTGCATAAAATTTATCAATTCACCAAGGTTTAAACACATCAAAATCACGGTAACCATTCCAACTTGTGTGCTTATTTGCATATTATTGTGAAATTTGATCATATAATGGCTTACCATAAACAAAATAACATGTTTAATTCAATTCATGAGGATGCACAACCTAGCACTTCTTATCCTCAAATTCAACATGTTCGTCAAAATTCTCACCATTCTTTCAAGGGACCACGTTCTTATTCTTATGGTCATGCCCGACCCATGGGTAATGTCCATTCTTATGGTCCCCCAACTCAAGTTCGAGCCACTACTCCCTTGGGATCCTCTCGTCCTAATGATGAGAAGGTCTCCCAGATCATTCATGCATTAGACCATCTTACCCCTCAACAGATCCAAGCCCTTAAGGCTGCCGTTGAGGGTACATCTCATGCATCTCTCCCTCCTTCCAATTCTACACGGGTGGCCCATCACCCACCTCCTTCCAATTCTATTCGGGTGGCCCATCACCCATCTCCCTCCAATTCTACACGGGTGGCCCATCACCCCCCTCCTCCTTCCAATCCTGATCGGGTAGCCCATTACCCATCTCCTCCTGTTCATTCTACTCGGGTGGCCCATCACCCGCCTCCTTCTGTTCCTCCTCCCTCATGGCCCCATGGCCCATTTATTCATTGCAATCCGGCCCATCCGGGTTCTTCTATGGGTCGGCCCTTTAATCCACCTCCACGGCCTCTTTATACGGCTCCTCCTTCAATGCCCTGCCAACCTTCTGTAGTTCAAGCCACACCCCTCCAACAATCTCTGCTTGATAAGATTACTTTGATGGAGGAACAATTAAAGAGGGTCACAGCTCCTCCTACTCCGATCAATCCTCTCCATGCCGCTCTGGATGAGATTACAAAGATGGAGAGAGAATGGAAAGACAGGAGGGATGATTATGACTTCGGCATTTCAAGTGAGCAAGAGCCGGCATTTGAAGAATCTGAGGCAATATACGAGGATGATGAAGCTCCGCAGGCACCCCTTCCGAGTTTCCTTAACTCTCCTCTTTCCCCACTTTCATTCGATGAACCCCCTGCTCAGGAGGAAACCACTCCTAATTCAACCCCTGTTTACGAGACTAGTTGGTGTTATGACGATGGGTCGATATTCCAATCGCCCGCGCCGGCGCCTATTGAGTCTCTTCCCATTCCCACTCCCACTCCTAACATCGCTCGCCCTGTCCGGCATTTCCTACGCACCAAACCTTCACCCATTAATCCTCCACCAATTACACCTCCCCCCATGATGCCATTAGCCTCCACCTCGGCCTCCACTTCCCCAATTTCCCCACCATTACCCTCCATTATGCCTTTAACCCCAAAACCCACTTTGCATATTCCACCATTCAACCCTTTACCCTTACCCGTGGCTAATCCCGAGCAGGATCCACCCCTTTTTGCACCCGAGCCAATCCCAACTGCTTCCGAGCAAAGGGAGAAACTCGACGTGTTTGAACCCCCGCTTACGCTCACCCATTTGCCAACGCCTTCCATTATACCTCCACCATTCATGAAGCCTTCCGCCTCTGCCTCACCTCCCTTTACTACTCGGAAGGGGAGCGCTGCTATAAGTACTTGCGCCAAGGATGATCAAGAGCCGGGCAAGAAGGATTTGGCCGTGGCTATGCCGTTCAAGATACAGGAATTCATTTGCCGGATGCCAATCCGGGTTATTGTACCGAGCACGATTGAAGAGGCTAAGCCGCTGCCCTTGCTCAGAGGAGAATGCCGGGCGTTGATGTCGTCTAAGGGCCGGGCAGGGCACCCCTTGTTCCTACTTTCGAATTCCAAATTCATTATTCCTTACAAGGGGCGAATGCCCATTTTGCTCAACTTTCCATATATACCACATTCAATGGGCAACACGATGCTTCCCGTTCCAACTCCCCAACTCCCTCACATCGTTGATCTTTGCCTTCCAAGGGAGTTGCCACTTATTGAAGCTCCTCTTATGGGGCCAATTGGCTACACACTTTCACTGCCGTGGAGGGGCAGTTATCTTGGCGCTAAGGGGCCATCTCCTATTTGTTCCATCTTCTATTCATCCATTTCCACCACCTTTTATTCATGGGCCATTCCAAGGGTTAAGAGGAGGATCTCACCTTCTCACCCTTCACATTCTTCATCTTCTTTGAATTTCATGCATTTTTCATTCATTCATTCATTCCATTCACTGCATTCATTACATCCATCATTTTGCATACATTTGCACCTCCTGCTTCCCGGGTTTCCAAACCCGTATCTTCCCCGCCTTCCGGCACCGCCGGATATTCCGCACTTCCCATCTTATTCATATTCATCTTTTTGTCCACTCCCCTTGGGGCATCGCGTCCCTTTTCCTGCTATCTCCCTGGAACCTCCAGAAATGTTATCCCTCCTCTTTGGGCATCTCGCCCTTTCTGATTCTATTCCGGAACCTCCGGACTTTTCCCTCGGGCACGACGCCCCTTTCCACCTTCTCCCTCGATATTTTATCCCTCCGGAACCTCCGGATCTTTCACCCCTCTCTTTATCCATTGGGCATCGCGCCCCTTTCCACCTCATTTCTCCGGAACCTCCGGACCTTCTTGGGCATCGCGTCCCTCCTTTCCATCTCCCTGATTTCATTCCTCCGGAACCTCCGAATTCTTCGTCTTATTCTCTCTATCATTTTCCAGGGCATCACGCCCCTTTCCATCCTCTTCCTCCGGAACCTCCGGACCCTCCATCTTTCTTTCAATTCATCTTTCTGCTCCTCCGGGATATCACATCCTTCATTTTCTTCCTCCTTTTTCATCATCTTTTTCTTTATTTCTTCCCAGGACATCGCGTCCCTTCTTTCGTTATCCCTCCGGAGCCTCCGGATGATTCCTCCTATCACGATTCTCCTCCTTTATCTCCGGACCCTCCGGATCCACCTCTTTCCATCTACCAATTTCTTCTTCTGATTCCTCCTAATTCTGGGTCTGACCCAACTTCTTCCACATCCACTGCCTTGGGCATCTGCCCTTTCTCCCATTGCTTCCGAGGCTTTAGTCCTCACCCCTCTTCTTGATTTTCCGCTTCTTCTGTAGACTGTTCCATGTGATCAGGGTCTCCGCGCCTTAGTGAGGGAGTTCTAGCCCTCGCCTCTTTTCCTTTTCTCCTTATTCGTCTGAGTCTGGTTTGAGCACCACTCATTCTTGTTAAGCCACTTTCAAATCCTTTGCTTCCAATCCTTTTGACTGCCAAAGAGGACAAATCCCATGATGATCAACCTCTCGCAGCAGCTGCTTCTACAAAGGTTGCAAGGTAACATATTGGCGTAAGTAAGCATTTTTATGATATCATTTCCTCATTACTTCACGCATGATATTCAAAATGAAGTGCTTCTTAACGAGATTAAGAGTGGTGTTTTAAACCTTTATCTTAGGCTTTTGTTTAATTAAATCACTCTCAAAAGAGTCTTTAGACTTTCTTTCGCAGCACCTTTGGTTAATAAGAACCCGCGCTGGGAATTCTACATTCTCTCCCCGCTTGTTAAGAGTACCCCTTAGCTGGGCATTCCACACACTTCACGGCGTCCTTAGCCGGCTCCTTTGGTTAAAACACCGTTCCTACTTTGGCCATGCCATGAGAATTTCTGAAAGTCTTTTTCTCTTCTTTACTCGGCCGAATGCAGGTGCAAGAGGTTGACGGATGAGATGACCAACCTTGGTAATCCCCAATACGAGAGGAGTCTCAAATAGGGGCAGTCTTGACCCAAAATTAATATGAGTTTTCATATGAGTTTCATGATATACATCTCGCCAAAAGGGCTATTATGAAAATCAAGTCAAAATCTCGACAAAAGCAAAATTGTGAATTATGGCATGACAAGAGTGGCAAAGTCCCCGCAGGGAAAACCCTGGTCGTATGCATGTCAAGGGTCTAAAAATCAAAGGCACAAAGCCCCGGCACAACAGACTATCTCTTTGAGGGGAAACATCTTGGAAGGAATTCAAGTCTTGATATCTCCCATCCTGTATAAAGCTTATCTCCAATTATTCTTCTCTTCTCCCTCCAAGACCGAATGTTTCTCGGGTATGGCCTTGGTAGGGGCGCCACCTTACAATGCACGCCCGGCTTTGGGCAGTTTTAAGCAAAAAGGGAAGGAACGAGGACCCCTAGCCAGTGGTTCAAAAACACCCTTTGATGCTGCTTTAGCAATGTCTAACCAAAATCTCCACAAAAATTTGAATATTTCCAAAATCTCCACAAAAATTTGAATATTTCCAAAATCTCCACAAAAATTTGAATATTTCCAAAATTCCACAAAAATTTGAATATTTTCAAAATCTCCACAAAAATTTGAATATTTCCAAAATTCCACAAAAATTTGAATATTTCCAAAATCTCATAAAAAATTTACATATTTCCAAAATCCAAAAATTTTGCATTGTATTTTCTGATGGTGTTTTGCAGGAATAACTTTCCAAGGACCAGGAGCACGGGATGAGTCCTCTCTCCACTCATTGCTATCAATCTATTGATTCTTTCCCGATATTTTCATGACATGCCACCCTGGGCATTTTTGATTATCATCTCCCTATATCATTTTGATTGTTATATCTCCTGATTATCTCTTGAATATCATTCTGATTATTCATCTCCAAATCTTTCAATCAACTCCTGCTGATTCACTTGATCACTTTGCCAAGGGGCATTATCATTCCCTGATTACTCTGCCGATGGGCATTATATCAGATCTTGATTATTTAACTCCAAAACTTGATTAGCCAGATTGTCATCCTCATGACAAACAACAAACAATGATGATTTGCAATACCATGATTTAATTTGTGCTATTCATGCCATATACATGCTATGATTGATGCTTTAATGATTGTTATGCTTAAATGCCTCATTCATTGCTTGTTATCTTTTATATCTTGGCTGATGAATTTTTGAGCGCAGGATAAGAAGCTCTTGGTCCCGCCGACTGGGCATCATCATCAAAGTCCCACGGTGCTTGCAGCTCATTTCTCAGTTCCCATGCTTATTGATATCACCATCTCCCTGTATGCATTCTACTATATGTTATTACGCTATTAGATTATATCAAGGACCTTGTGGCTTTGGCAAAACTGGAATTTGAGTTCCCCTTCATCAAAAACAATGACGATTCCAGAGGAGTCTTAGTCACACGGATAGGCCGTTGAGCCGTCCAAGGCTGGGGACGATGGTTCCCTTTTTACGAGTTGGTGCGCGGATAAACATGCTTCGGCTTAGTATCAGCTCGCAGAATCGGTTTCTTGACCCAGTCTGGGCAGTTTAGCAATATTATCCTTGATTATTCTATATTTTTCGTTTGATTTAATTTTCCCTTTAAACCCAGCATGCATTCATGTAGGAATTTGAAACAATTGTTGAAAATCATTCTGATAAGCTGTTTTTGTGGGTCAAATTGATCTTGATCTTCGATGTGAGATATTCCATGCCGAATTGAGTCCTCAGTTCGTTTTGTCGCTGTTTTGGGTGATTTTCTCGAAAGCTCCTTGTTTGGATTTTTATCATCTTATTTTTTAATCTCCTTTCCTTTGATCCACCTTGGCTGCAGCACGTCCACTGGCTGGTAACCGCTCCCCAATGGTGAAACTTGCAGGTTTGTGACCTGAGGTACTTCCACCGCGTTGGAAGTTGATCATTTTATTTTTATCTCCTTCGTGCACCGCGTGCACATCTCCCCTTTTATCCAAACATTGTTGATTTCGTTGGATTTCCCGAGATTTGCTTCATCTCGTGCTTTTGATTTGATTCTCATCAAGTGATATTGATTACGTGTCTCATCACACCTTGGCATCTACTTTTCAGTTTGCTACGCTTCCTTGCAAAGCAGACGCCAAGGCGGGGCAGCTGTAGACACGTCAAAATTGACATTATTTTGAGTATATTTCATATCGCTCTGCGATGCCCCATTTGACCCTCAAATCAGCTTATTTGAGTGGTTTTCCCACTTTTCATGGATTGCCCCTGATTTCTCCTATTTTTCCCAATTTACCTCCCTTGTCCTATTTTTCTGGATTTTTTGGGCATTTATCTCTATTTTATGAATTCACGCCCTCATCAGGGGCGTGTTTTTGAAACACGCCCTTGTCTAGGGCGTGTCTTTCCCATTTTATCTATTTCTCCCCATTTTTTATTTTCTGAATTTTCTGAATTTACGACCTGGGTAAGGGCGTGTTTTCTTAAAACATGACTTAATCTAGGGCGTTTCTTAAAGAAAGGACGACCTCACCTGAGGGCGTTAATTCTTTTGGTTTTGACCGACTTCCCCATTTGAGCTCTTGAAATTAACGCCCTTCTCAGGGGCGTGTTTTTAAACGTGGCTTTAATTAAGGCGTGTTTTATATTTTTCAAATATGGGGAGTTTTTATTTCTAAATTTGGTTTTTGAGAAACGCCCTTGTGCAGGGCGTGTTTTTGAGAAACGCCCTATGAGTAGGTCGTCAATTCGTAAATTGACGCCCTGACCTAAGGCGTGTTTCACCGTCTGCCTTCGCAGCCCTTTCCCCAGAGAGTCCTTGCTTCGATAGATGCCTACTTGATTTGGGCTCTTGCCCATTCTTATCCTTCCCCTTCGTAGGACTCTTGCCTTCTTATCTCTCATCCAATTCTATTTAAACAGAGCATTTAGCTCTGTTAAGGGGTTGGATGCCGGAGGTTTTCTTCCCTGTTGTTTTTATTATTTCTTCTTCTTCTTCCTTTTTTTTTTCTCTCTTCTGCTGCTGTCTTCTTCTTCTTCCGTCTCCCTTCTCTTCTGTTTTTTTCTCTTTTTCTTCTATTCTTCTTCTTCTTCTTCTGCTCCCTTTTCTTCTGTTTGTTTCTTTTGTTTCTTTTTACAGGAACCGAAGGTGGCCTTTGGCTAAGGAGGGCTTCTCACGATCAACCTCTTCATCCCTCTTGAAGTTTCTCCCCATCGAGCATCAAAGCCAAACAATCAGATTTTTCTATTCCCCTTCTCCCCTATCTTATTTTTATTTTAGTTCATAATTCACATGCATGCATCATTGTTATTGATAATTCTTTCTCAATCATCATATTGAGACCTCCCCTTTTTTATTATTATTTGCATTCATCATACATCTCCCACACCCTCTTTGCATAGGGGTTTAAGGGCTAATACCCTTAAGGTGTGTTCTTAATCAATTTTCATGCTCATCTTTATTAAGAATTGATGCTACACACACATTATTTCTAATCCAATTCTTTTGTGTTGTGTGTCTTTTTTTGCAAGGGTAACCAAGTTGAAGAACTCTCTTCGTCGGCCGGCCGATTTGAAGAGAAAAGGAGTACTCACAATCAACCGCACATTTGAGGTATTTGCGATCACTTTCCCCTTATCATCTCCACTTGAGACCCTCGTGTCTCTGGCGATCACATCACAACCTCCTTTTAGCACCTCGTGCATGTTTCATCTCCACTATTGTTTATTGATTATTACTTTTTATTCTTAATATTTTCCTTAAGTGGATTTTTAAAGAGATCTACATTGTTGACAAGTGAGACGGCGGGACACGAAATCAGCGATTTCCCTTTTCATGTTGGGCCACCAGAAATTTCTTTTGAGATCTTGATACATTTTTGTACCACCTAGATGAATGGTGTACTTGGACTTATGTGCTTCTTCTAGGATCAATTTCTTCGTATCCTCATGATCTGGTATACACACTCAGCCCTTAAACAGTAATCTTCCATCCTCCGTAATAGAAAAATCCGGCCTTTGTTCAATATTGGCCTTAATCTCCAATAATATAGGATCATCATTTTACAGCTTGACCAGATCCTCTATCAATGTAGGTTGAGCTTGAATATTAACTATGAAACAATCTTCTTCCATCCTGTCAATATCTAAATTCAACTGAGCAAATTGAGGAATAAGATTAGTCATACTGATCATAAGACTTGATAGCATACCCATTGATTTTCTGCTGAGTGCATCAGCAACAGCATTCGCTTTGTCAGGATGATATTGAATAGCAAAATCAAAGTCTTTGATATATTCTAACCATCTTCTCTGCCTCATATTTAGCTTTTTTTGAGAGAATAAATATTTCAAGCTCTTGTGGTCCGAGTAGACCGTAAACTTTTCTCTATAGAGATAATGACGCCAAATTTTCAAGGCAAAAATAACAGCGGCCAATTCTAAATCATGCACATGATAATTTTCCTCGTGACGCATCAATTGTCTTGAAGAATAACATATTACCCTTCCATCTTGCATGAGGACACATCCTAAGCCAATACCAGACGCATCCGTATATACTTCGAATCCACCACCTTCCACTGGTAGTGATAGAATATGAGCTGTAGTGAGATGATTCTTAAGAGTTTGAAAACTCTTTTCACATTCCTTTCACCAGACAAAAGGATTTTCTTTTCTTGTGAGTCGAGTTAAAGGAACAACAATCTTTGAGAAGTCCATAATGAACCTCCTATAATAACCAGCTAGACCTAGAAAGCTTCTTACTTCTGATACAGTCGTTGGCCGGCTCCAATTCCTGACAGCTTCTACTTTCGAAGGATCTACAACGATTCCTTCCTTGGAAATAATGTGGCCTAGGAATGAAACTTCCTTGAGCCAGAATTCATATTTGTTAAGCTTTGCATAAAGTTTATGATCTCTAAGTGTTTGCAGAGCTATCCTTAGATGTTCTTCATGTTCCTCTTTTGTCTTGGAGCATATCGAGATGTCATCAATGAAGATGATGATAAATTGGTCAAGATATGGTTGGAAGACATTGTTCATAAGTTGCATAAATGCTGCTGGGGCATTAGTTAACCTGAACGGCATTACCATGAATTCATAGTGGCCATAATGACTTCGAAAAGCCGTTTATAAATGTCTTCTTCTTTAATTCTAAGCTGATGATAACCTGATCTGAGGTCAATCTTAGAGAAATATTCTGCTCCCGAAAGCTGATCGAAGAGCTCATCAATACGCGGCAACGGATACTTGTTTTTGATTGTAAGTTGATTCAGTCACCGGTAATCGATGCATAGCTTGAGAGAACCATCCTTCTTCTTGACAAAAAGAACTGGCGCACCCCAAGGGGATGTGCTAGGTCTGATGAAGCCCTTATCTAGTAGTTCCTATAACTGCTTCTTTAGTTCCTTGAGTTCTGTGGGGGACATCCTGTAAGGGGCTATAGAAACATGTGCTGCTCATGGAATGAGTTCAATAGTGAAGTTCACTTCCCTTTCGGGTGGTAAACTGGGTAATTCGGATGGGAATACATCTGGGAACTCATTTACAATAGGGATGTTTGCTATGATAATTTCCTTGGACTCCGTAATAATGATAGAAGCAAGAAAAGCTTCACATCCTTGAGAGATAAGTTTGCAAGCGTGAAGTGAGGATATGATAGTGGGGTGTTTCTTGTATTTGATGCCAAAAAAAGAGAATCTTGGAAGATCGAGTTTTCGGAAGGATATAATCCTGTTTCTGCAATTGATATAAGCATCATGATCTACAAGCCAATCTACCCCTAAAATGGCATCATAACCTTTCATGTCAAGGCATACTAAGTTTGCGGGGAGATTATGACCTTCTACTATCACTTCGCTATCAGGATAATAGTCGGTAAGCTTTGTTCCAGAACCTAAGGGTGTGGTAATAGCAAGATCTGAAGGTAAGGGAACTGATGCAATTGATAATATTTTTGTGAAAGTAGTGGAGATAAAAGAATGAGAGGCACCAGTACCAAATAGCATAAATGCAGGATGGGAACAAATTTGAAGAGTACCTTCCATAAGCCCACCATCCCTGGGCACTTCCTCTTCTTCTAGAACGGCATTGAGGCGAGCTTGCCTCCTGCGTCCACCACCAGATGACTGGTCCTTCATAAGGGGGCAATCCGGCATGCGATACTCCCCGCTTCCACAACGTAAACAAGTGCCGAGGCGCTTCCAGCACTCTTCAGCCGAATGGCCGAACTTTTCGTAAAAAGTGCAAGCCGTGGCGACTTGCTCCTCCTCCTTAATCTTCTTGTTCTTTTGGGAACTTCCACCGTTCCAACTCCTGGATCTCTTCTTACTATCACGGCTCTTATAAGGCTCCGTGATGCTGAATTTCTCTTTCTTGTAACGCCGATCTGATCGTCGACTGGACTCTTCTCCTTTTCCTTTCAATTTTTTGACCTTTTCTAAGGTCCTCTCACATAAGTATGTCCGCTGAACCATCTCTGCATAAGTACGGATATTTTGGGTCCTGAACTGCTGAATAAAATCGGGACATAACCCGTCCATAAATCGATTTGCCTTTAATAGATCGGTACTGATTAGATGCGGTGCATAAGGTGCTAGCCTTGAGAATTGTAGTTCATATTCAGCAACTGTCAGCATTCCCTGTCGAAGAGAGGCGAACTCCATAGCCTTTCTTTCTTTAACATGCTCAGAGAAATACTTGGCACGGAATAAGGTGAGAAAGCCATCCCACGTATGAGGTGCATCGGCCGGAGGTGCCGGAACCGACTTCCACCATGTTCGGGCATCCTTGTTGAGTTGAAAAGTTGCAAGACGCACCTTCTCTTGATCGGTGCATTGGATGACATCAAATATACGGTTCATCTCGTCAATCCAGTTTTCTGCTTCGTCCGGATTAGAAGAGCCATAGAAATGCGAAGGGTTTAAACTCTGGAAATTATGATGCAAGTCGCCAGCCCTTGCCCCTGCGCCAGCTTGCGCCATGGTTTGTAAAGCCTGAGTAAGGTCGGCAACCATTTGTTGCATGCCATTCCAATCTACGCCATGAGCCATGGTAATAATATGGTACTTGAGAGAAATATAACAATTTGTTATTTCTCGTGAAATTGGAAGAAAATCAATCTTAAAGCTAATTAACTATCTTATCTCGGGCTCTACCCAATTCTCACATGGGTATGCAAATTTCTTCCTTAGTTCATAGGTAGTGATCCTTAAACCTTGGACCTATCCTATGACATGATTCTTCTGCCTAAGTCCTGAGACTTAGGCTCTGATACCAACTTAATTGTCACCCCCCGAGCCTTTATTACAACGGAAGACTCACTCGAGGAACGCGAACAGTCGGCATGGTAAGCCTCTTGCAAGTAAGAATGATCAGAGCGCAAGGCAATCACATATAAGAATGCAATCGCACAATAATTACTCAAACTCCAACTTTATTTCATTAATAATCAAGTATTCAAATACAATAACCTTTTCATCCTTTTTCCATTCCACTAGACTAAAGAAATAAGAAATTACAAAGACTCGATCTAAACAATATAGACTTTCCAAAGTCTTCACTCTCATCTTGACAACACTTTCATTCGCTCTCGGACCCGCTACTTGTATAACCCGAATCCGAATTTGAATCACTTTCATTTCTTGAAAAAGATTGGAAATAGGTAATGAGCACACTTGCCCAGTAAGTATCTTCGCATCAACATGAATAGCACTATTAAAATAATTAGCATTTTAGCTCTAAAGAATTTAGGTAAAATCAAGCGAAATGCGATCAATCACGCGAGTAACCAAAGTAACAAAATGATCATGTAAGATAGAATGAGAGCAAGAATGAACTAGCAAGAACGTAACAAGAACATGATATTGGCCTTTCATAAATAAGAATGTATCGAAAATGTACTTGCAAGCCACATAATCATCACTCTAGTATCTTTTACTTATGAGCAAGTACTTCGTGAATTTCTGTGGAATATCAAGCAAGAAAGTCATATACAAGAATGTCATGTCGTGTTGTGGATTTTCACTTATTTATAAAGAAAGTACTCCCAGCATAATGCGACGCCAGTAGCATCATACCCCATGGTTTATAATAGTATGTTTCTGACAATCAGCCGAGGGGACTAGCATAGAGCCCTTGAACACAATCAGTGCTCGATCGCATCTTCAAGTATAAATCAAGCTACTTCCACGCATGTAACAATAAAATATGGCCAAGAATGTAATAAGTTCAATAAGTTCATGATAACAATAATCAATGAATGAACACTTCAATTTAGAATATGAGAGATCAAGATTGACTTATACTATGTTATGCTCATGGAAATAATTCGGCAGCATAACGGTACATTTCTTACTTTCCATAATTTAAATTAGGTATCTTGACTCAATTTGGTAAGTCCTACACCATTATTAATCCATCTAGAACCTTGGAAAATCAACCCTTGGGTCAAAACCTCGGGTTAACATACTCAAGCATTGTGACGGTCAAAGACTGGGCCGTTACATTAACGTGACGCTCCAATTTTGGGCCGTTACATTGGTTTGAATCCAGAACAGTAGAATAGACTCAGTAAAATGTGATGGTCATATATTGGGCCGTTATATGTGCCTGACGGTCAATATAGATCCGTTACATTGCTAGAACCAGAAAACATCGATAATGCTGTCTAATCAATTGGGTTTTAATGGTACAACCAACTCGGCGTCCTAGTGGGAATCCCAAGCTCGCGAAAAATTACGGAGACCTTGAAACAAGATTTCCTAGTCCATTGGAAGGAATATCTAATAGAGAGGTCCTCATGACCAAGAATAATGTTCCTATAGTGCAAAGTGTGAACTAATGGACAACATACCGGAATATGCGCCATGTACTTAAAGAAAATGACTCTATAGATAGAAAAGACTGTGAATCCATGTGAAACCATGATAAAACTCTGTCAATACATCTTTTGAAATCATACTTTAAATACAAACTATTAGAGTTTAGCCAATGAAATTAACATAACTCAAAATAACTTAAAAGGCTTGTAATCATGTAATTCCTATCATGAATTAATAAATAAACTTAAAGTCATGATATCAGGTCAAAACTTAGATAACTAGACTTATTTATAAGTAAATTTACTGTTTTCCAATTCTATCTACAGTTCTCCTGACGGTCGAGATTGGGGGCGTCACAGTGATTGTGACAGTTTATTGTGGGGCTGTTATAGTATTGTAACGCTCCATCTATGGTCCGTCAGAGACACAGAGCAAATTTTCATACAGAGTGTGGCGGCTTATCGTAAGGCCGTTATAGTGTTGTGACGGTCTAAGTATGATGCGTCAGAGTCCTTGCTAACAGTATAAAGAAATTAAAAGACTATGATTTGAAACCATGTCATGTTTTGAAAAGATTTAACTACCCCAATCATGACAAAATGAAGTAAAGGTTATCTAGATGCATAGGTTGCAGTGAATTGACAAGATAATATCTTTGATCTTTGATTAGGGCTAAGGATATGAATGTATGCATGAACCCACTAAAGCATGATCTATAGTGCATGAAATCAAGCACAATCAGTGGGCTTTTATTCTTAACAAGATGTTTTTACCAATCATGAGATGACCTACCGCTTAATTGGGCTTTAAACTTCTAATTTGAGTCTAAAAGACGTGCCCTAGTGCTCCCTTTCTAGTGAGTTTCCAGCAACTTCACGCTGCTCTAGCTCCTCAGCCTCTTGACCCAAGGACGTGAAATTTTGAGGGTAAGAAGATGAAACTAAGGTGAAAAAAAAGTTCTAAATAAACGAGCTCTAATTACCTCATTTAGACGTCCTAATCTCTTGATCTTCAGGGGTCTTGCGTTCAGTTTCCTGGGTTCTTAAGGTCCGACCAGCTACTTTGGAAGCTTCAATCTCATTGGTTGGTTGATCTCCTAGTACGAAATTTGGAGAGCTATTAGTCTAATGTATTATAAACAAAAAGTTCTAAAGAACTTACCTAAAATTCTATCCCTTACCTTGATTCTTCGCGAGCCAAAAGTAAGGGTCGCTCAGTTCAGAACTGGGTTCTATTTATGGGGATGTAGCTAGGGTTTGAGGATTAGATCGATTCTAGAGTCCTTAGTTGGCCAAAACCTGATCCCTAAGAGTCCCTAGTAACCTTACATATTCTCCTAATGAGGCCTCTTGCAGATAGGATCCCAAAGATCCAATCTTTTTGGTCGTTCTTCCACTCACGGAATTGACAGGGTGTAACGCATCAGGACTAGTGCGTTACATATCTGTAGCGGTCGCCCGATAGACCGTTACATCAAACGTGTACAGAGTTTCAATTTATTAAAACTCTTTTATTCATTTTATCTATATAATTATCTATAAAAATAGTAGTTATCCTTAAAATACGTGAATAGGCTAAATAACCTTCTAGAATATGGGTCAATCTTAATGGGCTTGGTCCTTAACCCTTTTGGATCATATTTAGATAGTCTAGGTTAATTATTTTAACACAATTGGGCCTTTTAATAACTTATTAATCTAATAATCTATTTATTAATTTATTTAGGCCCAGAAATTACTTATATAAATTTTTGGGGCACTACACTCTCGGTGGTGGTCTCTGCTTGCGCCTCTTTGGTAAGGGGTATTCACAGTACAACAATTCCTCATTGGTCCGTATATCCTTGGTGGAGGGGAATTAATCAGATGATGCAATACTTCAAGTGCACTATCAAGCACACCTTCAGGTAGGGTAATACGGTTGCAGACTCCTTGGCTGCTGCTGCGTGTGACTCAGGGGCTTGGCGAGTTTACCAGGCTGTGAAGGACCTCCCGCGTGTGGCAAGGGGCGCCATTATGGTTGACAAGGCATGCCTACCTAGCTTCTGGCATTATCACTAGCAGTGGGCTTCTTTCTATTTCATTTTATCTCTATTGTGGTTGTCTCGATCAGTCTGGCTATTATTGTAATTGGAATTCTGTACTTGGCTTTACTAATTAATGGAAAAGTTACCATTGGTAGTGCCTGGTGGAGTGAGGACATCCCTCCTCCTTGAGGTCGGGGTGCACTCTCCCTAGCTCTATCCTTTGGTATTTATTGATAAAAAAAGGAAGAACTATGCTCACTAGACGACCCTTTGCTGCTAGAATTCACCTTAAGTGCCAGGGTTTTTTCTTCTTCTCGGACTCATCTACCCTCTTGAGGTTCAATTCATATGTCATGAGGGAACCGATGAGTTCGTCGATGGAGGTGGTCGCTAGGTTCCTGGACTCTTCTATTACCATGGCCTTAGTGTGCCAAATCGGTGTCAGGGACCTAAGGATTTTCCTCACAAGCTCGTACTCACTATAAATCTTCCCTAAACCCCTTAAACCATTAGTGAGTACCATTAACCTAGCATACATCTTAGATATAGTCTCATCAGTTTTCATCTTAAATGCTTCATATTCAGAGACTAACATGTTAACTTTGGTTTCAAGCACCTTAGACGTTCCTTCATAAATTACTTACAGCTTGTCCCACATTTCCTTGGCTACGGAATAGGAGGAGACTCTCAAAAATTCAGTGGGGTGTAGAGCACACTGCATAGCATTCACAGCGCTCCAGTTCAATGTTGACCTTCGAATCTGCTCCTTGGTCCATACATCCTCATCCTCAGGAAGCTCAAACGGACCTCAACTAACGACCTTCCAAATCTCATAATCCTTAGCTCGAAGGAAGACCTGCATACGATTCTTCCAGTAAGCATAGTTAGTTTCGTCAAAGAATTGCGGCTTACTGGTAGAGTGGCCCTCAACAGTTAGACTACTAGCATCCATTTACTAAATCTCTTCGGGATGTTAAGCCCTTAAGGAGAGTTAGGCTCTGATACCACGTGATGTGTGAATGGATGAAAGGGTGATCTAGAGGGGGGTGAATAGATCTACCCAATTTAAAATTCTATAGCAGTTAATAACAATGCAAAAATAAAAGAAACTACTACGAACAGAAATTTGAAAATGATCTGAATCAACAGCCAAGAGATCAAGTCAGAAGTAACAATCAACCACAAAGAACTTCAAGAAAATAGATCAAACAACTCAGTATAGTACCTGACGGAGGTTTGATTCAAGATTCTCCTCACGCAAAGGTCAGTTTTCCAGATAGGCTTAACCTATCCTTCTGAGTGAGCATTTTTATATACCACTGAGTTATCGACCACAAAGCATATATGAGATGATAAATCTATTGAACGATTCAAGACAATGTCAAATTATGATGAATTAGCACAGACAATTCAGAAGACAATCAAACAACCAGGTTGGGTACTCGGGCATAAGCAATAGATGAATATATCGAAAGCATTAAAGACTTGTAGTAAACGATCCTAGGCATTCATCTAGTTGTAGTAAAAAGAGATGTGCAATCACATAGAGCAAGGCATTTTTTAAGGTGGTTCGATCTCGAGGTTGAGATCTACGTCCACCCCTTATTCAATCGAGTAAGGCTTCTGCTGACTAATAACTTGAAATCAGCTGATCCACAGCTTCGGGGATAGAATCCCTACAATCCGTTGAGCTTCACAGCTTGCTTACCGCTGAGCAACACAGCTTGCTGTCCGAGGATCAAATCCCGTCGCTGCCTCACAGCTTGACCCACTGATACACAGCTTACAGAAAATTCAGATGGAAATTGAAAGAGAACAAAAGAAAAATGATGATAGAAGAAAACTGTAGCTCTCACTGGAGCAATTTGACTCTGAATGTGATCCAGACGTCAAGACAATTACACTTCAGCTCAATCCCACTCCTATCTTAGACTTTCCGCCTCAGACTTCCGACACTCTTTTTTCTTTCTCACTCTCTGCAACAGGCTCTTTCTCTATCAAACTCTCCTCAAACTCTTCTCTCAAACTCTTGCTCTTCTGCTCTCTTATGCTTCTGATTGCTCTCTTCTGATATGCTTGAGAGCTCCTTTCATTTGAGCGCTCGGGCTCTGTATTTATAACTTGGCGAGCGCGATCCCTGTGGTCCCCATGTAAGGATCTAGGCCGGGATCATGAAGAACGCAGTGAAAACTAGAAATTAAAATTTTAACCTGGATGTGTTGATCGCTCCTATGTGATTCCCGATGATAATCCACAACAACGTGATTTGATTTTTTCTCTGCGATGCTCAGATCACAGCGAAGTGGAAACAATCCCTCGTGGCGGTAATTAGCCGCGCAAGTGAACAGCCTCTAGCGGTATCCACACGGGCACGAACGGTGGAATCTCATCTCGCAATGCCCCATGAACGATCTCCTCCGTGGCATCTCCATGATCTCTACACTAGAGATGAGAGGAAGAAGAGAGAGGCGAGAGAGAGGGGGAGCCCCTCCCTAGGAGGAGAGAGAGAGAGCGACTTGAGAAACCATGGATGCTTGGCCCATAATTTTTCCCATCGCAATTATTTATAGACTTCTTGATCTTTCACAAAAAACCCTTAACAGTCTAATATTATGAATATACTTCCACCGTCCATAACCCTAATATGTGTGACCCTCTAGGCCCAGTGTCAGTCTGGTTTTAGGCCCAATAAGCTTAAGAACTCCTTCTTAGCCTTTCCACATTATTAATTAACATGGAATTAGTTATTTAATCCTCTCATGACTTAAAAAATTAATTAATCATCTTATGATAAATAATCATCTCATGATTATTCCTTTGATGGGCTTTCAGGCCACGGTAAACACCAAGCAATACTCCGTGACCCCAGAAGATAAAGGGGATTTATAAAACCACTCTGGGACCTTTCCGTCAACAGTTACCACACAGCTATAGTCCTCCATTCATACCCAATGCCCCTAGTCATAATTAATGGTATGGTCATACTATCAAACCCTTCTTATCTATGACCTGATGAACGTACTCCGAGTCTCAATGGAAAACTCCTTTTCCATTGAACTATTTACCTTGGCCAAGGATTTAACCGAGTGCTATTCATAAGTCATTCTCTCTCATGCTATATCTGAGAGTGAATGATCCACTGGTGTCACTCAATTTCTTTCGCATGTATTCCGCTGTAACCGAATACCTGAGGATCCAGGACTTATGGATAAAGTCCCTTTGCCAGGAATCAAAATACATAAGTCCTCATGCACGGTATCTTTGGTAACTCATGTCAAAGGACCAACTATGTAACTGCAACTGAAGAATCTCTTGGTTGACAGTTAGATATAATTACCATCCGGAGATTCCTGATCAGATCAATTCAGTGAACCATATTCTTGTAATGGGCACCTGCACATATATCTTAGTGTCTCCACACCAGTGACTGTGAGATCAGTCACCCTCATCATATGAGAGGATATCATGTGCACTGGTCTATCCGGATTCTTTGATGTCCTATCTCAAAGATCTTATGACCAGGATCATTTAGAACACATGTATCTAGAAGGTTGATCTCACTATCATAATCTCATTATGATTCAATCTTCATAGTCTACGTTCAAGGACTTCATTACATCAAGCGATAATACATATAAATAAATAAGACATAATGAAGAAATAGCCATAAATACGAATGAGAATATATAAGAAGTGATGCCATCACTTCATAAGTGATTGGCTTGCAGGGCATACACTTCTTTCATTCTCCCACTTGCATTAAAGCCAATCACCTCCTGCTTGATCTCCATCAGCCTTAGGTGATACTCAACTATATCTTGAGTCAACGGCTTAGTTTGTGGATCTGTAATGTTATTAGCAGAAAAAACTCTTTCTAGGTAGCATCTCCCTTTTATTTATAATATATCTAATCAGGTGGAACCATTACAGAAAGTACAACGACTTCCGATGAGACCACGGTTCCAAAGCAAGAGCTATAACCCTCTCGTTATCAGATAACAAGGGTACCTGATCAGTGACACTAGGGATAAGTCCCTACATGATGATGAACTATTTCATCTTCATAATGTCGAATCGTTATTTGTTGTCTATTTGGAACTCTTCCAACTAACCGTCGAATCACATTCCCCACTCACCAGGAACATATCCTTAATTCTTCTCAAGGATATAAGAATACATTTCACAGCACTCGATCGCTGCTTACCTAGATTTGTCTGATACATGCTCATAACACTTAGAGCATTTGATATATCAGACCTCGTACATAGTATATTACACATGATAAACCTTTATGCCTAAAACATAATGAATATTACTCATGTGTTACCTCTACACAGAAGAGTTAGAAAACATCTTCTTAGAGAGGTACAATTCACATCTCATCAGCATGAGAGTTATCTAGGTATCGTTCCTTGTCAAGCCCTTTGATAATAACACATATGTACGATAACATAGTTAAGTTAAGCATCATTCCTTGATCTATCTATATAGACCCAAGTTACCAGTGTAAAGGATGCTTCTTCCAAGTAGTTCATGGAGAAGTACTTAGACAACACAACTTTACCCAAGGTAACTTAACTACATCATTCCTAATGAGTAGTTTGTTATCTACACATAGAATAAAAATTATGACTATACTCCCACTTATCCTCTTATACACACAAGACTCTCCTTCATTCCTAATCAAGCCATAAGATTTGATCACCATATCAAACCTCATGTTTTAGCTGCGGAAAGCTTTTCTTTAGTCCATGAATGGACCTTTGAGCCCAGCATACCATATTTGGGTATTCAATGGAGGTGGAATCTCTCTGGCTATAACATGTACACTTCCACATTTAGATCACTTATGAGGAACACCATTTCACATCCATCTGCCAAATATTACAACCATGGTATGCATCAATGGCAAGTAAAATCTCAATAGATTTAAACATAGCAACTGGACAAAATATTTCGTCATAATCAACATTTTGACTTTGACAATATTTCTTTTACCACCAAGCTTACCATGTAGGTAGCAACCTATCCATCTTCTCCACTTTTCTTCTCAAAAATCCACTTGCATCCGATAGGTACAATACCTTCGGGTGGACCTACCAAGTTCATAACTTGGCTGGAGTACATGGAATCCATATTCAATTTTATGGCCTCTTGCCATTTTCCCAGAGTCAATAACACTTACTGTCTCCTCATAGGTCAGGGGATCACTATCCTCATTGTATTGTACCTTATTATTCGAACCAGAGATATGTCCAACATATCTTCTTAGTTTTATAGGTACTCGGCCAGACGTATGAACATCTTGTGTGTCAACATGAATAGGTTCTTAAGTTGACAATATACTTTGTAGTTCTAGAACTCCTTCTAGATCTACTTTGCTCCCACTGTTCCCACCAACTCTTGATACTTGCAACTTTGCAATATCTGAACCAATTTATCTCCTAAATCACCATGACCTTGTGGTAGCACAACAAATCAAAGTGACTTAATCAAGTTGGTCCAACAAAAGGCATAAAGTATAGATTAATGTTATAGCCCTTGTGACAGCACAGCAAAGCTACAACATTTGTCTACCTTTCTTAAAGACATCACTATGCCATAGACTTAGACTAACCCTCAAGTCAAATGAGCCTTGTGGTAGCACAACAAACTCATTTGAAATAAGGATCAGTCATAGGTCTATAATTATGATGGTGGGCTACATGGAGTGTTCTTAATAACACACGTTTAGTGGGATAACCCAAAACCTTAACACGCTTAAGGTCAATCATTCTCCCTTTCTATATCTCATATGGTATGGAAGACATTGATTTAAACGGAACCTTATTCAACATATAAGCAGTGGCCTTTTGGGGATGACTCCTCAAAGAGACAAGGGTGACTTGGCAAAGCTTATTATAGACCGTACCATATCTTATAAGGTACGATTCCTCCTTTCTTTTACACCCCCACAATTGAGATGAGAGGAAAGAAGCATCCACTAGGATAATACACCATTATTCTTAAGGTATTATGTGATCCATGTACTTGAGTATTTTCCTCCTCGATTCAATCGAAGAGTTATAATACCTTTTCCAATTTATTTCTCCACTTCACTCTTAAACCTTTTAGATTTCTCGAAAGCTTAATATTTGTACTTCATCAAGTACTCATATCTAAGCATAGAGAAACCGTTAGTGAAAGTAGTGAAGTGAGAAAATCCTCCTCTGGCCTAGGTGGAAATAAATCCACATTCATCAGAATGAATGAGTTCATCCATGGCTCTATCTCTATTTCTCTTTAATGGAGAATTGGTCATCTTACCCATGAGATATAATTCACACGTTGTAAACGATTCACAATCAAATGGATTAAAACATTCATTTCATACAACATGTGAACCTTTCTTCACTAAAATGACCCAACCCTCAGTGCCAGAGATAGGCTTGATTTATATCAATCCTCTTCCTATTTGGAAGCGAAACCACACAAAACTCAGGAGCACTAGTGTTTAGAATGAATAGATCATTACATAAACTCTCACTGGCAAACTCTTTACCATTCAAGAACATTACACGACTATTGTTTCCAAAATTAACTTCAAAACCACGAGTGTTTAAAGTAGAATTGGAATTAATGTTCTCAATGAAGGGAGAAACATGATGCAATCTATCAACTCTAAATAGCTCCTAAAGGCATCTCAAGGTCAGTAGTCTCTACTGAAATGAAAGCAACTCTTGCTCCACTTTCAAGCCGTAGAACACCCTTGATCTTGATTAAGTGCCTTCTACTTATCAATATCTAAAGCTTCACCAAGCTTCTGCTTTGCCATCCCTACAAGATTCAACTTACAATTCTTCTTCCATTAGCCATCCCCATGGTAATGGAATCTCCAACTCTAGTCTCTCATAGTCTCATATCTCTTGATAGCCTTATCCAGGAGTTTTAATTTGCTTAGCATTGTCTTTCTCAAAGAGTTACTAAGCCTTCCTCTTCTCGTTAGTCTCACCAACAAACATAGGGAGGTTCATGCAATAGATCATCAAGAACATAGACTATTTCCCTTTCAAGTCATAAGAACTATTCTCAACTTCATGAGCCAGTCACACAAAATTTTGATTCAGTGAATCCTTATTGGCATCTAATATGCCACAATAATGCGCGATTCGACATTATTAATCCAAAAAGGAGATGCACAATATACCATTACAGACATTTAACTAAGATATGGTCTTTTATCTTAATATAAATCTCCCACTAATTTTTGACGACTTTACATAATCCCCATTATGTAAAGATGGGAAACTCCGCTAGTTTCCTAGTGGGGAATAGAATCCCATTAACATTAAAGTAGTGATCTTGTGATAGCACAACAAACCACCCCATACTTAATGAGTAGGCAACTCTTGGCAATTGCAATGTCTTGCAGTTTCTAGTCTTATTCGGCCTCCAAAACACTTGTGATCTTGTGGTAGCACAACAAACCACAAAGTCTGGTTAGGTTACACCCATTATTACGAGGTGAGTATGGATTTATGATGCAGCCCTTGTGGTAGCACAACAAAGCTACACCAGTCCTCCACCCCACACATGACATAAGCATGCCATAGTTTAGGTCACTGACCCCTTACTGGGTCGGCCTTGTGGTAGCACAATAAACCTTCCCAGGTTTAAGACTAGCTCACCCAAACTATAATAATGGAAGGCCACGTGGGTCATTATTAATGTCTCACGTTTACAACCTAATATTTATCAAAGGGGGGATTTATCAATTTTATTTGGTCTCATCAAATAGTGGTATATAATATATATATCTCATATACATATTTACCGTACCTTATAGAAATAGATTCGAAATCCAATCTAAAATAGATGAATAAGAAACACATGCTATGGGTGAGTATGGACAACTTATTGTGACCTGACTAGAGCCAGATAGTCAGTCACCAACCTCTAATATCATCACATGACAAACCATACACATCACATGCATATCGGGCCTTAGATGGATCTTGGCGGTATACAACTTGCAGCTCGATCAAATGGCACCTCCTGTTGATGGATCATCCTCGTCCTCACGTACACGCCTCCGCTAAATCTTCAAATATATTAACATGTACAAAACTAATGCCAACTAGCCAAATATTACATTTAATATAAAAGAAGATGCCTTATGGCGAGTACATAACCGAGAGGGAGGTAGAATTTACAGCACGGAATTTTAGAGAGAGGAAGGAGGCACACAGGCCCCATAAAACAATCCATCAACATAAATAAACCATTCACCATTCATCACATGAATGCATCAATCACATCTATGCACTGTCCATATTCACCCAATCAACGCACCCATGACATGCTCAAACAAAATTTTATTTTCTCTTAATAAAATAATTCTTGGCCTTAAAACATGGGCTTCAATCAAAATCAGTATTTTGATTTTAAAAAAAATATATTTAATCAAATTAAATCTAGCATCCAAGGTGGAATTTCAATTCTATAATTTTTGCATAATTTTTTGGGATTTTATAATTACTTAAATAGAACAATTCTATTTAAAATTGTAATAATAGAACAATTCTATTATAAAAATAAATTTCCTAAATTTATCATAACATAAAAAATATGAAACTTATTAAAATTGAAATTTATAAAATTTCTAATTTTAAATCATGGCATCCGGGGCACTTTAAAAGAGGCAATTGGATTTAAATCTCATTTAAATCCAAAATAGAACAATTCTATTTTAAAATGGTAGAAATAGAACAATTCTATTTAAAAATAAATTTCTTATACTAATCATCACATGAAAATATAAGAAATTATTATAATAGAAAATTTCATAAATTTTTCGCTACTTAACGAGACAACCCGGGCAAAAATGGAGGCAAATAGAATTTAAATCATATTCAAATCTGTTAACGGGGCTCGGGTGGCGCATTGCACCAAGGTCCAATGCGATGCAATGGTTGAACCATCGCACCGGCCCACAGCTGATGGGCTGGACCACGGCACACAGCGTCGTCGTCTTCCCCACCCCCACGCAAACCCTAGCCGAGCCCCCCCTGTTCGCGAACATGGTCCCATCGCCGCCGTCGGTGCCTGGTGCCGCCTCCCCTGGCCACCGCCGGCCACTAGACGGGCACCGATGCCACCGTGGGACCGCCTGCGGCTGACCAGTGGGGTCGCCGATGGCGGGTGCCACCTCACACCACTGGGAAGAGGGGTTTCTCAACCCCGCGAGCCCATCCACGCCGCGAAGAACACGACAGATCCCTACAAATCTGGCGAACAGTTTGCGGATGGGATTTGCCCCACCTAGTGCTTGCTGGCCATCCGGTGGCCGGGGTTACACCGAGGGACGGAAGCCCACCGGCCTACGATGCCGCCGACGCCGATCACAGCCGAATAGCACCGTGACGACAGGGTTTTCACCCCCGAGTATCTGCGTGAAACGAGACTTCACTGGCGATCTAATGGGCATCATAGGCTGCCGACGACAGCCTGGCCACCAGGCAGACCGTCCATGACAGTCACAGTGGCCATGGGCCAACCCAAAAGGGCAGTCGCTCCTTCCTCCATCACCGTGGAGATCGACCCATCTCCTGGGTTCGACAAAGCGACGAAATAACCCCAGAAAATTTACTGCAAAAATACAGAAAAATTCCAAAACAACGAGGGAATCACGAGCGATCAACCTGGCTCTAATACCACTGTAAGGATCTAGGCCGAGATCATGAAGAATGCATTGGAAACTAGAAATTAAAATTTTAACCCGACTGTGTTGATTGCTCTTGTGTGATTCCCGATGATAATCCACAACAACGAGATTTGATTTTACCTATGCGATGCTCAGATCATAGCGAAGTGGAAACAATCCCTCGTGGCGGTAATTAGCCGCGCAAGTGAACGGCCTCTAGCGGTATCCACACGGGCACGAACGGTGGAATCTCCTCTCACAACGCCCCATGAACGATCTCCTCTGCGGCATCTCCATGATCTCTACACTAGAGATGAGAGGAAGAAGAGAGAGGAGAGAGAGAGGGGGTGCCCTCCCTAGGAGGAGAGAGAGAGAGCAACTTGAGAAACCTTGGATGCTTGGCCCAGGATTTTTCCCATCGTAATTATTTATAGACTTCTCGGTCTTTCACAAAAACCCTTAACAGTCTAATATTGTGAATATACTTCCACCATCCATAACCCTAATGTGCGTGACCCTCTAGGCCTAGTGTCAGTCTGGTTTTAGGCCCAATAAGCTTAAGAACTCCTTCTTAGCCTTTCCAGATTATTAATTAACATGGAATTAATTATTTAATCATCTCATGACTTAAAAAATTAATTAATCATCTTATGATAAATAATCATCTCATGATTATTCCTTTGATGGGCTTTCAGGCCACGGTAAGCACCAAGCAACACTCCGTGACCCCAGAAGACAAAGGGGATTTATAAAACCACTCTGGGACCTTTCCGTCAATAGTTACCACACAGCTATAGTCCTCCATTCATACCCAATGCCCCTAGTCATAATTAAGGGTATGGTCATACTGTCAAACCCTTCTTATCTATGACTTGATGAACGTACTCCGAGTCCTAATGGAAAACTCCTTTTCCATTGAACTATTTACCGTAACCAAGGATTTAACCGAGTGCTATTCATAAGGCATTCTCTCTCATGCTATATCTGAGAGTGAATGATCCACTAGTGTCACTCAATTTCCTTCGCATGTATTCCGCTGTAACCGAATACCTGAGGATCTAGGACTTATGGATAAAGTCCCTTTGCCATGAATCAAAATACAGAAGTCCTCATGCAAGATATCTTTGGTAACTCATGTCAAAGGACCAACTATGTAACTGGAACTGAAGAATCTCTTGGTTGACAGTTAGATATAATTACCATCCAGAGATTCCTGATCGGATCAATTCAGTGAACCCTATTCTTGTAATGGACACTTGCACATATATCTTAGTGTCTCCACACCAGTGACTGTGAGATCGGTCACTCTCATCATATGAGAGGATATCATGTGCACTGGTCTATCCGGATTCTTTGATATCCTATCTCAAAGATCCTATGACCAGGAACATTTAGAACACATGCATCTAGAAGGTTGATCTCACTATCATAATCTCATTATGATTCAATCTTTAAAGCCTACGTTCAAGGACTTCATTACATCAAGCGGTAATATGTATAAATAAATAAGACATAATGAAGAAATAGCCATAAATACAAATGAGAATATATAAGAAGTGATGCCATCACTTCATAAGTGATTGGCTTGCAGGGCATACACTTCTTTCACCCCATGCATCTTCAAATTGGGGGCGTGGAAAGCACATTCCTGCCCAATGATTTTTTTCTGAAAAGCACACTTCGAAGGCCCACGTGTCAAAAGCAGAAGAAAAATTGATCCACGTAGCGGAATATTCAATTCAGGCTCCCCGCCTTGGATGACGTGCCCTTAATTCATTCGCTTTCAATTCCACGTGAGGGTCAGAAATTCTACCGTTATGCAACCCAGGTGTTCAAGCATGAGTCTTGGTTATTTCTTGACACTTTTATTTCTGTCAACAGAAAAGCAAAGACTTATGAGACTTATGAAGCAAGTAATAAGTATCAAAGCAAATCAAGTTTCAGATGTTTAATAAGTTCAGACAAATCATGTAAATAAATGCACAAAACTCTACAAATGCATCGATGCTCAAACAAGGTGCATCAATCTTGTTTATTTAACATGACTAACACATACAGGAAATTAAGGCAATAGCATGGACCTTTAAGTAACACAGGTAGACCTTATTTGTCAGAAAGATTGAATCTGTAATGGAGGTGCATCGACCTATGTGTGAGCAAGCTAGTGCTTCATGAACACTAACATCGACTTCCCACCAAGCATGTCTACCTGTAGTGAGTGAGAAAGGAAGAAGGTGCTTAAAACATCGACGCATGAATTCACTGCACCGACCTGACCTTACAGCATATGCACAATGTGCATCGTCCTTAGGAATGACATCCTTTATTGCATTGACTTGATACAGCAATAATGGCTCACTAGCATCGACCTGCCTATGATGTGCATCGACCTTATGAACCATCATCTAGCATGAAATGCGTAGCAACAATGACCTTAGTATAAGGTGCACCGACCTTAAGAATGATAACCCAAGATTGCACCAACTTTATGTCACAATCGCTGGCTCACCAGCATCGACCTTCATATGATGTGCACCGACCTCATGTTGTACCATCTAGCCTATGGCGCCTAGCAACATCGACATGTGCACAAGATGCACCGACCTGATAGTTCAAAGAGGTGGGTGATGCATCAACCTTTCAACGCAATACTTCTGTATATGCACTGATCTTCTGGACTCGAAGTGAATATGTGCACCGACCTGACTTTCTTAATGCATGAATGTAGATCAACCTTATAATGCTACAATATGAGCATGCATCGACCTGATAAAGAACAAAAACTCAATCTGACTTAAGAAAGACTACAAAACAATCACAGTATTGCCATTATCAGAATTAAAGGTCAATTACACTGTTGCCAGCATCAAAACAAAATAACAAATCCAGAGGAGACACAACACGTTTTTGCCTTTAGAGGCGGATGATGAGACCATGTCTATCTCATAATTTTTCTTGTTTTCTTCTTTTCTTCTTCCTTTCTTTTCTTCTTCTTTTTTTTTATAAAGAAACCCAAGCTTGGGTATTGAGTAATCTACAGTAGCTCCTCGGGGAGGAAGGAGTTTACTACTTTCTTGCCAGTCTGATTGCATTGCTGGCTTCATTGGGGAGTCCCACGGTCGAGATAACTGGATCATATAGTTCTTTAAGGAAGCGACTACCGTAGTTGCCTTTACCAGCTATTCTTCTATTGCATAGAATATAGTAGATGGGTCCTCTAAGCGAGGAACTTAAAAACAATCTTTACTGGTTCAGCCATCTAGCAGTTAGCATTTGTAATGGGTCTTGTGGTTCCCGGTGGGACCTAGATGTGGCCAAGTAAACCTTCGGCTTCAAATGCCCCCAAGCCAGGATGGATAGCTAGAGGAACTGCTCAGGATATTTCTTTTGCTTTTGGCAATTATGCTTCTTCACGTTAGGTCAGGTTACCGAGCAGCGGCAAGGAGAACCAATCATTAGACTACACCATCTTCTTTTCTTTCTCTTCATCCTCCTTGGTGGACTGTCCTTCGCCTTTTTCATCCATGGGCATGCTTCAAGGAAGTGACATCCAAACAACCCAAGTGAGTGTAATTCAATGGATTTTTATCTTCTTCTCCACCCTTGCTAGTGAAATCCCCAAGCAAAGGGTGGAATTCTGCCGTACTTGAAGACACTCAAATTTCCTATTGCAGCCCGCTACCTTCATATCCCTGGCCTCCATCAAGTATATATTGAAATAGTATTTCTGATGACTCAGGGAAGGGAGTATGCTGCTTGGTGCCCCCGGATAAATTAAAATCCCGCTCAACGATTGATCATTCAGTTGCCCCCTTTATATGGAGTGGCTTGTTATGGGTTGCGGAGGGCGGGAGCTCATCTTCCTTGGAGAGAGTTATGGTTGTCCCTGACTGCATTTCCATAAAGCATCCCCCACAATGTGCTGGAATTTGCAGAGCTACATTTGTATCTTGCTGGGTCTTTTTATTCGGAGAGAGTATCTCTCACAGACTTTCTTCAATAACTTCATCATTCTGTCGCCGTCCGTGACATTGGCCCACTTCATCATTTTGTACTTGCGGAGTTGATTCGCAAGGTGACTTATCCTTCTTCTCTTGTATTTGCTCGGGCTTATTATGTCTGCTTAGCTAACTCTTTGCTTGTAGAAATTCAGCGAATGAGCAGGGTGCTTTTGCTGTTCCCCTTCACCGTGTGAAGATTGGGTTGAGGTGGGATCTGTACACCCCAAACTTCAGTCCCAAGAATTTGGTATGACCTTCACCCCTGAATATTATGTTATTGCTGGTTCATGGAGGATGCCCCCATTCCCTTTGAAATTCTGGCTTGGTCTGCCTCTACTACTGCAAAGCATATTTCTTCTTCTTCTTTCTTTCTTTCTTTCTTTTTTCTTTTTTATAATCTATCAACTTGAGTAGTGCCGACAGTGTATCGCAATATAAAGTGATAACTCTTCTTTTATCTTTGGATTTCATCCATCTTTCGCTTTTAGTATTTGCCCCTAAAACAGACCACCTTTTACATCTTGTATTTCTTTTCTGGTTTCCTGCCATAACTCAATGAACTCAAAATGCCCTTAGAGCACATAGTCTTTTAGTTGCACGGACCGCAATTTGGGTTGTTCATATTCATCTAACATGTCTATGATTGCTTGCAGTCATGGCATTGCTGGGCTCACTTCTTTATGCATTGATAGTGATAGTTGCCCTTTCTTATTGTTGGTAGATCTTTTTATTACTGTCTGAGGAGTTGTCTTGTGCTTGACAGGGTTCATAGCCGACAACGTTGAATGGGGCATGATGCCATGGATGTCGACACCTGGGCTAAAACTAAGTGTTGCCCCCTCTCATTTTTTGGTTTTCTTTGGCATTACCCACTAGTTCCCCTACTTTCTGGCAGGTATCAAGATACAAGCCTCATAGGCATGCAATATGCTGGCTTCTGTTATGTCTTTGGGAAGCAACTGATACAGTGAGGCCATATTGGCCGCCGTCTTTAAGACGAGCATTTGATAAGGGCGGTGAGTCCACCTTGTACTTGCCCATTTGTAATTCACCATTCTTGATCAGGCTTTCATTGATATCCTTGAACGCATAGCAGTCCTCAATGGAATGCCCCATCTTTTGATGATAAGGGCGGAACTGGGGATCATCCTTCTTTCTGATATCATGCGGCCTTTTAGGCTCCGGGAGGACAACCTTGCCATATTCACGGGCCAATTTAAAGAGAATCTGAGTCTTGTCTTTTGGAAAGGAATATGGTTTCTTCATCTTATCCCTCAATGAGGATTCTTGCTTGGCAGGCTTGGCAGAAGAAGGGCTAGCTGCCTCTTTCACTTTCTTCCTTGGTTGCTTGAAGGCTTTAAGATCAGTGATGTAAATTTCTTTATAGGTCGGCCGCTCGCCAGCTAGCTTATTCTTCTGACTTGAGGCAACAATAGTCGGGCAATATTTTGTCAAGAAGGCTTCAATATCAGCTACAACATTATTCAACTGATCGAATGATTTGACTTCAATGTCAATCACCCTCTGTAAGATCTCCTTTTTCAAATTTCGTTTATAGATTTGAACAACATCCTCATAGTTTGGTGGACGCTTGCATCTCGCTCTAAGATTTCTCTATCTTTTGATATAGTCCAGGGCAACCTCATCATCTTTTTACTTAGTTACATGTAACTCTACCTCGGTGACTTCCCTCTTAGCTGGCTTCGTCTCAATTATTTGTTCCACCCCTAGTTTGTCCATCGTCATCGGACCTGTCGGACTCGGGTGTAAGCAAGCTGGTTGCATATGTGGGCTTGTGAGCACCATTGCCTGAGGTGTTGTGATAGCCCACTGACACGCCTGGGAAACTAAAGGGCATGTCAAGAGTGCATACTACAGTGGCTAAGGGAGAATGTCCCCTGCATGGCCGGGTTACGTTTGGGGTCTGGCCGGCTGTGGTGAGATTTCGAGTGGCTCAGCATCACCTCGTGGGGTCTCGGATAGGAGTCCTACCCGCCAGGGCATAGATGGATGTATATCCATTTCACTAAATCTTCTTTTCAGTATCTCAATTTCTTGCTACTTTTCACATAGTAATGCCATCAAAGTAGGGTCATGTCGGGAGGAGCCAGGAATGCTACCTTCCGTCTTGATTTCGGATGGGACATGCGGTGTCCTGTTATCATCGCCAGCTACATCCAGTCCCTTAGAGACTGACATTCTTGACCTCATGCCCTCACGTTGAGGAGGAGTATGATAGTGCACCTCTTCATCAGCTGGTGGAGGGTGTCCCCACTTTCTCCCGGACCTAGTAGCATGGCGAGAGAAAGAAGCTTCAGTCTGATTTGCCCTTATCGGCATGAATCATATTTCTTCATCTTCTTCCTCATAAGCCTAGGCCATGTTGGGCATGGCCGACAGTGTATCACAAGATAGAGCAATGCCCCTTCTTTTATTCTTTGACTTGTTCTTTTTCTTCCCTTTTATGGCCGACATTTGCCCCTGCAGCGGGTCATCTTGTGCGCTCGACATTTCTGTTTTATTCGCAACTTCTTGTGTTAGGCCCAAGGATTTGAAGTGCTCCCAGGGGACATATTCTCTTAACTGCACAGCTTGGATCTTGGGCTGTTCATATTCATCTGGGCCACTTATAATGGCCCGTAGCCGTTCCACGGCTGGGTTGGCTTCTTTATGTACCCATAACGGGGATTGCTGCTTCTTATTGTTAGTAGACCTTCTAAAAACCACTCGAGGGGCTGTTTCATGCCAGATGGGGGTAACAGAGGGAGAAGTGGGCCGGGGCATGACGCCACAGATTTGGATTCTTGGAGTATGGCAAGACGTCGGCCTTCTTCTTATTTTCGTCGGTACTATTTGCCAATTTTCTAGCTCCTTTGCTGGCGTCAGAATATAGGCTTCGTAAGTGTGCTGAGTGTAAGCCTCTGACACCTCTTTAGGCAATTGTTTATATAAAGATATCATATTGACTGTCGCCCCCAGAGTGGGCATTTCATGGGGGCATGGGGGATCAACCCTATACGTCCCCATTTGTAGATCCCCCTTTTTGATCAGACTTTGGACTATGTCCTTGAATATATGGCAATACTCGATGGCATGGACGAGCATTTGGTGATACTGGTAGAAGTGAGGATCATCCCTTCTCTTGACATCATTTGGTCTCTTCGGTTTTGGAAGAGTGACCTTATTGTATTTAACGGCCCATTCGAACAGGGGCTCGAGTTTTGTCCCTGGGAAAGGTGTATAGCTTCTTCGTCTTGTTCTGTAGGGAAGAACCTTCTCAACATTCGGCGGATTTGGTGGGAGGAGGATTAACTACCCCTTTGCCCTTTTGCCCGATCGTCTTGAAATCAATAATGTGAACTGCCTTAAGTGTTGGTCATTTATCCGTTCGCCTGACTTTTTGGCTTGAGATAGCAGGGGCAAAGGGATATCTTGAAAGGAAAGCCTCAATATCTGCCACAACATTATTCAGTAGGTCGTAAGACCTGACTTCGATTTTGATCATCCTTTCTAGGATTTCCTTCCTCAGATTTTTTTTATAGATTTGTATTGCGTCTTCTTGATGTGGAGGACGCCTGCATCTCATGCTTAGGTTCCTCCACCTCTTGATATAGTCCAAGGTTGTTTCATCATTTCTTTGCCTGGATGCATATAGTTAGCCACATTCACTTCTCTCTCAATGATGTGAAATCTTTCTCTAAACTTGCGCTGCATATCCGACCAATCAATGATAGACCTGGCTGGCAGGTTTGAATACCATTCGAAAGTGAATCCCATAAGTGAGGACCCAAAGAACTTCAAGAGGTAGGATTCGTCAGTCACCAAATCACCCATCACATTGATGTAATAGGCTATATGTTCCTTCAACGATCCCTGCATGTTGAACTTGTCAAATTTTGGTAGCTTATTGATGCCGGGTGGTAGTCTCTTGGTAGCTTGATGAGCTGGGTATGGTACTTTGTACGCATCAAAAAAGGTGTAATCATCACTTTCTCTTTCTGCCAGCTTCGTCTCGATCATTTGCTCCACCATTAGCTTATTCATCATGGCCAGGCCAAGTGAGCTTGGAAGGAAATGAGCCTGTTGCATTTGTGGTGTCGTCAGCACTGTTGCCTGAGGCATGGTGGTAGTCCCTTGGTACTGAAGAGCTAGTGGTTGTACTGGGGCCGTATGTTGTGATTGTTAGAGAAGGGTGCCCTCGACGTAGCTGGGCACTGGCTAGGCTGCAATTATCTGTGGTGCGGCCTCGAGCACATCGGGACTTTCCCGTGATATTTCAGGCAGGGCTTCGACCTGCTTTGATGCTGAAGTGTGGGTATTTCTCTCATTAAGCTGCCTTTTCAACATTTCAACTTCTTGTTGACATTTTGGAAGCAGCATCAGTAGAGCATGGTCATGCGTGGAGAGGCTCGGAACTCAGCCTCGCTCCTCAATTGAAGTTTCTCCGGATGGCATAGACGGAGTCCCGCTGTCATCCCCAATTGTGACCATATTCACCATCATAGTCATCATGGCCAAATCTAGACCCGTTTCACCCATGGGGTTTGTAACATTTCATTTGCAACTTGCTTTCTTCTTGTGAGAGGGCTCGGCCTCTCGACAAGTTTGGATCTTTCTTCGTGTTCCGTGCGCAAGGAGCCATAGCGGCTAGTCACTCCAGCCATATTGCTTGCCTAAACCTGAAACTTTCTATTTCATTGTTTCACCCTTCTGGTTAGTTGGCAAGGGAAGGTTAATCTTTCAAACACTGAAACCCTGTTGTGCATGTGTGGGACATGCATGATTATATTATTTTGATGATGTCCAACTATGACTCCTTATTATTCTAGTGAATATAACACAACTATGTTTGAATGTGCATAACAATGTTTTGGATGCTTACATGCAATGCTCTTCATGGAAAGACTCATGCTTCATCTATTCTTAATAGAAGTCATGCAATTCATACCAGTCCCAATGAGTCTTAATCCCCTATGACTTGAGTAAACAAACTCCTTGAAAGCCACTAGAAGAAGCTCTCAGTCAAGATACAACAGGTCAAAATACATCTCAAGCAAGATGAGTTTAAAAGAGGACCAATCATATGATAATCCAAGGATGAAAGAAGTTCAGGATGCCAAGGATCAGCAACTTGATCAACTTAAGATGTAAAGAGCTACCCAGAATTTCACGCAAAATGCAACAGAATTCAGCTGAGAACTACAAGGTTAAGGCAAGAACAAGACTGCGTCGACCCCATGACAAGGATAGGTCAACTCCACTACTCACCAAACGAAGAACAGCCAAACGGGCCATCAGCTGCGTCGACCCCTTGGCACCATTGTGTCGACCTCATGAGCTTTAGCAGAAGTCAGATAATTGATCCTCATCAGCTGCATCTACCCCGCCCCATTACTGCGTCGACCTCATCAGCTCCAGCAGTAGTCTGACTAGTGAATTCTACAAGGCTGCGTCGACCCTTTGCTCAAGCGGGGTTGACTCCTTCGCTCAAGAACAAAGAAGAGTGAAGGAAATTTCATCAGCTGTGTTGACTCCATATGTCTATTGCGTCGATGCGACCAAGCTTACAGCTCAACCAAGTCAAAAGAGTCGACCCATAGTGTCGACCCCTTCATATGAAGATTTTGTTGCATCTGCTACGTTGACCATGCCCTCTCAAGGCGTCGACACAAGGGGGCATTCCAGAAGCCGTTTAAAGGCCCATCTTCAACAGCTGCATTGACGCAGGGGTGATGCTGCGTCGATGCACTCAAGGTTTCTCTAAATTTTTTTTGTCAAAACCTACAACATTTCAAAGATTGTATAGAGACCTAAAATAAGAGACGTAAACCTCTAAAAATATGCTTTTTGAGGTCTGCAAAAGGTTTGTAGGATAGAGGACTGTCCCCTTCATCATGACAGTCAGGTCTACTTTTTGAAGAAGGACTACAAGGATAGACCAGATTTGAGAAAAGCCTTTTTTCATGGTATCCTGCTTTTTTGCAGTCAGCCGATCAGAGTTACGTCCAAGAAGGATCTAGGACAAAGATCTATCCTATCGGTCCTGAGCCAATGAGGAGGCAAAGTAGAAGAAGGACTTGACCAAGCAACTTATTTTATCTAGGACCAATCAAATGAAGGTTTGAAGGAGGGAAGAACTTTCTGCCATCAAAAAGGGACTTGGAGAGTTATAGGTCTGGAGAAACGTGTTTTGTTGTGCTCTCAATGGATTCTCAAACCAATCAGATAAACTGCATTTGAAAATGCTCTACAACATGAGAAGACTATTTTACTCTGACCAATCAGAATAGAGGTATGCTTCAAAGAAGTCTTTTGTATTCTAGCCAATTATATTGCAGGAACTTGGAGGAAAAATCTTCCACCCAGGTCCTCTATATATACTTGAAGCTTCTGATGAAGAAGCTGTTGCTGCCCTTGAAGAGAGGCAGCGTCCTTGAGCATCCAAGCAAGAGTTATGTGAAGAAAAGAAAAAGGGAGTGAGAGCAGCCCAGCATCTGGTCGACCCAGTCCAGTGCTGAAAAAGAAAATAGAGAAGAAGAAAGGAGAGAAGCCTTGAGAGAGAGAGAGCAGCCCTACAGAAAGCCTGAGCCTGGAGAGCTACCTTCGATATGATTTCAGATCTGTAGATACAACTTCATGTTATTGCTCTGAAGCTACATTTCGTTCTCCTGGTTTTGCTTTTCTATTTTTATTTACAACTTCTCAATTTGTAAATAGTGTGTGTCCGATGCTCTGGTTAGAGACTGGAAGTGGTTTTGGCTGGTGTACAGCCGTGTGTTCCTGGGGAGTTGTTCCCGTGTTTTTTACTGCACTTGCATCATGTTTGTTTTTCTTTATTTTTGTGTGTGTGTGGGGGGGGGGGGGGGCGTCGTCCCCGTGTGTGTTGAGGACTTCATCCTCATGAGGAGCTTGCTCCTCATGTGTGTGTGGGGATTCATCCCCATGTGTGTTGAGGGCTTTGTCCTTGTAAGAATTCGTCCTCATGTAGTGAAGCCTCACCGGTTTGGTGAGGGATGGACGTAGGTTGTGGGTCTGCAATCGAACCACCTTAAAAACATCGTGCGGTGGTTTGTTCCTTGTGATTTGCTCCATTTCCTCCATCCCCATTCACAGGGAATCGTGCTTCAGTTTTAGACACACTCTGTTATGTCTGCAAACCATATACACTCACTCTAATCTGCTCAGTCCTTACACTCACAGTGGTTGTCTCGTGTAGGAAAACTTCTTGAGATCCAATGTGTTTAACACTATGATCTTGACACTGTGAAGGACTATTTCAAGTCCAAAACAATGATGATACGTCAACTCCAATACTCGGTTGCATCGACTCCAGTCCTTCCTGATCCGCGTCTCTTGACACTCTTTATATGGTGTCTTGCTCCTTTTGCTGGTTGGCGCAACACATACAAACAATAGATGTTTGCTAGCATGTAACCTCATTTGAGCAAGATCTATCTATGAACCGCTGCGTTGGAACCGAAGGTTCATCTAAGTTTTCAATTTGTAATTAGTTATATTTTATTAAGGGATCTATTCAACCCCCCTTTCTAGATCCGGATTGCACCAAAGGGACCTTACATTTGGTATCAGAGCTTAGCTCTGTCATACCCAGCTCCAACGATCTGCAGAGAAAGATCCCGATGCATCTTAGAGCATGAGCACCATCGCTGATTAGTTTTTCATGGTCTCCCCTATGATTTTATGTAATACCCCAAAATTTTATCTAAAGTATTTTATAATTTTTTTTATAATTTTATTGATTTTCTAAAGATTGTTCTAGAAATAAATAGATTATTAAATAAAAATAGTTTAATTAAAGCCAAATATTAAGGCCTTATAAATAAGCCCAAAGGACCTAAACCCAAGCCCACATGATTTGGCCCATCTTCTAGAAGCCTAAATTTGTGTATTTACGAAATTTAGAGGATAAAGTACTATTTATCATATAATTAAAATGGATAAAACATAAAAGAGTTTGAATAGTTCAAAATTTGGCGCCCAACATTGAAAACGGTCTATCAAGTGACTGTAAGGGACAAGAAATGGTCCCAACTGGACCGCTACCAAGAGTCCGATCGCGAGCAGTTTGATCGCGTGAAAAACTCTAATTTTTTTTAGGCCAAATCCTTGGAGATCGAAGTAATCTATTAGCTAGAAGGCTCTAGGATAGATTAAGATCAAATTGATGACCTAATTAGAACTCTAGCTAAGGTTGTCCAAATCCTTAAAACCCTAGCTAACCCTATAAATAGACCTTAAGTCTTACAAGCGCGACCCGTACATTTGGCTCGCGTGGAACTAAGGTAAAGAGGTCGAATTAGAGGTAAGTTCTTTAGAAGAATTTATTTATGGTAGTAAGGTCTAACTTCCCTCCGAATTTCACATTAGGAGATCAAGCCATCAGGGAGAAAAAGGCTTCCAAAGATGCTGGTTCGATGCAAGAAACCTAGGAGAGTGTGCGACCAAGCCAGATTGATCAACGAATTAGAAGCCATAAACGAGGTAATTAGATAGGGGTTCTTTAAAATTATTTGTTCCTTTTAGTACCCTCTTCTTACCCTCTAAGTTTTATGGTCATAGGTGAAGAGGGTCAGAAGTTAGAAGGCCACGAAGTTGCTGATTCGGTTCAGAACAAACAAGAATTAGGGTTAAGTTCCAGCCCAAAATTCGAAGTGCAGAGTTCTGTCTAAAGGTAGATTATCTCGTGATTGGCTCAAACTCGAAGTTAGGAATAAAAGCCCTCTACTTCTAGTCATTTTCATGCATTATATGCTGAGAATTTGATATTTTATTATGACTCCGCAAACTAGTTTATTTTGCATGCATGAGCCTAGCCCTTTAAATGAACAAGATATAATTCTTACTTAAATCACATTATCCTATGCATATTCTTGGCCCAATATTCTTCTAACATGCTCTACTACATATTTTACATCGTTTCCATGCATCACATGACCTAGATTAGTATTTAGTTTTATTACTCTATGGCTTTTGTTTGAGGATAGAAGGCGGTCTTATAGGAACCACAAAGGTAATCAAGCGGCCATTTAAAAGACAATTTATATATTTTCATGCGGTTTATCGCGTGACCATTTTTACCTTTCTGACGGCCGGTTCATGACCGTTTTATGCCAGTCGAGCTTAATATGATTTCTTATGTTATTTACATTATATTCATAAAATTCCATTATGTTTAATAAGATACCCTATTTCACTGTAAGCATGTTTTAACCTGATTTTTCATAAATGTGTAATTTTATGCCAAAGTTATACTTTTGTAAATAAATAACTTTCCACATTGTGGTCATATTTCATGTGGTATTAATATGGTGGTTGTTACCGTTGGTTTGATCGTTCACTCTCATCTCATCGTCTTTCATAAACTACATGGCATATACACCGGTGTGCGACCATTAGACACACGTTGCACTTATTGGCACATCTCTTGGACTTATGAACCTCTCCGTCGGATATTCCTTCTGTCGGACTAAGGGATTATGTTTCAAGGCCTCCGTAAGTCTTCGTGAGCCTGAGATTTCCACTAGGACGCCGAGCTGGTTGTACCCTTAAAGTCAAATTGTTTAGAAAGCACTCACATGACCGATGTTTTACTTTCTGTAGTCTGGTTAATTGCGGCGCAATAGGAGACCGTTACTGTTACTTAGCGGTCTTACCCTGACCGTCTTCATCAGAAAATGGCCCCCTTGAGACCGTTATGGTGCCAAAAGTCATCAAGTGTCAACTTTCCTTTCATTCTGGTAGACACAGTTAGTTGCGGCCTGACTGTGACCGTCTTTTCTGTGGAAGTGGCCCTTTATTGACCGCCAAGTTCCTGAAATGGGCTGGACTTGACCGTAACATTTTTGTCAAGCGGTTTATCTATTGACTGTCTTCTTCATGAAACGGTCCGATAAATGACCGCCAGGTTCTATCATGTTCTTAACCCAGGGTTTGACCCAAGGGTTGGTGTTCCTATGATCTAATGGTGATCTAGAACCTAACACCTTATTCAAAAAGTCATTAATGAATTATGGAAGTTAAGGAATGTACCGTTATTCTATCAGATTTTCTCCGTAGCATAATGTCTATTTAAATCATCCTTGAAATCTCATGTTCTTAATTGAAGTATTCTTACCTTGATATTGTTATCATGAAACTATCATTGAACTTGTTGCATTATTGGCCACACTTTATTGTTAAATCTCGTGGAAGTAGCTGGATTTATAACTTGAAGATGCAAGATCGGGCACGGATTGTGTCCAAGGGCTCCATGCTAGTCTCCTTGACTGATTGTCGGAAACGTGCTATAAACTATGGGGTACGATGATACTGGCGTCGCATTGCGCTGGGAGTACTTTCTTTTATAAATGAGTGAAAATCACGAGGCTCATTATGGAAATTACATGCTTGTTAATGACTTTCTAGTTACATGCTCGTACATTCTTGTTCATGAAAGGCCAAACTTACATTCTTGCTATATGCTCAATCATGTTCTCGATTCTCATTCTTAATCGTATCATGTTACTTGTGTTACTTGATTTTACACCGTATGTCTTTCCGTATTTCATGTATATTCACTCTAGAGCTAAAATGTTAATCATTTAAACATATGCCTTCATGTTGATATGAAGATACCTACTGGGCATGTGTGCTCATACATATTTTCTCATCTTTTCAAGAAATACTAGTGAATCAGATTCAGATCATGCAAGTAGCGGGTCCGAGAGCGATTGAAGGTCTATCGGAATGAGAGAAGCCCCTAGTTATCAAGTGTCTTGTCGTCAGATTGTAATTTTTGATTTATTGAGTCATATGATAGAAGGTTGTCAAACATTAATGGTCTTGTGTACTTTTTATTATTATTATGAAATAAAGTTAGAATTTTGAGAAATTACTGGTGCTGTTACTTTTATATGACTCTCTTGCGCTCTGATTTTCTGGCTTGCGAGAGGCTTACCATATCGGCTGTTCACGTTCCCGAAATTCCTTCCACTGTATTAAAAGCTTGGGGCATGACAGTTAAAGTGGTATCAGAGCCTAGGCCTAAGAAAGTCCTAGGAAAATGTCATGTCATAGGTTAAGTCCAAGGTTAAGGATCCATACCTATGAATTAGGAAGAAATTCCGAACCCATGTGAGAATTAGGTAGAACCTAGGGTGAGTTAGTTATATAGAAATTATCGTAGGGTAAATCTTTCCGATCCAAAGGAAAATAACTAAATTTATACTTTCTCAGGTACCTTGATTCTCGATGACTCAGCGTGTGAACTGGGACAAGATGTAGCAAACTGTTGCAGGTCTTACCCAGGCCCTGCAAACCGTGGCCCAAGATGGTGCAAGGGCTAGTGCGGGTAGCTTGCACAACAATTTCCAGAATTTAAATCCTCCACGGTTCTCTAGATCTTCGAACCCGGATGAAGTAGAGAACTGGATCGACGAGATGAACCGGATATTTGACGTCATGCAATGCACCAGTCAAGAAAAGGTTCATCTTGCCACGTTCCAACTCAACAAAGATGCGTGAACTTTGTGGAAGTCTATTCCGGCACCGCCTCCGAATGCTCCACACACTTGGGAGAGATTTCTCACTCTCTTCTGAGCAAAATAATTCTCCGAACATGTCAAGGAGAGGCATGCGGCGGAATTCGCATCGCTACGTCAAGGCTTAATGACGGTAGCAGTATATGAACTACAATTTTCCTGCTTGGCACCATATGCTCAACATTTAGTAAGCACTGATCTTCTAAAGGCCAATCGCTTCATGGACGGGCCGCGACCCATCTTCATTCAACAACTTGGCCCATAAAATATTCGGACCTACGCAGAGATGGTCCAACGGGCACACTTGTGTGAACGGACCTTGAAGAAGGTCGATAAACTCAAAGGCAAAGGGGAGGAGCAGAGCCGAAAGTCTGATCGGCGAGGAAGAAAAGTGGAAAAATTCAGCATCACCTACAACTCTCAGGATAACAAGAAGAGATCCCGGAATGAGAGCGGCAAGGATGATTGCCGGAACAAGAAGGTTAAAGAAGAAGATAAGCAAGTCATGGCGGCTTGTTCTTTCTGCGAGAAATTCAGTCATTCGGCCGAAGAATGTTGGAAGCGCTTGGGTGCATGCCTACGATGTGGAAGTCGAGAGCACCGCATGCCTGACTGTTCTCTTATGAAAGAGCAACAATCTACAAGGAACAATGGTGGAAGAAAGTGGCAAGCTAGATTAAATGCCATTCTGGATGAAGATGAACCAACCAAAGAAGGAGAACTTATTGAAGGTACCATTCACATTCATTCGCATCCTGCTTTCATACTATTTGATATTGGTGCTACTTACTCCTTTATTGCTAGTTCATTTGCAAAAACATTACCTATTTCACATGTTCCCTTACCATCAGATTTAACCATAGTTACCCCTTTAGGTTCGGGAACGAAATTGAAAACCTATTTCCCCAATAGTGTAGTCACTATAGAAGGTCATAATTTTCCTGCTAATGTCGTATGCCTTGATATGGAAGGCTACGATGTCATATTAGGAGTTGATTGGCTTGTAGATCACGACGCCTATATAAATTATCGAAATAGGATAATCTCTTTTCGAAAAATAGGTCTTCCGTGAATTTCCTTCCTTGGCATCAAATATAGGAAGTATCCCGCTCTCATCTCTTCTCTTCACGCTTGCAAACTCATTTCACAAGGTTGTGAAGCTTTCCTTGCCTCCGTAGTAGTTACCGAGTCTAAGAAAATTCGGATAGACGAAATCCCCGTAGTTAAGGAGTTTCCCGATGTGTTCCCATCGGATCTACCCAGTTTACCACCCGAAAGGGAAGTAAACTTCTCCATTGAACTCGTTCCCGGAGCAGCACCTGTGTCAATAGCTCTTTACAGGATGTCCCCCACGGAGTTGAAGGAATTAAAGAAGTAACTTCAAGAGCTGCTAAAAAAAGACTTCATTCGATGAAGCACATCCCCTTGGGGTGCGCCAATCTTATTTGTTAAGAAGAAGGACGGTTCCCTCAGGTTATGCATAGACTACTGGCAGTTGAATTAACTTACCATCAAAAACAAATATCCACTGCCGCGTATTAATGAGCTATTTGACCAACTTTCTGGTGCGGAGTACTTCTCCAAGATTGACCTCAGGTCGGGTTATCATCAACTGAGGATCAAGGAGGAAGACATTTACAAGTCTACTTTTCGTAGTAGATACAGACACTATGAATTTGTGGTTATGCCGTTTGGATTAACCAATGCACCTGCTGCATTCATGCAACTAATGAACAATGTGTTCCGACCATATCTCGATCAATTTGTGGTCGTGTTCATTGATGATATCTTTATCTATTCTAAAACGAAGGATGAACATGAGGAACATCTTAGGGTTGTGTTACGAACCTTACAGGAACATCAACTCTATGCTAAGTTGAATAAATGTGAGTTTTGACTTAAGGAGGTCTCTTTCCTTGGCCACATTATTTCTAAAGACGGCATTACAGTAGATCCTTCTAAAGTTGAAGCTGTTAAAAATTAGAGCCGACCAAATACCGTATCTGAAGTACGGAGTTTCATTGGCCTGGCTGGTTACTATAGGTGATTTATCAAAGATTTCTCCAAGATCGCCGCTTCCTTAACAAGACTCACTAGGAAAGGAAATTCTTTCAAGTGGACAAAGGAATGTGAAGAAATTTTCTTGGCTCTTAAGGAACATCTCACCACGGCACCTGTACTGACATTGCCAGTTGAAGGTGGCGGATTTGAAGTTTATACCGATGCATCCGGCATTGGCCTTGGGTGCGTACTCATGAAAAATGGCAAGGTGATTTGCTATGCTTCCAGACAATTAAAGCGGCATGAGGAGAATTATCCTGTTCATGACCTGGAGCTGGCTGCTGTCATATTCACCTTGAAGACTTAGCATCATTACTTTATGGGGAGAGATTTACTGTATATTCAGATCACAAGAGCCTGAAGTACCTCTATTCTCAAAAAGAGTTGAATATGAGGCAGAGGCGGTGGCTGGAGTATCTCAAGGACTTTGACTTCGATATTCAATATCATCCAGGCAAAGCGAATGTTGTAGCTAATGCGCTCAGTAGAAAATCGGTGGGAAAGTTATCAAGTCTTCTGGGAGGTATGACTAATCTTGTTTCTAAATTTGCTCAGTTGAATTTAGATGTTGATATAAAGAAAGACGATTACTTTATAGCCAATATCCAGACTCAACCTACATTGATTGAAGATCTAGTCAAGTTACAAGGAAAGGACCCTATATTATTAGAGATTAAGGCTGATGTGGAACAACGACCGGATTTCTCTATTGCAAATGACGGAAGGTTATTGTTTCGAGGTCGTGTTTGTATTCTAGATCATGCCGATACTAAGAAGATGATCTTAGAAGAAGCTCATAAATCTAAGTATACTATTCATCCTGGTGCTATCAAGATGTATCAAGATCTTAAAAAGAATTATTGGTGGCCCATTATGAAGAGAGAGATAGCAGATTATGTGTCACGTTGCCTCAGTTGTTAACAAATTAAGGCAGAACATCAAAAGCCTGTTAGAAAACTACATCCCTTGGAAATTCTGGAATGAAAATGGGAGAGTATAGGGATGGATTTTATCATGGGACTGCCTAAATCAAGAGGTGGACATGATGGGATATGGGTGATCATAGACCGTTTAACAAAATTGGCTCATTTTCTACCTATTAAAAGCCGATGGTCTGTAGATATCTTGGCTGCTTTATATATAAAGAAGATTGTTAAATTACATGGTGTCCCTGTCACCATTATTTCTGATCGAGACCCGTGATTTACTTCACAATTCTGGAAGGGACTACAATACTCTTTAGGGACCCGATTGAATTTTAGCACTGTGTTTCATCCACAAACTGATGGGCAAACTGAAAGGACCAATCAAGTGGTGGAAGATATGCTAAGAGCATGTGTTATAGACTTCGGTGGAAGCTGGCACGACCATTTACCTTTAGTGGAATTTGCCTACAACAATAGCTACCAAGCTAGCATTCAAATGACACCGTTTGAGGCATTATATGGAAGAAGCTGTCGTACACCTATAGACAAATTCTAGGCCCTGATCTTGTTCGTGATACAACCGACAAGGTAAAGGTGATAAGAGAAAGACTCAAGATGGCCCAAGATAGGCAAAAGTCCTATGCTGATAACCGAAGGCGAAACTTGGAATTTCAGGTGGGAGATCATGTATTTCTCAAGGTTTCCCCTGGTCGTGGTACTCACAGGTTTGGTATTAAAGGCAAGCTTACACCAAGATTCATTGACCCTTTTAAAATTCTTGAAAGGGTTGGAGAAGTGGCGTATCGTCTAGCATTACCTCCACAGCTGGCTAGAGTTCATGATGTATTCCACGTCTCTATGTTAAAGAAATATGTCTATGATCCATTCCACATTATCACTTACGATAATCTGGAGATTTAGAAAGACTTGACGTACGAGCAAAAGCCAATCAAAATAATCGAACAAGAAGCACGTCAACTTCGGAATAAAGTTATTCCCATGGTCAAAGTCTAATGGAGCAAATCTTGGCCATACAAAGCAACATGGGAAACGGAAGAAGTCATGCACTGGAGATTTCCCGAGCTATTCAACTGTAAGTACACTCTCCATAAAATTCATATATTGAATTTGGGGACCAAATTCTCTTAAGTGGGGGAGGGTGTAATACCCCAAAATTGTATGTAAAGTATTTTAGAATTTTTTTAGAATTTTTTTGATTTTCTAAAGATTGTTCTAGAAATAAATAGATTATTAAATGAAATTAGTTTAATTAAAGCCAACTATTAAGGCCTTATAAATAAGCCCAAAAAACCTAAACCCAAGCGCATATGATTTGGCCCATCTTCTAGAAGCCTAAATTTGTGTATTTATAGAATTTAGAGGTAAAGTACTATTTATCAGATAATTAAAATGGATAAATCATAAAAGAGTTTGAATCGTTCGAAATTCGGCACCCAACATTGAAAACGGTCTATCGAGTGACCGCAAGGGGCAAGAAACGGTCCCAACTGGACCACTACCAAGAGTCCGATCGCGTGGAAAACTCCAATTCTTTTTAGGCCAAATCCTTGGAGATCGAAACAATCTATTAGCTAGAAGGCTCTAGGATACATTACGATCAAATTGATGACCTAATTCGAACTCTAGCTAGGGTCATCCAAATCCTTAAAACCCTAGCTAACCCTATAAATAGACCTTAAGTCTTACTTGCGCGACACTTACATTTGGCTCACGTGGAACTAAGGTAAATAGGCCGAATTAGAGGTAAGTTCTTTAGAAGAATTTATTTATGGTAGTAAGGTCTAACTTCCATCCGAATTTCACATTAGGAGATCAAGCCATCAGGGAGAACAAGGCTTCCAAAGACGTTGGTTCGGTGCAAGAAACCCAGAAGACTGTGCGACCGGGCCAGATTGATCAACGAATTAGAGGTCATAAACGAGGTAATTAGATAGGGGTTCTTTAGAATTATTTGTACCTTTTAGTACCCTCTTCTTACCCTCTAAGTTTCGTGGTCATAGGTGAAGAGGATCAGAAGTTATAAGGCCACAAAGTTGCTGATTCAGTTTAGGACAAATAGGAATTAGGGTTAAGTTCCAGCCCAAAATTCAAAGTGCAGAGCTCTGTCTAGAGCTAGGTTATCTCATGATTGGCTTAAACTTGAAGTTAGGAATAAAAGCCCTCTACTTCTAGTCATTTTCATGCATTATATGTAGAGAATTTGATATTTTATTGTGACTACGCAAACTAGTTTATTTTGCATGCATGAGCCTAGCCCTTTAAATGAACAAGATATAATTCTTACTTAAATCACATTATCCTATGCATATTCTTGGCCCAATATTCTTCTAGCATGCTCTACTACATATTTTACATCATTTCCATGCATCACATGACCTAGATTAGTATTTAGTTTTATTACTTTATGGCTTCTGTTTGAGGATAGAAGGCGGTCTTACAGGAACCGCAAAGGTAATCAAACGGCCATTTAAAAGACCATTTATATATTTTCATGTGGTCTATCGCGTGACCGTTTTTACCTTTCTGAAGGCCGGTTCATGATCGTTTTATGCCAGTCTGAACTTAATATGATTTTTTATGTTATTTACATTATATTCATAATTCCATTATGTTTAATAAGATACCCTGTTTCACTGTAAGCATGTTTTAACCTCATTTTTCATAAATGTGTAATTTTATGCCAAAGGTATACTTTTGTAAATAAATAATTTTCCACATTGTGGTCATATTTCATGTGGTATTAATATGGTAGTTGTTACCGTTGGTTTGATTGTTCACTCTCATCTCATCGTCTTTCATAAGTACATGGCGTATACTCCGGTATGCGACCATTAGATACACGTTGCACTTATATGCACATCTCTTGGACTTATGAACCTCTCCGCTGGATATTCCTTTTGTCAGACTAGGGGATTATATTTCAAGGCCTCCGTAAGTCTCTGTAAGCCTGAGATTCTCACTAGGATGTCGAGCTGGTTATACCCTTAAAGCCAAATTGTTTAGAAAGCACTCACATGACCGATGTTTTACTTTCTGTACTCTGGTTAATTACGGCCTAATAGGAGACCGTTACTGTTACTTAGCGGTCTTACCCTGACCGTCTTCGTCAGAAAATGGCCCCCTTGAGACCGTTATGGTGCCAGAAGTCATGAAGTGTCGACTTTCCTTTCATTATGGTTGACACAATTAGTTGCGGCCTGACTGTGACCATCTTTTCTATGGAAGCGGCCCTTTCTTGACCGCCAAGTTCCTGAAACGGTCTGCACTTGATCGTAACATTTTTGTCAAGAGATTTATCTATTAACCATCTTCTTCATGAAACGGTCCAGTAAATGACCGCCAGGTTCTGTCATGTTCTTAACCCAGAGTTTGACCCAAGGGTTGGTGTTCCTATGATCTAATGGTGATCTAGAACCTAACACCTCATTCAAAAGGTCATTAATGAATTATGGAAGTTAAGGAATGTACCGTTATGCTGCCGGATTTCCTCCGTAGCATAATGTCTATTTAAATCATCCTTGAAATCTCATGTTCTTAATTGAAGCATTCTTACCTTGATATTGTTATCATGAAACTATCATTGAACTTTTTGCATTATTGGCCACACTTTATTGTTAAATCTTGTGGAAGTAGCTGGATTTATAACTTGAAGATACAAGATGGGGCACGGATTGTGTCCAAGGGCTCCATGCTAGTCCCCTTGACTGATTGTCGGAAACGTGCTATAAACCATGGGGTACGATGATACTGGCATCGCATTGCTCTGGGAGTACTTTCTTTTATAAATGAGTGAAAATCATGAGGCTCGTTATGGAAATTACATGCTTGTTAATGACTTTCTAGTTACATGCTCGTACATTCTTGTTCATGAAAGGTCAAACGTACATTCTTGCTATATGCTCAATCATGTTCTCGATTCTCATTCTTAATCGTATCATGTTACTTGCGTTACTTGATTTTACACTGTATGTCTTTCCGTATTTCATGTATCTTCACTCTAGAGTTAAAATGCTAATCATTTAAACATATGCCTTCATGTTGATACGAAGATACCTACTGGGCATGTGTGCTCATACATATTTTCTCATCTTTTCAAGAAATACTAGTGAATCGGATTCGAATCATGCAAGTAGCGGGTCCGAGAGCGATTGAAGGTCTATCGGAACGAGAGAAGCCGTAGTTCTCAAGTGTCTAGTCAAGTCAGATTGTAATTTTTGATTTATTGAGTCATATGATAGAAGGTTGTCAAACATTAGTGGTCTTGTGTACTTTTTATTATTATTATGAAATAAAGTTAGAATTTTGAGAAATTACTGGTGTAGTTACTTTTATATGACTGTCTTGCGCTCTGATTTCCTGGCTTGCGAGAGACTTACCATGCCGGCTGTTCACGTTCTCGAAATTCCTTTCGCTGTATTAAAAGCTCGGGGCGTGACATTTTTAATGGTTCAGATTTCAATGTCTGGTTGGGAAAAATATGTGGACTGATAAACTCTCATAATCCTGAGATCCGGCAGATTATTACAGATGGTCCTTCCAGGTTGCTTAAGGATAAAGCCTACTGGACCGATCATCACAAGTCCAAACATTTTAACAATCTCACAGTTTTAAATTTGTTAAAAGTTGCAGTTGACATTAACAAGTTTCTATTTATCTCCAGCTCCAGTTCAGCCAAAGAAATATTGGATGGCTTGGTTAGCATCCATGAAGAATAAGGAAGGGACAATTGCTTACTGGCCGATGGTGATGACCAACCAAGTGATCCCTCGTCTCAGGTAAGCTCTGATCCTGAGGACTTTACGTTCGATGAACTGATGGACGCATATGATGAATTAGTAAAACAATACAAAAAGGTAAAGTTAGAAAATAAAAAAATTGAAGAAGAAATTTGAAAACCATTCTCATAATGTCTCTTCTTGTGAAAGATGTTCCTGTTTCGAAGAAATGAATGAGTCTCTTTTATTTGATATTGATATGTGCAAGGAACAAGTTGGTTGCTTAAGAAAAGAGAATGACACCTTGCTTCAAAAGATAAACCAATTCGTTGAAAGTGAAAAGGTGCTTAAGGACAAGCTGGAAGCTATGCCCAATGATCAAATTTTCATTGATGAACTAATCAAGGATAAAAACCTGGCTAATGAGAAGGAGAATTTAAAAGAACAAAATAGATTATTTCTTGAAAAATTGAATGCATGTGAAAAAGGCAAATGTATGGCTAATGAGTCTGAAAAGGTATGTGAGTCAGAATAAGAAATTGAGAGTTATAGGACTGTAAATGTTATGTTGAATGACAGGATCACTGCATGTGAAGAAGAGCTCGCTAGCTCTAAGTTGCACATCTCATCCCTGGAAGATGAAATTAGGGATTTGAATATTACATTGTCAAAATTTGTGGAGGGCAGAAAAAACTTAGACAAAATCTTGGGAACTAAAGTGAATTTTCAAAGAGAGGGGCTTGGCTATAGCCCAGTAAATAAAAAATCCTTTGTGAACAAATTGTACACCTCTTTCGTTTCTAGCTCTAATGTGGCTAGCACCTCCAATTCACCTTCAGGACAATCTGCTAATATGAAAACTCTAAAACAAAATAATAGTCAAAAACAAAATAAAAACCAGAAAAAGAAAACAAATCATGTTCAAAAACAGATAAACAATTCTAATGGTTCTAATGCGTATGCCAAGAACTCTTATGTTAGATATCATGAACCAAGAAAAATGAATGTATCCTGTTTCTGTTGTGGGATGAATGGACACATGATGAATGATTGCTATGTGATGAAGAATGATGATTTGATAATATGCAGAAATGAAATTGGTTCTAATGAACAAAGAAAATTTCAAAAAGGCGTAACATGTCCGGAAAAGCTAATCCAAAGAATAAAAATTCAGTTAAGGGAAATCATCCTCAGTGTTGCCATTACTGTGGGAAGCATGGCCACACAGTCAAGGACTATTGGTAGAAAAAAAGGAAGAAATGCCTTTCATGCCAGGAATGCTAACACGCATGCTCACCCACGAAAATTTAATGCCTATGCGCACACAAAAAATGTAAGACATCATGTGTGTTGTTTTTACCGTGGTGAGGTCGGGCATGAAATGAATGATTGTTTCTAGATGAGGAAGGATGACCTGGTGGCTCGGAGGTGGAGAGCACCAGTCAGAAGTACCTCTAACCCTCAAGGACCCAAGAAAACTTGGGTACCTAAAAGTGCCAAATAAGAATTTTGGTTGTAGGGGTGCCTTGGAGCTGAACAAGGATCACTCATAAAATTACAACTCAAGACATAGGTATGTAAATGGTTAGCTATCTGAAAAATAAAACAAAATGTTGGCTTATCTCCCTCACTAGCTCATTTCTACATGCTCCAGAAAATTATGTCTTACTGCTAAGAATTTCTGGCATAGTGTTAAGAATGTTTGAACATATATGCTGTAGAATTTACTCTCTGGTTCTTCTGAAATACTCATTGACTGAATTGAAAGTTTGAAAATTTTGCTTGTTAGAATAGAATGATCTGTACGCATACTTGGAGTCTGCATATGCTGTAAATGATGAATGCCATTCTATTTCTCCTTGCATTATCATGCATATCATGCTAAGGAGAGGTCCAAGAATTTTGCCTCCTATTCCACTGCATTGCCTTTCCTGAAAATGATTCATCACGTCATGACCCTTTGGAATATAGAATGGTGACTTGTGAAAAGTTGGATCAAGTCCAATGAGAAACTATCACTATGCGTGAGAGGATCATTGGATCAAGTTCTCCGCTTTGTACCATGGGTTAACTGTTCATACAAGTCCTAGGATGCATAATCACTTGTCAAGTTTTCACTAGGACACTTGAAGAAAACATAAAAAAATGAATGCATACCTTGAGGGGGAGTCAGCACAAAAAGATTAGATCTGCATTTTTTGTAAAAATAATTTTTTTGTACTAATTAGTTCTACACCATGCATTTGAATTGCATATCATATTCTGCATGTACTTTGCCGACATAATAGTCTATCTGCGTATCTCCTTTGAGTGCCTCATTAGCAATAAAATATTTTAAGGAAAAGGTTGAGCCTCAAGCCAAATGGAAAAGCATGTCTAAATGCAGCTTCATGATGTATGGTTTTAATGAACTTGATTGCTAATGAAAGATCTGCCATGATTCATGTTTGTTTAACTTAAAATGTGTGTGGTTGCTGAAAATTGCTAAAATTCTTTCTGGCTGCAGAACAGGTCAACTCACAGATCTTCATGAGTCAAACCACCCTTGTAACAGTCTCTTCATTGCATTCTGCTTACTGAACAGGTCGACTCCCTCACCATCATGCGTCGACTTGCTTTTGTGAAGATTCTCCTCAACATGAATTATGTCCACAAGATAGGTCGACCTATCGCACACTCAGGTCGACCCAGTCATCTGAAAGATTGCCATTTTTGAATGGTCAGCTACACTGCGTCGACCCACACACCTTGGTGAGTCGACTCAGCAGATAGTTTCTCCATGAATCTACATTATGTTTGGGTATTGTACATTGACACTTTGTGGTGCTCGTGTCGACGCACCAGTTCATATGATGCTCCTATTCAGTTCCTTCAACTCTCATCTTCAGATTGAACTATGGTTACCCTTGCCTAATGAGTATCACTACCCTTGTTCCTTTTGCAACATCGTTGTAAGTCACCTCTTGAGGGGGAGAGTTCACTCCCTACATCCATTCTCCTATCCTCTTGAACTCATTCATTGAAAAACTCAGACCTCGAGGGGGAGCATTCCTATCCCAGTTTGACTGAACCCATACACTCAGGGGGAGTTTACACTCTTCTCCACTTAGAGCTCATTGTTTATATTTCAGACCAATCCCAAATAAGTTGATGGTTTAAAGTATATAAGCTCTAAGTCTGGGTTTAAGGGTCTTGAAAATGAACATTTCAGTGTATGGAATAGAATTAAAATAGTTTCGAATGAATTGTGACCTTACCTCTTCCTGAAATCTAAACATTGAAAGTATTCAAGCCACCTTAGTTAAAGAATTTTGACATGAGTATTGTCTTTAAACATTCAAATGATCATTGATCTTTGAGGGAAAAGGCCTAGAAGAATGAAAATGAATTTGCAGAGCAATGACTTGGACTTACTGAAAAAACATAGACCCTTCACCCAAGAAGTGATGGGAACTACGTCATGAAGTATACGTCCAGTTAACTCTGTTTAAAGATTTTAGAAAGATAAAACCTAAGGCAGAGCAATGGCTAAAGCTCATTGAGAAACCATGTCCCTTCACCCAAGAAGTGATGTGGACTATGTCATGATATGACAAGCCACCTCTATTCAAATTGAGACACGATAGTTAGCAAAATTATGAGTAACCTGGGAGTTTGGCATCTAATCAATGTGTCTCCTCGTGGCAAAGGAATGAACAAAACTTGAATGTCCTTGAAAAATTGAGCCAAATGCAAAATATGTGAAAAACAAAATGCATTTATCAATTGGTATCACATTTGTGTTTAACAGTTGGTATTTAATTGTTGGCATCAGTTGGAATGCAACTCTGAAGGTTGACCCTAAAAGGAATTCTGTACCTTAGCAATGTTTATCTTCAATACTAGTCTAAACTTCTTTTCTAGGGCTGCCTCATGAAATCTGTGCACAAGATGGAAAGAAATGAGAGCAAGGTATGTAATCTTAAGGAATTTATTTTAGCTCCATTAAATATACTAGCACATGTTTTCAGGGTTCTTACGCTCAGATTTTGGGCTTATAACCTTTGAACCATTAATGTGCATAATGGTCTCAATTGTTGGTGCTCTAAAAGGAGAATGTTGATCCTTTAGATTTTGAAAACCCCTGCAATATGTACTCTATTCCCATTTCTGTTTCAGTCTACCGGTCATTCTAATATCCACTACTTTACTGCCCATTTTCAACTTGCATACAAGTGGATCATTTCCTTGCACCTTCAAAACATAAAAATCTGAAAAACCTAAAAATTGTGTGCGTTCAATGGCTGCATCTTGGTTTGCCGGTTATATCTTATTGATTGGTTGCTCTGCTCGTTTTACTCCGAACGCTCTTGTATATGTCGGACTGCTTATATTTCTACCCACTGGCTATTAGTCTCCATTGTACTTTGCTGTCCTCAACTTCATCTAGATCTCCTGTTGAAAATTCAAGAATTCACATCTTTGCTACCTTCCATCATTTAGTTCCCGTTTTGATCACCTACCTCACTCTTGCGCTTTCCATGTCTTCTCTCATGTCTTCCCATTTTCATGATGTCAAAGGGGGAGAGAGTATTTGAGCCATTATTTTTATAATTTCAATATTGCCTAAGGGAGAGAGTTTTGTCAAGGACAACCTAAGGGAGAGAGTTTTATCAAGGACAAAGAGTTTTCTCAAGGAGGAGAGAGTTTTGTCAAAGGGGGAGAGATGCTTGTTTAAGGGGGAGTGTTTGCCAAATTGCATGTAGCATGTCACTAACTGAGTTGATCATAATTATCCTTTTATCGAAATAATGACTCATAGTTTGCCATCATCAAAAGGGGGGAGAATGTTGTGAATATGTGCAACATGCATGATTATATTATTTTGATGATGTCCAACTATGACTCATTATTGTTCTAGTTAATATGATACAACTATGTTTGAATGCGCATAACAATGTTTTTGATGCGTACATGCAATGCTCTTCATGGAAAGACTGATGCTTCATCTATTCTTAATAGAAGTCATGCAATTCATACCAGTCCCAATGAGTCTTAATCCCCTATGACTTGAGTAAGTAAACTCCTTGAAAGCCAGTAGAAGAAGCTCTCAGGCAAGATACAATAGGTCAAAATACATCTAAAGCAAGATGAGTTTAAAAGAGGACCAATCATATGATAATCCAAGGATGAAAGAAGTTCATGATGCCAAGGATCAGTGACTTGATCAACTTAAGATGTAAAAAGCTACCAAGAATTTCAAGCAAAATGCAGCAGAATTCAGCTGAGAATTGCAAGGTCAAGGCGAGAACAAGACTACGTCGACCCCATGACAAAGATGCGTCGACTCCACTGCTCACCAAACGAAGAACAGACAAACGGGCCATCAGCTGCGTCGACCCCTTGGCACCATTGTGTTGACCTCATGAGATTTAGCAGAAGTCAGACAATTGATCCTCTTTAGTTGTGTCGACCCCGTCTCATTACTATGTCAACCTCATCCGCTCCAGCAGCAGTCTGACAAGTGAATTCTACAAGGCTGCGTCGACCCTTTGCTCAAGTGGCGTCGACTCCTTGCTCAAGCGGCGTCGACTCCTTCCCTCAAGAGCAAAGAAGAGTGAAGGCAATTTCATTAGCTGTGTCGACTCCATATGTCTATTGGGTCTACGCGACCAAGCTCGCAGCTAAGCCAAGTCAAAAGAGTCGACCCATAGTGTCGACCCATTCATACGAAGATTCTGTTGCGTCTGCTGCGTCGACCCTGCCCTCTTAGGGCGTCGACGCAAGGGGGCCTTCCACAAGCCGTTTAAAAGGCCCATCTTCAACAGCTACGTTGACGTAGGGGTGATGCTACGTCGACGCACTCAAGGTTCCTCTGAAAAAATTCTGCCAAAACCTGCAACATTTCAGAGATCGTACAGAGATCTAAAATAAGAGACGTAAACCTCTAAAAACATGCTTTTCGAGGTCTCCAAAAGATTTCCAGGACATAGACTGTCCCCTTCATTATGATAGTTAGGTCTACTTTTTGAAGAAGGACTACAAAGATAGAGCAGATTTAAGAAAAGCCTTTCCCCATGATATCCTGCCTTTTTGCAGTCAGCCAATTAGAGTTAAGTGTAAGAAGGATCTAGGATAGAGATCTGTCCTGTCAATCCTGAGCCAATGAGGAGGTAGAACAGAAGAAGGACTTGACCAAGCAACTTATTTTATCTAGGATAAATCAAATGAAGGTCTGAAGGAGGGAAGAACTTTCTACCATCAAAAAGGGATTTGGAGAGTTATAGGTCTGGAGAAATGTGTTTTGTTATGCTATCAAAGGATGCTCAAACCAATAAGATAAACTGCATTTGAAAAGGCTCTACAACATGAGACGACTATTTTACTCTGACCAATCAGAATAGAGGTATGCTTCAAAGAAGTCTTTTGTATTCTAGCCAATTATATTGTAGGAACTTGGAGGGAAAATCTTCCACCCAGCTCCTCTATATATACTTGAAGCTTCCGATGAAGAAGCTGCTGTTGCCCTTGAAGAGAGGCAACGTCCCTTGAGCTTCCAAACAAGAGTTCTATGAAGAAAAGAAAAAGGGAGTGAGAGCAGCCCAACATCTGGTCAACCCAGTCCAGTGCTGAAAAAGAAAAGAGAGAAGAATAAAGTAGAGAAGCCTTGAGAGAGAGCAACCCTGCAGAAAGCCTGAGCCTGGAGAGTACCCTTCAATCTGATTTTAGATCTGTAGATATAGCTTTATGATATTTCTCTGAAGCTACATTTAGTTCTCCTTGTTTTGTTTTTCTATTTTTATTTGCAACTTCACAATCTGTAAATAGTGTGTGTTTGGTGCTCTGGTTAGAGACCAGAAGTGGTTTTGGCTGGTGTACAGCCGTGTGTTCCTAGGGAGTTGTTCCCGTGTTTCTTGCTGCACTTGCAGCGTGTTTATTTTTCTTTATTTTTGTGTGGGGGGGCCGTCCCCGTGTATGTTGAGGACTTCATCCTCACGAGGAGCTTGCTCCTCGTGTGTGTGTGGGGATTCATCCCCATGTGTGTTGAGGACTTCATCCTCATGAGAATTTGTCCTCGTGTAGTGACGCCTCACCAGTTTGGTGAGTGGTGGACGTAGGTTGCGGGTTTGCAATTGAACCACCTTAAAAACATCGTGCGGTGGTTTGTTCCTTGTGGTTTGCTCCATTTCCTCCATCCCCATTCACAGGGAATCGTGCTTTAGTTTCAGACACGCTCTGTTATGTCTGCATACCACACACACTCACTCTAATCTGCTCGGTCCTTATACTCACAGTGGTTGTCTCGTGTAGGAAAACTCCTCGAGATCCAATGTGTTTAACACTGTGATCTTGACACTGTGAAAGACTGTTTCAAGTCCAGAACAGTGAGGGTGCGTCAACTCCAGTACTCGTTGTGTCGACTCCAATCCTTCCTGAACCGCGTCTCTTCACACTCTTTGTATGGTGTCTTGCTCCTTTGGTTGGTTGGCGGAACACATTCAAGCACCAGATGTTTGCTTGAACGTAGCCTCACATTTGAGCAAGATCTATCTGTGAATCACTGCGTTGGAACCAAAGGTTCATCTAATTAAGTTTTTAATTTGTAATTGGGCGTAATTTATTAAGGGATCTATTCAACCCCCCTTCTAGATGCGGATTGCACCAAAGGGGACTAACAAACCCTTGGTGTAGTCTTTTCACATAAGGGAGGCCCATAGCAACCTCACCATGCATCTTCTATATTGCATGTGCCGGTTTGGACTTCAAGGCCCTCTTCTTCAGCATTCACAACTTTGAGCAATCGTTGTTACTCCAGGGAGATGTTTCCAAGACCGCGGAAGTATCCCCTCATTGTTTGGGTGATGTTGTCTTGTTCGCTGGTGGGGAAGATCATGGGAGGTGGCACCCCTTCACGTGCTGGGGGCCCATAGGCGAGCTGTCATAGTCTGGCCATCCTGCCACGATTTTTATCATAGGAACAGATATTCGCATGCCGTGCGCAGGCATGAAAGCTGGCTTGCGAGATGTCCAAACTGGCGTCTGAATCTTCTTTTCTTGCTTCATCTTCTATCTCCTAGGCCCGTTAGCCCTGACAGGCCTTGGTTGAGTCAATGCTGGGGCCCGAGTCTGCTTAGGCACTCAGATTTGTTTGAACTTGGTTGGCTGTCACGCCCCGAGTGCGGAAGAAACCCGGGATTACGCGATGAGTTTATATCATTCATGTCAATCAGAGCACGAGGCAATCAACACATAGACAGAGTGCGCCAAGCAAGATATTTACCAAGTCCTTATTCATTAATAAATCCAAAGTATTCCATTACATCATCTCAAGTGGGTCCCAAATGCTTAAAGACAACTAGACTCAATAAAAGTAAAAGTACAACGATGACTCGAGAAAAATAAAAGACTCGACTCGATGATAACATAAGACGTCCGGGTTGGCTCTATGCTCAACTCTCTTGCCCATCCCCATCTGACTGGGTCTCATCATCAGAATTACCTAAAAAATATGAGAAACCACTAGATGAGCGAACTCTCAGTAGGTATTACATATTAATAACAAGCTTGCTTAAAGTAAGTTACATATTACATGAAATGCAAGTGTAGCTATGCACAAACGAAAGCATGAGGATATAGAACAAGGATAAGTAGGAACAACAGAGTCAAACTAGCAAGATTTCAAGACAAATCATGTAAAGTTAACAAGGATATCAAGCATGTAATATCAAGTCATGTCATGAGAGATTGGCTATTTAAGTTCCAACAAGTACCATGTCAAGTAATATCATGTATTTTCATGTCACGAGAGAGAGAGAGAGAGAGAGAGAGTGAAATGCCATAAATCTAGAAAGTCATACACTTCGGTGTAATGTCACACCGTGGTCAATATAGCTCCCATGGGTACAAGTACTTTTGGGTGCTCCTCCTGGGACCAGACCGGGCCCCATTAACGTCAAGTATTGAGTCATGTAATTATTTAGACATCCACTATAGTTTATAGCCAATAGAAGTCCAAAGGAATAAGCCATTATAGGAACATTAAGGTAGATCCACAAAATAGAGGGTTCAAGGACAGAACTTTGTGTAAGGATGACATGACGATAAATCTCACATGAAATAAGACATTCATGAATCTGGGACAATTGGCGTCCAGTTAGGCCGCCACCAATTACAAAGTACGCATCCACTTGGGTGGTCGCTAATTCTGTGAACAGTGCATGCACGAAGGAAATCGCATCGCTATGCACGGACGCTAATTCCTATATAACATCAACTGTAATGGTCGCCAATTCCAGACAGTGACAAGACTCTTACAGAACACCAAAACAACGCTCTATGATGGCTAGGGCATCATGTTTCTTCAGAGTGACATGACAAGACACGGTTTCCAGGATTTTAAGGGTACAACCTGCTCGGCTTCCTTGAGGGATTCCAAGGCTAGCGAAGACTTACGGAGGCTTTAGAGAAATGAATTTAAATCCAGTGGAAGGAATATCCAGCGGAGGGTCTTTCAAATTATAAGAATTTAGGTGTCAATGTAAAACTCATGGAAACAGGGACTCCATCTCGACCATGAGACAACAGTGGCAAAAGACCCGCTATATGGGTCAAAACATGATAAAACTGTGAGACAAGAAAATCACGTCCATTCAATCAGGCATCAATTGAAAAATTAGTGTCTCTTCAGAGAGGCGCTAATTCTAGGGATTCACATGATTAAATAAAACTAATTTAAATTGGCGTCCTCATGAAGAGGCGCCAGTTCTTTAAATAGCGCCCATGTAGACGGACATTAATTTAATTTATTTTAGATTTATATATATTTTATCAATTAAATGGGATTTGGCGCCTCTATGGAGTGGCGCTACATAAGTAACATCTGCAAATGCAGACGCCATTTCTTATTTGGTTACAGGTTAACATGCATCAGGTAGATACAATTTTAGACACAAAACACTATTCATTTTCTTAAGGTTGCATGAACAGTAGCCCTTTGCTGTTTATGAGGGCTTCCATGAATCAAATTACATAGAAAATTGGAGAAAAATATGAGGATTCCAAAATCATGCTCATGCAGAAATTTTACAATCAGGTTCCATACTTATTTAAATTTAAACATGCGTTATTTATTAATTACACTACAGGAAATAGCGTCTGGGGTAGTGGGCGCTCTTTATTTGGCGTCTACCAGGCTGTCGCTAATTCAAGAAATAGTGCCCTTTTGGATAGGTGCCAAATACCACTGTTCTGGTCGCTATTTTCAAGTAAAACAGAAAGCTTCAAAAATGCAATAAACTACGCATGGAACATGAACTCTACATGGAATATAGTGACTACTACATGCATGTATCTGTTTCTAGCCAATTTTTACTTGTTAAGGAGATAACCTACCTTTTCGTGTGTGTGACTGAGCAAACAAAGGAGGAAGATGACGATGAATAGAAGAAGCTATGCGCTTCTTTTCAATTTCGAGCAATGGTAGCAACAACAGCAGCATAGGGATGGCAAGGAAGACGAAGGAAGAAGAGGAAGCAGACGCTCCTTCTTCACGCATAGGACGCAGACGATGAAGATGAAGACTTCTCGGCAGCAGCAGCAACTGATCACGAATAGGAAGAAGAGGATGTCGACGCAACAGCAACAAGATGCTTTTGCCATCGCAGGGGCTTGTGTTCATATAGGGGAAGATTCCTACGTAAGCTAGGGAGTTCTAGTGGGTTTGAGATTTCCTAAGTATGATCCTAATGGATCTCAAACATCCCTCGTTTGAGCCACTTCCCATGCTAATACTATAAAACCCAAAAGCCCTCATGCAAGTATCGAACGTGATAAGGGTTTTGTGTAAACCAAAGGCCTTATTTATAATTGTATTTATACATATGTCCTTAAGGCCCTTTAGCTAACCGTAAAGCACATTAGCCATTGGGTTATTAAACGCGGGGTTATTAACTATTGGATCTTTAATGGTTTAACTATTTAAAGCTTTTATCTAAATTAGATTTTTTGGGGTGCTACATTGGCTTTGGGGCCAACCCATCCCTTGGTTTGGACACAACATGGTCCACTTTGTTCTGTGCCAGCACCTGGAAAGAGTTGTGCATTGGCAACATTGGTATAACCCTATTTGGTATCATTTCGGCTTGTCGGCTATTCAGATATACTCGGACTCCTCCTATTGATATGGATTTGCCCAAGGCAGACAGCCAACTTCGTAGAGCGCCGATGTTCCTTCTGGTGATTCTTCTCCCAGCAGTAGTGGGCCCCCTGTTGGTTGATGTGCGAGAATTGACATGTTGGACATAGCAACCCATCAGCTATATCTTCTTGGGCGTGGCCTCCATAGTGTTGTAGATCACTGGCTTCATCTCCTGGGTGTCTAGGAACTCCACGAATGCTACCCCCAAAATGTTGGGGAAGTCGATGACGGGTGTGAAGCTGCCGAACCTTGTCGACACCTCCAGGCAGCCATACCTAGCATGATCACGAACACAAGTGGTTCGAATATGACAGCAGCCATTGGAATTGTTGGACTGTCACCTGCAATTCAAAATAATAGTTAGAATCTCATAGAAAGGCCATAGGGCCCTTGGTCTTGGCGAAGAGATGAAGGGAGGTTTCAGTCCCACTGGGCGTGTCAAACTTGTGGGAACACTTTTTTTTATTTATCTTAATTATTTTATTTATTTATTTATTTCATTTATGGTGTGTAGGCGTGCCAGTCACAAGGTGATACTTTGTTCGGACTCCAAATACTGAGGTGGCCTGGAGCCACTCGTGCGCGCCATTTGACCAATCAGACGATAATAGGTAGTAGGTCGGGACCGAAACCCACTGTGCCATAAAGGTCACGATGTTAATTACATCTCCCCAAAAGGGAGGAAACCCTTAATTAGTCGCCAGGAAGAAGGGCCCTATAGCATGAAATTCGAATCATTAAAAGAATGGAAATAACTGAAAATTAAGTGCGACGAGCCACCCCATGCCTAATGACAGGGATGCTCAGACCGATTCACTTATTCATTATTCATTATTATTATTATGATTATTGTTATTATTATTTATTTGGAGATCGTTTCGGGTCGAAAGCATGACGAAGTCGTGAATCATTCTTCGAGTAAATGTTTGCCGGAGAGGCGGCATAATTTAATGTTCGGTGTTGGAAGGGAAGCGAGATGAATCCCAGTGAGGATAGATCAGATTTATGGGGTTGTCAGCCCGAGGTGAAGTTAGGGTGTGATCATGGCAGGACAATCCCTGAAATCCAAGCCTGGCTTGCGAAGGCGTCTTTTTTTTTGTTCCCTTTACTCAGGGTCTAGGGGATGAGGGGCTCCGGAGCAAACACCATTGACTTCCTGATTATTATCATTCTTGTTTTGGTTTGATCATACATTATTATTCTTTTTTTTGTCTCAAATTCTACCACCCCTCCCTTTTTTTAATCAATTATATAATTTTTGTTATTGCTATTTTACCATTCATGAACGCCTAGGATCATGAGTCTGAGTCAACATGGGAAAGGCCAGGACATCCTAGAAACAACACTGGGCATTTGGAACCATGTAGATCGATCTGGGTCATAGCAGGTCGACCTACCCATGTCTCCGGTCGAATGAACCCCTATGTGTGTCGACCTGGGCCAGGGGGTAGGTCTACCTACCCATGGGTCAGTCGATTGAAAGACACGATTCGATCGACACTGCCCCTAGGTGTGTCGGCCTGGGCTGAAGTAGGTCGGCCTATCTCATTAGTGTACTGTCCTGAACCGGGGAGTATGTCGACCTAGACTAGGGAGCATGTCGATATACCCATGGGTCAATCGACCGAAAGAAACAATTCAGTTGACCAAGCCCCTGGGTGTGTCGACCTAGACTGAAGTAGGTCGACCTATCTCATCAGTGTGTCGTCCTGAACCAGGGAGGGGGTCAACTTGAGCCAAGGGATGTGTCGACCTACGCCAAGGGATGAGTCGACCTACGACAAGGGACGTGTCAACCTAAGACACATGTGGGTTGACCTACCCATGGGTTGGTCAGTTGAAGACACGGATCGGTCGACCAAACCCGTTGATATGTCGACCTAGGCTGGAGGAGTAGGTCGACCTAAACCCATTGTAGGTTGACCTACTCTTGGGTAGGTCGATTGAACCCCCTACTCTCTCTCTCTCTCTCTCTCTCTCTCTTTCTCTTTTTATACAGTTTTATTTGTTTCGTTTATTTTCCTTTCTCCCACTCATTATCATTATGTTGTTATCATCATTATTTTATTCTTATTATTATTATATACATATATATATTCTTTTGTTTATTTACTTATTTCCTTATTTCATTGTTCCATCTGTATAGTTCCCTCTTTTTTTTCTTTTTTGGTTATTATTTTATTGTTATTATTATAATATTTTTATCTTAGTTCATTCATTATTATTGCTATTCTTGTTTTATCATATATACTTTGTTATTATCGCATTTTACTCACCCCCCTTTTACTGTTGGTTTCTTTGTTGCTCCGAGTTTCTGTCGAAATTTCAACAGCACCTCCCCTAGACCAAATTGCATTTGGGGGTGGACAGCGGGTGCACATCCTTAGAAAATCTGAGATGGTCTCCAAAATATTCGAACATGCCCAAAATGGTGACGTATCGAGTTATCCATAACGTCGTATCCCGGAGGGCTAGCCTACGAGGGGATCGGGATTGCCCGGATGTTCCGAGAGGGGCCAAGAAGCCTGGAGTCTCGGTCAAAAAAGACAGAGCAAAATCGAATGAGAAAACCAAAAGGGTGGCCGTTGCTGTGCCGGATCAGGCATAAAGAATGCACATCAGATTCGTAAAGGGGTTGCCAAATCACTCAAAGGGCCTCGCCAGGTCAACCCGGTGCGCGCGTGCCTGCGCCGGATGACCCATACATGGGGCATGCCAGATCAAGTATATGAGGCAACCGGATGAGCCCCTTAGAGGGATGCCAGATCAACAGCCTGGCCATGCAGTTCGGACGAAGAAGAGGCATGCCGGATCAAAGAAGTTGCAGAAAATAGAGAACCGTAGACATTCATGGTGAGCGCCGTGTGAAAGGCCAAGAGAGGAGACGATCACACAGGCGTGTAGGGCCAGATTTTTGACCAATTCTTCCCTTCTCTGGTGGACTACAGAGGGGGAGAAAAGGGGATTAAAATTTCATGAGCCTATGCCAGAAAACCATGCCGGTTGACGGTGGGGGAAAAAAAGTGATGATCACGTCGCGAGGGGGTGGAGCCAATGGAGGGAAGATATGCAAGAGAGTCGCGACGGCGCATCACCAGCCACCTCCCCGACCCATCTGATGAGCAGTTGGGGAGGAGATAGGGAATCCATATTCCTCCACAAACAAGGTTTGCACCGGGGACTAACCATTCCGCATTGTGGAGTGGGGGAAAGCATTTTCGAGCGAATTGGACCTGGCGGCCCTGCTCACTTCCCCGAGCAGACTTTGGGATTCGTCACCTGAAGAGGATGCTATTGAGGTGGCATTGGAGGCGGAGAAATCATCGGTGGGGAAGGGGAGAAATAGGCATTTCATTCACTGTGTAGAGATGAACGTGATAGGAAAAAAACATACCACATAGAAAACACCATAAGAATCTAAGAACCAGGCCAACTGACCTACCATTTTTCTTTTATTGATCACAAGAGAAGAAATTACACAAAATATTTCCCTCCATCGAGCATAAAAATAATGAGGAAAAGAAAAGAAAAGAAGATGTAGACCCACCTACAAGAAGCTTCTCTCTCTCCCCCTCTTTTCTTTCTTCTCTCCTCTTGGAGTTCCCTTCTTCTCTATGAGCTCCTCTTTCTCTTCTACCTGTTTCTTCTCTTCTATTTTTTTTTGTTTGTTTCCTCCTTGTTCTCTCTATTCTCCTTTTTTTTTCTGCTCGTTGGCTCCCCCTTTTATAGGGGTATGATGGTGATCCAGTGCAGATGCTCTTTGCGTTGATCTGGCATTTCTTGTCACGGTGAACCAACGTGCTGATGCTGATTCGACACTGCTTGTTGCTGTGAACCGGCGTGCTCCTTTGTGCTCACGTAGGAAGCACAAGCTTGTTCTGACGTTGTGGTTGAAGGGGCACCCCTTGGCCTATTCCGGCGTCATAACGGCACAGTCTCACCTCTTCAAATAGTCGCTATATATGCCGATCATGTCGAACAGTGCCAGCTCAAGGAAATCTCTTCTTTTCTTGATATTTTGACTTTCACCGTTGGGTTAGAAGCTCCATGTGTCTTTTCGCCACTGGGTTCTTACGGTCAAGCCCACGGTAGTGTACGTTAGGAACACCTTAGATTCCCACAATTTTTTCCATATTGTGGTATATGTGGTGTTCAGATGTCATGCGTCAACACATACTCAAGCCGGGGTGTCGGATGGGGCTTTGAAAAATATTTCTGCAATCATTTTGGGCTATTCTTTTTTAATTGGGTTTGTTTGGCTCGGCGAGACTTGCTACTGTCGTTGCCAAATTTTAGGTGCCAACACCGGTCTACTTTGACGACATAGGCCAGCATGCCTTATAGATAGGTCTACTTCAATGACATAGACCAGTATGCCTTGAAGGCCGATCTACAGCAACCCTAGACCAACACACCACCAAGGGTCGGCTTATCAAAACTCTCTGGCTATCACACCACAATGGTCAACCAATGACAATATGTTTGGTTGCACCTCAGCGATCAGCTGATCACAACTTCTGGCTGATATACCTTAATAGTTAGCCAAGGCATTTCTAACAACTACACCACATCAGTCAGCTAGCAACAACAATGACGGGCCAACACATCCTCAGCAAGGCAAGCCTACATCTCCATCAACATCAGACCGACATGCCCCCACGGGTCGGCATACACTGACATCAGACCAATACACCTCCAAGGATCGGTCTACATCAATACAGACCAAAATGTCCCAAGGGTCGGTCTATACCAACCCCTGGCTGTCACACCTACACAGCCAGCTAATTACAATATCTTTGGTGGTGCCTTAGTAGTCAACCAGCACACTAACATGTACCATCTACAACACTACAATGGTTGTCTATCTAACATCACCCCTCATTGTCACACTCTTAAGAGTCGGCCAACCTCAACTTTGGCTATTACAACACAACGGCTAGCCAGTAGCATTAACCTTTGGCCATCACACTGCAATGGTCAACCGATGATAATTATAAGCCAACACGCCTCGCCGAGGCGGGCCTACATCAATAACAATCTTAGGCCAACACTCCCCACAGGTAGGCCCTCAACAATTCAGTTGATACACCCCCAAGGACCAGCCAATAAAGACTTAAGGCCAATACGCCTAGTAGCAGTAGGCCCGCATCATCTACCCATGCCAAGACACCTCAGAGGAAGGTCGACACCACGTCAAGCTATCACGCCTTGGAGGAAAGTCAATGCATCCTCAACGAAGACACCTTACTGAGGTAGGGCACATCAACATCATGCAAGCAAGCCTCTTCGGGGGCAGGTCTAGCAACAACAGGTCAACACGCCTCGCCGAGGCTGGCCTCCAGCAACATCCGCCTGACATGCCTCGCCGAGGCTGGCCGACAGCAACATCCGGCTGATGTGCCTCACTAAGGCTAGCCACAACCAACATCCGGATATCATGCCTCGCTGAGGCTGGCCTCCAATAACAACAGGTTAATATGCCTTGCCGAGGATAGCCTCCAGCAACATCAGGCTGACATGCCTAGCCGAGGCAGGGCTCCAGTAACTTCAGGCTGACATGCCTTGTCGAGGCTGGCCTCCAGCAACATCAGGCCGATACGCCTCGTCGAGGCAGGTCTCTAGTGACTTCAGGTTGAGATGCCTTGCCGAGGCAGGTCTCCAAAAACTTCAAACTAGGATGCCTCGCCAAGGCCGGTCTCTAGCAACATCAGGCCAAGATGCCTCGCCGAGGCTGGCCTCCAACAACTTCAGACCAACACACCTTACTGAGGCATGTCTCCATCGACAATGGACTAACACGCTTCCTCGAGGCAAGTCCAGGATGCAACTATAACCAAAACACCTTGGAGGTAGGTCAACGTCTGACCAACACACCCTAAAGGAAGGTCAACACCAACTTTGACCAATACACCGTGGACGTAGGTTAGTATAATTTGACCATCACATCCTAGAGGACGGTCAATGCCAAGCCTAGCTAGTAAACCCCTATAGGTGGTTAGCAAACAACACAAGCGACCTACAAGAATCAAGCAAGATAGCAATGGGAGGCTGCTAGCAAGCAGCCACATGCATCACCACAAAGTCTCAACTTGAGTGGCAGCTATCTCATTGCCAGCTAGCAATCCTAGGAAGCGAGGGATAGACATCCCTCCGATTCCCAAGATTGGGAAGCTACGAATCCCCTACACAACGTCGTCGACTATGGTCACACCCCATAGGGGAACAAGCCAAGGAGTGGGAAATACTCACAGTACTCCTAAATGTCGACAAGGTGGAAAACTTGAGAAAACACAAGTCTCAGCTTTCAAGTCCACTCTCGAGAGCAAGACATGGCTCCCCACCGATGCAGCCTCAGATGATGAAGGGGCCACCAATGCTCTCCTTCTCCTCACCAGCCACCCCAGGAGGTGTGATGGACTCGACAGTCCTAGTCTACCTTTGTCTCAGGTCCTTGACGACGGAAGGCTCCCTCAACTGAGCTGCCTCTTCTCTGAGAACCCACTAAGCCCACTGTACAAGACAGGGCCCCAGATATTAGCAACAAATCCAAGAGAGTTGCTACCCTAGGCTCCCTGGGCCTCTTCTCACCATCAACATTGGTGCGAAGTCTAGCCACGTCGTCGACCACCAAGATGGTGTCCGGACCGGACTACATGGGCAAGCCGGCCATGTCCACGTCTACCACATGCCCAACACGAGATGAACGGGAATGGAATTCCAAAATCACGGACAACGGGTTACAACTTCGAACACATGGCATGTGGCCAATGCTCGCCATCTCCACCAATTCCACACGTCCTCAGTGGCTTTGGCAAATTTCCATTGGAAAACCACCCTCCAGCAACCTAGCCCCCTTTGGGAATCCCACTCTATAGCCTCCTAGGCTCAATGGTGTTCTTCATAACGTGTCATCGTCAAACAAAAGATCATAATGAGAACATCAACCCCCCCGGACAAGTAACTCTCACAACGCAAGTAAGACTGGGAGAAATCAAACCTGCAAGGCACATGGACCGCATGCCATCGACTCCGCCTTCGATGCATGTCCCTTGGGGGGCATTTGTTGCACCCACTTATTTTCTCAAATTAATTGGGATTTAGGCACAAGGGATTACCCCCTAAATAGAGTGAAATGGCATAACATCAATGGTGTTCTACCGGTCGAGTTGAGCCCAGAAATAGGGACATGTCACCATGTCAAGCCATAAAGCACAGTAAACGGGGATCACCCCCAAGCATATAGCATCAAGCCAACCAGTTTTCGGACGATCGGATTGAACTCGAGGTTTGAAACAACCTGTCGCACCAAAAAACACTCTATAAAGATTCGGGGATCACTCCCATATACCCCACATGCAGCATTACATCATAGGCAGCTCGACAACCAGGCCAACCTAGGGCTCAGAAGAACTTGTCGTGTCCCATGGCACCCTATAGAGAAGCGAGAATCACTCCCAAACACCACATCAATAGCGCAATAGCGACGGCTCCAATAGCCAAGTCCAACTTGGACTCCAGTGCCACTTGCCATATCACATGGCTCTTCACCAAGAAGTGGGGACCACCCCCAACTACCAGGCAAGCTCCATCGTCATGTTGCCATCTCAATTGCCCCACTAGCCTGGGACTAGCAACCACCCGTCACATCATGTGGCACATGACAAAAAGACATGGAACAACTTTCGACATGCCTTCTACAAGTGGCTTGACGTCGGCGACTCCAACATTAGAGTTATATTCAGGTTTCAGAGCCGCTAGCAGGTGTCAGCCAGATCATGGTCAATCAACTGGGCATGATCATCCCCTAAGGTGGTCAACTTTGCTGCCACATTCGGAACGTGGCACTTGGGTAGGCCGCGTTCAAGATAGAGCCCTCACAGATAGTAGCCTTCACTTGCTTAGCTGTTCTAGCTCTAGATCGGGGGGGGGGGTTCCTCCCTCTCGTCTCACCTTAGAGCCCCGCTTGAGACATCAAACAACATAATGCCATCAATCTTCCAATGATTGGGTTGAACTTGGGGCTTAGGGCCTCTTGCAACACCACACGGCATCACAAAAGGATTGGGAGCCAATCTTGAGTGCCTTCTACGAGAAGCCCATGCCCGAAGTAAGAGTAGGCTGGCCAAAATAGCTTCTGAAGCTTAGAAAGCCATATCCTTCCTTTGCACGCACAGTAAGAAGTCAAAGACCCTTGCTGAAAATTAGAAGATGGGACCACTCTAGGGGGGGCACCCTCTCTTCTCTCTCCTCCACGGTCAAACCCAGCCATGCTGGTCTAAGTAAACCCTCTAGAGGGGAGGTATACATGGACCAGGTTGCCCTAAAGCAACTTGATCTAAGTAAACCTCCTAAAGGGTGAGGTTTACGCGAACCAATTAGCCATGACCAGAATGTAGCTGTTGTGTGCCTTGCATATGTTTTTGATGATAACTAAACTTTGTGTATGCTTGCATATGCTTTTGATGATAATGTGCACTGATGATCTCTGCTATGCTTGCATGGGTTACATATGAGCATTTGTGTTTTTCATGTTGTAATATGGTTGTGATAGCAAATGGATTTTTGGGGGATCAAACAAGTTTAAATGCATGGCTATAGGAAGCTATTTTTGGTTGAGAAAATTTGTGATGAAAGAGGTTTCAAAGCCCATTCTGAATGAACAAGCTCTTCTTTCTATCCTTTATGCATTAATCTTGATTATCTTGTTATGTAGGATCAACATCCATGGTGAACATCTTTCAGAAGTCAAAGGAATGAATGGATAAGTACCTTGCTATCCACAACTTAAACAGGTAGTAAATGACATGTACTTTCTTCAAAAAAGATTGGTAAGGTCTTACATTTCTCTAGTTTTTCATTGACGTAACTTTTGTTGATGCAAGTCGATGAAGAGGTTCTTTTTGTGCTTGATCATGTGGTTTTGATTTTTGGTGAATGTAAATGGATTGAAAGTTGTAATACTTAAGCATTCAAGGGGTTTTCATGCATATCTTGTCATTGGCTCTTAAGTGTGATGAATGTAGTTCCTGCATGTCCTTCATAAGGTTTTTGAGCTTGCAAATGGTGTAAACCATTCACATATTATCTGGAAGAAAATTGGTTTAAGTGTTGCTCATACATGTTGCATAAATGGATTGTAAAGCCTTTGTCATCTAGCTTGTGCTTTGATGGAAGTTTGAGAAGAATGATCAAATTGCTCATGTGGTCTAAATGCATTTTATCCATGGTTTTGTAAGGATGACAAGTGCTCACATCTTTCATATCATTCATGTGGATTTTGGTTTCTAGTTGGACACATGTATTGCAAAAATTGCATATCTATGTGATCTTTGCAGGAGAAGAAGGCTAAGGAGGAGAAAAGGAGAAGGTAGGAGAAGGTTTTGATATGCATCCAGACATCTCCGGGGTTCGTGGAAGAATAAGAAAAGGAGCGAATCGACGAGAGGAACAAGAGGACGCAAGAATCGCCATCATCCGATCCTAGAGTCAAGCATCGACATCCATTGGCTTTGGAAATCAAAGGGAGAAAAATCTCTACATCTTATTTCTTCTCATTTGTGATGGTTATCATGATTTTTATTGTGGTCTGAGCATGATTTGAATATTTGTAGTTATTTTTCGAACACAAGGATATTCTGTGTGTGTGTGACCGTCTGCGTACGGTCGTGTGTTTACGGTGCTGCGGTTGTTGCAGCGTGTGTGTATGTGTGTGTGCTACTGGATTCACGATCCAGAGCGTTTGGGGTTTGCCCATGTGCTGCTGTGTCTACAGCGTAAGGAGAGCTCTCCTCGTGGGGATTTATCCCCGTGTGTTGTTGGAGCGTCACCTCCGTGTTGGGGATTTATCCCCGAGTGAAGCCTTACCGATTTGGTAAGGGGTGGACGTAGGGAGCCCTTCGTGGTCCCGAACCACCTTCAAAATCCCCGTGTTCTGTGGTTTGCTTTGTGGATGTGTGTTTAATTGTTTAAATTGCTTGAATGTTCGAGTGAGTGTGGCGAGATTGAGAGAACTTGTTTACTCTATTTAGTTTATTACTATCAATCTTGCTAAACATGTTAATTCCGCTGCGTAAGTTTTTAAATTTGCTATATAGCGTGGGGGACAATTCAACCCCCCTTCTTGTCCGCTCGCCTACCCGGGGACCAACAATTGGTTTTAAAGCTACCGCTCTATCTTCTTGAGGTCTCACAACCTATAGAGAGATCCCTCGGCGAGTTTTCATAAGCATCATGACTAATAGCAGCTTGTCTTCTCTCCCTCCTCGTTATACTGGTTTTGACTTTACTAGATGGCTTGGGCACATGAATCGTTTTGTTGATACCATTGATCCCAAACTCTGGGATTTAGTTATGTATGATTCATATGGGTTGCCTAATGATGAATCTAAGTGGACTGACGAGCATATGAAGAGAAACAAAGATAATTCTATGCTCTTAAATATTTTTAGAAGTTCAATTGATCTTGACAAGTTTCCACATGTTTCCTCATGCGGGACGGCCAAGGAAATAATAAAGTGGTTGATTAAGGATAATGAAGGAAAGAAGAACAAGGTGTGCTTGATGGCCGACAAGCAGGATAAATCAAGTAAGGAAAGCTCAGAGTTAGACTCTGAAGGTGAGGAAGTTTCTTTCGAAGAACTTATGGATCTTTATGATGAATTGGTTGATAAGTATAAGCAGGTGAAATCAAAAAATTGAAAATTGAAAAAGAAATCTGAAAACACCTTCCTTGAGAATGGCTCTTGTGACAAATGTTCTAAACTTGAAAAACTTAAAAAGGAGAATAGTGCAATGTTGATTCATATCTCATTGCTTGAAAGTAGTATAAAAATTCTTGAAAAACCCTTTCATTAAAAGTCTACATGTGATAGATGCTTAGAATTCAAAAATGAAAATGAATCCTTCTTGATTGATATCAAAAAGCATGAAGAAACCATTTCATGTATGAAAGAAGAATTAAAAAAACTAAAGCATTTGAATACAACCATGTCTGAGAAATTACTTGCTTTTGAAAAAGGGAAATATGTGGTTGTTGATGAATCTGAAAAATTACATGTGCTACAACAAGAAATTGAAAGTTATAAAACTCCAAATAGAGTGTTAAATGAAAGTGTTGTTTGCAGTGAACAAGAAATAGCTAGCTATGAATTGCATATTGCATCCCTTGAAAAAGAAATTATTGATTTGAATGTATCTCTGTCTACTTTTGTTAAAGGAAAATAAAATCTTGACAAAATCTTGGGAACCAAATTAAAATTTGAAAAATGAAGGCCTTGGCTACTGTAATATATTGGGTCTTTCAGATCTTTATCGGAGAGTTTCGGATCGCTTTTGTGGGTCCTGAGTTGGGTTTTATGATCCGCATGGGTTTTTCTCCCGTACAAGTTACGGAACCCAGTGGAGAGTTTATTATTCAGTTCATCAACTCGAGGACGCTACAGTTGCGTTGCATTCCTTCTGAGGATAGTTTAGACTATTTTTTCGTATTTTTCTGAATTAGTGCATTTTCGGACCAAAAATCAGACTTTACGAAAATTGCAAAATTTCTTAATTTCCTATTTTTCTTTTCTCTTTTTCTTCCTTCACCTCTCTCCTCTCTCTTCTCTCGTCGTTCACACTCTCTCCCCCTTCGTTCTCTCTTCTCTTTCCCCTCTACTCTGGCTGCAGACGGAGGAGGCCCGGAAATGCTATGGAGATGCCGTGGAGGTGGTCTGGAGCGTGCTGGCGTGACGGATGGAGCGTGGTGTTGGCGCGATCACTTGGTGGATTCAAAGACGACGTGTTCGGTTCGTTTGATTGATTTCGGCGTGGTTTAGTCTCTTCGGCCCGCTAGAACTACGGTGGAGGTAGGGAGATGGATGCCTTACTCTTCTTCTGCGTTTCCTCGCGATTTGGAGCTGAACGGTGCGCGTATGAGTGGGTTTGGCATCGTTTTGGGCAAAAGCAAGTTCGGGGGGTGTGAGATGAGTTCGCCTCCTTCGGCGACGGTTTCTTGCTAGATTAGTTTCATTTGAACCCCTGGCGTGTTAGCATTCCATTTCCGATGGTTTCATTGCGATTGGTGGTCATTTGGGACCAATAAGAGCCCGGGAACCCATGTGACTCAATTAGGGTCGATTTGTTTCTTATGTTTTTGGCATTGTTTGGACCCATTCCGGTCTGTGGAAGGCTTCTATGGTCATTAGGGTTGTTTCCCCTTCATTTTAGAGCGAACGGGGCGTGGAAAGGCCGGCATCAACCATTCCCCTGTTTTACCTGCCGTGACGCCCTAGCGGTCGTTCCAGCGACTGTTTGGGTGCTTCCAGCGGTCCAGTAGGTGACCGTTTGGGTCTATGTCGATTCTATGTCGGTTCAGGCCTAAGCAGTCATTCGATAGACCATTTAGGGCTGCTTGCGGTCCATCGTTAGACCGCTAAGCTTTGTCCAACGGTCCATTGTTAGACCTCTAGGTTTAAGTGTTATGTCAGTTTGGCCAAGCGGTCACGCGATAGACCGCAAGGCTGGTCCTGGCGGTCCATTGCTAGACCGCCAAGCGCCGTTTATGTCGGTTTGAGGGTTTTTAAGTCGGTTGGCCAGCGGTCCTAGCCCTGACCGTCTAGCGTTCTTGGCGGTCCTTTGGGTGACCGCTAAGCTCTGTTTGATCGGTTAAGTCAGTTTCACTGTAGAGAGTTTGACTGGGTCTAGCGGCCTAATGTGTGACCGCTAGGGTCTCCCTTGCGGCCCTGCGATTGGCCGCATGCCCCTATGCTTTCTGTTTTCCATTATTTTGGCCTCCATTTGTCTTGGCTTACTCTTGTGGTTTGCCCATAGTCCCGTGGATGTCTTGCACATTCTATGAGGGCGATGACCATGTTGTGAGGTAGCCGGGGAGTGCCAATATATCGAGTAGTGTTCCGTACTACTTCAGAGTCATCATTGGTTTCTGGTCAACCCGATTGTGATCCAGTGATTGACATGTGACCTTGGGAATGTCTCGGTGATCCGGTGTGGATCGAGACACGATTTTTGGATGCCTTGAGGTACTGTCTTACATCAGGTTGCGTGTCCATGTGCTTTGAGGGTCTCGGTGATCCCTCATGTCTCCGTGATTCGTGTTATGCGGAGGTGTGGATCCGGCAATCCTATGTCATTTCCTTCATAAGTGTTTTACCGTGATTGGCTTAGGGATTAGGCTGATTGGCGGCGTATTACCGCTTTTGTGCGACGATCTTGACCCCGAGTCTTGTGACTCAAGGATCGTTGTGTTAGCAAGTCTAGTTGTCTGTCCTGAGTCTGGTGGCAGTTTGGTATGCTACTTCGTGACTTGTGCATGGTGCTTCGTAGTACGTGCGATAGTGCATGCTTAGCCTGTCTGTGCTTCATCACTAGTGTTTTGAAGTCTCTGTGTGTCTAGTGAGCCTCCACTAGTCGTAGCATGACGACACTTTCCTGTGTGTCAGCCCACCTGGGAGTGGTGGCGGGACATGTTTTCGATATACGGTTTGTAGGGTAGTTTCTGTGGACTCCCTTGCCTTGCAGTAGCGTCCTGCTGGGGTAGAAAACTAGCTAGAGGCCTGGCTCAAGACATTGAGCTTGTGTGTGCACACGTGGTCGGGGGCGTTTGGACGAGCACTGACGGGTGTGACCCTGACTAGTCACTCGTTACTGTGGTACCTTGTCCTTAGTTCTGTGGTACCGTTGCTCCTAGTACTTGGTACTATTGTTCCTCGTACTTGGTTTTGTGAGTGTCTCAATTACCGCCGTTCTCGGTGTGTGGGAGATACTTGTGGCGCAGTGTAAGACATCAGTGGACACATCTGGCTGTTCTTCTAGTGAGGAGGTGCTCCTGTCACTTGACGCACAATCTCGTGACCCTTGTGGCTTGTGTTTTGTGGTTGGTTTCCGTCATGGTTGGCGTGACTCGTCGGGTTGTCTGTGTTGGCTTCACCCGTGGTCTAGTCTTATGTATCGTACACGACGAGCTAGCTATGTATGTTCATGCCTTTGACTGTGTAGGTCTTTTATAGGGCTTTTACCTGTTTTGGTAGGCTTCAGTTATGGAGCTAGTGCTTGGTCAATAGATTGGTAATGCCCGACTTTGTGAGATCGGGGCTTGCCTTTCTATTGTTGTTTAGAGTAGCTTAGGGAGCCGTGGTTCAATCGGCTGTCGTGTTTCTGGTTGGTACGGCTTTACTCTTTCCTTTAGTTGTTCTTACTCTTGCTCTTACAGCTTTACTATTGTAGTTAGTACTACTGTTACTTCTACTCTTCCTGCTTTACTATTTAGCGCTGTTTAGCGTGTTACTGCGTCATTTCCAGTGGGGATCCGCGTGACCCCTACTAAGCCAGTGACACGAGGCTCACCCCTATTTTTCAGGTGTAGTCATTCTTCTTCCTCGTGGTTCGTGACAGGGTTCATTAGTTCGTTATTGCCAGCGTCGCTAGCGTTGCCTGCGTCGGGCTTCCCTCGACTTCAGTGTATGTTCTCTTTTCTGTTGGACTGTGCTTGTCTTTAATTTGGACTGGACTCTGTTAATTTAAATTGTTAATTGAAAAAGTAATTTTATTTCTGCTACTTTAGTAAACCTGATCAATGAAATATTAATTGCTTACTGGTTTATCTGTGACTTCAATGTACCACACACACTCTTTTTATCCCTTCGGAGCTTTACCGCTCTTGGGAGGCCTCGCAGGATCCAAGTGTTATCGGGTTTACTCGGTATCCGGACCCTGGGTCGTCACAGTTGGTATCAGAGCTGTGTTGTGTGTAAGTACATGGGAATTTGAGATATTGCAGTATTCAGAGTCCTTAAGATCCAGTACAGTCGGCAGCTGGCGTAGGTTTTACGATTGTTTATCATTTTATTTTTTGCGTGTGGTCTTGTGCGTGCTATGTTGGCACTGTGCAAGATGGTTTCGCTCTCGTCAGGATGTGACGGAGTGTTCTTCTTTTTGTCTTGGTGTGTCTCGGTTATGCTGTACCTGGCAGAGTTCACTGGCAGGCGTGAATCTGCGGTGCGGTGTTTGAGATTTGTCTGTGTATTGTTCAGGTGGCTGGTGACTTTATCGTTGGTGTGATGATCGTGCACACTCTTATGTTACTTTGGTCGTCCCAGCTTGAAGTTTGTTCAGCCCCTGAGGTGTTAAGGTGGTGTTGAAGTGGTTGATTAGATGCCTTGTTTGAAGAAATGCTCGGGCGAACCTAGGATTTTCCTTCTTGGTGAGCTACTGTTAGTCGAGCTTGATTCTTTTCATTTTGTTTGGTGGCGTCTTTTCGAGATAAGCTTTGGAAGTGCTATCTTGGTAAAGCCTTTGTTCTGTGTCTACTTAAGTGCGGGCTGTGTTTGTTCTGAAGCTGATTTGCCTTTGTTCGACGGTTGCTTGGCTTTGGACCCAAATTTTGTGTTTGAGAGCCGTTGTGCACCGTGTTCGATGTGCCGTGTTTGGTGGCTGTTGTGTTGTGAAGGTTCAGTAATTGTTCCAGGATGTGAGGATAAGCTAAGACAGATGTTCTTTGTGCTGTGTGCTAAAGCTGGTGCTCTTCTCAGTTGCACTATGGTGACTTGTGATCGGTTCTTAGCAGGATCAGTACTCGAGGCGTGGTACGTTGCAGTTTTATGAATTGCGATGGCGCCGAGTGTGTATTGAGACGTGGATGCCGAGTTGTCCTTGATGCCTGTGTGCGTGTGTTAAGCGTGCAGCGGAAGCGTGTGGGCTGATAACCCACTGGTCGAGGATCGTTTGGTTGGAAGATTCTGGCCAGTCGAGAGGTTTATTTTCTCGGTGTATCTCCATCTTGGCCATGTGTGCCTTGATGTTGTCAGTTGTCGTGCCATTGCTTGAAGCTTCGTAATGGTTGGTACTGACATGCGTGAGGATTAAGGGAATTTTTCAACGATTATGCTGGTCGAGTACCCTTTTCTTCTCTGTAATTTTCTTGGATGATGTGCTCTCGGGACGTGATCGTGGTCCTTGAGATGCATTCTCCAAGATTGTTGTTGTTGTGGGTCCTTGTTGGTAAGATGTTCGCAGTATGGCTTGTATATGTTAGCCGTGTGTTCATCTGTAATTGTGCCTTAATGTGACCCAGCTTGCAGTTGTGTCCCGTGGTTCTACGTCGAGTACGGAGCTGGGATTCTACATGTGTTATTGTTGTCGTTGATAATCGTTCGTTGGTGGTTGTGTTCAGCTTGGGAAGAGTTCCCTGTGAGTCTGATTTGGCATTATGTGGACCGAGGTCTTATCTGTTGGTTTTGTTGTACTCTTCTGCCATGGTAGAGTTGGCATGCGACTCGAATCAGATGCAATGTCTAAGTGAGGACTGACTTGATTATGCTCGTGGTCTGGTGTTGTCGTTGGCATTCTGTGTGCCAGTTTCATTGTTATTCTTGGTGCGGAGGCCGATGATGTGTTGGAGCTGTCAGCTGAGAGGACTACGTTTCCTTGTTTAAGCTGATGATTGTTGTGTCTGCCGAATGTTTTATCGGTAGATGTTTCCGTGGCATGAGTCGTGTCTCGTTTCCCTATGAGAAGGAAGCGACGTTACCTTGTTTTGAAGGTGTCAGACTTGTGTTCACTTGGGTGCCGTGCTTGTTCTTTGGATCAATTTGTCTTGAGATCTAGAGCGTGTGCCTGTGATTGTGGTCTGGTAGTGCCCCTCTGAATTATGTTTTTTGAGATTTATGTTATCGTGTTTTGTGTTTTAAGGCTTGGATGATGCTTGGAGAGTGTAGCCAGTGTTTGAGGTTGTTCTTCCCTTGTTCACGTGTTAGCTCCTTGAATTTCGAGGATGAAATTCCTGTAAGGGGGGAGGACTGTAATATATTGGGTCTTTCGGATCTTTATCGGAGAGTTTCAGATCACTTTTGTTGGTCCTGAGTTGTGTTTTACGATCCGCGTGAGTTTTTCTCTCGTACAAGTTATGAAACCCAGTGGAGAGTTTATTATTGAGTTTATCGACTCAAGGACGCTACAGTTGCGTTGCATTCTTTCCGAGGATCGTTTAGACTATTTTTCCTTATTTTTCTGAATTAGTGTATTTTCGGACCAAAAATCAAATTTTACAGAAATTGTAAAATTTCCTAATTTCCTATTATTCTTTTCTCTTTTTCTTCCGTTCACACTCTCTCCCCCTCCGTTCTCTCTCCTCTTTCCCCCTCTGCTCCGGTTGCAGACAGAGGAGGCCCGGGGATGCTGTGGCGATGCCGTGGAGGTGGTCTAGAGCGTGCTTGCGTGACGGATGGAGCGTGGTGTTGGCGTGATCCCTCGGTGGATTCAAAGCTAATGTGTTCGGTTCGTTTGATCGATTTCGGTGTGGTTTTGTCGCTTCGGCGCTCTAGAACTTCGGTGGAGGTAGAAAGATAGATGCCCTACTCTTCTTCTGTGTTTCCTCGTGATTTGGAGCCGAACGGTGCGTGTATAAGCGGGTTTGGCATCATTTTGGGCAAAAGAATGTTCGGGGGGTGTGAGACGAGTTCGGCTCTTTCGGCGACGATTTCTTGCTAGATTAGTTTTATTTGAACCCCTGGCGTGCTAGCATTCCATTTCCGCTGGTTTCATTACGATTGGTGGTCATTTGGGACCGGTATGAGCCCGGGAACCCATGTGACTCAATTAGGGTCGATTCGGTAGAATCGCCCATTTCTTATGTTTTTGGCGTTGTTTGGACCCCTTCCGGTCTGTGGAAGGCTTGTATGGTCATTAGGGTTGTTTCCCCTTCGTTTTAGAGCGAACGGGGCGTGGAAAGGTTGGGATCGGCCATTCCCCTATTTTACCCACCGTGACGCCCTAGCGGTCGTTCCAGCGACTGTTTGGGTGCTTCCAGCTGTCCAGTAGGTGATCGTTTGGGTCTATGTCGATTCTATGTCGGTTCAGGCCTAAGCAGTCATTCGATAGACCGTTTAGGGCTGCTTGCGGTCCATCGTTAGACCACTAAGCTTTGTCCAGTGGTCCATTGTTAGACCGCTAGGTTTAAGTGTTATGTCGTTTTGGCAAAGCAGTCACGCGATAGACCGCAAGGCTGGTCTTGGTGGTCCATTGCTAGACCGCTAAGCACCATTTATGTCGGTTCGAGGGTTTTCAAGTCGGTTGGGCTAGCGGTCCTAGCCCTGATCGTCTAGCTATCTTGGCGGTCCTTTGGGTGACCGCTAAGCTCTATTCGACTGATTAAGTCGGTTTCACTGTAGAGAGATTGACTGGGTCTGCCGGCCTAATGTGTGACCGCTAGGGTCTCCGTTGCAGCCCTACAGTAGACCGCATGCCCCTATGCTTTCTGTTTTCCATTATTTTGGCCTCCATTTGTCTTGGCTTACTCTTGTGGTTTGCCCATAGTCCGGGGGATGTCTTGGACGTTCTATGAGGGCGATGACCTTGTTGTGAGGTAGCCGGGAAGTGCCATTATATCGAGTAGTCTTCCGTACTGCTTCAGAGTCATCATTGGTTTCTGGTAAAACTTGTTGTGATCTAGTGGTTGACATGTGACCTTACGAATGTCTCGGTGATCCGATGTGGATCGAGACATGGTTTTTGGACGTCTTGAGGTACTGTCTTACCTTGGGTTACGTGTCCACGTGTTTTGAGGGTCTCGGTGATCCCTCATGTCTCCGTGATTCGTGTTATGCGGAGGTGTGGATCCGGTAATCCTATGTCATTTCCTTCATAAGTGTTTTAATGTGATTGGCTTAGAGATTAGGCTGATTGGCGGCGTATTACCGCTTTTGTGCGACGATCTTGACCCCGAGTCTTGTGACTCAAGGATCGTTGTGTTAGCAGGTCTAGTTGTCTATCCTGAGTCTGGTGGCAGTCTGGTATGCTACCTCATGTCTTGTGGTTGGTGCTTCGTAGTACATGCGACAGTGCATGCTTAGCCAGTCTGTGCTTCAGCAATAGTGTTTTGGAGTCTCTGTGTGTCTAGTGAGCCTCCACTAGTCATAGCCTGATGACACTTTCTGTGTGTCAGCCCACCTAGGAGTGGTGGCAGGGCAGGTTTCCGATATACAGTTTGTAGGCTAGTTTCCGTGGACTCCCTTGCCTTGCAGTAGCGTCCTACTGGGGCAGAAAACTAGCTAGAGGTCTGGCTCAAGGCATTGAGCTTGTGTGTGCACACGTGGTCAGGGGCGTTTGGACGAGCGCCGATGGGTGTGACCCTGACTAGTCACTCGTTACTATGGTACCTTGTCCTTAGTTCTTTGGTACCATTTCTCCTAGTACTTGGTACTGTTGTTCCTCGTACTTGGTTTTGTGAGTGTCTCAGTTACCGCTGTTCTCGGTGTGTGGGAGATACTTGTGGCGCAGTGTAAGACGTTAGTGGACGCATCTGGCTGTTCTTCTAGTGAGGAGGTGCTCCTGTCACTTGACGCACAATCTCGTGACCCTCGTGGCTTGTGTTTTGTGGTTGGTTTCCATCATGGTTGGCATGACTCGTCGGGTAGTCTGTGTTGGCTTCACCCGTGGTCTAGTCTTATGTAACGTACACGACGAGCTAGCTGTGTATGTTCGTGCCTTTGACTGTGTAGGTCTTTTATAGGGCTTTTACCTGTTTTGGTAGGCTTTAGTTATGGAGCTAGTGCTTGTTCAACAGATCGATAATGCCCGACTTTGTGAGATCGGGGCTTGCGTTTCTGTTGTTGTTTGGAGTAGCTTAGGCAGCCGTGGTTCGATTGGCTGCCGTGTTTCTGGTTAGTACGGCTTTACTCCTTCCTTTAGTTGTTCTTACTCCTGCTCTTACAGCATTACTGTTGTAGTTAGTACTACTGTTACTTCTATTCTTCCTGCTTTACTGTTTAGCGTGTTACTGCATCATTTCCAGTGGGGATCCGTGTGACCCCTACTGAGCCAGTGACACAAGGCTCACCCCTACTTTTCAGGTATGCTCGTTCTTCTCGTGGTTCATGATGCGGTGCGTCAGTTCGTGATTGCCAGCGTCGCCAGCGTTGCCTACGTCGGGCTTCCCCCGACTTCAGTGTACGTTCTCTTTTCTATTGGACTGTGCTTGTCTTTAATTTGGATTGGACTCTGTTAATTTAAATTGTTAATTGAAAAAGTAATTTTATTTCTACTACTTTAGTAAACCTGATCAATGAAATATTAATTGCTTACTACTTTATCTTGGACTTCAATGTACCACACACACTCTTTTTATCCCTTCAGAGCTTTACCGCTCTTGGGAGGCCTCGCAGGATCCAAGTGTTATCGGGTTTACTCGGTATCCGGACCCTGGGACGTCACAGCTACAATACGGTGAGCAAAAAGAACTTTGAAAACAAATTGTATACTTCTTTTGTCTCGAGTTCAAATGTAGCTAGTTCATCAAACACTCACTCGGTTTAGCATGTTAAAAAGAAAACCCAGAAATATGATGTTAAGCAGAAATTGAACCAAGATGCGAAGTTGAAAAATAATTCTACTTATACAAATGCTAATGCTAGGAAGCACAATCATGCTGCACACACACATGCATTCACAAGAAAAATCTCATGTTTTTATTGTGGCAAAGTTGGTCATATGATGCATGATTGTCTTGCTTTGAAATATGATGAATTGGGAGCATGCAAGAAAATGTATGATTTCAAAAACTCAAAGAAGTCTTCAAAGAAAAGAAAAGAATTTAAAAATTCCCATGTTCATGAAAGAAGACCATGTGGAAAAGTTTCTCCATTGCATTGTTACTATCGTGGGAAATATGATCATTTGATGAAAACTTACTTTTAAAAGAAAAATGACAACTATCATGTCAAGAAGAAGAACATTTTCCATGTTGAGAATAAAAAATACTTTTGTTAAATCACAGAAGTTCAATGCTTATGCATACAGGAAAATTGTGAAGTATTTTGATGGTTATCATTATTGTGGTGAGTTTGGTCACTTCATGGATAATTGCTCTTGGATGAAGTTTGATTAATTGAATGCTTTAAAGAAACTGAATGTTTATGTAGCAACTCGAATTTTTTTATATGTTATGCAAAAATAAATAATGAAAAATGAAAATAAAATAAATTAAGAATATTTTTCGTTATGTCTTTAAAAGTATAGAATACATAAACATGAACCCTATCCTACTTGTTAATACGAACGACGAGATTCACGGCACGATTCTGAGAAGGCGAAGACGTCGGTACTGTAGTAGCACTATAGTATTACTATAGCATCCGATTTAAGAGAGAATTATTAGCATTAATCTAATCCTAATTAATGGTTGATATCATGCTTACATCATTGAATAAATGATGTCATTGATTATGTCATAGAGGGTGGATTTATTTCAACATTCACATGTTGGAATTAATTTTCAACATATGTTGGTGTAATAGTAACATGGTTGGTGAAATATGAAAAGTAGGTGAAAATTGACTTAGAATTAAATGGATAATATAATAATGGGGGGTTTTGTTGAGATCTTCCCTACTCAAAGTACAAATCTATTAGGAGGAATTATTGGTTGGAGAGAGGGAGAAAGCTTGAAGTTGGAGGAGTGTTCGAAAGCGTTCTTCGTTCTTAAACTTCTTCTTCTTTGATCTTCAACTAGGTAAGTTTTCTCTCAGGCGAAAACTTAATTAGATCTCCATATATGTTTCTTTGCATGAGTATTTCGATTCTATGTAAATTTTTCAAGATCATGTTTTTATGACTTATTTTAAGATTTAAAGTTTAAAAATGAGAGTTTTCATTATTATAACATGTTTCAATAACGTGGATCACATATGGACCATGATTTGAATACGGTAACCACGCCCGATTTACCTCGTTTATGTGCATTATTTCAAATTTCAAATTTTGAATTTTAAAATCATGTTCTTGCCGTAAGAATACTATCAACAAAGAAATGACTAGGTGAATGAACTTGTAAAGCTATCGTTAATTGTTCAAACAACTATGCTCTAATTTCTGTAGAATTTCTATACATGATTGACCCTATCTAGTTGATCTAAACTCTATCTGAAAACTTGACATCTTCTTTCAAATTTTCTTTATACAAGAACATGCATATTGTGCAATTGATAGCTTGACATCTTTTTTCAATATCTTTTCATTCATTGAAATTCATTAACAAATGAACATGTTAGAATATGCAAGAATGATTTCCATTCGATTTATGTTTTTTCTGTATTTCTGACTAATCGTGTAGCTAGTAAGTTCACCAAGAAGAACCGGTGTCTAAGGCTAGAGGTCCACGGGCAAACACTTTAAGTGGATTAGTGGTTACTTAATTAGGACCTCGTGAATACGAGAGGAGCCTCCCACTGTCCCACCTCTTACCTGGCCGTATTTTCTTTCATTTTCTGCTAATTACCCGACTGAGAAAAACCTGATCCAAACTTATTTTACAAGATTTTCCGCGAGAGTTGATCGCGCCTTGACCGGCAATTCATTTTATTTATTGTCTTAATGTCGTTAAACATGATGTCTTAAATCATCCGTGAACTTCTCTTATAAACTTCATTTATTCTTCATACTACATGCCATTTCTTCATATTACATGTCCTTGGAAATGAAAATTTTGCTAGATCTGTACTTTAGCTATAAATTACCATTTGGGAGTGTAGGAGCTAAGTGCCATGTAGGGCAAAGTGCTACGTTATGGGAGTCACCCCTTGAGGCCAGAATGGCGCAAAGTGCTACATAACGAGAGCCACCTCTTGAGCTTATAGGGGACACCTCTAGAGTCTTCCATAACTAAATGACTAGTTATGCACTATACTACGCTTCTTAAGCTTTTCTATTGGCCATAATTATAAATGAATTATTCTAAAAGTTATATGGAACTTTTGATCTACCTGATACTCAATGTCTGGCAATCATGGGGGCCTTGATCTGGTCCTAGGCAAATAAAGCCTGAAAGTACTTGTGCCCGAGGGGGTTGAATGATCAGGTGTGGCATTGCACCAACTGACATGCAAGATTGAACTAGATAATTCACTTATGACATGCTTGACTCGTTACATGCTTGACTTCCTATACATGACATGTTTGACCGGAAGGGTTAATATCTTGTTACATGGCCATATTTATAATTCTATACTTGTTATTAATCTTCATGCTTACACTTGAGTTCTACAATATCTATTTTTGAAATTCTTGATTTCCTGATCTTGTTCTCTATTTGTCATTTGTTTTATTACTTGTTTTATTCAAGGGCAGATAGATGATTCAAAATGCAAATTACTTAAAGTGACCTGATAAAGAGATATAAGTCCTACTGAGCTTTTTAGCTCACCCTGTGTATTGTTGTTAATTTTTAGGAAATCCCGAAGATGACGGGAATGGGCTGGAGTGATGAGAGTGATGAGAGTTTTTAAAAAATTTCTTTTCCGAGTCTGTCTACTTATAAATGATTGTATCGAGGTTGAATAGTATTGTAAGTCCTTGAAGGATATTTTTTGGAAATGTCATATTATGAAATAAAGATGTGATTTTATCCATTTATTGTTCATACTCATCATCTGAGTCTCTTGATCGACCTGCCCGTATAATTGTTCACGCCTTGCTAATTCCGCCTTGTTCGAGACGTGACAGTTTAGTTGGTATCAGAGCCTATAGTTAAAAAGAGTCTAGGACATCAAGACTTAGTTATTGAAAACCCTAGGTTCTTCACACTATAGGATAATGGATAGCTATACTTGGCCCGTGAGATTGGGTAGAGACTCGGGCTATATATTAAGATATGTATAGATAAGACATTTAATCCCTATAGCTTATTTTGCAAAAATTCTTAGCTGTTGAAATTGGCCGCTGAGCGTGCTCAATGGAGAGAAATGCAAAGGACCGTCCAAGGGCTAACTCAAGCCCTACAACAAGTGGCTCAAGGAGGAGTTAATCTCCATGGTGCGGGAGACCTGCACCGCAACTTTAGGAACATGAATCCCCCGAGATTCAGTAGTTCCACTGACTTGGATGAAGCTGAACATTGGGTCAAGCAGCGAGAAAGAATATTTCGAGTCATGCAATTCTCGGATCAAGATAGAGTTTTGCTTGCAACTTTCCAACTGGAAAGGGATGCAAGAGCTTGGAGGAATCCATGGAGGCGACCTTCCCCGATCCCCAGATCACTTGGGAGGAATTTCTAGAATATTTCAACGGCAAGTATTTCTCGGAGAGAGTACAAGAAAATAAGGTAGTAGAATTTGCCACCCTTAAACAAAGAAGTCTCTCTGTAGTTGAATACGAGGCCCAGTTTTCTTGACTGGCTTGTTATGCTCCACACCTCATTAATATGGAGAGAATGAAGGCCAAGCGATTCATAAATGGGCTAAGGCCCCAATACATTCCCCAACTGGCACCTATGGACATCCAAACATATGCCGAGATGGTCCAGAAGGCCCAACTACTAGAAGATGCCATGGAGATGGCAGATAGAATCAAGGGAAGAGTCATGAAAGAACAAGTCGTTGGCGTCGAAAACTTTAAACCAATATTCGGAAGGAAGAAGCCAAATGAAGGAAGAACCCCTCAACAAGATAAAATGCCTCGAGATGGAAATAGGCAAGCCATCCATGCTACATCTTCAAAAGATATCTGCAAGTATTGTGACAAGGCTGGTCACAAGACTGAAGAGTGCTGGAGAAAGAAGGGAGCATGCTTGCGTTGTGGAAGTGGGGATCATCGCATTTCTGATTGTTCCCTTATGAAGGAATCTCCATTGGAGAAGAAAACTCAAGAAGGACCAAGTCGTCAAGGAAGACTCCAAGCTCTGATAGAACCTACACCTACTGAAGAAGGAGGAGTGGTGGAAGGTACTCTCACCATCAATTCTAGAACTACTTTTATTCTATTTGATACTAGAGCTACCCATTCATTCATATCCCAAGATTTTGCTACCACCTTACATGAAAAACATGTTCCTTTGAAAACTGAACTTTTTATTTCCACACCTTTAGGAGCAAGCACTGAGTTTAAACATTATTTTCTCTCTAGTGAAGTGTTGATTAGTGGTCATAACTTAGCCATTGATTTGATATGCATGAACATGGAGGGTTATGATGTAATCTTAGGTACTGACTGGTTGGATAAGTATAATGCTAAGGTAGATTGCAGGCAAGGAAGTGTAACCTTTGGTGAACTGGGATATCCTGAACTGTCTTTCTCTAGAAATAGCCATCCTAGACACCCTCTTCTCATCTCAGCCCTTCAAGCTCGAAAAATGATGAAGAAGGGATGTGTTGCATTTTTGGCTTCTATCCTTATAACCGAACCCATGAAACCCGTTCTGAAAGAAATATCTGTTGTTAGGGAATACCCTGATGTATTTCCTGAGGAATTACTTGGCATACCACATGAGAGAGAAGTTTCATTCTCAATCGATTTGATACCAAGAGTAGCCCCTGTATCCAAAACTCTTTATAGAATGTCACCTACTATGCTAAAGGAACTAAAAGAGCAACTGATGGAATTATTAGAGAAGGGATTCATCAGACCTCATATGTCACCTTGGGGAGTACCTGTTCTTTTTGTGAAGAAGAAAGATAGATCTATCAGGTATGTATTGACTATAGGCAGTTGAACCAATGGACTATCAAGAATAAGTACCCTCTGCCAAGAATTGATGAACTATTTGATCAAATCTCTGGAGCTCATTATTTATCTAAGATTGACCTCAGGTCGGGTTATCATCAACTGAGAATCAAAGAAGAAGATATTTATAAGACAACATTCAGGAGTAGATACGAACACTATGAATTTGTTGTCATGCCTTTTGGGCTGACTAATGCACCTGCAGCCTTTATGCAACTTATGAATAGTGTGTTCCGACCCTATTTAGATCAATTTGTGATGGTATTTATTGATGATATATTGATATACTCCAAAACCAAGGAAGAACATGAAGCACATTTGAGGATTGCCTTGAAGATATTAAAAGAGAATCAATTATATGCTAAATTGGGCAAATGTGAGTTTTGGTTAGAAGAAGTTTCATTTCTCGGTCATGTGATCTCTAAGGAAGGTATTTCTGTTGACCCTTCAGAGGTAGAAGTTGTTACTAACTGGGAAAGGCCTACAAATGTGACCGAAATCTGAAGTTTTCTAGGATTGGCCGGTTACTATAGGAGATTCATCAAAGACTTGTCTAAAATTACCATGCCATTGACTAGACTAACAAGGAAGGAAAATTCTTATGTATGGGCTGAGGAATGTGAGAAGAGTTTTCAAACTCTAAAAGAGCGCTTGACAACTGCACATGTTCTTACTCTGCCTATTGCGGGAGGAGGATTCGAGGTATATGCTGATGCTTCGAGAATTGGCCTAGGTTGTGTATTTGTGCAACAAGGCAAGGTGATAGCTTATACATCTAGGCAACTGAAGACCCACGAAGTTAATTACCATGTGCATGATCTAGAATTAGCCACAATAGTCTTTGCTCTTAAGATATGAAGGTATTATTTATATGGTGAGCAGTTCATTATCTGTTCTGACCATAGGAGTTTAAAATATCTATTTTCTTAGAAGGAGCTCAACATGAGACAAAGAAGATGGTTAGAATATTTGAAAGATTTTGACTTTTCTATTCTTTTTTTTAGCAAAACTAAGACCAACAGTACAGCAACTGGTCGAGTGCACCCTCCCTCAGAGAGGGAAGATGTTCTCACTCCCCCAGGCTGCGACTGTGACCTTGAATTTTATTACTATTGAATAGTGAATACAATATCTACGGGGCATACCCCTGAGGAGAAAGGTAAGAAACTGGATCTACAAATGGGAAGCCCCTGCGAGAAACTAAGAGAGAAATGAAGACAAGGGACAAGAAGGGATACAGCCAGAGATTCTAAGTGATGCGAATGGCAAGAAGACCAGCTTTATCCACTCGAAGAGCGCCCTTAGCCAGCCTTGGTATATCTCCTTCTTGTGTATACACTGAATTTTCTAAAGCATAACAAGCATGAGAGGCCAAAGAGTCTGCTACCTGATTGCCCTCTCTATAAGTATGCCGAATTGAGCATCCACAGTCATGATATAAATCTAGAATCTTTCTCCACCATGGGAGGACCATCTAACTAGGAGCCACCCCATTCCGGACAGCCTCAACCAAAAGAGCACTGTCTGAGAAAATGGCCTCCAGGGTTAAGCCTCCGTGCTTTGCAATCAACAGCCCATCATGCAGTGCTCTAGCCTCCGCTAGCAGACTGTTACCATAGCCATAATAAAATGCAAAGCCTACAATCTGCCTACCATGATGGTCCCGGACACAGCCCCCTCCTCCACTTCTGCCAGGGTTGCCTTTGGAGGCCCCATCTACATGCAAGGTAAATTTATGAGTAGCTAAATTGCAAGCTATCAAGAGCGGCTGCTTAAGGTGCACCCGAGGGGACAGTTGAAAAGAAGCCAGGCAGCCAAGTTGAGCTGAGGATAATGGTTGGTGAAATCTAAGCTTGTCCAAAGCCATTGCTACAGAAGAGAGGATCCTCCTCTTTATATTTCCAATGCTCAATGTCACTCCTTCAAATCTCGCTGCACATCTTTGCTTCCATATCTCCCACAACATCAATACAATAGCATACAACCCAACAAAACTGAAGGCAGAGTGCATATTGTATGCTGTCAAAATATTCCAGCAACGGGTAGTCATTTGATCACTAAGGAAGGCCTTGTTGCTTATCAATGGATGCACCCAGCCCCATAGCTTGGAAGCCAACTCATCTGTAATAAAAAGATGATTAAGGTCTTCTTGGCTCGGGGAAGAGCAGCAGCTGCATTTGGAGACCACTTGGATCCCACAATCAACCACCCTTCTATCAACTGGCACATCACGATGGATGAGCTTACAGGTAAAAAGAGCGGCCCTTGGAGCAATGGAAGGGTGCCACGGCTTAGCCAAGGAATGCCTCTTAGTGCCTTTAGGTCGAAGCAAATTGCAGGCAGACTTGACTGAGAAAATGCCTTTCAAGGTTCCAGTCCACACACAAACATCCTCCTCACTGCTTCATTGAAGGTTGGGGAAGTGAAAATCATTGCCAAGGAAACCCCGGGCTACATGCTGAGGATCCCGGAGGACGTCTCTAACCGATGCCACAGGGTAGCCATTTACCCCATTGCTACTGGCAGGGGCAACACTTATTACAGTTCCATACCCTGTCCAGTTGTCTCTTAGGAAATCAGTGCATGCCCCATTTCCAACAATCCACCTACTATTGGAAGTGAGCAATTCCTTAGCCTGCCTAAATACTACAGAGGGCATTCCTGCTGGAAAAGATTGAACACAGTCAGCAAAATGTGATTTAATGAACCTTTGCCAGGCATATAAGGACCAAAGTGAATACCCAAGCACAATGTTCCACAGGGTTTTAGCAGCCAGAGAAACCTGCACCCATTGAAGGTCCCTAATTCCCAGACCCCCCTCAAGCCGGGGCCTCTGAATGTCCGACCAAGCAACCCAGTGTCTGCGATTAGATTCTTCATTTCCTTGCCAGAAGAAGTTGGCACACAAACGGTCAATAGTATTGATCACCTTCTTGGGAATGTAGCAGGCCGACGCAAGGTAGATAAGCATACTGTGAAGTACAGAGTCAATTAGTTCTGCTCTGCCAGGTTGGGATAGGATCTTAGACTGCCAGCCTTCTAACTTGGACTGCACCCTGTCTATCAGAAATTTGAAGTCTAAACAATTGTATCTTCCTTTCTTGATTGGAATTCCAAGGTAACAAATGCCAGCAGCCTGATACTTGTAGCCAGTAAGCATGTGAATAGATTGTCTAAGGGCCAAAGGGTCTTTAGCAGATATAATAAAGCTACTTTTATTGGCATTCACTTTCTGCCCCGAACAAGACTCATATCTGCTAAGAAAATGTTGGAAGACCAATATGTTTTGCCTGCTTGCATTCAGAAAGATCAGGGTGTCATCCGCATACAATAGGTGAGAGATCTGCTTAAACTGTCGGGGCCCTTTGTAACCTCTAATGGCCCCAGATTGAAATATGGCAGACAAACCCCTGCTAAGGACCTCAGAAGCAATAATGAGGAGGTAGGGAGCAATGGGGTCCCCTTGCTTGATGCCTCTACTTGACTTGAAGAAGCCAGACATAGCACCATTGAAGTTAATAGAGAACCAACAGTTGGACATAAGCATTCCAATGTAAGAAGTGAATCTGGTGCTGAAGCCAAACTTCCTCATAATTGCTATGATGAAGTCCCACTCCATTCTATCATAGGCTTTGGCCATGTCCAATTTAAATATGGCATTGTGTCCTCTAACTTTCCTATTAATGTCCATCATGAGTTGTCGGGCAAGAGCCACATTATTCAAGATAAACCTCCCTTTCACAAAAGCCCCTTGTTCTACTGAAATAATGCTGGGCATGAGATGGGCCAGCCGTTCAGAGATAATCCGGGAGATGATTTTATATGAAAAGTTGCAAAGGCTTATTGGTCTGAACTCATTATATGATCGGGGGTCTTGCACCTTAGGCACCAGAGTGATCAGGGAGGAGGAAATTCCTCTAGGGAGGGGGAAGCCCTCAAAGAAAGCACGGACAGCATCAATAACATCTTGCCCAATGATGTCCCATGCTGCTGTGAAAAATTCTCCTGAGAAACCATCTGGACCAGGGGAGCTGGAGCCCTTTAGAGACCAGACAGCTCTGTGGACCTCCAGTCCATCTAGGATGGCACAGAGGACAACATTCTGGCCCTCTGTTATAACTTGGAGAATGCATATGATTTTGACTTTTCTATTCAATACCATCCTGGAAAAGGTAATGCGGTGGCTGATGCTCTTAGTAGAAAGTCGAGGGCTCTATTATCAAGTTTGATGATTAATGAATGGCGATTGCTGGAGCAATTTACAAGATTAAATTTAAATGTGGAACCAAAGGAGGAACGAGTCTTGAATGCAAGTATAAGGGTACAACATGATATGTTCTCTGAAATAAAAGAGCAATAAGGTAACGATCCTTTATTAGTTGAAATTATTAGAAATTTGAGCCAAAGGCCTGATTTTCAATTGGCTAATGATGGGAGATTATTATTTTGAGGAAGAACTTGTGCGCCTAATAGTGACAAAATCAAGAAGAAGATAATGGAAGAAGCGCACCAATCTAGGTATACTATACATCCAGGAGCCACTAAAATGTACCAAGATTTGAAAAGAAATTTTTGGTGGCCAAATATGAAAAGAGAAGTGACTGAGTTTGTGAGCCGTTGCTTGACATGGCAACAAGTAAAGGCAGAACATCTCAGACCTGCTGGTAAATGGAAATCTCTGGAAATACTAGAGTGGAAGTGGGAAAGCATTGGTATGGATTTCATTATGGGATTGCCCAAAAGTAGAGGGGGACTTGATGCAATCTGGGTAATAGTGGACCGATTAACCAAGTCTGCTCACTTCCTACCCATCAAAAGTAAGTGGACAGTGGATATACTGGCAACTTTATACATTAAGGAAGTGGTAAGATTACATGGCATTCCTTCATCTATAATTTTTGATAGAGATCTTAGATTTACTTCTCACTTTTGGAAGAGATCGCAATCTTCGCTGGGAACAATATTAAATTTTAGTACACCTTTTCACCCTCAGATAGATGGTCAGATAGAAAGAACTAATCAAATCATAGATGACATGCTTAGAGCGTGCATGATAGATTTTGGTGGTACTTGGCATGAACATTTACCATTGATTGAGTTCTCCTACAATAATAGCTATCAATCAACTATTCAAATGGCACATTTTGAAGCTTTATATGGTAGAAGTTATAGATCACCTATATGTTGGGATGAGATTGGGGAGAAGCAGTTAGTAGGTCCTGATATGATTCAAGATACTACTCGAAATATCTAGATGATCAGGGACCGACTAAAAATTACCCAATCTCGACAAAAGAGTTATGCTGATAATCGAAGAAGAGATTTATAATTTCAAATCAGTGACCATGTCTTCTTGAAGGTATCACCTACTCGAGGAATCCAAAGATTCGGAGTCAAAAGAAAGTTAAGTTCGAGATTTATTGGTCCTTTTGAGATCCTTGATAGAGTTGGAGAAGTAGCATACAGACTGGCTTTACCCTCAAAGTTAGCAGGAGTGCATGATATTTTTCATGTGTCAATGCTGACGAGGTATGTCTATGATCCTTTACATGTGATCCAACATGATGATCTGGTACTGCAAAAGGATTTAACTTATGAAGAGAAACCCATCAAGATATTAGACCAAAAATTACATCAACTAAGGAATAGAGCAATACCAATGGTTAAAATCCAATGGAGTCATCGTGGACAAGAGGAAGCCACTTGGGAATTGGATGATGCGATTAAGAAGAAGTATCCAGAATTATTTTCAGGTTAGTAGAGTTAGAACTTCTCTTATTTTACAATGGATCATGTGAATTTGGAGGACCAAATTCTTTTTAAGTGGGGGAGGATGTAGCAACTCGAATTTTTTTATATGCATTTATATGCAAAAAGAAATAATGAAAGATGAAAATAAAATAAATTATGAATATTTTTTGTTATGTCTTTAAAAGTATAGAATACATAAACATGAATCTTATCTCACTTGTTAACACGAACGACGAGATTCACAGCACGATTCTGAGAAGGCGAAGACGTCGAGACTGTAGCAGCACTGTAGCATTACTGTAGCACCCAATTTAAGAGAAAATTATTAGCATTAATATATTCTTAATTAATAGTTGAGGTCATTCTTACATCATTGAATAAATGAGGTCATTGATTATGTCATAGAGGGGGGATTTATTTCAACATTCACATGTTGGAATTAATTTTCAACATAAGTTAGTGTAATAGTAACAAGGTTGGTGAAATAAGCAAAGTAGGTGGAAATTGACTTAGAATTAAATGGGTAATATAATAATGGGGGTTTTGGCCTATAAATAGGGCTGGGATCTTCCCTACTCAAAGCATAAATCTATTGGGAGGAATTGCTCGTTGGAGAGAGGGAGAAAGCTCGAAGTTGGACGAGTGTTCGAAAGCGTTCTTCGTTCTTAAACTTCTTCTTCTTTGATCTTCAACTAGGTAGGTTTTCTCTCAGGCAAAAACTTAATTAGATCTCCATATATGTTTCTTTGCATGAGTATTTCGATTCTATGTAAATTTTTCATGATCATGTATTTATGTTTATTTTAAGATTTAAAGTTCAAAAATGAGAGTTTTCATTATCATAACGTGTTTCAATAACGTGGATCACATATGGACCATGATTTCAATATGGTAATCACGCCCGATTTACCTTGTTTATGTGCGTTATTTCAAAACCTAAAATTTAAAATTTAAAGTCATGTTCTTGCCTTAAGAATACTATCAACAAAGAAATGACTAGGTGAATGAACTCGTAAAGATATCGTTAATTGTTCAAATAATTATGCTCTAATTTTCGTAGAATTTCTATACATGATTGGCCCTATCTATTTGATCTAAGCTCTATCTGAAAGCTTGACATCTTCTTTCAAATTTTCTTTATACAAGAACATATTATGCAATTGATAGCTTGACATCTTTTTTCAATATCTTTTCCTTCATTGCAATTCATTCACAAATGAACATGTTAGAATATGTAAGAATGATTTCCATTCGATTTACGTTTTTCCTATAATTCTGACTAATTGTGTAGCTAGTAAGTTCACCAAGAAGAACCGGTGTCTAAGCCTAGAGGTCCACGGGAAAACGCTTTAAGTGGATAAATGGTTACTTAATTAGGATCTCATGAATACGAGGGGAGCCTCCCACTGTTCCATATCTTACCTGGCCGCATTTTCTTTAGTTTTCTGCTAATTACCCGACTGAGAAAAACTTGATCTAAACTTATTTTACAAGATTTTTTGCGAGAGTTGATTGCGCCTTGACCGGCAATTCATTCTCTTTATTGTCTTAATGTCGTTAAACATGATGCCTTAAATCATCATTGAACTCTTATAAACTTCATTTATTCTTCATACTACATGCCCTTTCTTCATATTACATGTTATTGGAAATAGAAATTTTGCTAGATCTGTACTTTAGCCATAAACTATCATTTGGGAGTGTAGGAGCTAACTGCCATGCAGGGTAAAGTGCTACGTTATGGGAACCACCCCTTGAGGTCGGAATGGCGCAAAGTGCTATATAACGGGAGCCACCTCTTGAGCCTGTAGGGGCCACCTCTAGAGTCTTCAATAACTAAATGACTAGTTATGCGCTATACTACGCTTCGTAAGCTTTTCTATTGGCCATAATTATAAATGAATCATTCTGGAAATTACATGGGACTTTTGGCCCACCTGATACTCAATGCCTGACAATCATGGGGCCCTGATCTGGTCCTAGGAGAGTAAAGCCTTAAAGTACTTGTGCCCGAGGGAGTTGAATGATCATGTGTGGTATTGCACAAACTCACATGCAAGATTGAACTAGACAATTCACTTATGACATACTTGACTCGTTACATGCTTGACTTTATATGCATGACATGTTTGACCGGAAGGTTTAATATCCTTGTTACATGGCCATATTTATAACTCTATACTTGTTATTGATCTTCATGCTTACACTTGAGTTCTACAATGTCTACTCTTGAAATTCTTGATTTCTTGATCTTGTTCTCTATTTGTCATTTGTTTTATTACTTGTTTTATTCGAGGGCAGATAGATGGTTCAAAATGCTAATTATTTAAAGTGACCTAAGAAAGAGATATAAGTCCTACGGAGCGTTCTAATTCACCCTGTGTATTGTTGTTAATTTTCAAGAAATTTCGAAGATGACGGGAATGGACTGGAGTGATGAGAGTGATGATAGTTTTTAATAAATTTATTTTCCCAGACTATCTACCTATAAATGATTGTATCGAGGTTGAATAGTATTATAAGTCCTTGAAGGATATTTGTTGGAAATGTTAGATTATGAAATAAAGATGTGATTTTATCCAATTATTGTTCATACTCATCATCTGAGTCTCTTGATCGACCTGCCTGTATAATTGTTCACGCCTTGATAATTCTGCCTTGTTCGGGACGTGACAATTTATGTTAACCATCCGGGACCCAAGAAGGTTTGGGTACCCAAAACTTTTAAATGAGAACTTTATTGTAGGGATGCCTTGAGGCTAAGTGGAAGGCTTGAAAATATTGGTTACTCAAGGCACATGTTTTGCAAAATGAATTTCTGAATTCTCTTGAATAACTAAAATGTGTTTTAACTTAATTTCCATTCATGAAGATCTTGAAAAATCTATTTTTCTTATGAGTTTGCATGATCGTCGTTGCATCACTGCATGGTATATTAAATGATTATTTATGGAAGGGCAGGTCATTCCTATCTAAAATCTATCACCATGCGTGAGTAGAGTCTTTAGACTTACACCTCTGCCTGGTACCATGAGTCACTTGTTCATATAAGTCATAGGATGCATGACTTACTATCAAATTGTCATTTGTGAATTTCATGCACCTAGAAAGGGGGAGTTTTCTTAATGGATGACTTGAAATTGTGAATTTAACTCATCTTTCTATAAGTATATCTCATGACAATAGCTTCAATGAACTGTTAGCCTCTTTCAAAGCTATTTCTAGGCTTGTGTGCTTGAAGGCATATGATGATGCCTACTGAACTCGGTTATAAATTCTGAATAACTTGAACTGTTGTTCCTCTACTCTACTGTGCCAAAAATGTCCTAATGGTTATTTGAACAATTATTGATTGGAACTGCATGTCTGACATCACATTTGAGCTTAACTACGTTTCTGGTATCTCAAATGGTGTGTAGTGGAAGGGTGGATTACATCCACCTGAAAACTCTCACTACGCGTGAGGTGGTCTTCGGACCTAAGTTCTCCGTCTCGTACCAGAACTCGGAGAAATCAAATGGATGATTTGTGAATGAATTGTTGAACTGAAATGTTATTGAAAATCTATTTTTGAACAAATTCTGAAAACAATTGGGCTGCTTTGCATGTTTCAGATTTCTTTCTGCACCCTTGTTTATAAATGTCGTGTGATGAAAAATGCGTGCTGTCTATCATTTGAATCTGAATGCTTTCCTGTGGAGTCTATCATAAGGTTCTGAAAATCAAACTTTTGCATCTTGTTTCTTTATCTTGCATTGCAATCTCATATCGTTATACGTTGCATGCATTAGAACTCATGCATTAGGTGCATTTAGTTCATTCAAATGAAAAACTGAAAACTTCCATCTTGCACCCATGTTATGTCTTGCACTTTGCAATGCATTTAGGACATTCAAGTGAAATCTGAGATTTTGCATCCATATTGCATTTTGCATTGCATTTTACATATTCTCATTGTGTGCTTGCATGTTATATATACTATTCACCCCCATCCTTGGAATTTCTATGACCTTATACTTTCTTGATAAATAATGTTGCATTTGAGTCATCACCGGTGTGTTTCTTGTCACACACTCAGGGGGAGTAAATATTTGATAAGTGTATCTATTTAGGGGGAGTTGCACTGTTATGTGTTCATAAAATTTTTGGTATAGAATCAAATTCGCACACTTCTTGCACAAAATGTTAAAATAATTGTTAAATATAATGATGTAAGAATTTCCTTTCAACACTCTAGAGATATTAAATTTACTGCATGAATATTGAAGAGGCAGTTGAGGAAAAGGTTATCTACCTAATTTTTAAAGAAAGAATTTGAAAATAATGACAGAGTAATGCTCAGTCTCACTAAATAAACTGGATACACGTCACCTGAGACGTGATGTGGTTCATGTCTGAAAAGTGTTGTACTCATGTACCTCTGCTCAAAATGAGGTGAAACGGTTAATACTCCGAGTAACCGGGGAGTCTGGCATGAGCTCCATGTGTCTCCTCGCGTAAAAAGGAGTTATTTGAACTTGATCACTCTTGAAAAAAATCTGAATGTCAATGTGATTTGCTTGAGTTGAAAAATTCTGGTGAAAATTCTTTGTGGCAGAGCGTAGCCTCCAATACGCTGTTCTCATAAATCAAAGTGCAGTCTGTATAATCTTTTATTGTGTTGATCTGAAAATCTGAATATCTTTGTGGCAACAATCTATTTTCATGTTATTCACTTACACACATGGAAATTTTATTTAATATGCATTCAAAAAATTGATTGACTGCATTGGCAATTGCATTGATTCCTCTATATGATTGCACATCTCCTAGGTGTTATACATGATCATTCTGGTTGCATTGACTCACCTACACTTTTCGTACACCTATTCCATCTTTTTAAATAAAAAGGGGGAGATATGTTACATGTATATACAAATATCTGCTTGGGTGCATTGCATACATTCATAGTGTCATCATTTGTATGCATCTAGCTTTATGCATTTCAAAGAAAATATTAAAAATATGAAAATCAAATAAAAGCATTTGATGTTTCAACTTTTATGTTTATTGGCAAACATCTTTCCTTTGCTTTGCTATTGTATCTTGTGAAAATCTGCAATGGGCTTTAGATTTTGAATGGCATCATCTTGATTTGTTCATTTGGTCTGCAAGTCTTAAGTCTACTCATCTTCCCATCTCGAAAATCAACAACTGGAATCACAAATAATCAACATGTTTTGATCATCTTATCTTTGCTTTGTTATTATCTCATTTGAACTTCTGAAGTGGGCTCTTATTGATTCATGAATTTACTTTGCTAAAATTTGAACTTCATTGCCTTCCTCCCACTTTTTGATCATGTCAAAGGGGGAGAAGAAAGATCTATCTATGTCAGTCATAAAGTTTATCATCATCAAAAAGGGGGAGATTGTTGTGTGCCTTGCATATTTTTAATGATAACTAAACTTTGTGTATGCTTGCATATGCTTTTGATGATAATGTGCACAGATGATCTCTGCTATGCTTGCATGGGTTACAGATGAGCATTTGTGTTTTTGATGTTGTAATATGGTTGTGATAGCAAATGGATTTTTGGTGGATCAAACAAGTTGTTTAAATGCATGGCTATAGGAAGTTGTTTTGGTTGAGAAAATTTGTGATGAAAGAGGTTTCAAAGCCTATTCTGAATAAACAAGCTCTTCTTTCTATCCTTGATGCATTAATCTTGATTATCTTGTTATATAGGATCAACATCCATGGTGAACATCTTTCAGAAGTCAAAGGAATGAATGGATAAGTACCTTGCCATCCACAACTCAAACAGGTAGTAAACGACATGTACTTTCTTCAGAAAAGATTGGTAAGGTCTTACATTTCTCTAGTTTTTCATTGATGTAACTTCTGTTGATGCAAGTTGATGAAGAGGCTCTTTTTGTGCTTGATCATGTTGTTTTGATTTTTGGTGAATGTAAATGGATTGAAAGTTGTAATACTTAAGCATTCAAGGGGTTTTCATGCATATCTTGTCATTATCTATTAAGTGTGATGAATGTAGTTCATGCATGTCCTTCATAAGGTTTTTGAGCTTGCAAATTATGTAAACCATTCACATATACTCTGGAAGAAAATTGGTTTAAGTGTTGCTCATACATGTTGCATAAATGGATTGTAAAGTCTTTGTCATCTAGCTTGTGCTTTGATGGAAGTTTAAGAAGAATGATCAAATTGCTCATGTGGTCTAAATGCATTTTATCCATGGCTTTGTAAGGATGACAAGTACTCACATCTTTCATATCATTCATGTGGATTTTGGTTTCTAGTTGGACACATGTATTGCACAAATTGCATATCTATGTGATCTTAATCTTATGCATGGATTTATAAAGGTGACAAAGTGTTCAAATCATCTACATCATTCATGTGGAGTTTGTTTTCATGTTTATCCTTCGTGTAGATCTTTATTTTAGACTGAATTTCTGCATTTCTGGAGAACTGCAGAGTTTGGTTGGCCGAACTGGGCAGTTCGGTCGACCGAACTAGCCAGAGCTGGCTAGTTTTGTGCCTGTAAAAGTTTGGTCGACTGACGGCCAATTTCGATCAACCGAATACGGCGAATACCTTAAAATGTGGATCCGAAAACCATCTAAACCCAATCCATTTGTACTTAACTTTTACCCCTTTGCTCCTTGGTTCACGGTAGACCAATTGAGGGTCTTTTGGAGGATTCTAGAAGGGCTATATTGGTCTTTTGGTTTCTCCTATATATACATATGTGTGACCTACGAATTTGAGAGAGAAAAACCCTTATGTGCTTATTATTTCTATCTTGCAGGAGAAGAAGGCTAAGGAGGAGAAAAGGATAAGGTTTTGATCTGCATCCAGGCATCTCCGGGGTTCGTGGAAGAAGAAGAAAAGGAGCGGATCGACGAGAGGAACAAGAGGACACAAGAATCGCCATCATCTGATCTGAGAGTCAAGTATCGACATCCATTGGCTTTGGAAATCAAAGGGGGAAAATTTCTACATCTTATTTCTTCTCATTTGTGATGGTTATCATGATTTGTATTGTGGTCTGAGCATGATTTGAATATTTGTAGTTATTTTCTGAACACAAGGATATTATGTGTGTGTGTGACCATCTGCGTACGGTCGTGTGTCTACGGTGCTGCGGTTGTTGCAGCGTGTGTTTGTGTGTGTGCTGCTGGATTCACGATCCAGAGCGTTTGGGGTTCATCCCCGTGTTGATGTGTCTACAGCGTGAGGAGAGTTCTCCTCGTGGGGATTTATCCCCGTGCGTTGTTGGAGTGTCGCCTCCGTGTTGGGGATTTATCCCCGAGTGAAGCCTTACCGGTTTGGTAAGGGGTGGACGTAAAGAGCTCGTCGTGGTCCCGAACCACCTTAAAAATCCTTGTGTCATGTGGTTTGCATTGTGGATGTGTGTTTAATTATTTAAATTGCTTGAATGTTCGAGTGAGTGCGGCAAGATTGAGAGAACTTGTTTACTTTGTTTAGTTTATTACTATCAATCTCGTTAAACTTGTTAATTCCGTTGGGTAAGTTTTTAAATTTGTTATATAACGTGGGGGACAATTCAACCCCCCTTCTTGTCCGCTCGCCTACCCGAAGACCAACAGTAGCTGCCCCGATGACCGCGTTCATCAAGAATGCGGCCACCCAGATGACTGCATTTAGGTCAGATCACCCTGGTCCATGTAAACCCCCCTTTACACAGACTAACTAGCTAGGGTCATCCTGGTCTGCGTAAACCCCCCTTTACGCGGACTAGGTTGATCCCCCTCCAACCCAAGGCCTATCAAACCTCCCATGGGGTGGACAAAAGTCATAAGAATAAATGGGCTCATCCCTAGAGGCTACACGTGGCTTGTGGATGACTCTTGAGGTGGAAGACGATGATTTCATTGGTTGGTCGTGTTTGGTAATCACACGCTGAGGGCATGCCGCATGATCGTCTCTCTTACGATGTTTAGCTAAGACACAAACCTCCCCATCGGATGAGGGCATGTTCACAAGTCTTGATGCAAGTTGGAGCATCAAGTCCCTGCCCTGATGAACATGCCATGCCCAGATGTTGCTTTGATGAAAGTGCCCTACCCAGATGTGGCCTTGAGGAAAGCGCCTTTCCAAGACACTGCTTTAAGGAAAGTCCCATGCCCGAACCCTACCATGATGAGCGTGCCCTACCTAGTCACTACGTTTAGAATGCGGCCATGATGTCGACCGTGTTCAAGCAAGAATGTTGCCACCCAGAGGACCACGTTCAAGACCATTAACTTGGTCCGTGTAAATCCCCCCCTTTACGCGGACCTGCTTCCTCGTGGTCACCCTAGTCTGCATAAACCCCTTTTATGAGGACCAGCATGATCCCCCTTCAACCCTTGGCCTATAAAACTCCCATGGGAAGGCCAAAAGTCACCAAGACTTCACCCAATTGAGCCCTATGGGCAACATACAACTTGCAGGTTTTTCTCGATGAAGGTGGCGATCCAATTTTGGTTCATTGGTCTTGTGCTCAAGAATCATAGACCGAGGGCATGTCGCATGATCACCCCTCAAGCGGCGTTCAAGCCATGACACAAACCTCCACGTCGGACCCCCCTAGTGGACATCATGTAAAGGCAGTTTGGCAAACACCCAACGAGGAAGATGATCCGGCCTACATCAACTTTGCAACTGGGGAGTATACGCCAAGGGCACATTACACAAGCCTTGATGCAAGACAAATCGTAGGGTCTCTGTCTTGATAAATGGCGCCCGACTATCATAGTATCAATGATGCTCAACCACACCAGTCATAATGGTGCCCACGACACCCGACTGCCCAGTCCTCACAGTGTCTAACCACTCCAGTCACAGTGGTGCCCACGCCACCTGACCGCCTCTGTCTCAACAGTGCCCGACCGTTGTAGGCATAACGGTGCCCACAACACTAGATTATTTCGGCCACAATAATGCCCACTGCAACTGACTTCCCCCGTTTCAAAGTCACCCAACTGCTCTACACAATTCACCTTCGTCAGCTCTGCACCCAAGCAAGGCACGCAACAAAAGACAACATATGGGAGATGAGCATCAAGGAACTTGCAAGCTCTCTCAGGGTTGGGTAGCAGGCCATGATGCGTCACGAGGCTAGTCATTAAAAACACACGCAACGACCAATCTCAAATAATTACCGAACTCACAACAAAAATTTTTAATAATGTAGCACATTGGCGAGTCCGGGTCGAATCCACGGAGTGGTGTTGATTTATGAATTGAAAATCGTGTGTTCTAAGTGGAACACGAATTTAGATGATTATATACAACTTAAAATGAAATTAACATTAAATAAATTTATCTAATGAAATTTGAAAGGTTCTAGAGAGATAAAGGAAGAGAGAGAGGAAGAAGAAGAAAGAGAGAGAGAGATCTAGAGAGAGAAAAATAAAGACATAGAATTTTCACTAATTAAAATACATTGTTTACAACATGAGGTGAGAAAATAAAAAGTACAACTAAATAAATAAAATAAAATATTAAATAACACAGAGGAGGATGAGAGGCAAGGATATTGCGGTTGTGGTATTGGGGTGGTGTTATCCCTTTGAGCCTTTGACTTCCACTCAACTCGGAGCCGAGGACGCCCATCTTGCGCCGTCTTTGGAGGGGTTAGAGAGATAGAATAAAGAGATAAAGTAGAGAGAGATGTAGAGAGAGAAAGAGGTAAAGGTGGAGGAGGAGGTAATTAAATAAAAGAAATAAAATAAAATAAAATGGAGGTGCGTGCATGTGTTGTGTGGGAAGATAGAGAGATGAAGAGAGATAATAGATAGGGGGACACAAGAGAACAGAGAACAGAGAGAGGGGGGAGAGTTGAGAAGAGAACGAGAGCAAGAGGGAGAGAGGGGGAGCGGAGAAGAAAGAGAAAGGGATCGAAAGGGAGATGGGGGATTAGTAGAGAGGATAGACAGAGAGAGAGCTACGTTGGAGGTGGGAGCAGAAACAAGAAGGAGAGGGAGACATAGAGAAGAGAATGAGAGGGAAGAGGAGAGGGAGAGAAGGGAGAAAAAAAGAGAGAGAAGGATGAGGTGGGGAGCAGAGAACAGAGAGAGGGGGAGAGCTGAGAAGAACAGAGAGAGTGAAAGATAGATGCGAAGGAGACAGAGAGAGAAGAGAAGAGAGAGGGAGCGAGGGAGGAGAAGAGGGGGGAGGGAACAATGTGCTAGCCAACGCCCCTGCTCAAAACAGGGGTTTGCCAGCCAAGGAGTTAGGAGGGGGGAGAAAGAGAAAGAGGAGGAGTAGGAATAAAAAGAAGCAGGAGAAGAAGGGGAGGCAGGAGGAGAAGAGGAGGAGAAGAAGGAGAGGGAGAAGGAAGAGAAGAAAGAGAGAGCAAGCTGAAGGAGGGGAAGAGGTATGCATTTTTGTAGGGAGCCAAGCGACGGCGCCCCTACACACATCGACCGTTGTCCGCTTGCACGCCTACCGTTGTCCTTGCACGCACTTGCTGCTACCCACGTCCGCGTGCCAACACAATAGTGCCCAGCCGCTGTCTATGTTCGCCCGTGAACGCCACTATTCTACTGCATGCCCACTGCTATCCTGTTGCTGCCATCACGCGCGCAAGCACGCCTGCATGCTCGCACGCCAGCCTGCTCAGCTGCTCGCGTTGCCATGCCTATAAATGCACGCGAAGAACGCACGCGAGGAGTCTCCTCCAGCTTGCATGCGCACGCCTCTACCATGCCCTGCCCTGTAAGACACTATTTACATGGATGAATGCAAAAAAAAATATCCAGGCCCCTCTAATAAAAGAGTTTTCGTAAATGAATTCATAAATACTTTGCCATTGATTTTGTTCCTCCATTTACACAAAGTAAAATTTGTCAAAACAATTATAGCACTGTTTCTTATGAAATGATTTCATTAAAATTTAATTATATAATATTTAATTTTAAATATGTCCCAAGTCCCATTAATTAATGAAAAATCATCATTTGGTGTGAAACTAAGATTATCATGTAAAAATTACATAATTAACTTCATTAAATCCCAAAAAATAGTATACATGATATGAATAAGTGTGAACAAATGAATGCATATCACACCCCAACTTACTCATTGCTAATCCCTTAGTAATGCAAACAAGTTAAAAATTAGGGACCAACAAGAGTTTAAAAGTTTCATGCCTCATGTCAAGATCCTCCTTCATGGAATTGACTAAGGATTAGGACTTTGAAATCATTAAAGCATACTAGCCATAGGATTAGAACATGATGCTCATAACTTTCTTAGAATACTCCCAAAGTTTCATAGCACTTGTGCCGCTGAAAGCTAAATCCACAGTTAGACAATTGCATCCTCCATATTGCCATTTTAGGTAGGTGTCTTTCTACTCTACACCTCCCAGATCAGAGCTTTGATTGTGGTAGCTTTCACTCTTTTTTTTTTCGAACACATGGTGCTACACATCGCTTCACTGTTTGACGCGAACCTCAACACATGTCTTAGGTGAAGAGGCCTAGTTATTAGGATCAAGGGCATTTTCCATGATATTTTTGTTCTTTTTTTTTAAACACTCAGTGTTGCACATCCCTTCACTATTTGACGCGAACCTCAACACTTGCCTTAGGTGATGTAACGCACGAGGATTTTTCTAAGAATTTTTTGGATCTTAAAATATAATTATTAAGCATTTAATGGGCTATAAATGAATTTTGTTTAATTAAATCCAATTATTTAAGCCCTACATAAATCCAATAGGATTAGGCCCATGTAATAAACCCAACAGGCCCAAAAAGATTATTTTGGACCTTAGCCCATATTTTAGAAGCTAGGAATGGGTGTAAACACGGAATTAAAGGAGATAATTACTCCTTGGTATATAAGTAAAAGGATAATAATGGGGATAATATCAAAGAGTTTGAACTAATTTGAAATTTGGTGCTCACGAAGTCAAACGGTCTATCGCGAGACCGCATGGGGAGTCAAACGGTCCAGAGCTAGATCACTTATCTCTGTCAGTTCCCTGAGTATGAGAAAACGTGAAAAGGATGGATTTTTAGCATCCAAATCACCTAGGATCGACTCTATCTACTAATTAGATAAATCTAGAAGGATAATAGATCGAATTGAAAGCTTAAATGGGACTCTAAGTTCGTTCTAATCCTCAAAACCCTAGCTAACCCTATAAATATATCCCAGATTTGACCTGTGTGACCCTTACTTTTGGCTCGCGTGGAATTAAGGTGAGGAGGATGAATTAGAGGTAAGTTTCTTCTAGGAATTTATTTATTATAGTTAGAACTAATTACCCTCCAAATTTCATTCTAGGAGATCAAGTCTACAGGAAGATAGAAGGTTCCAAAGTTGCTTATTCTACACAAGTAACCCAGGAATTACTGCGTCTGACCCAGATTGATCAAGGAATTCAGAGCCCTAAACGAGATATTTAGCAACAATGTCTTTAGAACTTTCTGTTACCCTTCATATCTTCTATTTACCCTCAAAATTTCACGTCAATAGGTCAAGGGAATCAGGAGATACAAGAGCAGGAAGTTGCTGATTTAGCACGAGAACGTGCAGAGCTAGGGCTTACTTCCAGTCCGAAATTAGCAGTCTAGGAACATTAACTAAGGTAGGTTATCTCATGAATGGCTCAAATTTAAAGTCAAGAGTAAAATCCCTTTGATTTCATGCATTTTCATGCATTGTACTTTGAGAATTTCATGTTTTAGTAGGACTATGCATCTAAGTTTAATCCTCATACATGAACTAGCCCTAATAAAGTAAAAATGAATTTTTCTTGATAAATACATGAACCAATGCATATTGTTGGCCTATATTTGTTCTATCATGATTATGGAAGTTTATATATGTTGATTTTCATGCATGATGTATCTTAGTTTAGCATTTGGCTTTACTATTATTTGAACTCGATTTTATACAGGAGAAAACGGTCGTCCTGTAGACCGCCTGGTATCTTAACGGTCCTACGACAGACCGCTAGCCCGATAGCATAAGCGGTTGCCCGACTGACCATTTGGCCAGTTAAACGGTTCTGTTCTAGACCGTTTGATTTTCTGCAATATTGATAATCCAAACATATTAGGGATTAGCCAAAGTTAATATATGATAAGTCTAGTTAACTAAGTTTATTTTCTGATTTGATTACTGGTTTTATATACTTAGTTAATTTCATTGTTTATCATCATAGATTTCATGTTTTATTCACATTGGTATTATTTTAACTTATGTTAGTTTATGACCAAAATAATATACTCTTGTAATAAATATATGTTCAAAGATGATAGAATGATTTAACTTGATCACTAGTTTATCACGATTCTCTCTCTTCTAAGAGTCATTTTCATTAGTGCATGGCACATATCTCGGTATGTTGTCATTAGTTACACTTTTTGCACATTAAGAACATAATCTTGGATATGATGACCTCTCCTTTGGATATTCCTTCCAACGGACTAGGAAATCTTGTTTCAAGGCCTCCATAAGACTCCGCGAGCCTGGAATTTCCACTAGGACGTCGAGCTGGTTGTACCATTAAAAGCCCATTGTCTATAAAAGCACTTATCGATGTTTGGTATTTTCTGGAGCTAAGCGGCCATATGGTTGACCGTTTGAGTTTGCTAGCGGCCATTCACTAGACCGCTAAAGGACATTAAACGGTCATCCACTAGACCGCAAGGCTTCAGAGATGGGTTTTTGTATATCGGACTTTGTCTTATCAAACGGTCCTTCACTTGACCGCTTGGATTTCTAAACAGTCCTGTATATGACCGCTTGCACTTCAAAACGGCCCAGTAATAGACCGTTTGGATCCTGATTATGTCTAACCCGAGGTTTAAACTTTGGGGTTGGTTTTCTTGAATGCCTAGATGGTCTTCTGATTATCTAGAGCCTAAATTATAGTTAACCAAGTTAAGCTAGAATTATGAAACTTAAAGAAAGTATTGTTATGCTGCCAACTTTTTCTAGCATGACCTAGTTATAACCTCATTTCTTGAAATCTCTTGTTCTTAATTGAAGCATTCTTATTTTTGTTACCTTATTATGGAACTTATCTTGAACTTGTGCATTATTGGCCACATTATTGCTATAAACGTGGAAGTAGCTTGATTTATACTGAAGATGCAGTTCGAGCATTGATTGTGTTCAAGGGCTCTATGTTATTCCCCTCGGCTGACTGTCGGAAACATATTGTAAACCATGGGGTATGATGCTACTGGGGTCGCATTGCGCTGGGAGTACTTTCTTTATAAATAAGTGAAATGTCCACGGGAATCCACATGAATTCATGAAGTACTTGCTACTAAGTGAAGAGTACATTCTTGCTTGTTACATGACTTTCTAGTGCATAGCCTTCATGGTTATGAAAAGTACATTCTTGTTACATTGTTGAAAAGGCCAGATCTACATTCTTATTATATACTTGATCAAATCATATTCTTGTATCTCAAGTTTGATCATATCTTGTTACTTTAGCTTTATTCGCATGTTTCATCGTATTTGTATGATTTACCTTATTCTTTAGAGCTAAAATGCTAATCATTTAAATTTGCCTTCATGTTGATACGAAGATACATATTGGGTAAGTGTGCTCATTACCCTACTTTCCAATCTTTTTTGAGAAATTCTAGTGGGACAGATTCTGATTACTCAAGTGATGGATCTAGGAGTGATTAAAGGACAAACGACTCTAGAGAAGCCTTAGTTACTAAATGTCTAGTCGAGTCATGATGTACTTTTATTTTTTGGAGTCTAGTGAAAAGATCCTATGTACTTTAGGAATTATTTTATGAAGGAATAAAATTAAAGGTTTTAGTGAATTAGATTGTGCAATTACTCTTATGTGATTATCTTGCGCTCTGATTATATTGCTTGCTCGAGGCGTACTAGCCAACTGTTCACATTCCCGATTATTTTCGTTGTATAATCTTGGGACGTGACAGGTGAAGAGACCCGGCTACTAAGATCAGGGATATTTTCCATGGTTTTTTTTCTTCTCTCTTTGTTTTTTTTTCATATCCAACTCTTCACTAAGGAGGGCAGAGTATCAGACACCATACCAAATGACAGAAGGCTTGTCCTACCTGCTTCATTAGTGTGTAAGTGATTTTTGTTGTAAGAGTATGAATCATGAAAACTTAGTTATTTTTTTTAACAAAATGCGGCATTAGGTTGTATAAAATTTTTACAATGATTACACTTACCCCCCAACTTAAATAACATTGTCTTTGATGATATGAGCAATAAACGAATAGAACAATGTGCACACGAATGCTTGGGAAGGAAAGGTACAACCTGGGGAGTGCAGATGTGGTTCTTACCAGACATCCTCCTAGTGCTATTGTTGATTCCTACAAACACGAAAAAAATGACTTATTAAATATTAAATATGAAATGTTGGGTTGCCTCCCAACAAGCGTTAAGTTTAGCGTCTTTAGCCAGACGCAATGTGACCCAATAACCAACAAGTTCATTTCATGATTAGCCACCATATGATCTCATCCTCCTTCAAATTCCAGCCCTTATTCCACAGGAGGAAAAGATGATGTGCATGTGCATGTGGGCCAGAGGTATGCCAGGGGATACCCTGGTCAGAGAATGGAGGAGGAATATTGTTAAGGATCATGCCTTCAATTATGAAATATTCCTTCTCATAATTAAGGTCCTTAAAAGTATTGTATGTTTTAATGCTAACTTTATTATTCCTCGCATGTTTCTCTTTAACCTTAATTTTAAAATTTTCAACTATGTCGCTGAGGTGAGGAGGAGTAGGAGTGGGGAGAGTTTTTAAAGATTCCACAAAGGGCTAGTGTCTAGGAGACAAGGAGGGCCAGGAGTGAAATAGACGTACTCCTCAACACATAGGTGATCATGAGGCTCAGGAGGAATTGACCGATCGACTAGTTGTAGGATATCGATGATGTGAATAGAGGAGCTGAGGTCATGAATAGGTAAAAAATTAACATCCTCCCCAAGATTATGAGATGCCCAGTTAGAATGGATTTCAAGTGGGAGATCCGGCTTCTCCTCTACCCAAAAAGAGTGGTCCAGATATACACTCAATTCTTTCTCCACCCTCTCATCTTCCTTGTCCTTCACTTGGAACAAGGACTCCTTAAATACAAGAAGAGAAATTATTGGGATTTGATCATTAACCCGCACATCCACTCTTTTTTCCTCTGCCCCTAACTTAAGCTCATCATATTCATCATAGCACTTTTTGAAGGTAGAATTAGGCTTGGGCTCAATGGGTGGCTCTTCACTAGCTTTCTTTACGTCTTCCTGATGTGACTCCTCCATCACTTCCTTTTTATTAGGATTGGTAATGCTTTGGGTTTGAGGAATCATGGGTTGATTATATAGGCTTACATGTGAGTCAGAATCAAAAAATTGGTATTCAACGTTTTCAGTAGAGTAGCTAGATAGTTGATTCCTTTCCATGCCCTTGAGATTTGCAGAAAGATGGTCTAATCGAGCATGGATGGATTGGTTTTGAGCCATCATGAGTTGATAAAATTGTTAAAAACTCTCCTCCTTGTTGAAATCTGAGTATGGAGGAGATAGGTACATGAGGTGAGAGTCAGGCTGTGATGGATAGGAATTTGACGGGTGATCAGCCTGATAGTGAGGTGTGGGAGAGTATATGGATTGCCCTCTATGTTGGGCTTGATCATAAGAATCATTTGGGTATTGAGCCCAATTTGAAAAAAAATGGTTTGAAGGACCTTGAGACTGGCGTTGGTAAGATTTCCAAGGGAAATTTAGTTGGTCTTCCCATCCAGAATTGAATGTGGATGGAAATGAGTTATAAGGAGTGGGAAGACTTTGAGGCATTTGGACTTGCTCTTGGGTAATAAATGGATCGTACGCCCTATTGTTAAAGAATTGAGTGGTTTGGGCCTGGTTTTGGCTAAAGAATGGAGACCAGGCCGCCATAGGTAGAGGGCTCTCATTATAGGCCAACCGGGCGTGCGGATTTTCAAAATAGGTCGGGCCATGAGTGGTGAAAGGTGTAAATTGGTTTGAGCAATCACCATTATAATGGATCAGAGTGGTCCACACGTTAGTGTTCCCCTGGGGACTAGGTGGCCGTATCGAGGAATTTAATTTCATGGCCAAGAGTTGTTCAAGTTTATGGGCCACTTGGTCTAACATGTCGCATTTGTGTGCCCAATCCATGAATGTGAATAAATTTTCTCACCACTTTTTTTATTTTTTTATTTTCAATTATTTTATTTATTTATTTATTTATTTTTATTTTTATTTTTTCTCTCTTCCTTTTCCCATTATTTTAGATTGAGTTTTTTTTCTTTTTTTGATTAGAAACTCACCATGCTTGTTTTATATATATATATATTTTTTTTTATGCAGAGACAAACAAGTTGACACACAAATAACCTAAAGACCTAAGTATACCCTACATCTATGAGTTGGGTTTCACAAAGTGATTAAGGCACGACCTAAATTCACTCTCGAATTCTTTCACCGGCCAAGTAAGAGGTGGGGTAGTGGGAGGCTCCCCCTACTTTCGTAAGGTCCTAATTAAAAATCACTTACCTACTTATAGCGTTTGCCATTGACCTCCAGTCTTAAACACCGATTTCTAAAAATGATGACAGACTCACGTTGCACTAAAAACACAGTGTGATCCTAGGGCCAACGTCTACTAAATTTTATTAAGGCTTAGGTAATGCAAGAAATGCTAAGATGGTTGTGGTTTGTGGGTTAAGGAAGGGTGATGAATTCCCCATCTTATCTTATTTAGGGGTAGCGCCCTTAGAGTGTTTTACAAGAATGCAATGCCCAAACAAATTCAAACAAGGGGTTTAAAATGTAAATGCATGAATAACTATTTTCTAAAATAAAAGTATGGAATAAAATTAATGCAACCTACATGATGCATAACCTAAAACATGATGTGTGATTTCTAATCTCAGAATGACGTCTTTTATTTAAGCTTAAATATTTTTAAAAAATGTTTTGTGAATCTATCTAACCAGGAAAATATAAAACTAAAAAAATGAAATCAAATGAAACGAGAAGAATTTAGGATACTTACTTGGAGCGCGGTCCCTCATTCTTAAGAAAAAATACACAAAAAGAAAGAGAATAGGGAAGAGAAGGCTTACTTTATTGGTAGATAATATTTTTTTGATTTTTTTCTACAAGCAAATAAAAGAAAAATTGTTAGTGTCGATTTAAAATACAAGAACACAAGATAGCCAATTCAAAAATTGTAAACCTCCCTAACAACGACGCAAAAAATTGATCCGTCGCGAGACTCGTCGTTAAAAACACATGTGGCGACCAATCTCAAATAATTACCAAACTCGCAACAAAAAAATAATAACGTAGCACAACGACGAGTCCGGGTCGAATCTATGGAGAGGTGTTGATTTAGGAATTGAAAATCTTGTGTTCTAGTGGAACGTGAATTTAGATGATTATACGCAACTTAAAATGAAAATAACATTAAATAAATTTATATAATGAAATTTGGAAGGTTCTAGAGTGAGAAAAGAAGAGAGAGATAGGAAGAAGAAGAAAGAGGGGAGAAAGATATCTAGAGAGAGAAAACTAAAGACATATGATTTTCACTAATTAAAATATAATGTTTGCAACATGAGGTGAAAAAATAAAAAGTACAACTAAAGAAATAAAAGAAAAATCCTAAATAACACCGAGGAAGACGAGAGGCAAGGATATTGTGGCCGTGGTGTCGGGGTGACGTCATCTCCTTGAGCCTTTGAGTTCCACTCAACTCAGATTCGAGGATGCCCGTCTTGCGCCATCTTTGGAGGGGTTAGAGAGATAGAAGGAAGAGAGAGAAAGTAGAGAGATATGTAGAGAGAGAAAGAGATAAAGGTGGAGGAGGAGGTAATTAAATAAAAGAAATAAAAGAAAATAAAAAATAAAATAAAATGGTGGTGTGTGCATGTGTTGTGTAGGGAGATAGAGAGAGGAAGAGAGTGGATAGATAGGGGGGCACAGAAGAATAGAGAACAGAGAGAGGGGGGAAGTTGAGAAGAGAACGAGAGCAAGAGAGAGGGGGGGAGCGGAGAAGAGAGAGAGAGGGATCGAAAGGGAGATGGGGGGAGGAGAATGTTGAGTCTCTCTAAGTGATTTTGATGATAGCAAAACCATGAACTCAGTTTTCATCTCGTGTCATGTCGAAGTAATCACGAGCAAGTTTTGAATGTGGTGAAGGCCACTTTGTGTAATGATAAAAGCTCAAATGTTAGCATGGATATGAAGCTCAAATGAACATCTCCAAATGCATAAATCAAAGTCAGATTAAAACCAAAATGCAAGAATTGAATGAGGACATGAAGCTCTTGTCATATGGATATGATCCACTAGGCTAACAATTCATTTCTGCGGGTTTTTCAGAGTTCGATCGACCTGGCCAGCATGGGCGGTCAACCTAATCTCCCAGAGCTGAAAACTCTGTAAAGTTACAGAGTATGGTCGACCGCCCCTGTTGAGACCGGTGCGGTGGATTCAGAGGGGGGTGAATGAATATCTCCTTTAAAAATTTCGCTCACTTCACAAATTTAAACTGTTGCAGAAGCAAACTGATTCACTTAGTGAATTGAAATACTTACTGACATAGAAGAGCGAGATCCTAAACATTCATCTAGCGTCAAACACACAATGAGATCAAACCACACCGTACACAAGAGAATTTTAGGTGGTTCAGTCCTCCAGACCTACGTCCACCCCACACTCAACCCGAGTGTGGATTACTGCTGACTCACAGCTTGAACGGCTGGGCATCACAGCTTGCCTACATCAGCTGGGCCTCACAGCTTGCCATCCGCTGAGCATCACAGCTTGCTTCCGCTGGGCAATACAGCTTAGCCATCCGCTGACTCAAAGCTTGACCACTGGGTATTACAGCTTAACCCGACCGCTGGGGACTACAGCTTAACCCGACCAGTGGAATCCTCCACTACAAATGCTGAGCAACACAGCTTGCTCTGCTGACTAACAGCTTGAAGAAAAGTTTAAGAGAAAACACGAAAATGGGAAATCACAGCAACATGAAGCTGTATGCGATGAAACACAATATGGCTCTCAACAGAGCTGACTGGCCTGGATTTGATCCACGGTCCAGTAAAGACTGATCTTCAGACTGCTCTCTTCTTCTCTCGATCTCACTGTCTCTCCTCTATTTCTTTCTCTTCTTCTTTTCTTACACTTTGCCTCACTTTTTCTTTCTCTTCTTCTTTTCTTACACTCTGCCTCTCTTTTTCTTTCTCTTTCTCTTCTTCTGGATCGTGCAGGCTCTAATTCACTCTCTGCTCCTTTTGATCACGATCACCTTCTCCTGATGGAGAAGTCTTCATTTTATAGCAGCGGCGCAGTGTTGGGCGTGTGTCCTCCACGATTCCCGCCCAATTGATTCTACCACGTGGAAGCATCTCAGCAGGCTTCAATACACGTGTCACGATCTTGGTACTCCCCTTATCCTTGGATCACGTGCCTTCATTAAGCTCCTCGAGTATAAGTCCTGTCAGGTCAGACGAGGATGCATTGAGTCACTTTAATAAATGAGCTGAGCCTGTACAGACTTGATGCATCAATTACAGTGTGCATATATGAGAAAGTATGTACAACGAGAATGAATGTACGAACATTTCATTCACGAGTGTAAAGACTTTGAATGCATGAGATGCAAGCAACAAGTGTGTAGACTTGAATGCATGTGATGCAGACACAAGGAGTGTATAGACTTGAATGCTTGTGATGCAGACAACAAGTGTACAGACTCTTGATGAATGCATGTAATGCACTAAACGATGTAGAGACTTAGCGTGCCAGAAGCAGGGCAATGTACAGACTTGCCACCAATGTACAGACTTGCTATGACATGTGTGCAGACGACACCATTGTATAGACTTGCTGTGACATGTGTGCAGACGACACCAATGTACAGACTTGCTAGGCTTACGCATGGACTAAGTCTATATAGACTTGTTTAACTGACGCATGGACCAAGTCTGTATAGACTTGCTTAACTGACGCAAGCAGCAATGTACAGACTTGCTGAACTATCAATAGATGAATGTATAGACTTTGCATATGCATGATGGCGAGTGTATAGACTTCATCTATCAAGGTTCAGGCATGCTGTCAAAGAATGTACAGACTGTGCATATGAATGTATACACTTAGCGAGCAAGACATGAAGCGCTTTGTGAGACGCAACATGAGACGCTGGGTATGTTGAGACACAACATGAGACGCTAAGTGAGACGATGGAGTTGTACATACTATGCATACGATGTACAGACTTTATATGCATAAAGCACATGATGTAACAATGTATAGACTTGATGAACTGGCGCATGGACATAACAGCAAAGGATGTATAGACTTGATATTTGACAGAATGCAATGCATCGACCAAGTGTTTGAGTGCACCGACTATATGAATGCAAAGCTAAGACATGCACAGACTTCATGTGTGCGAGGACGGCGAATGCACTGACTTCCTATATGCTCAAGCAGAACTTTCATTTAGACAGAGATGTTCATGATATGCAATGCTGACTCATAGTGTTTGCTATCATCAAAATCACAGGGGCACAATAATCTCCCCCTTTTTGATGATGGCAACACTATGAGTGACACTGACTCATGTCAAACTATTCTCCCCCTTTGACTTCATCAAAAAGAAAATAGTTTGAGATATGCATGCAATGATAGAATGAAAGTCTCCCCCTTTGGCAAAAAAAATCTCCCCCTTTGAGAATTATGATGAAAGGAGATATCAACAAAAGCACAGGGATAATCAAGCATTACCACAATCTGTAAGCACGGTGGATTTGATTTAGATGCCAATAAATGGATGAGGAAGAAGGACTTTCATCAGCACACCAATTTCATAAATATTGATAAACTGATTTTGGACTCTTTAATTATAATAGATTATGAATGAGTTTCAACTTGCTATCATGATTTAAGAATGATGAATCCAAAGTTTATCAGGAAAATTCAATACTCATATCTGAATCATCTTTTAATAGAAATGAACCAAACAAAAACTCATCTGATATTCATGTTTAATCTCCCTCCATCTTACTCATTTAAAGTTCAATGACTCCTTTGGAAGTTACACAAGATAGTATTGAGATTAAACAAAGATAAATGTGTCTGAACTTGTCTTTAGTTTTTCAGAATTTTCTATTGATCAGCACTTATTTCTTAAGCAAGTTTGGTTAATTCAACACCTTTTTACGTGAGGCACAACACGTCTTAGGTGAAGTGACCCAGTTACTCAGTGTGACAACCATATTGCCTCTCAAAGAGAACAGAGTTAGCAATTTGGAGTGTCTTTTTACATGAGGAGACACCTTGATCAGAGGCCAGAATCCCCAGTTACTCAACACAACCGTGCCATTGCTCTGCCAGATTTTTAATCATTTTTATATGAGAGGTTACTATGGCACTTCATGACATGGGCTTGCTCTATTTCTTTGATAGAGAACCCAGTTTTTCTGTGACCAAAGTCATTGCTCTGACCAAGATTTCTTTCAAGTATTTTCAGATTATACAAACATTTCTCAGATCAGAAGAGTTTAAGAACAATACCAACTTCATGTATCTTAACCAAGAAAAGCCATGGTTTTAAAATTTCAGATTTCAGAAGGTTTTGCATGAAATTACATGAGATAATTGGTTAAGATTTATTAAACAAATGATTCAGATACTTTCAAGTCTTTTAGATCAAAACTTAATGAATACATTAGTCTTAAATCAATTTGATTCATCAGACATTCTTAAGCCAGTATAATAGAGGAATCTTCTTTTCAGAATATGTCTGATTTATGATTAGGGTACATGAACTAAAATCTTCCCTCATTCAGATGAATCAACATAGACAATGTAGCAAATCATTCTGATACCAAGAACAAGTGCAGTTCAGAAGCCAATATTAAAGACTAAAATCCAGTCAGATTAGCTTGGACCAGTCTTGACAAGATATGAAGAAATGTGAATGATAGGAACAAGCTAGCAATTGAACTCATAGTAGATAGAATCAATAGCTGAGTCTGGAATACAGACAGATCAGCTGACAGGAGTGCCATGAAGAAAGTTGAGAGAAGCTCTTCTTCGAAAAACTTAATGAATAGAAGGCAGAATTCATCATCAGGAGAGAGTGTGAGATCACATGAGAGTTATTCAGATAGCTAGACAAAAAGTGTTCAGTGTGATAGACTAAAGAATTCAAAAATGCTCCCCCTGTCTAGATGCAATGAGTCATTTCTTTTTAGATTTTTCAAATTTGATGATATGCAATAAACTGCTCTACATGCATGCATATGAAGTGACTCTCCTGGAGATATTTCCTGAACATGAATGTCATGATCATTATGCAAGGATAACCAAACTCCCCCTGACTATATGCAATGAATGAATATTTTAAATGCAACAAGTGCAATGACAGAATGCAGGGGGTTTTAACAAATTATGCATCATAACATAGATATGTAATGCATTCAGCAAACGAGATTTTCATGATATGCAAACATCTAAAGCAAACAATTTCATATAACAGAATCTAAAACAAGGTTTCAGAACTGACCTGAAAAGTACAGTCATGGGCTTTTCATTCTTGAGTGCCTTGGATTATTACCCCTTTTTATTCTTCAGCCCCCAAGGCACACATGTAGGTTAGCACACTATTTGGCATGGGCAGGTACCCAAATAGTCTTGGGTCCTGCATGGTTAATAGCACCTTTGATGGGTGCTTTCCACAGTCCTTGGGCTTTTGAGTCATCAAATATCATTAAACAACAGTCATTCATGGAGTGCCCAAATTGCCCACAATAATGACAGGAAACAACATGCTTTGATTTCTTGTTATGCACACAATTATTAGCATGGAATTTTTGTGCATTAACATGAAATTTTCTATTATTAGCATGAACATATTATTTTCCATATCCTGCCATCCAGCAGTCGGAAGCTCGGTGGCCTGACCTTCCACATTCAAAACTAGCAAGCGATTTTTCCTTAAAAGCAACATTATTTCTACCAAAAGTATTTTCTTTTGTAGGAAGGTTGACATGTTTAGAGTTGAATTTTCTGCCTTGAGCTTGCCAACATTCCTTGACTGTGTGGCCATGCTTTCCACAGTGATAGCAAGCAAAAAAATTTCTTCTATGAAAACCTGACCAGAATTTAGTAGTCATATTACCAGACTTGTCAGATAGATGACCATAAGGTCCCCTTGGAACAGTGGTTCTTCTAGGAGCCTTGAACTCATTCTTCTTCAAGAACCAGCAATCATGGCTTGCATGACCAGATCGTCCACAATGGGAACATTTGAGTTGCCTCTTCTGGGCAAACTGATTCTTGGATGAGCTTTTAATAAAATGCATATGTGTGCTTCCTGAATTTTTAATTTTCTTCATTCTATTATGAGCATTCAATTCATCAAAAATTCAGGATATAGCAGTTATGCATCATATGACCGAATCTTCCACAATAATAACATGATCCCTTTTTGAGGTGAGTGTGTGAGAGATCATGTGTCTTGTGTACAGTGTTTTTTGTACCAGCAGGGGTGTTTTTGTTCTTTTTCTATAGATTTTCATTCCTTTTCAGTTTCTGAATTTGTTCTGCAGATTTGGAATTGACAGTGGATTTTTGATTTTTCTGAGTACTGAATTTGAAGATAGGTACACTAGATGTGCTAGTTGGCTCAGAACTATACACGAATGAAGTGTGAAGCTTACTGTCAAGGCTCTTTTTATTTGCTGGGTTAAAACCCAGACCCTCACGTTGGAAATTAATTTTGCAACCAAGGAGCTTATCCAAATTATCCTTTCCACTCATAAATTTTTCAAGAGATTTGTTCAACTCAGAGATTTCAGATTCAAGTTTTGAAACATTAAGTTCTAGGCCAACAATTTCAGTTTCATAGGAAATGACCTGGTTATGCAGTGCATCATTCAGACTTTTCAATGTTTCATTTTCCTGTTTGAGTTTGAGATGATTTTCAAATTGATTTCCATCAACAACATATTTTCCTTTTTCTAGAGCGCGCAGTCTCTCTGACATAGCAGTGTTTAACTGCTTCAACTCTTCATTCCCCTTTTGTATCAGTTTCAATTTTTCATTTTCAGATTTCAAATTTTGGATTTGTTCAGCAGAATTTTTGTCATTAGTAATGGAACTTAGCTGTTCTATTAGAGCTTCTTCTCTCTGTTCATCTTTCAAACTTTTATTGAGCAATTCATTATTCTCATCTCTTAATGAGGCAACTAGATCCCTATACCATTCAAGATCAATATGAAGGCTCTCGTTAACTTCTTTCAGACCTGAGCAATCCTTGCAGGCAGATTCACATGTAGTTTCAGTATTGACTTTTAAGCTCTGTTTCCTAAGACATTCATTCTCAGATTTTAAGACATTCAATTCAGAGCTAACACACTCTAAATCTTTTACCAATTTTTCATTCTGAACTACATTATTGTTATGAGCCTGATCATCATCAATTAAGCTAAGTTTTTCTTTTAGTTCAACAATTTCACAAACATGCTCTTGATTTTCCTTTTTGTGTAAACTAATTTGTTTGATAAGAGCTTCTTTTTCATATTTCAAATGATCTAGATCTGAATTGACAGAATCAAAATCTTTTAATTGTCTTCTGAATATGTCATTTTCTATCTTCAGAATTTCCATGTCCTCACCTCCAGAATTAACATTCACATGATCATTCAACTTCTTTTTTAGAGATTTATTTCATTTTCTCAACTATTTGTAAGAATCAAGTAAAACATTGTATGCATCAATCCAATCATCCATATCATAATTTTCAAATTTAGAAGGTACCTCATCTTCATCTTCTTCTTCATTTTCTTCTTGCTATCCATCATCGTCAACCATCAGACATGTGTTACAATTCCTGGTAAGCTTCAGTTTCTCTAAAATCTCCTTGGCAGACCTGCAAGAAGAAACACATGAAATTAGAGCTCTGTCAAGTGATGCTTTCATTAAATCTAATGCTCTAGAGTTGACAGTCTTTCAATCTATCCTTATCGGTCCATTTAGATACATCCCTCGACAATTTATGAGGACCATGAGTTATCACCTTCCAAAGATCAGGATCAATTGTCCTCATATACCGATGTAGCTTTTCCAGCCATATATCAAAGTCATCACCTCTGAAGATCGGTGGATGAGCCATCGAGAGATGATAGATGCACCGAAAATAGATGAGCAAAGCAAGGCACTAAATCAGTGAAACAAAACACCGAGCACAAGAAACCCACTCTGAAATGCACCACAGAAGATGCATGATCTATTGCAGATTGTTAGATCCTATGCACATCAACCCGCTCTGATACCAATTGTTGAGACTGGTGCGGTGGATTCAGAGGGGGGTGAATGAATCTCTCCTTTAAAAATTTCGCTCACTTCACAAATTTAAACTGTTGCAGAAGCAAACTGATTCACTTAGTGAACTGAAATACTTACTGACATAGAAGAGCGAGATCCTAAACATTCATCTAGCGTCAAACACACAATGAGATCAAACCACACCGTACACAAGAGATTTTTAGGTGGTTCGGTCCTCCATACCTACGTTCACCCCACACTCAACCCGAGTGTGGATTACTGCTGACTCACAGCTTGAACGGATGGGTATCACAGCTTGCCTACATCAGCTGGGCCTCACAGCTTGCCATCCGCTGAGCATCACAGCTTACTTCCGCTGGGCAATACAGCTTAGCCATCCGCTGACTCACAGCTTGACCGCTGGGGATTACAGCTTAACCCGACCGCTGGGGACTACAGCTTAACCCGACCAGTGGAATCCTCCACTGCAAACGCTGAGCAACACAGCTTGCTTTGCTGACTAACAGCTTGAAGAAAAGTTTAAGAGAAAATAAGAAAATGGGAAATCACAGCAACAGGAAGCTGTATGCGATGAAACACAATATGGCTCTCAACAGAGTTGACTGGCCTGGATTTGATCCATAGTCCAGTAAATACTGATCTTCAGACTGCTCTCTTCTTCTCTCGATCTCACTGTCTCTCCTCTATTTCTTTCTCTTCTTCTTTTCTTACACTCTGCCTCACTTTTTCTTTCTCTTCTTCTTTTCTTACACTCTGCCTCTCTTTTTCTTTCTCTTTCTCTTCATCTGGATTGTGTAGGCTCTAATTCACTCTCTGCTCCTTTTGTTCACGATCACCTTCTCCTGATGGAGAAGTCTTCATTTTATAGCAGCAGCACAGTGTTGGGCGTGTGTCCTCCACGATTCCCGCCCAATTGATTCTACCACGTGGAAGCATCTAAGCAGGCTTCAATACACGTGTCACGATCTTGGTACTCCCCTTATCCTCGGATCACGGGCCTTCATTAAGCTCCTCGAGTATAAGTCATGTCAGGTCAGACGAGGATGCATTGAGTCACTTTGATAAATGAGCTGAGCCTGTACAGACTTAATGCATCAATTGCAGTGCGCATATATGAGAAAGTATGTACAACGAGAATAAATACACGAACATTTCATTCACGAGTGTACAGACTTTGAATGCATGAGATGCAGGCAACGAGTGTGTAGACTTGAATGCATGTGATGCAGACACAAGGAGTGTATAGACTTGAATGCTTGTGATGTAGACAACAAGTGTACAGACTCTTGATGAATGCATGTAATGCACTAAACGATGTAGAGACTTAGCGTGCCTGAAGCAGAGTAATGTACAGACTTGCCACCAATGAACAGACTTGCTATGACATGTGTGCAGACGACACCAATGTACAGACTTGCTGTGACATGTGTGCAGACGACACCAATGTACATACTCGCTAGGCTTACGCATGGACTAAGTCTGTATAGACTTGTTTAACTGACGCATGGACCAAGTCTGTATAGACTTGCTTAACTGACGCATGCAGTAATGTACAGACTTGTTGAACTATCAATAGATGAATGTATAGACTTTGCATATGCATGATAGCGAGTGTATAGACTTCATCTATCAAGGTTCAGGCATGCTGTCAAAGAATGTACAGACTGTGCATATGAATGTATACACTTAGCGAGCAAGACATGAAGCGCTTTGTGAGACGCAACATGAGACGCTGGGTATGTTGAGACACAACATGAGACGCTAAGTGAGACGATGGAGTTGTACAGACTATGCATACGATGTACAGACTTTATATGCATAAAGCACATGATGCAACAATGTATAGACTTGATGAACTAGCGCATGGACATAACAGCAAAGGATGTATAGACTTGATATTTGACAGAATGCAATGCATCGACCAAGTGTTTGAGTGCACCGACTATATGAATGCAAAGCTAAGACATATACAGACTTCATGTGTGCGAGGACGGCGAATGCACTGACTTCCTATATGCTCAAGCAGGACTTTCATTTAGACAGAGATGTTCATGATATGCAATGCTGACTCATAGTGTTTGCTATCATCAAAATCACAAGGGCACAACAGCCCCTACTGGACTGGTCGACAAATTTTCCCAGCGTTAAAAGTTCAAGTTCTGTAAAATTCCGATCGACCGCCCATCTATGCCCGGTCAATCGCCAGCTTCGAAGCCTCCATTGTTGACTTTGTTTTCTCCACGAGGCTGAAGCATCTATTAATGGTTTTTTAATCCCAAAAGTCTCCAAACATCCCTGCAATTGTGGATCTGTGTCTTGGCTTGTCCTAGAGCATCCAAGTTATATAAAAACATCTCTTCGGGGAAAGAAACCCTAATCACTCAAGGGAGATCAAAGGGGGCTGCCAAGGGAGAAAGAGTGATGCTACTGTAGCTCCGTGAACAGTGCTCCGTGCAAGAAGTTCTTCATCCATCTCCAAGCTTCTCAAGCTCAATCTGAGGCCAATCAACCCAAGTCAAGTGGAGATCAAGCTGCATCCAAAATCCTCTTCATCCACTAAGGGGGAGCTTAAATCTGAAGCTTTTATTTTGTGTTTCTTCTTTCATACACTTGTGTGTTCCTATAATATCTAAACACTTGTGTGTGTGGATCTACGCAGATCTGTGTATGTGTGCTTGTGTTTCCCTTTCTTCACTTTTCTGTGTGATTCGGTGCTTGTGCACCTTCGTGGGAGTTCCGAAATCCTCACGAGTGTGTGTGTGTGTGGTTTGATCTTCTAATCTTTTACAAGATAGTGTGGGAATCCTCACAGATCGTGAGGGGTGGACGTAGGTTGTCGTTGTTGCATCCGAACCACCTAAAAATCGTGTCTCTTGTGTGGTTTGATTTTTTTTCTCCTATCACCATTTTGTGCAAGCACATACATAGATTAATTTGGTTCTATTAATTGAGTTAGATTTAGCATAATCTATCATTTTCACATTACATCTCTGGTATACCAAAAGGTGAGTTAGGATTGACAAGGCAAACCTTGTCAGGAAGATACCACTTTGCGTGAGTAGAATCTTCAGATTCCCACCTCCGCCACGGTACCAAAGATCAGTTGAGCGTGGTAGATTTTGCTAGATCTGATAGTTTTTTATTTAGATCTGAACTTCATTGTGGCCATTCCTCACACAATTTTAAATCGACTAAAGTTTTCTTAAAATTTGTAAACACCAAATTCACCCCCCCTCTTGGGTGTCATTGATTGCGGGACTTCAGAGAAGAGGGGAGAGAGAGAGAGAGCGAGCTACGATGGAGGTGGGAGTAGAAACAAGAAGGAGAGGGAGACGACGAGAAGCGAACGAGAGGGAGAGGGAGAGAAGGGAGAAAAAGAGAGAGAAGGATGCGGTGGGGAGTAGAGAATAGGGAGAGGGCGGAGAACTTAGAAGAACAGAGAGAGGGAGAGATAGATGAGAAGGAGAGTGAGAGGGAGAAGAGAAGAGAGAGGGAGTGAGGGAGGAGAAGAGGGGAGAGGGAACAATGCGTTGGCTGTCACCCCTATTCAAAATAGTGGCTCCGCAAGCCAAGGAGTTAGGAGGGGAGGGGAGAAAGAGAGAGGAGGAGTAGGAATAAGAAGAAGTAGGAGAAGAAGGGGAAGCAGGAGGAGAAGAGAAGGAGAAGAAGGAGAGGGAGAAGGAGGAGAAGAAAGAGAGAGCGAGCCAAAGGAGGGGAAGAGGTCTATCTTTATGTATGGAGCCAGACGACGACACCCCTATGCACTCCCACCGTTCTCCGCCTACACGCCTGCCGCTGTCCCTGCACACACTTGCCGCCCACGTCCTCCTGCCAATACAACAGTGCCCAGCCGATGTCCACGTCTGCCCATGAATGCCAATGTTCTGCTGCACGCCCACTGCGGTGCTGCATGCTCACTGCTATCTTGTTGCTGCCATCACGGACGCACGCACGTCTGCATGCTCGCACGCCAGCCTACTTAGCCGCTCGCGTTGCCATGCCTGCAAATGCTAGCATAGAATGCACGCTTGGAGGCTCCTCCAACACACCTACACACTCCTCCATTGTGCCCATCCCTGCAAGACACTATCCACAAGGATAAATGCAAAAAATTATATCCAGGCCCCTCCAATGAAAGAGTTTTCGTAAATGAATTCATAAATACTTTGCCATTGATTTTGTTCATTGATTTTGTTCCTCCATTTACACAAAGTAAACTTTTTAAAAACAATTATAGCACTATTTCTTATGAAATGATTTCATTACAATTTAGGATTTTTTACATAAATACCCTCATAAATATTGGTTATGCCAAATATACCCTTCATATAAGCATATTATCAAAAATATCCTCCAAATATCATTAATGATTGCGGTTGTACCCTTACCGTCACTCCCGTGATCTTGACTCGAGTTAAACTTGTGTTAAAAGGTTAAGTTACTAATATACCCCTACGGTTTACGACAATCGCCCGCCCCATTGCAGTTTCCCCCTTTCACAAACCCTTCACGATTGACCCCATTTCTCACACCCCCATTAGGATTGTCTGCCATCTCCGACTTGCAACGGCCTTCACGCGACGGAAGGGTTCTTCTGCTCCACTGGGTAAGTCTCACATACTCTCTCTCAACCTCTCACATTATCTTCCTCAGTCTTTCTTATGCTTTCATCTTCTTTCTCACATACTCTCTATTACACTGGATTTCTCTCCCACTCTATGTCATTTTCTCTTTCGCATGGTCCCCCTCTTCTCTATCTCTATGTCCCTCAATATGTAAAAAACCCTATTTTATATATCTTGGCTGTGGATGCCACGTTCTTCCGTTGTGGGGTCGACGGTCTGTTAATGCGTCCGGTAGGAATTAGGGTTTAGGGGTTCACGATGGACATGGTTTAGGGACATTTGTTGATGAGGTTTGTTTATTAGGGTTTAGGGGGTGCATTATTTTTTGTCTTCGTCTGAGATTTGGTCCTTTTGTTTATTTGCAGTTTCAGAACGAGACAGAAGCAAGGGAAGGAGTAGACCCTACAGAAATTGAACTTGCTGGATTGAAAGTGAATGTGGTCCCGCAGTGCCTTTTTTGTGAGATAAAGTAGGAAACAAGTGGCATGCTTGATTTGTTTGTTTATGGTTCATTTTATTTATTTATTTGGACTAAAGTTTAGTACCGTCTTTTATATGTGTAGGGGGGTATTCCCATCTGGATAACAGTGAATCAAGGTGGCCCACAGATAGTTGGACTAGTTGGAGTGGATGTGCTTGTGGTCCATACCTATTAATTGAGGTTTGAATTTTAGTTTTTGCTAATTGTGCAAGACCTATTTGCTGAGAATGTTTGCGCTTACTTATGAGTTGTATACAAACTTATCATCCCCTTTATTTTTCTTTTGTATTCTATCTTATTTTCAGCATCAAAAGCACAGTTATGGCTGACACATTTACATTGAAACTTCACTATGGAGGGCATTTTAAGTCTACCGAGGAAGAAGGAAGAATGATCCCCATAAGTTTTAGACAAAAAACCTACTCATTTGAAAGAGATTGTGCTCATTTGAGGGAGCTGAGAGTGTTAGCTTCTCAAGTCACCAAATGGGGACATGACCAGACGATTGATTTCTATGCTTTAGTACCAAATTTGAGGCCTAAGAAATATGTGAGAATTACTTCAGATAAGGATGTGATTTCTCTTTTTGATAAGTATAGCCATGATTTGTGCATTATGCTATATGTTGCCACACTATATATTGGAGTGCCTTTAGCTTTTTCTGATCCACATATGAAGACGATAACATCTATGACTAGAAGAAAGTCCAAGGCAAAAAATGCAATTCCTTAAGAAGATGATCCAGACTGGAATCCATTAGGAGATGACAGTGAGTATGTTGAGGTTGAGCCTCCAGGTAATAATGAGGCAGAGACTCTATTTAGGGAGCGTGATATATCTGATGATGAGATTTATACCGATGACAGTCGTGACAGTTGCTTTTCCTCAAACTCTGAGTGTGATATGGAGGTGGATGAAGGGGACAATGAGGGTACCCCTATTGTGCAAAACATTCATGATCTAGATATGTCTTTTGGAAGTAGATTTGATAATATTAATGCATTCAGACTAGCACTTGCCCAGCATGTAATCAAAAATGAATTTGCAGTCAACTACAAAAAATCAGAACCAACTAAGGTCACAGTAGTTTGTGCTAAGAAGAGATGCAAGTGGAGAATGCATACTTCTCATTTACCTGATGGCCATACATTTCAGATAAATAAGCTTCAACCTCAACACACTTATACGGGGGAAAATAAGACTGGGAATCATATGGCCACTTAGAAGTGGGTGGCAAGTACATGCATTGGGTGGCTTAGGACTGAAGGAGATGTTACAGTGAAAAAAATTTCAAGAAGGTTGAATGCTCAATACCATGTGGACATTCCTTACCACCGGGTTTATAGAGGCTAGAAAATGGCATTGGAGCAAATTCATGGTTCTTGGGAAGCAATGTATGGCAGAGTACCTGACCTACAACATGAACTAGTCTTAAAGAACCTTGAGAGTGTAGTCAAATATTAGACAAATGATAATGACAGAATTTTCAGAATGTTTGTATGTTTAAAGGCTTGTATTGAGGGTTTTAAGTTGGGATGCAGGCATCTAATTGGCTTGGATGGATGTCACTTGAAAGATATCTTTAGAGGTACATTACTAGTTGTCACCTCGTTTGATGAGAACAATGAGATTTTTTCACTAGCCATAGCAATTGTGGAAGGAGAAAATGCAGATAGCTGGACCTAGTTTCTGGATGCCCTGAAGCAAGCCATTGGTCAGCCTAGTGATTTGTCTTTCATATCTTATAGAAAGAAGGGGTTAGAAGAAGGCCTCCCACTTGTTTTCCCAGGTGTTGAGCATAGGGTATGCCTTAGACATTTGTATAAAAACTTCAAGAAGTCATTTCCAGGTGAATTCATGAAGAGACTCTTGTGAAATGCTGCAAGATCATATTCTGAAGTTGATTTCTTGGACTGGATGATGCAAATCAAAGAAAATTCTCCAGAGGCATATGCCTATTTGACATCAGCAGCCATGAGGGGGTTGTATGGAGTAGGTCATAGTTCCATCCACGTGTTAAATGGTATCATATAACAAACAATTTAAGTGAATCATTCAATGTCTACATCTCAGATGCACGTTAGAGACCTATATTGGATTGTATAGATGTAATTTGTTCCAAAATGATAAAGACCATGCACATTAGGAGGTCAAGGGCTGAAAAATGGACTGATGTCTTGGTGCCATGGGCCAAGAAGTACATATCTATCATGACAAGAAAATTGAGGGGATATTTAGTTGAGAAAGGATTTAACGAGACTGCTAAGGTGACAGGTCCAGAAGCACGTGAAGTTGTAGACTTGAACCAGAAAACTTGTACCTGTATGGCTTGGCAGAAAATAGGCCTCCCATGCTCACATGCACGTGCATTCTTAGCAAGCAGAAGGGGTATTAAATGGGAGGATTATATTGACAGATGTTACACAGTGGCAGCTTATAAAGTCACCTATGGTTTGGGCATCAGCCCTATGCCTGACAAGACACAATGGGCTTGGAATAAAAGTTCCCCCCCCCCCCCATTATGAGAAGGCCACCAGGTAGACTTAAAAAGAAGAGAATCCGAGACCCAGATGAAGCCAAAAAATTACAAAGGTCCATGAGTGCAAAAGGTGTGGTCAATTTGGACATCATACAAAGACATGCAAGAATCCAGTCTCAACATTGGGTCAAACTACTACTCCACAAGCAAGGTAACAATATATGCCATACTTATGCATATGAAAGTAATTTAATTAGCACTCATACATATTTATGTCATGCAGGAGGCCTCCTGGTAGGCCTAGAATGTAACACCCTCAAATATAGCTAAGTTGTACTCTATATCATCGAGGCGTCGTTTGAAGTATCGGCTCAGTTCTTGAAAAGAACTCTGAAGTTAAGCATGCTTAATGGGGAGTAGTACTGGGATGGGTGACCTCCTGGGAAGTCTACCATTTTGGAGCCGATCATTGTTAGAAAGGGACAAAATCGTGAGGTCGGTTGGCCAAAGCAGATAATACTTCGACAGTATAGAGTACGGGGCGTGACAGAATGGTATTAGAGCCATATCCCAGTCGGAAGTGTGGGAACTAAGTGCCATGTAAGACAAAGTGTTACGCTATGGGAGCCACCTCTTGAACCCACAACGGGACAAAGTGCTATATAGTGGGAGCCACCTCTTGAGCCTGTAGGGGCCACCTCTAGAATCCTACCTGCCTAGGGGTTTGATTGTGTGCTATATGTACCGAGAGATGAGGACATCATCTATATAAGAGGGGTAGATTGTAACACCCTCAAATATAGCTAAGTTGTACTCTATATCATCGATGCGCCTTTTGAAGTATCGGCTCAGTTCTTGAAAAGAACTCCGAAGTTAAATGTACTTAATGGGGAGTAGTACTGGGATGGGTGACCTCCTTGGAAGTCTCCCATTCTAGAGCTGATCATTGTTAGAAAGGGACAAAACCGTGAGGTCGGTAGGCCAAAGTGGACAATTCCACGACAGTATAGAGTTCGGGGCTTGACATAGAAAGCAAAGGGGTCCTGACCAAACATCAAGTCAAACACTGGGTCAGGCAGTCTATTTACATGACCATTAAATTTATTATTAGTATAAAGTGTAATCCTTATGTTTGTGCATTGTGTTCATAGGGGAGCTTGACAGGGCAAGCTAATATGGAAGGGAGGAGTAGTGTTGCAGCCGTAGACATTAGTGCAGTGCAGGTCAATCAGTCCTATCTCAGGACTAGTGTTGCAGAAGAAGGAGTCCAGTCAACCATTCAAATTAATTTCAGTGCAATTCCATCCCAGACATCTTCTTCAAGTTCAATTCCAATGCAGAGTAGAGCTCCTAAAGCTCTAGTTAGGGGTCGCGGCCTGGTAGTGAATTCTAGGTTCAGAAATGTGTAAGGTTGGATGATGATAACTTTGCCTTTAAAAGAGTGGCCAAAGGTGACGGTCACTTTAAAAGCTTGTGTCATTATATGAGTGTCTTTAAAAATGTAATTGTCTTTAGAGAACTTGTCACGTCCCGAGCCTTTATTACAGCGGAAGACTCGCTCGGGGAGCGCGAACAGCCGGCATGGTAAGCCTCTTGCAAGCAAGAATCAATCAGAGCGCAAGACAATCACATAAATAAATGTAATTGCACAATAATATTCAAACTCCAACTTTATTTCATAAATGATCAATATTCAAGATACAATCACTAATTTGATTTCTATTTTACTAGACTCAAGAAATAGGAAAATTACATTGACTCAATCTAGACATTATAGACTTCCTAAGTCTTCACTCTCATCTTTATAACACTTTCACTCACTTCCGGACCCGCTACTAGTATAGCCCGAATCCGAATTTGAACTATTTCCATCTCCTGAAAAATATTGAAAATAGGTCATGAGCACACTTGCCCAGTAGGTATCTTCGCATCAACATGAAGGTACTATTTAAGTAATTATCATTTTAGCTCTAAAGAAATAAGGTAAAATCATGCAATGCGAATCAATCATGTGATCAAATCAATAGAAACAAGATAACCATGTAAGATAGAATGATGAGCTAGCAAGACTATAACAAGAACATGATATTGGCCTTCCATGAACAAGAATGTAACAAGATTGTACTAGCAAGCCACATATTCCTCACTTTAGCATCTTATGCTTAAGATCAAGTGCTTCGTGAATTTCTGTGGAATATCAAGCAAGACGGTCATGTTGTGCCGTGGATCTTCACTTATTTATAGAAATAGTACTCCCAGCGTAATGCGACGCCAGTAGCATCATACCCCATGGTTTATAAAATAGTATGTTTCCGGCAATCAGTCGAGGGGACTAGCATAGAGCCCTTGAACACAATCAGTGCTCGATCGCATCTTCAGTTATAAATTAAGCTACTTCCACGCAGTATAACAGTAACATATGGCCAAGAATATAGCACTTCCAATAATTCCATGATAACAATAATCAATGAATGAATGCTTCAATTTTGAATATATGAGATCAAGAATGATATTTAAACTAAGTTATGCTTATAGAATAAATCGACAGCATAACGGTATTTTCCTTAACTTCCATTTCTTTTAGATCAATTTAAGCAATATGACAAGTTCTAGATCATCAAAGTTTGTCTAGAATCATTGGAATATCAACCCTTGGTCAAACCTTGGGTTAACATAAACAAGCTATGTAACGGTCATTTTCTGGGCCGTTACATTATGTAACGCGCCAGTAATGGGCCGTTACAGTGATCCGAGTCCAGAAAGATAAAAATAGACTCAGAGGAATGTGATGGTCTGGCACTGGGCCGTTACGTAAGCCTGACGGTCCAGTTCAAGGCCATTACGTTTCAAGAATCAAAACCACGATAGAGTGTCCTAATTAATGGGCTTTCATTGGTACAATCAACTCGGCGTCCTAGTGGGAATCCCAGGCTCGCGGAGAATTACGGAGGCCTTGAAACAATGATTTCCTAGTCCATTGGAAGGAATATCCAATAGAGAGGTCCCCATGTCCAAGATTGTGTTCCTATAGTGCAAAGTGTGAACTAATGACAACATACCGGAATATGTGCCATGTACTTATAGAATTGACTCTATTGACAGAGAGAGATATGTATAATCAATGTGGAAATCATGATAAAAACTCTGTCAATACAATGTTAAAAAGTCATGCTTTATAGTACAAAACTATAGAATTTGGTTTAACATAACTTAAGTAGAAGTGATGACAAAACATGCATGAATAATCAAATATCCTTAAAATCACATGATTAGGTTTAAAACTTAAGTAACTAGGTTTTAACCATAATAAGATTGGCAGGTTGTATTCAGTCATAGGGTTGACAGAACACAGGATATAACGGTCTGGAGATGGGGCGTCACAGTGAAAGTGACGGTCAAGACCCAGCTGTTACATTATTGTAACGCGTCTGTCCAAGCGCGTTAGAAACAACAGTGCAATTCAAATATCACACAGTGTGTAACGATCTGCCATAGGGCCGTTACTTGAAAGTGACGGTCCTATGCTAGTGCGTTACAGTATCTGCTAACAGAAAACAATCATAGAAACTAAGAGATCAACTCACATCATGTCTTTTATTAAAACATGATGAGCTTCTAGTCATGTTAACGAAGTAAGGCCATCTACATGCATAGGTAATCATGAATAGATGAATAGTCATGTTTTAATTTCTTAATTTGGCTAAGAGGTGTATGATGTGCATAGAACAAATAAAACATGAAATCAATGCTCTATAAGGCATGGAATTCAATCAAACCAGAGGGCTTTTAGTCCTATCATGTTGTTTTTGCCGTTCATGAGATAACCTACCTCTTACTTAGACTGTAGTTTCTGAATTTGGTTGAGAACCCTGCCCTAGCTCCCTTCCTTCTCTTGTGACTTTTTCAACAACTTCTTTAGCCTCTAACTCCACGCCCTCTTGACCTAAAGATGTGAAATTCGGAGGGGAGTTAGTCTAAAGTATTGTAAACAAATTATTCTAAAGAACTTACCTGAGATAATGACTCCTTACTTTGCTTCTTTACGTCCAAAAAGTAAGGGTCGCACAGTTCAGAACTATGCCCTATTTATAGAGTTTAGGCTAGGGTTTGAGGATTAGATCGAGTTTAGAGTCATTATTTCATCAAATCCTAATCTCTAAGAGTCCTTAGAGTTTTTACAATCCTTCCCAAGTCAATCCATAGTGGATAGGAACATCAAGTTCCAATCTTTTCATGAGTCCCTTCACTTACGGAGCTAACAAGAATGTAACGGTCGAGTGCCCATGCGTTACATGGCTGTGGCGGTCTTACGATAGACCGTTACAGTCATCGTAGCTTAGAGTTTCAATTTATAAAAACTCTTTTGTTAATTATCTAAATCATTATCTTATATTTTTAGTATTTATCCTTAATATCCGTGGATAGGCTTAAATACCTTCTAGAATATGGGCCAAACCTAATGGTCTAGGTTCTAAACCCTTTTGGACTTCAATTAAGTGGGTTGGGTTAATTGATTAACACAATTTTGACCTTATATTGAGTATTTAGCCTAATTAATGCCAAAATATTATTTAAATAACTAGAAATTACTTTTATAAATTTTGGGGCTCTACACCCTCCCCCACTTAGAAGAATTTGGTCCCCAAATTCAATTCATGGATTGAGGAGAGTGTACTTACAATTAAATAATTCGGGAATCTTTTCTTCATAGCTGATTCGGTTTCCCATGTTGCTTCATAAGGCCATGCTTTCTTCCATTGAATCTTCACCATAGGAATGACCTTATTTCTGAGTTGACGTACTTCTCGTTCCAAAATCTTCATTGGCGTTTGTTCATATGTCAAGTCCTTCTGAATCTCCAGATTGTCATAAGTGATAATGTGATCTGGATCATACACATACTTCTTCAGCATCGAGACGTGAAATACGTCATGAACTCTTGCTAACTGTGGTGGCAAAGCCAATTTATAAGCCACTTCACCGATCCTTTCGAGGATTTCAAATGGACCGATAAATCTTGGAGTTAGCTTTCCTTTAATGCCAAATCTTCGAATACCACGACCCGGAGAAACCTTTAGATATACATGTTCTCCTACTTAAAATTCCAAGTCGCGCCTTCGGTTGTCAGCATAAGATTTCTGCCTATCTTGTGCCATTTTCATCCTTTCCTGAATGAGCTTGATTTTCTTTGTAGAATCTCTGATCAAATCAGGGCCTAGAAATTACCTTTCCCCTATTTCATTCCAAGATGTTGGTGATCGATAACTTTTCCCATATAGAGCTTCAAAAGGTGTCATTTGTATGCTTGCTTGATAGCTATTGTTATATGCAAATTCTACCAAAGGCAAGTGATCATGCCAACTTCCTCCAAAATCAATGACACAAGCCCGAGCATATCTTCTACCACTTGATTTGTCCTTTCTGTTTGACCATAAGTTTGTGGATGGAAAGCGGTGCTAAAATTCAATCTAGTCCCAAGTGAATGTTGTAGGCTCTTCCAGAATTGTGATGTGAATCGGGGATCTCTATCTGATATAATAGCGACAGGGACTCCATGTAACTTGACAATTTCTTTTATGTATAGTGCTGCTAGAATATCTACAGACCATCGACTTTTTATTGGTATGAAATGTGCAGATTTAGTCAATCGGTCTATAATTACCCATATTCCATCGTGTCCACCTCTTGTCTTAGGTAGTCCCATAATGAAATCCATTCCTATGCTCTCCTATTTCCATTCCGGGATACTTAAGAGATGTAATTTACCTGCGGGTCTGAAATGTTCCGCCTTCACTTGTTGACATGTGAGACACCGAGATACGAAGTCAGCTACTTCCCTCTTCATATTGGGCCACCAAAAGTTTTTTTTGAGATCCTGATACATTTTTGTACCTCCTGGATGAATGGTATACTTTGATTTATGTGCTTCTTCTAAGATCAATTTCTTTGTATCTTCATGATCGAGTATACACATTCGGCCCTTGAATAGCATTCTTCCATCTTCGGATATAGAAAAATCCGGTCTTTGTTCAATATTGGCCTTAATTTCCAGTAAAATTGGGTCATCCTCTTGTAACTTGGCCAAATCCTCAATCAATGTTGGTTGAGCTCAGATATTTGCCATGAAACAATTATCTTCCTTAATGTCAACATCTCGATTCAATTGAGCAAATTGAGGAACAAGGTTAGTCATACTAATCATGAGACTCGATAATATAACAATTGGTTTTCTACTAAGTGCATCTGCTACAGCATTTGCCTTGCCAGGGTGATATTGAATAGCGAAATCGAAGTCTTTAAGATATTCCAACCATCTCTTCTGCCTCATCTTAAGCTCTTTTTGAGAAAATAAATATTTCAAACTCTTGTGGTCTGTGTACATCGTGAACTTTTCTCCATAAAGATAATGACGCCAAATTTTCAAGGCGAAAATAACTGCTGCTAATTCCAAATCATGTACAGGATAATTTTCTTCGTGACGTTTCAATTGTCTTGAAGAATAGCAAATCACCTTTCCATCTTGCATAAGGACACATCCTAAGCCAATTCCAGATGCATCCGTATATACTTCAAATCCAACACCCTCTATTGGTAGTGACAAAATAGGGGCTATTGTAAGATGATTCTTAAGATTTTGAAAACTTTTTTCATAGTCCTTCGACCAGATAAAAGGATTTTCTTTTCTAGTAAGTCTAGTTAAAGGAACCGCGATCTTTGAGAAGTCCTTTATGAATCTTCTATAATAACCTGCTAGACCCAAAAAGCTTCTAACTTCAGATATAGTCGCTGGTCGGCTCCAATCTCTGACAGCTTCTACCTTAGAAGGATCCACATCAATACCTTCTTTTGAAATAATGTGGCCTAGGAATGAGACTTCCTTGAGCCAGAATTCACACTTATTGAGTTTGGCATATGTTCTCTAAGTGTTTGCAAAGCTATCCTTAGATGTTCTTCATGTTCTTCGTTTGTCTTGGAGTATATCAGGATATCATCGATGAAGACGACGATGAACTGATCTAAATATGGCTGGAAGACACTGTTCATAAGTTGCATGAATGCTGCTGGGGCATTAGTTAACCCAAACGGCATTACCACGAATTCATAGTGGCCATAACGACTTCGAAAAGCCGATTTGTAAATGTCCTCTTCTTTGATTCTAAGCTGATGATAACCTGATCTTAGGTCAATCTTAGAAAAATATTCTGCTCCCAAAAGCTGATCGAAGAGCTCATCAATACGCGGTAATGGGTATTTGTTCTTGATTGTAAGTTGATTCAATCGCCGGTAGTCAATGCATAACCTGAGAGAACCATCCTTCTTCTTGACAAATAGAACCGGCGCACCCCAAGGGGATCTGCTAGGTCTGATAAAACCCTTGTCTAGAAGTTCCTGTAATTGCTTCTTTAATTCCTTGAGTTCTGTGGGGGACATCCTGTAAGGGGCTATAGAAACAGGTGCCGCACCTGGAATGAGTTCAATGGTAAAGTTTACTTCCCTCTCAGGTGGTAAACTAGGTAGTTCAGATGGGAATACGTCCGGGAATTCATTTGCAATAGGAATGTTTGCTAGGATAATTTCCGTAGATTCGGTGACAATGACTGAAGCAAGAAAAGCTTTACATCGTTGCGAGATAAGTTTGCAAGCGTGTAGAGAAGATATAATGGTAGGATGCTTCTTATATTTGATGCCAAGAAAGGAAAATCTTGGAAGACTGGGCTTTCGGAAAGATATAATTCTATTTCGGCAGTTGATGTAAGCATCATGGTCTACAAGCCAATCTACCCCTAAAATGGCATCATAACCTTTCATATCAAGGCATCCTAAGCTTGCGATGAGATTGTGTCCTTCTACCACTACCTCACAATCAGGATAATAGTTGGTAAGCTTAGTTCCAGATCCTAAAGGTGTAGTAATAGCGAGGTCTGAAGGTAGGGGAACTGATGCAGTTGGTAAGGTTTTTGCAAAAGTGGTGGAGATAAAAGAATGAGAAGCACCAGTATCAAATAGCATGAATGCAGGACGAGAATAGATTTGAAGAGTACCTTCATGAGCCCATCATTTTGATCCCTGGGCGCTTCTTCTTCATCTATAACTGCATTGAGGCGAGCCTGCCTTCTTCGTCCTTCATTATTTGGTTGGTCTTTCATAAGGGGGCAATCTGGCACACGATGCTCCCTACTCCCACAACGTAAACAAGCACCTAGGCGCTTCCAGCATTCTTTAGCTGAGTGGCTGAATTTCTCACAAAAGGTGCACCTGAGGCGACTTGCTCCTTTTCTTCCTTCACCTTTTTACTACTCTTTTGAGAACTTCCACCGTTCCTGTTCCTTGATCTTTTCTTATTATCATGGCTTTTGTATGGTTCCGTGATGCTGAACTTCTCTTTCTTATAATGCCGATCGGAGCGCCGGCTAGATTCTTCTCCCTTTCCTTTCAACCTTTCGACCTTCTCTAAGGTCCTCTCGCATAAATATGCCCTTTGAACCATCTCCGTATAAGTGCGGATATTCTGTGTCCCCAGTTGTTGAATGAAACCGGGCCGTAACCCGTCCATAAATCAGTTTTCTTTTAATAAGTCTGTACTAATCAAATGTGGTTCATACGGTGCTAGCCTTGAAAACTGCAACTCATATTCTGCCACGGACATCATCCCTTGACGAAGGGAGGAAAACTCCATGGCCTTCCTTTCCTTTACATGCTCGGAGAAATATTTGGCACGGAATAAAGTGAGAAAAACATTCCATGTATGTGGCGCATCGGCTGGAGGTGCCGGAATCGATTTCCACCAAGTGCGAGCATCCTTGTTTAATTGGAACGTAGCTAGACGGACTTTCTCCTGATCAGTGCATTTAATAACATCAAATATCCTATTCATCTCGTCGATCCAATTTTCTGCTTCGTCTGGATTGGAAGATCCATAGAAACGCGGAGGATTTAGACTCCGAAAATTGCGATGAAGGTCTCCTGCCCTTGCCCCCGCACCACCTTGTGCTATAGTTTGTAGTGCCTGGGTGAGGCCGGCAACAGTTTGTTGCATACCGTCCCAATCTACACGATGAGCCATGATAAGAATAATAAGGTACCTGAGAGAAAATAACAACTTGTTATTTCTCATGAAATTGGAATAAGCAAAATAATTCTTAAAGCTAATTAGTTATCTTATCCTGGGTTCTACCCAATCCTTACATGGGTATGGAATTTTCTTCCTTAGTTCATAGGTAGGGGTCCTTAACCTTGGACTTATCCTATGACATGACTCTTTTCCTTAAGTCCTGAGACTTAGGCTCTGATACCAACTTAACTGTCACGTCCCGAGCCTTTATTACAGCGGAAGACTCGCTCGGGGAGTGCAAACAGCCGGCATGGTAAGCCTCTTGCAAGCAAGAATCAATCAGAGCGCAAGACAATCACATAAATAAATGCAATTGCACAATAATATTCAAACTCCAACTTTATTTCATAAATGATCAATATTCAAGATACAATCACTAATTTGATTTCTATTTTACTAGACTCAAGAAATAGGAAAATTACATTGACTCAATCTAGACATTATAGACTTCCTAAGTCTTCACTCTCATCTTTATAACACTTTCACTCGCTTCCGGACCCGCTACTAGTATAGCCCGAATCCGAATCCGAACTATTTCCATCTCCTGAAAAACATTGGAAAATATGTCATGAGCACACTTGCCCAGTAGGTATCTTCGCATCAACATGAAGGCACTATTTAAGTAATTATCATTTTAGCTCTAAAGAAATAAGGTAAAATCATGCAATGCGAATCAATCATGCGATCAAATCAATAGAAACAAGATAACCATGTAAGATAGAATGATGAGCTAGCAAGAATATAACAAGAACATGATATTGGCCTTCCATGAACAAGAATGTAACAAGATTGTACTAGCAAGCCACATATTCCTCACTTTAGCATCTTATGCTTAAGAGCAAGTGCTTCGTGAATTTCTGTGGAATATCAAGCAAGACGGTCATGTTGTGCCGTGGATCTTCACTTATTTATAGAAATAGTACTCCCAGCGCAATGCGACGCCAGTAGCATCATACCCCATGGTTTATAAAATAGTATGTTTCCGGCAATCAGTCGAGGGGACTAGCATAGAGCCCTTGAACACAATCAGTGCTCGATCGCATCTTCAGTTATAAATTAAGCTACTTCCACGCAGTATAACAGTAACATATGGCCAAGAATATAGCACTTCCAATAATTCCATGATAACAATAATCAATGAATGAATGCTTCAATTTTGAATATATGAGATCAAGAATGATATTTAAACTAAGTTATGCTTATAGAATAAATCGACAGCATAACGGTATTTTCCTTAACTTCCATTTCTTTTAGATCAATTTAAGCAATATGACAAGTTCTAGATCATCAAAGTTTGTCTAGAATCATTGGAATATCAACCCTTGGTCAAACCTTGGGTTAACATAAACAAGCTATGTAACGGTCATTTTATGGGCCGTTACATTATGTAACGCGCCAGTAATGGGCCGTTACAGTGATCCGAGTCCAGAAAGATAAAAATAGACTTAGAGGAATGTGACGGTCTGGCACTGGGCCGTTACGTGAGCCTGACGGTCCAGTTCAAGGCCGTTACGTTTCAAGAATCAAAACCATGATAGAGTGTTCTAATTAATGGGCTTTCATTGGTACAACCAACTCGGCGTCCTAGTGGGAATCCCAGGCTCGCGGAGAATTACGGAGGCCTTGAAACAATGATTTCCTAGTCCATTGGAAGGAATATCCAATAGAGAGGTCCTCATGTCCAAGATTGTGTTCCTATAGTGCAAAGTGTGAACTAATGACAACATACCGGAATATGTGCCATGTACTTATAGAATTGACTCTATTGACAGAGAGAGATATGTATAATCAATGTGGAAATCATGATAAAAACTCCGTCAATACAATGTTAAAAAGTCATGCTTTATAGTACAAAACTATAGAATTTGGTTTAACATAACTTAAGTAGAAGTGATGACAAAACATGCATGAATAATCAAATATCCTTAAAATCACATGATTAGGTTTAAAACTTAAGTAACTAGGTTTTAACCATAATAAGATTGGCAGGTTGTATTCAGTCATAGGGTTGACAGAACACAGGATATAACGGTCTAGAGATGGGGCGTCACAGTGAAAGTGACGGTCAAGACCCAGCTGTTACATTATTGTAACGCGTCTGTCCAAGCGCGTTAGAAACAACAGTGCAATTCAAATATCACACAGTGTGTAACGGTCTGTCATAGGGCCGTTACTTGAAAGTGACGGTCCTATGCTAGTGCGTTACAGTATCTACTAACAGAAAATAATCATAGAAACTAAGAGATCAACTCACATCATGTCTTTTATCAAAACATGATGAGCTTCTAGTCATGTTAACGAAGTAAGGCCATCTACATGCATAGGTAATCATGAATAGATGAATAGTCATGTTTTAATTTCTTAATTTGGCTAAGAGGTGCATGATGTGCATAGAACAAATAAAACATGAAATCCATGCTCTATAAGGCATGGAATTCAATCAAACCAGAGGGCTTTTAGTCCTATCATGTTGTTTTTGTCGTTCATGAGATAACCTACCTCTTACTTAGACTGTAGTTTCTGAATTTGGTTGAGAACCCTCCCCTAGCTCCCTTCCTTCTCTTGTGACTTTTTCAGCAACTTCTTTAGCCTCTAACTCCACGCCCTCTTGACCTAAAGATGTGAAATTTGGAGGGGAGTTAGTCTAAAGTATTGTAAACAAATTATTCTAAAGAACTTACCTGAGATAATGACTCCTTACTTTGCTTCTTTACGTCCAAAAAGTAAGGGTCGCACAGTTCAGAACTATGCCCTATTTATAGAGTTTAGGCTAGGGTTTGAGGATTAGATCGAGTTTAGAGTCCTTATTTCATCAAATCCTAATCTCTAAGAGTCCTTAGAGTTTTTACAATCCTTCCCAAGTCGATCCATAGTGGATAGGAACATCAAGTTCCAATCTTTTCATGAGTCCCTTCACTTACGGAACTAACAGGAATGTAACGGTCGAGTGCCCATGCGTTACATGGCTGTGACGGTCTTACGATAGACCATTACAGTCATCGTAGCTTAGAGTTTCAATTTATAAAAACTCTTTTGTTAATTATCTAAATCATTATCTTATATTTTTAGTATTTATCCTTAATATCCGTGGATAGGCTTAAATACCTTCTAGAATATGGGCCAAACCTAATGGTCTATGTCCTAAACCCTTTTGGACTTCAATTAAGTGGGTTGGGTTAATTGATTAACACAATTTTGGCCTTATATTGATTATTTAGCCCAATTAATGCTAGAATATTATTTAAATAACTAGAAATTACTTTTATAAATTTTGGGGCTCTACAGAACTTGTGTCCTTTTGTAACTTTAAACTTGTGTCTTGTGAGTTTAATGTTGAAGTTGGCCTCTCTTTTGTTGTATGTTTACTACTCTATGGGAGAAAATTAATTGTTAGGACTACGTGCATGGCAGAACTCATTTATTGAGTAGTAAGTCCTTTTTCTAATGTGATTGGTGGAATATGCTTTTGTAAGCGTTTGCAATACACTGAAGGATGATTCTATGGAGTTACTTTGACAGTGTTAGTGAATGCAAAGAGGAAGATGTATCTCTACGGATCAGATCAAATGTCAAGAATCAAGCTTCCTCTCCTTTACAGTCATGACAGCCATATTATCTTTAAATCTGACGATGCAGCGGAAACAATCGGAAATGTGAACAGCCGGCATGGTAAGCCACTTGCAAGCATTATAATCAGAGCGCAAGACAATCACACAAAGTAATTACACAAGTAATTCACTAAAACCTTCATCTTTATTTCACATAAATAACCATCAAAATACATAAGATCTTTGACTCTTAACATTTTTACACCATAGACTCAAGAAAATAAAAATAACATCAAGACTTGACTAGACACTTGATAACTAAGGCTTCTCTCGTTCATATATCCTTCAATCACTCAGACCCGTTACTTGTATAATCCAAATCTGATTCACTTGTACTTCCTGAAACATTAAGAAAATAGGTAATGAGCACACTTGCCCAGTAAGTATCTTTGTATCAACATGAAGGAGAATTTAAGTGATTAATGTCTTAGCTCTAGAGAAAGTTAAATCATGCGAATACGGAAAACATGTGAATAAAACCAAAATAACAAGATATGATCATCACGAGATATGAGAATATGATTGATCGAGTATGTAACAAGAATGTAAATTTGGCCTTTCCATGAACAAGAATGTAACAAGAATGTACTTTTCATAACCATAAAGGCTATGCACTAGAAAGTCATGTACCACACAAGAATGTACTTTTTGCTTTGCAAGTACCTCGTCAATATTCGTGGATATTCGTGGATCTTCATTTATTTATAAAGAAAGTACTCCCAGCGCAATGCAATGACTGTAGCATCATACCCATGGTTTACAGTATGTTTCCGACAATCAGCCGAGGGGACTAGCATAGAGCCCTTGAATACTATCAGTGCTCGAACTACATCTTCAAGTATAAATCAAGCTACTTCCACGATTATAATAATAATGTGGCCAATAATGTACAAGTTCAACAATAATTCCATGATAAGGTAACCAAGGTATAGAACGTAGCAATAATCGATCATGAGAATTCAAGAAATGCATTAATAACTAGGTTATGCTATGACAAAATTTTGGCAACGTAACAGTACATTCTTTATTTCCATAATTTATTTAGATATCCTTGGAATTAGGTGACAAGCTCTAGAAAGTTCATATACCATCTAGAACATAGGAATACTCAACCCAAAGGTAAAACCATGGGTTAAACATTGAAAAAGAAGTTTGAACCATGCGGTCTAGGGCATGGCCGCTAGGTGACATTGGTGGTCTATCAATAGGCCGCTAACTGACTCTGGCGGTCATACATTAGGCCGCTAAGGTCCAGAACTCATTAAAAACACCGGTAAAGTGCTTTTCAAGACAATTGGGCTTTAATGGTTGTTGTACCCGGACTATTTCCACGGTAAAATACCCAGAAATAGAGGTTCGGGAATTTCCTCGAACACCTTCAAGGCATGGACTACCCGGCCCCTCCGACAACCCAGTGGGCCTGACCAACGGCCCCAACCCGCTAGCCGAGGTGCACGGCGGCACTAGCAATCAATCAGGACCGCTCCCGACTCATAAGTCACGGACTTCCTCCGCACTCCACACAACCACCCGGGCCACCCCGGGGACACTCCGACTACAAGCCACGCCACGTAGCACTCCGTGGAAAGGCCGGGGGCCTACCCCGGGACACCTTCCTTCAACCCTCCAAGGTCAAAGGGAGACCTAAATAGGTCAACCACAGGCTCAGGAGGCCCGTAGTACGCGTGTACGGCTCACAAACGCGTGTTCGCAATTCTGCCAAACACCTTGTGGGCACACGTGTTTCAACCCTTCTACACCAACTCGCGGGCCACCCCGTGGTTCCAGTACACCATTTGGGTCCTACAACGACCCCCCCAGCAAGTCGGGGCCACCCCGGACCCTCAGACACATGGCAACAAGCCACTGAACTTAGCTCTCGGGCCAACCCAAGGCTACCCTGTCAACCTACCGTACAATGTGGCCCGTAGCACAAGGCAAGGCCCATCATCCCAAGGTGCCTCCTCCCAACCCCTACGAACTTCTACCCTTGGCCCTAGGCCAAATCCAAGGCCCGTCGGCCACTTACGCGGCTCGTTCGGCAACCCGGGGTGTGCCGTGCATTCGCCCGAACACCTTGCGAGCGGCCACTGCAACTCGAAGAACAATGGCTCTCATGGGCCATTTCAACATCCTGGAACTTCATATCCCCCAAGGGAGATCCCCAGACGACGAAGGAAGACCCCCGGGGGCCATCTCTCAGGGTTACGGATTTGCCCGGGGCCCGTGCGCCCCAGGGCGTGGCCGCGCCCCAGGGGAGAGCAAACTCCCCGGGGGGCCGCACCGTCTCCCCAGCCCGGAGGCCTGACGGCCCTCCCCAGTCCCAGTCCGTGCAAACTCTCGGTTTTGCGGTCTGAGGTTCATGCAAGGTTCGTTCATCATACCCGTACGTTGAAGAACTCGCAAAGACGAAGCCCCGGGATTACGTCAATCACAACACCCACGTTCCTCGCACGCACGTGGCCTGTCAACCAGTATCCTGCCAGTATCCTCCTGTCCTTTTCTTCTTAGCCAATTTAGGAAGAAAATAACACAAAAAATCAGGTTTTATAGCGGTGGGACCACTCCCCCTCTCTCTCTTCTACCTGGTCCGCCCAAACCCCCCCTGGGGAGGGGTTTAGGCAGACCAGCTTGGGCCTCCAAGCTGGTCCGCCTAAACCCCCAAGGGGGGGGGGGGGTTTAGGCGGAACAGCCTAGACCCCCAGGCTGGTCCGCCTAAACCCTTGGATAATGAAAAAAAAAGATTTTTTAAAATAAAAAAAGAAGGACCAACTTGGTGGACCCCCAAGCTGGTCCACCTAAACCCCTCCAAAAATAAAAAAAAAGAATTTCTTCCTCCGAAGAGGGGTTTAGGCGGACCAGACCAGGGCTGGTCCGCCTAAACCCCACCCCTTCCACTCCGACACACACGCACAAAACACATAAAAAATACAAATAAAATAATAATAAAAATACTATTTGGGGGGTTTACCCGGACCAAGTTGGACCCTCAACTTGGTCCGCCTAAACCCCACCCCCACCCCTTCAACTTCTATAAATTGCCCCCTTACCAACAAGCACAAAATGCATGCAAGGCATATGAAGCAAGGAAGCAAGGCACAGACACACAGTCGGACGAGCAAACTTCCCCGGCCTAATTGTCGCACCCTTGGACTCCCAAGGCTTTCGGCAAGGGTCGAGAACGCGAGAAGACAAGTGCGCGCGCGGTTGGCTTGCTAGTCGGCTCCCACATGCCGTGGGTATGTCGCACGTACTCCCCTCACGCGGTGTTTAGCCGTCTCACACCAAGTCCATCCCTGCCGCATGTAAGATGACCGTACCAACGGCAAGTACGCCCGCATCCCGGGTCCGCCCATGTACGTCAACTTACGACAACGACAGTGACGGAGGGTACTTCATAACGTCGACCCTTGACATGGAACCGCGTGCCCACCGTTCACCCCCCAGTCGACCGTCGGCCCCTCAGATCGACAAATCAAGTCTAGTCGGACCCCTGGCCCGGGAATCATAGTCCCGGGGCCGACCTCGACTCTCCAGCATGACAACACTCACCGTCCGAGACCCAGACCAGACCGCTCATCTCGAGCCGCGTCCGACCTCCGCCAGGCGCCAGCCCGTGTCCATTCTGACCACCAAGGCAGTCGGACCCACACCAACTCCTCTGTAAAGAGTTCCAGTAGAACACGCGAACATCTGCTTTGTCACGCAATGACCCGGGGACCAACCCACGTGTCGGAATTGTCCCGCGGCTTGCGTCCGTTGTACTTCGGCCACTTAGGCCCGCTTGTAAAGCCCATGTGGCTCATCATAAAACCAGTAAAATACATACGCCCGTGTTTGGGCCCCCAGCTTCCTACCCACACCACTCGGCATCCGTGCCCAACACCCTGACCCTAGTAAACACCCCTCGATCTAACGCGCCCCCCTAGCTACTGAATGCCCCCCAGCCCTCTACCCATGGCTTTAGACACATGTAGAGACTTTTCTTCAGCTCAGAACGAAGGTATTCAGATTCAATCCGATGTAAATAAACACTGATTGCTTGCGGCCGGTGGGGAAAGACGTCCAGTACATGATTGCCGCAATCGCCTACGCACTCGCACCCATGGAACCCCTTCTCTCCACGTGTCGCCTGATCACCCGAGCCCACGTGCCGTGCCCTGGTAGCACTTCCCTGGTCAACCCTTGGTTCAATGAGTGATTGTCGAGAAAACGACTGGCACGCCCGCACCTTGTCCAGTTAACCCTTAGCCCGACATTTCCGTGCCGTTTGACCCTTTTCGACTTTCCGTAAAAAGGAGAGTGCCCAGTACCACCGTGAGAGGCATGCACCCGTAAGGAAGATACCCGAGATACATCAAACTCCCGTATTTTCCTTCACCGCTGTATCCCTTACCTCACCCTGATTAATCGGCATAAAAACCCGTGCAACAGAGAGGATGGCATGCCCGGTGGGACCTCTCCCGCCTTCCTTCTTTTTGTTGAATAAAAGTCTGTGCCTGCCCTGAAGCCCAATGCCCTTTCCCTGTCCTTGCAGGAGAGGCAGAGGAGGGTACTTGTGTGCGCATTCTCCAACAGCTTCCGGTCCGCGTTCCGATCGTCGGGCCGCTCTCGGAGACTGTCAGCGACCGTCGCCTCTGCAGCACTCAGCACTCCTGCAATCATGGCGGCGGTCACCTACGGCCCCAACGTCATCGCCACCCATGCCCGGGTGGGCTACTTGGCGACGCCGATCGCTTTCGGCAGCTTCGCCCGATTATCGGATCGCCCTACCTTCTGGGTGTGATCCTTGTGGCTGCTTCTTAGCCAACTCTAGTCTCTTCAGTGGCCCCTGCGGCAAACGCGCCATGCGCACCTCCAGCTCCAGTGTCCCGCCTGAGTGTCGGGCGCCGGACTGTCACTGCAGGCCCTTACAGGGCCCCCATATCAACGCCGGCCCGGGTGAACATCAGCTCCCGAGGCCAGCCTCGTCCGATCTCCAACACGAGCCCCATGCCCCGGACTTCAGTCACTATCACAGCACCTCCCTCGGGTCCTCAACCCCGAGCCATAGCCAAGCCAGCACCCAACACGGGCTCCCTGCCCTGGGTCCACGGCTTCCCAACATCCTCCTTAGGTCCTCAACCCCGAGCCACAGCCAAGCCAGCACCCAACATGGGCTCCTTGCCCCGGGTCCACGGCTTCCCAGCATCTGCCTCGGGTCTCCAACCCTGAGCCCCAGCAAGGCCGGCACCCGACACAGGCTTTCAGCCCCGAGTTTACGGCTCCTCAGCATCTGCATCGGGCTTCCCACCCCGAATCCCGGCAAGGCCGACACTCAACACGGGCACACAGCCCCGAGTTCGCGGCTCCCCGATATTGCACTCAGGACCTCGGTCCCGAGCGCTAGTTAAACCGGCTCTCCCCGTGGGTCTGTTACCCAGGGGGCGACGTTCCTCAGTACCTTCCTCAAGCATCCCGACCTGAGCCCAGACTACACCGGCGCCTACCATGGGTCTTCGACCCAAGGGCGTCGGCACCTCAGCACTTCCGACGGCGTCGCATTCCGATGCAAGAGTGTCATCTCGAGCATCGGCGACACTCCTATCGGCGCGGGCGAAGGCTTATACCCGAGTCACCCAGCCATCGACTCCCGACGCCGATTACTTACCCTGGGGGCCGATCCCGTCACTTCAGACTGATGGCTTCGTGCTGCCGGTCGCTCTGGGCCATGTCTTCTCAGTCTACCATCTTGGGGCGGAGTCTTCCTCAGCTCCTCAGAAGAAGCGTCGCCATGGCTGTAGAAGCAAGCGACTCACTGCTGCAACCAGCAACTCCAGCAAGACGGTCCTTGTCAGTGACTTGCAGATCCGTCTCGGCGGGGGTGAACCAATCATACCCCAAGAATGGACCGTTCCCACCATCCCCACTTTCAAGCGTTTTGGCCGAAGTACAACGTCAGAAAAGGAGCGGGTTCCTTGGCGGCAGCCCGGGGGCACCCACCGCAGCTAGACAGAGCCTCCCAAGATAACTCGTCAGAAAAATGGTGATAAGGGAGACCAGCAGTATGACTTGAGAAGAATCTGGGTCACCCCAGAGGAAGCTAGAGCGATTCGAAGGGCACGGATCACCAACCCCCTGTGAGCACTCAGAGGAGGCATCAGACAGGATGCGGCTGGCTTCACAGTAGCATTGTCTAACGATGCCCAGTCATCCAATGTCCCCCGCGCAAGCAAGCGGAGGTAAAGGCGAGCCCATCCTCGGGCCCTCCAGTAACCTGTCCAGGGTTCTCCTTCGACTGACATCGGGAATGAGCCCCCTCCGCAATGCATCTCGGTCTTTGATAGACTAGGGACGCCTGTCTGCCCCGAGCAACACCCGTGGAGGAAACGGACGGCCCGGTTCATCAATGATGCGGTTCGAGTGTTCGCGTGCTACACCACCGGACACCAGCCAGACACCCAGTCTGACGACTTGAACCAGCCTCTATCCCACTTCAGGAGGCCGCGCCACCAGGCTCCGCCGCTTCCTCCAACAGGTCACATCGGCACTTCTACCGGACCGCAGGCGTCGGAGCACGCAGAAGAGGCCCCGACGGAAGACCGCGGCCCTCCTATCAACGCAGAGCCGGTCAACAGCAACCCTCCTGCGAACGAGGCTCAGGAAGTGACCCTCGACACTCTTATGAAGGAGAACCAGCATCTGAAGGCCCTCCTGCAAGACCTCCTCCAGGAGCGAGACCTTCATCCTCAGCAACCTGCTAGGCCTCCGTCCGAAGCACCGGCACCCCCGGTGGCTCGCGATGCTGCCAACACCTTAACGGCGATTGCCTGAACTCTGCTGGCAGCTGGGTTTGGCATGCCCCCGGTTGAGACTCAACCACGAGCCTCCAACACGCTAGTGCCAGAGAATCTCTTGGCACAACGCCAGATGATCGAGTGCATTATCGAGACAAAGCTTGCCCAGTATGGTGAAGGGGAGGTCACAGTGGATCTCTACAGTGTACCCTACCCCCTTCACCACCAGTTGAAGAAGCTTCCTCCAGAGTACTCCAAGCCCCCGAAGCTACAAAAATTCGACGGGCAAGGGTCGCCACATGAACACTTGGCCTACTATGTCATGGCCATGGGTGAGTTAGCATTGGATGAATCATATCTCCTCCACTACTTCGCCACTTCGCTCACGGGAATGCCTTTCAATGGTACTCCCGCCTGAAGCCTGGCTCAGTCATCGACTGGGCCGATCTCCAGAAGAAGTTTCTCGACCGCTTTCAAACGGCCGAGCGAAAGGTCTCCTTAGCCGAACCCTATTCTCTTCGGCAGAAAAAGGGCGAGAGTGCCCTTGACTTCATTAAAAAATGGCGAGACCTCCACATGAGGTGTGTGTTGTGCCCATGTGGTCAATTGAGTCATCTTATGGTCACTTGGCTCATTCGACATCATCCTGTGGTCATTTGAGTTATTTGATATTCTTGGTTTTGATAATGGCTAAACACTATAAGTCATTGATGTTTTACCACTTTTATATGACTAAACTACTTGATGTTCTTTCATGACAGATATGCCAAGGAATGGAGTGGAGATGGCAAAAGTGAAAGCTTAATGATTGCGCCCTCGCACACGGATCGACCTACGCGGTCAGGTCGCGGGGATCGATATAATCAATAGAAATCTTCAAGATAGTCAAGGTTGATGCCACAGATGAGAACGGACTTCTAAAGGACTCAAGCGACGGAGCTAAAGAGGTTAACAGACTGACCCGGGAAAACCCAGGGTCTGCCCAGCTGGCGGTCGACCGCCAGCATAGGGGTGGTCGACCGCCCCAGCCAGCAGCTCCCAGTCTACATGAGTCTCAGTGGCGGTCGATCGCCAGCCCAGTAGCGGTCGACCATAAATTCCAGGGACCATCCGTCTACAGCGTTTCTCAGTAGCAGTCGACCGCCAGCTTCTGCAGGTCGACCGCCAGTCCCGAGCCTTCAATGTTGACTTTATTTTACACTTCGAGAAGAGCCCCTTTCCTTGTATTTGTTTAACCCCAAAGTCACCCAATCCCCCATGGATTGTGGATATGGTCTGAAGGATGTCCAAGGACCATTCAAAGTCTATAAAACCAACACAAGGAGGGTTATAAACCCTAATGCTTCAAGGGGATTCAAGGGAGGCTACAAGGGTGTGTTCAAGGGAGAGGAGTTCGAGTACTGTAGCTGTGAACAGTACTACGGGAAGAAGCTTCTTCATCCTCAAGTGATTCAAGCTTCTTCAAGAGGAGATCAAGCCCAAGCCAAGAGAAGAAAAAGCTGCATCCTTCATCTTCTTTATCATCTCAAGGGTGATCTAAACTGCATCAAACTCTTCATCAACTCAAGGAGATCAAAAGGAAGATCAAAGCTACATCCATAGTCTTCTTTATCAACTCAAGGAAGATCATCTCTCAAAGAAGAAGATACCATCGAAGCATCAGATTCAAGCTCCTGCAACTCAGATAATATCTTTTTACTTTGAGCATATTCTATATCTTGTTTGAGTGATTTCATATTTGTTCTTTTTCCATTTCATTCAAACATTTGAAACTGAAGATCGTCTCTACCGGTGGTTAGTAGGAAGGCAATCGAAAGTTGTCCGATCTGCGATGTTGACGTCCCTACCTATGGTTAGTAGGAAGGCAATCGGAGATCTTTTCGATTTACGGTTCAGTGCGTGGCACTAGTGGAGCCTCACCGGATTTGGTGAGGGGTGGACGTAGAACTGGGGATTCAGTCCGAACCACCTTAAAATCCTTTGTGTTGTGGTTTAATTGTGTGATTGATTTATTTTAAATGCATGCTTAGGTTCAATATCCATATTGTGAAATCATATTTCTAAGCAAATCATTTTATACGTCGCTAAGCTAGTTGTATTCCGCTGCGATTTATTTTATCTAGCTATATAGAGGGTTGCATTGCGAAAATAGGGACAGATCTATTCACCCCTCCCCTCTAGATCCGTTGTCCACTACTCAACAGTGTGTCAATCCACCCGTCCAGGAGGATGCCATCACCATATGTCGTCGAGGTCTGGCGGCCGAGGTCAGCGAAAAGCTTCTCGGCACCAATATCAAAGGCTTCGACCAACTCAATTCGGCAGTCACCGAAATAGAGATGTTATTCGCCGATAACCCGAGCTATACTATAGCAAAGGGTAAACAAGCGCGAGAACGCCAGCCTGGAAAGGAGGTGAATATCATAGAATTCACCCCTGCCATCAAGGCCAGTAAAGGGGTCGAGTCCAGCGGCTCTGACAAAAAGCCAGCGGATAAGCCGGCTGCCCCCTCCTTCTCGAAGCGCATGAAGACACCCTTCTCCTTCAAGAAGGAACACACGAAGATGCTCTTCGACCTCTGTATGGCCCAGAAGATCATCAAGTTACCAAAAATCTGCAAGCCGGACGAAGCTCTAAAGACCGACGATCCCAGCGATTGCCTATACCTTCGCATGCTGGGTTATTCAATTGAAGATTGCTACGTCTTCAAGACTCAAGCGCAGAAGCTAATCCGAGACTGCCTTGTCAAGATGAAGAGCGGTCTCGTCGATCCCCCGCAGCCACATACGTGGGCCAGGCCAGCTAAGGCAGCACGCGTGGCTCACCCCTAAGTCAATGTCATCCACATGATGGCCGCATTTTCTCTTTCTGATGACGAGTCAGAGGAGCACAGCGCCAATCGAAGGGAACGTTCGATCTGGTATCCAGGGTGGAGGCCCTGCCATGATCAGAGACCTCTCTCCTTCCCCAGGGAGTGAACCCGGTGACTCTTTGATATCCTCGTCGAGACTGGGCAAATCATGCCCCGCGACTCATCTCTTGACTACACCCATTGGGATCGTAGTCACCCCTAGTACTGCCCCTTCCACGCCAGAATCTGCCGCCCGATCGAGTCCTGCGAGGAAGTTCAATACCTCATCCAGGAACAGATCCAATGGGAGCAGATTGATGCGGAAGGAAACTCCATGTCGCTCGTCAGGATTTGACAAGCTGTCGAAGAGACCCTGCGCATTGCCAGGGATGCGCCAGAGCGGCCAGACTCTCCTCAAGAAAATGGGCACGGATTGCCTTACCAGCATTCTCCGGAATGGCTCAAGTTCCGGACTGACAACCACGAGGCGCTCGAGCGGCTGCAAAGGCATAGAAAGCAAGATGCCAGTCAAGAGGCGGAGCCGACTAACTTCTCAGTCAACGTCATCCATTCCCCTGCTCCTCCGGCCCTTGAGGGCTCTAAGGCATCTACAGCTAGCCAGCCAACCCCAGCCACTTCGGTTGTGCGATGGCAGTCCTGGCGGGAACTAAAGTCTCTCCCTTTTCCTGAAGAAGACACCGCCAGACTCCTCCGGGTCCTTCTTGGCCAAGAGGATGTTCTGGTGGGCGAGATGACGACAAGCTCTTTGGCTCTTTCTCGTCCTCCTCCCATCCTATCTTCGTCGCCGACAGCTACGGATAGGAAGGGAAAGCAAAAACAGGGTGAGGCCCCGCCTCTGCCTCGTCACACCTCCTCAGCAGAGGGGCCGTCGGGTCCTCTCCACCTACCTGTTGACACAATCCGAAGTATAAAGAAGACATCTTCGGAGTCTTCAGCGGCTTCGCTTCAAATGGCGGGCCCACCGCCACAAGGCTCCACCATTCCATAAAGTCGGGATAACTGTGTAGAGCGACAATGTCCTGCGATACTGTCAATTGTCGCTAGGCCTAGCTCTCAGCATGATTGCAAAGGCAAGACTAAGGAGCAGGATGACCAGTACACCTCTCTGTCCGCTCTTCAACAAAAGCCGCCGCCACCGCGGGTAAGGCATCAAACCGCGCATATGTCCTCCAACACTGGTCCCAACGTACCGGCTCAGTAAAAGACATTTTTGTCGCCACCGTGGCTAAGGCATCAAACCGCACACACGTCTTCGGACGCCAGCACCAGCCTACCGACTCCCCGTAGGCTCCTGTCGCCACCGCGGGTAAGGCACCAAACCGTGAACACGTCTTTAGACGCTAGTCCCATCATTCTGGCATACCAGGAATTCCCGCTCGAGGTGATCGAGCAGGCGATTAATGCCACCTTCCAGATACAACAAGCGGAAGGCGCCTGGATCGAGATCCGGGCAAGGAAGAGTCGTCGACCTCGCCCCACAAGGGTATCAGCTCAGAGATATCCTCTTCAGGATTTGTCAACTCCGGCTCCAACACCTCTCCCTTCTACTCCCTTGGAGACGGCTATCGCCAAGGGACAAGAGAAAAATAGGAGGAAGAACCTCAGAAGGCGGCTCAAGAAACAGGCTGAACAAGCAGCCGCCCTGCAATTCCCGGCCGTGCCAACGCCTCTCCAAAGGCTCCAGCGGCTCATTGATGACCTGGAGGAATACGTTCCCCCTCATCCTACCGGGGCTCTCCCACTCGACAGTTACATCCCGTGGGAAGAAATGCAGAAACGAGCCCGCCTCAGAAATTGGGTCCAAGAAATGATCCAAAAGCTCAAGAATGGCGAAAGACTCGCGATCCTTGACAAGCTCTCCTTACGCTATAAAGACAAGGAGATTACCATAGAGCAGCTGGAAGAAATGCTTCGGCTCTGCACCTGCAACATGGTGGCCATTCCACCTCCCGACAATATCAATGCTTCTCGGCTGGGCGAGCCAGTAGCCTCCCTGATAAGACAAAGGGCTACCGCCCCTCTTGGGCTACAACCAGCTCCAGAACACACCGGACGATGCCGAGGTCGTGGCCGGGGACGCGGTAGAGGCCTTGGGAGAACTCCCGAGCTACCCCTCCCCCCGTCCACTTTCGAACCGGAGTGAATCATCCTCTTTTGAGGGGAGGAACCGGCTCCCATCCAGGAAATAGAAATTCAAAATGAACCCGGTATCTTCGATCCTTCCGACATTGATGAAGCTACTGCCAGTCTCCCAGCCCCTACACTAGTTCCGGCTTCTGTAGCGGAGCAAGCAGGACCGTCCGGAAAGGATGAGCCAGCCCGCCAATCTCCCTCAGAAGACCCGTCATTGGCATCCCTATTCCAAGAGTCTGCTGGTGATCAAGGTCAGTCTGATCCCGGTGGTAAGGGCAAGGCAGTGCAACTCCCCGACGGGGAATAGCACGGCAGCGCACAGAAGGTTCAACCTGACATACTACCCTCTCTAGAAGATGCTCGAGCCCGAGCTGACCGGAAGGACCTCCACCAGATGAAGTGCTTCCCTGCCAACATTTCAATCTGGAAGCCATTGATTGGAGTAAGGATCTGAGGGAAACCCTCATCAAAATACTCCAAGAGTCGGAAGTTTATGAAGTGCATGCCGCAGAAATGAAGGCGGCCGCCTATGGAGCCTTCGCAGCCACCATCACCTTCACGAAGAAAGACATGTTGCTGTCCCCTCCGTGCCACAATCGTCCTCTTTACATGAAGGGGAAGATCAACGGGCATGATGTGAACCGGATCCTGGTGGACGCTGGTGCTGCTGTTAACATCATGCCGCTTAAGACATTCAAGTCTCTATATCTGACCCCATACCTCCAGAAGGTTCAAGCGGTCAAGATATCCGGCTTCAACCAAAACACCGAGGACGTCCTCGACCGGGTGGACGTCGATCTGGTGCTCGATGATTTCACCTCCAAGGCGACATTCTACATCATCGAATCCAACACGTCTTATAAGATGCTACTGGGCAGACCCTGGCTCCATGAAAACTGAGTCGTCCTGTCGACTCTCCACCAATGCATCAAGTATGCCAAGGAGGGGGAGCAACACAAGGTCTTTACAGACCTGTCACCATTTACACCAGCAGAATGCAACCTAGCTGACGTTGCACTCTACTTCAAGGGGATTAGTCCGTACCTCCTGATCAAGAGCAAAAGCAACGGTTGTCTCTCAGAGGAAGATGATGATGATCTCTTCTCTGTCAACGAGGAAAAGGCCAAGCTTCACCGACTGCGCCTCAGCTCCAAGTCAACCCCAGATTGCCCTGAGAGAGGCCAAATCGACTTCGAGGCTAATCTCATTAGCTGAGCTATTGGCAAGAGTATATGCTTGCCACCAGACTGTATCCAGCTCTCATGTGCATCCGAGGAGCACAGCGTCGAGTCGCTGACAACATTCATTGTCACCTTCAAGCGATAACGCCGAAACAAGAAGAAGGCTAACAGGGACAAACCTATTGTCTTCTAAAAACGAGACATGCTCCCTCAAGCCCCGCCAGATGACGACTTTGGCTGGTCTAGGCAAGTTGATGATACCCCTGAAGCAATTCAGGTGTGGGGTGACCTATCGCCGCATATTCAAGAGATGTGTTTGAAACAACACATTCCCATGTGGCAGACCTCTACCCAACAAAGATACTTCCGTCGACTATGGGACCCTTCCCAGGTTTAGGGGCAACCCCCATCCTTCCATAAGGATACCAGGGGGCTTGGTTATGGCCAGGACCCGGACTTCCGCGTTCACTACGCAGTTAACGTCGTAGGTTTGGGACTACCAGCCGATGACCAAACAAGAGTCAAAGCCAAATTCGACAGCTCCGGGGATGAGGGAGAGCAAATTCTGATCCCGATCTCCGCCAAAGCCAGAACCCTGGCTCAAGCAGTCGGGGAACCTTCATCGCCTCCCTGCCAAGACAAAGGGGCAGAAGAAGCTCCTCCGACTTCTCAGCCAGTCAATGGGCCCATTACAATAACCCTCCTGAGGGGGGGGGATCTTGCTGGTCCAAGCTGTGAAAGATTGTCAGCTTCTCCAGGCAACCCCGAGGATATCCCAGCAACCCCAGTTGACAACTGCTTTCCGGGAGCTGGCGGCCCAGATCAATCCTCAATGGATCCCAGCAACAACCACTCTCCGATCCCTTCAGCATCAGTCGATGGCTTCGAGAACCAAGAAATACACGAAGCTGACAGTGATGATGATGATTTCATCGACCTCCAACCCGCTCCTCCCGAGTTGGAGGACGGCAGACAGACGACCGTTGATGATCTTGTTGATATCAATCTAGGCGATGATGAGGCCCCTCAACCTACATTCGTCAGTGCTCTTCTTACCAAGGCAGAGAAGCAAGACTACAAGCAACTCCTGCTCGAGTTTAAAGACTACTTCGCCTGGACCTACAAAGAGATGCCAGGGCTAGACCCCTCCGTAGCAGAGCACGACCTAGCCATTTCTCCCTCAATCGCTCCGGTCAAGCAACCATAGCGGCGCATGCCCCATGAGCTGGAGCTCCAGGTTTCGACTGAAGTCCACAAAATGGCGGAGGTTGACTTTATTGAGCCGTGCATCTACCCGATCTGGCTTGCCAATATAGTTCCAGTCAAGAAGAAGAATGGTCAAGTCCGCATCTGCGTCGACTTCCGGGACCTCAACAAAGCCTATCCGAAGGATGACTTCCCAGTCCCAATTACTGAAACGATGGTCATATGACCACCGGTCATGAAGCCTTGTCTTTCATGGATGGGTCGTCCGGTTATAATCAAATCCGGATGTCCCTCAAAGACAAGAACCATACAGCCTTCAGATCCCCCAAGGGGATTTTCAACTACAAACGCATGCCCTTCGGTTTGAAGAATGTCGGTGCCACTTACCAAAGGGCCATGACCAAAATATTCGACGAGATACTGCACGACATCGTCGAATGCTATGTCGACGACCTCGTCGTAAAGACCAAAAGGTGTTAAGACCATTTGCGCGACCTTCGCCAAGTCTTTGAGCGTCTCCGGCAATATGGGCTCAAGATGAACCCCATGAAATCCGCCTTCGGCGTATCCAGCGGCAAATTTCTTGGCTTCGTCATCAGGTACCGAGGAATCGAGGTGGATCCCTGCAAGATTAAAGCGATCCGGGAGCTCCCACCACCCAGCAACATCACTGAACTCAGGTCCTTCCAAGGGAGGCTGACCTACATTCGGAGGTTTATCTCTAACCTCTCCGGTCGATGCGCGCCTTTCAGCAAGCTGATGAAGAAAGACGCCCCATTCACATGGGACTCGGAATGCCAAGCGGTTTTTGAGCAAATCAAGGAGTACCTCTTCACTCCCCCAGTTCTGGGAGCACCAGTCAAGGGTAAACCCCTCATTCTTTACATTGCTGCCATGGACGCTACGCTAGGAGCTCTGTAGGCGCAAATCAATGAAGAAGGTAAAGAGCAGCCCCTCTATTACCTCAGTCGGAAGCTAATCGGTGCCGAGTATCGCTACTCCCCCATGGAGAAGGTCTACTTGGCATTGGTGTTCGCAGTTAAGAAGCTACGGCATTACCTCCTGTCCCATCGAGTCGAGCTTATATCCAAGCATGACCCTCTGAAGTATCTCCTTCGACGGCCTGTCCTCTCAGGCAGACTGGGGAGGTGGGCTCTCCTATTGATGGAGTACGACATTACCTATATCCCCAGAAAAGCAATTAAAGGACAGGGTATGGCTGAATTCTTGGCAGCCCATCCAGTGTCAGACTATTCACCCTTCAACTTGGAGCTCTCGGACGAGGAGTCTCTTGCTACTCAATCGCAACAACTGGTTGAACAGAGTGGAGATGTCATGCATTACTGGTAGCAAAGCGCTCTGACAACCACTGCTGCTCAGTCACAACAACCGGTTGAACAGAGTGGAGATGTCTTGCATTATTGGCAGCAAAACGCTCTCACAACCAACATGCCTTGCTGGGAGCTCTACTTCGACGGTGCTTCCCGAGGGATCACCCGGAGCAACCAGGATCCAGCCACTACGGCAGGTGCCGGCATAGTCTTCCTGACTCCTCAGGGCGGAGTTTTGTACAACTCTTGCGCCCTCATGAAGTCCCTGACCAACAATGAAGCCGAGTATGAAGCTCTACTCATTGGGCTCCAGATGGCTCTCCACATGGGCATTAAATGTCTCAAAGCCTACCAGGACTCTCAGCTGATAGTCCGGCAGATTCTCGACATTTATGACGTGCGGAAGCCAGAGTTGGTCCCACACCACACAGTCGTCACCAGATTAACCCAGAAGTTCTATTTCTTCGAAATAGATCACATCCCCAGAAGCAGCAACGCTCACGCGGATGCCTTAGCCAAATTGGTCGCGGCCATCAAGCTCCCGCCCGAGGGCGAGGTCAACATCGTCATCAAGCACCGAAGGCTGATGTCGAGCTCACTCGAAGGCAACACCAGCCTCACCATTTATGAGGTCCATGACCTTGACCAGAGCACACATCCAGGAGAGGATGATTGGCGTGCGCCTATCATCAAATTCAAGAAAGGGTGGCTTCCCCCTGACCGAGCTCAAAGAGTCCAGCTACTCCACCGAGCAACCTCTTACGAGTTGATTGGCGAGTCCCTGTATCGACTCGTCCACGAGAAGGATAAGTCGATTCTCCTGAGATGTGTCTCTCTAGAGGAAGCTCGAGCCATCATGCAGGAGGTCCACTCCGGATTGTGCGGTGCACACCATGCCGGAGAACGAATGAAGCACAACATTAAGCTCAAAGGTTTCTACTGGCCGACCATGTACGCGGAGTGCATCCAGTATGCCCGTACATGCCATCAATGCCAATCCTTTGGCCCAGTACCCAAAAAACCTCCTAACCCACTGCGTCCTACAGCCCCCACTTGGCCATTCGCTGAATGGGGCATGGACATTGCAGGGCCTTTCCCGCCATCTTCCAAGGGCCATAAATACATTTTGGCCGCCAATGACTATTTCTCTCGTTGGGCAGAGGCTCTACCTTTGTGAGAGGTCACCGGGGAAATCGTTGCCAGATTCGTCCGGCCCAACATCATATACTGATTCGGTACACCCAGTCATATAGTGTCTGACAACGGGACACCGTTCAAGAATAAGGATGTGTACTAGTTAGCGGCCAAATTCCACATCGATTGGAGAACCTCTTTGGTCTACAACCCCCAGGCTAATGGCTTAGCGGAAGCCTTCAACAAAACCCTCTGTAAGCTCCTGGCTAAGATGGTTAGCCACCGGAAACGCGACCGGGGTGAGAAGGTCTTCGAAGCACTATGGGCCTATCGGACGGTCTACAAAACCCCCACGGGGTGCTCGCCATTCTCCCTTGCTTACGGGACAGAAGCGGTTATCCCCATCGAGGTCCAATTAGCCTCTTATTGTGTGGCAATCCACACCGGCCTTGCCGGATCTTATGAAGATGAGTACCGGAGAAGGCTAGAAGAGCTCGTCGATCTAGAAGGCAAGCGACTCGAAGCCTACAAATACCTGCAAGTATACCAGGCTCGCATGGCCCGAGCCTATGATAAGCTCGTCAAGCAGCGAGCTTTCAAGCAAGGCGACCTCGTCATGATCAAGGAAAAAGAGGTCATGGCAGGGCGCTCCAGTGGAAAACTACAGCCAAATTAACGAGGTCCGTATATCATCCAGAATGTCTATGAGGGTGGGGCCTACACGGTTGTTGATCACAAAGGACACAGATCGTTCCCGCCTCTCAACGGCAAACACATGAAGCTATATTATGCGCCACAGCACGAGTTCGCGTGCTAGCCAGACTAAGGCGCACGTCTTAGCTACTACCAATGAGGCCGGTCCTTTCCCGTGAAGGATCCAACCGGCCAGTCCTCCCAGTCTTCAATTTCCAATCAACCAGCCAACTCAGCTCCTCGGGATCGCCACCAGGCATCCGCGGGAATTGATCTCCTACCCTCATTCCCGTCACCACGAGAGCATGAGCACTTCTGCACCAGCACCAGTCTAGCCGCCAGGCTCACAGGTAAGTCAAAAAAAAATACAATATAAAAAAAGAATGGGGTTAAAAATAGAGATGCCCGACAGACCCAGTCATCCTCACCACCATGGGGTGGCTGGGGGCAAAAAGGCCAATAACCTGGCTGAGGTGGAAACCCGAAAGGGCACCTCATGCAAAATCGGGAAACCCCTTGATGAAAAACCCACAAGGGCACGTCGAAAAAAGCTAAAGGGGGTCGGCTCTAGCGAAAACCCTAAAGGGCGGTAGAGCCGATAATGAGAAAATCTTCTTCTCCCTACCAGTCAGAACGGCCTCCCGCCTATTCCTTGGCGGGCCGTTAGCTTCACCCAGAACCAATCTCCAATACACTTGCATTGCTACGGCGCAAACCCTCCAATCTCCGGTTAACCTTGCGTTACTTCCGCTCAACTCGACCAACCTTTGGTCCTCACCTCAATGTCACAACTCAACCAGTCCAAGTAACAGTCAAACTTCCAGTCACCATCTTGGTAAACTTATATCCCGACACATTCCCATACATTTATCATTCTCTGCCCCTACACCCCACATACCCTGCAAATCCAGAGCCTTCCAGTTCATCATCATCCCAGTTCCCCCCATTCAATCTCTAATCCACTAGTTACAACTCCAGTCATATCTTGCCATGGCAAAGTGGCCCTTCGCCACCACGGCTTGAGGATTTCTAAAAACCCCTCCCAATGGCCGAACAATATTCGGCTATCCACACCTTCCAGTTTCAGGTCACGTCCTCTGACAGCAACATGCTATGGACGGCAGTCTTAAAAAAAAAGTATACAAATAAAAATGGGGTTAAAAATAGAGATACCCCAGCGGCCTTAGTCAACTCTCTCTACGAGGCGACTAGGGGCAAAAATTGCCACCAACCCAGCTAAGGTGAAAACCCGGAAGGGCGCCTTAGGCAAAATCGGGTAACCCCTCGGTGTGAAAACCCGCAAGGGCGCACCGGAAAAGCTAAAGGGGGCCAGCCCTGGTGAAAACCTGAAAGGGCGGTAGGGCTGGTAAAGAGAAAAAAAAACTCTCTCCCTCTCCACTCTGCTCTTACAAAGCCATCGGCTATGACTCGCCCCGATGGCGAGCTCAATATCACTCCACAACAATGGTGGCCACTACACCCCCGAGGGTCGGTCACCGCCAGTCTCCAGCTTCCAATCTCGGCTACAATGCCTCCACAGGCCAGCCGCCAGTCTCCAGCTTCCAGACTTCGGCTACAACGCCTTCACAGGCCAGCCGCCAATTTTCAATTCCAGTCTTCGGCTATAACACCTTCACAGGCCAGTCACCACCTTCCAGTCTTCGGCTGCAATGCCTTCACAGGCCAGCCGCCAACTCCCAGTCTCAGTCGGCTACAACGCCTTCACAGGCCAACCGCCAGTTTTTAGCTTCGGGCTTCGGCTACAACGCTTTCACAGGCCAGCCGCCAGCCGCCAGTCCCGACACTTCGGTGACAACGCCTTTGCAGGCCAGCCGCCCAGCCTCCAGTCCCAACCTCGGCTACAACGCCTTTACAGGCCAGTCGCCAGTTTTCAACTCCAGCCTCGGCTACAACGCCTTTGCAGGCTAGCCTCCCAGCCTCCAGTCCCATTCTCGGCTATAACGCCTTCCCAGGCTAGCCATCTGACTCAGTTCCAGCTCCCAACCATTGCACCTTTCCAGACTACCCAAGGGGCTTCAGCTCTAGTCCCCATTCCCAGTCATAATCCCAGCTTCAATTCCCAACCCCTCTCTCAGTTTCGGTGTTGGTGGCCATGCCCGCCAAGGCCGTCCAGCCAGCTCAATCCCAGTTTCCCAGACACATACGAACCCCATCATTTGGCTAACGGCACAATGTTAGCCAATATTCCACCATCCAACTAAGGATCAATATTCACTCTCCAGAATCACCTCTGCAACTCTAGACCACGTGGACTGCCCCGTCCTTGTAGGCCTATGCTTGTTCCAGAGTAGGTGGGCTTTCACCCTCTAGGAGGATTGGCCCCCACATATAGCCTACTTTCCTCTACTACCCAGGACTCAACCTCCAGCTTCTAACACCGAGTTCCTTAAACATGTTATCCCTTATCACTCATGACGAAGCATCATAGAACAGGCAAGCACGACTAACAATAAGTGGTCGTCGGTTCACACGCATCATTCTATTCCATTGAAGAAGGGAGGGAACAACCCAGTAAACAAAGGATCTGGAGTTTGTCATTAGCACTATGGAAAAGGAGCCCAAGACGTGCCCTTGGGGTAACAAAATCCATACACTCCAGACATCAAAAAAAAAGGAAGAGAGGAAAAAAAGGGGGAAAGATACAATCAGGGCTCCAGCTCAGTCCCCTCTAGCGCCACAAGGTAAGAGTCCGCTGCTGCAAGCTCCGCCTCTAGGGTGGACAAGAGCTGGGCACTGGCTTCGACTATAGTCTCAGCCGCCTGCCACTCTGCTCGGACGCGCTCGGCGACTGCCTGCCGCTCCTCCCTGGCCTTCCTCAAGGCCTCAGCCTGGCTCTCTACCTCCCTCAGCTGTGCGGCTCGCTCCTGAGATGCTGACGCGGTCGCTTCGGCGTGACTCCTCTGCTCAGCTATGGCTGACACGAGCCGAGCCCGCTGCTCCTGCGCCTCCCGGATCACCGCTAGTCTCTGAGACCTCTGCTCCTGCACCTCGCGGATCCGCAGGTACTCGGCCCAGATTCCAGCTAACCCGGACATCCAGAGCTCGCGTGGGAATTCGAGTGCGTGATAGCCTTGGGTGCACTCCCGCAGTCGCTACCTCAGGTCCTCCGGAGAGGGGAGGGGCTCGCTCTATGAGTAGCCTCGTGCCCGCTGGAGCAGGGCGGCACCTACACTCGCCTCCAGCAACGGCTCTAGCGGAGAGGCGAATGGAGGCCACTCGACCCCTAAATCTAGGGAGAGGTCTCCGGACGCAGCCAGCACTCCAGTGGAACCTGCATAGTTCCAACAAACACCAAAGGGAGTAAGTAATACATGAATGACTTCCTTCGACAAACAAGGTGAAAAACCTGACAAAAGAAGGAGATAAGTCTTGACTCCTTACCTGGAGCAAGTCCAACCGACTCTGTGACATCATTTGTCAGGGTCAGGGATGGCAACTACACCTCCGCCTCCACAGCATCACCTACTGGGGTTGGAGAGGGCAATGGTTCCTCCACCATCCGGTCATCCCCAGTAAGCACGGGTGGGACTACGGGCTCCTCCTTCCCGCCCTCATCAGGAGCCGACACGTGCTCCTCCCTAGGATCCGATGCTGCAAGTAACTCAAGAACGTCAGCACTCTGCCTTATAGAGCTGACAAGCACCAAATAAGTATGGAGAGGACCACTACATACCTCTAGGAGAGGTCCCCATCAGAACCTTCATACCAACAGAGGCCACGAAGGACGAAGAGCTCGAGCTTGAGCTCTCCTCTGTCTCCATCTCCGAGCCGCCACCGTCTGAAGAGCTCGACGAGCTCTCCGACGAACTCTTAGAGGTGGCAGAAGCTCCTGCAAGCCAACGCATCAAACAAGGTCATCACAAGACCCAGCTCTATATAAGGATGCCTCTCCAGCTAAGAGTTGTAAACATAAAACTCACCGACCGGAGCACTCCCCTCTGAAACCTTCTCGATATCGATGATCTCCTCATCGCCCTCAGTAGGGGCCACTTCTGTGGGCCCCTTCTCCACCATCTCGGCCCCGTTGCGGGGCAGCTCACCTTTTTCTAGGGGCGAAGGCACACCTGTAAACAATGCCGATGGGACTTCAGCACCAGAAGACAATTAACAATAAAAGGCTTAACAGCAGTGGTTAAGTCTGAGGGTCCCATGCTCGAGGACCCGACCAGCCCCACAGTGCAGGCCAACACCACAGCCGACAGGGAAGCTCGCTCCACCCCCGCCAACAGCTGCGGCAACAAGCTAGACACTTCTTCGGTCGCAGGCGGCGTCAAAGCACTCCTCCCCTCAGGCTCCCCCTCAAAGTATGGAAGAGACACTGAAGGGCCGGTGCGGACCAGCTCCTGAATCATCTCCAGAGTGGCAGCTGGATCCTCACCTGCCAAATGACGTCATAAAGTCAGTCAGTATCGGCATCGCCGTGACTATACAATGGAAGGGCAATGCCCCTCACAACAGTTCAATACTCACCCAAGCCATCCTGGGTCGCAGCGGGCTCCTGCCCATCAACAGATGGGGGCACCTCGCCTCGCGTCTCTGAAGAAGCTGTGGTCTCTGATGCCCTGACCACCTCTACATGATGCCAGCAACTATGTCAACTCCTAGAATCAAATACAGTCATAAATACGACACGCTCGATTCCAGAATTATTTACCTGGCTGGGCATCCTTTGAAGCCTTCCACGGCTCAAAGTCGGGGAAGGTCCCAATATTGGGGGCAGTTTCGTCCATCAGACAAAAAAGCCCCTCCATATCTATCTCATGATCGACCCCATCGTCAGGAAGTGGGTTGACCTACTGAGGTGGCGAGAAGGCCGCATCAGCCCCGGTCTCCAGTGGCACTGTGAAAAGCAAATCCAATTGCACGAGGTTAGCCAATCGTCAAGGCTGAATCAACATAAAGCAAGTGGGCGGATATGGTACTTACTCAGAGCCGGCTCTGCCTCGATATACTCCCTGGCAATGGGTCCCTGAGAGGACTCACCAACCTCCCTGACTCCGATCTCCACCCGGGGCGCTTCATTCGGGGCTGAAGGACCCCGTCACCATCCCCAGAAGATGTCCATGTGGAGAGAGGATCCCTGCCCACCGCAGAACCTGCCAAACACAGCCACACAAGATCCCTCAGCCATATGCCCTAGAAAACAACAAAGCAGGGCTAGCAGGCTAATGAAGATGTCTTACTTGAAGTCACGAAGGGGGTCAGTGGCAGTGGAACTAGCTGCTCTGGCTTCAAGCCCATGACCCGTGCGGCCTTCGCGACCGCCTCCTTCACGTCCCTCAGGGTGTAGGCACACTCAATGAGGGTCACGAACTCTATGGGTCCAGCTGACCGAATCACGTGGGCAATATGACTCCTCCAGTCGTCAGCCGCCGTATCTACAAAGCTCTCCTCAGGGAGCACTCGGTCCAGCGAACCCACGGTTAGCCAGAAACTGGGTCCACCAAGTCCTTGACATCCCGGGTCAAGGTGCCCTGACACTGGTACCTCCAGGCGCCATCAGCGCCTCCGACACACTCGACGGGTGTCACGTCGGACCACAATCACAGCATCTCTCGATGCATCACCGCTGCAATTCCTCGAACTGCAACACGGCATGCCAAGAGCCGCAACACGAGCCATAACTGGCAATCGCCAACGCTCATCCTCGAGTCCCGAACTCGCCGCGGAGCCTTTACATCTCAAAACAAACTCCAGGGCGAACACACCCCATTCGCACACAAGAGCGCAGGAGCAAGACTTACTGGGACACCACAGCCCATCCTGCCTCGAAATCCATAAAACAATCGGGACCGACACGTCATTTCTGACGCCACAGAGCACGACAAGGACATCAGGCTCGACGAAACAGCCGCTCATCGAGAAGACATTCCGCTCACCGGAGCACACTTCTCGATCAGAACACCCACCTGCCACCTTAAACCACGACCTGAACACCTCAGGGGCTGGACAAACCTCAAGCTGGAGTGGCCAAAACCGACAGCAGCTCCCTCAGAGCGTGCTCACGGCCTCTTAACCACGAAAAATTCTCTCCAGCCACCTGACCACACCGCAGATTCCTCGAACGCAGCACCGCGAACTCACGCCTGCCAGCAACCTCTGCCCAACGCAGCACAACCAGGGCCACCACCGATGAGGGAGAAGGCTCTCGACCTCGATCCTTAGACCCCATGCTGGCACAAAAGCCGCGGACAGCAACCACCTTCACAGCGCCGCACAGCGCACTCAAGCTCTCAAGCGAGAAACTAGGCGGAAAGCGAACACAAAACCCTAAGCTAGCTGCCGACTGTACTGGACCTTACGGACTCTGATCACTGCAATATTTCGAATTCCTATATACGTCCACAACCACCGCTCTGATACCAGCTGTAACGACCCGAGAATCCGATTACCGGGAAGGCCCGATAACCCGAGACTCGCACCGCCGCCCACGAGCCGGGAGGGCTCGGAAGGGCTAAAAGGAGTGTGGAGGCACAAAGAAATAGGAAATAAAGCAGGACAATTCAATAATTAACAGAAATAAATAAACAACTACAACAGAGTCCAGTCGAACAGAAAGTACGGTCTAAAGCAGTAAAACGTACCACATGCCAAGTGAACACTCGGCCCGGCAAGCTGGCAACTGAGAACCTTCCGCTCCGCACCCTCGAACCTCGAGGAAGAACCGCCACACCTGAAAAGTAGGGAATGAGTCTCCAAAACAGGGACTCAGTAGGGATCCCGCGGAACCCCAACCGGAAACAACGGCGGTAGCGGAAAGGAGAGCTACAACTACAGCAGGAACAGCAAACCGGTGGCCGGTCAAAAACTCGGCACTACAGCTACTCCTACTGTCAGAAGGCAGACCTCGATCACGCAGTCGAAGCTACCAAACCATGCTAGTACCACCTACCGAAGTATAAACACACGGTAACCACGCCGTAGAGGCTTGTCCCCCGGATAGCCAACCTGGACACGCTATCCAAGGTGCAACCCCGACCATCCGATCGCGGGTACCGCACAACAAGACCCAACCTCGGTAAAGCCACTAGCACTAATCTCATGACGCGAAAACCAACACACGCGTCACGGCGAACCAACCGAAACTCAACGGTCAACACGACCGAAACCCGAAGGTCAAAGTCACGGAAACTGACAGTCTGTCACTCCGTACTCGACAGGAGTACCACCCACTAGAAGCACAGCCGGTAGCGTCCCCTGACGTCTTACACCGCACCGCAGGTGAACCGCCTGACGTGGTAGGTCCTACCCGTGGCGCGAACACCGTACAAGTAACCACAAACAAGTGACTAGCTGGGGTCACGCCCGTCGACGTGCGTCCACTGTCCCCAACCACGTGTGCACACACAGACCACGCGTCCTAGGTCTAGCCCTCTGACTGGTTTTCCCCCGCAGCCGGACTCTGGCTACGACGAGGGGCCCGACGGAAACCAGTCTAAAACCGCCCTCAGGGTAAGCCCGTACACCACTCCCTGGTGCGACCAGCACACGCGTACTAGTAGGCTACGACTAGTGGAGGGTCACTGAAGGAGTAGACTCTCAAGTCAACGGAAAACAACGTCCGAATCCGACGACGTACGGGGACCACCCCACGTACCGGCCCCGTCGCACGGTGACCACAATCGGAGAAGAAACGGGACTCACAGTCCACGGCCACGCACGCACCGTGCGCTAGAGTCGAGAAAACTCAAGTGGCGCTAAGCCACTGGACTCTGGACAGTCCTCCAGACGCACTACACCCAACGGTCCTTGAGTCACAAGACTCGGGGTCAAGACCGTTGTACGCAACAGCACAAGGCCATCAATCTAGTCCAATCTCTAGGTCTAAAACCACGGTAGCACGAGTACCGAGACAACTCACGAGTCGCCAAGACCACTCCCTCGGGAAGGGAATGCAAAGGACCAAGGCCACCCACACGGGCCACATGGAAAACACAGAAGCACGATTCCCAGGGCAGCACACAAGCCACCACGACGATTTCCCATCTTGAAGCAAGTAGGAAACCTCCAACCCCAGGCCGGACAACTGGACTCGCAGTCCAAGGCCAAACACGTGGCCCACACGGAAATCACCTTCCAAGGAAACTCACAATATGTGGGGGAGATCCTACCGCACACACACCGATACCCGGTGACTCGATCGAGCGTAACATAAAAGCCCAACACACGAGAAGTCACCCGGACTCTCAACCCTATGGGCACGCTAAACGAGATAACACGGTCCTCCAGACACCCTCAAAATACGGAAACAGAATCCCATGGGTGTCTAGCACTCACGAGACCGCAAGTCGACCACTGGGTCACAACCGAGTCGACCGGAGACCAACACAACACAATCGGAAGGCTAGAAGGTCACCCGGACCAGCCAAGCCCACGGGCACGCTTATCGAGGTAACCCAAACCTCTGGACACCCAAAGACACGGTCACGGAACTTCACGGGGTGTCCAGGACACACACGGCTCAAGGGGGGCACGATCAGCCGCAGACCGCCCGCCCCGAGCAGCCCGGATGGTCACTACAATAACGCGCTATAGGTCCATAGCGCGTTCAAGTAGAACGCGCTAGGAGCCTATAGCGCGACAAGGCAGGTCGCACTATGTTTCCATAGCGCGACAATCCAGAACGCGCCATAGCCCTATAGCGCGATAGGAACCGCGATACTGTTCATCTTCTCCGATGAACGCGCCCCGTCGGGGTAGCGCGACCATCAAGAACGCGCTACTGAAGCATAGCGCGTTCTCAGTCCGCGCCCGAAAATAGTGGAAACCGCGGGAAAAACCATTCCACGCCCCGTCCACTCCCAGGTGAAGGGGAAACAAAAGGGAAAACATTCCCCAAGCCCCTAGGCATGCATCTAAACCCCTGGAATGGCCAAAAACACCGTAAAACGAGAGATCCGACTCACACCTCAAAAACATGGATTTTGCCCAAATCGCCTCGTTTAGCCCGCTCGGCTCACCACGGCCTACAAAACTCGCGGGAAAGGAAGTACGCGAGCTGGGGGTCCATCTCCCTACCTCCACCGAAGAAACGACGCGCCGTGGACACCGGTCCACGAAGAAAACGCCGTTGAAGCCTCGCCGTTCCACGAACCCACGGCCGAGCTTCACCGCGCCTCCACCACCTCGATCCTCATCCATCCTCGCCCGTGCCTCTCCCGCGCCGTCCCCGCCTCGCCCACACTCCACCCTGTCGGCCGCCGGAGAGAGAGGGAGAGAGGAGAGAGCGTGAGAAGAGAGAGGGAGAGAAGAGAGAAATGAGAGATGGGGAGAGAGAAAAGGAGGTTATATATAGAAAATCCGGAAATTCTCAAAAATACCGAAAAATAGAAAATCACACCCTCGCGATCCTCGGAACGCACCGATCGCAACGGTACCACACTCGCCTAGGTGAACGGCCCGGTTCACCCGCAACGAGGTTCCGAAGGGAAAGCCGAAACCCACGCCGGGAATCGGAAAACACACGCGGAAAAAGCCGCGGAACGCCTCCGGGCCTCCGAAACGACTCCGGATCGCGCCGATTCGAACACGAAAGGTGTCCGAAACGAAATTTCAAGCACAACTGAGTCGGACGCTCCGAGAAACCAGATCCGGGACCCACAAACGAGGATCCAAAAAACCCGGGGCATTACAGCCCTCCCCCCTTAAAGGAATTTCGTCCTCGAAATTCAGGACCAAGCACAAAGTCACAGGGGAAGAACACTGAATGAACTGACAACGTTGTCAGAGCCCCAGCATAGAAAATCTCGATTCTCATGAAAACACCGGTCCTGAGGGACACAGCCAGACTCACAATCACAAGCAACACCTCGCTCCTCGCGCCGAGCACACTAGCCAACAAAGCAGGCATATACCGCAGAACACAGTCCGGCATCACCTCAGACAATGCGAGAATCAACCATGGCACCGCAGCCAGAATCTCGCTCACCGCGGAAACACAACCCTCGACACGAGCAACAGCTACCGATCCATCCTATGGTCAGCAGACAAATCGCACATCAGCTTCGCAGCCAGCTGACAGGTCGCACACCCTCCTCAAGAGAACAACCAAAATAGAGCCTCTACCAGCTCAAGCAGTCCTCTCCGCGGACCGCAACCAGAACATCGGCTCAGCACCAAGAAACACCTCACACATGGCAAGCCGAAAGCCGGACATAACACTGTGCCAACTCTCGTCAAAAGACAAACTTCGACAAAGTCCAGATCCCATCTGGAAAGGCACATCACAGAAATGACCACCAAAGGTCTCGCTGGCACACGGCTCTCGCCACGCTCGAGCCCCAACAACCAGCATCTTCTGTCTCTGAAAAGACCATCCACTGGTCACCAACTACTCGTCAACGGGAAACCTCCGCTTGCTCAGCTTCTTCCTTCTTCCCTGGTCCTCGACCGGGTCCAAAGGAAACATTCCAAACCTCGGCAAGCCATCCGTCGACTCACACACAGACTGAAGCCGCATCTCGAGCAGCACTCCTTTCGGACACCGCATCCGAGCTCGAACATCGCTCCAACTCAACCCTCTCGGGGAGCACGACGAAACCAAATGACGGATCCTGGTGTCTTCAATCATCACCTCACTGGACTCAGACTCACAGGGGAATCATCCCATGCTGGTCACCAAACCAGGAATAACCATTGCGACACCAACGTCCTTTCAAGGACCATCCTCTGACGCCCATCTCACATAAGGCCTCCGCCCACAGGCGTCACTCTTCTATCTGGTCTCATCAAATCCTTCGATCAATGCAAGTGGACACCTGCCAATCCCGATTCCGCCCTTACCACAGAGCCACGGGACACCACCTGAACAGTGCTCACGGGTCCCTAAGCAATAAACATCTCACCGTCACAATCCGACAAGACCGTAGGACCAACAGACACTGCTGTGGTCGGTCACACGGTTAGGCTCACCAGCCACTCATAGCCGTCAACCGGGACCCATAGTCTGCCAGAGACCACATCCTCAAAGCACGATCTCAACCGAGGACACGATTGGGAACACAAGTCAGACACCAAGCCACCGACTCTGACCAACACGTCCTCGACCTCCGTCCGGCGACATCCTCAACAACCTCATCCAGGTCCAACACCGACGCCTGACACGGCTTCCAACACCGGAATAGGGTACTCATGCGGCGCACTAGTCAACACTTTTCCCAACACTCCATCCTGCCAGTGCCAACAACCATAATACCTCGAGCAACGGCATGGCAACAACACGTTTCACACCGAGGAACCCATTCTCCGATGCTCAACGCGAACTCAGGAATCCGCCCGTAGCAACCAACGCTACGATCCTGAACTAGTGGGTCACAAGCCCACCACGCTTCCGCTGCGCACTCAGATTCACGCGCACAGCCGAGAAAGTAAACACCGCCCAACCAGCACTCTTTCTTCCGGAACAGTGCCAGCACCCTCACACGACAAGGGAATGGGCACGACTTCTCATAGGCAGCCACCCTGCCAAGACAAGGAGCACGTCTCGCACGGACTTCATGGCATACAAGGCCAACCAATCCGAACACGCAATGCAAGACGACGATCCTTAGCCCAACACAATCTCTCCAACCAAAGGGGAGACCAAACGCACTTCCGACCAACGAAAGAACTCCACGCTCGACCTGCCCTCGAACCTCGCGCATGTTGGAAACAGCACCATCCAGCACCAAGGAAAGCCATCGCTTCCATCAGGTCAGCGCCTCCGACACACTCGACGAGTGTCACGTCGGACCACAATCACAGCATCTCTCGATGCATCACCGCTGCAATTCCTCGAATTGCAACACGGCATGCCAAGAGCCGCAACACGAGCCATAACCGGCAATCGCCAACGCTCATCCTCGAGTCCCGAACTCGTCGCGGAGCCTTCACATCTCAAACTAACTCCAGGGTGAACACACCCCATTCGCACACAAGAGCGCAGGAGCAAGACTTACTGGGACACCACAGCCCATCCTGCCTCAAAATCCATAAAACAATCGGGACCGACACGTCATTTCTGACGCCACAGAGCACGACAAGGACATCAGGCTCGACAAAACAGCCGCTCACCGAGAAGACATTCCGCTCACCGGAGCACACTTCTCGATCATAACACCCACCTGCCACCTTAAACCATGACCTGAACACCTCAGGGGCTGGACAAACCTCAAGCTGGAGTGGCCAAAACCGACAGCAGCTCTCTCAGAGCGCGCTCACGGCCTCTTAACCACGAAAAATCCTCTCCAGCCACCTGACCACGCCGCAGATTCCTCGAAGGCAGCACCGCGAACTCACGCCTGCCAGCAACCTCTGCCCAACGCAGCACAACCAGGGCCACCACCGATGAGGGCGAAGGCTCTCGACCTTGATCCTTAGACCCCATGCTGGCACAAAAGCCGCGGACAGCAACCACCTTCACAGCGCCGCACAGCACACTAAAGCTCTCAAGCGAGAAACTAGGCGGAAAGCGAACACAAAACCCTAAGCCAGTTGCCGACTGTACTGGACCTTACGGATTCTGATCACTGCAATATTTTGAATTCCTATATACGTCCACAACCACCGCTCTGATACCAGCTGTAACAACCCGAGAATCCGATTACCGGGAAGGCCCGATAACCCGAGACTCGCACCGCCGCCCACGAGTCGGGAGGGCTCGGAAGGGCTAAAAGGAGTGTGGAGGCACAAAAAAATAGGAAATAAAGCAGGACAATTCAATAATTAACAGAAATAAATAAACAACTACAACAGAGTCCAGTCCAACAGAAAGTACAGTCTATAGCAGTAAAACGTACCACATGCCAAGTGAACACTCGGCCCGGCAAGTTGGCAACTGAGAACCTTCGCTCCGCACCCTCGAACCTCGAGGAAGAACCGCCACACCTGAAAAGCAGGGAATGAGTCTCCAAAACAGAGACTCAGTAGGGATCCCGCGGAACCCCAACCGGAAACAACGGCGGTAGCGGAAAGGAGAGCTACAACTACAGCAGGAACAGCAAACCGGTGGCCGGTCAAACACTCGGCACTACAGCTACTCCTACTGCCAGAAGGCAGACCTCGATCACGCAGTCGAAGCTACCGAACCACGCTAGTACCACCTACCGAAGTATAAACACACGGTAACCACGCCGTAGAGGCCTGTCCCCCGGACAGCCAACCTGGACACGCTGTCCAAGGTGCAACCCCGACCATCCGATGGCGGGTACCGCACAACAAGACCCAACCTCGGTAAAGCCACTAGCACTAATCTCATGATGCGAAAACCAACACACGCGTCACGGCGAACCAACCGAAACTCAACGGTCTACACGACCGAAACCCGAAGGTCAAAGTCATGGAAACTGATAGTCTGTCACTCCGTACTCGACAGGAGTACCACCCACTAGAAGCACAGCCGGTAGCATCCCCTGACGTCTTACACCGCACCGCAGGTGAACCGCCTGACGTGGTAGGTCCTACCCGAGGCGCGAACACCGTACAAGTAACCACAAACAAGTGACTAGCTGGGGTCACGCCCGTCGACGTGCGTCCACTGTCCCCAACCACGTGTGCACACACAGATGATAGTTAAAAACGCATGCCGTTAATACATCCACTACCAATATTAATTATCGGCCCACAAATTAATTATAAGAAAATAGATAAGCGGTGAGTCCGAGTCGAATCCACAGGGAAATTTAGATTTTTAAGATGAAACTCTTGTATTTTGTTTGACTAAAAGTTCATGACAATTGGGCACTAAAATTAAGAGTTGACAAATTAACTAACCTAGATGAATGGACTAAGGACTTAAGGAACTAAGAAACCAATTAAATTAAACAAACGCGAGGAGAATATGAAACAAACCACACATAGAGAAGAGGAAGTGAAAGATGAAGATAATGAACAAACGTTGAACACATTCACTTAATATTAAAGAAAGAGTGTGCTTGAGACTTATTTATCAAATCTAAAACAGTAAAGATCAAACGACTAACTAGATTATGCTTTGAAGAAGAATAATGCATTGAACATATAAAGAAGCAAAAGGGAAATAACAGTGAATAGGAAGGAAGAGAGCAGCACGGAGGGGCCTCCACCCTTCCCTTCTCTCTGTCTCGATGCCACAAGTGGTTGCACAACAAGCATCTGCAACTCGAGACACCGCATGCAGACAGAAGCTTGCTGCTGCAACACGTTGCAGAGGACGCTCGCTGCTAGCAGGGGACGTCACGGAAGATGGACGGACGATGCACACCACGCACGGCGGAGGGTAGCAGAAGGGACCGCTGCTAACAGAACTACGGCAGTGAGGGAGTTTGCGAGAGACGTCGCGAACGTTGCCCGGTGTAGCAGAAAGAAGCCGGGCTCGCAGTCGCCTTCACGGACAGCACTCTGTGGTCTCGTGGCAGCGGACAGGGCCCGCGAGCGGCAAGGGAACTCCACCAGGGACGGACGGATGCACGGACGGCACGAACACATGCAGCAGTAGAGGAAGCAAGCGGCTGCAAAACGGGACTTATGGGTGACAGACGATGCACCTCCAGAAGCCTTTGAGTATCCTGGCACAATCCCGGAACCTCCCAAGGAACACTCCAAAAAAAAAAAACAGAAGAAGGAACCTCCCTACGCCAAATCCTGAACTCCGGAAGAACACTGTGAAAAGGCCAAAGCTAAGAAAACAGAAAACTAAAACCCAAAAGCCAACTCAAAAATGAAAAGAACATTCAAAACTCCCTAGCACAAAACTAAACTAAGCAAATGCCAAAAAGCCCCTGAAGCAAAAGCTAACCAAAAACCAACCCGAGAAAACCCAAAACAAAAACAGAAGAAGAACTAAGAACTAAAACATCCCCCATCACCCCCTGTACGTTCCTGGAGCCCTCCTTTTATAGGGGCACAGCTCGCCCAGAACTCCACAGAACCACCGCCGCTTTCATCGCCATTATCCATGCTCTGCTGGTACGATGCTTTCGCAAATGCCTCTCTCACCACGAGCGCACCACCCGTCGTTCATTATACCGTGAACGTCACCCACGGAGCGAACGGCCGCTTTCTCCGGTTGTGGTTGCAGAAGCCCACGAGCATCTCGGTTGCCACCCGTTGAGCGGATAGCCTCCGCTTCTCATGCGCGAACGCAGCTCACTTTCTCTTGTTGGCCTCCACGTACACTCTTCAGCCATGCGAACTGCCTCCGATACCTTCGCTGCGTCCACTTATCTTGTCGTCGGCATCTTCTACTGAGGCCATGCAGCGAGCAGCCACGTCTGCCGCTATTCACGTGGTGGAGAAGCCAACACTATCGCAACACCCATCGCCAGCGAGTCTTTCATGTGTTATCTTCTTAAACGGTCTGCCACGGTATCATCCATTTCCCTGTCTTGTGTTTTAGCGAATGGTACGTTGAACAACAGCCTTCATGCATGTGCAAACAAGCTAATAGTCTTGCCAATATTGCATGCATATGCCTCTTGTTTGGCCATGCACGTAATCGGCCCAAGTTAAGCTATTGCAAATGCAGGTATTTCTGTATTTTGTGCAGCCATGCACCCCACTTGGCCATCTTCTGCTGCACATTACTGTTCACGTATGTATCCACGTGATGTCTACACTGCAGCCACCTTGATGTTTCTTTGAATATTATAATGCCATCGCATCATCCAGCCATGCACGTGATCGGCCCATCAATTTGCTGCCTTCGTGCAACTAAGCCATTGTAAATGCATGTATATGTATCTTGCATTCCCCTGCACGTGATGCTCTTTATACCAACATCTTCATCTCCATGTGAGAATGCCAACTGCAACTGCAACAACCTGTTATTAAAAAAATGTGAAATGTGCGTATGTTATATATAACGTTGTTAACACAATTATGCAAATCTTATATATATGTATGCATTGAGTTTTATTTGCTCCCAATAATTCATCATTTTTCATGAAAGCTCAATTGTTAACAAAAATCTCTTTTTGTGAATACTTTCACACATAATTAACAATTTACTTTGAATTTTATCCAAAACATGTGAAATTAGCATGTAAAAATATGAAGTTATCACACCCCCCAACTTACTCATTGCTAGTCCCTTAGCAATGCAAATAATTATAAGATTAGGGCTAACAAGAGTTCAAAAATCACGTTTCATGACAAGAAGGTGAGCATCATGAATTTGAACTATAGAATACTGCAAGTTCAAGCAATAAATGTCAGGAATAAATTTCGTCAATCCATATAGTTAGACACTTCCTCAGGTTACACTCATAATTTTTTTGTATCTCTTTGTGCATGTGATCTAATTTGATTAGTGGATATCAGACAACTGGATGCATGAGCCTTCTATTTATCGCTTAACAATGATTTCCAGTTCTACCTGTTTCAAATCAGACTCTCGAATTACAGGTAGCTTCACTCTGCCTGATCATCATTTTTTCTATCATGGTGCTGCACATTCCTTCACTGTTTGACGCGAACCTCAACTCTTGTTAGGAGAAGTAGGCCCGGTTACTAAGATCCGGAGCATTTTCCATGAGTTTTTCATCATTTTTTTTCTTTCTTTTTGGTGCTTTGCACTTATTTGCAGGCAGGTAGCTTTTTCCTCACGATAGATCTTCAATGACTAGGCAGAATTTTCAATCTTCGCCTAAGTTTTAAGCAAAAAACTCATCATCCTTGTGTTTAATACCTACTATTCTCATTAGTGTGCGGATGTGTGTGAGTTCAAAAAAAAAATTTGAGTGTATTCCGAGGAAGATGCTAAAAACATAACCAACTAATTCACCCTTTAATTCAATGCTGTCATAAGTGGATATTCTAAGCCTTATCATTTTGACAATGTTTCTTATCATAAAAAATGACCCTGAAGTATTTGTTAGGGGAATGTCATGAAAGATTACAACATTTTGATGAAAATTTAAGCTTAAGCTATCCCCCAACTTAGGTGACATTGTCCTCAATGACATGATTAAAATAGAGAACTAGGACAATATAGAGTGAATGTATTGAGAGGGAAAGGTACAACCTGAGCAAGATGAAGTGCTGTAGGTGGAGACATGTCGCTTCATGTTTCATGTTCCTGGAAAAAAATAATCAGTCATCCTCATTTATTCATTTGTTTATGAAAAAGAATTGGGTTGCCTCCCAATTAGCGCTAAGTTTACTGTCTTCAGCCAGACGCATGGAAGCTCAATAACCAACAAGTTGACTTTAGAATGAGCCACCACAGAATTTTGTTCTCGCCAAAATTTTCTTTTTCATGCCCTGAGAGATATAACTGGAACTGGTGAGTATAAGGGCAAAGCATACAACAGGGTGGAGACATGTGAAAAGGACCATCCCAATCAGAGAATAGAGGAGAAACATAGGGAAGAATCATGTCATCTATTACGAAATGTTTCTCCTGAGATTCTATGGGATCAGAGCAATCAGTAGGTAGGGCAAGGTTGGGCCAACTGACTTGAAGAGTTTTAAAGGAATCACCGTAGTCAAGATTTGGAATAAGCTCTACCCTCTGCTCTACATTGAGATTATCACGTGGCACACTCAAATCATTCAGTTCCTTATTTACCTCAACTTCATTATTCAAATAAATGTTCAATTCTAGATCCATCTCCACTTCCTCTTCTTTCCCATCTTCAAAGTGAATTGCATCAAATTCAGGGGGAGACATGTGATTAGAGATTTGAGATTCATTATACTCTTCCTCTCCCCCTAATTGGATATCATCCACCTCTCTAGCATTCCCCTCATGATGGCAATCAAGCACAAGCTCCTCAGATTCATTTTTAGGAGGGGGACTATGATCATTCATTAGTTCATCACCTTCTTTGGTTTCTTTCCCATTGATTTCTTCAATCTCTTCAAAGTCCTTAGAGTTTTCATGTAAAATTTGCTGACAATTTCTCTCCATAATCCCTTCATCTCCGGAATCAAAATTTTGGGTTTTATGAGATTGAGGAATTAGTGAGTGATTACAGTCAGGGTAAAGGACATGATGAGTAGGATTGGATACAGAGTAATCAAAGAATTGATCTCCCTCCATGTTTTTGATTTCCATGGTTAGTCTATTGATTTGCTCTTGGAGGGGTTGACCTTGGAGAAGGAACTGATTGAATTGATCATTTGGGTGATTATCTGAGGGTGGTGGAGATGAATAGCAAGAAGGGGAATGATTTGTATGTTGGGCTGGATTATAATAGTCATTAGAGTTTGGAGCCCAAGTTTGATTTTCCTCTTGTTCTCCCCCCAACTTAAACACCTCATTATTTTCCTTGACCATCATGAATTGAGATTCACTAACTTCCCCCCAATTTTCCTGATATAGTTGCTCCATATTATCCTCCTCATCAAAATTTATTTGAGAGTCATTGAATTGAGAATTGATGGGTGAATCATTTGGCGTGAGATTGTAATCAGGAAATGGATGTTCAAAATTTTCCTTGGGGAGGTTATCACATTGGTCCATTTCTAGCTCTCTTTTGTATTGGTCAAGCATGACCTTCATTTCTGCCATGTCGGCTTGGAAAGATTGATTTTGGGCCAAAATGAGTTGAGTCACTTGATCAATGTTCTCCTTGAAATCAGACTTTGGAGGATCTGGATAGATTGGATAGCACTCAAACAGTGGTGAGTAGTTAGAATGAAAATCAGTTTGGTACTGAAGTGGTGAGGATTAGATGGGTTGTCCTTCATGTTGGGCTTGATTGTAATGATCATTTGAGTAAGAATCCCAATCAGAAAAGTGTGAGTGTGAAGGACTTTGAATGGGGTCTTGATAGGGTGCCCAAGAAGAAGATTGTTGGTTTTCCCACCGTGGATATGAGTTTGTGTGAGAGAAATTGGTGGCAAAAGCCAATGGAAATTGATTTGGTTCCTGGGTAAGAGATGAATTGTAAACCCCATTTTGGATGAATGAAGGATTATGATGATATTGGGTAAATGATGGATTTGAATTCAAGTGGCCCACATGATTGAACATGGAAGAATTATTAGTGGGCCTGAACACAAGTGGTCGTGGCAATGCAAAAAGCCCAAGAAAGAGTGATATTATTTTTTTTTTAATTTTTTAATACTTTTTTTATTTTTTTATTATTTTTTTTATTTTGTTTTGCAGAAAAGATTTTTTTTTTCTTTACAACCACGTGATTAACACATTAACCTACAAGACTTAGGGCTCCTTGGACTTAGAAGCACAAATAGTGGGAAGTCCCCAAAGTTCAATTGCAATCTTGCACAAACTGACCTTCAAGTTGGCCAGGTAAGAGGTAGGATTGTGGGAGGTTCCCCTTGCTTTCGCAAGCTCCTAATTAATAAACCACAAATCCATTTAGGCATAGCCTTTTAGCCTCTTGCCTAGTCACCAGCCTTTAGATGGTGATACAAGTATAATATCTCTTAAGGTTCAACCACTAAGTGGGCTCAAATGTTAGCTTTCTCAAATATCAATTTAAATCCAACTCAAGTCCACTACCAAATCTGTCCACTAGCCAGGAAAGAGGTGGGGTTGTGGGAGGCTCCCCCTACAGATGTAGGGTCCTAATTAATAAACCACAATCCCACTTAAGGCGTTTGCCATCGGACCTCTTTCCTAGACACTAGTTTCCAAATTGATAATGGGCCCAAGTGAAATCAAATCTCAAAGTGAACCCTAGAGCCAATGTCTGCTAGATTTTATTAGGCTTGGGAAATGCAAAATGTGGAGTTGTGGTTTGTGGGCCAAGGAAGGGTGATGAAATCCCCACCTTATGTGATTATGGGTTTTGCCCTTAAGATAGATTTGAAATGAAATGCAACACCACAATATCAATCAAGGGGTTCTATGCAAATATGCATGTCATGTGATTCAAAAAGAAGAACTCACCTTGCAAAAAAAAAAAATTTCACAATGCATTTGCCAATGATTAAATCACAAAAATGAATTCTAGCCTAAATGATGCATGACCTAAGACATGGCAACGTGGTTGCTACTCTTGAGATGAAGATTTTTATTAAAGTTCAAATGGAATTTTTTTTTTTTTAGTTTTATTTTGTGAACCTATCTGACCATAAGATATGAAAAATGAAATAATTGAACTCACATGAAGGGAAAATGTGAGTACTTACCTGGAAAGCGCTCACCCATTTTTTTTTTGTTTACCTTTTTCTGATTTTTTTTTCTTTTGATTTTTCCTGCAAAAAATAAGAAAAGAGAAATTATTAGTGTCTATTTATGTACAAAAACACAATATTAACAACCTAAAAATCATAATCTTCCCCGACAACGGCGCCAAAAATTGATAGTTAAAAACGCATGCCGTTAATACATCCACTACCAATATTAATTATCGGCCCACAAATTAATTATAAGAAAATAGATAAGCGGTGAGTCCGAGTCGAATCCACAGGGAAATTTAGATTTTTAAGATGAAACTCTTGTATTTTGTTTGACTAAAAGTTCATGACAAATGGGCACTAAAATTAAGAGTTGACAAATTAACTAACCTAGATGAATGGACTAAGGACTTAAGGAACTAAGAAACCAATTAAATTAAACAAACGCGAGTAGAATATGAAACAAACCACACATAGAGAAGAGGAAGTGAAAGATGAAGATAATGAACAAACGTTGAACACATTCACTTAATATTAAAGAAAGAGTGTGCTTGAGACTTATTTATCAAATCTAAAACAGTAAAGATCAAACGACTAACTAGATTATGCTTTGAAGAAGAATAATGCATTGAACATATAAAGAAGCAAAAAGGAAATAACAGTGAATAGGAAGGAAGAGAGCAGCACGGAGGGGCCTCCACCCTTCCCTTCTCTCTGTCTCGTTGCCACAAGTGGTTGCACAACAAGCATCTGTAACTCGAGACACCGCATGCAGACGGAAGCTTGCTGCTGCAACACGTTGCAGAGGACGCTCGCTGCTAGCAGGGGACGTCACGGAAGATGGACGGACGATGCACACCACGCACGGCGGAGGGTAGCAGAAGGGACCGCTGCTAACAGAACTACGGCAGTGAGGGAGTTTGCGAGAGACGTCGCGAACGTTGCCCGGTGTAGCAGAAAGAAGCCGGGCTCGCAGTCGCCTTCACGGACAGCACTCTGTGGTCTCGTGGCAGCGGACAGGGCCCGCGAGCGGCAAGGGAACTCCACCAGGGACGGACTGATGCACGGACGGCACGAACACATGCAGCAGTAGAGGAAGCAAGCGGCTACAAAACGGGACTTATGGGTGACAGACGATGCACCTCCAGAAGCCTTTGAGTACCCTGGCACGATCCCGGAACCTCCCAAGGAACACTCCAAAAAAAAAAACAGAAGAAGGAACCTCCCTACGCCAAATCCTGAACTCCGGAAGAACACTGTGAAAAGGCCAAAGCTAAGAAAACAGAAAACTAAAACCCAAAAGCCAACTCAAAAATGAAAAGAACATTCAAAACTCCCTAGCACAAAACTAAACTAAGCAAATGCCAAAAAGCCCCTGAAGCAAAAGCTAACCAAAAACCAACCCGAGAAAACCCAAAACAAAAACAGAAGAAGAACTAAGAACTAAAACATCCCCCATCACCCCCTGTACATTCCTGGAGCCCTCATTTTATAGGGGCACAGCTCGCCCAGAACTCCACAGAACCACCGCCGCTTTCATCACCATTATCCATGCTCTGCTGGTACGATGCTTTCGCAAATGCCTCTCTCACCACGAGCGCACCACCCGTCGTTCATTATACCGCGAACGTCACCCACGGAGCGAACGGCCGCTTTCTCCGGTTGTGGTTGCAGAAGCCCACGAGCATCTCGGTTGCCACCCGTTGAGCGGATAGCCTCCGCTTCTCATGCGCGAACGCAGCTCACTTTCTCTTGTTGGCCTCCACGTACACTCTTCAGCCATGCGAACTGCCTCCGATACCTTCGCTGCGTCCACTTATCTTGTCGACGGCATCTTCTACTGAGGCCATGCAGCGAGCAGCCACGTCTGCCGCTATTCACGTGGTGGAGAAGCCAACACTATCGCAACACCCATCGCCAGCGAGTCTTTCATGTGTTATCTTCTTAAACGGTCTGCCACGGTATCATCCATTTCCCTGTCTTGTGTTTTAGCGAATGGTACGTTGAACAACAGCCTTCATGCATGTGCAAACAAGCTAATAGTCTTGCCAATATTGCATGCATATGCCTCTTGTTTGGCCATGCACGTAATCGGCCCAAGTTAAGCTATTGCAAATGCAGGTATTTGTGTATTTTGTGCAGCCATGCACCCCACTTGGCCATCTTCTGCTGCACATTACTGTTCACGTATGTATCCACGTGATGTCTACACTGCAGCCACCTTGATGTTTCTTTGAATATTATAATGCCATCGCATCATCCAGCCATGCACGTGATCGGCCCATCAATTTGCTGCCTTCGTGCAACTAAGCCATTGTAAATGCATGTATATGTATCTTGCATTCCCCTGCACGTGATGCTCTTTATACCAACACCTTCATCTCCATGTGAGAATGCCAACTGCAACTGCAACAACCTGTTATTAAAAAAATGTGAAATGTGCGTATGTTATATATAACGTTGTTAACACAATTATGCAAATCTTATATATATATATGCATTGAGTTTTATTTGCTCCCAATAATTCATCATTTTTCATGAAAGCTCAATTGTTAACAAAAATCTCTTTTTGTGAATATTTTCACACATAATTAACAATTTACTTTGAATTTTATCCAAAACATGTGAAATTAGCATGTAAAAGTATGAAGTTATCAACAGACCACGCGTCCTAGGTCTGGCCCTCTGACTGGTTTTCCCCCGCAGCCGGACTCTGGCTACGACGAGGGGCCCGACGGAAACCAGTCTAAAACCGCCCTCAGGGTAAGCCCGTACACCACTCCCTGGTGCGACCAGCACACGCGTACTGGTAGGCTACGACTAGTGGAGGGTCACTGAAGGAGTAGACTCTCAAGTCAACGGAAAACAACGTCCGAATCCGACGACGTACGGGGACCACCCCACGTACCGGCCCCGTCGCACGGTAACCACAGTCGGAGAAGAAACGGGACTCACAGTCCACGGCCACGCACGCACCGTGCGCTAGAGTCGAGAAAACTCAAGTGGCGCTAAGCCACTGGACTCTGGATAGTCCTCCAGACGCACTACACCCAACGGTCCTTGAGTCACAAGACTCGGGGTCAAGACCGTTGTACGCAACAGCACAAGGCCATCAATCTAGTCCAATCTCTAGGTCTAAAACTACGGTAGTACGAGTACCGAGACAACTCACGAGTCGCCAAGACCACTCCCTCGGGAAGGGAATGCAAAGGACCAAGGCCACCCACACGGGCCACATGAAAAACACAGAAGCACGATTCCCAGGGCAGCACACAAGCCACCACGACGATTTCCCATCTTGAAGCAAGCGGGAAACCTCCAACCCCAGGCTGGACAACTGGACTCGCAGTCCAAGGCCAAACACGTGGCCCACACGGAAATCACCTTCCAAGGAAACTCACAATATGCGGGGGAGATCCTACCGCACACACACCGATACCCGGTGACTCGATCGAGTGTAACACGAAAGCCCAACACGCGAGAAGTCACCCGGACTCTCAACCCTATGGGCACGCTAAACGAGATAACACGGTCCTCCAGACACCCTCAAAACACAGACACAGAATCCCATGGGTGTCTAGCACTCACGAGACCGCAAGTCGACCACTAGGTCACAACCGGGTAGACCGGAGACCAACACAACACAATCGGAAGGCTAGAAGGTCACCCGGACCCGCCAAGCCCATGTGCACGCTTATCGAGGTAACCCAAACCTCTGGACACCCAAAGACACGGTCACGGAACTTCACGGGGTGTCCAGGACACACACGGCTCAAGGGGGGCACGATCAGCCGCAGACTGCCCGCCCCGGGCAGCCCGGATGGTCACTACAATAACGCGCTATAGGTCCATAGCGCGTTCAAGCAGAACGCGCTAGGAGCCTATAGCGCGACAAGGCAGGTCGCACTATGTTTCCATAGCGCGACAGTCTAGAACGCGCCATAGCCCTATAGCGCGACAGGAACTGCCATACTGTTCATCTTCTCCGATGAACGCGCCCCGTCGGGGCAGCGCGACCATCAAGAACGCGCTACTGGAGCATAGCGCGTTCTCAGTCCGCGCCCGAAAACGGTGGAAACCGCGGGAAAAACCATTCCACGCCTCGTCCACTCCCAGGTGAAGGGGCAACAAAAGGGAAAATATTCCCCAAGCCCCTAGGCATGCATCTAAACCCCTGGAACGGCCAAAAACACCGTAAAACGAGAGCTCCGGCTCAGACCTCAAAAACATGGATTTTGCCCAAATCGCCTCGTTTAGCCCGCTCGGCTCACCACGGCCTACAAAACTCGCGGGAAAGGAAGTACGCGAGCTAGGGGTCCATCTCCCTACCTCCACCGAAGAAACGACGCGCCGTGGACACCGGTCCACGAAGAAAACGCCGTTGAAGCCTCGCCGTTCCACGAACCCACGGCCGAGCTTCACCGCGCCTCCACCACCTCGATCCTCATCCATCCTCGCCCGTGCCTCGCCCGCGCCGTCCCCGCCTCGCCCACACTCCACAACGTCGGTCGCCGGAGAGAGAGGGAGAGAGGAGAGAGCGTGAGAAGAGAGAGGGAGAGAAGAGAGAAATGAGAGATGGGGAGAGAGAAAAGGAGGTTATATATAGAAAATCCAGAAATTCTCAAAAATACCAAAAAATAGAAAATCACACCCTCGCGATCCTCGAAACGCACCGATCGCAACGGTACCACACTCGCCTAGGTGAACGACCCGGTTCACCCGCAACGAGGTTCCGAAGGGAAAGCCGAAACCCACGCCGGGAATCGGAAAACACACGCGGAAAAAGCCGCGGAACGCCTCCGGGCCTCCGAAACGACTCCGGATCGCACCGATCCGAACACGAAAGGTGTCCGAAACAAAATTTTGAGCACAACGGAGTCGGACGCTCCGAGAAACCAGATCTGGGACCCACAAACGAGGATCCGAAAAATCCGGGGCATTATAAGGTGTCTTCTCCCAGCCCCTATAGACTTCTACCCTTGGCCCTAGGCCAAATCCAAGGCCCATCGGCCACTTACGCGGCTCGTTCGGCAACCCGGGGTGTGCCGGGCATTCGCCCGAACACCTTGCGAGCGGCCACTACAACTCGAAGAACAATGGCTCTCATGGGCCATTTCAACATCCCGAAACTTCATATCCCCCATGGGAGATCCCCAGACGATGAAGGAAGACCCCCGGGGGCCATCTCTCGGGGTTACGGCTTTGCCCGGGGCCCGTGCGCCCCAGGGCGTGGCCGCGCCCCCGGGGAGAGCGAACTCCCTGGGGGGCCGCGCCCTCTCCCCAACCCGGAGGCCCGACGGCCCTCCCTAATCCCAGTCCCTGCAAACTCTTAGTTTCGCGGTCCAAGGTTCATGCAAGGTTCGTTCGTCGTACCCGTACGTGGAAGAACTCGCGAAGACGAAGCCCCGGGATTACGTCAATCACAACACCCATGTTCCTCGCACGCACGTGGCCGGTCAACCAGTATCCTGCCAGTATCCTCCTGTCATTTTCTTCTTAGCCAATTTAGGAAGAAAATAACACAAAAAACCATGTTTTATAGAGGTGGGACCACTCCCCCTCTCTCTCTTCTACCTGGTCCGCCCAAACCCCCCCTGGGGAGGGGTTTAGGTGGACCAGCTTGGGCCTCCAAGCTAGTCCGCCTAAACCCCCCAGAGGGGGGGTTTAGGCGGACCAGCCTGGCCCCTAGGTTGGTCTGCCTAAGCCCCAAGGGGGGGGGGTTTAGGCGGACTATTGTGCCCCTGTGGTCTTGATGATTAGTTTTGATGATAGCAAACACTATAAGTCACCATATGCATGTGTGCATGAAAGACCTTTTTGATTCAGTTAAGTGCATTCATATGTGTTCATGTATTTGTGAATGTGTGCTTGTGAATGACATTCCATTATATACACTGTGTGCACACATCATTTCTTTGTCATGCACATTATGTCAGTTTATCAGATCTAAAGTATTGCATTTGATGTTCAGTCATGTTATCTGCTGCATAAAGCACTTATATACATGTACATCAGTTGCTTTACTCTGCTTGTGGAAATCAGTACAGGCTAAACATCCATGCATCATTACATTCTAGCACAGTCTGGACACAAGTGGGTCGACCCCCCTTCCAGATGGGTCGACCCCCAGATCATAGCATCTCATGCTGTGTCTTAACACAATCAGCAAGTCTGTACATTCGAGCGTCTCACGTTGCATCTCACCTTCATAGCAAGTTTGTACAGCCTTCAGTTGCATAACTCAAGTCTGTACATCGCATGCAGGCAGGCATTCGAAGTCCATACACTGCTGTGTGAACGCAAGTCTATACAGCCAGTGTCTGTGTTGCCTTGCATCTCAGCGGCTTCCAAGTCTGAACATCGCTGTTGCATTCACGCAAGCCGTTACATTGCACTGTTCATGCACGGCACACCAAGTCTGTATAGAGTTCGCGTCTCATGCATCATCTACATAAAGTCCATACATTCACTGTAGCTTGCTTAGCTGAAGTGTGTACATCCATCGTCTCATGAAGTGTGTACATTGCGTCACATTGTTAAAGTCTGCACATTGTGTTTTGAAGTTGCATCAAGTCTAGACATTGTCCTGTAGCAAGCACGAAGCCAAGTCTATACATTCGTCAAGGGGCGAAGTCTATACATTGTGTCGTTCACATCTTCAAGTCTGTACATTGCCCAGTCTGCATCTCGCAAAGTCTATACATTGGACTGTGCTTCGCAAAGTCTATACATTGGACTGTGCTCGTAAAGTCTATACATCCATCGGTTCTTAGTTGGGCCAAGTCTGCACATTGTTGGCCATTGCACACGAAGTCTGTACAGCACTCGCCATCATGCTACTGCTAAGTCTGTACATTGGCCAAGTGTGTACAGAGTCCTTTGCATCGTGTGCATTGTTCATTAAAGTCTATACAGTCTCTCTTAACGTCTCAGCTGAACGAAAGTCTATACATTGCACTGTACATCGGACCAAGTCTGTACAGTCTCATTTGAAGTCTATACAGTGCATCATGTCTGAAGTCTGTACACTGCACTGTAGTTTGCACGAAGTGAAGTCTATACATCCACCTGTTCAACTTCGAAGTCTGTAGATTGGTACCTTTACCTACGTTTCACTCGCAAGTCTATACATTGGTACTTTTACCTACGTTGCACCTGCAAGTCTATACATTGCTCGAGTTGAGGTATGTACAGCCATTGTCTTGCCAAAGTGTATATGTTGTGAACCTTCAAGTCTGTACAGACTTTCCCTTGTTCAAGTCTGTACATCATCCAGTTCTTTGGCAAGTCTATACCTTGTGAAAGTCCATACATTCGATTGCTTTGCCTTGGTCAAGTCTGTACAGCCATTTCTTTTGGCAAGGTCTATACATCGTGCATCTAGCGTTTTTCATGTCTATACAACGCTGCTTGTGTTTCCTCAGAGTATGTACAGCCAGGTCTGTCACTTAGCACCTCATCAAGTCTGTACATACTTAGGCTGCATAACACAAGTCTATACATCCGCACGATAGCTAGGCATTCAGCAAGTCTATACACTACGTTCATGCATTGTTCTCATCGAAGTCTATTCATTCAAGTCTATACACTGCATCATATGCATACTGCAGCATGTTTCTGCAAGTCTATACACTGCATCATATATGCATATTACATCATGTGGTAAGAAGTCTGTACACTTGTCTTGCCTCACACGATCAACTCTGTACAGCCATCCATGCTTGCCTTTCTTGCTGAATGAAGTCTGAACATTGCCTTAAGTTGATACTGTCTTCGACTGATTAACTGACAGGATTGTTGGACGAGGTTAATGTGTCTGGGCACGTGACCCGAGGTGGGCACCTGGCACGTGATCCAAGAAGCTGAGATGCTGACACGTGGTAGCATCAATTGGGCGGGAGAAGTGGAAAGCACACGCCCTAAGCTGCTGCTATATATATAGAAGACGTCTTCCTCAGAAGAAGACTGATAAGAACTGAAGAGGGCTGATCGAGACTGTGAGTGAAGAAGAAGTGAGGCAGAGAGCAGCAGAAGAAGAAGAGAAAAGAAGAGACAGAGAGAGCCTGCACGATCGAGTGTCAGAAAAAGAAAGAGAAAAAGAGAAGGGGAAGAGAGATAGTGAGAGTTCGTGGAGAAGAAGAAAGAAGTCTCGACTGAAGATCTGTCTACTGGACCGTGGATCAAATCTAGGCCAGTCAGCTCCATGGGAACCACATCTATGTTATCTTTCTTTACAGCTTTCTGATCGCTGTGTATTTTTCCTTTCTTATTTTTCTTTTTTCATTTGGTTATCTTTGTTCTTCCGATTCTCTGGATAGAGGTCGGGTCCCTCCTAGTCTGGAGGAAGAGAGGTCTGTGACCTCTGGTTTGCTGGTGACGGGGAGTCACTGGTGTGTCCCCTCCTGGTCTGGAGGAAGAGAGACTTCGGTCTCTGGTTTCCAAGTGGCTGGGAGTCACTTGGGGTGTCCCTCCGGTGTGGAGGAAGAGGGGAGGCTGTTCCCCTTGTCAAGCTGTGTGGCAGCATTCTGTTCGCAGACTGAGTCTACAGTTTCTAGCTTGTGCTAGTGGAAGCCTCACTCGGTTGGGAGTGAGGGGTGGATGTAGGTCTAGAGGACCGAACCACCTAAAAAATTATATGTGCAGTGGTTTGCCTTGTGCGTTAGCTCCATGTCTTCTACCACCTTTCACAGATTGTCTGAGCGTTCATATTGCTATCTTGCAGTAGGTTGATTACCTTCTTCCGCTTCCGCTATTTGATTGTTTAGGCGCGAGATAGATGTTTGTTCTTCGGTTCAAAAGAGATTCTGATTAGTTATCCAGTTTGTCTATCTTGTTCTAGTTAGTGATCTAGTTTTCATTGAGCGAAAAGTTTTTTAAGGGTGGGATTCATTCACCCCCCCTCTGAATCCAGCGCACCGATCCTATCACGGACCAGCCTGAAAAAAAAGATTTTTTAAAATAAAAAAAGAAGGACCAACTTGGTCCGCCTAAACCCCTCCAAAAATAATAAAAACAAGAATTTCTTCCTCCGAAGAGGGGTTTAGGCGGACCAGACCAGCCCCTTGGGCTGGTCCGCCTAAACCCCACCCCTTCCACTCCGACACACACACATAAAACACATAAAAAAATACAAATAAAATAATAATAATAATACTATTTGGGGGCTTTACCCAGACCAAGTTGGACTCTCAACTTGGTCCGCCTAAACCCCACCCCCACCCCTTCAACTTCTATAAATTGCCCCCTTACCATCAAGCACAAAATGCATGCAAGGCATATGAAGCAAGGAAGCAAGGCACGGACACACAGTCGGACGAGCAAACTTCCCCGGCCTAATTGTCGCACCCTCGGACTCCCGAGGCTTTCGACAAGGGTCGGGAATGCCAGAAGACAAGTGCGCGCGCGGTTGGCTTGCTAGTCGGCTCCCACACGCCGTGGGTATGTCACACGTACTCCCCTCACATGATGTTTAGCCGTCTCACACCAAGTCCATCCCTACCGCATGTAAGATGACCGTACCAATGGCAAGTACACCCGCATCCCAGGTCCGCCCGTGTACGTCAACTTACGACAGCGATGGTGATGGAGGGTACTTCGTAAGGCCGGCCCTCGACACAGAACTACGTGCCCACCGTTCACCCTCCAGTCGACTGTCGTCCCCTCAGATTGACAAATCAAGTCTAGTCGGACCCCGAGCTCAGGAATCATAGTCCCGAGGCCGACCTCGACTCTCCAGCATGACAACACTCACCGTCTGAGACCCGGACCCGACTGCTCATCTCGAGCCACGTCCGACCTCCGCCAGGCGCCAACCCGTGTCCGTTCCGACCACCAAGATAGTCGGACCCACACCAACTCCTCTGTAAAGAGTTCCAGTAGAACACTCGGACATCTGCTTTGTCACGCAATGACCCGGGGACCGACCCACGTGTTGGAATTGTCCCGCGGCTTGCGCCCGTTGTACTTCAGCCACTTAGGCCCACTTATAAAGCCCATGTGGCTCATCATAAAACCAGTAAAATACATACGCCCATGTTCGGGCCCCCAACTTCCTACCCACACCACTCGGCATCCGTGCCCAACACCCTGACCCCAGTAAACACCCCTCGGTCTAACGCACACCCCTAGCTGTTGAATGCCCCCCAGCCCCATACCCATGGCTTCTGACACATATACAGACTTTTCTTCAGCTCAGAACGAAGATATTCGGATTCAATCCGATGTAAATAAATATCGGTTGCTTGCGGCCAGTGGGGAAAGACGTCCAGTACACGATTCCCGCAATCGCCTACGCACTCGCACCCATGGAACCCCTTCTCTCCACGTGTCGCCCGATCGCCCGAGCCCACATGCCGTGCCTTGGTGGCGCTTCCCCGGTCAACCCTTGGTTCCATGAGTGATTATCCAGAAATCGACTTACACGCCCGCACCTTGTCCGGTTAACCCTTAGCCCGACATTTCCGTGCCTTTCGACCCTTTTCGACTTTCCGTAAAAAGGAGAGTGCCTGGTACCGCCGTGAGAGGCATCCACCCACAAGGAAGATACCCGAGATACATCAAACTCCCGTGTTTTCCTTCACCGCTGTATCCCTTCCCTTACCCCAGTTAATCGGCATAAAAACCCACACAATAATGGTACAACCAGCTCGCGTCCTAGTGGGAATCCTAGACTCGCGGAGACTTATGGAGGCCTTGAAACAAGATTTCCTAATCTATTGGAAGGAATATCCAATGGAGGGGTTATCAAGTCGAAGATTGTGTACTTAATGTGCAAAGGTGTAACTAATGATAACATACCGAGATATGTGCTAGGTACTTAAGAAAATGACAATGAGATAAGAGAGATCATGATAACAGTGATCAAATAAGTCCATAACCTTATGAAAATGTGCCTATTAATACAAGAGTATAAGCTTTTGGCCATAAAAATAATATAGGTTAAAAATAATCCCAAGTACACAAAGAACATGAAATCTTCTAGAGTATAACCAGTCATAATAAAATAACACTTGAAATAGGAGTAAAACCTACTTAACTAGGCTTAGCATATAATAATTAGGACTAATCTGCAATATGTTTCGGGTTAACAATATCACAGAAATCAGTAAACGCAAACGGTCTAGTGGGTGATCGTTTCATGGGTGCTAACGGTCAGTCGTACGACCGCTAGGGTTTCTGGCGGTCTACAGGAAGACAGTTTCTTCCTGTGTTAACATAAAACTTAAAAATAGTAAAATATAATACTAATCTAAGGCATATCATGCATGGAAATCAACATGAATAAACTCTATAGCATGATAGAACAAGAATAGGTCAGCCAATATACGTGGGTTTATGTAATAACAAGAGAATTTCCTTTTTACTCAATTAGGGCTAGTTCATGCATGAATATTATGCTAGATGCATAGTCCTAATGAAAACATAAAATTCTTAGTGTACAATGCATGAAATCGACTGGAAATAGAGGGCTTTTATCCCTAATGTCATGTTTAAGCCGTTCATGAGATAACCTACCTGTGTTTTGGACTTTAAGCTTCGAATTTAGGGCTGGAAGTTAACCATAATTTCTGCACGTCCTATGTTAAACCAGCGACTTCACGCCTTCCTAACTCCTGATTCTCTTGACCTAAAGACGTGAAATTTTGAGGGTAAGAAGATGGTACTAAAAGGAACAATTTATTCTAAAAAACATCTATCTAATTACCTCGTTTAGGGCTTCCAATTTGCAGATCTTTCTGGGTCGGTCGCACTACTTCCTGGGTTATTTTACACTGAACCAGCATCTTTGCAGGCTTCTATCTCCTTGTAGGCTTGATCTCCTAGAACGAAATTTTGAGAAAAATTAGATATAACTAAAATGAACAAATTTCTAGAAGAAACTTACCTCTAATTGGACATCTTTACCTTAGTTCCACGCGAGCCAAAAGTAAGGGTCGCGCTGGTTGGTTCTGGGATATATTTATAGGGTTTAGCTAGGGTTTCATGGATTTTAACGATTCTAGAGTCCTTATTAGATATTAGATCGATCTCTGAGAGTCCTAAGCATACTTACAAGTCTACATACTTCAGTCTCTAGGAGTTTAGGTGCCAAAAATCTAATCTTTTTGCACTTTCTTCCACTCACAGAATCTGCAGAGCTTAGCGGTCATTTGGGAGACCGTTTTCCAGTGGCTGGCGGTCTCCTGGTAGACCGTTTTCAGTTTTGGGCGTCGAATTTGAAACCAGTTCAAACTCTTGTATTATTATCCACCACTTATCCTAAAATTTTCCTACTTATCTCCTTAATTCCGTAAATAAATAAATTCCAAACTTCTAGAACATGGGCCAAAGTTTAAAATTATAATTTGGGCCAATTAGATTTGTCAAAATGGCCTAATCATCTAGGATTAGTATAGGGCCTAAATAATTAGTTTAATCTACAATTCAATTAATAGCCCGTTTAAATGCTTAATACTGATATTTTTAATCCCGAAAATTCTTAGAAAATCCTCGGGCGTTACACCCTTCCCCACTTAAAATGAATGTGGTCCCCAAATTCCTTGTAATAAGATTTGCTAAGGAGAGTGTACTGACATTCAAATATCTCTGGAAATCTTTTGCTCATGGCTTCTTCAAATTCCCATGTTGCTTCATGTCGCCATGACTTGGTCCATTGGATCTTGACCATAGGAATAGTTTTATTCCGAAGTTGACGTACTTCTCGTTTAATGATCTTGATTGGCTTTTGCTCGTACATCAAGTCCTTTTGAATTTCCAAGTTGTCGTAAGTTATAACATGGAAAGGATCAGGAACATATTTTTTGAGCATTAAGGCGTGAAATACATCATGAACTCCTGATAATTGAGAGGGCAAAACTATTCAATACGCGACTTCACCAACCCTTTCGAAAATTTCAAAGGGGCCAATGAGTCTCGGAGTAAGTTTGCCTTTGATACCAAATCTTCGAATACCTCGACCTGGAGAAACCTTAAGGAATACATGGTCTCCTACTTGAAATTCTAGGTCGCGCCTTCGATTATCAGCATATGATTTCTGTCTATCTTGAGCCATATGGAGTCTTTCCCGAATAAGCTTTATCTTGTCGGTAGTATCCCTAATGATGTCGGGGCCGAGAAATTACCTTTCCCCTACTTCATTCCAGTAAAGAGGCGATCGACAGCTTCTACCATACAGAGCCTCGAATGGTGCCATTTTTATGCTAGCTTGGTAGCTATTGTTATATGAAAATTTCACTAGAGGCAAGTGATCTTGCCAACTTCCTCCAAAGTCAATAGCACAAGCTCTGAGCATATCTTCCACCACTTGATTTGTCCTTTCAGTTTGACCATCAATTTATGGATGGAACGTAGTGCTAAAGTTAAGTCGGGTTCCCAATGAATGTTGAAGACCCTTCCAGAACTGTGATGTAAACCGAGGGTCTCGGTCAGATATAATGGTAACAGGGACACCATGTAATTTGACAATTTCCCTCATATATAGTGCTGCTAATACATCCACAGACCATCGACTTTTAATTGGCAGAAAATGTGCAGATTTAGTCAATCGGTTTATGATCACCCATATGCCATCATGTCCTCCTCTTGTCTTAGGTAAACCCATGATGAAATTCATCGCTATACTTTCCCATTTCCACTCGGGAATATTCAAGAGGTGTAATTTTTCCGCAGGCTTTAAATGTTCTGCCTTTACTTGCTGACTAGTGAGACAGTGAGATACAAAGTCTGCTACTTCTCTTTTCATGTTGGGCCACCAGAAGCTTCTTTTCAAATCTTGATACATCTTAGTTGCACCAGGGTGAATAGCATACCTTGATTTGTGAGCTTCTTCCATGATCAATTTCTTAGTGTCATCATGATTCGGCACACAAATTCAATCTTTAAATAATAGTCTTCCATCATTTGAGATAGAAAATTCCGGTCTCGGATCAATATTATCCTTAATCTCCATCAATGTGGGGTCATCCTGTAGGGAGCTATTGAAACAGGTGCTGCTCCGGGAATGAGTTCAATGGAAAAGTTTACTTCCCTTTCGGGTGGTAAACCGGGTAAATCTGATGCGAATACATCGGGAAACTCATTCACAATATGAATATTTTCCAAGATGATCTCCTTGGACTCAGTAATGATTACGGAAGCAAGAAAAGCTTCACATCCTTGCGAAATGAGTTTGTAAGCGTGAAGAGATGAAATAATAGTAGGATGTTTCCTATACTTGATACCAAGGAAGGAAAATCTTGGAAGACCTGGTTTCTGTAAGAGATAATCCTGTTGTGACAGTTTATATAAGCGTCATGGTCTACAAGTCAATCTACACCTAAGATAGCATCATAGCCTTCCATGTCAAGGCATACTGCATAACCTCAAATATGCGATTCATTTCATCAATCCAATTCTCAGCTTCATCTGGATTAGAGGAACCAAAAAATTGTGGAGGATTTAGGCTCCTGAAGTTGCGGTGAAGATCACCAGCACCAGCTCTTGCGCCAGCTTGAGCCATGTTTTCCAATGCCTGGGTGAGACCCGCAACGGTCTGTTGCATTCCACCCCAATCAACATGGTGAGTCATCGTAAGAATGAGGTACCTGAGAAAAGTGATAGATTTGTCATTTAAAGAAAACTAGCTTAAAGATATATTCTAAACAACTAGCTCGTCCCGGGTTCTACCCAATTCTCACATGGGTTGGAGCAATTTTACTAGTTTCATAGGTGTGGGTCCTTAAGCCTTGGACTTAACCTATGACATGATACATACTTCTTAGAAATAAGTAAGTCCTTGGACTTAGGCTCTGATACCACCTTAACTGTCATGCACCTAGATTATGCAGCGGAAACAATCAGAAACGCGAACAGTCGGCATGGTATGTCTCTTGCAAGCAATATAATCAGAGCGCAAGACAATCACACAAAGTAATTGCACAAGTAATTCACTAAAACCTTCATCTTTATTTCACATAAATAACCATCAATATACATAAGATCTTTGACTCTTAACATTCTTACACCATAGACTCAAGAAAATAAAAATTACATCATTACTTGACTAGACACTTGATAACCAAGGCTTCTCTCGTTCATATATCCTTCAATCACTCTCGGACCCGTTACTTGTATAATCCGAATCCGATTCACTTCTACTTCCTAAAACATTGAGAAAATAGGTAATGAGCACACTTGCCCAGTAGGTATCTTCGTATCAACATGAAGGCGAATTTAAGTGATTAATGTCTTAGCTCTATAGAAAATTAAATCATGCGAATATGATAAACATGTGAATAAAACCAAAATAACAAGATATGATCATCACGAGATATGAGAATATGATTGATCGAGTATGTAACAAGAATGTAAATTTGGCCTTTCCATGAACAAGAATGTAACAAGAATGTACTTTTCATAACCATAAAGGCTATGCACTAGAAAGTCATGTAACACGCAAGAATGTACTTTTTGCTTTGCAAGTACTTCGTGAATATTTGTGGATATTCGTGGATCTTCACTTATTTATAAAGAAAGTATTCCCAGCGCAATGCGACGGCAGTAGCATCATACCCCATGGTTTACAGAATGTTTCCGACAATCAGCCGAGGGAACTGGCATAGAGCCCTTGAACACAATCAGTGCTCGAACTACATCTTTAAGTACAAATCAAGCTACTTCCAGGATTATAACAATAATGTGGCGAATAATGTACAAGTTCAATAATAATTTCATGATAAGGTAACCAAGGTATAGAACGTACCAATAATCGATAATGAGAATTCAAGAAATGCATTAATAGCTAGGTTATGCTATGAAGAAAATTTGACAGCATAACGGTACATTCTTTATTTCCATAATTTATTTAGATATCTTTGGAATTAGGTGACAAGCTCTAGAAAGTTCATAGACCATCTGGAACATAGGAATACTCAACCCAAAGGTAAAACCATAGGTTAAACATTGAAAAAGAAGTTGGATACATGCGGTCTAGGGCAGGGCTGCTAGGTGACGTTGGCGATCTATCAATAGGCCGCTAACTGACTCTGGCAGTCATACATTAGGCCGCTAAGATCCAGAACTCATTAAAAACACCGGTAAAGTACTTTTCAAAACAATTGGGCTTTAATGGTACAACTAGCTCGATGTCCTAGGGGGAATCCCAGGCTCGCGGAGACTTATGGAGGTCTTGAAACAAGATTTCCTAATCCGTTGGAAGGAATATCCAATGGAGAGGTTATCAAGTCCAAGATTGTGTACTTAATGTGCAAAGGTGTAACTAATGATAACATACCGGGATATGTGCTAGGTACTTAAGAAAATGACAATGAGATAAGAGAGATCATGATAACAGTGATCAAATAAGTCCATAACCTTATGAAAACGTGCCTATTAATACAAGAGTATAAGCTTTTGGCCATAAAAATAATATAGGTTAAAAATAATCTCAAGTACACAAAGAACATGTAATCTTCTGGAGTACAACCAGTCATAATAAAATAACACTTGAAACATGAGTAAAACCTACTTAACTAGGCTTAGCATATAATAATTAGGACTAATCTGCAATATGTTTCGGGTTAACAATATCACAGAAATCAGTAAACGCAAACGGTCTAGTGGGTGACCGTTTCATGGGTGCTAACGGTCGGTCGTACGACCGCTAGGGTTTCTGGCGGTCTACAGGAAGACCGTTTCTTCCTATGTTAACAGAAAACTTGAAAATAGTAAAATATAATACTAATCTAAGGCATATCATGCATGGAAATCAACATGAATAAACTCTATAGCATGATAGAACAAGAATAGGTCAGCCAATATGCGTGGGTTTATGTAATAACAAGAGAATTTCCTTTTTACTCAATTAGGGCTAGTTCATGCATGAATATTATGCTAGATGCATAGTCCTAATGAAAACATAAAATTCTCAGTGTACAATGCATGAAATCGACTGGAAATAGAGGGCTTTTATCCCTAATATCATGTTTAAGCCGTTCATGAGATAACCTACATGTGTTTTGGACTTTAAGCTTGGAATTTAGGGCTGGAAGTTAACCATAATTTCTGCACGTCCTGTGTTAAATCAGCGACTTCACGCCTTCCTAACTTCTGATTCTCTTGACCTAAAGACGTGAAATTTTGAGGGTAAGAAGAGGGTACTAAAAGGAACAATTTATTCTAAAGAACCTCTATATAATTACCTCGTTTAGGGCTTCCAATTTGTAGATCTTTCTGGGTCGATCGCACTACTTCCTGGGTTGTTTTGCACTGAACCAACGTCTTTGCAGGCTTCTATTTCCTTGTAGACTTGATCTCCTAGAACGAAATTTTGAGAAAAATTAGATCTAACTAAAATGAACAAATTTTTAGAAGAAACTTACCTCTAATTCGACCTCTTTTCCTTAGTTCCACGCGAGCCAAAAGTAAGGGTTGCGTTGGTTGGTTCTTGGGTCTATTTATAGGGTTTAGCTAGGGTTTCATGAATTTTAACGATTCTAGAGTCCTTATTAGGTATTAGATCGATCTCTGAGAGTCCTAAGCATGCTTACAAGTCTACATACTTCGGTCTCTAGGAGTTTTGACACCAAAAATCTAATCTTTTTGCACTTTCTTCCACTCACGGAATCTGCAGAGCTTAGCGGTCATTTGGGAGACCGTTTTCCAATGGTTGGCGATCTCGCGATAGACCGTTTTCAGTTTTGGGTGCCGAATTTGAAACCAGTTCAAACTCTTGTATTACTATCCACCTCTTTATCCTAAAATTTTTCTACTTATCTCCTTAATTCCGTAAATACATAAATTCCAAGCTTCTAGAACATGGGCCAAAGTTTAAAATTATAATTTTGGCCAATTGGATTTGTCAAAATGGCCTAATCCTCTTGGATTAGTATAGGGCCTAAATAATTAGTTTAATCCACAATTCAATTAATAGCCCGTTTAAATGCTTAATACTGATATTTTTAATCCTGAAAAATTCTTAGAAAATCCTCGGACGTTATAATGTATCTCTACGGATCAGATCAAATGCCAAGAATCAAGCTTCCCCTCCTTTACAGTCATGACAGTCATATTATCTTTAAATCTGACGATGGCGAATTTCAATCCATTTATCTAATTCTATTTTGGATGGTGAAATTTCATAAACACTACGAGAAAATTGATCTATAGCCACGAATTTTACCTTCGCTTTAAAAAAATGTAGGTATAAACGACATATTCTGACGTTTTTAAATTAACGTTGGTAAATTTCTTACGTTTTATTATAGCGTAACTATATGGTCATCTTATTCCGACGATTTTTTAATAAACGCATGAAAAAGTAATCTATTCTTATGCTTTGTCAATAAATGTGAGAGTAGGACTCAGATATTGTTTCGCTTTGTATTAAAACGTAAGAATAAGTAGCTTCAAATAAAAAAATGTAGGAAGAGGTGATACGCCGCGGGCGCCAAAGTTGGCACCCGATACTTTTCAAATTTTCCCATTTTAACGTGCCATTTCCTCTGGTGCCTCCCCCTCCCTCCGTTCACCCTTCCCTCCCTTCGTTCGCCTCCGTGCGATATTTTTGGTGCTCCTGCCGCCTCTGCCGTGCTCCCCCATGCCGGTGCTCGACACATCATTGCCTCCGTCCCCACGCCACCTGCTACAGGAGGCCCTTCGATCACACCTTTCTGCCTTGGGACCTCCCCTACATCTCTTGCCTCCCCTGCCAGTCTGGGCGCAGAGGTTGGCGCTCCTTCGCCTCCTCCTGGTGGTTCCATCCCGGACGCCTCTACCATTGTTCACGCTTTGCCCCCTCTCGTCAGTCCTCTACCTTTAGATGGTCTCCTTCCCTTGCCTGCCCCTGCCGCCGGTGGTGTAGGTTTGTCTTCCACGCCCTCCCCTGGAGCTGTGGGTGCATCTGCTGCCAGTTCGAGCGCGAGGGCTGGTGCCCCTTCGTCCCCGCCTGCTGTCGTCCCCTCCTCCGCCCTTGTTGTAGATGCTACATGCCTAGCCTCCGCCCTCCCGCCTGCTACTTCAGGGCTCGACGTTGCCCCTGTCGTGCTGCCTCGTGCTGGCTGACTGCGCGCTGGGTCGGCTACGGCTGCCATCTCCATGCCGGCCAGGGATGCCAGTGCTCGCGTCTCTGCAGTTGAGCCTGCGACTTCCTCACCCTTGCTTCCTGGTGCTGGAGGGCCACGCCATGGGCCTCCCCCTCCGTCGCATGCGGTTGGTGTCTCCTCGGCGGCCAAGTCTCCTTGGGCTGCCGGCGTTCGTGCGGTTGCAGCTGGCTGGAGCGGTGGCCCACGGCCTGCTGTTGAAGCGTTGGCTGCTCCTCCTTCCACCGCGGCTGGCCCTTCCTTTGCATAGGTTTTGGGTGTTTCGGGAAGACCGCCGCACCTATGTGATCCAGGTCCTTCTGTGCCGAGCTATTCCATGGATTCCGATCTGTGCGCCTCTCGCATCGCCGCCGCCAAGCGGCAGTATGCGCTGCAGCACCACCAGGGCTCCCAGTTAGGTCTGCCCATTTCTTTATTATTATTATTTTGGTCCGAATTTCTCTATCTGTTAAGTTTGGATGATTTGCTCGATCGGGTGATGCCGATGTTTGCAAGGGTTCCCTTTTTTCACCCCTCATTTGGGTGATGACGTTTTGACTATAGATCGGTTGAGTACGGATGACTTCGGCATGGAAGAGGAGGTCCGCCCGGATTTCTCGTGCCCGTATTGTTACGAGGATCACGACATCACGTTTCTCTGCTCACATCTGGAGGATGAGCATCCTTTTGAGTCCAAAGTAACTGAGAGCATCTTTGGTAGCCCTCTTTTTGGTGAGGTGCATGTAATGATTTAAGGTTTCCTTTGTTGGCACGATTGGTAGATAAATATCTTCTCCTAATAGCAACTGTCGGTTCCCTCGATATGCTAAATAAAAATTGATATTTTTCAGGACGCCGTTTCTATAATACTGTGCAGTCTAGAGATCTCTATCATGCTTTGGGTCATGTGATCTCTTTCCATTTCTATGCCTTGTTTTGTTGATTAATCCTTCGTACATGGGTACATGAGGTTCAGTTCACATCGACGTTTGCCATTTCGGTGCCATACACCATGTCGATCGGAAGCCTGAAAATCAGCCAAGAATCGGTCCGTCTTGGACTGACCCATAATATATTTTGCAATTATTCATATGAGGCAGCAACTTTTCCTCTTAAGAAACTTAATTGTCAATAGGGTATGGGGTGGAGATTTGGTATCGTATCGTGTCAGCTGAGTCAAGACTCAGCAAAGTCAATCTGACTTGTACAGGTTGGACTGAGTGGGTTTGATGCGGCAAACGTTGGTTCACACATCACGTGGTTGTTTCTTCTGCATTGGCTAGCTTTGCATTGTGTACCGCACGAAAATGATTCATTAGTCATGGGGGATTTATTTGTGTTTCCATCTTCTTAATCCTTTTGAGGGGTATATCCTTTTCAACATTGCATGTGGAAACCAGCTGCCATATTTCTTATTCTAGAGTCCTAAATCACCCTCGTGGTTGAGATCATGACCTTTTTCCTGGAAATATTTTATGAGATATTCTGCTTGAGTTGAATCCTTTTGGATATGCATACCCATGCTGTAAGGTGCTCAAGGGTAGTCACTTCCTTTTTGTTTATGTCATTTTCTAGGTGTGATCTGCCATCTAGTCCAAATCCTCTCATCTGTTTGTTTGACTTCTGTGCTGATTTTGTAAGACAAGAGAAAAGAACATTAATTAAGAGCTCATCTAGGGTCTGGGTGATGATTGGTTTCGTATCCCATGGAACAATCCTTTATGGTTCAGTACTTGACAACAGGCTGTCTAGTTCTCTACTATCTTTATTCTTTTACAAGCCAATAGACAAATGCCCAAGAAGTAGAAGCCTTTAATCCATTTGGTTATGCTATAAGGTAATGCAAGGTATGGCGAATATGCTGTAAGGTAATACAAGCTATGGTGAAGAGCACTATTTGATGGTCAAAAATTGAAAAATCTTATTGTTTGTGCGATGTTATGAATGAAAAAAAAATCATGTGAGACAATAAGACAAATTTAATTTTTGAAACTGATAAAGAAATGCTATTTATGTATTTGTCTTATGATCTACAAATCAATGGATCAGTGATATCTTGTGTAAATTATAAAGAAGTGGGCAGGAAAATCACTTCAGCTTTGTCCAGTTTGTAAATAAAGTTGGCCTTCCAATATGTTCTTGCACATCCAAATTAATTCGTGTAACTTCTCCTCACCTGAAAGCATCTTTTTCTGAGTAGAAAATCAGCATTTATGTGACATATCACTTGCATTGAAGTTTTTTTCTTTTTTGAGGCTCATTAAGCAGTAGAATATAAAGCGACTCATATAGTTGTAGATAGTAAAATGTAATATACCCCGCCCTCTAACAAGCTATGCATGTATACGTAAGTGTGATCATGAAAATAACATGATAGCATGAACAAGGAAAGGGCAATAAAAAATCTAGTGAATCGTGATCGCCACCCAAGGATTAACAGTGAAAAATAGATGCCATAAGGGATAAAAGACTACTGCGTACCTTGGGAAAAATAGGAAGAAGACCGTGGCCAAAGGTGATCGCTGCACGTGATCGTGCTTGAGAGGATGCGGGGAATTGATCGTGGGTACACCTCCTAGCCGGCTAGAAAGCAAGGGTCTCACGTCCTATTGATAATCTTATGCAAAACAAAGTCACAAAAAAGAGGTAAAACCCATTAGAATTTGAAGTGTAGCATATGCCCCGAAGTGGTAAAATAGCAAGAAAGAAAGGGGGAGAACGCACCGGGGGAGGGTTTTTAACCCCTATAAACGTATGCAAACAAAAGGTGGGAGTGTTGTGCATGCATGGGATTTAAAATCACGCAATTTGATGAGGGGAATAGGGAGAAAAATGCTATGCAAAATGGAGAAAAATGCAAAAACGTGTAGAAAACTATGCAAAGACTAAGTGTGGAAATAGTGACGATTTGCTAAAAGTAGGAGAGGAGAATAAGAGATTGGAGCGATGAAACTGAGCCCAAAGAGATGGGAATAAAAGAAGATACTCCTCTCTTCCAGATGGAGTCGAAGGAGGACGAAGAGGATGAAGCCTGACTCCGCCCCGAGCCGACGAAGAGCGCCCCGTTGCACAGGTTCAAAAAGGTGTGCAGAAAACCCAGACTCTGTGACAAAATCAGAAAAGTTAGGGCAAAGAAGAGAGGGCAAACGATGACGAAATGAAGCCCAAATAGAATGGATGGAAAGCTAATACTTCACTCAACAGCCTGGGGTTGAAGAAACGAGATGACAATCCGGCATGGCTTCGCCCCCGGTCGAAGAAGAGCCCCCCGTCGCGCAGGTGCACTGGGCAGGTTTATATAGAGAAATGCCGGAACCCAGAACTTTCTGCTGTGATTTCAGAGGATAGAGTCCACCAAATCTCGAGATCTCTGGATCATTCTCGAGATAATAGTCAGGATAAGAGGTAGGAAAAATGGGACTCTATTTGGTGGAAGGGTCTGGAAGTTATTAGCTCTGGAAGGCGACCACGGAGCCTAATCTGGAAGAGTTTGTGTGACATGAAAATGCATAAAACCTGATATTGTGGCCAAGATTCCAGGAGATATAGCCCACGAAAATTTGTGTTATATAGACCAAAGTCGAGATATTAGAAAGGCCAAGAGATAGAAACAAACGGGGCTACATTTGGTGGAATATTCTGGAAGATAGAGCCCTAACAAGGAGGCCCCATCGAGCAAAAGTCAGCCTTAGAGTCCAGCAGCGAATAAATCGGAGTTAGGATCATCTGGACTCTCTGTTGGAGAAACGGTCTATCGCGCGGCCGCTTCATGAAGAAAACGGTCTAGGGAGGACCGCATGGTCAAGAAAAATGGTATAGGAGGCGATCGCCAGACGATTGGGGGAGACGGTACGAAAACGGCACAAAAATTAGAGAAACGGTCATCCAAAGATTTTTTTTTAAAGTGGCGGTCTCAAGAAGACTGTCATTTGACATTTTAAAAATAATAAAATTAAAAATTAAAAAAATTAAAAAATGTTACTGTTCATGGGCGGTCAACTATTGACCATTTTCTTGATCAGACGGTCAACATTTGACCACCCCACTCTAAGCAGTGGTCAACAGTTGACCATTCTCTTTATGAAACGGTCAACAGTTGACCGCTACGGTGCTAGGCTCGCGTGATTTTAAAAATCATAGTATATCTCGAAAACGGTGCAAAACTAGCGAAAGTGGTAGAAGAATAAATTGTCGATAACTGAAAATTGAACAACTTTCATGAAGAGAGCAAGATGAAAAAATGATCTGACGAGAGAGAAAATAGGTCAAGAACAGAGAATAATGCTGTGACTTAAAAACGGTGGAGAACTGGCTAATGGCGTAGAAGAAGAAATTGTATAGCTTTAAAAAGCAAACAACTTTGGGGAAGGACACTTGATGAATAGAGGAACGGAAGGAGATGAAAAAGGACCATTTTTCAAGACTGCGCAGTGAAAGGGGCTGAATGCTTGAGGGAAGTTGACCTAAAGGGGCCGTAAGTCGACTTGGAAAGCCGGAAGGTGATAAGATAGGCTACAGGGCTCTAAGAAATCATGATCTCCGAAGTCCAAAGGATAGGGAACAATGAAATGGGCTCAAAATCCATCCAATGAAGGCTCTAAAATAATGGTTAATTTGGGACATCAAAAATGATGAATAAGAGAAATGACGCAACTTGCGGGTGTGGAAGCCGAGGAATCCACTCAAGGAGAAGAAAACGAACTAAACTACAGACAATCAGAGCGACTAAAAATTAAGAAGGATTATGAAACGTGCCAATATGAGGAAAGAGCATACGTAGGATGCTAAAGGGATGTGATTGCTAGAGGGGTTACCTCAAAGAAACGAAATGATCGCGTGTACCTTGTATTGAGCGCGAAGATTGTGACTCCTCGAGAGCGGGAAATGGCAGGTTGCTTCTTCCTCCCCCTTCGGCCGGCCGACGGAGAGGGCTTTCCTCAGGTACCCTTGCAAAACAACGACAAACAAGTAACGGGTGGATCAGAAAGATGAAGGTGCAGTATTCAAATATTAACGACGCAAGTAACGAAATGATGGCAAGACACACACCTAGTTGGTGTTGTCTTTAAAACCCATCTCGGACACAAGTAGGAGGAAAATGCTTATGATGAATGGTAATTATTCCGACGTAGAAACGGGAAGAGACTCCCTCATAAAAGGGGGGGGGGGTAGAGGATATGATATGATGAATGCAAGATAACTAGAAAAGAAGAGGAGAGAATGGCTTATTGGATGGTCGATGGCGAGATCCGGCGGAGCTTCGGCAGCGTAGGGACGACGAGGTAGCGCGGCGGGCGAAGGCGGCCTCTCTCCTGCGAGCACGGACACCCGAGGATCCGGCAGGACCTCCCCTACAAAACACCCACGGGTTAGGAATAGAATCCGGCAGCCTCTCGGCGCTCTTTTTCGACCTCCTGAACTGAGGGGGGTAGGCCTCTATTTATAGAGGTCGGGAGGATGGGGGCGTCCAGAGGCCTGGACGCCTTCATAACTTGGATTTTCTTCAAACAACAGACTGAGCGACGGTCAGTCGATGGTCGGGGGTCGCCCGTGAGCTATTTGATGGAGGCGTCCAGGGGCCTGGACGCCTCCATAACTTGGATTTTCTTCCAACGACAGACTGAGCAACGGTCAGTCGATGGCTGGGGGTCACCCGTGAGCTGGTTGATGGAGGCGTCCAGGGGCCTGGACGCCTCCATAACTTGGATTTTCTTCAAACGACAGACTGAGCAACGGTCAGTCGATGGCCGGGGGTCGCCCGTGAGCTGGTTGATGGAGGCGTCCAGGGGCCTGGACGCTTCCATAACTTGGATTTTATTCAAACGATAGGCTGAGCAACGGTTAGTCGATGGCCCGGGGTCGCCCGTGAGCTGGTTGATGGAGGCGTCCAGGGGCCTGGACGCTTCCATAACTTGGATTTTATTCAAACGACAGGCTGAGCAACGGTCAGCCGATGGCCCGGGGTCGCCCGTGAGCTGGTTGATGGAGGCGTCCAGGGGCCTGGACGCTTCCATAACTTGGATTTTATTCAAACGACAGGTTGAGCAACGGTCAGTCGATGGCCCGGGGTCGCCCGCCCATGAGCTAGTTGATGGAGGCGTCTAGGGGCCTGGACGCTTCCATAACATTATATATATTTTTTGTTCAATCTTATATATATATTTTTTGTCATTATTTTGTATTGATGGAGGCGTCCAGGAGCCTGGACGCCTCCATGATGACCCTCGGATTCCCCCGAAAAGGGCGTCGGCAGTCGTCCGTTAGGCATTTTCCTGGTCCCGGCAACTTCTGATGCATGCGATTGATGTTGATGCCGTTCGAATGCCTCATGATTTCCACAATGAGGCGGTTTCCGGATGCCGAAGGAGCGTTACGCTACTCGCCCAGAAGACGAGAGAAGACTCAAAGATAGGAAACACTCAAGTGATTCAAAATGCGGAAGCCGCTGCGGGGTGTCGCGTGGTAATATGAGATTTTCTCAGGGGGCATCAGGAATAGCGTGTCTACAGCTGCCCCGCCTTGGCGTCTGCTTTGCAAGGGAGTGACACGTAATGGAATGGTATCGAAGTGGAGTGAAATGGAGTGGGAATGGACAGATAAGTTGATGCCAAGGTGTGATGAGACACGCTTTTGACATGACTGTTGGAATCTTTCCTGTAGTTTCAATGAGGCGACCTTGAAGAAGGTCTTTCAAATTTGACAATTGTTTGGACGGAAATCAAATAAGGGAGGGTGAGATGTGCGCTCAGGCACGAAAATAAAGGAGACCAACTTCTCGGTGTAGAAGTACCTGGGTCATAAACCTGCAGGTTTCACCTTTGGGGAGCGGTTACCAGCCAATGTGGAAGTGTTGCGGCCAAGGTGGGTCAAACAAGGTAAAAAAGTAAAGGAATATCTGAGGGTCTGTTCAAACAAGGGTCTCGTTTGGAAGGGCAGCGTAGGGCCGTTTCAAGAAAACTCAGTATTTCATTCAGAATGGAATATCTCATATCTGTAAGAATTGAAGCACAATGGCTTTCGCAATCGAATCACTTGAATGATCTTCCGCAATAGACTCAAAGTCCTATATGAATGCATGTTGGGTTTAAAGAAAAATTTAAAACAAACTAGAATAGAAAATAGCCAAGGATAATATTGTCAACTCGTTAAGAATGGGTCAGGATATCGATCCAGTGAGCTGATACTGAGCTGGGGCCCGTTTATCCACGCACCGACTCACTGAATGGAACCGTCGTTCCCACGCTATCACCAGTTAACGGTCTATCTGTACAACCCAAATTCTTCTATAATCATTACTGTTTTTGTTGAAGGGGAACTCAAATCCCAGATTCGTTCGGTTCGCAAGGTCCTTGACGTGTTCTAATAGCGTAAATATCATATAGTATGATGCATGACACGGGGGACCAAACACTGAAGGATGGTATACAAGATAGGGCGAAAAACGTCCGTTGGTAAAACCTGCACAGACCATCATAGATTAAATAATCAGAAAGCAGCAGAAATATAACAGAATCGTGCCACAGTACAAGGATAAAACACTGACGACTTGACCACTCATGTGACACGTCCCGTCCCGTAGCACCTCTCCTTTCCTATAAGTACCTCCCTTAGGCTAGTTTATTCAAATGTACCAAGGGGAGTTTTGAAAGTTCAGGAGGAGGAGAAGAGGAGGGTCTAGGGATTTCAGGATGGAAGGAGAGTCTTCCCGCGTTATGAAGAGGGGCAGGCCTAGCAGTGAGGTCAGGTGACTTTCCGACCTCGAGGGTCATCTGAGTGGGACGATCCAGTCGCATATGGTAAGTTGATTTATTTCAAATTTACTGCATGGACTCTCTTCTCACTTTCCTTCCTTTCTCTTCTTCTTTCCAGCCGTATCCACTCTTTCCGGGCCCGAGGAAGTTTTCCAAACTGCCATGGCTTTTAGAGATAACTTCCAACATCTCCATTGGCATGAGGGCTATACTCTCGAAGTGGCATCTTCAGGTGCTCCTTATTCATGCCAAACACTACGAGAGAATCCGCATGGACTGGGCGGCTATGTGCGCATTAGTGGAGATCTGGCATCCCCAGACCCACACTTTCATCTTCCCGACGTTCGAGGCGACCATTCTCCTCGAGGAGGTGGAACTTCTGCTCGGATTGAAGAAATTCAAGAGTGACGGGAAGGTGAAGGCTATGCGGATGCTGACCCGGGGGACTTCCGAGAGCGTCCTTGGAAGCTTCATGCCGTCCGACGCAGTCAGAAAGGTCCGCACTCAAAAGGGAATTGACTTGCAAAGGCTCGCGGTATGGGTTATGGATGCCTTGAAAGGGTCACCAGATGATGAACATTTGGAAGGAATTATGAGAGGGTTCACCATATGTCTGGCGGGTGCTCTCTTGTTCCCTTATACCGACAACATAGTGGAAGAAACCCAACTGAGTGCTATCTGCGGGATCTGGAGTGGAAAGAGGGTGGGACTCGCCGTCCTTGCCTACCTTTACAGCGGTCTTACCGCCTCGAGCATGGGTAGGCCTCCTTTTGGTTGCGCACTTGTTCTAAGTTGCTGGGTCGATTTGCACTTCAAATTCGACCACCGTGAGGGGATGCCGACTGCTTCAAAGCTTTTCCAACAAAGCCCCCTTTATCACATAGCCGATGTGTTAGGCTTCGGTAGCACTGTGGCGAACCGTGTTCCGTGGCTGAAGAAACGGGAAGACTGGCGGTCTCACTTTCGAACCATGACACAAAGCTTCTTCACTTGCGCACCGGCATGTCTACTCTCACTCGAACTCCTCATGAGGTCTTCTCCCGAAGTTGAACTCCAACTGATCGGCACGACTGAGTTTGTCCTTTACAACGCGCATCGGTGCTGCCTCCAGATCGGCATTCCACGCCACTCGTTTCCACCACTGATTGGCATCGTCCTTTTAAAGAAGAGGGAGTTGGGTACGGAAGCGGATGCGAAGGTAGCGAAGGCCGTTAAAGCACCCTGGAAGACAAGTGTTGCGGGAAAGGCCTTAGCACACGTAGGAGAAGAATGCGAGCTGTGGAGGGCTTACGTAACCGAACTGGGGAAGTTAAGGCCTAAAGTGCCTAAGCCCTTGATGTAGCCCGCTCTGCTTTCTGATGGAATAAAATATGGCATTTGGCATTTTGGACCATTGTTCCCTTAATTATTATTTTTTATGATTTTTATTTCTCTTTTTACTTTTTGTGTTTTCTCTTTTGTGTTCTGGTTTATTCATATTATGGTCATATATATATATATATATATATATACACACATTTTTATATCCTTAAATGGGGGCGTCCAGGGCTCTGGACGCCCCAAATTTTTTTGAAAAAAGTTTTTTGAAAGTTTTTTGTTCTTTTTGTGGGTGCGTCCATGGGCCTGGACGCCCCTATCTTTTCTTTTTTATTTTTTTTTATTTTGTTTGATGTGGGGGCGTCCAGGCGCCTGGACGCCCCTATATTTTCATTTTTAATTTTTTAGTTGTGGGAGCATCTAGAGGCCTGGACGCCCCTATGTTTTATTTGATTTTTTAATAAAATAAAAATGTGGGGGCGTCCAGGCGCCTGGACGCCCCAAATCCTGGTGATTTTCTATATAAAGGGGGTCTCACTCCCTGTTCTCTTCTACTGTTCATTATAACGACCCATTTCCAGTTCCCAATGGAGCAAGAAGGCCCGAGCCAGCGTGGAGAGAGGCGGAAACGACGGGCTCGTCGTCCGAGGAGGTCGAGGGATCATGCCGAGGAGGCTGCCGTGGGAGAGGAGATTGCCGCGGAAGAGGAGATTGTCGAGGAAGAGGAGGTGCCTCCTTTGGCCGTGGAGGGTCCTGCGGGTGCTGGCGACGCGGGAGAGGATGAGCATGACCCGGTAAGCCCCTCAGAACTCTAATTTGTTGGTTTATAGGCTAAACAGGCGGGCGAGAGATGGTGTGGAGAAGGCCGGTGAGTGGGGGAAGGAGGCGTCCAGGGGCCTGGACCCCTCCAACTTTTCTTTTTTTATTTTATTTATATTATATTTTTTGAGTTATTACGTAAATAATAAAATAAAATTAAAAATAAGGAGGCGTCCACTGAGTTGGACGCCTGAATGATAATATATATTATTTTTATTTTATTTTTTATTTGTTTTTGTTTTGCTAAAATAAAATAAAGGAAGTAAAATGAAAGCGTCCATGGGGGTGGACGCCTTTATATATATATATATATATATATATATATATATATATTAAAATAAATAAAAAATAAATAAATATTATGTACAGTGTTGTTGTTTATTATTATCCATGATGCTGATGTGTTTCTTTTTTTTATTTGTTTTTTGTGGCGTGCAGGGCGTGATGAAGAGCCGGATCAGCTGGTCCCTGGTGATGGCAGCGTACCGTGGGCGGCCGGACTTTCAGAGGGCGCGGGTGGACGCCATGGGTTTTGGAGCTTTCCTGCGGATCGAGCCCTTCCGGCTCGACCTTCCTCTCATCCAGGCGTTGAGGGAGCGGTGGCACCCGCCGAGCCGGGCGTTTCTGATGCCCTGGGGGCACATGGTGCCGACACTGGAGGACGTGGCTCGGATCACCGGGCTACGAGTTGACGAAGAGGCAGTCAGCGGGGTCACTTACCCCGATTACCGAGAGAGTGCCTTAGACCTGCTGTGGCTAGAGACGAGCGCGACTGACAGAGACAGTAGGGTAGTCGACCGAGTGGAGATTATGGAGGCGCTCGGATTTGGTGATCTGCGCCAGCGGGTCAGCGAGACTGGAGCGGAGTTTCTGGCACGACTGGAGGGAGACGCTCGTGCAGCTTTCACCCAGGACCCGAGCGAGCGGGAGCTGGTGGATCTAGACCTCCGGAGGTTCCTCTTCTTCTTCCTAGGCCGCCTTCTGCTGGGGACGAAGGGTGATGGCATCCACTGCCGCTTCCTCGGGATCCTGGCGGATCTGGACAGAGTGGGGAACTATGCGTGGGGAGCGGCTCTGCTTGCCCATTTGATCGCCGATCTCTCCCAGACTTCAGAGAGGGAGACAACAGTCAGCGGCTTCGCACCTTTTCTCCAGGTAAACACTTTAATTATGCATTTTACCATAGTTAAATATGCAATTATTCGTGCTAATGATTGATGCAGGTGTGGAGCTACTACTACTTCCCGATGGGAAGAGCCAGACAGGGGAACAGGAGAGCCGTGCCTCTGGCGCGATCGTGGAGGCCGGTCATGGTCGCGGCACCCCACGGCTATCAGCTGGCGTCGCTTCGTCGGGAGCTGAGCGAGTACCCCGAGGCTATGGTATGATGCGTATGATTTTTGGTGTTTTTTATGCATGCGACTTAATGGTAACTGACATGACGTATGTATGGTGATGCAGGTGGTGTGGAGGCCCTACCTGGGCATGGCCGACGCCGGCCAGCCTTGGGTTGTAGCGGGTCATCCTCGTTTTGGTCGGGACGTGTGGGTCCATTGCCTGAACGAGATCGAGCCGCTCCGGCTTAGGCTGGTTATGAGGACATTGGGATTAGCCCAGGAGTGGGTTGACGTAGACGAGCCGGTCCACGTCGAGCGGAAGACCAAGGGGAAGGCAAAGATCATGGATTGGCGTACGCGCTTCCCTGTACAGTTCCAGGACTGGCAGCAGGGCGGGGTCCCAGTGGTGTCCCATGTACCGGACAGCACCGATTACATGAGACGGTATCGAGCCACGTACGGGGAGCGTCTCTTCCTTGGTGGTGCCGCAGGGGTAAGCGTGAAATGAAAAAAGTTTCCTCTTTTTATATGTATATGCATGTGCCACTAATTTATATGCAATGTGGGATGCTCGTGATAACATGATTGCTGACCTGCGGGCCCAGCTGGCAGACGCCAGGCGGCAGTTGGTGGCCATCCGACAGGAGTTGGAGATCCTTGTGAGTCTATGCAATGCATTGTTTTGTGACCTGGATTTTGATGCTTAGCCTCTGACTGTCGTTTGCTTTGTGTTTCAGCGGGCCTACCAGGCAGCGACAACCGGGATGGCTGGTGGAGCGGGTTCCAATTCGTGGGGCCCTCCTCCGGAGGTTTCTGCCCTTCAAGAGCAGTTGGCGTACGCGGTGGCCCGGGCTGAGGAGGCCGAGCGTGACCGCGCGGCTCGAGTGAGTCCTGCTTGACCCCGACTTCTTTCCAGTTGTTCTTCTTCTTTCACTGCTCTCTTACGGTGCATGTGGGTTTTGGCAGGTGGCCGAGATTCGAGAGGCCCTGGCCCGTGCTGTTCGTGCCGAGCAGGAGCGCGACGCCTGGGTGGCAGAGCGTGATGCCCGGATTGCGGAGCTGGAGGAGGAGCGGCGACGGGAGGCTGAGGAGCTCCCTTGCGACGTGCGGGATTTGCGTTTTGCCCTCGAGCTATCGAGGAGAGAGGCGATGTGGGAGACAGAGGAGAGGGAGAGGGAGAGAGAGGACAGAGAGAGAGAGAGAGGGAGGACAGGAGGGAGGAGCGACTGCGAGAACGGGACGAGAGGAGGGCTCTGGAGGCCCAGCTGACGGAGCTCCGATTGAGTCTCGACACGGCGGAGGGGAGGCTTTGGGAGAGCGAGGAGCGGTATCAGAGGGCGAAGGAGCGCGGGGCGCGACTTCGTCAGTCTGGTTCTTTCTCCATGGGTAGCTTTCTGGTTTCTTCGGCCGAGGAGCGTCGCCGAGCCTTCGAGGCTGGCGTGCCACCACAGGGCGAGGCGAGCACCGCCTCTCAGAGTTCGCGGAGGCCCCCTAGGGATCCCCGTCAGAGGAGGGAGGAGAGAGATGATCAGGAGGGTGGTAGCGAGAGTTAGAGAGTTGCTTGTACACTCCACCTTCCTCACTTTATGATGTATAACTGACTATTTGCTTATGTGCAATGAAACGGTTCCTTTTGTCGTATGCACTTTCCCTTTTCCACGCTTCTTCTCTTGCACCGAGTTGTTTCGAGGCACGCTTCACGAGACCTTGCCCTGAAAAGTAGGGAACTACGCCTTGCACGGAGAGATCATCCTTCTGTTTTTTTTTGGCGCGTCCTGGCGCGAGGACGCGCCTTATCCTTCGAATTCAAATTTAAAGCGCCAGGCGGCCTTTCTTTCTTCGTGCCTTACCCGCAAAAGAGCCCACCTCCTGTCGAGATTTACTCGCCCCTTTTCGTCTTCTTCCTCTCTCGATCGATGGAGTTCGGTGGGCCAGATCGTGGCGAGGGGGGAGAGGGGCGAGGGACTCCTCGCCCGAGGAGGGATGCGCCCGAGCATGGAGAGGCGTCGACGGAAGTGGAAGGGCCTTTTAGAGCACTCGTGGGACCCGAGGGGCCCGATGGCGCGGAAGAAGGCGAACGCGGATGGGTGAGTGCTTCGGTTCCCACCTCTATGACTTGTTTTGAGTTTGGAGCGAGTGGTGTGGGAGTGGAAGGGGTTTGGCGAGGGCGGCACTCACATGATGGGCGTGTCCTCGACAGGGGACGCGTTCTCGTTAACTGACGGGGGACCTCCTTCTTTGATGCAGGGTACGGTGAGAATCCCGGGCTTGGCTGACAAGTGGGCGAGCGCGGATGAGCCGAGCCATGTCAGGAAGGAGAGTCGCGGCAAGGCGAAGCTTGAGGACCGGTGCGTACATTCCCCTGGACAACAAGGGAGCGCACCGGTGCAGGGCAGTGGCGGCCTCCTGCAGCAACGGAGGGGGGACCGAGCGGGGGCTCCTCAGCTTGGGAGACGGACGGAGGTGACAATAGGGCCTCAAAATTTTTATTTTTGCCATGAAATTCCAGATTTTAACCAACAGCCGTTGTCTATCTATTTTTTATGTACTCAGCAGGAGATGATGGTAGGGATGGCTAGCGGATCGTCCTCCAATCCTCAGGCTCTTTTTCTGGAGATCGCCTCCCTCCAGGAGCAACTTGCCAGTGCGGTGGCCCGCGCGATTCGTGCTGAAGAGGAGCGTGATGCCTGGGCCGCAGCTGTGGCAGAGCTGCAGCGTCGAGGTGAGGGGAGGCCCTCTCCAGACATTCTGGAGTTAAGGGTCCTTCTCCAGGTGACGAGGAGGGAGGCAGAGAGAGAGAGAGAGAGGAGAGAAGGGCCGAGCGACAGCGAGACCAGGTTGAGAAGAAGGCCTTGGGGGCCCAAGTGAGGGAGCTCCAGCTAGGCCTTCAGGTTATGGCGCAGAGGTTAGGAGCGATGGAGACGTGCTACGAGAGAGCGCCAGAGTTAGGGGCGCTACTTCGCGGGTCCGGATGCTTTTCTACTGGTGGCTTCCTCGCCACGCCAGAGGAGGAGCAGCGAGCCACTGCTGTGGAGCAGGTGCCACGAGGCGAGGCGAGCGCTGCATAGGGGTCCAGGAGGCTTCCGAGAGATCCTCACCTCGGGGGAGAGGAGAGGGACGCCTAGAGGGATGAGCATGAAGATGATGTCGAGAGTTGGCGAGTCAGTGGACCCGCCTCCTCTCTATGATTGTAATGTTTGTGACAGCTTATGTAGACTTATGAGTGATTTGATTTTCTGTTGTTTGTTTGTTTTCTTGCGCGTCCCTTCTTCCCTACGCTTCTTTGTACTATTCTCATGTGATGTGTCTGCCGACATCCTGCCCTAGACGGAGGATGGCATCTTGCTGCGACTATTCTTTCACGGGAATCTGTCGTCAAGGTCAATGATGACAGCTTAGGCCTCTTCTCCCGGATGATTTTTCAATCTTTGCGGATGGCCTCCACGTTATGACAGGGCGCCACAGGGAGTAGGTCATCATATTACACCATCCGATCCATCACCTTGTGCGGGTGGTGAAGTGACTCATGGGACCGCAGGGGAGGCGCCCTATTGTGAGGGCTATCGTTGGAGGCAATCTTGGCCCACACTTCTCCCATTTCTATATATACCTTCCTCTTTTGTTCTTCCAGGGGCATCGAGGGCCAACTTGAAGGGTACTAGGAGGAACTCAGAATTCCGGATGGAGGGCAAATCTTCCCACTCCTCGAAGAGAAGCAGATCCAACGGTAGCAGTTCCAGGAAACTCTCGGACCTCAAAGGGCAGTTCAGCGAGAGGACCCAGTCGTAACTCGTAAGCTGAGCTTTCCCCCCCTTTTCTCATTCTTTCTTCCTTCCTCTTGACAACACCCTTCTCCATTTCTTATGCACGCACAGAGTGTGATGAAATCACACATTTCATGGGAGTTAGCAGTGACCGCATGCAGGGGTCTCCCAGATTTTTAGAAGGCCAGGCTAGACGTGATGGGATTTGGTGCCTTTCTTCGGATCGAGCCGATCCACCTCGACCTGGCCCTTATCCAAGCCTTGTGCGAAAGATGGGACCCAGTAAGTCGGGCATTCCTGATGCCGTGGGGGCACATGGTGCCCAGTCTAGAAGATGTGGTCAGAATCACGAGCCTCAAAGTGGATGGTGAGGCAGTGACCGGCGTCACCTATGCTGATTTCCGAGAAGACGCCCAGAAGCTACTGGGGTTGGACTTAGACAGTCGGAAGCACAGATCAGTAGCCAGGGCGTCTATCATGGGGGCATTAGGGCTCACTGATACTCGTCGACGAGATGACGAGTCCTCGGAAGAATTTATGGAGAGGATGGGAAGGGGATGTCGTGCTGTGTATTACACAGAATTTGACAATTGGGAGGGATCGAATATGGATTTGAGGAGATTTCTCCTCTTTTTCCTGGGGAGATTGATACTGAGCTCGAAAGGAGACGGCATCCATTGTCGTTTCCCAGGGCTTCTATCTGACCTCGAAAGAGTAGGACAGTACGCCTGGGGAGCTGCCATGCTAGCGCACTTGTTTACGGGCCTGTCCCAAGAGGCAGATCGTGAGATGACTGTGAGTGGGTTCACACCACTTATCCAGGTATTTTTTATTTTTTTAATATATATTTTTGTGTTTATTTGTAATAGTCCACTTGAGGCATTGACGGCATATGATGATGTAGCTGTGGAGCTATTATTATCTCCCGATGGGGAGAGCTCGGCATTGGCGACCAGCGATGGTGCCGTTAGCCAGGCGGTGGCAACCGATCATGGGTGCAGCGCCTGTAACCTACCAGCTGATGGTGCTAAGGCGCGAGCTACAGGAATTCCCTGCAGCGATGGTGGGATTTTTTATATTTTATTATATATATATATTTATATATATATATATTTTTTCTAACCAGCTAAACGGGTATGTACAACCTCACCTAGGTAAACTGGAGACCCTACTCAGGCATGGTCGATGCCGATCAACCATGGGTTTTAACAAGTCGTGCCCGGTTCGGACGGGAATTGTGGATACACTGCCTAAATGAAATCGAGCCGCTTCGGCTACGATTGGTTATGAGGACCCTAGGGCTGGCCCAGGAATGGGTGGATACGACTGCGCCACCTCGCGTTGGAAGAAAGACACGGGGACCGGCAACTTGCGTTGATTGGCGTGTGCGGTTCCCCGAACAGTATGAAGACTGGCAACGAGGTGGCACAATCGTGGAATCACATGCGCAGGATAGTGAAGACTATCTGCGTCTGTATAAGACAATGTACGCAGAGCGGCTCCAACCCCGGGGACTTGTGGAGGTGGGTCTCCTTTTTCCTCTTTTCTCCTTTCCTCCTCTCCTCTCTGTGGATGCTGACTCCTATGGTTGCAGATGTCCGTGATACCATGATAGCGGACTTGCGATCACGCCTGGCAGAAACGGAGCAACAATTGGGCGACACCCGTGGAGCCTTGAGCGCTTCGGTAGGTGTATGTACAATGCGCACTCCTAATTAAAACTCTAGATTGATGGCGTTCGGCCGCTAATTTTCATCCCATGTGGTTATAGCGCGCTCAGATCGACGCGGCTTCGTCAGCGATGGGAGGAGGCGGCGTCTCTTCCAGCTTATGGATCCCGCCTCAGAACTTGATTTGCTTCACGAGCAACTTGCTCGGACTATGCAGCGTGCCGCGGAGGCAGAAGGAATGCTCTCTATACATGTAAGAGTTTCAGTGTTGAGTTCTCCTGTTTATGCCTTGCCACATATCTGAGATAGTATATCTGGCAGGAAAAGGAGACGCGAGAGGTACTTGCCCATGCTGCACAGAGAGAGGCTAGAATAGCAGAGCTGGAGGAGAATTGCGGCGTCGTCCCGATGACGATTCTTCCAGGGATGCCATGGAGCTGAGAATCACCCTTCAATTGGAGAGGGAAGACCGTGAGAGAGAACGGGCAGAGAAAGAGAGGGACAGAGAAAGAGAGAGAGCCGACAGATTGGCTGAAAGGGAGGAGCGAAGGGTCATGGAGGCCCAGTTGTTCGAACTCCGAACCAGCCTTGGCCTCGCTGAACAATGGCTGAGAGATGGTGAGGAGCGCTACCGAAGAGCACGAGAGCGTGGCTTTCGTGTCAGTAGCTCCTTTGCTGCTCCCACGGATCAGCGCCGGGGTGTGGGAATGGGAAGAGGTGTACAGAGCGGTAGAAGTACCGCTTTTCGTAGTTGGGTAGCACCCTTGAGGGCGTTTTGCCCGGAGAGTGGCGGGACAAGTAATGTAGAGAGAGAAGGTGGAACTTAATGTACAATTCCTTATTTAAGAATGGAATAAAAGGTATGATTTTGTTTGATTTTCATCTCACTCTTGCTATCTTGAATCCCTGCACGCATCACTGAAACAAACAGGTCAGTATCTCTGTTCTGACTTGGCCCCTTGCTCAATAAGCAGGTGTTCACTTCAACTGTCCTTGATAATGGGTCAAGGGGCCAAGCCTTTATTAACGAAGGCAAGGGAAAGATGCGATAATGATGAATGTGACAGACAAGCACACTAATGCAAGCGGAATTTAAAAGTGAGATGCTGCATACAAATGCAATCATGCAAAATGATTTTTTTATTATTATTATTTTTCTGACATTTTTTTTGTTGTCTTTGTTATCATTCTAATTTTTTTTTGTTTTCCAAATATCTACGTTTTCTCTCTTTTTTTTTATCATTTTTTTGTCGCTAACGCTTGATGAGCACCCATATGGCACCTAACCTTCATGAGAACAGGGGTTTCTTACTAACCTCCCAGGTATCCTAAGTGCACATCTAGGTTGATTTGGGCCTCTAGACCCCTCGAATGATAATCCCGCCGGCTAAGACTTACCCTGATGACAATACCGCCATGCCATGCTTAGGCTCCCAGTTGCTTCCGACCACAGGGATTCGCCCAAAAGGTGTTCGAGGTAAATGATTTGCCCGACCCGGGTCTGTTTCCTCACAACTCTAGATGGTATATGATGGAACACCCTGGAACCCTAACGACCAACCGCGCGACGCTGACCCGGAATCAGACGCCGTCGCACCCAGAGGTGACGCGCTTGCATTGGCCTAAGCCCAAGGTTAAACAAGAAGACACCCAGACGGTAAACAGGGGTCTTGACCAGCCAAAACACAGAGACTCCTTCGCAGCGATAGCTTCTACTTTTCAAAGTAGGCAACCATATGTTTGTATTAAAATAAGGTCGCAAACCTTGGCGGGTTTCGCCCTTCAGACATTCCGTCGAGCTTTCACCTTTAAAGGAAGAAGGAAGAGCGTAGGGGATAAACCTCCTGAGAGGATCGGCAAAACCGTTAACCCGGCGAGCCAATAAGGGCCCATTTAACTCTTTCCTTTCGGACAACTTCGGACCAAATCCCGAGCATTTACATTCCATGGCCCCTTTTGTGGATTCAGACTTTTGCTTTGAGGGGTTTCATTTATCGCATCAGGCACGGTCACGACCAGGCTTTTCTCTTGATTTTGATTTTGTGTTTCTTTTTGCGAGGAAGATATAGTCGTTTGACGTTTGTGAGCTCCCTTTCGTATGCCTGCGGGGACACTGCCCTCTTCTCGTGCTCTGATCGATGCTCGAGGAAATGGATCCTACTCTTGCCCTTGGGGTTTGAGTTTTGGTTTCTCATGCTCAGCGTTTTAAGGGCGCCGACTGTCTCATTTGGTCGAAGAGAAAAGAATAAAGATTACAGCTTCTGGAGATCTTCGGATGAGGCCCCACCGTAGGTGATGCTACCAACTTTTTTTGGATAAAATACATAAGTGAGTACATGTTGGCTTCCTTCGAGCGAGCATAGGCCGTCGTGGCCGGACAGGGATCTCCACGGTTTTGGCAAACCAAGACCCGGTGCCTACCAAGCCTTAATGGGCCCTATCCTAACATGAAGGTTGGATGCAGGGACTTAACTACATGGTGACCACCAGACATCTGCATTTTGAGTTTTCCATATTTTTAGTGATTTTCAATATTTTTTTATTTTTGATGTTTTCTTTCTTTTCGTCATTTTTTTTTATTTTTTGACACTAAGCTAAGGGTAGTACTTTTTAAGATAAAGCCCGTTCCAAGGGTGGGATAACTCGGTCCCTTCGGCGTTGACTAGCTTGTAGGCGTTGCCAGGGTATACGGCTTGAATTACAAATGGTCCTTCCCAATTGGGTTGGAGCTTAGAACGCGGCCCTCCAGGTTTGACAAAAATTCATTTTACGACTATCTCACCGATTTTGAATTTTCTCTCAATGACTTTCTTTTGGTGAAAGCGAGCGAGTCTATTTTGATACACACGCGCATGCTCGGCAGCGGCCAACCGCTTTTCATCCAAGAGTTCCAACTGGGCGAGGAGTGAATTACGACGGTCGTTGAGGGGAAATTTCTCGTCCAATTGTACCCTGAGAGAAGGGATCAGAGTCTCGTACGGGACTACCGCTTCCATACCATAAGTAAGGGCAAACGGAGTCTGCCCGGTGGGGGTACGGATTGAAGTGCGATAGGCCCATAGAGCTTCGATAAGCTTTTCTGGCCAGTCTGAAAACTTACTGGACTCGCAGGTCTTCTTGATGATTTTGATCAATGTTTTATTGGTGGCCTCCGCTTGGCCATTACCTTGTGGGTAATAAGGCGATGAATGATGCAATGCAATTGCGTACCTTTTGCAGAGGTCCTGAAGGTCCTGAGAAATGAACTGTGGCCCATTGTCGGTGACGATTGTGCTTGGGACGCCGAACCTGGCGAGGATGTTCTTCATGATGAACTTGCAGACTGTTGACGCCTTGATTTCCGCGTAAGCTTCGGCTTCGGCCCATTTGGTGAAGTATTCCGTCGCAGTAAGGATGAAAGATTTTGTTTGGTGAGGGAATTGGGATCACCTAGGGGACCGATGATGTCGAATGCCCACATGGAGAAAGGCCATGGGGAGGATATTGGATGAAGTGAGGAAGATGGTGAATGGATTTTATCGGCGTGAAGTTGACACTTGACACACCTACGGACATAGACGGCACAATCCTCTTCCATAGTGGGCCAGTAAAAGCCTTGCCTAATGATCTTCTTGGCGAGCATCTGGCTATTCACGTGGCCACCGCACACACCCGAGTGTGCTTCTTCTACGCATTTCCAAACCTCATTGTCGTCAAGACACCTTAACAGAACGCCAGTAAGGCTCCTCCTATAGAGTAGACCTCCAACCAATGTGTATTTCTGAGCCACCCTTCTTATGGCTTTCTTATCTTCTGTGGTGGCTCCTTCAGGATAAGACTGATCTTTACAATATTTGACAATTTCATAGAACCATGGTTTCTCATCGTCAGCCAGCTCTTCTTCGACTTCTGCCAGCATGATCTCCCTCTTCTCAAGAATTTCTCCCTTCTGGATCTTCTGTAGGACTCGTTCCTTGATCTTTAAGAGGTAAGGGTCCTGAACGGCAGGGACAAGACGCTTGTAGAGAATGATGGATCTAAACCATGCACCTAAAGGAAATTTGAAGGATGACGCCAAGGAGGCGAGGGCATCGGCCAGAATGTTCTGTTCGCGAGGAACATGGACAAAGATCAGCTTGGTGAACAATTTGGCATAGGCGGAGACCAGCTCCTGATAGGGTTTGAGCTTGGGATCGAGGGTGCGATATTTGGTAAGCACCTGGCGGAGAACGAGTTGACTATCACCCACGACTCGCAACTCAGTGATATAGAAAGAACGGGCTAGTTCCAGGCCAGCTAGAAGAGCCTCGTATTCAGCGATGTTGTTGGTGACTGGGAACGCGAGCTGAAATGCCTCTGGGATGGTAACGCCTTCAGGCGTTAGAAGGACAATGCCGATACCCTTCCCTTGGGAATTTAGAGCTCCATCAAAATATAATGTCCACATTGGCTTGTCGGATTGGGCGATGGACATTAGTTCCTCATCTGGAAACTCTGATTGGACAGGGTCAAACTTGGGGAGAGGATGGTGGGCGAGATGCTCGGCTATGGCATAGCCTTTAATTGCCTTTTGCTGGATGTAGGTGATGTCGAACTGGGAAAGAAAACTTTGCCAGCGTGCTAGCCTATCAGTAAGGACGGATTTCTCCAGAAGAAACTTGATAGGGTTCATGCGAGCAATCAAGTGGACCTCATGAGCCAAGAAGTAGTGCTTCAATTTCTGCACCACCCAAACGAGGGCAGCACAGGTTTTCTCCATGACTGTGTACTTCTGCTCACAGGGATTGAGAAGTTTGGACAAGTAATAGGTTGCCCGTTCCTTTCCTTCTTCATCAACTTGTGCGAGGACAGCTCCCACGGAGTCGTCCAAGACGGAGATGTAGAGGATCAGAGGTTTTTCTGGTTTGGGTGGAATGAGAACGGGTGGACTAGCCAGATATTCCTTTAACCCTTCAAAAGCTTTTTGGCATTTAGAATCCTAGTGGAATTCTACTCCTGGCTTGGTCAACTCATAGAAAGGTCTACACCTTTGTGAGTGCTGAGACACAAATCGACGAATAAACTGCAACCTCCCGATTAAACCTCGGACTTCCCTCAAATTCTTGGGAGGTGGCATATCCCTGATGGCCTTAGCTTTGTCGGGATCTATCTCGATCCCTCTTTTACTCACAATGAAGCCTAGTAATTTACCCGATGATACACCAAACACACACTTCTTCGGATTCATTTTCAATTGGAACTCCCTTGATCTCTGCAAGACCTTAGCCAAAACCCTTGGATGTTCCATCCTGGTCCTTGATTTCACCAATAGATCATCCACATACACCTCCAGATATATGTGCATCATGTCGTGAAATATGGCCATCATAGCTCTTTGGTAAGTAGCTCCAGCATTCTTTAACCCAAACGGCATGACCACGTAACAATATGTTCCCCAAGGTGTAGTGAATGATGTCTTCTCTTGATCCTCTTCTGCCAAACGAATTTGATTATATCCTGAAAATCCATCCATGAATGAGAGGGTCTCATACCCCGCTGTGTTGTCGATTAAAACATCAATGTGAGGCAAGGGAAAATCATCCTTTGGACACGCGCGGTTAAGGTCCCGGAAGTCGATGCAAATCCTGACTTTCCCATCTTTCTTCATGACCGGGACAATGTTTGCCACCCATTGAGGATAAAGGACGACTCTAATAAACCTGGCTTTATGGAGCTTGTCGACTTCTTCTTTCATTTTCAAAGCCATTTGAGGGTGGAAACGCCTTAACCTTTGTTTTACCGAGACGGACCCTGGTTTTAGGGTTAAACGGTGTTCGACCAGGGTTGAATCCAGACCCGGCATATCCTCGTAGCTCCATGCAAACGTGTCCTTATATTCCTTGAGAACTTCAATTAATGCCTCTTCTTCAGAGGGTGGTAGATTATCACTTATGAGGATGATCCTAGGGTCTTCCTCAGTTCCCAAGTTGACTTCTTTGGTGGACTCTTCTACGGCGGTTGACGGCTCGTCGAATCTCCTTATTCCACTAGCATATGCGCCAGCCGCATCCTCATATTCTTCACCCTCATCTTCAGTAGGGTATTCTTCATCTGTGATCTCGTAGACTCCATACCCCTCATTAATTATGCAGTTGCCCTCACATTCTATTTCCGGTAGCTGGATGGGATTTTCTAGCAACTGAGGGACGGCAAGAAGGGCCTGACACCTGGCGGCTAAATCCAGAAGGAATCGACGAGGGATCTGCCTACCCTTGGATTTCTTCCTAGGTACTACCTTTGACTTATTATTCCTAGATTGACTGACATTATTTACAGAAGAAGAAAAGATGAAGAGGATGGTGAAGAATGTACAGGGGAAGACCCCTCAGAGGAGGGGTAGAAAAGGTCGCTCATCGGACCTTGGACGGGTGGTCCGCAGGGCGGGGCGCACCCGTGGGAGATGTAGGAAGTTTCCTCAACGAAGATGTGTTGTTGAGGAGTTTGGAAATTGACGTTTTTTTTTCGTTTTCATTTTTGATGACAAAACAGTGGAAAGAGATCGGGGGAGAGGAAAAAGTGGTTATGGCTAGAGGATTGGGAGGCTCGTAGAGCAGATCATGATTGAAGACCTGGCGCGGGTTGAGAAACCCGCGCAGGTATGTAAGTAGAGAGGGGGATCTGGGAAGATCATCAGACAACCGTCTGGCCCAGGAAGATGACAGCAACAAAGGTTGCGGCGAGTGAATGGAGAAGATGACGGCTAATGAGTCGTCGGTGGTGATGGTGATGGCGGATGAAGATCCGCTGGTGACAGGGTCCTTCTGGCGAGGACGAGGATAGTTTGGGACCTTGGCAACAGTAATGATATTTTCTGGCATTCCGGAGATCAATGGCGGTCCTTCAAGCTGGGGAGACGAGAACATCCTTTCCAGTGCAACGGAAACGTCCCGTATATCAAACCATTTGTCCCATTCGCATTCCGGGTCTTTGATCTTGCCTCTTTTGGTGACCCTCGGACATTTTTCGGCTGAATACACAACATGCGACCCCCCATGTGCTTCCTGCGGATAATCCCCCATCTGAATAACGGGCCCTTTGTTGAAGTGGTTTGATAGGGTCCATGTGAGGGGCTTCCAATCCGCCTTGAATGGTCCTTTGAAGCCTAGGCCAAACCTGCGGTTCGGCCTAATCTCCTTTGGTGGTTTCAACCTACCTTGTAGCTGTGCACCCAGACCTTTGCCCTGTTGATAGCCGATGTTTCTCATAATCTCCCAACCTTTGGAGTGAAAAGGGAGATATGGCGTTGTTGCCTTGATCGGCTTCTTTGGTGCTAGCGGAATGTGAGATGAATCGCACACGTCCAGCAATGACAATATGGGCCGATGAGACGGCCAAACAGAGGGCAGAGAGGTGTTGATAGCATCCACCGTGTGAAGGACAGGTGTGCTGACTACTTTAATAATTCTTCCATTGTAAGGAAACTTCAAGCACTGATGGTTGGTGGAAGGCACAGCATCTATGGCTTCAATGTAAGGGCGACCCAGTATGGCCTTGAATGTGGGGTCCATGTCGAGGACATGGAATTCCGTGGGGACTGACATAGGACCTAGCTCTGCCCTTAGAATAATCATCCCTTGCGGCGGCCTTTTGCTATTGTCATAAGCCGTGACTGTGATTGAAGAAGGTCTTATCTGTTCCTGTTCGACCCCACACAACTGAAGGGTGCTCATGGAGATCACATTTATGGACGCACCCGTGTCTACAAGGCATGGGTTTATGGATACCCCATTAATTTTTATTGAAACACACAATGCATATTTCGAGCTTCCTTGGGAGCGAGCTCGTAGTTGTGGAACATGATGGCCGGTTGTGTGTCCGTTGGGGTCAGGACGGCAGAAATCTTTTCTACAGGGAGGTCCTCATTCACCATGACCTTTTGAAGATACTCCATTAAGGCTGCCTGATGGGATGTGGATCTCTGAAGCAGCTCCAGGATGGAGATCCGAGCAGGCGTCTTGTCCAAGTGTTTCAACAAATCATACTGTGTTCCAGGGATAGATCTTTCCGGTTGTTCTCCATCGTCCCTCTCTGGCTGAGACTGCTCGGGATTCTGACTGTTCTGGGGGAAAACCCTGTGGAAAATCCTTCCACTCCGGAGCACCATTGCCTGTGGCTTTTGTACCTCTATAGGGGTAGCAGTGGGTTTTAACAGAGGTCTGAGGGGTAGTGGTGGAGGGATGGTTGATGAAGCAGGGGTGATGATGGGAGCAGGGATTCTGATGAGGGGTTTGTTAGGTGGAGGCATGGTGGAGGTAGAGGGGATATCGCACGGGTTATGAAGGATAAGGGGTCTGGAAGGTGGAGGTGGAAGCAAAGTGGAAGTGGGTAAGGTTTGGAGCGGGTAATGGTGTTGAGATGGATGGTGGATGATGAGTGGTTTTGAGGGCATTGGCGGTGGTATGGTGGAGACAGGCGGGGTTACGTACGGTGGACGGGTGATAAGGGGCTTAGAAGGCATAGGGGCAAATGCAGTAGAGGTGGATGGTAAAGTGGGGGAGTGAGAGAAAATGAGAGGGTGTGAGGGTGTAATGAAGGGTGTTGGCTGATAGGTCATTGGGGTGCGAATGAGAGGGCGTGATGGCAGTGGGAATGGTGAAGGCGGTATTAACGCGGGTTGATGAGAGAGAGGTGCTACCCGGGCAAGGCGAGGGGGTTGCATGATGATAGGGTTGGCGGTAGAAAGAATAGAGGTACTCTCTGGATGCCACACCTGCTCTCTCCCGACTTCCGGGAAGGAGGAGATGGGGTTGACCTGATGATTGGGATGTTGGTGCTCCGGTAATGGATTCTGGATTATGCCCATGTTGGGCTGTTGTGGTTGGGCCTGCTGAGGCTGTTGTTGTTGTTGTGGTTGTTGCTGTGGCTGCTGTTGTAACTGCTGCTGTTGTTGCTGGAACTGTGGCCTAGGAGGAGGTCTCCTAGCCTTGAGAGTGGCGACGTATCGCCTCATTTCATCCCAGTCAATCCCGCCTTCATCATTCGTATCGTGGATGTAATCTTTAAACTGAAAGCAGTTGTCCACTGTGTGTCCTGGCTGCCTGTGATAGACGCAGTATCTGGAGGTATCAACATTCGGGGGCCACACGGGCCTTTCCCTGGGTAGGATGAGTGTGTTTGAGGCCATGAGGGCGTTGAAAATATCCGCCAGAGTTTCTGGCAATGGTGGGTAATAGGCTCTCTTGGGACCAATCGGCCTCCTTTGTTGCTGTGGGGGACCGTAATTTCCTGGGGGTGGAACTTGGTTGTACTGAAGTGGTGGTTGTTGTTGCTGGTGTCGAGGTTGTTGCTGGGGTTGAAGTAGTTGAGGCATGTTGTTCTGAGGTGGATCGTTTTGGGGTGGAGGACGAGAGGGGAAGGGACCTGGTTGGAGGGGAAGTCGGGGCATTTGTGGAAGCCTTGGGTTGGCTGCATAGTTGGCGTTGTTGACCGCACTTACTTGCTCATTTGTTACGACCCCTTCTGTTGCTCCGCCTGGGACACCAGCGCCTGTCTTTCTGACCACCTTGGGCTTCGGCGGCTCAAACATGTTCATAATGGGGGAGTCTTTTAACTGGGTTTGGATGTACCGGGCTCTTTCATAGAGCTCTTCCATGGTGGTGAGCTTATTCATGGCCAAGACATGCCTGAACTGTGGGGTCGCATTGGATACGATCATCTTTACTTGTTCAGGTTCCGAGAGGGTATCTCTTATTCTTTCTGCCAGAGACCTCCATCTATCAGCATAGCGGACAAAATCCTCGTCGGACTTCATCTTTTCGGCCACTAGGTCGGTAATGGAGAGAGAGGGACCGACCCTATCCCGATACTTTTGCAAGAACCTTCTCTGGACTGTTTCAAAATTCTCGGCCTCGCGGGGCTCCAAAGAATAGAACCACTCTAGCGCAGGACCGTCCAATGACCTCCGAAAGAGGTATGCCAGGGACCTCTGGTCGTTTTGCCAATAGGATGACTCATACATGAAATCCTTGAGGTGAATGAAGGGGTTGCCAGTGCCATTGTACCTGCGGTACGTGGGCATTTCGGAGGGAGGAAGATGGATGACCGGAAGGATTGGCAAAGCAACCTCCGGGGTGGATTTCACGTCCACCATTTTCTTCAAATTCTGAAACTGTTCGTCCATCCTATTGAACCTATTGAGGAGCGATTGGGCGAGCTCCTCGGGCGGTGAAGGTGGCACTTGCCACTGGGGAGGAAAATGTCTCCCGGAGACTTGAGGGGGAAACCCTGAATGAGAGGGAGCTGCCGGGCCGCCGATAGTTGGCCCCGGCTGAAGCGGTATGTGGGGAACAACAGGGGTTTGAGATTGCGAAGGGAACTGGAACGAGGGTGGTTGTTGGCTCGCTTGCCCTTGAAGCGAGGGAGATTGGATGGCTTGTGCCAGCGAAGGAGATGGAATGGCCCGCACCAATTCTTGGAGAGGTGCGATGGCCGGAGTTGATTCCTGGGGAGCGGGGGAAACAGATTTCCCCTTCAGAATGGCCTGGAAGGCCCGGAGCTGCTCAGAGGTAAGCTCCGTGTTGGCGAGGACACCTAGCAAAGAGGAGATGTCCTGTGGCGGGGATGTGTCCCCTGTGGTAACCTGCACCTCACGTGAGGGCTCATGGGAAGGACCCGCGTCCATAGCATGGACTCGCGGCTCGACTGACTCACCACGACCAGGGTGGTTCTCCTCAAAAGACTCGTGAGCCATGCTCACAGTTTTCCCGGAACGCAAAAACATATACTAGCAAGCAAATAGCAGAGATTATCAAACAAGTGGATGCCTTTACGCCCCTTTTTTTGTGTTTTGATTTTGATGATTTTTTTTGTGTTTTTAACCAGATCCGAAGTTCACACAAAATAGGGACCCTAGTTCGTTTTTGTTTTCACCACCGTGTCAGCTAGGGGCTCTCGTCTCACCACGAATGGGTCGACTAACTCCGGGGAACTTCAATGGTACAACCGGCCCAGTGAACGAAGAGGAGATTCTTCGATGTCGGGGACTTACGGAGGTCCCAGTGGAGGAGATTCTAGTCCGTCGAGAGGAATTCCCGAACGGAGAGTCCTTCCTTCACCGAGAGAGGGTGATCCTTAGAAAAGAGTAAAAAAAGGAAAGAAAAGGGGGTAAATGCATGAAATGCGGTGCTGGATAAAAGATATGTAACACACAGATGGAGCAGAAATAAGCACACAAATATAACAGATGTATAGCAGTGATATAACAAGAATATAACAACAATAAACAGATAGAGGAAGATATAGCCGTTCTACTTTCCAAGACAACACAGACTTAAAAATGACAAAAGAGGGGACTAAGGGGCGTGCACGTGGTGCACGAAGGGGATGACACAGCGCACGCGGGCGCAATAAGAAGGGGGACACACGAGGGTGCCAAGTGGAGGGAGCACACGTGGGTGCCGAGTGGAGGGGCACACGTGGGTGTCGAGATAACGCAGACCTCGAAGTAATCACAAAGGACCGGGGGAGTGCACGTGGTGCACGAGGGAAATGATGTAGCGCACGTGGGCGCAATAGGGAGGGGCACACGCGGGTGCCGAAAGAAGGGAGGCACACGTGGGTGCCGAGAGTTCAAAGGTAACCCAAAAAAGCAAAAAGAAGTCCCACCGTGATCGCCAATCTGTGGAAGCCGAGGAATCCACTCAAGGAGAAGAAAACGAACTAAACTACGGACTATCAAGTGACTAAAAATTAAGAAGGATTATGAAACGTGCCAATATGAGGAAAGAGCATACGTAGGATGCTAAAGGGATGTGATCGCTAGAGGGGTTACCTCAAAGAAACGAAATGATCGCGTGTACCTTGTATTGAGCGCGGAGATTGTGAATCCTCGAGAGCGGGAAATGGCAGGTTGCTTCTTCCTCCCCCTTCGGCCGGCCGACGGAGAGGGCTTTCCTCAGGTACCCTTGCAAAACAACGACAAACAAGTAACGGGTGGATCAGAAAGACGAAGGTGCAGTATTCAAATTCTAACGACGCAAGTAACGAAATGATGGCAAGACACACACCTGGTTGGTGTTGTCTTTTAAACCCCTCTCGGACACGAGTAGGAGGAAAATGCTTATGATGAATGGCAATTATTCCGACGTAGAAACGGGAAGAGACTCCCTCATAAAAAGGGGGGGGGTAGAGGATATGATATGATGAATGCAAGATAACTAGAAAGAAGAGGAGAGAATGGCTTATTGGATGGTCGATGGCGAGATCCGGTGGAGCTTCGGCAGCGTATGGACGACGAGGTAGCGTGGCGGGCGATGGCGGCCTCTCTCCTGCGAGCACGGGCACCCGAGGATCCGGCAGGACCTCCCCTACAAAACACCCACGGGTTAGGAATAGAATCCGGCAGCCTCTCGGCGCTCTTTTTTGACCTCCTGAACTGAGGGGGGTAGGCCTCTATTTATAGAGGTCGGGAGGATGGGAGCGTCTAGAGGCCTGGACGCCTCCATAACTTGGATTTTCTTCAAACGACAGACTGAGCGACGGTCAGTCGATGGTTGGGGGTCACCCGTGAGCTGTTTGATGGAGGCGTCCAGGGGCCTGGATGCCTCCATAACTTGGATTTTCTTCAAACGACAGACTGAGCAACGGTCAGTCGATGGCCGGGGGTCGCCCGTGAGCTGGTTGATGGAGGCGTCCAGGGGCCTGGACGCCTCCATAACTTGGATTTTCTTCAAACGACAGGACTGAGCAACGGTCAGTCGATGGCCGGGGTCGCCCAGTGAGCTGGTTGATGGAGGCGTCCAGGGGCCTGGACGCTTCCATAACTTGGATTTTATTCAAACGACAGGCTGAGCAACGGTCAGTCGATGGCCGGGGTCGCCCGTGAGCTGGTTGATGGAGGCGTCCAGGGGCCTGGACGCTTCCATAACTTGGATTTTATTCAAACGACAGGCTGAGCAACGGTCAGCCGATGGCCCGGGGTCGCCCGTGAGCTGGTTGATGGAGGCGTCTAGGGGCCTGGACGCTTCCATAACTTGGATTTTATTCAAACGACAGGCTGAGCAACGGTCAGTCGATGGCCCGAGGTCGCCCGTGAGCTGGTTGATGGAGGCGTCCAGGGGCCTGGACGCTTCCATAACATTATATATATTTTTTGTTCAATCTTATATATATATTTTTTGTCATTATTTTGTATTGATGGAGGCGTCCAGGAGCCTGGACGCCTCCATGATGACCCCCGGATTCCCCCGAAAAGGGCGTCGGCAGTCGTCCGTTAGGCATTTTCCTGGTCCCGGCAACTTCTGATGCATGCGATTGATGTTGATGCCGTTCGAATGCCGCATGATTTCCACAACGAGGTGATTTTCGGATGCCGAAGGAGCGTTACGCTACTCACCTAGAAGACGAGAGAAGACTCAAAGATAGGAAACACTCAAGTGATTCAAAATGCGGAAGCCGCTGCGGGGCGTCGCGTGGTAATATGAGATTTTCTCAGGGGGCGTCAGGAATAGCGTGTCTACAGCGGGCTAAAAACATGTGTCAATAGATGCCCCTCCTTAATGTCCGCTTTGCAAGGGAACGAGCGAAAGTGACGCGGAGGTGAAATAGAAAAGAGATGGAGCGAAAGCGATAGTGACGTGAAATGGAGATGAAGCAGAGATGAAGCGGAGAGAACTGAAAAATGGGCATCAAGACAAAAGACACCCGTCACAACCAACAAGTACCAAGAATTCTCCCGAAAATGTCGAACTAACCACGAAGACTGGATGACGCAGATGAGACATGTCTGGAGAACTAAACTAACCAAAGGAGGAATAGGAAACACAACTAGCCTCATTGGGGACACAATCCACGGACAATGAGGGGATCAGAAAGAACACAACTGAAAAGCTGTAAAGGAGAAAGTAAAACTGAGATAAATTCTAGACATGAATCACGCCGGCCAACCAGACCAAGCGGGAAGATCAGAGAAATCGTTCAAATTCAGAGTGGAATGGGGATCTCTTATCCAAGACAACTGAAGTGCAATTAACCATTACTGAGGAACAACCTCGAAAGAATCATAAGACGTGAGTGCTCAAAATGACATGATACATGCTGGGCTAAAATAAAGAAATCATTAAAACGAATGCAAAGAAAGGATAAAATAGAAAGTACTCAAGGATAATATGGCTAGACCAAGATAAGATGGGGTCAAGAATCATCCGCAACCACGGCGTGCAAGACAGAGTCCATCGTCCCCCACTTGACTCAACCGAGCGGCCTATCCAGCGATTAACCGTATGTTCCTAGATCATCATCGTTTTTGTTAAAGGGGAACATCAGATCCCAGAACACACGGACAACCAGCCGGTCCTTGAGAAGCTATAATAATGTAGATATCATATAGTATTGCAACAATGAGCAGGGATAGAAGGCCAATACCTGACTTACCTGCCAAGCGAAATGGCATTTTTTTAGATTTTCTGATTTTATATGACACAAACACACAAAGAGATAAGCAAAACATAGTAATAACATAACCACAAAATGAACAAAGAATAAGACAACATAGCATAATAGCATAACGAAGGATGAACTAACATACGAACATATGCAAAGCACCACATGAACAAACAACAAGCATGAGAACGAAGAAAATGGTGGGGCATGACAACACGCAGCGGGACAACATACACGGTTGGGACCAGAACATAGCGGGACAACATACCATGCAGCACAAAGCCACATGTAATTGGATAGAGATACGTAGGACAAGGACATCTTAAGATGACATAACACATGTGAAACAACCATACGTGGGACAAGGACACCTGCAACATATGGTGGAACGAGATAACACGTGGAACTAGAATATGCATGAGATGACCATAGGTAGGACAAGGACACTTGGACGACGACCATAGGGGGACAACACGGGACATGACAAATATGTTCTTCAATCAAGCCCAAGATCTGACGAATTAAAATCGCTAGGTTCACGATCGTAAGGCAAAATCCTCTCGTAAAGATATGAAGCGAAAGCTGAGCAAAGCAAAGCATGAGAAGGACATGAGCTTCGGAACAGATTGAGAGACAAGATTGAAGAAGAGAACAGATCGAAAGATGAGTGTGAACAGGAGACAGAGCAAAAGATGAAGAGCGAGGAAACTTCAATACCTACAACTTGCACACTGAGCAAACAAATTACGTACATGTCCTCAAGACAAAAATGCATGAGAAATAAAAGACATATATTTTTAGATTTTACAATTTTTATGATTTTTTGGATTATTTTTGAAATATTTGATTTTTTTTTAGAATTTTTGCAATATCTATTTTTTTAAATTTTGACATCTTTGAATTTTTTGAGATTTTTGAACAATATTTATTTTTTTTTGATTTTGACAATATCTCATTTTTTTAAAATTTTTGAAATAGCAATCTGCAGCACCAAAGACGGGCTCAAACTACTGGGCAAGAGCCGTCGTTCCTCCCCCCTTTCATTAAAGATTTCTCTCGAGCAGGGCGTGCATATGGGGGTAGCTCGCCACAACCAACCACCTCTAAAAAATGTTGCCCCTACTAAGGCCATAGCCGGGATACAACCTAGCCTAAGAGGGAGAAGCAGAAGAAAAATTGAGATAAGTTTCGTACAGGATGGGAGATATCAAGATTAGAATTCCTTCTAGGGCACTATCCCTCAAAGAGTAGGTCTGTTGTGCCGGGACTTTGTGTCTTTAGTTCTTTCGGACCCATATTTAATAGGCACGCATACGTCCGGGCTCATGACGTCCCGCGGGGCTTTGCCACTCTTGCCATGCCTTTGAATCATAATTTTCTTTTGATTTTCAAATTCTGTGATATTTGATGGCCCTTACTGGCTGGATTTCTCATGGAAGCTCACTCCTGAGGGTCAAGACTGCCCCTATTTGAGACCTCTCTCGTATTAGGGAGCGCCTAGGTTGGTCATCTCATCCATCCATCTCTTATCCCTGCACTTGGCCGAGCAGAGAAGAGAAAAGACTTTCTGTTGAGTTATGGTTTTGATGATTGTTGGCGTTATGATTTTGATGATAACTAAACTTAATGTGTTGATTGAGTGATGATAACTAAACTTATAGTTGATTGCACATTCATGTTTAAATATGTTTGAGATGACAAATGGCAATGGTACATGGTCTTGATTCATGCTTGATTGAATTGTTTTTACAAGAGGCAAGAGGTTTCATAACCTCTTTAATGTGAACAAGCATAGTATTAACCTTAACTATCTTGCTTGCAGGATCAAACACATGGCCGTCACCTGGCGAACGAAACTTGTGAATAAGCACCCTGCTCCTCTGCAATCCAAAACAGGTGATATATGTCATTTACTGTCAAGAACCATTGGTAAGATACTTACCTTGTTAAAGCATCAATCTAACCATGGATATTTCATATATGTTTCATTAATACACCTCATTCATGCACCTTAAACATGAAACCCTTCTGGCCATCGTGCGCCCTCGCCCGCGGATCGACCTGCGCGGTCAGGTCGCGGGGATCTCGGAACAAAATTTAGAAATGCTCAAAGCATATTCTAAGTTGTTTTCAATCCCAAAACGCATGGATTTGATATGGACTTGAAGCTCTTGACTTTTGGACATGTTTCATTGGTCTAACATTTCATTTCTCCAGGTTTGAAGATTGGCAGTCGACCTGTGGACCCTTGGCGGTCGACCTGAAATCACAGAACTGAAAATTGGGAACCTGTAAACCTGGCGGCCGATCGCCAGGACCTAGCGGTCGACCGTTTTTCCCAGCAGCCACACAACTACAGGTTGGCCCCTGGCGGTCGACCGTTGGCCTCTGTAGGTCGACCACCAACCCCGAGGCCTACTTTTGTTGACTTTTGGTTCAAGTTCGAAGGGTGGTCTTTACATTCATTTCTTTAATCCTTTTGCCCCCAATTACACCAGATTTCGTGGATCTGGTCTGGGGCTTGTCCTAGGGCCATTCAAGACTTATAAAACTCTCATTTGGTGCTACAAACCCTATCTATCCAAGAGGGCTTCAAGGGAGATTAAGAGGAGGCTGTCCAAGGTGAAAGGAGAGGGCACTGTAGCTCCATGAACAGTACTTCGTGCAGCAAAATCTTCATCCATCTCCAAGGTGTTTCAAGCTAAATCTGAAGCTAGCAACCTCCAAGGAAGAGTAGAACCAAGGAAGCAAGCAAGGATTCCAAGAAGAGTGCCTAAGGGAGAAAGAAGAAAAAAGAAAAGCCAAGCAAGCACGAATTGAAGCTCCGATCAAGTGAAGATACGTTCAAGATCTGCAACATGCATTCAAGGGGAACCCAAAACAGGAGTTTTCTAAACTAAGCCTCATCGTCTTTATGTTTTGGGTATTGTAATTGTGTTTATCATAAACTGCAAGAACTTGTGTGTGTGTGGATCGTTGTTAGATCCGTGGTGGTGTGTATGTGTGTTGTATTTGATTCGTGTGTGCGTGGATCTTCCTAGATCTACGTTTGTGTGTGTGTGGGTCTATTTAGATCCGTTCTGTCTCGTGTGTGTGGATTGCTGCACTTGTGGCAGCGGGTGTGTGTGTTTGTGATCCGCTTGTTGGATCGTGTTGGAGACCTTGTCTCCGTGTGTGTGTGTGTTTTGGGGTGCATCCCCGTGTGTGTGTGCAGGTGTCGTCCTGCGTGTGTGGTTGGAGCGTCGTCTCCGTTTGGGATTTTATCCCCGAGTGAAGCCTCACCGGGTTTGGTGAGGGGTGGACGTAGGATTACCGTCGTGCATCCGAACCACCTTAAAAACCGTTGTGCATTGTGCTTGTATTGTGTGGTTTGCTCCATTTCCTCTATCTCCATTCTACATAAACGTTAGTTTAAATTGTTGTTATGGATTTATCTTCATCTATCTTGCTTAATCTATATCTTATCATATAAAGTTTGTTAAATCTAATTTGTGTTCAATAGCTTTGAATCTCCTAACTAGCTTTGTATCACATATTTTATAAAAGGCCAAAAGTTTTCGTAAAATTGGTAATCACCCAATTCACCCCCCTCTTGGGTGTCATTGATCGTGGGACTTCACTTTCGTGCGTACCCATGGTATGGCCAAAGTAGCAACGATGTGCCTCAAAGAGATCGACTATGGCTTGCCGTGAAGTGTGTGAAAAACCCATACTCAAAGGTCACCCTCAACGATGGGGGAAAGAAATTTAGACTCCTAGCGTGGAGCTATCACCAGCCTAAGGATGCTGCAGGTGCGACCTCTTTTTGACACTTAAAATAACTAAATTAACTAAGACCACTCATACGTGTTGAGGAATCCAGCGTCATAATAACAATGCGCATGAAGTAATAATGGAAATGATAGCATATTCTTGCACAAAATAAAAGATACCTTGTAAGTCCATGGCGTGGAAATAGCATCCTGAAGCGAGAGCTTGATCATCGAGCTTCATATTCCTTGCTTGACAGGACAAAGATGAGAGGATAACAAGGTTTCAAGATTCCTTGACACGGAGAAGCGGCAGACATAAAACTAGACGAAGAAGAATAAAAAGGAAGAGAGACGAGGGCTAGAACTCCCTCGTTAAGGTGTAGAGACCCTGATAACAAGGAACCAGATACAGAATAAACAAAAATTAGCTGAGATTAAGGCGGACTAAAGCCTTGAAAATAGCAAGAAAAATGGCAATGACCCTGAAAGGGTGAAGAGGAGAGAATAGACAAACCATGATAAGATTGTGGCAAAGGTAAAGGGGAGGAGGAGCTATCATCCGACGTGGTCGGAGAAAAGGAATTAGAATCACCCGACAGGGTCAGGGAAGGAGAATGAGAATCACCCGACAGGGTCGGGGAAAGAAAATGATAGACACCCGATAGGGTCGGGGAAGAAGAAATATGGTCACCCGACAGGGTCAGGGAAAGAAAAGGATAATCACCTGACATGGTCGGGGAAGGATCCGAAGCAGAGCCCGGGGATACCGGAGGAGAAGGATCAGAAGAAGTTCCGAAAGTGGGATGAAAAGATGACATAGGCCGAGGCCTAAAATCATGAGAGAACGGAGGATCTGGAGGCTCCGGATGAGGGGAGAAAGAAGAATGGGGGTTTGCGAACCCGAAAAGAGAGGAGAAGATCATAGAAATTAGATTAGAGGAAGGGAGGTACACCACCTAGGGGAGGGAGCTGAGCAATAGAAAGGATGAATGAAAGGAAGAGGAAGTGGAAGAAGTGGACTCCTGAGTGTACAATCGACGGCCCTTAAACTTACGCCGCCGCCTCTTCTTAGCTGACACTTCTTGAACATGGACCCGCCTGGCACGGACTCAGACCTTCAGCCTTCTCAATATGTAATACTTTCTCAAATAACGGGACCACCTAACAGATGGCCTGGCCCGGCTGTGAACATGCAACTTCATCAGGGTGGTTGCCCCTAGACACCCAGTGCTAACCATAGGCAGACATTCTTGAATAGATAACTCCTCAAATGAATGAATATCAGAAAACCACGGAGTTTTGTCACTTGGCAATAGCAGCATGAGATTCGGAATCTTCACTCGGCAACTGGGCACGAAGCATAACTCCCTTACCAGAAGATCAGGATGAAACTGAGGGAGAGTAATGGGCAGTGTTGACGTGGCCGACTCACCAATAAACCAAGGAAGATTGCATAGGATGTGCAGAATGTCCTTGGAAAGTGCAGAAGGTACAGCCAATTGCCTCTTGAATATGAATCCATCAGGATCTTGGCGGTAGTATGAGTTAGCACAATCTGAGTAGAGAACCCTTCTTGGCCAGTGAACTGAATAGCGATCGAGCGAGAGGTAATAACAACATCAATTATCGAACCTCCGACAAGCAATAAGATTGCCACCGGCCTCACTTTAGCAGAAATTGGCACTACTGCAAGGGAACTCTTCTTAGCAACCGTCTCCAAAGAAAATGCAGGCTCATTATCCCCAAAACAGCCAGGGACCAGGACTCAGACTGACATGTGGCAAATGAAATCTTTAATCTTGTAGTGCAGAATCGACACTGAACTGTCCTGACTTGGCTCGTCATCTCCCTAGGGACAGACCCGAGGGGCACCAAAGGCAGCGCACACCCGCTCCGTGGGGTGGAAGTAGGTGGAGAGAGTGGTGGAGAAGGCTTGGAAGGCGTGGGTGAAGGTTTAGAGGGTGTAGAGGCTGTTGAGTCTCCTTGAATGATTTTGATGATAACAAAACTCAGAGTTAAGGTTTTATCTCGGTCCGTGTCAATGGATTCAAAACACGAGTCAAGGGGGTTTAAATTTGAGTTTAAATATCATGTGGAAAGCTCATAAGTTCTATTTGAATCAATGTTTTCAAACTGAGTTAATTATGTCAAAACAAACCTCAAAATGCATGAAACAATCATTCGCTTAAAGCCATTGTCATTTTGATATATTTCATTGGGCTAATAATTCAATTTTACAGGACTGGGCCATTTCGATCGACCAACTCCCTAGGGCCGGTCGACCAGAATTCCCAGAAATGAAAAATTCCCAACTTTGCAGGTTTTGGTCGGCCAATAGGCAGTGGCCGGTCGACCAGATTTTCCAGAAATGAAAAACTCCCATTTTTGCAGGTTTCGATCGACCGCTCTAGTGCCGCCAGTCGACCGACCCTTTCGAAGCCCCTTTTGTTGACCTTCCAATCCAAGCACGAGGAGAGATTATGTCCCCCATTTGTTTAAGCCTTTTGCCTTCAATCAAAGAGTGATGTGTGGATCTGGTTTGGGTCTTGTCTTCTGACCTTCTAAGATCTATAAAAGATCTCATTAGGGTCATAAACCCTAAGGCATTTTCAAGGAAGAACAAGGGGAGGCTATCAAGGAAGAAGGAGCTGGTACTGTAGCCGTGAACAGTGATTCGTGGGGAACTCTTCATCCAAGAGTTGAAGTTTTCAAGGCAAATCTGCATCCAAATCAAGTGGAGATCAAGCTAGGAGCAAGCTTCATCCCATACCACCTTATCCATTAAGGGGGAGCTTGTTTTGTGTTTTCACTTTCTGTTCTTCTTCTTCCATTCTTGTTTGAGCTGAGTTGTGTCTTCTTGTAACCTTCAATCACTTGTGTGTGTGTGGATATAGACAGATCCGTGTGTGTGTGTGAGTTCTTCGTTGTTCTTCACCGTCCTTGTGTGTCGGTGCTCTTGCACCTTCGTGGGAGTTCTAACTCTTCACGTGTGTGCGTGTGTTGTTGATCTTGTAACTTCCTACAAGATAGTGTGTGAATCCTCACCGTGTGTGAGGGGTGGACGTAGGTTACAGTTGTTGCATCCGAACCACCTAAAAATCGTGGTGTTCTGTGTGGTTTGCTCCTTATCTTCTATCTCCATTCTGATCTAGCTCATTTGCATATTGCGTTATCACATAGTTCCTTTGTTTAGATCTAGCTTTACTAACCTTCTATGGGAGATCTCTGGTATATAAAAAGGTAACTTTTGATCGACACGGTTAGTCCTGTCGGGAGGAAGATATCTTGTGTGAGAGAATCTTCAGATTCCCGGACTCCGCCTGGTACCAAAGAACTGCTATAGGGGTTGTTTTAGTCAGATCCATTTTGTATTTCATCAGATCTACTCTTGTTTGTTGTTTGTTCTTCATATATACTTTAAATTTGTTATAAGTTGATAAAATATGTTATCACCCAATTCACCCCCCCTCTTGGGTGTCTTTGATCGCGGGACTTCAATTGGTATCAGAGCTAAGGCTCTATCTTTCACAAATCTAACAATCTAGAGTAAGATCCGGATTAATGGCAAACAAGGGTATGATGCTCGAGGGTCACTCCATTAACCGTCCTCCCTTCTTTGACGGTTCAAACTACTCGTACTGGAAAAATAGATTGCATATTTTTCTGAGGGCTCAAGAGTACGAAGTTTGGAGAGTTGTGGACAAGGGTCCTTACAAACTCGGGGATGATGAAGAAAAATGGACACCCGAAGAAATTAAAAAATGCACTGTTAATTTCAATGCTATGAATATTATGCAATGTGCGATACACCCTAACGAATTTTCTCGTGTTTTCATATGCAGCTCGGCTAAAGAAATGTGGGACAAACTACAGCTCATATGTGAGGGGACGTCCGAGGTCAAGGATACCAAGGCCAACCTCATGGTCCGAGATTATGAGCTCTTCAAGATGAAGCCTAAAGAGACAATTTCAGAAATTTTCGCAAGGCTAACTGAGATCATGAATGGTCTCAAAAGTCTTGGGAAAGATTACACCAACTCTGAGCTCGTAAGAAAAGTGCTAAGATCCCTCCCTCCTGGGTGGCACACCAAGGCCACCGTCATTGAAGACTCCAAGAATCTGTCCACACTTACTCTCGATGAACTCATAGGGTCACTCATGACCTATGAGATAAATATGAAGAGGACAGCCGAGGAAGATATCAAGAAGAAGAAAGTGATCGGATTGAGAGCTCATCAATCCGATGACGACTCCCAAGAAGAAGAATCCAATGACGGGAGCAACGAAGAAGAAATATTGGCTATGATCGCTCGCCAAGTGAAAAGATTTCTGAGGAGGAAGAGAAACTTCCAAGGTAACTTCAGAAAGGGGCAAAGGAAGCCCACTCAAACCAAGGGTGAGTCGAGCAAGCCGAGTAGTATCATATGCTACGAATGCAAGAAGCCCGGGCACATGAGAGCAGAGTGCCCAGATCTAAAGAGAAAATTCAAGAAGGACAAGAAGCCCAAAGCTATGGTCGCCACATGGAGCGACGAAGAGGACGAACCGTCCGACGAGGAGATTCAAGAACTGGTGGAGAGCTTGTGTCTCATGGCACATGAAGATGAGACTCCAGAGGTAAACTCTGACCCTGATTTCATTTCAAATGAACAATGGGACTCTGAATATGAGAAACTATACTTGACATATAAGAAAATCAGGTCTGAAAATAAAGATCTCAAGAAAAATATTGATGAGGATATCTTTGTTAAATTTGAGAAACTAGAACAAGAGTGGTTTGAACTAATTGAAGAAAAAGAAAGTTTGTTGCAAACAATTTCAGATATTGAAAGAACCAAAGAAGAGATTTCATGTAAAATGTCTGAAATTGAAAAAGTGTGTGAAAGACTGAAAAAGGAAGAAGAAGTTCTGAAATCCACAAATTCAGAACTTGAAAGGAGAAATGAGATTTTGGGTGAAGAAGTGGCTGAACTTCAATCCACTTTGTCTAGGTTTATTAAAGGGAAATAAAACCTGGATAACTTGTTGGGGGTTAAGGTTAACTTTCAAAAGGAAGGTTTGGGGTATAGTCCTCAAAACAAAAAATCCTTTGAGCGTAAGATCACCACATCCCATGTGCAAGAAAAAGGAAATGATTGTGCGTCATATTCATACTCTAAGACAATACATGTGCAATCAAAACCACGCCAATTTCCAAGAAGGTCTTCAAATGTAAATTGCTTTCATTGTGGTCGTTTTGGACATGTTATTACTCATTATTGGTTTAGACAAAACTCACCAAGAAATCATGCCTTTTGGACCAAGAAAAGATATGCACAGAATTGGACTAACTCTCATGGACCCAAACTAGTTTGGGTACCAAAAATAATTGCATGAGAATTTTTCTTTCTTGCAGATATTTCTTGAAGCCAGGGGGAGCAAATGGTACTTGGATAGCGGCTGTTCAAGATATATGACAGGGGACAAGAAGGTGTTCTCTACACTGTAAGACAAGGATGGAGGTTCAGTTGTCTTCGGACGCAAAGATAAAGGTAAAATCATTGGAATTGGCAACATAGGTAACAATTCTAAAATTCTTATTAAAGATGTGCTATTGGTGAAAGGTCTAAATCACAATCTGTTGAATATAAGTCAATTGTGCGATAAGGGTTTTAAAATTATTTTTGATGAAACCCAGAGCATTGTCATGAACAAGAACTCAAATGAGATCAAATTTATTGGAAATAGGAATAACAATGTCTATACTGTTGATATTGATAATGTCTCGTGTGATGATTTTTGTCTGATAGCAAACAATCATGAAAATGCATGGTTATGGCACCGAAGATTAGGTCATGCTAATTTTAGAGTAATCTCCAAGTTGTCTAGACATGACTTAGTGAATGGATTGCCAAAACTAAAGTTTGAAAGTGATAAAATCTGTGAAACTTGCACAAAAGGCAAGCAAACACGAATCTCCTTCAAAAATAAAGACATTGTTTCTACCGCTAGGCCCTTAGAATAGCTGCACCTTGATCTCTTTAGTCCAACTAGGACTTCTAGCCTAGGAGAAAAATCTTATGGTTTTGTGATTGTTGATGACTTTTCCAGATTTACATGGGTGGTCTTTTTAGCCAATAAAAATGATATCGTGACGGAATTTCTAGTTTTTTGCAGTAAAGTTCAGAATGATAGAGGTTATCTTATCACTACCATTCAAAGTGATCACGGTGGAGAGTTTGAGAATCATGATTTCAGCAAGTTTTGTGAAGAGCAGGGATACACGCACATTTTTTCATCACCAAGGATGCCTCAACAGAATGGAGTGGTGGAAAGGAAAAACAGAACCCTTATAGACATGGCATAGACCATGTTAAGTGAGAATTCTCTACCCAAATACTTTTGGACTGAGGCGGTGAGTACAACATGTTATATCATCAACAGGGCAATGGTAAGGCCCATCTTAAAGAAAACTCCTTATGAGCTGTACAAGGGTAAGAAACCAAACATTTCTCATCTTAAACCCTTTGGATGCTCATGCTTCATCTTGAACAATGGTAAGACTAATCTAGGAAAGTTTGATGAGAAAAGTGACAAAGGAATTTTCCTAGGTTATGCACTTAACTCTAGAGCCTACCGGTTGCTCAATAAGAGGACTTTGATTGTTGAAGAAAGTCCTCATGTGATTTTTGATGAATCCGAGTTAAAACTAACAAACCAATCTATTCAAATTGTGGATGCAGATGAAGATTACAAAAGTCCGAATGATGTCAAGGCCAAGGATGAGCCAACTGAAGGGGGATCCAGCAAAAGTGAAGAAGATGAGGACCCCTCCATTGAAACACTTCAAGAACAGCAAGTGCAACACCCAGATTTGCCAAGATCATCCACTCTTCTGAAAGATCACCCTACTGAAAACATCATAGGTAATCCTAAAGATGGGGTAAGAACTAGATCCTCTCTAAGACAAGTAGAAGAGGAGGATTTGATTGCCTTAATTTCACAAGAGGAGCCTAAAGACCTTCACGATGCCTTACAAAATGAATCATGGATCCAAGCTATGCATGAAGAGTTGCACTAGTTTGAAAGAAACGAGGTGTGGACTCTTGTACCACGTCCTAGAAATCAACCCATAATAGGAACCCGATGGGTTTTTAGAAACAAGCTGAATGATACGGGTGTGGTTGTTAGGAATAAGGCCCGACTTGTAGCCAAGAGGTATAGCCAGGAGATGGGGACTGATTTTGATGAGTCTTTTGCCCCGGTTGCTAGGCTAGAAGTTGTCCAGATTTTATTGTCGTTTGCTTGCTCATTGAACTTCAAATTATTTCAAATAGACGTTAAATCTGCCTTTCTTAACGGGTATATCAAAGATGATATTTTTGTAGAACAACATCCAGGCTTTGAAGATTCCAAGCACCCACGACATGTGTACAAGCTCCAGAAGGCGTTGTACGGGCTCAAGCAAGCACCAAGGGCATGGTATGAAAGGCTTACTTCATTTCTGACTGAAAATGGGTTCAAAAGAGGTAAGGTTGATCAAACACTCTTCACAAGAAAATCAGGTAAAGATATATTGGTAGTTCAAGTGTATGTTGATGACATAATTTTTGGAGCTACTACTAATATTTTATGTGATGAATTTGCTGGAATTATGCAAGGAGAATTTGAGATGAGTTTAATGGGAGAAATAAAATTTTTCCTTGGATTACAGGTGAAGCAAATGCCCGAAGGAATCTTCATAAATCAAGCCAAGTACACACTAGAACTATTAAATAAGTTCGAGATGGCTGAAGCAAAACCCTTGTCAACTCCAATGGCCACAACCACAAAGTTAGACAAAGACGAAAATAGTAAAACAGTAGATCCTACATTGCTTCGAGGTATGATCGGATCACTACTGTATCTTACAGCATGCCGCCCTGATATTCAATTCAGTGTATGTCTACGTGCTCATTTTCAGTCATGTCCTAAAGAGTCTCATTTAATGGCTGTTAAACGCATTTTTAGATACTTAATTGGCACAATAGACTTTAGCTTATGGTTTCTGATCGGCAGTTCATTTGATTTGATTGCATATACCGATGCCGATTATGCTGGTTACATTGTTAATAGCAAAAGTACTAGTGGGTACTGTCAGTTTCTTGGTGGTTGCCTAGTTTCATGGGCCTCCAAGAGATAACATTCAGTAGCTCTCTCAACGGCCGAGGCTGAATATGTAGCCGCCGGAAGTTGTAGAGCCCAAGTACTTTGGATCAAAAGTCAATTGCTTGATTTGGATGTTGAAATAGAATGTGTTCCAATTTTGTGTGACAACACAAGTGCAATCAGTTTATCAAAAAATCATGTTCAACACTCTAGAACCAAGCATATAGACATTCAGCATCATTTCTTGAGAGATCATGTAGGCAAAGGGGTTTTTGAGCTGAATTTTATAAATACTCATAATCAATTGGCCGATATCTTCACAAAACCCCTAAACCAGGAGCAATTCAACAAGATTAGGAGGGAACTTGGCATGTGCAAGGGTGAGGGCATAGACACTTAGGTCTGCATTAAGATGAGTGATGCATATCAGAAGCATAAAGGGTAGATAGTGTGACATGCATCATCATATTGTGTGTTTTTACTCTTTTCTATATGATATCATTCTGCATGCGTGATTGTATATATATATATATTCCCCTCCTTGAAAAATTCTAAAACCCAATACTCCTTGACAAATAAATGTGGACAAATGACCTAGGGACACTAGGCAGTAACTGAGGGGGAGCTTTCAGAAAAACCTCGTCCGTTGATTCATCAGAAGTCATTTATTGAAATTCTCCCCAAAGAAGCAAAAAAAAAAGAATAAAAAAAGGGGAAAAGAAACAAAAAGGGGGATGAATACCAACTACCGAAGGGAGCTCGAATAAGGCAGGAGATATGGAGAGATCTTCAATCAATTTTTTTTTGGCTAATCGACCATTTCGGTCAACCGGCCCACCCATTCCGGTCGACTGAAATCGGTGAACCGGTCCGACAGTGATATGGGACGGACACGCGACCTGGGACTCTAGCTCGCGATCGTCCCTAAGCGAGGGAAGACGTGGGACCGGGCGCGGTTGAGAAACCGACCGTGAGTCTCGGGTATCGGCCTTTCCGCGTTAACTCGGCTCGAGTCATGGGACGGGTTACACTCACTCTCTCGTAGCGGTGATACAATTGATATAACGGGCTAATAACCTATCACATGCAGCGGCATATACGAATAAATACGAGTGAAGCAAAGCCTACGAGGAGGGTAGCGAGTGTACCTCCACGCTCCGGGCGTGGGGAAGACGTTCCCGGCCAAGTACGGTAACTCCCGGTAACAACGGTAAAAGTTAATTACAACAGTAACTTTTATTGCCCACTCCATGCAAGGAGGTAAAGGGCTACAAGTGGAACCCAGGAGGACCGACCCTGGGTTGACGGGCAGCAATCTGGAGGCGCTTTTGGGGTGAACTCGGCCTGTTGGTCCGACTCAGCACTATTGCAACTCGGTGCTGCGCCAACTCGGTTGCTGACTCGGTGGGCAGCAAGGTATGGATTTCAAAGGAACGCTGCCTTCCTGGGATCTTCTGAAGGCGCCGCTTGGCTGGGACGGTGGCGGGATGTCCCTGATCGACTCCCTGAAGGGGCGGCTCCTGAAGTTGACTTTGATATTTATTTCTGAATTTTCTCCCGGACTGAGTTGTGCTGGCTGAATTCGGATCTGCTCTGCACACTTTCACGAAAAGAATTCCTACGACTAGATCCGATGTCGGATTGATGCACAAGAGATACCGATGGATAGAGGACTCATAGATCTACAACATATATATTTGGTGGGTCCATCTACGGAACGGATTAAAAATAAAAATGACTGCAAACTGTCTTTTTTTTCTGACCCGGACTGATAGACACACAGGGCAGAGATGAATCTTCTTGAAACAGACCTTTGACCGAGAGCTAAATGATTTTCTTTGACTCAAAGAAAATTATGGTGGAAGGGGGTATACGTGAGGAACACTAGGGAAGTTTTGTGGATTTTCTAAAATTTTCTAAGTGGGTGGGGAAATTAAAACAAGGAGACTCTATCCCGTAGATCTATAAAAGGGCAGATTACTGAGAGGACAAACAAAAATACGGGGAAAATATCAAATGGACTCCAAATGACACGAAATTTTAACTGGAGGTTAGGGGAGATGGACAGAACAAACTCTCAAAATTAGGGCTCAATCAGACAACAAGAACCAGAGATACAATTTTGGGGAAGAGGTTCTATCCTGATGGAGACAGAACTCCGATGACGGTGGCGGCGGCGGCGGTAGAAATAGAATTCAGAGGGGCTAAGGAGAAGATAGAAGGGCATCACACCCAAGATTTAGCATAAATCCATCTGCAAGAGGGGGAGGGAGAGAGGAACAAGGACCCTTCAATGGCTCAAGCCAATTTCATAAATTTTCTTCATTAATCTCTAATGACACTATACATAGGCTTATATAGAGAATGGCAAGGGGTGGGGGGCTGAGAATTTCATGGGAAATAGACCATTTTCTTCCCCCATGTGGTCAAAAACTCAAAATAAATAAATTACATATGTAGGGGGCACTCCTTTGACTAGGTAGGTAAGGTAGGTGACCTCCCTTTGACATTTTCAACCACTTGTCTCCCATGTGTCCAATTGACCTTCTAGATGCCACCTAGGACTTTGACCAGCCCCACATGGACCCATATGGCTTATGTGGACCAATGGGGAAGGAGTGAGGGCCCCCTTGCTAGACCTACTGACATTTTGCACAAAAATCCAAACAATCCAAGGGAATGACACATTTGCTTATAAAGTCTTACAATTACACATATACTTTCCCAAGGATATAAAAGTAAATAAAAGGACTCAGATGCAAAATAAAAAGTCAGTGCTCGGCGTCGATTCCCATCAGACCGAGACCCGACCGACCCCCTACTTAAGGGGTTTTCTCCCCTTTCTTCTCTCATTCTCTCTCCCATACTTTTCCCTAACCCTAAACCACAAAACCCCCTCTCCTCAAGCCCTAAAACCACACCGTTCTTTCATCCGCACAACCTCCATCGGATTCGTCACCATCCTGGGACGGACGCGTTCTCCATGGTTGCTTGTGCCGTCGTACAACTTCTTCCTATATTCCAGAGCGTGGAGAAAGTCTGTCCAAGCCTCCAGAAGTGTTCCTTAGTCCACCTCCATCCCACGGGTTGAGTCTACTCTGTTCGGAAGGTATTAGTCCACCTCCATCCCACGGGTTGAGTCTACTCTGTTCGGAAGGTATTCACAGCGGGTTTCTAAGTCTAAGATGCCGCCTAGACGTACGGAGCTCTCGGCGTTCCACTCAAGGGGAAGCCAGTAGTCAGAGACGGGAGGCCCCGGTTCATCCACAACGGGCACCGACACCTCGTCTACCTCCACGGCCCATCATTAACCCTCGCCTGGTTGATTTTTAGGAGGTGAATGAGATTTTGCCAGATTTGTTTGCACTTTTTTCGATTCAAGACGGATGGACTGATTTTGTCTCCAGATATACTAGGTATTATCCACACCTAGTCCAGCAATTTTCTGGGAATCTAGTTGAGAGAAATGGAGCATTATTCATAGTTGTTCAGGATATTGAGATACATATTGCACCCGACCTTGGCGTGCCTTAGGAGTCTCAGCATGGGGTGCAGATATGTCTTTTGGACATGGTGAAGTGGATGATACTTTCCTTGCTATGACAAGTTGTGATTATGTTCGGGGTGTGAGTGATCTCATCAGGCTAAATGCCAATCACTTTCCCCCATTGCAGCGTGTTCTACACCACATGTTTACTACTCTAATTTATCCAAAAGGTAGAAGTAGAAATGAAGTGACAGAGGTTCATAGGTTCCTCTTTTACCATGTCATGAATGGGAACTCCGTGAATATGGGTCGACTCATGACTGATTTGATTAACTCATGCCGAACCAACTTGGGGCGATCTTTACCTTATGCATCCCAGTTGACAGGAGTCTTCATCTATGTTGGGGTAGATTTGGCAAATGATATGTCACTTCCAGTTTGCCAAGATGATATCTACACTGAACACAAGATCTTTTTCAATCTTGGATATTACTGGAATGAAGATGGTGAGCTTACCAGGGATATTCCCACCTATGCTGAACAGTTTGCAAATGAAGAAGAACCACCGCAGCCGCAGGATCATGGGGATGCACCCCCTCCCGTTCAGGCGGAGGATCAGCCTCCCCCACCTTCCCCTCATCATATGGATCAGGAGATGCCACCTCCTCCACGGGTTGTTCACGGGGAATCCTCTACTCAGGGTGCTGGTCATTCTACTTGGGGGGATTATGAGGCTCTTGATAGACGTGTCTTAGGCATGGAAACTCGGCTTTACTCATCCCTTGGGTAGTTGGACACCTTCATGGACAATATGACTAGACGAATGGACTCATTCACCCATGCTCTGGATGACCTTTCTACCCACATGGCCACTCTATATGCTAGCCACGAGGATAACCGCAAAGCCTTCCAGATCAACAATCATGCCCTTCTTAGCATCCGTAGACAGCTTTATCATCACGATGATCTTCTACATAGAATTGAGGACCGTCTTCCTCCTCCTCCACCTCCTGCTCCTGCTCCTCCTGCTGCAGGCTCTGGCGATGATCACGGTGCTTCGGATGATGATGCTCGCGAGGGGACTCCGGATCACCCCACTCCTTAGCTGTCCTTGTGTCTCCGACATGTCACTTATGTCCACAAGTTCTTTAACTCACTCCCCATTTTGATGATGCCAAAGGGGGAGAAGTAGTTATGTTAGGTCTGAAGGGGGGTGATCTCGCGCTGGTCCTGAGCTGGGGGAGATGATCACTAAGTAGTGAATTGCAAGAAAAGGGAAATGGATCAGGGGGCCCAAGGATGGTTCCCTGGGGAAAACCCTCTGATACCTAAGTCAGTAGAGCAGTGGTGGAACATATGATGGGAGGAGGATGGAGATGCACGAGATCCCTCTCCACCAAGGTGGTAAAGTGGTTCCTGCTCAGGGGGGTTTTAGGCGTGTGTAGGCCTTACCTTTTGTTGGAGGGAGTCCCAGGTTAAATAGTGTGCCGGCCTCATGAATCCCGTAAGCTGAGGAGTTTCAGGTGGGAGTTACGTCCTCGACATGAGATCTTTACGTCCTCATCGTGGGATCTTTATAGCCTTGTAAACTCCTGCTCATAAAGGGCTCTCAACGGCAGCATGGATAGGCAATCGTCGGTCGACCCGAGCTTGAAGAGCGCCAGCCCTATCTGGGCGACGGGCGTAGCTCAGGTGAGGCTCGGTCGGAGTGGGCGTGGGGCGCTAGCCCTTATCCCGGCGAGGGGGATGAGTCGGGTTTTGGGTCTTCCTCTGACCGGACCGACGCTCGGGCCTTTCGAGCCTTATGGCTGCCGAGGTAGGGCTGGATCCCGAATGATCTTATTGGGCTTTAGGTGGCCCCTGTGGGGCTGTCACCTAGACGAGCTGGGCCTTGTTTGGTCCTGCTAGACCTCGTTCGACCGCTCTTAAATGGGCTACAGAAATCCCCCTCTCCACTTGTCCCCCTCCTACTCCCGAGCCTTGCTAGGCTCGGAGGAGTAGCAGTTAGGGTTTTGGACTAGCGTGGCTCAGGTGGGCGGCGATCTGGCGGAGTTAAGAAGTCACGTGTCGTGGTCACCTGGGCCCGTAATAATGATAATCCTGACGGATTTGCAATGAAGGGGCCCCCTTTTCTCGGAGGTCGGAACGACGTGCCACCTTCCACGTGGGAATATAGGCGTCGTGCGCTTGTTGTCGTTCCAAACTCCCTCCGTTTTTAGGGTTTTTGCTCTTCTTCGTGCTTATTTTTGGGGCTCTTTGATGCATCGTGAGGACACGACGGAAGAGCAGAGGCTTGCAACGACGTTCGCAGTGTTGGCAGAGATAACTGTGGAGGCGATCCGGTAGCTTCCCCTTCCTCCCTAGTCTTCGGAGTCTCGGGCTCCTTCTTCTGCAAGTTTCTCTTCGGATTCCATGGCGGACCACCGTTCGGAGATCGAAGAGTTTGAGGGCAGGCCTGAGATGAGGGCGATGGTGATACCGCCGGCTCCGAACTACAGCCAACTGGGGGAGGCTGATGTGAAGCGGCTGGAGCACCAGTTTCACCTGCCCTATCAGTATCACTTCATTGCGGCCGCCCCGAACGAGACGAGCTTGGACTCTCGAATGGGCTATTTTTGCTCCTTCCTTCTGTCATGGAAGGGAGGGTTCCGTCTGCCCTTCGAGCCTTTCATCCTCAAGGTTCTGGATTTCTTTCAATTGGCTCCCATACAGTTGGTAGCCAATTCTTATCTTCTCCTTTCTGCTTTCCGCATCCTCTACCGTCAGTGTGGGGTTCCTCCTTCCTTGGACCTCTTCCATTATTTTTTTGAGATGAAGGCACATTCCTCGGCCGGGAAAGGCTTCTATTTCATTTAGGCGAGGCGGAACAGGAGTTGCGTCTCCTTGGCTGTGAAGGACTCTTCCCACAAGGGGTGGAAGACTCAGTTCTTCTGGGTGAGGGTCCTCTCGGTGGAGGAGACTTGGAGGTGTCCCGTAATCCCCATATTTCATCTGAACATCCCTCTGAGGCAGGACGAGTTTTCTTCGGATGTGGAGGAGTATACGGCCATTCTGTTGAAGCATTGCCAGTCCACGGAGGAGCTGGTGACTCCGGAGAACATCGAGCGGTGCCTTCTCCATCGACTACGGCCGACAGGTGCGGGCACCATGAGCTAGCTTTCTTGTCAGATGATGAAGCCATCTCTTCTTCTTCTGACCATGTCTCCTTTTGTGCAGACGCCAGGTGGCCGGCTTTGGAGGAGGCCGCGGAGGTGATCGATCTTGGCGATGACTCGGCTGCCGATGAGTTGGTTGCTCCCGAGGGTCGCTCCCAAGCCCGAGGTAAGGGCAAGGGGTGGCCCGAGAAGGGTCTTCCAGGCCGCGGGGGTCTAAATGCAAGGACCCCATGGAGGGTATGATCCGGGACACCATGAAGGCCAGGAAGCGGGCTGAGAAGGCCGGGGCCATCCCCGCAGTCGAAGGTGACTCTGGCTCGACTCTCCCCTCTGTCAATCTTGGTGGGGCCGACCCTACTGGGCTAGCTCTCCCAACCGTCGAGCAGGAGGGGTACGAGGAAGTCAGGGCTGCTTCTGCGGTCGGCGGTGGTGCTGGATTGGCTCTCCCCTCAGCAGGGGCCGGGGCCGCTTCTGTGTTTGGCGACGGCGCTGGCTCGGCTCTCTTCTCAGCAGGAGCCGAGGGGGTTGAGGACGATGTGGGTGACTCCAGGACTACGGTCGAGGCTGGAGCGTCAATCGAGGCGGGTGGCGCTCCGGGTGGTGGCGCAGAGGCCGAGTCGGTCGAAGTCGGAGGGTCGCGAGGTGGCGCGACGCAGCCCCAACTGATCGAGGTGAGAGGGGCGGATGAAGCAGCGGCTCAATCCGGGCCGGCTGGCGGGGCTTCCGAGGGGGTGCCGCTCGGAGGGGGGACCCCTATCTCGGCGGCACTGGAGAGGCTGGGCATCCAGGGTCCTCTATATCAGGTATGTCGTGGCATAGCTGTGAAGGTGAAGGGAGGAGACATGCAACGCTCCCTGCCCGCGGCTCTCGAGATGGTTATGGAGGGCGGCTTGGTCCTGGCCCAGATGGGGGCCACCCTAGCTGAAGCTTACGGCCGGTCGGAGTCAGAGCGGGCGAACCTCACCTGGACCCTTGGTGGGTCTGACAGGAAGGTGGCTCGGCTCTCTGAGGAATGTGATGGGCTTTGGTGGGAGCTCTCCTCAGTCAGAGAGTTGGTGCAGGCGAGTCAGGCGGATGCCCGGTCGTTGTTTGAACAATTGGCTCGGGCCCGCGAGTCGCTCGAGAGGAAGAGCCGGCTTCTGGAGGAGGAGCGCACGGCCCACGTCGAGCTAGATGGCCGGTGGGAGGCCAAGCGCGTCGAGTTGGTGGACCGAGCGGAGGAAGCCGCGCGCCTTCGACTGGAGGCCGAGGCTAATCGGGCCGAGGTGGAGAGGCGGACGGCTGAGGCCGAGCGGAGGTTAGCCGAGGCGGTGCAAGAGAAGGCCGAGCTCGTTGGTAGGGTGGAATCGGCCGGGGCGGAGGCACTCGAGCAATACAAACGCTCAGAGGCCTACTGGGTCGACCTTAAAAGGGCTGCCCTCTCCTACTACGAGTCAGCACTTCACCGAGGCATCCGCAAGGGATTCAAGCAAGGCTACGACTGGGCCATCTCTTACGCGGAGGAGCAGGCATCCGAGACAATCAATTTTCCGTTCGGGCAATGCTATGACTAGGATTTGTCGTCCTCCGGTTCCTCTGGTTTGGCATCGGAGGAATCAGACCAGGGGGACTCTTTGTCCGAGGGGTCGCCAACTCCGGATGCCTCGGGAGGGCGCGCAACCGACGCAGTTCCCACGCCGGTGGGGTCAGTGCCAGGGTCGGGCATCGCCGAGGGTGCCGGGGGCAGATCGTCCGAGCCTTCCACTTCCGAGCCTCAGGGTGGGCCAGAGGCCTAATGTATCTATTTTGCTTTTCCTCCTTGTATGTTTTTCCATTTTCTGAAGGAAACACTTCTCTTGTTTGTGTAAAGGAAAAAACGTAAGGCAGTAGCGTTATGATGAAAACTTAACTCTTTTGTATCGCCATTGCCGTAGTTTGACCAGCGTATCCGCGGCAGTTGAAAAGTGCTGATACTTTCTGCGTGGATCTCGCATGATGGTTGGGCGGACGTCTGACAGGGTGTCTTTCCGTTTTCTCATGCTTTAATTGCCCGGCCGTTTCGTGTGTCCCGCTGGGATGGAACTGAGGAGTCTGAGGTGACCATTCAGAGGGAGAAGTCCTTTTAGCATGTTTTCGAGGGGAGAATCATTTAAGGCAAGTAACCTACCTTCGCCTATAAAAGGTCTGAAGGGCGTCTCTCCCTCTCCATCGCTTAGGGTTTTCTCTGACAGTCTTTCCTCTATCCTTCTTCACGAAACGTTGTGCCGTCGAATTTGAAGCATGGAAGATGTTCTGGAAGACGAAGCTACCGATGATGGAGGGCGGAGAGTCCTTGCTGCTTCGGGTTTGAAGGGAGTTCGACGGCCGGCGGGTAGGTTAGAAGGGGGTTCGACGTGTGGAAGCACGTCGCCTTCTTTTATGAATTCTGGCCGGTGCTTGCGGGGAGGGGTGTGATGGTGGACGGATGGGGGAATCAGGCACCCCTTTCCCTCGTCCCTTCCCGCTCACTCTCTGGAGAGGATCCCTCAAGATTCCTCTCCACTTCCTGCTTCTCCTCCCCCTTCCTCGCAGCCTCTTTCTCTTTCTTCTGCCCTTCTCATCATTTCTTTCACTCTTCGGAGGGTGCCTGCACTCTCTTCCTTCCAAAGAGTTGGCTTCCTTTTCCCCTTAATCTTCCTTGCCCAACTTGGAAGGTAGCCTTCTTCTTCCTAATCTCTCTGTCACCTTTGTTCCGAGTTGCCCGAACCAACGGGGTCGACTATCCTTTATCCGAGCCAGTTTCTGTACGAGGCAGAGTCAGTGGCTGGACGCAGGAAGGCTAACCGAGTCAGCCGAGCGATGGACTCGTACGGCGGTGCCAGATGGATTTTTGCTTTTTTGACATGTATTGTTTTGGCTTCGGCCTTTCTGATGTACAAGCAAGTTGTTTGAATAAAAGAGGAAAGAAACTTTTGATTTATCTCATATTGTTTGCATAACTGAAGTGTTCAGAAATAGAACTTGCGTAGTGTAGTTGCGTTCCACATCCGAGGGATGGGTTCTCCTTCCATAGTAGATAGCCGGTATGCTCCTTTCCCGAACATCTCGACCACTCAGTAGGGGCCTTCCCAATTAGGGGATAGCTTGCCCGCCGCCTCAAGTGGTCGAGAGGCTTTGGCTTTCCTGAGAACGAAGTCTCCCGGTTGGAAGTGTCTGTCCCGGACTTTGGCTTTGTAGTATCGAGTGAGGCGGCGTTGATATTCCGTTGCTCGGACGCTGGCAATCTCTCGGAGTTCATATGCTAGGTCGAGGTTTTCGAGCAGTCTCTAGTCGTTTGCCTCGGGCAAGAAGCAGATGACTCGGAGGGAGAGATTGGCAATCTCCAACGGGATCACGGCCTCGGTACCGTACACCAGCTGAAAAGGACTCTCACCGGTTGCCGTTCTGGGAGTCGTTCTGTGCGACCAAAGTACGTTCGGCAATTCCTCAAGCCAGCTGCCCTTGGCTTTGCCGAGCCTAGTCTTAATGCCTCTTAAGATAGTCTTATTGGCATTTTTGACCAGCCCGTTAGCCTGAGGGTGGGCAACCGAAGTGAAGTGATTGCGAATGTTTAGGTCGGCACATCTGTCTCAAAAATAACAAGAATCAAATTGCCAGCCATTATCGCTCACTATCACTCGGGGGATGCCATAGCGACAGATGATCGATTGCCAGACGAAACTCCAGACGACTGTCTCGGTGATCCTTGCTGTAGCTTCTGTCTCGATCCATTTGGTGAAGTAGTCGATGGCGACGATGACGAACTTCTTCTGGGCCTGAGCCATAGGGAACGGCCCAAGGATGTCTATCCCCCACCGAGCGAAAGGATACGGCTCAGCTAGGGTGACGAGCTCCGTTGCCGACTGATGGACCAAGTGGTCAAATCGCTGGCATCGATCGCATTGTTGCACGTAGGTCAAGCAGTCGCGCTGTAGAGTGGGCCACCAGTAACCCTGCCGAAGCAAGATCCTGGTGAGCGACTCCGCATAGGCCTTCGTGAACTTCTTGAATCGCTCGGCCAACTTCGTCAGCATTGATGCACTTCAGGAGGGGACCGGAGAAGGATCTGCGGTACAAAGTGCCGTCCAGAATGATAAATCGCCGGGCTTGGTACTTCAATCTCTGGGCTTCCCGAGGGTCGGGAGGCTCCTGGGAGTCCTGCAGCCATGACAGATAGGGGGTACGCCAGTCGCTCGGGGAGGCTGAGCCAACAGCCATGAGCTCCGAGTCAATGCTCGGTCGCTCTAGCTCTTCGAGGAGGACCAATCGGGTACCCTCTGGGTCGAGAGAGAAGGCTAGCAGAGAGAGGGCGTCCGCCCGGGAGTTTTTCCTCCCGAGCTATTCGGACTACCTCAAAACTCTCGAACTGCTGTGCCACAGTCTTGACCAGTTGGAGGTATTTGACCATCGGTTCCTCCCGAGCCTCATAACTGCCGTTGACCTGGCTAGCGACTGGTTGGGAGTCAGTGTGAATCCTGACTCGCTCGGCCCCCAATCGCCGGGCCATGTGGGCTCCCGAGATGAGGGCTTCGTACTCGGAGGCGTTGTTGGATGCCTGAAAGTTGAACTTTAGGGCGTACTGCATCTCTGTTCCCTCGGGGGACTTCAGGAGAACGCCGGCGCCGCTCCCTGCCGAGTTGGAGAATCCGTCGACGAACAATTCCCAGGTTGGCCCGAGTGAGGACGAAGATCTTTCTTCAGTCGGGATGGTGCTCTCGGTGATGAAGTCAGCGAGCGCCTGTCCTTTAACAGCCGAGCGAGGCCGATATGATATATCGTAGGCCCCGAGCATGATGGCCTACTTGACGAGGTGTCCCGAGGCTTCAGGGTGAGCAAGGATCCTCTTCAGTGGTTCTTCGGTCAGCAGGATGATAGAGTGTCCTTGGAAATAGGTCGAAGGCGCTTGGCCGAGGCAACCAACGCTAGCATGAGTTTCTCGGTTGCAGGATGCCTTCTTTCAGCCTCGTTGAACACCTTGCTAGTGTAGTAGTCCGGTCTCTCGACTCCCGAGTCATTTCTGACTAGGACCGAGCTAACTGTGGATGGAGTTACCGAGAGGTAGAGATGCAAGGCTTCACCTGGCACAAGCTTGGATAGCACCGGGGGCGAAGCCAGGAACTCCTTAAGCTCGACGAATGCTCTTTGGCATTCCTCGTCCCATGCGAACGTAGCAGATGCCATTTTGGGCCCTCTCAACAGTTTGAAGAAGGGTAGGCATCATTCGGCCGTAGGGGACAGGAACCTGCTGAGCGCGGTAATGTGCCCGGTAAGGCGCTGAACATCCTTGATGCAGGTGGGGGGGCACATATCCAGGATGGCCTGGACCATGTCGGGGTTGGCCTCAATCCCACGCTGGGTCACCAAGAAGCCCAGAATTTCTGGACCTTACTCCGAAGGCACACTTGGTGGGGTTGAGCTTCATATTGTACCTCAGGAGGGTGTCGAAGGTCTTAGCCAGGTCGACGAAGTGGTCTTCGGCCATGGGGGTCTTGACGAGCATGTCGTCAATATAGGCCTCGACGTTCCAGCCAAGTTGTCCCTCGAACATGTGATTGACCAGCCTCTGGTACGTGGCTCCAGCATTCTTTAACCCGAAAGGCATCCGGATGTAGCAGTATACGCCGAAGTCGGTGATGAAGGCGGTCTTCTCGATGTCTTCTGGATCCATTCTGATCTGGTGGTAGCCTGAATAGGCATCCAGGAAGCTGAGTATCTTGTTGCCCGAGGTTGAATCAACCAGTTGGTTGATGCTCGGCAACAGATAGCAATCTTTTGGTGTAGCTTTATTCAAGTCGGTGAAGTCCACGCACATTCACCACTTTCCCGAAGCTTTTGGCACCAAGACGACGTTATCCAGCCAAGTCGGGTACAGGATCGATCTAAAAAGACCAATCTTTTACCCCTTGGTGACCTGCTCTTTGATGACCGTCTACTTCTCTGGCGCGTGCTTCCTTCTGCGTTGTTGTACTGGCTTCACGGTCGGGTCAAGGTTGAGCCTATGCATTACTGTCTCTCCCGGTATTCCGGGGAATTGATCATTAGACCATGCAAAGACTCGGATGTACCCGGAAAGAAATTCTTTGTATTGCTGCTGAATCTCAGATGGTAGGTCGGCTCCAATCTTTATTCTTAGGGTCGGGTCATCGTTTAGGAAAACCGTTAGCAACTCGCCTCCAAGCTCGGAGGTTGCGGGTTTTTCCTCGACTTCCTGGGGGCCCTTGTTCCTCCCGTCCGGCCTTGTGGCTTCGACCGAGATATTATAGCACCTTCTGGCCATCGCCTGGTTGCCCCGGACTTCCCCCACCCCATGCTTAGTGGGGAACTTCATCTTTTGGTGATAGGTAGAGGGCACCTCTTTCGTTCGGCTGAGGATTCCTCGGCCGAAGATTGCGTTGTATCCTATCATACTCTTGATCACTATGAAGTCCACCATAACCGTAACGGTTTTGGGTGGGTTGCCGAGAGTAACCGGCAGGCTTAGGGCTCACTCGGGATAAGTGGCCTAGCCATTGAACCTGCAAAGGGGGGTTCGGATCGGGCGGAGTTTAGACGGATTCTCCACCATCTTAAGGAAACACTCATAAGACAACACATCAGGGGCGCTTCCATTGTCAACTAGAATCCTATCTACGTTACAATGGTTTATCGTAGCCGATATAACTAGGGCGTCGTCATGCGGGGTGGTCAGCCCTTCCAGGTCTTGGTCGGAGAAGACTATGACCTGGGGCTCACTTGGCGGGGCCTTGGGAGGCTCAATTGCTCGGCTCGCCCGCTCAGCATGACGCTTCCTTCCTCGGCCACTATCTCCTCCTGATGTAGCTCCTCCAGCGATGACGTTGATGTGTACCCTGCGAGGGGCGTTGTGGATCTTCTCTGTGGCGCCTAGATCTTCCTTATGCCCGGCCACAAACCGGGATAGGTGTCCCTGGCGGATGAGGCGTTTGATCTCATCCTGGAGCTGATGGCAATCGCCGATATGATGCCCATGATCGCTGTGGAACAGGCAGTGTTTACTGCGATTGCGGCTCTTCGATCTCATTGGCTCGGGTTGGTGAAGGAGGCCCGAGCCTTTGATGTCTTCATATATCTTGTACACTGGAGCGGTTAAGGGAGTGTACCTCTCGTACTTCCGGGACGGTTCTTTGTGCTCCCCGTCTCGGTTCCGCATGTTTCCTTGGCCCGAGCTTGACTCGGGTGCCCGCTTCCTGTCCCCCTCCTGACCCGAGCTGGTTGCGCCTCGACATGCGCTGAGTACCTCTTCGCACTCGGTGTGGCGTAGAGCCAGAGTCACTAGCTCGGCAAGGGTCGAGGGAGGGTGGAGGACAAGTTCGCGGCGGAGGTTCTCATCTCGGGTGCCTCCGGTCAGCGCTGTTATGGCCGAGGCTACATCCTGGCGGCGGATTCTCAGGGCTTCCGACTTGAATCGGTTGATGTAGGCCCGGAGTTTCTCCCCTTGCGCCTATTTCAGATCCAATAGCCCCGCTACCGACCTTGGGGGGCTGCTGCCGGTGAAACTCTCCTTAAATACTCGCCCAAACTGCTTGAAGCCTCGAATGGATCCCGGGGCGAGGGCCCGGAACCATGCTTGGGCGCCTTGGACTAGAGTGGTCACGAAGGCTCGGCATTTGACGACGTCGGATGCTTCGTGAAGAGTCATCAGGGCGTCGAAGCTGTCGAAGTGGTCGGCCGGGTCACCCTGGCCGTCATAAGACTTGAAGGTTGGAATGAGGATTCTGGGAGATACCTCCGCCTTCAAGATATAGTCAGAGAACTTGGATTTCTCCTCTTCCTCTGCTAGAGAGGTCTTCTGCAAGGCGCGTAAGGCGCGTAAGGCGCGCTCCTGCTCTATTAAGCGCCTCTCGAACTCTCGCAGACGGAGGGATAACTCCGGCTACCGTTATGCCGTGGGGCTAGGGGGACGCGATGGCGGGCTATCCTGGCGTTCCCTGGGGACTTTGGTCTCCGGGTGCGGACGGCGTGCCCCAGGTTTTTCCCGCTTCGGCGTGGAGGAGGCCTCTTGCTCCGGATGAGGGGCTTGTGAATGTCCTCCAGACCTGTTGCGAATAAGTTGGCGTCCTCGGACGGTGAAGCGACCTCCGGCAGTGTGTTGGGACGCGTCTCCGTGGGGAGGGCTTTCTGGAGGGATGCGTGACCTTCCTTCCCTGGGCGCCTGGGTCCTCATGAGTTCCACGAGGACGTCCAGTTTTGCATTGAGGGCTTGGAAAGCGTCAGCGCCCTTATTGGATGGCTGCCCCACTGCCGCGGGCGGAGGTGGTTCGTCGGCTAGGGTGCTGGCGTTGGAGGGGGGGTCTTGCACGGCCTGGGAAGGGCCTTCTCCCCCCACCACCATGGCCATCCCCCTATCGCCGGTGGATCTCCTCCCTGTACTTCTTTGCACCATGCTGGCTCTTTGATCGTTTCTCACAGACGGCGCCAGATGCGATGGCAGGCTGTCCTGGCGTTCCCTGGGGACTTCGGTCTCCAGGTGCGGACAACGTGCCCCAGGTTTTCCCCGCTTCGGCGTGGAGGCCTCTTGCTCCGGAGGAGGGGCTTGTGAAGGTCCTCCTGACCTATTGCGAATAAGCTGCCGTCCTCGGAGGGTGAAGCGACCTCCGGTAGTGTGTTGGGACGCGTCTCTGCGGGGAGGGCTTTCTGGAGGGACGCGTGACCTTCCTTCCCTGGCCGCCTGGGTCCTCATGAGTTCCACGAGGACGTCCAGTTTTGCGTTGAGGGATTGGTAAGCGTCAGCGCCCTTATTGGATGGCTACCCTACCGCCGCGGGCAGAGGTGGTTCGTCGGCTGGGGTGCGGGCATTGGAGGGGGGGTCTTGCGCGGCCTGGGAAGGGTCTTCTCCCCCCACCACCATGGCCTTCCCCCTATCACCGGTGGATCTCCTCCCTGTACTTCTTCGCACCATGCTGGCTCTTTGATCGTTTCCCACAGACGGTGGCAGATGAAGGGGGGCGATCTCGCGTTTGTCCTGAGCTGGGGGAGATGATCATCGAGTAGTGAACTGCAAGGAAAGGAAAACGGATCAGGGGGCCCAGGGATGGTTCCCTGGGGAAAACCCTCCGATGCCTAAGTCAGTAGAGTAGTGGTGGAAGCTATGATGGGAGGAGGATAGAGATGCACGAGATCCCTCTCCACCAAGGTGGTGAAGTGGTTCCTGCTTAGGGGGGTTTTAGGCGTGTGTAGGCCTTACCTTTTACTGGAGGGAGTCCCAGGTTAAATAGTGTGCCGGCCTCATGAGTACCGTAAGCTGTGGAGTTTTAGGCGGGAGTTACGTCCTCGACGTGGGATCTTTACATCCTCATCGTGGGATCTTTATAGCCTTGTAAACTCTTGCTCATGAAGGGCTCTCAACGGCAGCATGGATAGGCAATCGTCGGTCGACCCGAGCTTAAAGAGCGCCAGCCCTGTCTGGGCGATTGGCGTAGCTCGGGTGAGGCTCGGTCGGAGTGGGCGCGGGGCACTAGCTCTTATCCCGGTGAGGGGGATGAGTCAGGCTTTGGGTCTTCCTCCGACCAGACCGACGCTCGGGCCTTCCGAGCCCAATGGCCGTCGATGAAGGGCTTGATCCCGAATGATCTTATTGGGCTTTAGGTGGCCCCTGTGGGGCTGTCACCTAGACGAGCTGGGCCTTGTTTGGTCCTGCTGGACCTCGTTCGGCCGCTCTTAAATGGGCTACAAAAATCCACCTCTCCAAGGTCTTATATATGTTATGCAAGTTATTTGTTTGTTTGAATGCTTGAGTCATTGTGAGTTGAGTCTTTGGGCGTCCTTTGCATCTTATTAGCTTGCATTTCGTGCCTTGCATTTTGTGAGTCTTGTTGAAAGTTCTTGTGGTATGTCAATCCTTGTATTAGATCTTTGCACTGAAATGAAATGATGAAATGCACCTGGTATTGGCCACCTATTGGCTCCACTTGTTCTATTTCATATCAACAGTTGGGCATATATGAATGATTCAAATGAATTGTTTCTTGGTTGACACGTCTTTGCTCTTTTCTACTCATGTTTTGTCATCATCAAAAAGGGGGAGATTGTTGAGTCTCCTTGAATGATTTTGATGATAACTGATCAGTGTCCATTTCTTATGATAATTCATCGCATGAACATCATTTTATGTGCATATAATTAGGTAATTATGTATATTTCATAGTTAACCTCAACTCCGCATTTAAATTGGAGCTTTCACGCAAATTGATTAATTTGGTGATTTTATTTAATAAATTGAAGTTGAGGGCCGTGAGCACTAATTCTCCATTGCATAATCATGAGCATTTGAGATTTATACGCACATTATGATAATTTTTATGGACTAAATTGTAATTATGTGTATGCAGGACACCGAAGGTAATTACAAAAGAAGCCGGGGGTAAAACTGTCACCACCACTTTAGTCAAGTCAAAAGCACATATTTTGGTTGGAGGGAAAAGAAATTTCAAAAGTTTGAAATTGAGAAAAAGAAACACATATTTTAGTTGGAGGGAAAATTGAATTCAAAGTTTGAAATAAAGGAGAGACATGATGAGCCTTGGGAAAGGGGGTGCCCAAAGTCCAAGAAAGGGGGTGCCCACCTACTTTTTCTCTTCCCCATGCATCATATTCTACCTAAATCCCAGCCATCCATCTCCTTTTGATAAAATCCCCACCCTCCATCTACCCAACTTTCCTTATAAATAGCCCATGACAAGGAGGAGAAATGGAGTTCTTCTTTTGACAATTTTTCTCTCCCTCTCCCTCTCACATCTTCTTAGGCCGCCGAGTTCGCCCTCTTCTGTCCCTCTTATCCTCTTGCTGTCTTCATAAAAGTTCTTTATTTTTAAGATCTCTACAACTTCTTCTTCTGCATCATCTTCTAATTCCTCCTAGTTTTCAAGATATTTCATGTTTTTCACTGTGCTATCCTGTTCATCTGTGAATCAGTGTTTCTCTCTGTTCTTCCCCTTATTTTTCCCCCTTATAGTCATTTTCTTCTCTTACTATCTTCATGAACGTTCTTTCTTTTTAAGTGTTCTACAACTTCTTCTACATCCTCTTCTAATTCTTTCTGGTTTGAAAGTTATTTCCCGTTTTTCAACTTACTGTCCTGTGATTTCACTATTCATCTGAGATGCTAGTTTCTATTATTTCTCTATTTTGAAGCCCTTATGCTCTTCTTTTCTATCTGAATTCTTCATCAAAGTTCTTCCCCTCTCCCTCCTCTTCAACTTATTTTTCTTCGGCATCCCCTAATTCATCTTGGTTTCATAGTTATTCATCCTCTAAAGGCAGCTTCAACGACGAAGGTGACTTCCTCCCGGCGTAGACGACATCTTCCGCAAGGTGGTTCGTGATCCAAGGCCAAGAGAGGACGGCGCTGTCATCACCATTACTGCTACCATCTTCATATCTCAGGCTCTTTTTTTTTATTATTTTAGTTTCATTTTACTTCATTGTAATCTCATCGCATCCTTGTTGTAAGCTTATCTTGCACTTCACGTACTCTTTCTTTTAAGTTAATAAAAAGAGTTATTCCTTTGATCTAGTTCTTGATCTTCTTCCCTCTCTACATCCTTCTTCTATCTCTTCTTTTCACTTCATGCAATTATTTTTTATAGCATAGGCGCATAGTCATTGGTGTTTTTAATTAAGTGTTTGATTTGTTCATCATTTCATAATTTTCTTTAAGCAAAATAAAATCACAAGTGTTTTCTAAAGGACTCCAAGGTTTTTAACTCTAAAAATCTCTTCTTCCCTGTGGATTCGACCCGCGTTTGCCATAGTACTACCTTCTCTTTTGATCATTTTGTGCGAGTTCGGTTTTAAGATTGTTATACGCGTGTTTTAAACGACGAACTTTTGCGTTATCAATTTTTGGCGCCGTTGCCGGGGAAGAATGATGATTTTTGACTTAAGAACTTTATTTTCCTTATGTTTATAATGTACTAATAAAGTTCTTTTTTCTTATTTTTACAGAAAAAAAGGGAGAAAAAGTAACTTAAAAATTCAAAAAAAAAATCAGAGGTAAGTTCTCCACCTTTTCATTAGTTTTTTTCTCATTTATTTCGAGAAAAAAAGAACGGGGGAACGTGCTTCAAGTAAGTATCCTAACTCCTCTCATTTTATGTTATTTCCTTAATGTTCTTGCATATTATGGTTAGATAGGTTCACTAAATAAAAAAAATCTCTTCACTTGAACCCAATAAAAAATCCTCATTCCAAGAGTAGAAATCACACTTTCATGTTCTAAGTCATGCATCATTTAGGATAGACTTTTTTTTATTGTTTAACTTTGGTCATTGCATTTTGGAGATTGCGAGGGACAAGGTGAGTACTCTAACTTTTTCCAAAAAGCATACTCATGCATTTCCATGTTTGCATAGAACCCCTTATTTGAACTTGCTTTGTTGCATATCATTTCAAAATATTCTAAGGGCAACACCTATAATCACATAAGGTGGGGATTTCATCACCCTTCCTTAGCCCACAAACCACATTTCCCTTGTATCTATGCATGACCTAAGCTTTAAATAAAATTTAGTTGACATTAGCCTTAGGATCACACTGTGATTTTAGTACGATTTGAGTTTACCCTCTTGTGGAAACCGGTGCCTAAGGCAAGATGGTCGGATGGTAAACGCCTTAAGAGGGCTAGTGGTTTACTAATTAGGTTCCTACGAAAGTAGGGGGAGCCTCCCACTACCCACCCCTTACCTGGCCGGTAGAAATATTGAGGTTGAACTTAAATTGTACTTTAGTCATTTTGTGAAACCCCATTTGTAGGTCTAAGTCACATCTAGGTCATTAAGTAATTTGTGTGTTATCTTGTTTGTGTTTTACAACAAAAAAAAAATAAATAAAAAATAAAAAATAAAAAAAATCTTCTCTTCTCTCTCTTCGTCCTTGTTATTGTCAAAAAAAAATACCAAGAAAAATTAAAACAAAAAAAGTCTTTAAATTTTTTTTTGCATCTATGGATTGGGAGCACAAGTTAGATACATTAGACCGAGTAAGCTACAAACTGGATTAACTCTTGGCCATGCAATTAAATTCCTCAATGCCACCACATAATTTTTAGAAAAATAATCACATGTGGACAAGGCCGGCCCATTATGAATGCCAAAATCAATTTTCACCTCCCACTCAACATGGCCCGACCCATTTTGAAAATTCAAACTTCTCTACGGGTCAACTTTCTTCTTTTACCCAAGAGCAAACTCAAATGCCTCCATATTTTTCCACCCCTTCTTATCACACATATTCATCTAATTTTAGGTGGGAAAACCCGCAATCATTCTCTTGGGAACCTCATCAAGACCCTATTCAATATCCTCCAGATCAAAATTTTTCAATTTGGGCTTCATACTCAAATGATCCTTACGGTCAAACCCAATATGAAGGACAACCCATCTACGCCCCTCCTCCCCATTATCAGACTGATTACCACTCAGATTGTTTTCCACCTCAGTCTGATTATGAACCATCTTATCCAGTTCTTCCACAGTTTGATTTCAATAAGGAGGATAGGTTCAATCAAATGACTCAGCTTATCTTGGCCCAACAACAGTCCATTGAAGCTCAAAGTCAGATCATTCAGGCCCAACTAAACCAACTTACTAAGGGGTTGGAAATGGACCAAATAGCTAGCTACTCCACTTTAAACTTTGAAAATCAATTTCTTGATTCTGACTATAATGTTAGTCTAAGTGATCAACCCATGAATCCTCAACTCAACAGCAATAAAACCATTTTTGACAATGAGGAGAATATGGAACAGTTATATCAGGAAGAATTAGAGGAAGCTAGTGAAAATCAATTTGAGGAGGCTGAGCAAAATCATGAAGAAAATTATGAGGAGTCAAACAGTTTTAAGTTGGGGGTAGAGGAAGAGAAAAATGAATTTCAAAATTCCAATCAATTTACTCTTCCTGAATTTGATAATTCTGTCTTTGAAGATGAGGATGAAGAAGAAGTGAGGGTGGAAAAAGAATTGAGTGAATGTTTGAACCATTCATCTTGGGCTAATGAGGAGTTGGACGTTGTGCATGAAAATCATTTTGATCAGGCGACTCTTGATCTAGGAAAAGATGTAGATCTTGTGACCATTTCTGACCTCAGCAATTCCGTGGATACTTCTGTCATTCTTCAAGCCTATTAGTTGGATCCACCTAAAATTCATGACCAACACTGTGTTGAGAAGCATGTTCATCTCATTTATCCTTGTCTCCTAGACATTGAACTTGTGGTGGAATCTTTTGATACCCCTCTCATTCCTGATTTTTCTCATCTCAATCTAATGATGGAAAAGTCCAAAATAAAAGAATCTTTCGAAGATAATAAGGTCTGCATAAATTTGTTCCCACCTTATCAAGACCTTAAAGAGGAATATTTTGTCATTCATGATATGATCATTCACAATGTTCCTCTTCCATTCTCTAACCAAGGTGATCCATTTGAACTCTTAGACCCACCCTGGAATCTTTTTAGCCCATGGATTCTTCTGCAACATATTTTCCTCCTATGGTATGGAGACTGGAATTCAAAGAAAAATAAAATCATTTGGTGGCTCATTCTCAAGTCAACATGTTGGTTATGAAGCTTGCACATTCTATATATGCGTCTGCCTGAAGACGGAAAACGTAGCGCTTCTGGGAGGCAACCCAAGGTTTTTGTTGTTGTTGTTGTTGTTTGACATTTTTGTTTGAGTGTGTTTTAGTAGTCAGGTCAAGGCCAAGGAGAGGAAGTCGTCGTTGTCCATGACATTGATGGAGGTTTCGTCCCGCATATTCTGTTGTCTCTTTCTTACTCAGAAGTATTTATTGATACATTGTTCTATTACGTTCAATTCTATATGCCATTGAGGACAATGCCATTCAAGTTGGGGGGAGAGAAAAATTTTCATGATGCATATAGTACAACCTGATAGGAGTTCTGTCTTGCATATCATCGAAGTAGACAGATGTAAACCCCATTTTGAGTTTCATGATTCATGCTTAAATTAAAAGTAATTCTGGAATAGAAAAGACAAGGGAGAAGGATGATGGGAAATTTAGTCAATCTAGCCATGGAAAACTAATATAAGAATTCCTTTAAAGTTCATGTGCACTTTAGAAAAAAAGAAATTCACATTGCACACTAATGAAACAAGCAAGACAAGCCCCCTGCCATTTTTAGTATGATGTCTGATATTCTGCACTTCTTAAGAAAAGAGATCTTTTACAAAGCTTTCTGCCAAATTATCTATAAAATAAGTGCAATGGCACTATGAAAAAAAAAGATAGAAAAAAAATACCATGAAAAATACCCCTAATCTTAGTAACCGGGCCTACTTCACCTAAGACGTGTTGAGATTCGCGTAAAACAGAAAAGGGAACCTGGATCTGCGAAACTGGGCCTACTTCTCCTAAGACAAGAGTCGAGGTTCACGTTGAGCAGTGAAGGGTAGTGCAGCATCATGTGTGTTATAAAAGATCCCAAAAGGACAAAGTAATAAGGCAGACAAAAAGCTAATATACTTAATGCTCTGATCTAAGAGGTGCAGGGTTGAAAGACATTTGCTTGGAATAGCGAATGGGGGATGCAATTGTCTAAGCTATGGATTTTGTAGTTACACATGCACAAGTGCTATTGAGTTTTGATTTGACTTCTTACTATTAAGTTCCTACATAAGGTTAGTGTGCATTAATGATCCCTGATTCCTAATCTTTGGTTGATTCTATGAAGGGAGAGCTGGATACGAGAGTATGAATTTTACAAACTCTTGTTAGTCTTAAATTTTAATTTATTTGCATTGCTAAGGGACTAACAATGAGTAAGTTGGGGGGTGTGATAAGTATCCATTTCTTATGATAATTCATCGCATGAACATCATTTTATGTGCATATAATTAGGTAATTATGCATATTTCATAGTTAACCTCAACTCCGCATTTAAATTGGAGCTTTCACGTAAATTGATTAATTTGGTGATTTTATTTAATAAATTGAAGTTGTGGGCCGTGAGCATTAATTCTCTATTGCATAAACATGAGCATTTGAGATTTATACGCATATTATGATAATTTTTATGGACTAAATTGCAATTATGTGTGTGCAGGACACCGAAGGTAATTGTAAAAGAAGCCGGGGCCAAAACTGTCACCACCACTTTGACCAAGTCAAAAGCACATATTTTGGTTGGAGGGAAAAGAAATTTCAAAAGTTTGAAATTGAGGAAAAGAAACACATATTTTGGTTGGAGGGAAAATTGAATTCAAAGTTTGAAATAAAGGAGAGATATGGTGAGCCTTGGGAAAGGGGGTGCCCAAAGTCCAAGAAAGGAGGTGCCCACCTACTTTTTCTCTTCCCCATACATCATATTCTACCTAAATCCCATCCATCCATCTCCTTTTGATACAATATCCACCCTCCATCTACCCAACTTTCCTTATAAATAGCTCATGACAAGAAGGAGAAAGGGAGTTCTTCTTCTGACAATTTTTCTCTCCCTCTCCCTCTCACATCTTATTAGGATGCCAAGTTCGCCCTCTTCTGTCCCTCTTATCCTCTTGCTATCTTCATAAAAATTCTTTGTTTTTAAGGCCTCTATAACTTCTTCTTCTGTATCATCTTCTAATGCCTCCTAGTTTTCAAGGTATTTCATATTTTTCACTGTGCTATCCTGTTCATCTGTGAATCAGTATTTCTCTCTGTTCTTCCCCTTATTTCTCTAGCTTCTATTCATTTTCATCTCTTACTATCTTCATGAAAATTCTTTGTTTTTAAGTGTTCTACAACTTCTTCTTCTACATCATCTTCTAATTCTTTATAGTTTAAAAATTATTTTCTATTTTTCAACTTGCTATCCCGTGATTTCACTGTTCATCAGATGTGCTAGCTTCTGTTATTTCTCTATTTTGAAGCCCTTATGCTCTTTTTTTCTATCGGAGTTCTTCATCAAAGTTCTTCCCCTCTCCCTCCTCTTCAACTTATTTTTCTTCGGCATCCCCTAATTCATCTTGGTTTCATAGTTATTCATCCTCTAAAGGCAGCTTCAACGACGAAGGTGACTTCCTCCCAACATAGACGACATCTTCCGCAAGGTGGTTCGTGATCCAAGGCCAAGAGAGGACGGCGATGTCGTCACCATTGCTGCTACCATCTTCATATCTCAGACTCTTTTTGTTTTTATTGTTTTAGTTTCATTTTACTTCATTGTAATCTCGTCACATCCTTGTTGTAAGCTTATCTTGCACTTCACGTACTCTTTCTTTTAAGTTAATAAAAAGAGTTATTCCTTTGATCTAGTTCTTGATCTTCTTCCCTCTCTACATCCTTCATGTATCTCTTCTTTTCACTTCATGTAATTATTTTCTATAGCATAGGCACATAGTCATATGTATTTTTAATTAAGTGTTTGATTTGTTCATCATTTCATAATTTTCTTTAAGCAAAATAAAATCACAAGTGTTTTCTAATGGACTCCAAGGTTTTTAACTCTAAAAATCTCTTCTTCCCTGTGGATTCGACCCGTGCTTGCCATAGTACTACGTTCTCTTTTGATCATTTTGAGCGAGTTCGGTTTTAAGATTGTTATACGCGTGTTTTAGACGACGAACTTTCACGTTATCAATAACAAAACTCAGAGTTAAGGTTTTATCTCGGTCCGTGTCAATGGATTCAAAACACGAGTCAAGGGGGTTTAAATTTGAGTTTAAATATCATGTGGAAAGCTCATAAGTTCTATTTGAATCAATATTTTCAATCTGAGTTAATTATGTCAAAACAAACCCCAAAATGCATGAAATAATCATTCGCTTAAAGCCATTGTCATTTTGATATATTTCATTGGGCTAATAATTCAATTTTGCGGGACTGGGCCATTTCGGTCGACCAACTCCCTAGGGCCGATCGACCAGAATTCCCAGAAATGAAAAATTCCCAACTTTGCAGGTTTCGGTCGACCGATAGGCAGTGGCCGATCAACCAGATTTTCCAGAAACGAAAAACTCCCATTTTTGCAGGTTCCGATTGACTGCTCCAGTGCCACCGGTCGACCAACCCTTTTGAAGCCCCTTTTGTTGACCTTCCAATCCAAGCACGAGGAGATTCTCTCCCCCATTTGTTTAAGCCTTTTGCCTTCAATCAAAGAGTGATTTGTGGATCTGGTCTGGGGCTTGTCTTCTGACCTTCTCAGATCTATAAAAGATCTCATTAGGGTCATAAACCCTAAGGCTTTTTCAAGGAAGAACAAGGGGAGGCTATCAAGGAAGAAGGAGCTGGTACTGTAGCCGTGAACAGTGATTCGTGGGGAACTCTTCATCCAGGGGCTGAAGTTTTCAAGGGCAAATCTGCATCCAAATCAAGTGGAGATCAAGCTGGGAGCAAGCTTCATCCTATACCACCTTCATCCATTAAGGGGGAGCTTGTTTTGTGTTTTCACTTTCTGTTCTTCTTCTTCCATTCTTGTTTGAGCTGAGTTGTGTCTTCTTGTAACCTTCAATCACTTGTGTGTGTGTGGATCTTGACAGATCCGTGTGTGTGTGAGTTCTTCGTTGTTCTTCACCGTTCTTGTGTGTCGGTGCTCTTGCACCTTCGTGGGAGTTTTTTTTTTAAACTAAAGTTAATACTTGCAAGGGGGGGAGATGGGAGAGGGGGTTCATCTCTTCATTGTGGAAGTAGATGAAAACACTATCCCGGCCACCAGGCAAGCGATTTTCATAAATGGAAGCAGAAAGGAAAGGGGTACAGGGGGGGAGGGGAAGCGCCCAAAGAGGGGCAAGAGCGTACAAGGCCAAAGGCCCAAGAAAGCGTAAAAAAGGCCAAGGGGACCCAGGCGAGGGCAGAAACAAAAGCCCAAGAACCCACAGAAGAAACATAGCCCCTACAAATAGGAATCTTTGTCGAAGACCCCTTCAGAGTCGGACGAGAACACAGAACGGACACCGCGCTGACGACCCGGAGAGCAAGGCCAATCAAGGGGATCAACCTCCGAACCGTCGGGATCGAGCACCTCCGTGTAGGAAGAGTCGGCTGGCAGCGGGGGCGCCATCAAAGAAGACTGGATCCGAAGAGAACGACGGGGAGGAAGAGCAGCGTCCTCAAACATGCACTGACGATCACGCGAGGAGGAGGTGGAGTTGGACCGTCGGAAGGAACGCCGAGGAGCTCTGCCATCCATCCTCGAGGGCGGCCGAGAGCGATCCAGGCCAGAGGTGCCCACAAAAGCTGTATGAGCCGCCGTAAGGTCACGGAACCCCGAGGTAGGCTCAAGCCCGGGGATATGGAGAGCCTGGACGAGCTTAGGGAACCTGAGAGGCATGCCAGGGTCCGAGGGGGGCATAACACCCACGGGATGCACCGGAGCAGGAGGCGGGGCGGAGTCGATGATCGGCCCGGGCGCGGCCCAGTTGATTTTCTTCTTCAAAGCTTGGGCGAAAGAGAGGCGAGGGGCGGCCATCGGAGAAGAGGAGGAAGGCAAGGACCCTTCAACGCTAGCCGCCTGGGAGGTGGGCTGCGCCCCTTCGTGGGAGTTCTATACTCTTCACGTGTGTGTGTGTGTGTGTGTGTGTGTGTGTGTGTGTGTGTGTGTGTGTGTGTGTGTGTGTGTGTGTGTGTGTGTGTGTGTGTGTGTGTGTGTGTGTGTGTGTGTGTGTGTGTGTGTGTGTGTGTGTGTGTGTGTGTGTGTGTGTGTGTGTGTTGTTGTTGATCTTGTAACTTCCTAAAAGATAGTGTCTGAATCCTCACCGTGTGTGAGGGGTGGACGTAGGTTGCAGTTGTTGCATCCGAACCACCTAAAAATCATGGTGTTCTGTGTAGTTTGCTCCTTATCTTCTATCTCCATTCTGATCTAGCTCATTTGCATATTACGTTATCACATAGTTCCTTTGTTTAGATCTAGCTTTACTAACCTTCTATGGGAGATCTCTGGTATATCAAAAGGTAACTTCTGATCGACACGGTTAGTCCTATCGGGAGGAAGATATCTTGTGTGAGAGAATCTTCGGATTCCTGGACTCCGCCTGGTACCAAAGAACTGCTATAGGGGTTGTTGTAGTCAGATCCATTTTGTATTTCATCAGATCTACTCTTGTTTGTTATTTGTTCTTCATATATACTTTAAATTTGTTATAAGTTGATAAAATATGTTATCACCCAATTCACCCCCCCCCCCCTCTTGGGTGTCTTTGATCGCGGGACTTCAGAGGCCTCGGGCGGTGGAGGGATAGCGGCGATGATAGGCTCGGGTGGAGGCAAAAGCAAAGGTGGAGGCATAGGAGGGGGTAAAGGCAAAGGTGGAGGTGGAGGTGTAGTGATGCAGGACGGAAGTGGGGGGTCTTCTTCTTCCTTCTGATCATAGTCGCGCTATACCCATTACGCGCGTTCTGAAGACCGCGCTATATCGTTTACGCGCGTTCACAGACAGCAGCAGAACGAAGAACCTCGACGTTGGGGCTCCCGTGGACAATTCTGGGGGCTCAAAACACAAGGGGAAAACACATAGGACGATGGGTAACACACATGGGATGAAATCAAACCAAGCAAATACTATCTATGATAACTTTTGTGAAGGCGGATGTGGGGGTGAATGGCAAGGGAAGGAGGGTGGACGTGGATGATGTTAGGGCCTAGATAAGGCTTGGCTGGGGCCTCCCACCCGAACCCTTCATAGGTACGATGCAGCCGAGCTCCGTCCCGACCTTAACAACATCTTTGGAGGAGGTGGGGGTGGTGAAATCGTGGTTGGACGAAGATCAAAGCTCCGAATGGAGCCTCACACTCGACCCCATCTTAGAGCCGATGCACCCGGGGCTTCGATCATCCTCCGTTGAAGGGGAAAAGGGGAGGATCAGGGAGATAGAATTGGGCCTCGTGCCCACAGAGGAACGGACGAAGGGGGGGGGTTTCCAAAGATTTGGAGGAATAGCCATGGGCTTCCTCAAGAACACTCATACTTCAATTCATTGATTCATACTTCGATTGTTATTTCAATCAAACGAAAGGGGTACATATATAGGAAAGGGAAAGACAAAACGACGCTAACACGTCGATTTACAACCATGGAAGACAGCTAACATCGAAGACTTTGAGGATTTCGGCGCCGGGAAGTTGGACTAGCTTTAAACACGTTTCTGCCTGAGATCGCGCTAGGGAAACCCAGCACATTCTTCATGTTGCGCTATGGAAGGCTGGCGCCTTCATCTTCAGATGGCGCTAGGTAAAGCTAGCGCCTTCACCAGGTCGCGCTAGGCAAAGCTAGCGCCTTCATCCCTGGGTAGGCAGTTTCCAGGATGATCTTTGGCCTGCCAGTGGACTTGATTCCCATCATGTAGGTATAGCCTACTCAGGCTCGGGCAACGATGGCGAAGGGGATGGCAAAGGTGGTGGAGATGGTGGAAGTGATGGAATAGGGGTCTTCGGGGGAGGAGGCGGTGAAGGCGGTGGTGATGGGTTAGGCAATGGCGAGGATGGTGGAGATGGTGATGTGGGCAATGAGGGTAGTGAAGGGTTAGGCTATGGTAACGGTGGTGGAGATGGTGAGGGTGAAGAGGAGGGTCATGGCGCCCACCGTCGACATATCGACACGACGCGTCGAGCGGCGTTGGGAGTAGAAGCGGTGGTGGAAATGGAGGAGGAACGAGAGGTAGTACTAGCCTGAGCAGAGGCTTGGGCAGGTGGAGGAGATGGAGACGGGGTAGGAATAAGTGAAGATGATGATGAGGTAGGTGGAAATGAAGATGGGGAAGGCGACGGAACTGGTGATGGAGCGGGCGCTACACTAATCAAAGAATCACAGGGGTGCCCCTGGTCTTGTAACGGAGACGGCTGCCTGGGCGGTTCTTCTTGCTGCTGATGCCTATTGCGGAGATGTAAAATAACTTTATGAATGATAGCCCAATCGATCCTCTTATCATCTTCCAGATCATAAACATACTCCTGAAACTCGGGGCAATCCTCAACCAAATGACCCTACTGGGGGTGATAATCACAAAATTGGAGCATATTCTCAATTGCGGGTCGACAGGGCACAACTGGAGGGGGCAGTAACGGGTGAGTAGCCATCAAAGCCCTGAAAATATCGGTAAATGACTCCGGCAACAGAGAACGAGGAGCCCGCTTTGGGTAAAGCGGATGCTGAGGGGTATGAGAGGATAATGGAGATGGTTGTGGGGGTTGCGAAGGCAAAGGCGCGTGGCAACTGATGAAGAGACTCGATGGAGGCGTATGTGGAGCAGAGCGAGGAGGTATATAGACGGCATCCACCTGCTCGGGGTGTAGTGTTTCCTCGATAGGAGGTGGGGACGCTTGCGGAGATGAAACGGTGGAGGGAGACTGTGGATGGCGGCAGGTTGACTCATGGAGGGTTGACACGTGGAGGTATATGGATATGTGGGACCGGAAGGCCGACTCATGGAAGGATATGTGGTGGAGGACTGACTCGTAGAAGGCGATGGATAGGAGGCGTATGTGGGCGTAGAAGGTGGAGGGGAGTTGGGGTCAAGGGAAACTAGGAGTTGTTGGCGGATGAAGCGGGCTCGGCTATACGGCTGTTGCCATGATGTGATATCGGTGAGGGCTAAGACAAACCGATACTCGGGCATTGCATTAGAAATGAGCATTTTGATCTATTCTCCCTCTGGAATATGCCCCGGGACTTGCGCGGCCAAGCGACGCCAGCGATCGGCGAAGGTAGAGAATTCCTCGTCGGGATTCATCTTCTCATGGGTCAGATCAACTATAGAATACTTGGGTCCAACCTGATCTTGATATTGCTGAATAAACTTTTCTTGGACGGCTTGAAAATTCACCACTTGATCTTGCGGCATTGCAAAGAACCAATCCCGAGCCGGGCCTTCTAGTGATAGGCCAAACAGATAGGCCATCAAGCGTTGGTCATGTCAGAAATGTTCCGACTCATCAATGAACTCCTTTAAGTGCACATAGGGGTCACCGACTCTACCATAGAGGCGATATGTAGGAATTTGCGAATGCGGTGGAAGCTGAAGACCTTAAAATGCAAACGGGACACTCAAAGAAGATTTGGGATCAATTCGGTGTTATAGCTCATCAAGCTGGCGTTGGGTTTGAGCCATCATCTCCTCGATGGGGAGGGATCGAGAAGGATGCAAGCTAGCCAGAGCAAGAGAGTGTGGATTTGGACCAGGATTATGATATTGGGCCGGATAAGGAGATCCGGACTGAGAAGAATGAAAGCCCATTCCGAGAATGGTAGGATATGTGGGCCTATAAGGATCATGAATGTGGGAATAAGGACTGATTGGGCCAGCAGTAACATGGGGCCCATTAAGAGAATAAGAGGGCATGTTAAAGGAAGGGGGCCCACTAAGAGTAGAAGAGGGAGGCCCATTATGAGAATAAGGCCCATTAAGATGATTAGCAATGAATTTTTGGGCCTGGACCGGGGCCGTTTGGCAAGCAAGAGATGATAGATGGGCCATGAGATTTGCTTGCGGGTCGGAAGGGTCACGAGAAGATGGGCCCGCGTGGGAAGAGGAATCCACGTGGGAATAGGAAGATGGGGAAGAAGAAGAGTAATATACAGGAGAAAAATGGCGCTCCATGAGGGCAAATGGAGACTTTATACAGGAAAATCAGAGAAATACAATGAGAGAAGTACAAGGGCTCGAGAATCAGAGAGGGGGCTGACTCAATAATGCAAAGGGGAGAAAAAAAACCTAGGACAATGTGACTAGACAAATGGACACACAGAATGGACTAGCCTAAATGGGCCTAACAACAAAATTTATATGGATGATAGGGGATGCAACACAAAATAACACAAATGGGCTTGGATAAGTCCAAACAAACAATATGGGTGTGAGAGGGTTCAACCATGATCGAACAAGTTGATATGATCGTTAATTTTTACTTTTCAAAAGTTTTGGTGGGCCTTTTAATGACTTAAATTAAGCATAATTCTCTCAAGACATAGATGCCCTATATGAAGAAGGTCCGGACTTTGGGTTAATCTATGGTTAACTCTCTCACAACGTATGCAAAATGCGAAACTACGGGGTGGAAAGGTATAACCGGCCCGGCGTCCTTGTGGGAATCCACAGCTCCCGAGGAGTTACGGAGGTCCCAGATAAGATCACCTAGTCGATCTCAAGGAATATGGGAGTAAGAGGATCACTTACCGAGGAGGAATGCAACTACAATATGCAAATATGTATGATCCTATGTGCACCGGAGTACATGCAATTTCTAGCCTAAGTCTAACAAATCAAGACAATTATAAAATTATGCAAACATCACAAAATGCATGAAAAATGCAAAACAATATGAATAACAATCATGCACGACCAGAAATAGAGACAATTAGGCACTAAAAGATAGGAAAAACCACAAAAGAACAACGTACCTTTGTGTTTGCCCCTGAACCTGCATGCAGATTTTATACACAAAATGCTAAAATGATGACAATATTTAACTAGGCAAATGTGACCCAAATGATGCAAATAAACTACGGATGGAAAGACAATACAAAGGTCTATACAATGGGCCAAAGAATAAGGCAATCCAACCTTGGGAGGCTAATTAAATCATCCAAGAAAGATGCCCCCGTGAACCTGTGCGCAGATCGCATGCAGATTTTATGCACAAAATACTAAAATGATGACAATATTTAACTAGGAAAATGTGACCCAAATGATGTAAACTTTATATTTATGGAAAGACAATACAAAGGACAACACAACACAACAAAAATCATCCCAATCCGACGTCAGGAGACAAAGTTATGCCCGAATGAATAAGGCCCCTATGAGCAGTGCGCCTACCCGGCCAGAACCAAGAAAAGGTCACATGTATGACCATTTTTAACCTCTATGCGGTCTACTGGATGACCGCCTAGGTCCTTGGCGGTCCGGGGAGGACCGTTTCTAACCCCAGAGGGTTGGGGCGGTCCTGTAATGGCCATTAAAGGTGCTAGGCGGCCCTGTGATAGACCGTGTACCCCTAACAGACCCGGGAATAGACAGAACAATAGAAAAACGCGAATGAAACTACCCAAACATGCATAAACACCCACCCAACATGCAAGAAACTAAAAATACAACGTGATGGGCACTAGGTGCCCCACCGTGATCACCAAAAAAGGGTGTAGATAGTAAAATGTAATCTACCCCGCCCTCTAACAAGCTATGCATGTATACGTAAGTGTGATCATGAAAATAACATGATAGCATGAACAAGGAAAGGGCGATAAAAAATTGAGTGAATCGTGATCGCCACCCAAGGATTAGCAGTGGGAAATATATGCTATAAGGGATAAAAGACTACTGCGTACCTTGGGAAAAATAGGAAGAAGACCGCGGCCAAAGATGACCGTTGCACGTGATCGCGCTTGAGAGGATGCGGGGAATCGATCGTGGGTACACCTCCTCACCTCCTAGCCGGCTAGAAAGCAAGGGTCTCACATCCTATTGATAATCTCCTGCAAAATAAAGCCACAAAAAGGAGGTAAAACCCATTAGAATTTGAAGTGTAGCATATGTCCCGAAGTGGTAAAATAGCATGAAAGAAAGGGGGAGAACACACTGGGGGAGGGTTTTTAACCCCTATAAACGGGTGCAAACAAAATGTGGGAGTGTTGTGCATGCATGAGATTTAAAATCACAAAATTTGAGGAGGGGAATAGGGAGAAAAGTGCTATGGAAAATGGAGAAAATGCAAAAACGTGTAGAAAATTGTGCAAAGACTGGAAACAGTTACGCTTTGCTAAAAGTAGGAGAGGAGAATAAGAGATTGGAGCGATGAAACTGAGCCCAAAGAGATGGGAATGAAAGAAGATACTCCCCTCTTCTAGATGGAGTCGAAGGAGGACGAAGATGATGAAGCCTGACTCAGCCCCGAGCCGACGAAGAGCGCCCCGTCACACAGGTTCGAAAAGGTGTGCAGAAAATCCAGAATCTGTGACAAAATTAGAAAAGTTAGGGCGAAGAAGAGAGGGCAAACGATGACAAAATGAAGCCCAAATAGAATGGATGGAAAGCTAATACTTCCCTCAACAGCCTGGGGTTGAAGAAACGAGATGACAATACGGCATGGCTTCGCCCCCGGTCGAAGAAGAGCCCACCGTCACGTAGGTGCACTGGGCAGGTTTATATAGAGAAATGCCAGAACCCGAAACTTTCTGCTGCAATTTCAGAGGATAGAGTCCACCAAATCTCGAGATCTCTGGATCATTCTCGAGATAATAGTCAGGATAAGAGGTAGGAAAAAATGGGACTCTATTTGGTGGAAGGGTCTGGAAGTTATTAGCTCTGGAAGGCGGCCCCGGAGCCTATTCTGGAAGAGTTTGTGTGACATAAAAATACATAAAATCTGATATTGCGGCCAAGATTCCAGGAGATATAGCCCATGAAAATTTGTGTTCTACAGACCAAAGTTGAGATAATAGAAAGGCCAAGAGATAGAAACAAACGGAGCTCCATTTGGTGGATTATTCTAGAAGATAAAGCCCTAACAAGGAGCCCCCGTCGAGCAAAAGTCGGCCTTAGAGTCCAGCGGCGAAGAAATCGGAGTTCAGGATCATCTGTGTTGGCCCGGTTAGGAGGCAATTGAGAGGGGGGTGAATTGATTGCCCACCCTTCTTGACAAATTATAAAGCAACCCAAATAAACCACAGATATGTAGAATAAAAATAATGCAGAGACTTGATTAAGATGAATGAACTTAAATCAATCAAGCTCTCACAACTTCCCAGCGCACACATATGCTCACTCGGACAACTATATTTGGACGGACAGTTGAGTACACTCACTTCTCACCGTCTCACACTCGTATAGAGAACGGAAAATTAGATAACAACCAACACCAATCAAGCAAACCACAACACAGTATTTTTAGGTGGTTCGGACGCACCAAGTGCCATACTACGTCCACCCCTCTCACCTCGAGAGGATTTCACTATAAACGCTGCTCGACGACAGCAACCATACACACATGGGCTCGACGGCCCAGACACGTGGGTTCTCGTGCGACGACGGGACAACCCACACACACTCGGAGCAAGCTCTGAAAATATCCAGATAGAGAAATTGTATAAAACGAATACAGCCCAAATATGAGATGAATGTTCTAAGCACAAGATGACTAAGAAGATTAGGAAACAATATAGATCTCCCCCTATATCCTTCAACCAAAGTCGGAGATATAAGAAGTGTGGCATAGAATGATGAAACCGAGAGAAGAGGGAGCCGATATTTGAAACTTCAGGCGCCCGAAGCAAGGATGAAGAGGACGCAGCCGCTGCCTCTAGATCTCTCAACTCGGGCTCGTGAGGGGACGTCTCTGGCGTTCCTTCCGTTCTCCTCCAGCAGACCGCACACGTTCCTCTCCTTCTTCCTGCAAGATGAACACGTTATGCTCAAAAGGATGTTTCGATCGGAAGAGAGGGGCGGCTACATAAGCCAAGGGGATTGAAGCCCCAAGGGACTTAAAAGCCCTTCCTAAACCCCCTTCATAACACATACAAGATGCAAAGGTCTCCCTAAGGTCATTAGGGTCAAAAGCCATGCCATTTGGATCCTTCTCAATAGGGTTCGAAATAGATCCGGAAAGCCCGTTCGAACGTTCAGAAAAAGTGTCGACCCATGAGGTCGACCCTTTTTCGTGAATGTTCTGCTAGAACATATATAAAAACCAAATCGCGACACGAGTGTCGACCCATGGGGTCGACACTTCTTACGAAGTGTTTTGGCCTGTAAACAGAACAAAACATTCGTGATGAAAAGTGTCGACACACGAGGTCGACACTTTTTCACGAACATTCTGTTTTCATAGAGATGAACAAACTTACCTTAAAGTGTCGACCTTCAGGGTCAACACTTTTTCACGAGAGTTCTGCCTTACCAAAATAGCATACTCCTGGTGGAAGTGTCGACCCTTCGGGTCAACACAATCTACTAGCGTCCAAAAACACAACGAAGGCAGAGACTCCTCAAATAAGTGTCGACCCTTGAGGTCGACACTTTTACTGACAGCAAAAAAACTTAACTAACTTCGAATGAAACCTCCACAAATCAAATACATATTGCGATGCTGATCAAGGGAGTTCATACAACATGGATAAACATTGTTAAGCATGAATATTTACCCGGATCATTCCATTCAACCTCAGATCCAATTAGTACAGACATTCTTACCATTGGCCTTTGAATTGTGAGTGAAATCTCACAATAAACCAAGTAAACATATATTCTCCAGATTTGACCATTGCTATTTCATCTACCTTGTGACTAACCTTCAAAAAACTTCTTACAATTATTTGCAAGATGAATCCATATCGAACTTGCACAGTACAGATTGCCATTAACCTCAATCTCAACCCAAGCAATGAAATTCTCATCTCAATTCAGATGCTATAGATTAATCAAACCATTCATTCAATTTTTAACCAATACAACTCATTCAAATAAATTAGTCCTAGTCAGACTTAAGCGTTCTTGAGCATTTTGCTTGGTATAGCCAATTCAATCATGCACATACTGAAATCCATCAACCTCACCTTTCATCCATTATGTATATCAATGAAGATCAATCATGCAAGTTTTCATTCAAGGCAATCATTCATCAAACCTATATACATGCAAATTCATTGAGCCTGAAATCATGACATTTCATTCAGAATCTTCGTCAAAACAATCCGGGACACAACAATCTCCCTCTTTTTGACGAAGATAAAACCATTCATAGATCTATGATATTTGCATGATGGATGACAAAACAACCAGATCAAGTCAAGAGCATAATCAGTCAAGGGCGTCATTCAAGAGATGCAAAGTTATCATGAATCTTCATTCAAGAAATGCAAAGTTATCAAAGTTATTTCTCCCCCTTTTTGTCAGAGTCAAATAGGGGATTATTAAAATGGTTAAGCCTCAATATGCACAATTAACTCAATGAGATGCATATGAAACACAAGTTATGACCAGTCAAGCACATATGCACTCATCATACCATAAAATAGCAAACATGTTCTTTATGAGCGGGTTAGGAAATATGCTATAGACCAAGAACATGAATTTCATGTGCAATAGTGAAAGGGTAGTGCTTACAATAAGTGGTACTGCAAGACTCATGAAATATGACTGATTCAAGGTGTACATCCATACAAACACTCCCTAGATGAATATGTGAAATATGAGCAATAAAATCTAGATAGCATGGATTTTCAGATTTTCTAAAGAACACAAATAGGAACTTTTCTTCCCTACACTTTCATACAACGTGCTCGACTTTTGGTAGCTTCGCACAACCCCAAGATTATTTTGATTTTTCAAAGACAAGATGACTAACCTTTTGACACGAGTCATGCCCTTTGTTTCAGGGGCACTTCCCGGTTACTCGGCATCGTCACTTATGATAATGTGGATAGGATATTTTTCAATACGAGTTTCCTCCTTTATCTCAGGGGGGATTCCCGATTTACTTCATGTCAAATCACACTTATTGACTATTTTTGACGGGGCTGACAGCTTTTTCCTCATAAGTCACGTGATTTCTATGTAGGGTTTTCAGAGTCCTAAAATGTGTTAAGTGGAATAAGTGAAATCCTTATCAGTTAGATTCATTAACTCACATGTGCAAATTGTGTGAGAGATTGTGTAGAATGTAAGAGATGAATTAGCCTATTCATGGTGATGTCTCCCCCTAAGTGTATGCACCGTTATAACAACAACCTCCCCCTTAATATGTGCCATGTTAAAACATGTCCTAGTCAAAGCATTTTATTTAGCAAGGGCGTAAGGTCTTAGAAGATTTCAACTAAAAGGTGTGTAGTATATATACACTCAAGCATTTCAAAATGATGTTTTCAAGCAATTTGATTACCGGTACGTGGTGGAGTACTTAGGTCCGAAGACCACACTCACACATGATGAAAGCTTCCAGGTGGACTTGATCCACCTTTCCACTAACACTATTTGATATACCGGTATATCATGGCATTCATGCACACATTGATGAAGTATATGCAGTTATGTACATGCGGATGCAAGAGTATGAAAGCATGTATTATAACCAAAGTTGTTATTCATTGTAATATGGACAAAAGACAAAGTTTGAAGAGTAAAGACAATGAAATCTTTTATGTGCAAATCAAAAGGCAATATGAACAGTTTCTTTAAAAAAAATGAAAAGAGTGTTTGTACAATTCAGCTCCAAATATCTAAGTGTTTAATCTGCACACACCCAATTCTCTTCTTAGAAAGAAAAATTGTTCAGAATTCAAAGGTTTTGTAAATATATCAGCAAGTTGGTGTTTTGTATCAACAAAAATAAGTTCAAAATCACCTTTATTGATATGATCTCTTATAAAGTGGTGTCTAACTTCTATGTGCTTAGTGCGGGAATGTTGGACATGATTCTTGGACAAGTTTATTGCAGACGTGTTATCACACATTATGGGAGTTTTCTTTAAGGAAAAGCCAAAATCCAGCAACTGATGTTGGATCCAAAGCACTTGAGCCGCACAACTATCGGCAGCCACATACTCGGCTTCGGCAGTTGATAGAGCCACACAATGTTGTTTCTTTGAGGCCCATGAAACCATGCAGCCCCCAAGAAACTGACAGTGACCGCTTGTGCCTTTTCGATCCATTTTGCAACCAGCATAATCAGAATCAGTGAAAACATGTAAATCAAGTGAGTTATTCCTTGGATACCACAAACCAAGGTCAAGAGTTCCATTCAAATACCTGAAGATCCTTTTCACGGCCGCTAAATGAGAGTCCCTAGGACAAGATTGGTATATTACACAGAGACAGACACTGAAGTGTATATCAGGCCTACTAGCAGTCAAATAAAGTAAGGATCCTATCATACCACAAAAAAGTTTTTGATCAATTTTGTTACCTTTTTCTTCCTCCATTTTCTGTGAGGTGGACATTGGTGTTGCAAAGGGCTTGGCAGTCTCAAGTTGAAATTTGTTCACGATTTCTTGTGTATACTTCTTCTGGTTGATGAAGATGCCATCATCCATTTGCTTTATCTGTAATCCCAAGAAGAAGTTTAGCTCTCCCATCAAGCTCATCTCGAATTCCCCCATGCCCGGGGAGCCTATTTCAAATCATATAGTGCCTTGTCCAATTTGAATACGTGGTCGGGAAATCTTTCATCTTCAAAGCCCGGTGGTTGCTCCACGTACACTTCTTCATTGATTACTCCATTGAGGAAGGCACTCTTCACGTCCATTTGAAATAGTTTAATGTTCCTGTGACAAGCATAAGCAAGTAAAATTCTAACTGCTTCTAGTCTGGCCACAGGTGCGAATGATTCATCAAAATCAATGCAAAATTCTTGAGAGTAGCCTTTGGCTACTAATCTTGCCTTATTCCTCACAACCACCCCATCTTCACTAAGTTTGTTTCGGAAAACCCACTTAGTTCCAATGATAGGATGGTCATCAGGCCGGGGCACGAGGAACCACACCATATTCCTTTGGAATTGGTGTAGCTCTTCTTGCATGGCTAGAACCTAAGAATTGTCATTTAAAGCACCATCTAATGATTTAGGCTCAATACTGGAAAGTAACGCTAGATTATCGTGTATTTCTACTTCCCTCATTGAAGCCCGAGTTCGAATTCCTTCATCTACACCGCTGATCACGTTCCCCAATGGATGGTCCCTGTGCGTGGTCCATTGGTGTGGAAGGTTCGGATGTTGTTCTTGATCCGCTTCTTCTTCTTCTTGTTCTTTTTCTTCTTCTTGATTTGCTGCCTCACCTTGTTTGCTTGATTCTCCCTTTTCAACTTCGCCCTCACCTGTAATTAGAAAATGATCATCATTTGATTTTCTCAATGTGTATTCATCAACTACTACATGTGGACTTTCCTCGACAACGAGTGTTCTAGTGTTATACACACGGTAAGCTCTTGATGTTAGAGCATACCCGAGGAAGATCCCTTTATCACTTTTTGCTTCAAATTTCTCTAGATTGACTTTTCCATTGTTCAAGATATAACAAATTTAACCAAATGACTTGAAATGAGATATGTTGGGTTTCTTACCTTTGTAAAGCTCGTATGGAGTTTTCTTAAGGATTGGTCTTACCATTGCTCTATTTGTGATGTAGCAAGCGGTGTTCACCGCCTCTGCCCATAAGTATCGTGGAAGACCATTCTCGGCAAGCATAGTACGCGCCATCTCCACGAGCGTCCTATTTTTCCTTTCGACCACGCCATTTTGTTGATGGGTTCTTGGTGAGGAGAACTGATGCTTGTACCCCTGCTTCCTACAAAAGACATCAAACTCATGATTTTCAAATTCCTTTCCGCGGTCACTTTGAATTTTTTGAATTGTATATCTTTTTTCATTCTGAACTTTTGTGCAAAAATCAATAAATTCATTGCAAGCATCACTCTTATTAGCAAGATATAAAACCCATGCATATCACGAGAAATCATTGACAATCACAAAGCCATAAAGCTTCCCGCCAAGACTGCGAGTCCTGGTGGGACCAAATAAGTCCAAATGCAACAATTGAAGGGGTTTTTCTGTAGAGACAATATTTTTGCATTTAAAGGATGCGGTGGTTTGTTTTCCTTTATTACATGCTTCACAGATCTTAGAAGTTTCAAAATTCAGCTTAGGAAGTCCTCTGACTAAATCATGACGGTTCAACTTCCTAATCACATTAAAACTGGCATGCCCAAGATGGTGATGCCACAACCAAACATCTTCACTTCTATTAGCAACTAAACACAGTTTCTTTGGTGCAAGTTCATCAAAGTCAACTTGATAAGTGTTGTTACATCTCACACCTATGAACTTAATTTTCTGTGTGTTAGCATCAATGATTGTGCAGTGTGAAGATTCAAAAATCACTTTATGACCCTTGTCACAAAGTTGACTAACACTAAGCAAATTATGATGGAGACCTCTAACTAATGAAACATCTTCAATGCAGTGGTTAGTGTTCTTACCAATTCTCCCAATTCCTATGATCTTACCCTTGTCCTGTCCTCCGAAGATTACCGTTCCGCCATTCTTCTCAGCAAGGTCTGCAAAGAGGAGTTTGTTTCCAGTCATGTGCCTGGAGCATCCGTTGTTCAGGTACCATTTATTATCTCCCGCCTTCATGCAGACCTGCACCAATTACCAACCATGCTCATTTTGATTTGAGTACCCAAGCAAGCTTGGGTCCCTCCACGTTAGCTGTAGACACGCCATTCCTGACGTCTCCTGAGAAAGTCTCATATTACTATACAACGCCCCGCGATGGCTTACGCGTTTTGAATCACTCGAGTGCTTCCTTTTCTTGAGTCTTCTTCCGCCCTTTTCGGCATCCGGAATCGTCTCGTCACGGCATTCGGACGGCATCAACACCAGTCGGACGCATCAGGAGATTCCGGAATCAAGAAGGGGGTCTACCGGGCGGCCGCCGACGCCTGATCCGAGGACCCGGGTGGGTCTTAATGGGGGCGTCCAGGCCCCTGGACGCCCCCATCTTTTTAATCTTTTTATTATTTTTCTCAGGGCCCAAAACCAAATAAAAAATATAAAAATATATATATTTTAATGGAGGCGTCCAAGCCCCTAGACGCCTCCATAAAAAACAAAAAATATATATGTTTGTAAAATGCCAGTTGGCATAAAATAAAACAAAAATAATAATAATAATATATATTAATGGAGGCGTCCAGGTCCCAGGACGCCTCCATAAAAACAAATAAAAAAATCAAAAATGCCAGCCCTATCATAAAAAGACAAAGAAATAATAAAATAATATATTTTTGGAGGCGTCCAGGCCCTTGGACGCCTCCATTAACTCCGTCACGGGCGCCGGCCACCGAACGACGGTTTGTCGTGTGTGAAAAAATCCAAAATATAGAGACGTCCAGTCAGCTGGACGCGCCCATTTCTGAATCACGAGGCGCCGCTCACAAAACCACGCGTTGTGCCAAACCGCGTGCGGCCGTCGTCGGTTTTCGGTGGACATGTTAGAGGCGTCCGGGACCCTGGACGCCCCCACAAAAGTATTCCAAAAAAAATATATAAAAATATAATATAATATTATTTCGGCCCTGATGGAGGTGTCCAGGGTCCTAGACGCCTCCACCCTCCGGAGCTCTATAAATAGAGGCCCACCCCTTCAGTTCTAAGGGAGCTAAGCAGTGATCCGATAGGCTGCCGGAGCCCAGAGGCTACGGAGTCATTTTTCTAACCCGTGGGGTCTTTTGTAGGTGGAGGTTCTGCCGGCTTCTCGGGTGCCCACGCTCGCGAGAGGAAGGTCGTCTTAATCCACCGCGCTTCTACGTCGTCCCCACGCTGCCGGAGCTCCGCCGAATTTCACCACCGGCACATCCAATAAGCCAACTCTTTCCTTTTCTTCGTAGTTCTTTTGCATTCATCATCTCGCATCCATCATCTCATTTTCCTCCTACTCGAGTCCGAGAGGGGTTTAAAAAGATAACACCAACCAGGTGTGTGTCTTCCCGTTATTTCGTTATTTTTATTGCAAGGATATGAATACTACACATTCATCTTTCTAATCCACTTGTTATTTGTTTGTCGTTATTTTGCAAGGGTAACCGAGGAAAGCCCTCTCCGTCGGCCGGCCGGAGGGAGAGGAAGAAGCAACCCGCCATCTCCCGCTCTTGAGGTAGGCGCGATCACTTTCTTATTTTGGGGTCTTTCGGCCCCTGGCGATCACATCTTATTTTCGAGGCCGCGGCGAGTCACTTCCCCAATGGCCGTTTAAATTTCCGTTCTTATATTCTCTTTATACTCTATTATATTCTGCTCATATTCTCGAGGCCGCGGCGAGTCACTTCCCCAATGGCCGTTTAAATTCCCGTTTTTATATATGTTATATTCTTATCTATTCGTGTTCTCGAGGCCGCGGCGAGTCACTTCCCCAATGGCCGTTTAAATTCACGTTCTTATACGTTATATTCTTATCTGTTTGTGTTCTCAAGGCCGCGGCGAGTCACTTCCCCAATGGCCGTTTAAATTCCCGCTCTTTGTATTCTCTCTATATTCTGTCATCTTATTATCTGCTCATATTCTCGAGGCCGCGGCGAGTCACTTCCCCAATGGCCGTTTCAAATCTTGTTATTTAATTTTTGCACCATTCCCGTCCCCCCGAGGCCGCGGCGAGTCACTTCCCGCTATGACCGTTTAAACCCCATACTTTGCTATATCACACTTGTCCCGCTCGCCCCGCCGGAGCAATCTCCCGTGGTGGCCCCTTCTCTCTCTTCTCTTATTTCTGTGTTGCAGCAAACAAACACCAAAAGAAACAAAAGGGGAGCCCGCGCGCTCCGCTTCCTCTTCCCCGCTCTTCCCCGAACCGCGTGACATCGCTCACAGATTGGCGATCACGGTGGGACATCTACTGCTTCCTTTCGGCTACCCTTGCAAGTTCGGCACCACCCGTGCCTCTCCACCTTGGCGCCCGCGCGCGCCCCCGTTGTGCTCACGGCAGCACTATCAGTTGTGATTGATTGTTTATTTATTATATGTCTGTTATTTCTGTTGTTTTCTTACCCCATATATCTGTCGGCATTCCATTGCATACATCCATTCCTCTTTTCTATCCTTTTTTTATTTTTTTGAGGATCACCCTTTCCCGGTGAAGGAAGGACTCTCCGTTTGAGAATTCCTCTCAACGGACTAGAATCTCCTACACTGGGACCTCCGTAAGTCCCCGACATCGAAGAATCTCCTCTTCGTTCACTGGGCTGGTTGTACCATTGAAGTTCCCTGGAGTTAGTCATTTCATTCGTGGTGAGACGAGAGACCCTAGCTGACACGGCGGTGAAACAAATTGGAATTAGGGTCCTTCCTATTTTGTGTGAACTTCTGATCTGGTTAAAAGCACAAAAAAATTATCAAAATCAAAACAAAAAAAGGGACGTAAAGCATTCACTTGTATGTTAATCCATGCTAATTGTTTGCTCGTGTATGTTATTACGCTCTCGAAAAACATGATGGATGGCTGAATATAATTACAATTGTTTCGAGGCCGACGCCTTCCGTTATGGGTCTCAAATGTGTGACCCAGGTCACGACTCTTATGGGGTCTACAACTTAGACTGGGGCTATCATCCTGACCCCCAGGTCCATCCCATGAACATTGGCCCATCCTATAAGTCCTCATATGGAATACAGGCCACTGTTAGTGGAGCTTCCCCTTCCACTAGTGTTCCCTATGCCTAGGATTTCATGGCCTCTCATGTCGACTCTCTCAGCTCTCAACTTGGAGCCTTACAGGCTATTATTGAGAGGAAATTTCTTCCTCCTTCCCCTCCTCAAGCCAACCCCCTTCACGCTTTCATGAATAATATTACTAAAATGGAGAAGGATTGGAAGGAAAGAAGAGATGAGTATGGCATTGAGAATATGAGTGAGCAAGAAGTTCTCCCAAGTTTAAACGATCAAGTGGATGCCGTCCACCCACCATTCATTCATTACGCTCATTCATATGGCCCTCCGCCTCCACATTCATATCCACAAAACCCTTCATGTCAAGATACACCATCTCCACTCATCAACGTGCCTCCACCGCGGCGTCCATTTGAACTTGATGATCATAAAGAATTGGAAATGGCACATGATGAAATTTATGAAGATTTTGAATATACACCTACTCCGAGTTTTCTTCGTTTCCCTCTTCCACTGCTCCCACAAGAACCCCCTGCTCAGGATGAAGCCACTAGTTCTACCCCTGCTTATGAGTCATCATGGTGTTACGATGACGGGTTTACACCCCAACAACCCGCATCAATGCACCATGAATCACCTTCTACCCTTAACCCCCCACGTATCACCAAAATTCGACGTTTCCTACGTACCAAGCCTTCTACTGTCACCCCTTCAATTGTACAAATAACCCCCACACCATTGGCTTCCACTGAGCATTCCACTAACTCTTGTTCCCAACGGAGTAATCCTCTATCGTCTCCACCTAAAACCTCCACTAGCCTTGTAACCCCGAATCCAACCATTCCTATTCCTCCACTCCCCTTACCTAAACCCGTGATTAACCCTGAGCCGGGCCCATTGATTGTTGCACACGAGCCAACCTCGTCTCCTCTCGAGAACAAGGAGAAGCCCGTCGTGTCTCAACCTCCACTTGCCCTTCCTATAGCCCCCATCATTGAATCTCCATTACCCGTTGAGCCTGTTGTCTCAATCTCGCCCCCTTCCACCACCTCTCGGAGTGGGTGTCTTTCTACAAATACATGTGCCAAAGATGATGATCAAGAATCGGACAAGAAGAATTTGGCCACGGCAATGCCATTCAAGATCCAAGATTTAATTTGCCGAATGCCGATTCGGGTTCTTGTGCCAGTCACCTTTGAGAATGCCGAATTTCTATCTGCACCAATGCCCATCAAGAAGGACCCTCAGGAATTGGTGCTGACCAAATCAGGGGCCAAAATAACTACGATCACGTTACTCATTGGCCAACATGCTTTCAAGGCTCTTATTACCCCTTGTTCGGTCATAGTCCAACTGACTAATCAAGAGAGGAGTTTCTCCTCCAGCATGGTGATGACACATTCCACTACAAAGGGGATGATGAACTCTGTACTCGAGGGCGAGTCAGGGCAGTTCTTGCTGGAAGTTTTTAACATCATGTCTACTCACCACCAACTTCCATGCAAGAGGCGAACGCCTATGTTACCCAGCATGATCACGTGTGATATTCCAACAGCCTTGAGCGGTGCCCCAAAAATGAAGCTCCTTATGCCAAGCATCCAACTTCCAATGATAGACACCGTTCATCTATCACGGGAGTTTTTTCCAAGGGAGCCATTTCATGTCAAGATCCCTACTTCACGAGCGGAGCTCTTAAATCTTTGTTTTGATATTTTGCCAAGAGAGTTACCGTTCATGTACGAATGTCCAAAGGGCCTTATTAGAAGTCCGTCAAATGAGAGCCTGTGGGCCCGGACCGTACTAATGGACCCGGTTGGTCAGAGAAAGAAGAGGCCTTCTGCCTGGGCACATCATTGGGATCAGCCTGCAAACCCAGGCGGCCGAGAACTCGTGTTGAAGGTTGAAGGGCCGCACTATGAGAGAGTATTTACCAAGAAGAGGGAAAAGCATAAAGTGAAGCTTAAGGACAATAAATCCCTTGTTGAAGGAGCCCACATCAGTTCATCCACTTCCTATCCCGGTCCATCACTGCTCATGCTGCTATTCAACTTCTTTTTATGGGCAGTCCATTGGTTAAGGAGACGCCTCCCGTCATCTAAATCTAAGTCATCAAGCTCCTCTGCTCTAGGGTCCCTGAACCCTCACATTCCTCGTTGTCCGGAGCTTCCGGATCCCTACATTCATCCCTGTCCGGAACCTCCGGACCCCTCCCTATTTAATTCCATGTCTTTATCCATCTCTCACCCCCATCCGGAACCTCCAGATATCTTGTCTTATTCTCCATCTCTCTCAGGGCATCGCGCCCTTCCTTCCCATATCCATCCGAAACCTCCGGATATCTTGTCTTATTCTCCATCTCTCTCAGGGCATCGCGCCCTTCCTTCCCATACCCATCCGGAACCTCCGGGCCTCTCCTTCTTTCGATTTATCATTTTGTTCTTCCAAGTCATCGCGTCCTTCGTTCTTTTCACCCCTTTGAATTGCCTTTTTACATACTTCCCAGGGCATCGGGTCCCTCATGATCTTCTTCCTCCGGAACCTCCGGATTCATTTCCCCATGATTCTCCTCCTTTACGTCCGGACCCTTCGGGTCCGCCTCTCTCGATTCATCAATTTCTGATTCCTCCCGATCCCGCTCCCGGGTTCGACCCGGTTCCTTCCACATTAACTTCCTCGGGCACCTGCCCGTTCTCACACTGTTTCCGAGGCTTTAGTCCTCACTAATTTCTTTGATTTCTTCTCATCCTGTAAATTCTTCTAGGTATCTTTCACCTAAATCTTGTTTTATCCCCCACTTATTTAAAATAAACCGCCCTAGTTGGAGGGTTATTGTATAAGAGAGGCCTTACTGGTGTTCTGCTAAGATGTCTCGATGACGATGAGGTTTGGAAATGTGTAGAAGAGACGCACTCGGGTGTGTGCGGTGGCCACGTGAATAGTCAGATGCTCGCCAAGAAGATCATTCGTCAAGGCTTTTATTGGCCCACCATGGAAGAAGATTGTGCCATCTATGTCCGTAGGTGTGTCAAGTGTCAACTTCACGCCGATAAAATCCATTCACCATCTTCCTCACTTCATCCAATATCCTCCCCATGGCCTTTCTCTTTGTGGGCATTCGACATCATTGGTCCCCTAGGTGATCTCAATTCCCTCACCAAGCAGAAATCTTTCATCCTTACTGCGACGGAATACTTCACCAAATGGGCCGAAGCCGAAGCTTACGCGGAAATCAAGGCGTCAACAGTCTGCAAGTTCATCATGAAGAACATCCTCGCCAGATTCGGCGTCCCAAGCACGATCGTCACCGACAATGGGCCACAGTTCATTTCTCAGGACCTACAGGACCTCTGCAAAAGGTACGCAATTGCATTACATCATTCATCGCCTTATTACCCACAAGGTAACGGCCAAGCGGAGGCCACCAATAAAACATTGCTCAAAATCATCAAAAAAACCTGCGAGTCTAGTAAGTTTTCAAACTGGCCAGAAAAGCTTATCGAAGCTCTATGGGCCTATCGCACTTCAATCCGTACCCCCACCGGGCAGACTCCATTTGCCCTTACTTATGGTATGGAAGCGGTAGTCCCGTACGAGACTCTGATCCCTTCTCTCAGGGTACAATTGGACGAGGAATTTCCCCTCGACGATCGTCGTAATTCACTCCTCGCCCAGTTGGAACTCTTAGATGAGAAGCGGCTGGCCGCTGCCGAACACGCGCGTGTGTATCAAAATAGACTCGCTCGCTTTTACCAAAAGAAAGTCGTTGAGAGAAAATTCAAAGTCGGTGAGATGGTCGTAAAAAGAATTTTTGTCAAACCTGGAGGGCCGCGTTCTAAGCTCCAACCCAATTGGGAAGGACCATTTGTAATTCAAGCCGTGTACCCTGGCAACGCCTACAAGCTAGTCAACGCCGAAGGGACCGAGTTATCCCACCCTTGGAATGGGCTTTATCTTAAGAAATACTACCCTTAGCATAAAACAAAAAAAAATGATGAAAAGATAAAAAACATCAAAAATAAGGAAATATTAAAAACCACTAAAAATATGGAAAATTCAAAATGCCGATGCCTGGCAGGCACCATGTAGTTAAGTCCCTGCATCTAACCTTCATGTTAGGATAGGGCCCATTAAGGCTTGGTAGGCACTGGGTCTTGGTTTGCCAGAACCGTGGAGACCCCTGTCCGGCCACGTCGGCCTATGCTCGCTCGAAGGAAGCTAACATGTGTTCACTTATGTATTTTATTCAAAAAAAGTTGGTAGCATCACCTACGGTAGGGCCACACCTAGAAGATCTCCGGAAGCTGTAATCTTTATTCTTTTCTCTTCGACCAAATGAGACAGCCGGCGCCCTTAAAACGCTGAGCATGAGAAACCGAAACTCAAACCCCAAGGACAAGAGTAGGATCCATTTCCTCGAGCATCGATCAGAGCACGAGAAGAGGGCAGTGTCCCCGCAGGCATACGAAAAGGGAGCCCACAAATGTCAAACGACTATATCTCCCTCACAAAAAAAAAATACAAAGTCAAAATCAAGAGAAAAGCCTGGTCGTGACCGTGCCTGTTGCGATAAACGGAACCCCTCAAAGCAAAAGTCTGAATCCACAAAAGGGGCCGTGGAATATAAATGCTCGAGATTTGGTCCGAAGTTGTCCGAAAGGAAAGAGTTAATGGGCCCTTATTCGCTCGCCGGGTTAACGGCTTTGCCGGTCCTCTCGGGAGGTTTATCCCCTACACTCTTCCTTCTCCCTCTAAAGATGAAGGTTCGATGGAATTTCTGAAAGGTGAAAACTGCCCATGGTCTGTGACCTTATTTTAATATACACATTTGGTTGCCTACTTTGAAAAGCAAAAGCTATCGCTGCGAAGGAGTCTCCGTGTTTCTGGCTGGTCAAGACCCCTGTTTACCACCTTGATGTCTTCTTGTTTAACCTCAGGCTTAGGCCAATGCAAGCGCGTCACCTATGGGTGCGACGGCGTCTGATTCCGGGTCAACGTCGCGCGGTTGGCCGTTAGGGTTCCAGGGTGTTCCATCTTATACCATCTAGAGTTGTGAGGAAACAGACCCGGGTCGGGCAAATCTTTTACCTCAAACACCTTTTGGGTGAATCCCTGTGGTCGGAAGCAACTGGGAGCCTAAGCATGGCATGACGGTATTGTCATCAGGGTAAGTCTTAGCCGGCGGGATCATCATTCGAGGGGTCTAGAGGCCCAAATCAACCTAGATGTGCACTTAGGATACCCGGGAGGTTAGTAAGAAACCCCTGTCTCACGTAGGTTAGGTGCCATTTGGATGCTTGCCGGGCGTTAGCAACAAAAAAACAATCGAAATGATAAAAGCAAAAACAAAAAAAATGGAAAAGAGAAATGTACATATTTGCAAACAAAAAAAATCTTTTTATGATAAAACAAAAAAAATATCAAATATAAAAAAGAAAACAAATCAATTTTGCATGATTACATTTGCGTGCAGCATCTCACTTTTAAATATCGCTTGCATTCGTGTGCTTGCCTGTCACATTTATCATCACCGCATCTTTCCCTTGCCTTCGTTAAAAAAAGGCTTGGCCCCTTGACCAGTTATCAAGGACAGTCACAGTGACCATTTGCTTATTGAGCAAGGGGCTAAGTCAGAACAGAAATTCTGATTTGTTTGTTTCAGTGATATGTGCAGAGATTCAGGTAACTGAAGCAAAGGTGAAAAACAAACAAACCAAACCTTGTGTTTTATTCCAAAAACCAAAAAAAATTTTATCAAGTTCCGCCCTCTCTCTCTGCATTACTCGTCCCACTACTCTCCGGGCAAAACACTCTCAAAGGTGCTACCCAACTACGAAAAGCGGTACTCCTGCCGCTCTGTACTCCTCTTCCTATTCCCACATCCCGGCGTTGATCCACGGAAGCAGCAGAGAAGCTACCAACACGAAAGCCACGCTCTCGTGCTTTTTGGTAGCGCTCCTCACCATCTCTCAGCCACTGTTCAGCAAGACCAAGGCCGATTCGGAGTTCGAATAGTTGGGCCTCCATGGCCCTTCGCTCCTCCCTTTCAGCCAAACTGTTGGCTCTTTCTCTCTCTGCGTCTCTTTCCCTCTCTGCCCGTTCTCTCTCACGGTCTTCCCTCTCCAACTGGAGAGTGATCCTCAGTTCCATAGCATCCCTGGATGAGTCGTCATCAGGATGACGCCGCAGTTCCCTCTCCAGTTCTGCTATCCTAGCCTCCTTCTGCGCAGCTTGGGCAAGCGCTTCTTCCGTCTCCTTTTCCTGCCGAGTGTACCATCTCAGATACGCGATAAGGCGTAAACAAAGAGAACTCAACGCTGAAACTTTTACCTGTATACGGAGCATCCCTTCTGCCTCCGCAGCACGCTGCGTGGCGTGAGCAAGTTGCTCATGAAGCGAGTCAAGTTCTGAGGTGGGAATCCACAAGTTGGAAGAGGCACCACCTACTCCCATCGCTGGGGAGGCCGCGCCAATCTGGGCATGCTACGACCATGTGAATTAGCAGCCAACATCTGGAATCTGGGGATTTAATTAGGAATGTACTATACACCTACCAAGGCGCTCGTAGCTCCGCGGGCATCACCCAACTGTTGTTCCATCTCTGCCAAGCGAGTTCGTAAATTCGCTATCATGGCATCCCGGACATCCTGCAGCCTTACAAGTCAGCATTTTCACCAGAAAAACCAAGAAAAGGAGAAAGAAGAGAAGAGAAAAAGGGGAAACCTACCTCCACAAGTCCCCGGGGTTGGAACCGTTCTACGTACTTTGTCCTATATAGACGCGAGTAGTCCTCCCTGTCCCGCACCTGCGATTCTACAATCGTGCCACCCCGTTGCCAGTCTTCGTACTGTTCAGGGAACCGCACGCGCCAGTCAATGCAGGTCGCCGGTCCTCGCGTCTTTCTCCCGACACGAGGTGGCGCAGCTGAATCCACCCATTATTGAGCCAGTCCTAAAGTCCTCATAACTAATCGTAGCCGAAGCGGCTCGATTTCATTCAGGCAGTGCATCCATAGTTCCCGTCCGAACCGGGCACGACTTGCTAGAACCCACGGCTGGTTGGCATCGACCATGTCTGAGTAGGGTCTCCAGTTTACCATCGCTGCAGGGAACTCCTGTAGCTCCCGCCTTAGCACCATCAGTTGGTAGGTTAGGGGTGCCGCACTCATGATGGGTTCCCACCGCCTGGCTAGCGGCACCATTGCGGGTCGCCAATGCCGAGCTCTCCCCATGGGGAGGTAATAATAACTCCACAGCTGCTCGGCGCAGGTCATCAGTACTTTGCAAAAACACAAAAAAATACAAAACAAGCAAAACTAAAAAAATACCTGGATGAATGGTGTGAAACCACTCACAGTCATCTCACGATCCGTTTCTTGGAATAGGCCTGCAAACAAGTGTGCCAGCATGGCGGCTCCCCAGGCATAATACCCTACTCTTTCAAGGTCTGACTGCAGCTCCAGGAAGCAACATTGGATACCATCCCCTTTCGAGCTCAGTACCAATCTCCCCAAAAGGAAGAGGAGAAATCTCCTCAAATCTATGTTACATCTTTCCCAGTTGCCGAAATCTGTGCAGTACACGGCACGGCATCCTATTTCCATCCTTTCCATGAACTCTTCTGAGGATTCGTCGTCCCGCCGACGAGTGTCGGTGAGCCCTAATGCATCCATGAGGGACGCCCTAGCTACCGACCTGTTTTTCCGACCATCTAGGTCCAAACCCAGTAACTTCTGGGCACCTTCTCGGTAGTCCGCGTAAGTGACTCCGGTCACTGCCTTGCCTTCTACCTTCAGGCTTGTGATCTGGACCACATCCTCCAAGCTGGGCACCATGTGCCCCCAGGGCATCAGGAATGCCCGGCTCACTGGGTCCCATCTCTCACACAAGGCTTGGATCAGGACTAGGTCAAGCTGGATCGGCTCGATCCGAAGGAAGGTACCAAATCCCATCACGTCTAGCCTCGCCTTCTGAAAATCTGGGAGGCCCCTGTACGCTGCTACTACCAACTCCCATAAGATTTGTGATTTCATCACAACCTACACATACCAGGAATGGGGGTGAGGTTTGGTCAGAAGAAAGGAAGAAAAAATGAGAAAAGGACAAGAAAACTTGGCTTACGAGTTGTGATTGGGCCCTTTCGCTGAAGTGCCCTTCAAAGTCTGAAAGCCTCCTGGAACTACTACCACTGGACCTGCTTCTCTTCGAGGAATGGGAAGATTCGCCCTCCATCCAACTCTCAGAATTTTGAACTCCTCCTCTCCCGTAAGAACTTGTGCTCCTCGAGTTATTCCTCGATATACCTGGGAAGATAAAAGGGACAAGAATTTATAGAAATGGAAGGAGTGCGGGCCAAGATTGCCTCCATCACCTGTCGATGATAGCCCTCGCAATAAGACACCGGTCAAGCGGCCCCATGTGTCGCTTCACCGCTCGCACAGGGTGATTGACTGGACGAAGAATAGGACGAATAGCCCCTATGTTGTCTAGGGATACCCTATCATGTTTTGGAGGACGCCCGTAAAATTTGGCACAACATCCGGGAAAAGGAACTAGGGCCGTCAGTATTGACTTCGACGGCAGATTCCTGTGGAAAATGGTCACAACAAGACGTGATTCTCCGCTCGAGGCGGAGTCTCGACAGATCCGTCACATGGGAACAGTGCAAAGGAGAAGAAGTGTTGGGAAGAAGGAACGCACAAGAGGACGAACAAGCATCAGAAAATCAAATCACTCCATTCATAATTCTACATAAGCTGTCAAAAACATCATAAGCATAAAGAGGTGGCGGGTCCACTAGCCCGCCAATCCTCACCATCACTCGTCTCTCTGGGCACTCTCCTCCTCTCCCCCGAGGTGAGGGTCCCTCAGAAGCCTCTGGGATCCCCGTGCAGTAGCACCTGCCTCACCTCTTGGCGCCTGCTCCGCAGCAGTGACTCGCTGCTCCTCCCCTGGCGTGGCGAAGAAGCCACTGGCGGCAAAGCGACCGGACTGGCGGAGTCGCTCCCCGAACTCTCGCGCTCTCTCGTAGCGCGTCTCCATCCCTCCTAGCCTCTGCACGACGGCCTGAAGGCCCAGCTGGAGCTCCCTCACTTGGGCCTCCAGGGCCCTCCTCTCGGTCAGATCCCGCTGTCGCTCGGACCTTCTCTCGGCTTTCTCTCTCTCTGCCTCTCTCCTCATCATCTGCAGAAGAACCCTTAACTCCAGGATGTCTGGGGAAGGTCTCTCCTCACCGCGATGCCGCAGCTCCGCTACAGTCGCCACCCAGGCATCACGCTCCTCTTCCGCCCGAGTCGCGCGGGCCACCGCACCGGCAAGTTGCTCCCGGAGGGAGGCAATCTCGAGAAAAGGGGCCGAGGAGCTGGAAGATCCGCCAGCCACTCCCACCGTCGCTGTCTGCTGGGCACGCTGGAATAAAATAAACAACGGCCGTCAGTGAAACTCCAAAATCTAAAGTTAAAAGTGCGGCACGTAACTTACCAGGAGCGACAGCTCATGTTGAGCGACGGCCAGTTGCCGCCTAGTCTCTGACAGCTGGGCGCGCGAGCCGCCGATGCCACGCGTGTCCCCAGCTTGGGGAAGCCCCGCGTAACTCTCTCTCTGCCGCCGCAGGAAGTCGGCACTGTCCTGCACCAGTACACCCCCTTGCTGTCCAGGGAGACGTACGGGCCAGTCCTCGAGCCTCGCCTTGCCGCGACTCTCCCTCCTGACGCGGCTCGGCTCGTCTGCACTCGCCCATTCATCGGCCAAACCCGAGATTCTTGCCGTACCCTGCATCAAAAGAGGTCCCACATCAGTCAAAAAGAACGCGTCCCCTGTCTAGGACGCGTCCATCATTTAAGTGCAACAGTCGCCGAACCCTTTCCCCCCTCGCACGGCTTGCTTCAAAACTCAAAATGGATCAAAGAGGGGGAAAACCAAGCACTCACCGAGCCGTGTTCACCTCCTCCCGCGCCATTGGGCCCTCGGGTCCCTCGGGGGCCCGAAGCGGCCCTTCCTCCTCCATGGACGCCGTTCCGTGCTCTGGCGCGTCCCTCCTCAGGCGAGGGGTCCCGCGTCCCTCTCCACCTTTGCCGTGGTCCAGACCGCCGAACTCCATTCGATCGAGGGGAAGAAGACAAAGACGGGCGAGCGAGTTTCGGCGGAAGGCGGGCTCGTTTGTGGGTAAGGCACGGGAGAAGAAAGGCCACCCGTCGCTTTAAATTTGAATTCGAGGATTAAGACGCGTCCTCGCGCCTGGACGCCCCCAAAATAAAAAATAAAAAAAAATAAAAAAAATAAAAATTTAGGGGCATCCAAGACCCAGGACGCCCCCAAAAATAATAATAATAATAATAATTTCAAAATAAAAAAAAAACTTAGGGGCGTCCAGGACCCTGGACGCCCCCATAATAAAAATTTCAAAAAAAATATAATAAAAGAAAAAAAAAGATAAGAGTATGTATATAATCCAAACAAAATAAAAAAATACACACAAAGAAAAAGAAAAACCACAAAAAAAGATAATAATAATTAAGGGGACGGGGGTCCAAAACATCCAAATGTCAGATTTTATTCCATCAGAAAAGCAGAATGAGCTACATCAGAGGCTTAGGCGCCTTAGGCCTTAACTTCTCCAGTTCGGTCACATAAGCTCTCCACAGCTCGCATTCTTCCCCCACATGCGCTAAGGCCTTTCCCGCAACACTTGTCTTCCAGGGTGCTTTGACGGCCTTCGCTTCCCTCGCATCCGCCTCCGTGCCCAACTCCCTCTTCTTCAAAGGAACGATGCCAGTCGATATTGGGAATGAATGGCGTGGATGCCGACCTGGAGGCAGCATCGATGCGCACTATAAAGGACGAACTCGGTCGCGCCGATCAGTTGAGATCAACTTCGGAGAAGGCCTCATGAGGAGATCAAGCGAAAGCAAACATGCCGGTGCGCAAGTAAAGAAGCCTTGTGTCACGGTGCGGAAGTGAGACCGCCAGTCTTCACGTTTCTTCAGCCACGGAACGCGGTTCACTACAGTACCACCGAAGCCTAACACGTCGGCTATGTGATGAAGCGGGCTTTGTTGGAAGAGCTTCGAAGCGGTTGGCATTCCCTCGCGGTGGTCGAATTTGAAGTGCAAATCCAGCCAGCAATTCAAGACAAGTGCACAACCAAATGGAGGCTTACCCATGCTCGAGGCAGTAAGACCGCTGTAAAGATAGGCAAGGACGGCGGGTCCCACCCTCTTTCCACGCCAAATCCCGCAGATAGCACTCAGTTGGTCTTCCTCCACTATGTTGTCGGTATAAGGAAACAAGAGAGCACCCGCCAGACAGATAGTGAACCCCTTCATGATTCCCTCCAAATAGTCATCGTCTGGTGACCCTCTCAGGGCGTCCATGACCCACTCCGCAAGCTTTTGGAGATCGATCCCCTTTTGAGTACGGACCTTTCTGGCTGCGTCGGGCGGCATGAAGCTTCCAAGGACGCTTTTAGAAGTCCCCCGTGTCAGCATCCGCATAGCCTTCACCTTCCCGTCACTCTTGAATTTCTTCAAACCAAGCAGAAGTTCCACCTCCTCGAGGAGGATGGTCACCTCGAAGGTCGGGAAGATAAAAGTGTGGGTCTGGGGATGCCAGATCTCCACTAGTGCGCCCATAGCCGCCCAGTCCATACGAATCTTCTCGTAATGTTTGGCGTGAATAAGGAGCCCCTGCAAATGCCACTTCGAGAGTATGGCCCTCATGCCAATGGAGATATTGGAAGTCAGCTTTGAAAGCCATGGCAGCTTGGAAAACTTCCTCGGGCCTGGGAAGAGTGGATATGGCTGGGAGAGAAAGAAGAAGAAATGAAGGAAGTAAGAAGAAGGTTCACGTGCAGAAATTTGAAAAGAGTCAGCTTACCATATGCGACATGATCGTCCCACTCAGATGACCCTCGAGGTCGGAAAGTCGCCTAATCTCGCTGCTAGGCTTGCTCCTCTTCATAACGCGGGAAGACTCTCCTTCCATCCTAAATTCTCCTCTCCTTCCTCTCCTGAGCTTCCAAAACCCACCTTGGTGCATTTGAATGAACTAGCCTAAGGGGAGTTCTTATAGGAAGGGAGGGTGCTACAGGACAGAACATGTCACATCAGTGGTCATTGTCAAGATTTTGTCTGGATCTCCTTTGAACTGTGGTGCGATTCTGCTACTTTCTGATGTTGCTAACCTTTGCTGGCCTGTGCAGGTTTTACTAACGGACGTCTTTGTCCTATCTCCTGTCCCACCTTTCATTGGTTGGTCCCACCATGTCATGCATCATAGTATATGATACCTACGCTACTAGAACATGTCAAGGACCTTGCGGCCCGAACGAATCTGGGATTTGAGTTCCCCTTCAACAAAAACGGTGATGATCCCGGAAGAGTTTGGGTTGTACGGATAGGCCGTTAATTTGTGGTAGCATGGGGACGACGGTTCCATTCAGTGAGTTGGTGCGCGGATAAACGGGCCCCAGCCCAGTATCAGCTCACCAGATCGGTATCCTGACCCGTTCTTCACAAGTTGACAATATTATCCTTGGCTATTTTCTATTTTAGTTTGTTTTGAATTTTTCTTTAAACCCAGCATGCATTCATATAGGACTTTGATTTATTGCGGAAGATCATTCAAGTGATTCGATTGTGAAAGCCGTTGTGTTTCAATTCCCACAAATATGAGATATTCCACTCCGAATGAAATACTGAGTTTCCTTGAGACAGCCCGACGCTGCTCTTCCAAAGGAGACCCTTGTTTGGACAGACCCTCAGATATTCCTTTACCTTTTTTGACCCACCTTGGCCGCAGCACTTCCACATTGGCTGGTAACCGCTCCCCAAAGGTGAAACCTCCGGTTTATGACCCAGGTACTTCCACACCGAGAAGTTGGTCCCTTTTTGTTTCGTGCCTGAGCGCACATCTCACCCTCCCTTATTTGATCTCCGTCCAAGCAATCGTCAATATTTGAAAGACCTTCTTCAAGGTCGCCTCATTGAAACTCCAGGAAAGATTCCAAACAGTAACGTCAAAAGCGTGTCTCATCACACCTTGGCATCGACTTATCAGTCCGCTCCCACTCCATTTCACTCCACTTCGATACCATTCCACTACGTATCGCTCCCTTGCAAAGCAGACGCCAAGGCGGGGCAGCTGTAGACACGCCATTCCTGACGTCTCCTGAGAAAGTCTCATATTACTATACAACGCCCCGCGACGACTTACACGTTTTGAATCACTCGAGTGCTTCCTTTTCTTGAGTCTTCTTCCGCCCTTTTCGGCATCCGGAATCGTCTCGTCACGGCATTCGGACGGCATCAACACCAGTCGAACGCATCAGGAGGTTCCGGAATCAAGAAGGGGGTCTGCCGGGCGGCCGCCGACGCCTGATCCGAGGACCCGGGTGGGTCTTAATGGGGGCGTCCAGGCCCCTGGACGCCCCCATGATTTTAATTTTTTTATTTTTTTCTCAGGGCCCAAAACCAAATATAAAAAATAAAAAAAATATATATTTAATGGAGGCGTCCAGGCCCTGGACGCCTCCATAAAAACAAAAATAAAAATATTGTAAAATGCCAGTTGGCATAAAAAAACAAAAAAATAAATAAATTATATATATTAATGGAGGCGTCCAGGCCCCTGGACGCCTCCATAAAAACAAATAAAAAAAATAAAAATGCCAGCCCTTGCATAAAAGACAAAGAAAAATAAAAAATAATAAACTTTTGGAGGCGTCCAGGCCCTGGACGCCTCCATAACTCACTCACGGGCGCCGGCCACCGAACGACGGTTTGTCGTGTGTGAAAAAAGCCAAATTTAGAGACGTCCAGCTGACTGGACGCGCCCATTTCTGAATCACGAGGCGCCGCTCACAAAACCACGCGTTGTGCCAAACCGCGTGCGGCCGTCGTCGGTTTTCGGTGGACATGTTAGAGGCGTCCGGGACCCTGGACGCCCCCACAAAAGTATTCCAAAAAAATATATAAAAATATAATATAATATTATTTCGGCCCTGATGGAGGTGTCCAGGGTCCTGGACGCCTCCACCCTCCGGAGCTCTATAAATAGAGGCCCACCCCCTCAGTTCTAAGGGAGCTAAGCAGTGATCCGATAGGCTGCCGGAGCCCAGAGGCTACGGAGTCATTTTTCTAACCCGTGGGGTCTTTTGTAGGTGGAGGTTCTGCCGGCTTCTCGGGTGCCCACGCTCGCGAGAGGAAGGTCGTCTTAATCCACCGCGCTTCTACGTCGTCCCCACGCTGCCGGAGCTCCGCCGAATTTCACCACCGGCACATCCAATAAGCCAACTCTTTCCTTTTCTTCGTAGTTCTTTTGCATTCATCATCTCGCATCCATCATCTCATTTTCCTCCTACTCGAGTCCGAGAGGGGTTTAAAAAGATAACACCAACCAGGTGTGTGTCTTCCCGTTATTTCGTTATTTTTATTGCAAGGATATGAATACTACACATTCATCTTTCTAATCCACTTGCTATTTGTTTGTCGTTATTTTGCAAGGGTAACCGAGGAAAGCCCTCTCCGTCGGCCGGCCGGAGGGAGAGGAAGAAGCAACCCGCCATCTCCCGCTCTTGAGGTAGGCGCGATCACTTTCTTATTTTGGGGTCTTTCGGCCCCTTGCGATCACATCTTATTTTCGAGGCCGCGGCGAGTCACTTCCCCAATGGTCGTTTAAATTTCCGTTCTTATATTCTCTTTATACTCTGTTATATTCTGCTCATATTCTCGAGGCCGCGGCGAGTCACTTCCCCAATGGCCGTTTAAATTCCCGTTTTTATATATGTTATATTCTTATCTATTCGTGTTCTCGAGGCCGCGGCGAGTCACTTCCCCAATGGCCGTTTAAATTCACGTTCTTATACGTTATATTCTTATCTGTTTGTGTTCTCGAGGCCGCGGCGAGTCACTTCCCCAATGGCCGTTTAAATTCCCGCTCTTTGTATTCTCTCTATATTCTGTCATCTTATTATCTGCTCATATTCTCGAGGCCGCGGCGAGTCACTTCCCCAATGGCCGTTTCAATTCTTGTTATTTAATTTTTGCACCATTCCCGTCCCCCCGAGGCCGCGGCGAGTCACTTCCCGCTATGGCCGTTTAAACCCCATACTTTGCTATATCACACTTGTCCCGCTCGCCCCGCCGGAGCAATCTCCCGTGGTGGCCCCTTCTCTCTCTTCTCTTATTTCTGTGTTGCAGCAAACAAACACCAAAAGAAACAAAAGAGGAGCCCGCGCGCTCCGCTTCCTCTTCCCCGCTCTTCCCCGAACCGCGTGACGTCGCTCACATTAGCGTTCCCAAGTGGCTCATAATATCTACTGAAAAACAATTCATCATCATATTGCATGAGTTGGCATATGTACATGTCATGTCCTATTTTCCCACAATAAAAACACGTGGGTCTTCTCCTACCAAAATGTTTCCTTTTATTTACATTTTTAAAGGTTGAGGGGAATTTGGAATTAACAGCTTATTTTCCAAAGTGTGTGTGTGAACATTCTCCTTGATAAAATGAATTTTTCACAGCATAATGATCATGATTTTTGTTGCTATGCATTACACCTTGATTCTTTTCAACTTGTTTTCCTTTCTCTCTCACTTCCTTTCCATTCCCACTTTTCAATTTTTCAATTTCAATAACAAAATTCTTGTTCTTCTCTTTCAAGTTCTCTTTCTCTTTTTCACATTCACTTAGTTGAACATGCAATTTTTCAAACTCTTTGTTCAAGAGGTCATGCTTTTCTTGGATTTCATCTTTCAGCTTAAATGCATTTTTCTTTTCTATATCTACGCATGCTATCTCCTCTTCAAACAAAGACAACTTCGTTTCTAAAGCATCATTAACATTTTTCAGATTTTTAATTTGCATTTCAAGCAAATTGCATTTTCCACAAGAATTAGATGAGTGAACAATTTCATGAATCTTTTTCTTTAACGTCCTATTTTCATTTTTCATTCTTCTATACTTCTCATCTAACTCTTCATAAGCAAGTTCCCACTGTTCATTTGAAATGGCCTCAGTGTCAGAAGTTACCTGTTCACTGTCGCTATTGACCATCAGACACATTGTCTTGACAAATTCTTCAATGTCCTGCTCCTCGTCATCGATCGTGGGCTCATCTTCATCTTCATCGCTCCATGTTGCCTTCATGGCTTTTGGCTTCTTGCCCCTGACAACCTTTCCTTTCTTCTTTTGGAGCTCGGAACATTCTCCTCGCATGTGCCCCGCTTTCTTGCATTCATAGCAAATAATCTTGGCGGCCTTGGATGGTTCATTTCTTTGTCTTGGCTACCTCTTCCCTTTTCTGAACTTCCCGCCAAATCTTCTTCTTTGGCGCAAGAATTGTCTTACCTTTCTTGTTAGCATAGCAACCTCTTCATCATCGGTGGTTCCCAACGATTCCTCTTGGCTCGAGACACTCTCCGGGAATGCTTTCAAGGCGATTGGCCTTTTCTTCTTCGGATCCTCTTCCGTCTTTTTGATCACATTAATCTCATAGGTCATTAATGACCCTATGAGTGCATCTACGGTGAGTGTTGTCAAATCCTTGGAGTCTTCTATCACTGTCACCTTGGTGTCCCAACTCGGTGACAGCGACCTCAACACCTTTCGCACCAATTCCTTGTTGGTGAACTCTCTTCCGAGTGACTTCAGTCCGTTGGTGATCTCCATAAGCCGTGCGAACATCTGGGAGACGTCCTCTTCATCTTTCATTTTCAAGAGCTCGTAGTCACGGGTCAGCATATTCGCCTTTGTCTCCTTGACTTATGTGGTGCCTTCGTAAATAAGCTTGAGCTTATCCCACATTTCCTTGGCACTACTGCACATGGAGACATGAGCATACTCGTTAGGGCGAATAGCACACTGAAGTATATTTAAAGCATTAAAATTCACAGTGGCTTTCTTTATAGCATCATCATCCCACATATCCTCATCAGGGTTTACAGCATATGGACCATTCCTAATAACAGTCCATATTTCATGACTTTGCGCTCTAAGAAATACGGTCATCCTATTCTTCCAGTATGGGTAATTACTCCCATCGAAGAAGGGTGGCCGTTGAATAGAATGCCCTTCGGGCATCATCCCCTTGTTGAGGTTGTTGGCCATTCCTAACAGATCACTCTAAAACCGCTAGGTTTTCTAAAAAGCAGAGCCGAGCCTCTGATACCAATTGTTGGCCCGGTTAGGAGGCAATTGAGAGGGGGGTGAATTGATTGCCCACCCTTGTTGATAAATTATAAAGCAACCCAAACAAACCACAGATATGTAGAATAAAAATAATGCAGAGACTTGATTAAGATGAATGAACTTAAATCAATCAAGCTCTCACAACTTCCCAGCGCACACATATGCTCACTCGGACAACTATATTTGGACGGACAGTTGAGTACACTCACTTCTCACCGTCTCACACTCGTATAGAGAACGGAAAATTAGATAACAACCAACACCAATCAAGCAAACCACAACACAGTATTTTTAGGTGGTTCGGATGCACCAAGTGTCGTCCTACGGCCACCCCTCTCACCTCGAGAGGATTTCACTATAAACGCTACTCGACGGCAGCAACCACACACACACGGGATCAACGGCCCAGACACGTGGGTTCTCGTGCGACGACGAGACAACCCACACACACTCGGAGCAAGCTCCGAAAATATCCAGATAGAGAAATAGTATAAAATGAAATATAGCCCAAATATGAGATGAACGTTCTAAGCACAAGATGACTAAGAAGATTATGAAACAATATAGATCTTCCCCTATATCCTTCAACCAAAGTCGGAGATATAAGAAGTGTGGCTTAGAATGATGAAACCAAGAGAAGAGGGAGCCGATATTTGAAACTTCAGGCGCCCGAAGCAAGGATGAAGAGGACGCAGCCGCTGCCTCTAGATCTCTCAGCTCGGGCTCGTGAGGGGACGTCTCTGGCGTTCCTTCCCTTCTCTTCCAGCAGACCACACATGTTCCTCTCCTTCTTCCTGCAAGATGAACACGTTAGAGCTCAAAAGGATGTTTCGATCGGAAGAGAGGGGCGGCTATATAAGCCAAGGTGATTGAAGCCCCAAGGGACTTAAAAGCCCTTCCTAAACCCCCTTCATAACACATACAAGATGCAAAGGTTGCCCTAAGGTCATTAGGGTCAAAAGCCATGCCATTTGGATCCTTCTCAATAGGGTTCGAAACAGATCCGGAAAGCCCGTTCGAACGTTCAGAAAAAGTGTCGACCCATGAGGTCGACCCTTTTTCGTGAATGTTCTGCCAGAACATATATAAAAACCAAATCGTGACACGAGTGTCGACCCATGGGGTCGACACTTCTTACGAAGTGTTTTGGCCTATAAACAGAGCAAAACATTCGTGATGAAAAGTGTCGACACACGAGGTCGACACTTTTTCACGAACATTCTGTTTTCACAGAGATGAACAAACTTACCTTAAAGTGTCGACCTTTAGGGTCGACACTTTTTCACGAGAGTTCTGCCTTACCAAAACAGCAGACTCCTGGTGGAAGTGTCGACCCTTGGGGTCGACACAATCTACCAGCGTCCAAAAACACAACGAAGGCAGAGACTCCTCAAATAAGTGTCGACCCCTGAGGTCGACACTTTTACTGACAGTAAAAAAACTTAACTAACTTCGAATGAAACCTCCACAAATCAAATACATATTGCGATGCTGATCAAGGGAGTTCATACAACCTGGATAAACATTGTTAAGCATGAATATTTACCCGGATCATTCCATTCAACCTCAGATCCAATTAGTACAGACATTCTTACCATTGGCCTTTGAATGGTGAGTGAAGTCTCACAATAAACCAAGTAAACATATATTCTCCAGATTTGACCATTGCTATTTCATCTACCTTGTGACTAACCTTCAAAAAAGTTCTTACAATTATTTGCAAGATGAATCCATATCGAACCTGCACAGTACAGATTGCCATTAACCTCAATCTCAACCCAAGCAATGAAATTCTCATCTCAATTCAGATGCTATAGATTAATCAAACCATTCATTCAATTTTTAACCAATACAACTCATTCAAATAAATTAGTCCTAGTCAGACTTAAGCGTTCTTGAGCATTTTGCTTGGTATAGCCAATTCAATCATGCACATACTGAAATCCATCAACCTCACCTTTCATCAATTATGTATATCAATGAAGATCAATCATGCAAGTTTTCATTCAAGGCAATCATTCATCAAACCTATATACATGCAAATTCATTGAGCCCGAAATCATGACATTTCATTCAGAATCTTCGTCAAAACAGTCCGGGGCACAACAATCTGGACTCTCTGTTGGAGAAACGGTCTATCCCGCGGCCGCTTCATGAAGAAAATAGTCTAGGGAGGACCGCATGGTCAAGAAAAACGGTCTAGGAGGCGACCGCCAGATGATTGGGGGAGACGGTACGAAAATGGCATAAAAATTGGAGAAACGATCATCCAAAGGCCATTTTTTGAAAGTGGCAATCTCAAGAAGACCGCCATTTGACATTTTAAAAATAATAAAATTAACTTAAAAATTATAAAATTAAAAAAGTTATTTTTCATGGACGATCAATTGTTGACCGTTTTCTTCATGAGACGGTCAACATTGGACCGCCCACTCTAAGTAGCGGTCAATAGTTGACCGTTTTCTTTATGAAACGGTCAACAGTTTACCGCTAGGCTACTAGGCTCACGTGATTTTAGAAATTAGAGTATATCTCGAAAATGGTGCAACACTAGCGAACGTGGTAGAATAAGAAATTATAGATAACTGAAAAATAAACAAATTTTATGAAGAGAGTAAGATGAAAAGACGATCAGAAGAGAGAGAAAATGGGTCAAGAATAGAGAAAAATGCTGTGACTTAAAAATGGTGGAGAACTGGCTAATGGCGTAGAAGAAGAAATTGTATAGCTTTAAAAAGCAAACAACTTTGGTGAAGGACACTTAATGAATAGAGGAACATAAGGGGATGAAAAGAGACCATTTTTTAAGACTGCACAGCGAAAGGGGTCGAATGCTTGAGGGAAGTCGACCTAAATGGGCCGTAAGTCGACTTGGAAGGTCGGAAGGTGATAAGATAGTCTCCAGGGCTCTAAGAAATTATGATCTCGAAGTCCAAAGGCTAGGGAACAATGAAATGGGCTCGAAATCTATCCAAGGAAGGCTCCAAAACAATGGTTAATTTAAAACATCAAAAATGATGAATAAGAGAAATGACGCAACTTGCGAGCTAAAAACGGGTGTCAACAATAGTGAGGAGAATGTATTACTTTCTTAATCTAGTCTTGATGGGGAATGTCCAAAAAATACATCTATTTGGTCTTCACATAATAAAAGTTGGTTGCTATTGTTTTATGATCAATGCTTCTCACTTTGGGGTTGCCATTGCAAACTGCATGAAGAATACATTCCTACCATGTTATATCTCCACGTCACTTACATGTGTTGGTTAAGAAGGTCCTTTATTTTTTTGATCATGAAACAGATGTTTATCACTTGAAGTTAAAACAGAATTGGATGATAGAAAAAGAAGGATAAAATTTTTAATTTGGGCATCAAAATAGGGTTCATAATTTTATTTTCCACGGTTATTCTACACCAACCATTTATTAATGTTCTCATTATGTTGGGTTTTATATCAAATAGGATTCAGCATAGGTGGAGCAACTAAGCATTATTTACACCAACCATTTATTTATGTATTATTTATGTTTTCAAGTTTATATTATACTTAAGGTGACGTCTTGTGGTGTAAACTATGATGTTATGGGACAGTTGGTTTGATCATACAAGGAATCTCATTTGGGAGGAAGGCTCCCTACATTGATAGACTGAAAAGTTTGTATACTACTGGAGCTAAATTTGTTCTTTGATTGTTCACTTTGTTCTATTTCCTTTTGTGGATTGTTTCTCATTATTTTGTTTGCACTTGAATATCATGCAGGCAAGAAAGGTAGTTCTTGGTTGTCTTCGAGTTTGCAACTCATGCAGATCTTCATCATTTGGAGATGTTTCTGGCAGGGAAGCAAGCAGATGCCCTTCAGGAGGCACTCCAAGTTCTTGAAGCAGTGGGCAGTGTGTGAGCTCTATATTTATTTTTGGAAGCATTCATTAGCAAAAGAGCAATAGAGTATGGACAAATGAAGAACTTGGTGGAGTGACCCTTGATTATTGATAGTTTACTTTCTTGTAAATATAAAAACATTAGAAAATAAATTTAGTCTTCATTGTTATGGTTCCTAAAATACTTACATGCTCCATGTTGCACCTCAAAAACCAGAATATACATTCATGCTCATGTTTGAGTAATCCTAGCAGCAAGTGCAACATGGTTGCATCTCTTCTGTCTGTGTGAAGGCAGTGCTCTACTGAAATATTCTATATTCAATCCTTTTTACTTTTTTGGGGACCAATCTTTGCTTCATGTATGTATGTGTCTATATGCACATACAAGTCTATTATAGAATTATTGTTGTTCCTTCACCTACTATGATGTGTTTACAAAATCATTCTTTCTATCTTGTTATTATATTTTTAGAAACATTCTTTGAATTCCTTGAAATTTCCTTGTCAATTTTCTTCACTTGGTTTAGTTTTACCTTCAATATGCATATGTTGTGTCAACTTATGACTTCTTCCACTGCCTGGTCCTTCACATTTATCTTGGTGCATGATTTTTCACTGAAATTGTATGAGGAACTACCTTCCAGCACAGGATTCTCAAGGAAGCATCATATACACTAAGTATGAATCCTCCTGTGAGGATAGGTGTTGTAATTTCAATGATGGACTATAACGAATTTCAGCTGACTGGCTTAATTTTGGTTTGCTTAATTATCTGCCTAGTTTTTATAAAGGGAGTGGTTCAAATCCATGTGCATGCATTGATTTATACTACCTTGTCTGAAGCACTTGGTAGCATATTTATGCAAAGATATTTAGCAGCATTTTTACTGGGGTAAGGGGTAAATAGCTTTCACTTACATTGATTGTTGTAGTATGCACAACTCTTCTTGTTTGGGCATGGGAAAAGACCCCACTAGTTGCTACCTTCCAGCACAGGATTCTCAAGGAAGCATCATATACACTAAGTATGAAGCCTCCTGAGAGGATAGGTGTTGTTATTGAGGTAGCTAATTTGAGGCCTGTCAAACACTTTTATAAATGCTCTGATGTTTGTCATATAAAAAATAGTTTTTTGCATGGCAGGCTGTAAGAAGTAATAGGTATGATGAAGATCCAATATTGCTCGTTTCATGTGGTATCTCTATTGACAAGTAACTTACTCGTATTGATGGTTGCATTTCGGATGCTCCAAAGGTGACTACCCTAACCTTGCTCCAGAATTTTAAATTATCTTTCATGCTGCTGGAGTAGATGTTCATCCAAGTTTTCTTCATGGGCTTAAACTTTATCATATATATTTCAGTTACATTTTGGTAATGAAGAATCCATTCCTTGAAATGGACGCGAGAACTTCAACTATAAGGTCAAATAATTGTCTAGTGTTTTTCTAACCTTTTGGCTTACAATAGTGAAATTCATGCTTTCTATCCCACATGCAGAAGCTTTTGGAACCAAAGCACATTGAACCTTAGGCAATTGTGAATGTTTTTGCTCGATGTGATTTGAGTTATCTTTCTCATGAACTCATCGATTGTGGGATCAAGAAGGGAATTGTAAGTTGTATCATTTCAAAAAATCATTTTCCTTTTATACTAAGGGATCATAACCCATGGGAAAATTGCTCACACTATATATAGGTTGTTGTTATCATCTCAACATATGTGCTAATGTTTGCCATATGATAATGTTGAACTATATATCAATACCTTTGTTTTGTTATTTGTTGGTGTCACGAATGGTGCCATGCCAACCTGAAAATAAAGTACATGTGATGTAATACTAAAAGAATTGAGGGACATTGAGTTGGAAGATAAAAGTAGAGCTTGATATGTTTTTTGTTATTAGAGAGTCATGAGTACTGTCAGCTTCGAAGTCTACTTCTTGAGAAATTTTCTTTCATTTTTGGAATGGTAGAAGGAAGTTTGGAATCAAAAGGAATAGGTTGGATGAAATTTTTGTTTGTTTAAGTTTTTTAAGCTTGTGGTCCCTTTGGAAGATGGTGATCTCATCACCTGGGCGGGCATTGTGGGGTGGGTGTCGTTATCCTCATATTCTCAACAATTCAGCTCTTATAGCTTCAAAGAATTTAGGGGTTTGGAATTTCAGGCTTCATACATATCATTTAATGTTGTTTTTTAGTTACTTCACCATATTTCATGTTTGATCTTAATGTGTAACATGTTTCCATCTGGGCACAGCACATTCATAAGCATGTTACATATTTGTTCCTAGACAACTATTTCATGCCTAATGTGTTCACTTCTACGGGGTGATTTTTTTTTTCTAAAAGGTTATTCCCTTTAAATATTCTTATAGTCATTATTTGCTGTTTCAGGGATGGTGATGGTTATTATTGGCTTACAGGAAGAGTTGATGCTATTAACGTCAGGTTGTCAATGGGACCACAGATCCTAGTTTATGAAGGGGTGATTTCAAATTTGGAGATATTGCATGGGTTAGAATTGATTCTTATTCATGGTGATCTGCCCAGTTATATGGATTTTTTTCATAGATAAATTAAGTTGAAAATATTTCTCACTTTGGCAATTTAGGTGTACATTGGATATCATTGGAAATTTGATAGATTTTCTGATGTGAGGACTTTAGTGTTTTAAAATGCTTCAATAATTCTTGTTAAGGTGATTGTTGAGGAACGTGCCTATCCTTGTGTGCACTAAGAAGATAAGAAGTTGTACATTTATGAAACAAAAAAAAATTGCCATAATTTTGAACTATATGAAGGTTCACTATCTAGAATCTTTGTCTTTTTCTCATTGGTATCTTTTACTTTTCATATTTTTCTCTCAATATATCCTTTCTCCTATGATTGATCCATAAGTGTAAGTGCTAATGGATTTTTTTTTTTGGTCGGGGGTGTGGGGATGGGTTCTATCCATGAAATATTGTCGGAAGTTTGATAGTTTTTTTTGTTAGTCGAACCTTAGTTTTTAAGAAATGAAGGATTGTAATTTGGTGTGAATCGATTGTTCAGTGAATGGATTGTAAATGTATGTTCCTCAAGTATCTTCAGTGAATGGATTGTAAATAGGTGTGAATGAGAATTGTGTGATTGTGAGTGATACAATCCATGAATGTGAAGATATGAATGGATGCACTATTATAGGTGATAAGAGAACATATATTAATAGGATTTTTTTTTAAAAAAAAGATAACATATTCCTACGTTTTTTATTAACCGACGTAAAATTATTTTTCTACGTTTTTAAGATAATGACGCTAATATTTTTTCATACGTTTCTTTCACTACGTGGCCAAAAGTAATACCTACGTTTTTAGAACGTAGGTACATCCTCTTATATGCGTGTGTATACATGTTTTTAACCTAGGCTTCTGTTGGATTATAAAGTCCCGCGATCAATGACACCCAAGAGGGGGGTGAATTGGGTGTTTACAAATTTTAAGGAAACTTTTGGTTTTTTTAAAGAATGTGATTCAATGCTGATCAAGAGGTTCAAAACTATTTGTTCACAAGTTGGATTTATCAAACTTAACTTGATGATGATATGGATTAAGCAAGATATACGTGGACAAATCTGGAACAACAATTTACACTAACACTCACGTAGAATGGATATAGAAGAATTGAATCACACCACACAATCCAAACCACAATGCACGGTAATTTTAAGGTGGTTCAGATGCAACGACGGCAATCCTACGTCCACCCCTCACAAAACCCGGTGAGGCTTCACTTGGGGATAAATCCCCAAATGGAGATGACACTCCAAACACACACGGGACGATGCCCGCACACACACACACGCGCGTAGAGACGAGGTCTTCAACATGATCCAATAACCGGATCTACCACATACACACTTGCTGCGACAGATGCAGCACTCCACACACACAAACACTAATATCTGGATAAATCCACACACACACGCAGATCTAAGAAGACCTACGCACACACAAATGGAACACGACGACCACACACGACCACGGATCTGAAATGATCCACACACACACGGATGTTTGCAGTTTATAAGAAACACAAATCTAAAACTCAAAGCACAATAAGGCACAGTTGAGAAAAACTCCTGATTTGGCTCCCCCTGAATGTATGTTGATGATCTTTGAGTGATGCTTGCTTCTTCAGTTCATTGGAAGTTGATGGCTTCAGATGGACCATGAATCTTCAGCTCCTGGATGAAGAGTTGATCCACGGATCACTATTCACGGCTACAGTAACAGTTCCTTCTTCCTTGGACAACTTCCTTGATCTCCTTGATCCTTGCTTGCTTCTTCTCTTCCTTTGAGGTTGCTGGCTTCAGATGGAGCTTGAATACCTTCAGATGGATGAAGAGGTTGCTGGACAGAGTACTGTTCACGGAGGGTTGTAGCAGCCTTCTTCTTCTCTTGATAGCCTTCCCCCTTGATCTCCCTTGAAGCCCTCTTGGTTGGTTAGGGTTATGACTCCAATGAGATGTTTTGTAACCTTTGAATGGTCCATAGACAAGCCCCATACCAGATCCACAAATTCCTCCTTGATTGGGGGCAGTGGGATTAAAGAAATGGGTGAAGATTCCTCTCCATGAGTTGGAAACACGAAGTCAACAAAAGGGGCCTTGGGGCTATCAGTCGACCGGCGCCACTGGGTCGGTCGACCGAAAATCGCAGACAGAACATATTTTAGTTCTGGAAGAACCGGTCGACCGGCCCTATAGTGGCGGTCGACCGAAAGTCTATAGACTTCCATCTTTTTGGTTCTGTCAATTTTGGTCGACCGGCCATGGTGTGTTGGTCAACCGAAATGACCCATACCTGCAAAAATGAAGTGTTAGCCCAAAGAAACATATCCATAAGTCAAGAGCTTCATGTGCTCATCAATTCCATGCATTTTGGGTTTGATTTAACTTAGTTTGTACATATGGAAAGTCCAAAGCAATTGAGCACTTGTCATTACATGAAATGTTCTTAAACAAGTTCAATGCTCACTCTTGAAGATTATGCATGAAATGCATTCATGAACAATGCAAAAGACTTATAGAACCTTCATTTGCAGGCCACATTCAATCTAAAGGATTTCATGTTTAGAGTTCTTGAATTACATTCTCAACCCATCAAGATATATGCTGCTATGTTCACACAATTAAGGATTGGAATCAGAAACTATGCATTCGCATAAAACCCAGCCATGCAACCATCGTGCACCTTAAATGTCATGGATCAGGTGTATCAAGGAGTGTATAACAGGGTAAGAGCCTTACCAAAGGTTCTTGACAGTACATGACATATACCACCTGTTTTGGATTATAGAAGAGCAAGGTGCTTACCCACACGTTTGATTTATCAGGTGACTGCCATGATGTTTGATCCTGCAATCAAGATAGACAAGCTTTAATACCATGCTTGTTCACATTAAAGAGGTTATGAAACCTCTTGCCTCTTGTTCTTGTTCACATTAAAGAGATTATGAAACCTCTTGCCTCTTGTAAAAATAACTCAATCATATTTAAACAACAACATGAATGTACACAGTCATCAAGAACATGTGCAATCAACCATAAGTATAGTTATCATCACTTAATCACACATTAAGTTTAGTTATCATCAAAACTATAACTAAAAATCATCAAAACCATAACTCAACAGATTATTCCTACGCTTTCGAAGCATAGGTATAGGTTGATATCTACCTACGCTTTTTGCTAGACTATTCCTACGCTTTGAAAGCGTAGGGATAGGTCGAACTATACCTACGTTTCATAGAAACGTAGGTATAACCTATAGTCACGCGAGCAAGCGCCACGCTTTGAAAGCGTGGCAAGCAAACGTGGCTAAAGGCTTTACCTATATTTTTTGAACCTATACCTACATTTTTTAAACGTAGGTAAAGGCCAATTTTCTTATAGTGGAACCTCATAAAAAACACTTGTAGTCAATTATACTTTAATTTGCGTATTGATTTTTTTCCTTAAAAAGGTAGATTGTGCAACCGATTTTATTAAGAAACAAAGGTAGAAGGGGAAAAATTCCTTAGACAGTCACTGCCTCTAAGATAAGGTAGTCTACAGGATATTACAAAATAAATCTGCTCCAACTACCAATAAGCACAGCTATTCTCAAGCAATGCCATAAGTGTTGCTTGATGCATAAGGGTCATTGATATTAGCAGTTACTAAAGCTTCTTTTTTTGTAGAAAGCAGGGGCTTAAACAGAATTCTTAATGGATTAAGACAAGCGTGACATTGGCCATTGGCCTGTTTCAAATTCAATGGCCATTCTCCAACGTTGAAGTTAATTGTAAGGTTAGAACAATCTCATGAATGCCAAATGCATATGCTTCATTGGCATAATCAAAGGTAGTAAAAGGCATCCAATCATGATCAGTAAATATTTTTCATATAATGGAAGTACACTAAATGTTCAGTCCAACCAACTGTTTTGACATCAAGACATTTACATGAAACCATGTGTCAGCCAATAAGTAGAACACACTATTGTAAACAACAAATAGTGACACATAATCCCCTCCTTATCCCTTTATCTATTGCAAACGGACACCTCTAATTCACTTGTTATAGCTCCATTTACCAAATGTAGTGAAAGACAAAGTACAGTATCCCCAGCCCTAGTAAGGGCGATACTATCTTTTTGAATCCCATTTTCAGTAGTAAGTCATTCCCTCTTCCACTAGCAGCGGTTGTCATGTCTATCTTGGCTTGTATTATGTCAATTTTTCTCTCTAGCATAGTCAACTTTTTCTCGATGGATGATTCCATGGAAATTATTTGATGCTTCAAGTCCACAATATTATGATGCGCATCATCAACCCAAACAAAAAAGCCACAGCAATCGTCCTCCTGTAAACATATACATAAATATGGTCTCTCAATCCAAAATTGAAGAAAGATATCTGAGACATTTCATCGAATACATTGTGAACTTCTTACCTTCCACCTTGCACATCGATAAAATCTTCTTCCTCTACTTGTTTCTTGAGACGAAATGTATACCCTACATCTCTTCCTGTAATAGCATTGTGGAACTTCATAGCACTCCGGTGTATTTAGTGAACGTCTAATACTAGATTGTTCGGTGGTCATATCACTCATCTTCTTTGTCCTCCATTGAAATCTCCTTGACAGTGATCGTGGGTTAACCTCGCCCTCTGCCTGCACCTCAGGGCCGGTGCACACTATCTGCTCAGCCCCAGACGGTTCTGAGGGGTGTCGCCGGATTTATTGAGGGGGGGGGGCACTGTGAGAGGGGGAGGCTTCTTCGAGAGAGGGTGTGCCGCCATAAGAGAGGGTGTACTGAGGTGAGATGGGGAGGCTTCTTCGAAGCGTCGGAGCAGCCAATTCCGAGATGTGTCACCGTGGCCTTGAGGTGGTGATGCGGGAGATGACGCGACCGGGCTAAGACGTGCGACAGACTCGATGTACGGCCAGCACTAGCACGCTAAGGTAAGCTGGGCGGCTGACCACCGTGGCGTTCTCCGGGTGGAGACGTCTCTCAACAGGAACCCTAGCTAGCCCAACGATCGTCCCTTGCGAGGGAAACGTGGGATCGCAGCGGTTAAGGAACCACTATCGCCTAGGGTGGTGCAGTCCGAGCTCGGTGCTCGACTGGAGCTAAGGAATGGGCACTCTCCACTCACAATCACGGTGATTTGTAGCTAACTATCGGTCCTAATTTGTAATATCCCAGACCTTTTAAATCCTTTTTCGTGGGTCCCGGATCTGGTTTCTCGGAGTTTCCGACTCTATTGTGTCTGAAATTTCATTTCGGACATCTTTCGTGTTCGGATCGGCGAGATCCGGAGTTGTTTCGGAGGTCCGGAAGCGTTCTGTGGTTTTTCTGCGCGTGTTTTCCGATTACTGGTGTGTGTTTCGGTAATTCCTTCGGAACCTCGTTGCGGGTGAATCGGGTCGTTCACCTAGGCAAGAGTGGTACCGTTGCGATCGGTGCGTTCCGAGGATCGCGGAAATGTACTTTTCTATTTTTTGGTATTTTCCAGAATTTATGGATTTTCCTATAAATACCCCCCTTTTTCTCTCTCTTCCCCACCCTCTTCTTCTTCTTCTTCTTCCTCCTTTCTCCCCCACCGTGCGACGCCCTCTCTCCCTCTCTTCTTCGTCCGGCGAGATAGCGGCGAGCCCCTCCGGCTGCAGACGGCTGTGGGCGACAGAGTGGTGACGACGGCGACGGCGAGGTGATCGTGGAGGCGTACGTGAACCGTGGGAGCTCAAGGAAGAACGAGGGTTTTCGAGCATTCTTCCCGATTCGTGGTCGATCCGGCGCCTCTCGGGATGCAATTGAGGTAGGGTGACGTTCCCTAGCCTCTAGCCTTCCTTTCCCGCGATTTGTAGGCCGAGGGGAGGCCGAGAGATGGGATTTCTTGCGGGTTTGGGGTTTTCCATGATTTGGGGAGAGCTCGCCCGATCTATAGATTTGATGCATGATTTTGTATTTTGATGGCCTAGAATCATGCTAGGGGTCCCCAGGGGTCTTCCCCTTTGATTTCCCCCTCTCCGGTGGAGGCATGGGGGCGTGGCCACTTTTTTTTGGCGTTTCCCATCGTTTCACTCTCGGGCGGGTGTGACGGTCCTTCCAGTGACCGTCACACTATGTAACTGTGGACAGCGAAAATCGCGCATCCAAATGTCATGCTCGGCCCAGCATCTACAACGGCGCCGAGTGAAGAAACCCCGGAGAAATCAGGCACCAAAGGCCCCACAGCCCGTGGGCCCCGAAGGAAATCAAACGGGTCATAACTCGTGCCCACAACGGGCCCAAAACTGCCCATCCAGCCTTCAACGGCACGCCCTGGTGGAGCCCCAGCGGCACGCCCCATTGGGCTGTTCAGCGGCACAGCCCATCAGAAGCTTCAGCGGCACGCCCCAAAGGGCCTCCAGCGGCACGCCCTGGAAAGCCTTCAGCGGCACGCCCCAAAGGGCCTCCAGCGGCACGCCCAGTGGGGGCTTCAGCGGCACGCTCCCTTCAGCGGCACACCCTGTCGCGGCCTTCGCCGGCACACCCCTATGGGGGTTCACCGGCACACCCCCAAGGGGGACCTTCAACGGTACGCCCCCCCCCAGGTGGGTTCACCGGCGCACCTCTTTGGGGCCTTCAGCGGCACAGCCCTTTGAGGCTTCAGCGGTACGGCCTTTGGGCCTTCAACGGCACGCCTAAAAGGGGTTTCAGCGGTACAGCCTACAAAGGCTTCAGCGGCAGGCCTTTTTGGCTCCTCAGCGGCACGCCCCTTCGAAGCCCCCAGCGGCACAGCGGTGAAGTTTTTTTCAACGGGCAACGTGAGGCCCATGCTCTACGCATCCTTGGCGCGCAGTGGAGCCGTATGAGGTGGCAGCCGATCGTTGGGCCACGCAGGCTACCCCACTGACAGCCAGGACAGAGGGGAGTCAAACCCCATCATCACGGGCGGCTTCCCGCCCTCGACAGCCATGTCCGGAGGCTCCCCGCCGCTGGGGGTATAAAAGACGCCATTCTTCAGATACTAAGAAAGAGAAAAAAAAGGGGACAGAAGGAGGACAAAAGAGAGGGCAGACACACACACACAGAAAAGAAGAGAGGAAGAAGAAGAGAAGAGAGAAGGGGAGAAGGCAAGCACCGGCGGGAGCCTCCTCCGACGACCGCCGTGAAGAGAGCAAGAGTAAGGGAGGGGGAGAGAGCTAAATGTAATGGGGGAGAAGGGTTGGGGGACGATGGCCAATGTCTTAGGCCCGGAAGTTTTCTTCCTTCTCTTATCCTCATTCCTCCTGGCGTTCTTTGTCTTTCTTACTCTTGTCCATGGCCCCATTTGGGGAGTTTGCTTTTGCCATATGTATGAAGGGCCTCGCCCTCTTGATTCTCACGAATGAAAACCACCCTCTCCGGGTTTCTCTTCGATCTTCGATGTTTTATGCTAGGCTTTGCGGGCTTTTTGACGGACAATCCGTTCCTCCCTCTGTCTCTTCATTCCTCCGGCGTCTTTAGGGTCCTCCACGTCGATGTAGGTTTCCCCCTTCTGTTAGCCTTGGCTCCGTGAGCTCCTCACTCCCTTCCATGGCCATCTACCGTGTTCCCGGGCTTGAGGAGAAGGGGAGGTACCCTTCTTTCTTCCCAACCGCTCAGTTACTAATAGGCCACTCCCGGCCTTGAAATCCCCTGTCTTTCTTCCTCTTTTCCTGAACAGCCACCAAATCTCCCCCCCCCCCAGTTGCTTGCAACCCTTTTAAGCCTCCCAGCGGTGCACCTTTCCGGCCCTTGGCCGGCACACCTTTCCAGCCTTCAGCGACACACCCAGATCAGCCTTCAGCAGCACACACCCAGATCTGCCTTCAGCGGCACGCCCTGTCCAGCCCTCAGCGGCACGCCCTGTCCAGCCCTCAGCGGCACACCCTGTTCAGCCCTCAGCGGCACACCTTTCCAGCCTTCAGCGACACACCCAGATCAGCCTTCAGCGGCACACACCCAGATCTGCCTTCAGCGGCACGCCCTGTCCAGCCCTCAGCGGCACGCCCTGTCCAGCCCTCAGCGGCACACCCTGTTCAGCCCTTAGCGGCACACCCTTCAGTCCTTCAGCAGCTTACTCTTTGGCCAGTCCCAGTCCGTGCCTCTTAGCGGCCCTCAGTCTGTCGTTCGTCTCCGCGTTTTCTGAGGCTCTACAAAGGTGTTGCTCCCCCGGGGGCCCACCTCCAGTTGTCGGGTTCCGCCACTCCATGTGGGCGCGTGCCCTTTATCTCCCTTACGCCCTGGGTCAAGGGGAGATGCTGCCGAATTTTTGTCAAGAGCTAATAAACAATTAAAGAGGCAAAAGGAGGCAACAAACAAGCAGGATGACTGACGAAACCTTCCAACTCATCAAACCACTGCCGGCATCACAACGAAAACCGAACCGAACTAATCAACCATCCGACAGCCTGAACGTCCGACCCGCAAGAAAAGAGGCCGAACCGAACAAACAAAACAAGGGAGGAATTTTATATGAAACTACACAAGGGTTAAGACAAGAAGAAAAGAAAAGCCTTAAAATAAATAATCGAAAACTGATCGAACCTCCACCACCACGTTCCGATTGGCCCTTCAACGGTGCATTTTAATCAACCGGACCGCTCACCAAATCCCTTCCCCAGCGGCACGCCTCTTGAACCCTCAGCGGTACACCCCAATTCCTTTGGCCGGCACACCTTGATGCCCCCAGCGGTACACCCTATCCCCCACCTTCAGCGGTACGCTCCCCTCAGCGGCACACCCTTGCTTTCATAACCTTCACCGGCACCCCTTTTTGTGCCCTCAGCGGTACACCCTTTTTTGTCCTTCGCCGGCACGCTCCCCTCTGGGCCTCTCAGCGGCACACTCTTACCTTCCCTTCGCCGACACACCACACCTATGCATATATACAACATGATAATGGCCTTAACAAATGGCAAATAAATCAAAAGAAAATGTGCTCATTAAAGGACTCCGAATGTGCAACATTAATCATAATAAAAGAGGCGGGAGGGGCAATAAGAAGATAAAAAATATAATAAATAAATAATAATGATAATGATAACAATGAGTAAAAGAAGAAGAATCATCCGGAACAAACACCTAAGGAAATAATAAACCGTAGGCCAGAAATTGGAGCACATAACCAAGAGAATTCCAGATAAAAGATGCCGGGGCCCACACCGCAGCCCTATCTCCCCCCGGGACCCGGGGTAAAAGGAACAACGACGCCGCCCTTTCAGGTCGAATTCGAGTCTCGGGAATTATCCCGATATAGCCGAGTTCTGGCCTAATCTCGGGCCGACATCCTAATCGGACCGGATTTGTTTCTCGTTCCGGACGCCCTCCGAGTCATCACTAAAATTGCCGGGTGCTCGGCAGACACTTGAACGGATTTGTCTCAGCTTTTCCTGTTGCGTTTCCATTACGGACCCGTGTCCGAATATAAAAGGTCCACGAGTGACCGACATGGCCAGTGGCTCACATCCTAATGCGTGCTTTGGTGTGATTTTCTCCTGTCTCTTTCTCGCACAATTAGTACTATTCTTTTAGGCCGCGGGGCCCCTAGTTTCGGCAATTAATCAAGGGTATTCCCTCGTATGGGGGATGTAAATGACGTCGTGACCTTCATGGCGCGACGGGATTCGGTCCCGACACGAACCACACAATCGTCTGACGAAGTCAGATGCGAGCGCACCATGGGCTATTCGGAGCCCAAATAAATTGTCACTTCTGTGACTGGCACGCCCACGCACCCAATAGACGAAGCCACAATATCCAAGCGAATTTTAGTGCGTCCACAACTCTGGCACGCCCGGTGGGACCGATCCACCCTTCATCTCTTTGCCGAAATTAGGGGCCCCGCGGCCCCCTTCTTGTAATACTAATTATGCTACTTTCTTAAATGCAGAAAAAAGAGAAAGGCATCATGGAGCCGACAATGGCTGTTCTCTGCAGCCCCGAGGTTGTGAAGAATCATGTTCGAGGCGGCTACCTGGCGGTGCCCCTCACTTTCGGGAGCTTCCCTCCCACCGTGGGCTTCCCCAACTTCTTGGGGGTGGCCTTCGTTGACATCCTCGACGCACGAGCGCCCGAGGAGCCTCAAACCAACGCTCCCGCTCCGAGAGCCGTCGAAGCTGCCGCCGGTCGAGCGGTGGCCGAAGGCAACAATAGCGTCCCCACAACGACGCTCAGCTGCAACGTGCACCACGTGCACCAGACCACCGGCCCGTTCCACCAAGGGTCGGCATCCCACCGAAGGAGGCTCCGGAGAGGCAACACCGACGCCGGCTCAGGGCGTCGCCTGTCCAACTCCGGAAAGTCCATGACGGTTGGGGCCCTCCGAGTCCGCCTAGACGGCCAGAGGTCCCAGGTGACGCCAGACCGCGTCGTCCCGACCGTCCCAGTCCGCAACTCCTTTCAAGGCCTGGAGAAATTGAAAGGGAAGATGACGCCCGCTGTTGTGGCCACCCCACCAAAGATTGCACCGGCTCACAGGCTGGCCAAACTGAAACAAGTCTGGGTACCCAAGGAGACCCAGCCCGCTGCACCCGCCCAGGCAGGGCCCGGCACTGTCCGCCCGAAGAAGGCCCGAAGAGATGACAGGGTCGAGGTGATGACCCCAACTCCTCGACCAGCACCCGTCACCCCAGTGCCGCCTGAGAATGCTCACCGCCGTCGCCGGGGGCGCCGACACAACGCCGCCCGCCCGGCACTCAGGGCCTACTCTCCTTCTGCTGCTGTCGTCGACTCGCAACCACAGGCCGCTCTCCCTGACCAGGAGTGGGAAGGGATCGAGCAGGCCATGAGAAACTACCTCCGAGGCCCGGGTAGCACCCCCGCTGGCCGCCGGAGACTACTGGGGGCAATGGCCTCCGCCTCCCAGGAAGAAAGACAGGGACCTGCACCTTGTATGGAATCGAGGACCCACCCGGAGGAGCCGCGCCAGTCCCCTGTGCGGGAGGAAGCGCCGCCCCGACGGTCGGTCTTCGACAGGCTGACATTCCCGGGAGGACCGTCCCGGAGGGCGTCAAGAAGAAACAAGAATAGGAAATGGCTGACATTCACCTGCAACATGGCAGGAGTCCATGGTCGGTATGGGGCCTTACCCGCCGACCCGGAAGAATTGGCCAGAATAGCTGCCAGGCCGGGACCCCTTACCAGAAGAAGGAGAGCGGCAGGCGGCGCGACACCTGGGGAGCCCCTCACGGCCCTCACGGCCAATGTAGTCACCACCGGCGACACGAGTGGCGGACCCTCGACATCATCCGAGGACGCCCCGGCCGAAGAGACGGGGGGCATGCCCAGCCTCCCCACAGCTGACCGAGCAATGCTGCTCATGATGCAACGATTCCAGCAAGAAATCGAATCACTTAAAAAGCAGTTGAATGAGCGAAACACACCACCCCCAATGTCCTGGCAGACCGAGGTCACACCCGAGGTACCCAGGGACAGGGGGCAGTCTCCCGAGGCAGCTCTCCCAGCAACCCTCAATCCTCTCGGGGGCGCGCCCCCGCAGCAAGCACATTGCGCAGCAGTCACCCCGCCACAGGCTCCGCTTTCACAAGGGTCTCCCATGCCCCCCCGAGCGACCGTGGTAGCCACCCCGAGCGCACAGCCCGCTCATTTCTACCCGAGCCCAGTCGACCCGGCGGCAGTCAGCCGATTGATGCTCGAGCAGATGATAGACATGAAGTTGGCCGAGAGGGGCGATGGGGATCGGACGCCTTTCGACGTCTACCGGGTACCCTACCCGGCTCATTACGCTGCCAGGAAGTTGCCGGCTGGCGTCACCAAGCCGCCGAAATTTGAAAAGTTCAACGGGCAAGGATCTCCCAGGGAACACATTGCTTACTATGTGAACGTCATGGGAGACCTGGCTGCTGATGAGGCCTACCTCCTGAAGTTCTTCGGCTCAACACTCACCGGACTTGCCTTTGAATGGTACTCCGGCTTGTCACCCGGGTCGGTGGCCGATTGGCCCGACATGCAGAAGAAGTTCAAGGAAAGATTCTACGTGGCTGAGAGAGAAGTTACCATGGCTGAACTCTACGCCACAAGGCAGAAGAATGATGAGTCGGCCCTCGACTACATCAAAAGATGGAGGAACCTTAGTATGAGGTGCAAGCGCCCCCCGCATCAGGAGGACGCAGTTCAGATCTGCAAGCAAAACTTAAAGAAAGAAATCCTAGAAAGGATGATCGGCACTAAGGTCAAGACATTTGACCGTCTGAACAATGTGGTAGCGGAGATCGAGGCATTCTTGGCCCGATACTCCTCCACCCCAGCCATGTCAAGCCAGAGGGCCAGGCAGGCGGAAAAGAAGCCGGCTCCCCCGGAGGTGCATGCACTAGACTTCCAGGCTTTTGAAAAGCAGAAGGAGAAAGCCAAGGGAGCGGCCTGTTGAGTACGGACTGAATAGATCTAGAGGGGGGGTGAATAGATCTAGCCCCTTTTTTCAATTAATAAACCAAGGATCAACTAGACCTTAAGCAAACGATGGATTGCAAAGATAAAACTGATAACTATAGCGATAGCAAACAATAGGAAGAGCACACACCACAAGCAAAACCACAAGACAGGATTTTTAGGTGGTTCAGTCTCTTCCTGAGACTTACATCCACCTCTTGCTCAACTTGAGCAAGGCTTCACTAATGAGAAATCTTGATCTCAATCAATACACCGCTGATACACAGCTTCTTCCTGCTGACACACAGCTTGTACCCACTGCCACACAGCTTGACACTAGTTGTAAAGATGAGTAGAAAAACTTGTAACAGAGCTGAACATAAACGTTTGAAGCAGAGTAATTAAGGAGTTCAGCTTGGGACTCAATCACATAGAGAACAAGGCAAGACTCCCTGTAGGACTTCCAGCAGGATGCCTTCAGCTGCCTTGCTGCTGGAACTTGCAACGCCTTGAGCCAGGTCTTCTTTCTGCAGCACCGAAGAGCACTTCTGTCTTCTGCAGCTTTTTGATTGTAGGAGAGCCACTCTTCCTTTTCTGATTAGAGAAACTTCTGATCCTAATCTACCTTAGCTTCTTCTCTGTTTTTCCATATTTAGTTCTCTGTGTTCTCTTCTCCTTTTTGCACCAGTTCTTATCAAGCTCGGAGCTGTTTCCCGCGCAAGTGCAAACCTGTTCGATTACCCGCTAAAAAACAGGGAGAAGATTAAGTAAAATCTAGAAGAGGTTTGACCGGTTCTTAGCACGATTCTCTCCTTGAATCCCGTGCGGAATCTTATCCTCTGAACAGCCCAACAACCTGCAACAGCAACCTGCAGGTTTCAAGGAACTGAAACTGAATTCGGTTGGATTTCGGTTCTGGACGCTGAACCGCTTGTGGTCGACAACGACCCTGTCTCTGGTCGACAATGAGCGATGTCCAGACGGCTGGTTCTTCGGGCTGATGCTCGTATCCCTCATTGTTGACAATAGCCCTGTCGCTGGTCGACAAGGGGCAATGTCCAGATGACGGGCAGTTCTGTCTGATGCTCAGTCTGTTCCGTGGTCGACAACGAGCAGGGCTCTGGTCGACAACCAGAGTGCGTACAGAGGAGAAATAACTTGGGCTGTGCTTGGTTGGATTCGTTGGTCGACAATGACCACTTCTCTGGTCGACAAGCAACCTTTGACATTTCTTCTGATTTACTGATTTCACTTATACTTCAGTAGACCTGAAATTACTTGAACTATCAGAAGTGACTTGAATTATCATTTTTACATTGAATTAGTCAAACATATCTTTTGTTCATCATCAACTTGCCATGAGTTCATTGCTTTATATTGAAGGATCAATCAAATGACTTGCACGTGTTATGAAGATAGTAGATTGTTGATTAGTCAAACATATCTTTTGTCATCATCAAAACTAAGGGATGCACAACATTCTCCCCCTTTTTGATGATGACAACCATGAGTCATTGTGATCATCAGGAGATTATTTCAACCAGAAAATGCATTTGATATGCCATTCAGAAACTATCAGAACATGTATCATTATCACAGATTTCAGCCAAAAAATTCATTTGATATGCCTTTCAAAAGTATCATAACATGAGTTACATGAATGACTCAAAAACAAAGGCAAGGACACCTAGACACACAATGACACACAAAGACTCTGACTCTCTCTCCCCCTTTGTCAACAGCAAAAAGAGGAGTATCCAGACATTCACTCTGAGGAGGACGAAGAAGTCTCGGGCTTCACATTCTCTGCCATCCGATCCAGCTTGTCAACTATGTGGGCATAAGAAAGCCTAAGCTTCTGGATCTCTGAGATAGTAGCATGGTGATTCTGTTTAATCTGCTGGTTGGTGAACTCAATGTGTGTCCCCATCTCTGCTGACACTTCAGCTAATGTGGCAACCAGTCTGTTAAATCGAGAACTAGCATGTTCTGAGTGTTCCTGTTGCTTGATGAACCTGGTCTCCATCTGCTGCTCTAGTCTTTGGACTTTCAGCTCCAAGCGCCCGGTTGCAGCATTCATACTTTCTTGAAAGGATTGGAATTGAGTTGAGAGGGAGGTCAGCTGAGATGCTATCTGGAGAAGCACTCCGTGAGACTCGGTGTTGGAGGTGGAAGGAGGTGGTGGAGCAGAAGTAGACGTAGGTGGAACAGACGTAGATGGAATATGAGTGGCTGCAGTGCCTGGTAGCCATGGCACAATAGCGAGTGAAGGTGGAGGATGGGTAGCAGTGGTGGTAAAAGTGGGAGTGTGAGTGGGAAGCACCACAGGTGGAGGGGTTGCAGCAGGGCTAACATGAATTGGTGTCTGTGGTGGAGAAGAGGGAGGCAATGGTGCTGTGGATTTACCCTTGGATGGTAGGGTGCGCTGGACTTGATCTCCTATCTTCTTATAGCCCAAAAATGTGGTCACGTAATGGAACGAATATACGTGCCGTTTGGGAATGACAACGCGCGGAGCGTGAGGAATGGGTATAGCTGCTGCTTCCAAAATGGCAGTTATGTGGGCAGCATATGGAAGAGAATTCAGGGGATAATGCAAGAGGGTTTTGAAAGTGTTCTGCATGAGCTTGGGAAGGCAGATTGGTTGACGTGTGATGAGGCCATGGAGAAGAAATAGGTGAAGTCGACTGACATGTTCCCTGGCGCCTCCTCGTGGTTGGATTATGGTGGTAAGAAGGTGATGGAGCAACCGATGAAGAGGAGGAAAAGTGTTGGCATTGAGGGATTTTGGGAGAACCTCAGGAACTGGTTGGCCGGTGACCACGGCATAAGCTGCTTTGAAGTCAAAATCCTCAGGATTGAAGGCAGCACCATGCCGGGAGATGTGCAGCGCCTTGTGGAGTAGCTTGAAGTCGAGGCTGACGACGACACCTTGAACTACTGAATAGACCTTATCATCCACGACTTGCAGGTTGTGGTAAAACTCTTGCACAAGCTGTGGGGAATACATAGTATGTGCAGAGACAAACTCTGTCCAGCCTTGGGCGTCCAAAACTTCCCGCAGCTCCGGGAACATCTCCATCAGCTGCTGATCGGAGAAATCTACTATTCTCGGTGGTAAGATGGTCCGGGGCTTCAGTGAACCAGATACGGGATGGACGATGGGCATATCTGAAGTTGCGGTCGCATCCGTTGTCGACCGCTGAGGGGTCGATGGCTGACCCTGCGTGACCGTCTGCTTGGAGTGCTTGGACGGCGGCGGCGCTTCGGCAGGAACCTTATCCCTTGCTCGCTTGGACGACCTCTGAGCACGCGGCGGAACCATGGTGGAGGGATGCGAGAGAACGAGTTGAGGCGAGAGAGGGATGCACAAGGGGTCGAAAAGGGGACTGGAGACGGAGGACGACCGTGAATGGTGAAAACGGCGAGGGTGAGAAGATTGGGGACCCAGTCGGTGCAATTTATAGGGCAGGATATCAGAGAGTAGGACCGGGGTCTTAAAACCTAGGGTAGTGGAACCAACGCGATGTGGAAAACGAGAGGACAGGAATAAATCAGCCGAAATAAAATTGGGGGTTTAATTAAAGTGTACACCCTTTCCTTAATGAAACATTTATTTAACCCATCCACTCATAGCAAAGACCACCTTGTAAACAAGTAGAGTGGGCCTTGTGGTTCATTGAATTTGAAGGTATTGCACCAATAAACTTGCGCCCCATATCTAATTTTCCTCCATATGACTTCTCAAACTTATAATAGAATTCGTGAGGCTGTTTTACTAACTGTGCTAGCTGAATAGTGTTTTCAGTTTGTCTTTGCATGTCATGCCTTTGGTCAACCATGTTCCTCTGTCATTTTGGATAATTTTGAGTTTTGCTTTTTGAAGTATTTTGAAAGCTGTGGTCAGGTTTATCACATGCTTTTCTACACGAGGAGACACGCTTTTTACACGCCAGAAACCTCGGCTACTTAGCATGTCTAACCATTCCACTTTTAACTGGGACACACCTTTTATCCGTGAGGATATACGTTTATCAGACGCCAATATCCCCAGTTACTCAGTATGCCCAATCTCAATAATTTTTGAGAGCAGCAGAGATAGATTGATTCTTCATGACACACATGCCTCTCACTTATTTTTCATCCAATTTTTTCTTTAACATGGGAGGCAGTAGTTTCTCAGAATCCAATCCATTGCTCTACCATGAAGACAGAATTATGGCGTATTCCACGTGCATTCATGCTATATTATTGGATTTATATTAACTGTTCAGAATTAGCACAGGTAGAGAAACCGACTCACTACTAAAAATCATAAGTCTTCAAAATCATGTGACAGAATCATAGTTATGGCTTGACTTTATTGAAGTAGTACAGTCCAAATCCTCATTACTACACTCAACCGCTACTCTTATTGATTACTTTGGTGATTTTAGTGGAAGATATGGTTAGGTTATTCAATGTTTTACCAAGGAATGAGTTTACACTTTTTCTCCCCCTCAATTTGAGAATCCATGCTGAAATAAACAATTATGTTGGCCAGGATGAGATAGAAAGACACAAGGAATGGAAAGTATGGATGAAGATGATTGAGTGAAGACGGATCAGTGCCCAATTTAGTTTAATCAAATCAGACGATTTTCTACCTTCCATTGTCGACCATGGAGCTGTCTCTGGTCGACATCTGCGCAGTCACAGATCCTGCCTGAAATTGACATCTGCTTGCTGACAAGTCTGTTGTCGACAATGGGACCGCCTATGGTCGACACCTGCATAATCACAGAACCAAACAGTCTCCTGTCCTGATGTCTTGGTCGACCAATGCCTTGTCTTGGGTCGACCACCAGAGCTAACCAGTAGCAAAGCCAGGAATTTGCAGAACTTGCTGGAGTAAACAGTTGAACCCCCAATCCTACCGGTAGTAGACATTTAACTGACACAACTACTTGCAGAAATGACAGAAAGCCATAAACAGAACATATCAATATTTCAATAATTTTCAGATGATATTCTGCATAAACCCAACTCCCTTCTTAAAGTGGAAAATCTGTCATTGTTAAGGGGTTTAGTGAAGATATCTGCCAATTGTTTTTCAGTTTCTACAAATTGAAGCATGAAATTTCCTTTGGATACCTCATCTCTCAGAAAATGATGACGGATCTCAATGTGTTTTGTCCTAGAGTGTTGAATGGGGTTTTTAGACAAGTTAATAGCACTAGTGTTGTCACATAAAATGGGTGCACAGCCAAGATCTACATTGTAGTCGTGGAGTTGATGTTTTATCCACATAACCTGTGTACCACAACTTCCTACTGCGACATACTCAGCCTCAGCAGTGGAGAGTGCCACAGAGTGTTGCTTCTTAGAAGCCCATGATATTAAACAGCCACCTAAGAATTGACAATATCCACTAGTACTCTTCCTATCAATTTTGCAACCAGCATAATCAGCATCCGAATATGAAATCAGATCTAGTTTGCAATAGGTAGGATACCACAAACCCAATTCTTGGGTGCCGGCAAGGTATCTAAAGATGCGCTTGACAGCTCCTAAATGTGATTCTCTAGGACTAGACTGATATCTAGCACACATGCATACACTGAACTGAATATCTGGCCTTGATGCAGTTAAGTATAGTAGGGATCCGATCATACCTCTGTATTTCTTGGCATCTACCATGTTACCTTTTGTATCTGCTTCCAAGGTTGCACTTGTACCCATGGGTGACTCGATTGGCTTGCAGCTTTCCATGCCAAATTTCTTCAACATTTCTTTTATGTACTTGGATTGATTTATAAAATATCCTTCTCTGCATTGTGAGATCTGCAATCCAAGAAAGAATTGTAACTCACCCATTAGGCTCATTTCAAACTCATTAGTCATTAAATTTGCAAATTCAGTACACAAAGAGGTTTCAGTAGATCCAAACACAATATCATCCACATAGATTTGTACAATCAGTATATGCTTACCTTGGGTCTTGGAAAATAATGTTTGATCAATTTTACCTCTTGAGTATCCCTTTTTGGTGAGGAAGGAGCTCAACCTTTCATACCAAGCCCGAGGAGCCTGCTTTAATCCATACAAGGCTTTGTGCAATTTGAAAACATGATTAGTAAGTTCATCATTTTCAAAACCAGGGGGTTGTTCCACATAGACCTCTTCTTTTATAATGCCATTTAGAAAAGCACTTTTTACATCCATTTGTTGTAATTTGATTCCATGAGATGCTGCAAAGGCTAACAATATCCTGATGGCTTCTAATCTAGCAACTGGAGCATATGATTCTTCAAAATCAACCCCAAATTCCTGGTTGTACCCTTTAGCCACAAGCCGAGCCTTGTTTCTCATTACAACCCCTTCTTCATTCAACTTGTTTTTATATACCCATTTGGTTCCAATTACAGGGTGAGATGTAGGTCTAGGGACAAGGCTCCACACCTGATTTCTTTCAAATTGATTTAGTTCTTCATGCATAGCATTTATCCATGATTCATCTTTTAAGGCTTCCTCTACAGATTTGGGCTCTATTTGGGACACAAGAGCAAGTTGATCCAGTTCATTTATGGCCTTAATTTGAGATCTAGTCTTCCTAGGATCATGTATTCCACCAATAATGTTATCTAAGGGATGATCTCTAAGAAGTCTCAAGTTTTCAAGATTGTTACCTGAGATGATCTCTCCTTCGGTCTGATCATTAGAATTACCTTGGTTTCTTTCTTGATTCTGTGCTTCTTCATTCTCCTTCGGTTCTTCTTTGTCTTTCAGAAATTCTCCATCTTCTTCCTCCTTGCTGACCTGTTCATTTTTAATAAGATCATTGACTTCATCAAATGAGATATGAGGGGATTCTTCAACAATTTGATCTTTGGTGTTAAAAACCCTATAGGCTCTTGATCGGTCAGAATAGCCCAAGAATATTCCAGAGTCACTCTTTGGTTCAAACTTGTCCAACACTCTTTTATCGTTGTTATGAATGAAACATCTTGCACCAAAGATTCTAAGATGAGCTAGAGATGGTTTCTTACCTTTGAGCATTTCATATGGAGTTTTTGCACTAGATGGTCTTACCATTGCCCGGTTTACAATGTAGCATGCTGTGTTGACAGCCTCAGCCCAAAACTTCCTTGGAAGATTAGCTTCAACCAACATGGTTCTAGCCATCTCGACAAGAGTGCGGTTCCTCCTCTCTACAACTCCATTTTGCTCCGGTGTCCTTGGTGAGGAGAATCTGTGGGTTATGCCCTTGTTTCTGCAGAATACATCAAAATCAGAATTTTCAAACTCCCCCCCATGGTCAGATATGATTGTACACACTTTGGACTTACCATCCTGCTTCATTCTTTTGTAAAATTCCTGAAATTCATGAAAGGCATCACTTTTATGTGATAAGAACATTACCCATGTAAATCTGGAAAAATCATCCACTAGAACATAACCATATTTCTTACCACTCAGACTGGCAATTCTGGTTGGGCCAAAAAGGTCCATGTGTACAAGTTCTAGGGGTCTAGATGACTGACTTTCAGTTCTACCTTTGAATGATTTTCTTGTTTGCTTTCCTTGGGTGCATGCTTTACATACTTTGACATTTTGAGCAAACGAAATTTCAGGCAAACCAAGAACCATTTTATTTTTCACAAGTTTGTGCAGCACCCTATAGCTAACGTGCCCTAGCCTTCGGTGCCACAACCAGGTTAAGTCCTCCTTCTTGGCGGTTAGGCACAAGTTGGAGTGGGCTGGATCATCCAAGTCTATCATGTAGACATTGTTCACTCTCTTGCCCATAAACTTGGCTGTATCTGAATTTGGTTCAACAATCTTGCAGATCTTGGAGTCGAATATCACTTTATGGCCTTTGTCGCACAGTTGACTAATGCTCAATAAATTGTATTCCAGTCCATCCACCAGCAATACATTTTCAATACAGTTTGAAGGTTCCTTACCTATCTTACCTATCCCAATGATCTTTCCTTTGTTATTTCCCCCAAACGTCACATATCCTCCATCCTTTGAGCTCAGCTGGGAGAACTTGGTCTTATCTCCCGTCATGTGTCTTGAGCAACCACTATCTAAGTACCACTTGTTGTGCATGGCTGCCAGACATTCCTGCATGATAAATTACACAGAAACTTTTGGACCCCAATGGTACCCGGGTCCAAGATAGCTTGTGAAATCATGAAAGTGCTGTAATAACATTTTGGGAACCCACATTTTGTTAGAGCAGTTCATTTGTTCATTTCTTAACTTGTTCAGGTTGTGTTCCTTTTGATTTAATGTTCCTCTATTTTGAGTCCATTTTCTTAAATTCCAATTGCCATTTTGTTTCAGCTGAGAGAAGTTGTGGTTTCTGTTTGTGTGTCTGGTCGACATCTGGTATGTCTGTGGTCGACCAGGGTTTCTCCAGAAGCCAGCGCCTGTTCTGGCAGATCCTCTGGTCGACATAGGAGGAGTCTGTTGTCGACCAGCCTGTTTCCAGACACCTTGTTTTACAGGTTTGGGTTTATTAACATGATTTAATGCTCTGTTTGTCTGGTTACTTCTGTGAATTTGAACTTCTCGTCTGATATGGCTGTTGTTTTTAAGTTGATGTAGATTGACCATTTTCCCTTTAGAATTCCTCTCTTCCAAGGTGACATTAGTCTGTTTAGAGGAACTTTCAGCTATATCCTTTTGTTTGTTTTGATATAAGTTTATTAAGGGGCCTTTTCCTTTAGAGTCAGCTGTTTTATTTAAAGTTTTTACTTGGAATTCCTTTTTAGCCGCTGGGTTGTACCCTAACCCCTCTTTCTGAAAATTTACTTTTATTCCTAACACAGCGTTCAAGTTTTCTTCACCCTTAGTCATTTTTTCCAATGTTTCCTGTTTGCTTTTCAGTTCACTTTGGATTCTTTCTATTTCTTTCAGAAGTTGACTGTTTTCTTCCTTGAGTGAGTTGTTTCTTTCTTGAGTTAGCTTAGTTTCCTGTTCATATTCTTGAGTCTTTAGTTTTAACTCATCAATTGTGTTTTTTAGTATCTCATTTTCTTCTAATAGCTCTTTGACATTTTCTTCATCTGTCTTGTGTTGATTCAGCTTATTTTGTAAGGTGGTGATTTCCAATTCTAGTTTAGTTCTGTTAGCAATTAAGTTGCTGTCATCATTGAGCTGATTAACTTTCTTCTTCAACCTTTTATTTTCCTTTCTTGTTGTTTCATATGTATCAAGTAAGTCTGAATAGGCTTCTTCCCAATCTGAGCTAGAAAAGTCTTGAAACTGGGAGGTTACCTCAAGGTCGTTGCTGTCTCCTTTGGCCATTAAACATGTGTTTCCTTCTTCTTCTTCGGAGGTTGTTTCCTCTTCGCTGCTTTCCTCCTCCTCGCTCCATGTGCTTATCATTGCCTTTGGTCTCTTGCCTTTCCACTTGAAGCTTGATTTCTTAGGAGCCTCTGGACATTCAGCCTTCATGTGTCCTGGTTTCCTGCAGTTGTAGCAGACAAGCTTGTTAGATGAAGCTTTGTTTTTGTCATACTTAAACTGGGATGATTTCCTTACCGTGCCCTTAGGATTTTTAAATCCCTTACCTTCCTTCCGCAGGAACCTTCTGAACTTTCTTGTTAGCATGGCTAGCTCGCCAGTTTCCTCACCTGTGCTAGATGAGTTATCAGTGTCAGATAATTCAGAGGTGCCTATTTTAGTCTTCAGGGCGAGCTGCTTCTTTTTCTTGCCCTCGTCTTCCTTTCCTTTTAGATTGACTTCATAGGCCATTAGGGAACCTACTAGTTCATCCACAGTCATAGTAGTGAGGTTCTTTGAGTCCTCAATGACTGTGGCCTTGGTATGCCACATAGGAGTGAGGGACCTTAAAATTTTTCTCACTACCTCTTGCTCCTTGTAGGTTTTTCCTAGACTCTTTAAGCTATTTGTTAGTTGCACTAGTCTAGCATACATATCAGAAATGTTTTCATCAGTTTTCATTCTAAACATTTCATATTCTGAGACTAACATATTTGCTTTTGACTCCCTTACCTCTGACGTACCTTCATAGATGATTCCGAGTCGATCCCACATCTCCTTGGCTGTTGCACATTGTGAGACTCTTGAGAACTCCGTGGGATGAAGTGCGCATTGCATTACGTTCATAGCTCCCCAGTTGATGGTTGATTTTCTGACCTGTTCTCTGGTCCAGGTATCCTCGTCTTCGGGCAGCTCATAGGGTCCGCGGCTCACTACTCTCCACATCTCATGATCTTGTGCTCTCAAGAACACCTGCATACGATTTTTCCAGTATGAGTAATCATTTCCATCAAAGTATGGTGGTCTAGTCACTGAGTGTCCCTCAGCCATTAGACTTCTAGAGTTCAGTCCGCTAGGTCTCTCCTGGTTGTTAGACCACATTTTCGGAGAGTCTAGCTCTGATACCACGTGTTGAGTACGGACTGAATAGATCTAGAGGGGGGGTGAATAGATCTAGCCCCTTTTTTCAATTAATAAACCAAGGATCAACTAGACCTTAAGCAAACGATGGATTGCAAAGATAAAACTGATAACTATAGCGATAGCAAACAATAGGAAGAGCACACACCACAAGCAAAACCACAAGACAGGATTTTTAGGTGGTTCAGTCTCTTCCTGAGACTTACATCCACCCCTTGCTCAACTTGAGCAAGGCTTCACTAATGAGAAATCCTGATCTCAATCAATACACCGCTGATACACAGCTTCTTCCTGCTGACACACAGCTTGTACCCGCTGCCACACAGCTTGACACTAGTTGTAAAGATGAGTAGAAAAACTTGTAACAGAGCTGAACATAAACGTTTGAAGCAGAGTAATTAAGGAGTTCAGCTTGGGACTCAATCACATAGAGAACAAGGCAAGACTCCCTGTAGGACTTCCAGCAGGATGCCTTCAGCTGCCTTGCTGCTGGAACTTGCAACGCCTTGAGCCAGGTCTTCTTTCTGCAGCACCGAAGAGCACTTCTGTCTTCTGCAGCTTTTTGATTGTAGGAGAGCCACTCTTCCTTTTCTGATTAGAGAAACTTCTGATCCTGATCTTCCTTAGCTTCTTCTCTATTTTTCCATATTCAGTTCTCTGTGTTCTCTTCTCCTTTTTGCACCAGTTCTTATCAAGCTCGGAGCTGTTTCCCGCGCAAGTGCAAACCTGTTCGATTACCCGCTAAAAAATAGGGAGAAGATTAAGTAAAATCTAGAAGAGGTTTGACCGGTTCTTAGCACGATTCTCTCCTTGAATCCCGTGCGGAATCTTATCCTCTGAACAGCCCAACAACCTGCAACAGCAACCTGCAGGTTTCAAGGAACCGAAACTGAATTCGGTTGGATTTCGGTTCTGGACGCTGAACCGCTTGTGGTCGACAACGACCCTGTCTCTGGTCGACAATGAGCGATGTCCAGACGGCTGGTTCTTCAGGCTGATGCTCGTATCCCTCATTGTTGACAATAGCCCTGTCGCTGGTCGACAAGGGGCAATGTCCAGATGACGGGCAGTTCTGTCTGATGCTCAGTCTGTTCCGTGGTCGACAACGAGCAGGGCTCTGGTCGACAACCAGAGTGCGTACAGAGGAGAAATGACTTGGGCTGTGCTTGGTTGGATTCGTTGGTCGACAATGACCACTTCTCTGGTCGACAAGCAACCTTTGACATTTCTTCTGATTTACTGATTTCACTTATACTTCAGTAGACCTGAAATTACTTGAACTATCAGAAGTGACTTGAATTATCATTTTTACATTGAATTAGTCAAACATATCTTTTGTTCATCATCAACTTGCCATGAGTTCATTGCTTTATATTGAAGGATCAATCAAATGACTTGCACGTGTTATGAAGATAGTAGATTGTTGATTAGTCAAACATATCTTTTGTCATCATCAAAACTAAGGGATGCACAACACGGCCAACCCTCCGCCGCCTAGAACCACAGAGCGGCGGGAAGGCCCCTCGCTAAGGGAGAAGATGAGAAACAAGTTATATTCCTTCTCCCGGGACAAGTCCAAGCTCCTGTTTGAATGGGCAACTAGCTACAATAAAATCACACTGCCCGAGCCGAAAAGGCCGGGCGACTTGAAGAAGAAGGATGACCCGCGCTTCTGCATGTACCATCGGGTGCTCGGGCATACTATTGAAGACTGCTACGTCTTCAAGGACGTTATTGAGTCCTTGATCAGGGACGGGGAGCTCGACATGGGGGAGCATAAAGTGGACCCCCCGCAGCCACACGAGCTGCCCAGCATAGCCTCCTCCGTCAATATGATCTCATTATATCAGGAGTTGCCAGAAGAATGGGCGGAAGCCTGTGCCCGTGCCACTTATGAGACCTTCATCATGGCCCCAGCTCAAGACCAAGAAGGGTGGCAGACTATACCCAGAAGAACCAGAAAGGCGCGCGCCTCTCGACCTACCCCAAGAATTCACTCGAGGGTAGCAGCGCCCCTGCCTGCACCGCCCCCGGTAAACCCTGTTTGCCACGACACGGCCTCCCGGCTGGTCATAAGGCGGCCCACTCACAACAAGAAGAGCTCTGCCCCGCTGCGGATGTACAAGAAGACTAGCCCGGCGGTTGAAAAACTCCAGGCTATTATCGACGGGCTAGAAGATTATGAGTAGCCCAAAATCCAGCCCGTCGAGCTAAAACAATATGTCCCCTGGGAGCAGTTCGAGTCACTCGAGCTGGCTCCAGGAACAGAAGCTGACGCAGACGAAGAGCCCCCCCTGTCAGGTGAACCTATTCGAGAGCAGCCGTCCGCTGCAGCGGGCAAGAAGAAGAAGATAAGAAGACCCAGGGGCAAGAAGAAGAAGGAGGTCGTCTTCGCCTGCAACACCCTCTCGGCGTTGTTCGATACCTCTCTCTCCCTGGAAGAGAAAGAAGAAGAGCCACCCCATGAGCCGGCGGAAGTGAGTCAAGCTGAAGCATCCACCTCCCAGCACGCCACCAGGTCAGGGAGGAAGTGGGGGCGCTCTCCTCAGGGCAGCCTCAACATCATGCTCAGGGGGGAACAACCATACCAGACTCCCGAGCCCGAGGTCCGAGGCACCGAGATCCCTCCTCCATCAGGCCTCTACCCCGGAGGCACCAAGAGTCCAGGCGCCCCGTCGTTCGCCGAGTTCCTGTCAGCTCGAGCAGGAAGGCGGGCGCACCCCCAGGGGCCCACTGTGACCAGTAAAGCAAGCATTCCCCAAGCTCTGCCAGCTGCAACTCCTGCCCAGCCAGAGGAAGGATTCAGCGGCACCCCAAACCTCGCCGAATTCATGCGAACAGCGGAGGAGGCCCAACAGGCCCCGCCTGCTCAACGGGCTACAACAGATCCCGCAAAGGAGGCGTCCCCTAATCCGGCGCCCCAATCCCAGGATGAGGGCAGGCGCAGCAAGCCCGAAGATATGAAACTGCTCAAGGTGCGGGCGGCCGAGCGAATAGTCAGACACCTCAAGAAAATCCTGACCCGGTTCACGGTGTGGGAGATGCTGTCCTTGAATGAAGAAACACGGCAAGCCATCATCGCCGCACTCCAGACGCCAGCACACCTTGAAGCCTGTTTGGCAGAATTATCACCTGAAGTAGCAGTGGCTTTCACAGAAGATGACATGCTCCTACCGACTTGCAGCCATAACAGGCCCCTCTACATGAAAGGGCAGCTGAACGGCCAGCCTATCAACAGGGTCTTGATCGACCCAGGGGCAGCAGTGAATATACTCCCGTACCGGGTATACCAGAAGCACTACTTTGACGTACACCTGGTCGAAGTTAAAAATGTTAAGATTGCCGGCTTTAACCAGAAATGTGAGGTTCCCATGGGGGTCGCAGAGTTCGACTTGACCTTTGACGACTTCACCTCCAGAGTCCAGTTCCACGTCATCAACTCCAGCACGTCCTACAAGGCGTTGCTCGGTCGGCCTTGGCTACACCAAAATAGGGTGGTGCCCTCCACCTTGCATCAGTGTATCAAGTACCCCTGCGAGGGAAAGGAAGTCAGAATCTTCGCCGACCTCCACCCGTTTGAGGTGTTTGAGTGTCACTTGTCAGATGCTAATATGTACCTGGGAGAGGCGAAGCAAGCTCCTCAAGCTGCCCGAGACAAGGGAAAGAAGAAGATGGAATCGGGAGGCTGGTTTCCTCCGCCGCCCCCAGGCTATGTGGCTCCCCCACATGTACCATGTATTGCACAAGAGGAAGGGGTATTTAGGGCAGCCCCTCTCCCCATCTACCCCACACCGGGGGCACCCTGCCTCGAAGACCTGCTAGAGGATGTCAGGGTCCCGCCAGGGATCGTCAAGCCGATAGCGGAAATTGAATGCCAAGCGGCTGAGCAATTGAGAACCTTCGAGGTGCCTAACCCCGAGGGGCCGTCCACTATCTTCTATGTGGCCGGGGAGAAGCCGGTCAGGGAAGACGACGATTGCCGGTTCCCTGACGAGTTGCATGACCCGCACGTCCCCATTACGGGACTTCCCCACATGACTGATCGGGCAGCCAGAATGGTCAGGAAGCAGAAGATTCCTCCCTACCAGCCCTCCAGCCGGAAGGAAATGTTCGAAAAAATGTGGAATCCACCAAACCTGGATCGACGGTTGCTGAAAGTCACCAAGCACCCCGGTCTGGGCTTTTCACTAGAAAATTACTACGAGACTGATGTCATATCGGTCTCAACATGGCCCGGCAACGATCCCGTAGAAGCTACAGATTCGCGGAAAGCCTGTCAAGACGCACATCCTGCGCCCCCAGTTCAGGAGGCACAAGACGAGGAGATCTTCCTTTGGAAACCTCCCCGCCGCCGTTGCACAGAGAAGACCCCCTCCTTCCCCGAAGTGTCGACCTCGAAAGGGCACACCGGCGAAACACCTTCGCCCCGGCCGGCCGGCGAAGCAAGGAGCAGCAGCATGGGCCATGCTCCGAATTCCCCCCGATACGACCCCGTCATGTACGCCTTGTACCATAGGCAGCAACAGGAGATCGAGATGCTGAAGAGGCGGCTAGCCGAGTTGACCTCGCTGGTCGCCGACCTGGTCCAGGGTTCTCTCCCCCCATGGGGTGGCCGGACGCCTCGGCCCCGAGGCGCCAGTCCCAGCACCCCCGCTTTGTCAAGGCAGGAAATGAGAGACATGGCAAGCTCGCTGACCGAGCGGCCGACCAGGCAAGGGCTGACACTCCAAGAGAAGCTACAGAAGCCTTATTCCTTTCCGAGAGAGAAGACCCGGGGCATCTTCGACTGGGCATGCCACTACGGCAAAGTCTCCCATCCACGGTCCAAGAGGCCGCAAGACACCCGAAGAAGCGGGGACCCGCTATTTTGCCCTTACCACCAGATGCTGGGCCACGCCATTGAAGACTGCTATGTCTTCAAAGACATTGCCCAAAACCTCATTGACAGGGACGAGCTCAGGATGGGGGATTATGTGATAGCCCCGCCATGCCCCCATGTAGCGGACAGCCCCAGAGCGGGAGCCTACGCCGTGTCCATCAACTACCAGGCCCCTGAAGATGCGGCTGCCCCGGCTCCCGTCCAAGCTATCTATGATGAATACACAGAAGAGCCTGAGATGGACCTACGCCCCTCTGAGCCAGCGGGCCTCGCACACCCGGCGGCCACGGCCCAGGAGGAGAGCGAGGTGAATGCAGCCTCCATGCCCAGTCATGATGAACAAGAAGAGGGAGATGGCATTCTCGAACCCGAGGACCATGAAGACCAAGACTTCGTCGATTTGTCGCCAGCCCCACCGGAAATTGAAAATGGCGGCCAGGCCACAGTCGACGAATTGGTTGAAATCAACCTTGGCACAGAAGACAATCCCAGGCCGACTTTTCTGAGTGCTTTCATGCCTCTACAGGAGAGAGAACAATACACAAAGTTGCTGCAAGAATTCCGGGATTGCTTTGCATGGAACTATAAAGAAATGCCCGGACTGAGCCCCGAGGTAACTCAACACATCCTGTCCATTGATCCCAAAGTGGAACCAGTGAAGCAACCTCCCCGGCGCATGAGGCCGGAGTTAACCAGCCAGATCTGCAAAGAGGTCGACAAGCTCATAAACGTCGGCTTCGTGGCGGAGAATCAATACACCACATGGCTGGCCAATATTGTACCGGTGAAAAAGAAGAACGGACAGATCAGGATTTGCGTGGATTTCCGTGACCTGAATAAAGCCTGCCCAAAAGACGACTTCCCGGTGCCTATCACCAAAGTGATGATCGATGCAACTACTGGCCACGAGGCCTTGTCCTTTATGGATGGGTCGTCCGGCTATAACCAAATCTGGATAGCCGACCACGATCGGATTCACACCGCCTTTAGATCACCTAAAGGGATATTTCACTACAAGAGGATGCCCTTCGGCCTCAAGAATGCTGGTGCCACATATCAGCGGGCGATGACCAAGATCTTCGACGAGCTGCTATACAGCAAGGTCGAATGCTACATCGACGACCTGGTCGTCAAGACTAAAAAGAGGGATGAGCATCTGAATGACCTCAGGGTCGTCTTCCAAAGGCTCCGCCGATACGGGCTGAAAATGAATCCCATGAAGTGCGCCTTTGGCGTGTCCAGTGGAAAGTTCCTCGGCTTTATCGTCCGACGCCGAGGGATCGAGATCGACCCCTTTAAGATAAAAGCTATCCAGGAGCTGCCCCCTCCAAAGAATCTGGGAGAGCTGAGATCCCTACAGGGGCGTCTAGCTTACATCCGCAGGTTCATTTCCAACCTGTCGGGGCGCTGCCAGCCATTCCACAAACTAATGATGAAGAATGCACCTTTCAGCTGGGATCATGAATGCCAGCACGCGTTTGACCAGTTAAAGGAGTATCTGGAGACCCCGCCTGTCCTGGGGGCACCTGTCAAAGGCAGACCGCTGATTCTATACATAGCGGCCACCGAATACTCAATGGGGGCAATGCTTGCCCAGAATAATGATGAGGGAAAAGAGCAGGCTCTTTACTATCTCAGTCGAAGGTTGGTGGGTGCAGAGGCTAAGTACACCCCGATTGAGAAGATCTGCCTTGCCTTGGTCTTCGCAGTCAAAAAGATGAGGCACTACATGCTGTCCCATGAAGTAAGTCTGATATCCAGAGCTGACCCCATTAAGCACATTCTCCTTCAGCCAGTCCCGAAGGGGCGCCTTGGCAAGTGGGCCGTGCTGCTCATGGAATTTGATATCACCTACATGCCGCAAAGGGCCGTTAAGGGACAAGCCGTCGCGGATTTCTTCGCAGCACATCCCGTGCCCGAAGACTCCCCGTTGGCCACCGAGCTACCTGAAGATGAAACACTAGAGGTAGACCAAATACAACAAGCCATCTGGCAGCTTTACTTTGATGGAGCCTCAAGGACAGAAGCGACCCCGTCCGGGCGCACCAAGGTACGAGCCGGAGCAGGCATCGTCCTCAAGTCGCCGGACGGAGAGGTGATGCACACTTCCTGCTGCATCAGCAAACCCTGCACCAATAATGAAGCAGAGTATGAAGCCCTGATCATCGGCCTCCAGGTCGCCCTCCAAATGGAGATCAAAATGCTCCAGGTGTTCGGTGATTCGCTGCTGGTCGTCAAGCAAGTCCAGGGGCAGTTTGATGTCCGAAAACCTGAGCTGCTCCCGTATCACACTAAAGCAAAAGGGCTCATGGAGCGGTTCTACCTCCTCGAGATAGGCCATGTCGCCAGAGGGGAGAACGCACAAGCCGACACATTGGCAAAATTGGCAAGCTCACTGGCGGTGCCCCCAGATGGATATCTCCATATCCAAGTAATAAACCAACGCCAGATGCCCAGCATGATAGAAGAAGAGCCAGAAGAGAAGGACCTACAGGTCGCTACAGCAGAAGCCGTCAGCCTGCCTGACTGGAGGGACCCCCTAATGCAGTGGTTCAGGCACCAGCAACTACCCGACCGAAGAGAAGAAAAGATCAAGCTGGTCAGAACCAAGGACTCCTATGAACTCCGAAGCGGAATATTATTCCGGATTGTGGCCGATGCCAAACGGAAGCTACTCCTCCGATGCTTGTCCATTGAAGAAGCTTGGAGGGTTATGAAGGAGGTCCATGCCGGCATAGCTGGCGCACACCAGGCGGGGCCGAAAATGAAAATTGAAATCAAGAAACTTGGCTATTATTGGCCTGCAATGTTCAACGACTGTTGCGAGTATGCTAAGTCGTGTCAGAGATGTCAGGAGCATGCCACCATTCCCAGAAGACCTCCTGCACCACTACACCCAACGGTGCCCAGTTGGCCGTTCGCCCAATGGGGAACGGACGTCGTGGGCCCCTTGCCCGCGTCTTCCGCAGGTTGCAAATACATTCTGGCGGCGACCGACTACTTCTCCCGCTGGGCCGAGGCCGTCGCCTTACGGGAGGTCACCGGAGAAATCGTGGCCAGGTTTTTCCTCCGCAACATCATACTCCGGTTCGGCGTGCCCGACCGAATTGTATCAGACAATGGCAGCCACTTTCGCAACCAGAAAGTCTACCGACTAGCAGAAAAATACAAAATTGATTGGAGGACCTCAACTCCTTACAATCCACAAGCTAATGGGCTGGCCGAAGCTTTCAATAAGACACTCTGCACTCTCCTGGCCAAGACTGTTAGCCCTAGCAAAAGGGACTGGGAAGGAAGAATGTATGAAGCACTTTGGGCGTACCGAACCGTATACAAGACCCCAACGGGCTGTTCGCCCTTCTCTCTCGTATATGGCTCGGAAGCAATCATCCCCGTCGAACTGGAGATACCGTCCCTCAGGGTCGCCATTCAGCATGGGCTTGTCCCCGAAGGGCAGACCAACACCGAGCGAAGGCTCGATGAACTCTCCAGTCTGGAAGGAAAGCGGCTTCAAGCCCAACAGAATATCCAGGTCTATCAGGCCCGGATTGCACGCGCCTTTGACAAGCTCGTCAGGGAACGCGAATTCAAGAAGGGTGACCTTGTCATGGTCAAGAGAAGAGATCTCATGGCGGCCAACCCCAAAGGTAAGCTAAACGAGAACTGGCTCGGACCCTACGTAGTCCAAAAAGTCTACGAAGGCGGAGCCTATGTGATTGTTAACCACCGCGGGGAGGTTCAATTCCCGCCCCTTAATGGAAGGCACTTGAGGCTGTACTATGCTCCGGCGCCCCCTGTCAGGTAATAATATTACTCTTCGCCCCATTTTGGGGCGGATTTGCGTGATTAATGTCCGAATGATTTGGCCACTAGCCGGGTTTCCAAAAGGAGAGAAAGGAATAAAAAGAGAAAGAAAGAAGAAGCAAAAAAGGAAGAAAAGAAGAAAAAGAGTAGAAAGGGAAAGAGAGAAGAAGCAAAAGAGAAAGAGAGAGAAAAATGGAAAGAGAAAGAAGGAAGAAGCAAGAAGAGAAAAAAAAAGAAGAAGAAGCAAAGAAAGAAAAAAGAGAGATAAAAAAAAAAACAAGAGAGGAGAAGAATAAAAAGAAAAAAAAAGAAGCCAGAAAGGGGGAACGCCCACCCCATGTCCAGTCAACGCCCCGCATCAGCGGGGGTGCCAAAAAAAAATTAATTTAAAAAAAAGGGAAACAAACTCTTCTCTCCGTCCTTCCCGGGCGATGAGTACCCCTTTGGCTCGGACCTCGCGTCCGGGTCATTGACTAAACAAACCCTTCTCTCCGTCCTTCCCGGGCGGTGAGTACCCCCTTGGCTCGGACCTCACGTCCGGGTCATTGACTAGACAAGCTCTTCTCTCCGTCCTCCCCGGGCGGTGAGTACCCCTTTGGCTTGGACCTCCAGTCCAGGTCATTGACTAAACAAACTCTTCTCTCCGTCCTCCCCGGGCGGTGAGTACCCCTTTGGCTTGGACCTCCAGTCCAGGTCATTGACTAAACAAACTCTTCTCTCCGTCCTCCCCGGGCGGTGAGTACCCCTTTGGCCTGAACCTCCAGTCCAGGTCATTGACTAAACAAACTCTTCTCTCCGTCCTCCCCGGGCGGTGACTACCCCTTTGGCTTGGACCTCCAAGTCCAGGTCATTGACTAAACCAACTCTCCTCTCCGTGCGCTCTGGACGGCCAGTCAACGGTCTCCGACCGAGGCCCCCCCCCTGAAGCCAGCACGAGCTTTCGACCTTGCGGCGAGACTAGGAAGGTGCCCGTCCGGTACAGTGGAGTGGTCCCCTCGTCCTCCCCCTGGGAAGGTGAGCACTCTCCTGTGTCCTGACATGGGTTCCTGCCCGGCTCTCTGGAATCAAATCTTCGCAGATACCTGCACCCCGCCGATGTGTCTCGGCACAGAGACAGGGAAGCGAGTAGGGAGAAGAAATCGTCGTATATAAAAGAAAAGAAGGGGAAGGAAGGTCTCTCTGGGACAAACGCCCACACAAGAACACGCGAAGCCATAAATGTTATTTTCCTATATTCAAAAAAGGGAGTCGGACTACAGGAACTTCGGGGCATACCCCTGTGTTACAAAAAAAATAAATAAGGGAACCGCGCCTAGTCAAGGCCCCTGAAGATATCTTCGAGAGGCAGAATCCCTACGTAAGGGAAGTTCGTCCGGTCGCGGAGCCGCCCCCTCCGCTCCTCCAGCTGAGCGAGCTCCGCCTCTATGGACTCCACCTCGGCTTGAGCGGCACCGAAGGCTTCCCTCTCTCTCTCGGCCACTTCC